>OZ022256.1:55702645-56944805 GCA_963978905.1 Trichostrongylus colubriformis | reverse complement strand
ATAATACAGTCTGGTACCAGCTGCTACCATAAGCCACCCTTGAACCCATTTCCTGGGCTGAAACGACTCTTCGAAGAAAAAGTTTTCATATTCGTCAAGCCGTTTATTCCACCATTCCACCACACCATTTAATCGAATGAACAAATTTAAATTGACTACCGTAGCCTTTTCAGAGCGCTGTACTTTACCTACTTCCTTTAACAAATAGCGGCACAAATTTGTGTATTTCCATGCCCAAAAACGATCTCCGGTTGCATCATTTCCTCCTAGTGCCCCTAAAATAAGCCTGATGAAGACTGATTTTAGAGCCTAACACTGAACAGAACGACGTCGTTGGGATATCATTCTAGTTGACTTTTTACCTATCCAAAGTCATATCCTTTTACAACTTAACAAGCTGGAAGAGCAAGGAACATCGTACATATGTATGTACTGCCGCACGTCCCTTCCTGCTCCTTCTGCACCTTCTCCTTTATAATTCATTCCCAGAAGTTATTGCCTGATAGCAGTACATACTTTCGACACATTAAACTTTTCAGTCAATTCCATTACAATATTAGTAGTCACCTTATAAAGAACTGAGCTTGCAGTGAAAGAGGGTAACGAGCAATTGGGACTAACTCGGAGAGTTCACGAACTTTACAAACAAGCTAGTGCTGGTCAAAGCAAATGCGATTTTTCAGCTGAATTCAGGGTTTTCAGACGAACTGTGATCTTTTTTGCTTTCCCCACGAATCAAGCACTTTATCTACTTGTTTTTGAGCCGAGCTTGCTTACTAGCACTCCTGACCCATATCCTCATGACCTCAATGACCAACAATTACCGATCACACACGTCATCGTTGACGATTTTCCACTGAGACAACAACTGCCTGGTTTTTAAAAGCACAGCACGCGATCATCCGATCAGTGCCTTTCTTTCTTGGGGCAGGTGGCTTGTAGAACTGCTCACGCTGCACCTTTGTTGCAGCTGCACGGTGCACCCTTACAGTGTTGTATTTGCTGAACACAACCGAGCCACGCCCAACCAAACAAATCACACCTATCCTTAGACGAACAAGTTTCTAACGTGGCGCTAACGTGGAGAAGGAAACTTGCGATAAGAGCAGATAATTTGATGAAACAGCCATTTTGATGATGAAAGAAGCTTCCACATTGAAAATTGTTCCTCTAAGGCCAGGTGTGATTTGGTCGGGTGGGCGCCCGTGAGGGTGCGCCTTACAGGAGCAGCAAAGGTGCAGCCTAAGCATTTATCTAAGGACCTACTTGACCCAAGAAAGTAAACCACCAATCTGATTATGATCTGGTGTGCATTCAAAGAACTAATGCACATAAACCACAACACCTTTACCCACCAAAGCATACAATAATCACAAGCTGCGAAGTACACGAAGAGGTCATCAACATGCAAGTAAATCACCAAAACGGCGTATTTACCACTTCAATCGCAAGTCAGAAGCCGAGAAGCACCCTCAAGTTTTTTTTTCTGTTCATTTCCTTCGGGCTCTACTCAATTTCCCTCGGGCTTTTTCAAAATCACATAAACTTTCAAGATGAATCTGATGGAAAAAGCAGAAAACAGTCAGTGTGAATGAGACATCAAAGACCAACTCGTAATGAGTGCGCCTGAACACCTGATAGGTTCTCTACTATTTTATTTCTAACTACTTCTACAGGCTCTCCTGGTGGGACTTTTCAAGTTCAACGCACATACATATGAGCAAGAGAAAAAAAAATGGAAATGGGACTTGATAGTGGGCGGCTAAAAAAAGAACTGCGGTGATCGACTAATCCAGGATGCGCCACGAATCGAATTCCGTTACAGATTGTAAGCCTTACATGTGCATTTTGCCTTTCGAACTTGCCACGAAGAAGACGTGTAACTCAGTTTCCTCCGAAGAGGCCACTCCCTCCCACCCCCAAAAGAAAAAATATTTTTTTAACTATTCACTTATGATAAAGTTAGAAACTCAGAAGACCAAAAATAAATTTTTAACCATAATCTTTCATTATTTAGAATTTAATCCAGAAGCCATTAGTGCCGAAAAATAGGTCGGATGGCAGAGTTTGAGGCTTTATTCCCTTCAGTGCCATAATACATTTAATTAAAGAAAAAGAGA
Organism: Trichostrongylus colubriformis; assembly: GCA_963978905.1. NCBI lineage: Eukaryota > Metazoa > Nematoda > Chromadorea > Rhabditida > Trichostrongylidae > Trichostrongylus > Trichostrongylus colubriformis. Next base: position 56,942,685 of record OZ022256.1, on the reverse strand, counting down.
GAGGTGCGTAAAATAAGCAGTGTTCTGGAAGCCTATGAATATGAGGTTACAAACATAGCACTGAATCTTTGCTGTACTACCCTATTTGGAAGTTTCCTTCATATACATTTCATTTCAATTAGATGCTACACTCGTTTGCTCGGTTTCATATAAATCCTCCATCTTTTAAGCTATATTTAATATAGAAACTTTGCTTTTTGATCATTCATTTTCTTTGGCTCTTTACGTTCGGATGTGATCTTGAATTAATGCAAGAGGTGCTTCAAACTTCACAAAATCAGATTATTTCACAGAAATCCACCTCAGCACCCTTTCATCCACTCTTCAAGCTCTCCCCCTATCGTCCGAGTTTTTGTTTTTCATAGGCTGTTTTCCCTTTGTGAAACACTACAGGAGCAATCCATCCAGAAACTGCATAACCGGATGAGAGTGGGTTAAGTCTCTATGAAATTTTCCATGCTAAAGGAGCCTTCCAAGGAAATGGTCATTCTTCAGCTGAGATCTCGTTGGTTTCTTTACAAACTGACAAATTTGTAGAAACAGGGTGTTCCCCCATCAAACAACTTTCTTCACTTCATCCCCTCATTACAGATAAATACGAATAACTGCAAAGAATATATCGATTTTCTCAAATTGTGGCCTGAGTCACTGTCGAACAATCCCATACAGCGCCTATGAATCTTCCTCTGTCTGCTGGCATAACATCTAATTTCGTTTTTTTATTATCGCCTCCTTCACTACCTTGCTCCATGATTGCCGAAGGCTATTGCTGCGATGAAAAATGGCTAAGGCAATACACTTACTGAGATTCTTATCCGCTATGACGGTTGAGAGTAGCTGTTCATTGATGAAAGACTGCTGCTCCAGTTGCTGGATTCGGGCTTCAGATTCCTGAAATTCGCGGATTCTCAGCTATAGACTGAAGATTTCAACAAAAGGAATTTTCTTAAAAAACCGTAGTCAGCGTAACAGTACTACAAATAAGAAGCTGCCTCCAAATAATTTTATCCAAAAACTTCTTATTACTATTCCATTCATCTTTATCAGGCGGAACATTCGTCCTGTTTTCCGTACTTTTGTTTTTCTAATCAAAGTTGCAGAGTAGTGATCGTATTTAGGGCCGGGACGTCGTATTTTTCAAGATTTTCCACGACGCCCACTCATTTGGTGACGGCCGAAGCATAGAAACAGAAAACCCCGCGGCGACAGTCTCCAATGATGTCGACCGGGACGGGACCGTATTTTTCGGAAATTCCTATCGACGCCCGGTTTAGCCTGATCTCAACTCTTTCCTGGCATACCAGACCCTTCGAAAGGTCACGTTTCTCCTCAACAATATCAAAACTTTTCTTTGGAGAAAAGCGGGCAGAAAATACAAGTTTGAGCAACAAGCTCTCACATTCCAAATTGATTGCGGAACAGAACAAACAGAAAAGAATTTGCTTACAGTAACTTTACTTATCGATGAACATTTTTACTAAATGAAAACATCTGTATAGAACCATTGTGATACACGAAACGGTTTGACCCGCGTGATATTGGAGTTTTCGCCCTCTTCGTAATTTATGTCTCCACATGCATTTGATTTTCGAAAATCTCGAAGTTCAGAAATACTACATAATTGGCCATAAGCCATTTCAAAGAATGCGCCACTCATTCGTCTTTTATCAAAATATGGAAGCTGCGTTTAGAAACGTATTTGGCCTTCAAACATATGCAAAAAAAAAAACAACGGGACAGCGTTAACTGTTTGATATCTCAAGGTCCAGCCCCTTTCGTACTTATAACCACAAAACGAGTCTGTTTCGCCGACGTTATAGCCAAGAAGCTGCAAAGCTTCATTGGCCTCAATTGGAACCGTACCGTAAGTGCAGTACTGGTATCCCTTTTCACAAAGCCATTATATTTTGCCTTACTATACAATCACTTAAATGCTGTAGTAGAGGTAGTTCGGGCCGACTATGAAAAGATTGTTGAATATAAAAGATGAGGTGCTCAGTAGTACGAGAGCAAAGAATTAAAACGATCACACAACCAAGAAATTAGACCCCTTTCCTATGGTTGGTTCAGAAAGGGGGCGGTCACGCTAATAAAAGGGGCGAGTCTTGTTGAAACTATGGCATCCTAAGACGGCTCTTAGCCCAGGGGCACTCCTTCCCACTGGAAATTTCGCCATATACGAACCTCGCGGACCCGTGGCTTCCATTTAGATGACTTACTCTAATCACTCACATTACTCTTACCACTTCGAATTTCGTCCACGAGTCTCCTTTTAGAGCTACCGAGAGAAACGCGAAAAAACAAAAAAATGATGCCAGCCATCGACGAGTGGCTTCTCATCGGAGATACTATTCTTTTGACAAAGCGCTGTCCACTACGATTACCGCCGATGTCAGACTTCTTCGCAATTTGACAGCTTTCTTATTAACGGGTCTCACTTGGTCTAAGCATTAATCGCCTTTGACTCTATCCGGATAAAATCGTTTGGCTCACACAGAGGCAATTACACGTGAAAAACGTCAATCTCGCATATATTCGCAAATAGCTTCTTTTATGTCATGTGTTCGTGTGTTTGCATTGACGTCATATGAGAACATGATGTCAGATAATCGGCCAATTGCCATTCACACAATTTATTTGTACTTGACGAGCGAGAAAGGCAATTTTCTGTTGTCACTCAATTTTGATGAACTTCTAGAATCCCTAGCAAAAAATTAATTCTCAGAAGCAGAAAAAACTACTGTACCTAATAACGTATTTAAGTGAATAAAATTATACTTCTAGTCTTTTTTGACCGCCTAGAGCAAGACATCAAAGGCCGACCGAACCACTCCCATATTTGACTTAGTTCCATTTGTGAGTACTCAGAACAGCTACCCAAGACTGCAAAATGAAAAAAAAAACTGCAAAATGGTGGATTCAAGTTGCATGCACTTTTATAGCTCTACGGTGGCATATTGCATATCGGCTACACCACATCCTAATGAACGAGGGCCACGCCCATTTAGGACATTTCATGGATGTCCTTCCACCTCAGGGGGTGCTATGTGGATATTTCATATCAAAGCTTCAAATGCTTGCCATCAATGAGTGCTATCACAATGAGGAGGGTCCGTCCGCTATTTTTACCTAAGCCTAGATGGGAAAAGGAACTCCTTCCTTCCTGTACTGGGTCTTAGGCACAAATGCCTTGAATGTACAAATTAACCTCCAAAAGATCCCTCCTACATGCTTTAATGCAACTTTTTATAAAACGCCACCCCTCCCCCCGTCACTGCGTTAGCACCTCAAATGTTCATACATCTCGATGTTCATCGTAACTAGTAGGCGCAGTAGCTAGAGGATTCCCGTGGTAGTTAGGATGAATTTCGAATTACATAATCGGACGGTTTTTTAAATGTTTGAGCAAATTTTTACGAATACACAAAATGAAATACAGCCCGCCTACTCGACAACAACGTATCACTTGATTACCGTAGTTAACTGTGGAGTACACAAGTCAGGCATTCAAATGCTTGTACGATCCTGATGGGAACTCGTATTCGCGTCGCCGTTATTCACTACCACTTCATACCCCATTACAAAGCCGTAGGGGTGGCGCGTGTAGTCTTGGTAGTGCAATGGATTAATACGGTGATCGGAAAGCACAACGAGTTTGATTTCTGTTTGAGTCCAATCGTTCACGCCACAACTTTAACGACAAAGTTTTTATTTTTTATCATTCTTTAATTGTTATATTTCTATTGCTTGAAAACTATCATTACACTTCTTTTAGTCTTTCATTATCTGGCAGCTTCTTATTCTTTATTAATTTCAACTTTACTCTTTCGTTTACTTCATCGAAGAGTGAGCAGTGATATGTTGTTTCTATAGTGGTAAATTCTATTGCAGCTATAAAAGCAAAAAATCGGCCAAAAAAATCTTTTTGGCTTTTCATCAGCTCCCTTACTCATAGTGGCGCAACTTTTGATTCATGAAAAAAACCTCCTTCACTGTTGTTACCCACGACATAAATTGAATATTCATAAACTCAGTGCTGCTCCAATCGATTGGGAAAAAGTGGTCAGTGACACCTTGGCTTTAGTGCATTCGGTAATTTCGCCACATGTGTGGAGCTCTCTATTCACATGTCAAGCACGGCACATGTCCTTTCAGTACATTAAATCCCAGTTTTCTATGAAGTTTCCCACTTTCTGATGAATACGCCGTTCAGCTTGAAGATTTTTACAAAAAAAAGGTAAAGCACTTAGGAAGATGGCGGTAGGTCCACTAATCGGTATATATTAGTTTCAGAAGCACAAGTTGTGCACAGATGTGCGCGGAATGAACGTAAACTTGTACAGCAATGTACTACTTAACCAGTAGCATCTACTGCTTCCTTTATAAAAACCCTTAGCAATGGTGCAAAGGTCTAAGGCTCCCACTGATCGCTGGGTCTCCCGTATGCCACGTGGCTTCTACACAACACTGCAATCTAGGTGTAACAAAGTTGTGGAATGTCCCCGAGTCCGAGCAAGCATTGTGTCGAGATACGAGGGGAGGACGACTCTACACCCTGCGGTAACGGCGGCAGGGCGTGGCTTCGCTGTCTCTGCAACTCCGCCCCTGCCACACTGCCTCGCTACTTTTGAACACGCACTGCTGCCGGCACCCACCGCAAAATATGATGATGGTCTAAACGATCGGGTCTCTGATCCATCTCCCTGCCCCGCCTCTTTAATGAACCCTCATTGTCCACAATTTTCCATTACCCCATAATCGTGCCATTTTCAGACATTTATTTATGGAGAAATAACCATCCGCGGCGGACGACGGAACGAAGCTTCTGATCGGAGGCCCCGCCACTCGGCCAAGAATTTGGGGGAGCTGTATTTTAGTCGATTTCACACTTTTTCGCGTAAAAATTTGCAAGTGGCCTTTATTAGGCAAATACAACATGAATATATGGGTAACAAAGAAACTCATTTTTTCCGTGGACGATTCTTTTTACCATGTGCCTCCCTCCAGTCGCATTCTCATTTCCACTGTTCACTAGAAGTCACAACAAACTTCCATGTTTGTCAGACACCAGCTCACAAACACTCAACAACTCCACAGCTCCCTTGTGTGTACTAGTACTTGTGTGAAAAGCAAGTCTTTCCGGCCGTGCAACGATCTCCATTCCTTTTCATCATTGTCATTGTCGCATGTCAATAAGCAGTACTACACATTCAAACAAAACTTTCGACTTGAAATCGGCTATGGCTGTTAGCCAAACGCCCACGATTACCACCGAAAACAACTCACGGCCCAATATACCACATTCAAAGGAATCGTCCACGGAAAAAGGAGTTGTTTAATACCTACATATTTATGTTGTAATTGTCTAATGAGGGACGCATGCAGTGTTTTACGCGAAAAAGTGAGAATTCGGCTAAGAGCAGTTCCCCAAATTCTCGGCCGGGTGGGTGGAGCCTCCGAATAAAAGCCCCGTCCCGTCGTTCGCCGCGGTTGGGAACGAAGAGTGAGACTGTTTACGTAATTTTCTGTTCCTACAATGCATCTCCGACCGCGGGACGACGTGGTGGGCACTTGCTCAGAGGGCCCACCCACCCGACCGAGACCTTGTAGTGATGTATCCTAGCCGAAATCTCACTTTTTTGGATGAAACTTTGCATACGGCCCTTATAAGGCAAAAACAACATAATTATATGGGTAACAAAAAAAAACTCATTTTTCCGTGGACGATTCGTTTTATCGTTCTTCAACCCCTATAAATACTGAGTCTGGTGGAATCGGAATTGGATGCTATTTGTTCACTTGCTAGATTCCTTGTTCTGTCCACGCTCCTCAATAATTAATTACCACTCAGCAAATATTTGCCTTCCTCCCAAAATGGCCTCTAGCGGATGAAGTGGAATTCAAGAGCTGTTCCCTCATTACAAATAGGAACTCGCGGTAACGCTACCCCTAGCCTCACAACAAAAATAAAACGATAATGGAATCAAGGTTACGTCAAGTTTTCGAGATGAGCCATGCGTTTGACCATTACTCTTAATTGTAGAAACGCTTGAGAATGTATCTAACGGATACAGACTGGGATGCTACGACACAGAGATGAGAAAAACTAGGAGAATTTCCTGTGATGGATGAGACACACTTATGAAAGGACCAAATGGCGCTATAATAGTCCGCCCCACCTTAATATTAATTAAACTACATATTATATACGAATCCAGGAAATACGGTATACTGCCGATCAGGGAAGGATTCCACCGCGGTTCAGTTAAGTTCTATGGAAATATCCATTCCTCAGGACTACCACGCCCTCAGACGTTCAGAGGACCGCGAGGATAGAAAGAATGTGAGCAGATTGAGGGAATCGAACACGGAAAAATGACTCTCTCTGTTCCATATATTTATGCTATATATGCTTAATAAGGGTCAGATGCAAAATTAACTTTTTGTTCCCACTATGCGTTTCCGATCGTGGCGACGACGAGGCGGGCACTTCGAGGCTCCGCCCCCTCGGCCGCCATTTTGGGGAGTTGTATCTTGGCCGTATTCGCAGTTTTTAACGCGAAACTTTGCATGCGACCCTTATTAAGCAAGTACAACATAAATTTATGAGTAACAGAGTAACTCACTTTTCCGTACACCATTCCTTCAATCTTTCAGTACCAACCACTTCGACCGGCCTCGTAGCCGAGCTTCTCCTGTCCCACGTCTCTTCGATAAATCGTCATTATCTTAGATTTTCCAGAACCTCCGCAATCGTGATATTTCCAAAGGAACGTTTATTGAGAAGTCTTAAATTAGCCTAATCATGGAGTAAACTTCCCTTTTCGATTCCAAATACTTATTATTATACAAAAAATAGTTCAGTTTGTCTAAACTAGTTCGTTGATTAATGTCCTATGTCATTAATTTCTCCTTGCAAATTTATTGCAGACATTTTTCTACTCAGACTAACTTTTAATTTACAACCATATTTGGAAAACTGCCCAAACATATTCGACTAGAACTGATGCAGAGGTATCTGCCGTGTTTGGTTCTTCGATGAAGCGAAAAAACAAATAGCGGAAGAGCACGAACAGCAAGGAAGCTCCATGCTCGCCATGATTGGCATCATCCTCGTCAGTGCTAATGGAAAATCCGAGTAATAGGATAACGTCAGAGAACACCGATACACCATAAGAATTCCAGATGAAATAAGCCTTTTGCGCCTAGAACCCAGCACATTCTTCAACGTTTATGCTAATCTACCGTCTTTTTTCTGGGTAATTGCGACGGAAAATTTCCATCAGAATGACATTTCCAATTACTAAGAACCCTAAGATCAAATCGTCTTCCTGCTCCCAAAAATGACGTCAAGTTAAATAGAAAGGGTAGAGGATATTCTGAACGTTCCCATGGCTGAGCGACGGAGAAAAAAATATTAAGCTGCGATGTAAAAAGAAAGGGTGACATCACACTCTCTTCTATGGTATTCCCGAAATCAAAAAATAACATAATAAGCAATAGGAATGTCCCTTTCCGGTGTCATTGCACGGCTTGGCTCGTGAATGGGTAAGCTTTCAGGAGGGGAGAGAAAGAAAGAGAGAGAGAGAGAGAGAGAGAGAGAGTTCTGAAGCAGCTGAAACAGTGCTGGCAAGGCATGTGATACTGACGAATCGCTTTGTATGCGCCGTGCATTCGATAGTCATTCACATCACATGTACGTCATGAGTACTTGGTTCTGCAAGGCGGCGCGTGAGGGTTGAGGTGAGAATCCTGGAAATCAGTGAGTGGAGGGCGAAGAGCAGTAGTCAGCAGAGCACTATGCTTTGGCATTGTTTCACGCATTGAAGTCCCTGGGAAGGCCTGACCAAACCTAGAGGGCTTAAAAACACCTATATAAACATCACTGCGAGAATACCAGCTCTAAACGGCCTACAGCTCTATGTTTCATAAGGTTAACGGGTTTCAATTTACCATATAAAGGAATCGTCGATGGAAAATGCGTTTCTTTGTTACCCATATGTTTATGTTGTATGTGTCTAATAAGGGCCGCATGCAAAGTTACACGCGAAAAATGTGAAAATTCGGTTGAAATACAGCTCCCAAATTCTCGGCCGTGCGGGCGGAGCCTCAGAGTAAAAGTCCCGTGCCGTCGTCCGCCGCGATTAGGAACGGAGAGTGGGAATGTTTACGTAAATTTCTACAATGCATCTCCGACCGCGGAGGACTATGAGGTGGGCACTCGCTCGAGGCCCCGCCCACCCGACCAAGACCTTAGGGTGCTGCATCTTAGTCGGATTCAAATTTTTCGCGTGAAACTTTGCATGCGTCCCTTATTAAGCAAATACAACATAAATTTATGGGTAACAGAAAAACTCATTTTTTCGTGCACGATTCTAATTCATTCCTGGGGTGCCTAGTCCTCCTCTGCAATATGAAAAATGATGATTACCTTTCGCTTTACACATATGTTTCGGCTCTACAGGCTCCGAAAAATATGATTTGTCGATACGTTCAGTCATCCGGATAAATATTATGATAATCTCGGAGGCCGTGCACAAGAGCATCATTGATCCTATCCAGTCCTATTTGATAATTTAAGGATAGCCAAAACTTAGAAATTTCTACCGTCATGTAAGCTACTTCCCCATCCCTCAGAGTGTGGCATTGAATAGCTGTGGGCGGAAGTCTTGATGAGCCCGACGGACTTTGAAATTACTACAACAGTATAACATCAAAGGTTTAGTTAGTGAGTTATCCAACCCCTCTCAAAGGCACCGCCAGCAGCAAAGAAAAAAATGTGGGCTAGGATGCCATATTATTTGCGTGCGAGTATTCCAGTCCAGCAGGGATGATCTGAGACGGAACTCGCATTGAAATGCATTCCTTGGGGTCTCTAGCGCGACCCCGCAGCAGCACTACCAGTCACGTAGCCTGGCATCCGCTGGGTGAGTTGCTGCGAAAGAGGGGAGTGTTCGGAACTGACCTACCTAGCCCCTCGCCCGTCTGCATCTAACCCCACCGGCTTATGATGCGGAGGGGGCAGTAGAGAAGAAGTGAAAAGCAGGCTTCTCCTTCACTTTTTCTCGCGTTCCTAATTGTTTGAGTCCGTTCATTTTCTACTGATACACTATTAAACATCTCGACTTTCATATTTCCTAATCATTTCTCATTCTACTAAAATTATCCATAATGATGCCTTCAATGTTAATCCCATAAAAACAAGTCCAAGAGGGTAACGTGTCAGTGGTGCGACTCGCAGCTCTCCCTCCCCCTCCCCAAGCCTCCTACCGCATGACTTTTCGTCAAAATCTATACTAGAGCGAACCTTACTGCCAAAATGTCGAAATATTTTTGCACAATTTTTTCGCTCAACTTCACATTACGAACAGCAACTCAAACGACTCGTTATGTTATTGGCGCCAATCGTGTTTTCCCACTTCAATTCAAGTGCTCCACATATTCGCACTAAGTTGCTTTCCGATACAGCTGGTTAAGCCAGCAGTACGTAACCATGACATAAAATCCCTAATAAAAGTTTGAATGTAAAGATACACCTGTTAAGTCTCGAAAAGCATGTTGTTTCAGCAGTAAAACTGTTTTGCATTCCTAGAAGATGTATCACTCCCAGCTCTGAGCACAACTGCCACTTGATTCATGGATCTTTCAATCAGATAATAGGATTTGAAGGAAGACAGAATCTGTGCAATAACAGTCCAACACTTGCATTTTTCATCAGAATCGTTTGCTGCACAACAGAGAATAGATTTACTGCAGATTCGCCTGAGAGTAGAGCCAGATGGCGGACACCCCCACTTGCACGGTGCAGGGATCAAACCTCGCATCGATGCTTGCCCTGACCAAACAAGCCTTCCACCCATCGGCGATAGGTGAATTGGTTACAGGCTCGTCTGGAAAGATAAAACACTGACGGCCGGCCCTGCAAGCCACTGAATAGGCGAAATCGCATTCACCTGCCACCACGATTCTGAATGGAACAAGAATGCGTGGCGCATCCCACAGAAGAAATCGCCAAAAGCGCTATCCTTTACTTTTTATCTCGGATGGTTTCATCCGGTGACTCGATTCATGAGTCTCTCTCATCTAAGTGAGAGAATCGATCTCAGACAATGACCGCCAATGAGATAGCGATGCCTCTTCGGAAGCCATTCCCCGCTTAGAATTGGTTTTCTTCTCACAGAAAGTGCTATCTCAATGAGGCAATATCCTGGCATTTGGGAAGGGGGGGGGGGTGGAGGGGTTGAACTTGTGGAAGCTGAAGAACCATAAGAGATCCCTCGACGTCATAGGAGAGATAGTGAAGCCTATGACCTGTTCCGGCTCACTGCTGAATTGCCTTAAAGTCTTTTCGAAATAAATCTCCAGCAGTTGCTGCTTAAAGTTCCTGCATGGGCCATTTACACATTAAGAACCCTTTACGATGGCTAGCCTAATCGTTCTATTTACCTGTACTCAAGCCCATTGACTGGAAATGACGCTGCTTAGACATCAAAAATCTTTGAAATCAAATCTACCCATAAGATTCAGACGATCGGGCAAGAAAAATTACATGCCCTTGTGTAAGTGCCGCTAAGCCATTGCTAACAGGAGAAAAGCAAATTCCAAAAAGGACTTTTTATCCTGTGAGCACTGCTCCGGTATAGCTCTCGAGATTCACGGCAATAAGCAAGAAGCCTCACCCAGCTTACCCAGGGTCTATCATGGCACCTATAAATATAGACAGGGTTGAAGCACATTCGATGCAACGTTCGGTTTTACGGACGTCTCAAGGAGCAACCGCTGCCATGCACTTTTTCGATGTCATCAAAGAAACGGCGTTAAGCAGAATTTTGTGGAATGCGCCATGCAAACCAATCTCATTCAAAATCGAGTAAGCATTTTTATGCTTGATTAATGATAACTCAACGCCGGTACGCTGGGTGTGGATAATCCACATAAGTTGATGGAATTTTAATTACTATTTTACTATGCACATTAGTTGAAGAATTATTATTAAGATCTTCTTCTACCTATTTATCTTTTTCCTCACTTCGAGTGTTACCACAGAATGCAAATAAATAAAAAAGTAAACAAGCGCAAACCTATGAAATATTCTATGAAATGTAAATTTCTGCCTTCCAGACAAGTTCGGTGTTCGATTAACTAGGACGTGCTGTAAGGTTCGATGGATCCGAACTAGACCCCGTACGTAGGTCCACCTCAAAGGCACCGGGAAGGGTGAAGAAAATGTGAGAACTCGAAATTTTTGTTTTCTGAAAACAAACCTTCCACTTCGGAGGAGGTAATGAACAGTGAAACTCGCATTAGGAAAGCGGGCCTCGGGGTCTCACCACGATTCCGTAGCACGGCCTGTCGCTCTGCAGTTTATCAACCGAGCGAGTTGCCGGCGAGGGCAGGACAGCGTTCGCCTTACGGCTGATTTGGCCTCTCGCCCGTCTGCAGTCTAGCCCCGGCTAGTGATGGAGAGGGACGCGAGAGAGAACGAAGTTTGGTTCCTGTTTCTCGGTTTTTTTCTGCTTATTTATTTCGTTCTTTCTCTACTGTTACACTTCTGAGCATTCCTACTTTCATATTCCACGATCTTACCAAATTCACCTCTCTCGGTGCCTTTGAGCCATTGCGCTGCCAAGCCCTCTTGTCTGGGAATTTGCTAGATTTGGCGTCAAAAAAGTGCTTGAATAAAGTCCATTTCCTTTCCAGCTAACAAAACTTTCCCTATGCACTTGTCAATTATTCTAATCACACGAGACTCGTGTTGGCACAATTAGACGGCGATGTAATTAGTGGCGACAATTCTCATCGAATTTCAATCAAAGCTTGTTAAATTCTCCCTAACGAATGATGCTGTGTGCCTCAGAGCTATACAGAGATTTACATCGAAATGTACCTATGCACTATTTGCTGTTACATGCTGTCATGAGAAATAAATGTTGAAAGCTGCTTAAAAGCTACGAAAAACGCCACGGATGGAGGAGCTCTTTGCTAGTACAGCCATTTGAGAATTGCATAAGGGCATGACTATTCAAAAAAGTTCTCGTAGCCATGATGTCATTGAGCTTTGAGGTATTTGCTATTTTTGTAGTCATAATTTCATTGAGCTATGAGGTTTTTGCTAAGAGATAATGATCACCTAGAAACCCATATTTCATTACTTCAAATCAAATGACTGTTTTTCTTGTTTCAGCAGAAAAAAAAAGAGAAAATTACATATTTCTACTCTACTCCCAACAGTTCGGAAGGATAGGATACGAGGCAGCAGTGGGTCAGTCGGATACATATCTGCTGTCCCCTTTCGTTAAGTGTCAATATATGAAATAAAATAGATTGCTTTATGTCAGGCTTCGAAAAGCGCTAGGAGCCGAAAGCTTGTCATTAGGCTCAAATTTCTTTCGATTTATTTTGTGGACTTTTTTGAGCCATTTGAAATAAAATTTTGGGACCACACATTGTTTTTTCACAATTACTAGATTGGCATGGGCTTCGTGACAGAAGAATACTCGGAAATATTTCACAGTTAGTGGCACAGTAGTAAAAGGTATTGCTCTGGGTGCTTAATTTGCTGTATCAGGTCCTGGATAGATCCATTCTTGCCTACTCAGGGTGCCAAAGGCTCCCCATGAGATCGTATTCCCCCTTGAACGTGAGGATGGATCCCATTTCCATATTCGGTGATTAAGATGGTGTCACAGGAATGCTCAATTTTCCCGTTTTAGTGTCGAGCGGTGGGAGGAGCCAGTTTTACTTTGACCCTTCCCACCGCTCGACACTTACGTAGGAGACGAGGGTTGGTGATTATTTACAGTAACCTTTTTGGAAGAAACTTCAGTTTCCGGCTTACATCGCCCTTTTCTATTCCACAATTACATTTTCTCCTTTTCTTTTCATGGTCTCCAGGGTATCGCGACCTGCTGTACTAGTGACCATTTAAATTGCTACCTAGTGAGCTTGCAAGTTTTGAGTAAGGGGGTGGCCATGCCAAGACGAGATTAATCGAAATGGAATGACTCTATCCAGGAGCAGATCGTCGAAGATGCATGGAACAGTACTAATCCTATGGCTAGCATTAATTTTTTTCAGCAAAATTTAGACGTCGGAGTACCTTCTCATTTGTCTTACAGGAAGATCCACCACTTGCGACAGGATTTATCTGATAGCTGCGAGCATATCTGTACACCTTCACGAAGGATGGGTAGAGCCCATTTCTCCGTTTATCCTTCTGTGTCAATGTGTGTCTTGTAAGCTGATGTCTCAGCTGATATGCATTCCATCTTTAGATACTGAACTTTCTTGAGCTATTTGTGTTCGCAGAAAATGTCACGGGAAACGACTCATCAAGTCAACAGCCCTCAATCTGAGGCCCTTCAAAGAAGCGTGCGAAGATAAATGTCGCATTAATGCCGAAGCAGGCTGTGCCTGTCCCGAAATACTTTTGAGTGCCTGAGACCGCCGCATCAATAGACGTCCACGATAACGTATTCTGCGCCCTCAACGTTTTTTCTCGTTAATTTCCTGAGAAAATGAAAACATCGGGCATGTTTTCTCACACATTTCTCGCACTTGACGGAATAGAAAATCGATGCTGTTAAATGAGTGGGAACGAGGAGGAGGAGGAGTAGTGTCATCAGTTGATTTGTACCTGACAGCGGTTGCAGAGTCATGATGTACTGAACAGCAGAACCCGACCAAAGCGACAATTCACTTCCGCATCTTACATCTCGGAGCCCTGCCAGCCTTGCCTACATTTCCGTGGGCCAGATTAGAGTTCTGTGGATGACTGCCGCGCGCGACGTCGACGCGGCAAGTGTTTTCGCTCGCGGAGTACTCCGCCTATTCCAACTCGTCATACTCGATTCTCAAACACCGATCCACATAACCATGCGGACCGGCGGCCACATGCTGATGGCGCTTGATTTCTGTTCCACTATGAATTATTCCTTCCTTGAGAAGCACCTGCGTCGCTTCCACTGGATTTCATGTGAATTGTGTTACAATTTACATTCACCACATCGAATAACAAGACGGCAACGTTTTAAACGATTCCTCGTTTTTCGCACTCGTTGCACTTAATGAATTGTTCATGCTCACAGACATATGTTGTTTCACATCGCCTGTCAGCCATCTGACGCGTACTCTTTCACTCTTTCAATGCGGAACCCTTTTTCTTTGATTCATTCACTTCACTCACTTTCGAGAACCGTATAAAATCCGCCTGAGGCGAGAGGACTTTGGCGGCAGCTAATTCTCTCTCGCCTCATTCTCATATAAAGAGCCGTCAGCAGCTGAAAACGCCTGTCTGATGCATAAACGATGAAAGAAAACAAAACTTATGAGCTGTCTGTCACTTACAAAGCGTCAATAGCATCGCCTCAGGGCAGGAGACGGGAATCACTTAGCAGAGGCAGAAAAATTCTCAAATGCATCAAACTTTGAATTTCCGGGACTTTTATAGCTCATCAAGCGCCGCCAGAAGGTGGATGTTCTACGCGCTGAGACGTGTATCGGTTTTGCTATTTATAGAATGCTCTTATCAATGAGCCCCCCCCCCCCCCCCCTTTGATAGTAAAGTGTTTTCAACGCATCACGTATATGCTTATGTTCAATTCTACAGTAATATCCCAGAATACTATGAACTTAATAGCCGTTGGCTATGTGAAAACCCTCCAGTCGAGGGAGGGTGGAGGGGAGGGGGGAGGGCAATAGCGTAAAAAGAGGAGGAGCTTCGGGGTAAACGAACCACATTCAATGTAATATGACACTCTTCTCTTGCAGATGAAAATTATTTCGTTCACTTTGAGCTACTACCACCGGAGTCCGGATAAAACCCCACCTCACCTCACACCACTCCTCCTTCCCCCCCCCTCTCCCTCCCGTATCGTATCGAGGCTCGTAAGTACCTGAGTTGCAAGAATTTCACTTTATTAATCCTTAATCCGGTTTTTTAAAAATTCAAATTCAACTCTTATAAAATTAGAAACAAATTGTTCACCACAATTTTTCATTTCTTTGGATTGAAATTTTTTTCAAAAACTAGCACACTTCATTCTGCACATTACTAGCAACAGGGAAGATCCGAAAAATATAGAAGATTGACTAAGCATTCGGGGGATGTGAATGCTTAAGCTGTGTGTGACGGGCAATTTACTGGCGCGTTACTCTTCCCTCGACATCGACTAAAGTCTGACGTACGTGTGGATGTGTTCCGTGTGACTTCCGTTCAGTAAATGACCTCGCGCTAACGACTTCTTATCGATGAAACCTAATCCAGCACACATCTAATCGCTGCCGCCACAGATGCGCTTTTAGCACGTATGCTTTGATCACATAAAAAAAACGCTAATATCATATAATGGCCGGTAATTTAATGTAATCCTCACATATAAATGGTCATGCGATCGAGAGGGCGGAAATCATAACGATTGAGCTTAGACATTCATATTTCATTGCTCATAAAGCGATAATTTTACTTAAAATTGTGGAAGCGAAGGGTCTATGACGTTGAATTTGGGGTGCTAGGCGCAATCGCAATTGCATGAGGAGGAGGAGGGGGGAGGGGGTGCACCTCATGAAAAGTTGCACACCTAAGCATCTCTGAGAGCTCTTCGAGAAGTCAAACTACACACTCAAGCATATATCTTTGCTAAGGGCTTACTTAAGGAAGAATCCTTCCCTCTCTCAGCTTGGACAAAAAAGGCGTCCATTGTGCGATGCACCCCCCTCATTGCAGAAGCAACCGGTGCTATATGAATTGAAAGAGATAGGGGGAACGACTCGACCTATAGAGTAGGGGGTTGTGTGGTGTGTACCAGATTATCCAGGGGTTATATTATGCATGGGGACAACAGCTCGGTGAAAAGAGTAAGGAAATCAAGAAACATTTCAGATTAGGAATTATGAATTTTTCCCCAGGTCTAAGCACATTCTTGCACCACCCTAGTTCTTCTCCCTTTCCTGCGGGCAGACCCCAAGCTGTTGACCTGTTATCGCCCTGACTCATATAGTCCTGGTTTCTTTAAAATGCGCCATGAACAACAGCTTTTACCGGAATCACTAATCAATTCAATCAACTCACTAAATGCAAACGCAACGCCAACGACCTCAGCCTGCATCAGGCTCTTTTTCTATCCACCCTCCCTCTCCCGCCCCCATGTTTCTCAGTCTATCAGAACTGAATAGCCAATCCTTTCTGAGAATCCCACACTCATCAACATCTCGTGATACACCAGCAAGGCTATTAGTGTTCACCGACTCGTCTCTCTCCCCACCCCTTCCGAAGACCTACAAAAACTCAGTTTTCTATTCCCAGTCGCCAATCAAAGGCTCCATAAACGGCGCCTATAGGTTTATTCCAGGAGACGTCCTTTTTCTCGGTTCCTCTTTGATGAGAAGCACTTTTTTTCGTTTCGTCCATTAATTACATTCGATTAGATTTCAGCCGAGAGCAGCTGTTATTCGTAGTCAAAACATGAGTGCATTCTGCATTCAAGCGATGGATTCGTGCATAGAGTCTTAACGGAGGTTTAAAGGGCGGGGGACATCAGGCCTTAGACGTGATGCATTACATAACGGATTGGGACAAGTGTGCTTTAGCTTTTGTATTATCCATTAAATTGCTGTCACAAGACACAGGCTCTTTTATATCCAACAAATCCATCAACAGCGATGCCATTAACTTAATGAAATATTAATGTATACTAAAGAGCATGGGTAGCAAATTCGACAACAGAGAGAAGGGCGGGAAGCACTTTGCAACACGCAAACCACTAGGATATCAAGCTAAACTTCAATTTTTTCAAGCACCGATTTTTTTCTCCATTTTTTTTCCGGGGCGCCGACCTTCCCGCTTTATGTGCCCTTCTTCAAAAGGGATTCCTCCGGAAACATTCTGATACGATTTCCCATTTTCCATCCACCTTCTCTTTCTGTCGGAATCTGCTCTTTTTCAAAAGCTGAATTCCTAATCTGATAGGGTGGCCGTTAAATCATATTAGGACCCAAATGTACATACACACAAAATCCAAAAGTATCCAACTGCGCCTGACAACTTCACATCAAGCAACCAGGATTTAGTAGTTCGTCTAAATCCATCTAACAATATTATTCACTTGCCAGCTTCCGCAAATTTCTGACAAAAACAACCCTCCGCCCCTGAAAGTGCACTTTCATCCTCCGAACATTCCCTTAACATCGATCTCCCTCTCCACTCGCTTCGTAATCACTTGGAATTCATCGATTTCGACAAAAAAAAAGAACGGAGAACAATGGGAACATGAAGTGCTCAATCTTTTTCAATCCCTTGCTTACCTAATGTTCGCTCTCATTGTGCCGAAATGGCTCAGTAATCCACAAAGGGGAAAGTGGAATCCCATCCCTTCAATAGGAGCAAGCCTAATGTAGACAAAATTTCCAACTTTCCCAAAATTTTTCCAAAAACTCCCAGCTTTCCAAGAATTTTCCTAAAAATTTAGGCCATCTTCTTTGAAAGAAGTAGTCCGCAGTATGACCCCCTATAATTACCCAAAAATAACGTCGAAGTGTCACCTCATCTGTTCGTACTCCGAGATAATAATGAACCTATTATGAAACATAAATCATTTACAATCCGCATACCTCAAACACTCTAAATATGACCCCTTCCCAAATAGCTTAACAGAAGCATGACCCTGCTCCAGAGACGTTCCCGTTCGAAAAGCACTCAAAACATTCTTGCCCAAGATATCCTAGCATGTCGCGTCGGCTGATGGCAAGCGATGCGCCATGCAGTCCGGTACTCTTCGAGTAATTGGAAAAGTTTCGAAGTTTATTCTTATAGTAAACACTAACTACGGGATAGTATCTTTGCGATCCAAGCAGCTACCCTCCCTTGAAAAATGGCTAGCTAAGGGTGCAACCATGTATCCTCGTTATTGAATAGAGCAGTTTTCGATCAAACATGATGTACTGGGATGCGCAAAAGGGCATGTGGTCGTCAATCATATGAGAAAAAATGACCAATAGAATTTAAAGAGCGTTTCCATAAATCAATTTGTACTTGAGATGTCACAGATATTTTTAGCATTGAAAGTTTGTCCGAGGGGCAAATTGTTGCCAAGGGAAAAAAACTGAAATAGGAGGAAAGGGCAAATGGCGATGGAGCCACTGCTAACATGGATCACGAGACAAAGTGCATTTCTTGGCCAGATCGAACACTTCAGTGAAATGTGTTCTCGTGACCTCATGGAATCCAGTCGGACGTTCTTACGGGAAAGTTCAACGGTATGCGATCATCCCTCGTGAGATTAATACATCATCCATCCACTTGAACTTTCCAAGGATCAGGCTACGGGGGCGGTGTGAGCTTCGAGAAACCTCCACCTCTCCTTCATCCCCCGGGGAATCAGTCACGATCTCCTGCATGACATATATGTATGAGCGTAAAGGGAGGTCCTATGGCGATGACGCCACCGCTGTCACTAGACAGCCGCGCCCTGCCATTATCAGATATTGGAAAAACTCGAGTGGTCATGAATTTCTTTCATTCTCAATCTCTCAGCTTTACTATCGATAGTACCGCTACTCGCAATCGTCTTCATTGCGTCTTCCATGACTAATACACATACTCTCGGCTCTAATGAAGAGACGAGATTTTGTTTACGTGTCCCTCCTTCTCGTGTTCGTTTTTTGGGGATGTTATTGCCGTGCCCAAATTGCGCACGTCTTGCCTCGCTTTCCTTCTTTACACGTTCTGCCTCACTTTCCATCTTTACACATAATTAAAAAATGATATAATGATTGAGATTCTATCATATTCACGTATCCAACTTATCGATCAAAAATCAAAATTCAAAAGTTATAATACAAATAGGATTAAATGTAGGTTAACTGAAATCAAATGGTAGGTACGATTGACTATTTTGGAATGTTTTGATAAAGTATGTTCGTATTTTTTGACCAATTTTTTTCCATTGAATTTATGATTCCGCAATCCGTCATTTTGCAGATTGAGCTCTCAATCAACTTCAGACTTTAAGCCGATTACCTATCCTTTATTTTATTCATTTACTTTCACTACCTAGGCTGAATTGATGTTTTTTGTCAGGTTTTCAACACCTCTTGAAACCCTTTCAGAAAACTTTAATCACCCTCTGAAGAGGAAAAAAATCGGAAACTTCTTTTTCATTCCCATTAAGGTAGTTGAAAACTTATAAAATAAAACAAAAACAATAAAATAAAAACATTGATTTCGACGAAGTTAATCGATCTTTGATGGAATACCGATGGTACTGGGAGCCTCTGGAAGCAGTCGGTAAAAGAGCAGGAGTGCCCCTTCCTTCCCAATTAGTATTTATAAAGTTCATTATCTGAACATGATGAAGTGCTGAAGAATAAAAAGTTGGAGCCGATTAGATGCCGTAGAAGTTCATGAACACCACGACATGACCCCTCAAATCGTATTTCGATTGAAATCCATGTTCTTTGTTAAGGGGTGGTCACAATTGCAATTCTCCCGTCAAGTATACGCCAACCAATTGACCCTGATTTTTAATCCTCCCTTGGGCATCCTGAAGCTTTGCCGCTCTTCATTCAATTATAAACTTGATGACAAGCGCCAGACGGGCCGTCATGGTCTCTAACGTGTACTGTCAATTTTTTTTGGATTTCTTAAGGCCGCAGCAACTGCGTAATAACAAATTGACGATCACGAACTCAGTGAAACACCTGAGGCTTAAAAAAAGGCGAACAAATGGAACAAAAGTCATTCAAAGACAGCGCCCACCTTATTCTGCGAATCAGCTTTAGCAGCCGCAACAGCATGTTCCAGACAGGCGTTGAACAGATGTTGCATGAGATATTTGGCTTCAATCAGATTTGAACAATGCTCGATCAGTCCTTCAATATTACTCAAATCCGTCGATTCATCATTGTTTTCCGCGTCTCCATCCTAAAAATAACCATATCCGAATCATGCCTGATTAAGCACTAAACGAGATCTCTCGCTCTGTCTGCTCTATTCATAATAGGCGGCTTAGTTAGTAAAGTTCATCAGCCAAGAATCTGTCAGATTTTCGATCTTTCATCCAATGAAAACAACTCTTTTCATTTATGAAACCGCTTTACACACGTGTTGATCCTCTATTCAACGCTTCCTTTGAAGCGTTGATACTTTTCCCGTCCTTTTAGCTATTTCCACTTTAGAAAACTGTTTACTACTACTAATAAAGGACAGCAATGCTCCCGTTACTAAGGGGTTACCCTTAGTCTATGCATATAATTTGTTGAGCGCTATTTTTTTCTCATAACAAACAAAAACATTCTAGTGGGACTGACACAGCCTGATCATGGGGAAACGAATTCATCGCTTGTTTATGCCTTTAGCTCAGTCATACAATTCCTATTAATAATCCTATTTTTTTCTGTAAAATATGATTGTACTCGCATTTAAAATATTCCATTTTTTCTCAGGCACCCTTTAATCCTTTAAGCTTGGCTTTGAAACGCTGGAAAAGGGCCTTCTTAACCCTAACCCAAGTTGCCCTTGACCATATAACGGGATGGGGATGTATTGAAAGGTTGTTCAGAGCAAATAATTAGTAACTCAAGGCTCTAGGAACTTTCCGAGTTGAGGGCATTGGAAGCGCTGCACCAAGGATGATTCTGCCGTTGGGGAAATTATGAATAGTAACTTCAGATTAGCCTCTGGGGATATAAAGTACTCGCCAATGTCATTCGGCTTTATTACCACAATTATGCTCATAAATCGTTGAGATATCTACGAGTTCCCCATGTCTATCGTCGCCATGACAATCCTTAGCGATCGCTGGACCGATCAATACGTTAGGAACACACAGTTCTTTTTTATGGTTACTTTTATCCGCCGCAACGAAGGAGAAATGGTTGGGGTCAGGTATGGGTCGAGGAATCCTCGACGGGCTCAAATTCTGGTTTAAGAAAATTTGAGAAGTTGTTTCTTGAAATTTTCATCGACCATTTCTTGACCATTCCACTGCTTTCGAAAAAATTTCGGATCCATGGGGCGATCCCATACCTAGGATTGGGTAAGCAATGCTGTGGTTTTCGACAGTCTCGAATGCGTCGACCAGGGGCTCATTTTCCAAAAAAAAAATTTCTCAAAATCAGATTTGAGCCTGGAAGGGGGCTTTTTGAAGAGATTAAGCAACAGTGGAAGTTGTTTGGGTCGTTAGCTGTGCGGCTCTTTTGTCCCCGATGCCGGAAGTGAGCTGACCTATGCCAGTCTGCGTCGACAACGCTATTTTTCTTTTCGCCAGCATGCAGTCCAGTAACACGAACCCTACATCCGGCCGTGTCAGTACAATCATTTCACGACGACGACGACCATGACAGCCAACGACAGACAACGCCGGGACGACGACGAGTGGTCGCCGCCGCGCGATTCTAATTGGTCATGCTTGAGCGCAGAATTTGCGGTTGTTGACATTCAGGGCTGCGCTGCCCTCAGGCTCCTCAGCCACCGCTGCCGCCGCCGTTGCAGCCTCAACCGCCGGCGGCTGCCGTCGCCGCCTCAGTCTCAGTCATTTCACTACCCATTTCTCTGTTCAACATACAACCCATATGCCATATGACTCTCCCCCCGCGCTACATCTCAGTCATTTCCGGTGGATTCACTTAGTAATGCATGGGACTGGTCTGAGATTACCTTCACCTACCCATTCTATCCAGGAAGTTCGTACGTTCACCAGCCACGCAAGCTATTTTCAGGGGCAATTGTTCTTCCGAACCTAATAGCTCGTTAAGATTATAAATTATCCCCACCTAAACAACTTCCTCCTCGTGTTTATATGTGTGTTTGCTTTGTCTGATAATTACCTAGGCCATCCACACCACACGTGTAAATGCTTTCCTCTTCACAGCCGCTATTAGTCCCATATTACACCGATTCAGCGTATAGGCGCTTTGCCAGCGGCTCCGAGGTGAGAGTTTTTATGCGTAATTTCGTTTTGCTTGTTTGTTCTAGGATTTGCTATTGTCATAATTATTTCTATTGATCGATGTGTTCTCCTGGTTCACAGGCTTCACAGCCGTCTATCTAACAGAGGCCAAATTTGAAGCTCTTATAGGGAACTAGTGGGAAACATTTCTTGCTAACGTTCCAACAGCTTTCTCCGGAGATGTCAAACCACTAATTTTTGTAGATTTTGAAAAATTGCAGATTCCTATTAAAAAATCACGGTACCCAGTTA
Source organism: Trichostrongylus colubriformis (assembly GCA_963978905.1). Lineage (NCBI taxonomy): Eukaryota > Metazoa > Nematoda > Chromadorea > Rhabditida > Trichostrongylidae > Trichostrongylus > Trichostrongylus colubriformis. The sequence continues at coordinate 56,920,489 of OZ022256.1, read as the reverse complement.
CCCCTACCTAGATAAGATCTCTCAATTTTATCGCAGATATTTCCTTTCCTTTTCTGATATTTCCTCCCTTTGTTTGCTCTACCCAGTCTAAATCGTTCCGGGAAAAATTTTCAATTTTTCTTGTCCGTTTTCCGCCAGGGACTAGCCTTCTCCGTGCTTCTGCTTAACTTTTCTTTTTTTTTTCCTCGATGTCCTTCTTCATTCACTTCGAGCTCCAGGTTCATTGTCAAATTGGGTTCTTCATCCAATTTACCATTATTCACCGCTTTTTTCCGTGTCGTACTCACAACTCCCGCTTCAAACGTTATTTTGGCTCGAGTCCAATTTCAAGTAAAATCATTTTCAGAAATTACAAACGAATATTCCATCTCGCGATAACTCAGAAGGTCACGATACAACACGAGTGAACAAAATGGCTTCCAGTGAACCAAAACCTGCACTGGGTAGTGATCGAAAGCGATCCAGTATTATTAAGGTCTGATTGGAGCTCCCATTCAGCTCAACCTGGAAACGGACCCATCCTATACTTTTTAGGGCAGCTTTCAAAGTGATTCCGCACTTTATGGAAAAACTGGGGTGAAACAAATTTTAACCGCACCATCACAATCGCATTCACGAATGACACCAGGTGGACAGGTGAGTGCATGAACCGCTTTTCCATCGGTTGCCTCAAATGGTACGGGGTGTTAAAATAACCAGAACCGATTTCTTTTCTTTTCAGACATTCCTCTGTATTATGGGTTCCGTCATCAGTATAGCGATTTCTATTTGGTTAGCAGCATTCAGTCGCGAACCCGGATGGAGGAGAGCCGTGTTCGCCACGGGAGCGGCTTTATGTGCTGTGATGTTCGCTTTCCTGGCATTTATGACGATTAGGAGAGCAAAACAGTAAGTGTTTCATTTCTACGGGAATTTAGTCAGATCAGGAATCCACCATTCCACTCGGAAAGATAGGATGTGAACTGGAAGCGAAAAACTCTCCCTGGGTAGGGGGGCTGCAAGAGATCAATTCGTGTTCTCTGAGGCTTGTCTCTCACCGTCTTGATAAATTATGCTCTCATACGAATCTCCCAGACAGACGCGCCGCCGCCCGTAGTCGACTTGTCAGGCGCCGCTTTTCGATCGCAGCGTAAAAGACAATCCACCAAGGATTTGTACTGAGGGACAGAGATTGAAGTACCCATATAAAGGCCCTGAACCGGAACGAACAGCGATTCTTCAAAAATTAGACCCCAGAAAGTTCCTGGTTGACATAACAAGCCCCGAATCAGGCTTCCGTAGACAACATTTCCCATATGAGGACCGGTAAGCTAGGAATTGAAGCCATCGGTGAAATATTTCTCTGAAAGAGTTGTCAATAGGTCCGCAACCCCTTCGAGAGATGAGGAAAGCTGCTATGGGACCTTCGAGATCCTTCCCATAAAAGTACAGCTCTTAAAATTTCCCAAAATTACCAAAAATGTAACCCTATACTATCATTTTCTGCTTCCAAGCTCCTGCATCACCTTAGCGAATAATTTCTCTCATTTCAAATGAATCCTTGTTCCCATTCCTTTGAATTTTTCTACCTTCATCGTAAACCTTACAAATATTATATTATTATTAATATCTTTCGTTGTAATTATTATTACATTTTTAGTCCACCAGAACCCGAAGCACTACCGGATTTATCACAACGTCGTTCAACGATTGGTGCCCGGGTCAGCAAGAAGTCGATAGCTACAGCGGGTCTTACTTCAGGTGGAGGTGATGACTGTCCGACACAGGTGTGATACACTACACAAAATCCACATTCTTCCCTTTTATCCCTACAGATACGGAATTTTGCGTACTTTTTTCTGTGCATTTTTCCTGTCTTGCCTATGCAACTTCCCTCCCTCTTTCCGCTTTTGGTACTTTGAATAACCATCACTTCCTTTCGACTTTCCCTTCCATTTTCGCCCATTCCCATTATGACTGCATTTAGGGGTCATTCTGAAGTATTATTAGCCCTGTTTTCATTTAAAATGTGCGAGCTAGTGGCATGCATAATCATCCAATTTATCCCGATACCAGAAAAATCAATATCTATCCTTACTTACTACAATCAAGTCTTTTGGTGGTTTTTGGCCGATATGAGCAGAAACGGCCCGAGACCCGATCAATCAGCTGTCTGTCTCATTCCGTGCCCACTCTATTCCTCATATTCTAGGTTCTCGTTGTCGGAGACAAGAAGCATCCTGCATTGACAGTTGGATAAACAACCCCATTCACGTACACACATACTACATACAGAATCTTGACAATTCCACACGGGACCGCCTGATTCGACAGTTACCATTGATTATTACTAATCACTAGCCAAATAAGCTATTAACAATGTTCACTTTTATGATAACCTGAAGCCCCCTACTCACCACTAGCTCGTACTGATCTGCTAATCACAATAAGCACGAGGGGATGGGCGAAAACTAGAAAAGCCCCGCCCATAAGTCCCTTTTAATTTTGATTTTGATGTTGTTTATTTGCGATTTATTGTTACAAATGCTTATTTCCGAGAGATGCTACCTATAGGTCTGGCTTCACTATGTATTATGTATATTTTTGTTTTTCTTCTGCCCTCTTCTTGTCGATGGTACACCTTTCGAATCTCATTTTAGTGAATTCCCGGTTCAAATTCATGGTGCATATAATTAACTATATCATTTTTCTATATGACAATAAATGCCCAAAAGTATATTATTATAATTACTACATTCACGCGCTTTATATGTACATAAATTTTGTTTTTTCCTCATATCTTTCATAAAACTGTATTCAGTCCAGCCACCTTCGAAACACATACATTATGTCATGTCACATCGCCATGACATACACACATAAGTTATGGGTGTGATCCGTTCTTATCCATGCGTGTTTCATGATTTATTTTATTCGATTCTTATAAAACGAGGGAATTCATCAACACTTCATTTTACCGATGAGGCTCAATAGGACCAAACGGCGCTGGGGCCAAGCTATTTGAGCTTAACTTGCTGGCTACCACTCGAAATTGCTATGGTCGCGCTAGACAGCCTATGTGCACTTAGGCTTGTCCCCACCCCCACCCCTCTCCTACAATTGACACTAATTGCATCAAGTAGTCCTCTCCTCACCATATCCTGCGCCTTGTCGCAAAAGACACTCACACACAGGATGCACTAGCAATCGAGGATTCCTTGGCGGAGGGGGAGGGGGTCGTAATTACAAAGTTCAGCAATGGTCCCAGGCTAGATGATAAGCGGAAAGTGCCGTCAGCTGACCCGGTTATGTGATAAAATATGTTTGAATATGAGTGATCAAAAAACTACATTTATAGAATACTTAGTAATTCTATGAACCGCAATAGTAACTGATACTGTAGAGGGGCTATGTAGATGTTGAAAGGGGTAGGGGTCGCACTTGGGTCCCGTCGAGGAGGGGGACGTACTTGAGCGGCCATTTTCCTCAACACCTGGGTGTGCCTTGCCCACACCGACATTTGGGACGAGGGCGAAAATGCCCGGCCGACGGGGCTTTCAAGACTTTTTCTCCCATGAACACGGCTTTCAGATTTAATTGTATTCAAGCCTGAGGAAATTGGATTGTGTTTAAGCCGGATCAATTCTGTAATCCCTCTCCTTCTCACCGTTGCTGCTGCTGCAGGGGAAATAACAAAGAGATTACTGGGATTAATAGCTGCTCCCATCTATGTATGCTTTGCAGTTAGGCACAGGGTGAGTCTATCCGGCAATATAAGTTGAGGATGTAACAAACGGTACACAGTAATCAACAGAAAAGGTTTCGTGGACATTAGCTGTCAAATAGAATGTAGCGCTGGGGTTAGGTTGCACCTATTGCACCCGACTCGACGCAAAACATTTTAATATGACGGGGTCTATATTCCTCTCACTGGAAAAATTCAAGTTATCTCCAAATTGACTCAACTTTCGCTGTTGCACATGGTTCTGGAGTGACTGTAGGTATTTAACCAGGCCATCTACAACCAATTTGACTACGGTATACCATCATATCGTTTCCTACACTTATGACGTTCTTACTAGCCACGTCCGAATTCCCCACGGGTAGCCGCGGCTAAATGGATTCGACTTCTTGCCATAAGGACATCTCCTTAGTCCGAGCAATTCACAGATCTTTCCTGTTTTTAAGATTCATATTCTAGAAGTTTTAAGGCAATCTACGTGAATTAGTCTTCCTGAAGGTCTATAAAAAAAATGAAATATTCCCCATTTCAAAGGGTCACAAAGTTATTACGGAATTGTTTCATGTTCTCAAAGTTCAGAAGAGCAAGATCTCTAAAAAGTCCCAGATGGCAGACGTGACCAACTAGCACTTTCATTAAAAATTTGGAATTGAGACCTGGAAAATCCCGCCAGGTTTTTTAAACGATTTGCACACAATCACTAGCTTTTCGGGGAAGAAAGGTAGACGCAAAGAAGGGAAACAAAATCTGTGAAACAATTCCCATTGTGCGCAAATCTGGACGCCATTGTGCTTGATTGGGCATTAGGCCGTGGACGATAATGAACATCTAAAATGCAATAAATTAGACGTCCACTAATCGCTATTACTGGTTACAGTAACAGCGAGCCGGCTTAATGACTTAGTGCCTAATGAACTTAATCGCCATCATCTCTGGGGAATTCCAGTGCATCACTGAAGCGGAACTTGAAATGGGGAAAAGGCTCTGAAAACCAAGGAAGAAAATGTTAGGGGGGAGCCAATCCTTCTTTTTCCGTATACTCTTCGGCATAAAATCTGGGCTTATGTGATACTCCATCCAAAAATCAATTTTGAAAGTGTAATTAAGAGACCATTTCTAAATATTACGTCATGGGTTACGCCACACATGCGACTGAATTGAGTCATTCGGATAATCTCTTGGCCCATACTATCCTCCTCCAGCTGATACTGCTTACAGACCTTAACCACACCTTGCATAATGCCTGATCGATTTCTATCTTATGGATAGGTGGTAGTATGGCGAAATTCGATCTGGCGGCCAGGGGCACGGACGGTGTCCTGAGGCTCTGCTTACATTCATAACATTCCTTTACGATTCCGAGTGAGAATCGAACTTGGAATGCACTTGGTGAAATCGATTAATCCGATACGTTGCTTTCAGTGTCCTTGAAGCAACAAAAAGGAAAACCCTTGACAGAAAATTGCTGTCCGTAGTGAGAAGGGAACACGGTGAATTTTCCGTTCTATTCGCATGACGGCACGATAGGAAGTTGGGGGAGGCAGTGGTATGAAATTGCTAAATCATGCGAATATTCAAGTACCAGAAAAATAACAAGGTAAGAACGGCTCCCAAATTTCTAGTAATCTACAACGCTTGAACTCCCTCCCCCCTATCGCCCCAATCCATTTCATTACTCTGCCTACAAAGCCAAGTAGGGGGTGCAGACCAAGAGAGGCCGTATGCGACGTCGCGAAGCCTCAAGGGGCCCCAAGCGCGCGGTACCTGCAGCTGGAAATTGGTTTCTAAGGAATCATAATCGGATTTAGGGTGACGAGATGCGCCGCACTGGCTCCTAATGTGCCCTACCGGAGTTTTGCATCAAGTCAAGTAGCTGTCTGCTTTGTTTGTATATTTCATTTTGCTTAAATTACATATTTTCATGTTATCCTGGATATCTCTGACTTCATGCTTGAATAGCAATATCCGAGAATGTTGATATCTCACATAAGACCACTTAAGTCAAATTTCAAATTTATTGGTACTATTAACTTATGGACCACTACTTCAAGGGCTGCATTAGGTCACAACGAAGCGTTGCCGCGGCACGAACAGTCACAAGGGTGTGTCAACAGTCCCAATTCCCGCGCTGAAACTTCGAGCACTTCGCTTCCTTAAGCGACGCACCACCTTCGGATTTCAAACGATGAACCTCGAATTTTCTATGGAAAATTCATCCACCCTACTACTCGTGAATATGCCTGAATTATTAAGCTGTCCCAATCCATTTCCATCTTCTTTTTCTACGTGCAATGATGCATATATCCTCGGGATATAGAAAAGGAACAAAAAAAAGCTCATATATAATCAGAAATGATTTATGAGAGACCTGACAGAATTCCGTGTCTCCTTTCATTTTCGAGTCCTGCAAAGGGAAAAATCATTAATTTCCCGATAAGTTCCATTCCTTGCAAACCACTGAACTGCATGTGCTCAATTGAAATTGCTGCAGATTATCGCAAAACTAAATCACATAGCGCATTTCTATCGCTCTACCCACCGGAATTCAATTCCACTTCTATACTATTAAGAGATAGTCCACATGGAAGCCATCGAAATTTTCGAGGGTCGATGGATACAAGGATAAAGTGAAAGGTTTCTGCAGCTAATCAATCATTTTTAGGGATGCGCCGTGCATGCTTGTTCTATTCAGGATCGTGATGTCTGATGAATTGGCGATTTGGCCTAGGAGGAAGAAAAAAGTAAAAACATCATCTTTCGCTCGTCGCATTCCTAATGACACCCATGACATGACAGCCTCGAATCTCACGTCCATGGGAAATAATCCTTCTAATACTGAATGCAGTACGTACATAAAGTACATCGCTGCCATGCAAAACAAAAAAAGCTGTCGAGTAATCTCTAAGTCGCTCTCCATCTCGCCTCCTTATTCACTAACACCCTTCGTCTTGGCTTGCCCCTTCACCCCTTTCCCCTCCCTTATTTTCCAATAAAACATGAACGCTTTTTCAAAATGTGCAGAGGGAATCGCTAGAATTGCACGCACAAAAAATACGCGCGTGACACGGCATAGCCTCCCTCGTGCTAAAATCTCCCGTTTCAACGTCATTTTGGCGTCTTTTTATGAAGTTGAAAGTTAGAAATGAAGAAATTTCCAAGAAAAGTGATTTCATGTTCTGCCACCACTTCAACGATAAAAAAAGAAAACATCGTTTATAAATTAGTAATTGCATTGCATTGAATGTTCCAATGCAATTTTCTTCAAAATTAGCTGGTGGGGAAGAAGAAGAGAGGCAAAAAAAAAACCAGCAGAAACCCTGTGAATATCGGTAAGCGAAATTTGGGCGACATCAAAACTCTTCTGACTATTCGTCCAAGGGAGTACAACTCGTGCTCTCCAGGGGAGAAAAAGGAGGGAGTACTTAGGAAAAAAGCCTTCGAAAAAATCCGTCACCGATATTTTCTATGATCCCGTGGGAGCCTAGCAAAGCCCCAGATCATCTGAGTCAACAAATGAACAGTTTTTAGACGATTTTTTTCTCTGCTGGGAGTGTGCGTACGTCACTACAGCTCAGCGTACGAGGTGCTGAGGCGATACGCTGAAGTGAACTTCGTCTGGAGTGAGGGGCTTCCTGTGGGAGATGATTGAGTAGGTAAGGGTGATGGCTCAGGGTAGTCGGACTTAAAGGCAGTGGTAAAGGTGATTCGGTACGAACGATTAAATTGTTGAATGTGAAAGTCGAGATGCTTAGTAGTACGAAAGTGAGAAAACAGAATGAAACGGTCCAATATCCTAGATACAAAACCTTTTTACCGACGCTGATTCCAAAAATGGGCGGGCCATGCTAACGAGAGGGGAGGATCGTGTTATACCAGGTGGCAGCTGTCGAAATTTTTACCAGAAATTTCACCACATACATATAGTTATCCTAAACCGGTAACTTCCATTTGGATGGCTTACCTTTTTGAGGGCTCCTAAATTGCTGACCCAATGCTCACATTATTCCTACCATTCCTTTGAATCATTTGCCAAAGCGCTCATTTCGCTTGCCGGATATATAAATCATCGGGGAAGTAAACAGTAAGAAGGCAACTAAAAAGGCGTGGTGAGGAAATTCAAAATCGCGAACTGAAATTCAGCGCATTTGACGACGAGGATCGCAGTCCGTAAGAGGCTGAAAGGGAATTCGAGCAAGAATATCCACCACTGCTCCCTTCACCACCGTACTAAGCCACCGAAAAGGTGCTCACGCTCTCCTCACCTCCGGATCAACCGGGAATGCGCCATGCTCTTCAGTGGTCTGCCATAGTCCTGTGTTTATGGTAGATATGCTACCTTCACGGGTTTCATATCAGATATACCTCGAATAACACCCTGCCCAGTCCGAAGAGATTTGGAACCTCTCGTGTTGATGGAACCTCCATTTCTACGACCATTTTAAGGGAATAGTTAAGGGAATAACAACAACAATACGAAACGTTAAGATCGCAGTGAAGCGATAATAGGGCTGTGATTGGGGGAAAACCCGGAAAACAACAGCAGCACAACAAAAATCTAATTTTCTATTCAAAAACGTTTTTGAGCAACCGCAGCAATGGGTAATTGGATATCAAGCAGCTCTTTTTTTCACCTGAATACACGACTTAATCAAATTTTACTGCCACCTTCACCAAATAGCGCCATGAATATTCACATCGGGACCCAACATGACAGCATATAAATGACATTGGATAATTAATAACCCGTTTATACACAACGATCTCTACCCCAGGAATGGCCTATTCTATTAGTCTCAATGACTGAATACATAGTAAGAGCTATTCAATTATGTTACTAGGGGATGAACGAGATAACCAGGCAGCACTTATGTAATGAGTGCGCTCCCAGGATATGTACGCCGTGAACCCAAACGCTGCTTTTCTCCGTAAATGCCACTTTTTCGAATAAGCTATCCTTCAGAAACGATAAAGAGCGCCCGATAAATAGCCTTAATAAATCTCTTTCGAGACCCGGCACTTTTCATTTACTGAAGAAATTGGCATACGAGTCTGCCTATGAGAGCAAACCAGAACGGGGGTACCTCTGAGAAGGCTGTTTGGGTGGGGTAGCAAGGATGAAGAGCGCTCGCACGAGTGCTACGTACTCAAATCATGAGAACCAGTTCAGTGAACGATTCAAGAAATATGGGAAGGGGGAATTCTTGGCGTTTGGAAAAAAAAACTAAAAGGATAGTATTTTTTGATTCTGGGTAGCTTTTAATTTTCGCCGCCGCCCGCGATGCGAAAGTTGTTACAATTATGCTGAGTTACGGGCAAAAGCTTCGGCCTCGGAAAAAACTCGAACCCGCACTTCATGCTTTCCGGACATATGTGCTCATTTTCGGAAACAGTATCCACGTGATATATAACAGAAACGAAACGTTTTTTTTTTCGACCGAATTCTTAAAATAAACAAGTAAGCAAGAAATTCCGCGCTAACCTTCCCATCCATGTCCGTTATCGCTGTCTGTGTTTCCGTGATCTGATCTAGAACGTATCGAATCTTCTGTTGACACCCATCAATTTGATCGGCAACCGCTTCTCGTTCACTAACGTCATCCAACGACACAAAGCGTTTCTCCTGAAAAATTGTGGGTATAAATACAATCAAAAAAAACACATTGAAAATCAAATATTTATAAATATCCTGAAAATATGATATGCGTGAAGTCCTTATATTATACAGTAGAGATCTCGGTTCCATGATCACTTAACGTGGTGATTACACAAGGCGTTCTATGCTAGAACGCGTCACGCATTTCATATCTGCTCACCAATAAGGGTCCTTGATGTGTGCCAAGCCTACACATAATGCGGTCCCAAATCACCAGAATAATACATTATTTGAACTATTATCTATACGGGCCTTGAGTAGGCCTATTTAACCATATGGGCCTTGAGTAGGCCTATTTAACCGTACGGGCCTTAAATAGGTTACAGGAGACTGACGTGCTTTTAACACTTCTAACTAGGGTCTTATATTTACTAGGTTCACTAGGGATCTGGGGTCTTCTATTCACTACAGTTCTCTAAATAGGTTTAGCGCTATGCAACTGCAATATAACGACTTTCCCGAGCATATTGTCTGCTGTGAACCCGATTTTTTTCACCCCTTCATAAAAGCCTACCATTAAGCACCACAAAAAAAAAATCCAATTTGTCCTTTAGAGCTTGACAGCCATCAAGATACTTTGAAGGATGTATTAAACACATGCCATTCGTCAATAACGCCATTCTCAAAGTACTCTCTCTCCTAAGAGCGCGAACTATTTCAGATTGCAATAAGCTCCAACTGATGATTGTCCTTTCTGTTGTGAACACTACGGCTAACTGCTGCTGCCAAGGATGGGGACCTTGATGTAGGTTATGCATGAACAGCACTTGGTTTGAGGGGGCAAAAAAATAGCCCCGTCTGACCACGGAACTCTCCATATGCACATACTTACTAGGGGTGCAGCATTATGCACGAACAGCTTCACATATTGTGAACTGAATGAAAAAGAACTAAAAGAAGAACGAAATTAAAAGAAGTAACAAGAAAACAAAAACTGTTTATCACATCCGAGTTTCAGCGTAGTGTATAGTACTCCAGGAAATAGATTACAAATCAAGTTAGTATTTCCTAGTTTTGGAAAATATGATCCATTATTTTTTGAACGTTTTTTGATGATTTCCAAAGATACCGGGAGGTGGCAATCTTGGCCTGGGTTAAGATCTACCGTAACGCTTGCAGTTCTTCAGGTTGTAGACATTGCACACACGAACGACACCTTGCTAAGACGTCGAGTGTGAATCTAGTGAATTTTTTTTACAACGAACACCTTTTTTCTTATGCTTTCGCTCATTCTCCCGTTCATTGTTTCACTTGATCGCTGCGTTTGTTGCTTTACTGACTTCACATCATCATGAATGAATGAAATACACCCCACGAGACAAAGAACGACATCTTCCACAGCGAGCAACTCGGAAGGATGATGTTGCAGTTCGAAGAGATGAGCGGGAGACGCGAATACATATCCCAACATCGCGCTTTTGAATCCGGGTTTCTCCACCGATGATCGCTTCCAATATCGTTTCGTCGCTTCAAAGTGATCATTTCTTCCCATCCTCCTCGTTCTTCCGCCCCCTCCCGGTTCTTTTAAGGTGATAAAGATAAACATGAATAATGGCGCTCCCCAACGGACTCATTCATCTCTTACATCATCACACCAGAAAGAAACAATAAGGGATTACGCAAGAGGTTCTTAAGCTTTCTGGGTAAACGGGGAACACGGAACAATGATGCGTAGAAGTATTAATTTTTGACAGCTGCTGAATTTTGCCGCAGTCCGTGATGCAAAAATGGTTGGGCTGCCGAATTATAGGCAAAAGCTTTGTTCTCAGACGGGACCCGAACCCTTTACGAGCATATGTGCCAATCCATTACACTACTGACACCGACACCTCGAAAACTCAAACATAGCTTTCAGTTTCACGGTTCGATGCCGATACTGGCCACCCAGCTCAGCACGTTATACGTGTTAAACTGATAACCTATGGCGAACATATTATAATATTTACCCGCGTTCATACTCTGTGGTGCCGGCGGTAGGGCTAGGCCGCGCCTCCGCCTATGCCACTCAGCTTTGCTGCCTGTGAATGCAGCCACGTGCTGCCGGCGCTGAGTATGAGCGAGGCCTTAAGAGGTTGAGTTACGCGAAAAGGAGTCTTGGTAGTGCTATGGATGAGCACATATGTTCGGAAAGCATGGGACCCGTCGTGAACCAAAGCTTTTGACCATCATTCAGCAGCCTAATAACATAGAAGGTATGTAATAGAAGCTTCTGACAGCACTTCCTCTGAAATCAAGATAACAGTAAAAATGGAAGGACACTTACAAGACTCTTAATCTCCTCCGTGAGCCGGGCTCGTTCCTCGATCAGTCTACCAAGCTCTTCTTCCATCTTGCCGACTGTCTGTTTTTGGGTAACCAAGCGACTTATCTGAAAAGATCGTATTAATATGTCAATTTATTATGTGTGTCATATATAACAGAAATAAGAATAAAAATTTCAAGACAAAAAACATTGAAAAGATTTTTCAAGAGTCATGTGAAAAGCAGCGTTCGATTTTGCGGCAATTCGAACTTAAAACTATGCCGAATGGATACCTTCCTACCCATGCTGTCTTCCACATATCATTTTAACACATTTTAGCAAATATTCACTTTTGATCAAAAAACAGCTGAAAGAGGGATACAAATGGAGAGAAATTTCTCAGATGTGTTGCGTCCTTCAATCAAAATCCACTAAAACCTTTAAATTTCCAGCCACATACTAGTGAGCTCGAAAGGATAACGTTCGAGTATCCATCTCTTCTGAAACCTGCTTACCTAAAAAAAAGTGGGTATATGGCTCTGAACCCTACTAAGCTCATAGTGGTACGCATTCGTTTCTGCCTCTAATCAACATATGTCACTTTCACGCATTTCAAAAACATGACAGGGTTTTCTCCAGTGGGTGAACAAAACTCGATTCCACCTCAGCCTTATCTCAGAGATAACCTGAGACCAGGGTACACTGGGATTTAAGGATTATTCGAAAGGGTGGTCGTACGTGACCGCAGGGGGCCATTCCTGCAGAGGTCAGCGATAAGCACGAGAATCTTTCACTAGAAAACTACCACTAAGCAGATAAGAAGCGCAGGTTATTTCACGGCGAATCCGTGTGGGGAGATGTGGGATATTTTTGCTTCAGATGTGAATACATGGCAAAAAAGCGCATTGTAACTATACAGTCCGGCTATGGTGACTGATATAGGTCAAAGAAGGGGGCCGCATGTTGTATTATGTTCTCGTAGAGTCGTAGAGCAGGGGGAGGGGGGGGGGGTCGTACTGAAGCGGCTATTTTCTGTGACAACTGGGAGGGTCCTGCCTGGGAATCACTACAACCCTCACTCTGAGCGGCTAAGCGACTTCGAGTGGTTAACGTGCTCTGAATCAAACATCATAATGGACTTTTGCCAACAACAAAGAAATTGCTTTAGTAGGCAAAATGTTTTGGCGTGTATGGCCGCTTCCTGAAAATATTCTATGTTCTCCAGACAACTTGGCCGGCTGCAAATGCGCCACAAATTGCTTGAAGAGGGACCGTGGTCTTAGATGAATTCGGCGATCATCGTGTGCTTCTATCTTTCCCATCACTTTCGTCACCGAAAGACATCAAAGACCGGATGTAATGGAAACCACTATCACAACACAACTGTTACTAAAACAGCAGAAACCTTAAAACACAGAGAATTCACATGCATCGTAAGATCGGGACCAGAGATCCCGCTACTCTTGGCAGATGTTTAAAAGATACCTTTCGATGAGGGATCGCATTTCATCCAATAAAAAGCCGAAAAATGATGTCGGGAAACGGGGACGGATTGAAGCGAAAAATGCAGCTTTTGCCAAAATTTCATCATTTTTCGAGAGCTCCTTTTTGCTTGACCTATTTTTTGAAGAACACGGCAGGCACTTCTTAGGAAGGGGTACTGATTGCAAAACTTTCAGAGGGATCGCTCCCCTTACTTTGAAAGAGCAAGAGTTGAAGGATCTTCAATGTGGGGGGGGGGGGGGGAGTCGCAGCCTCAAACAAAGCCATCAACGTCATGTGCATAGATCCTGATATGCAATATAATTATTTTCCAGGTTTATTATATGTCCTGATACGTTTTGCACAAATGGCGTAGTAGCAGGTGGCGCACACTCCAAATTCCAGCATCAATCCCCACAGAAGCCATCAGGGCCTTCCAACCATATGCGGTAGGTGAATTTGCGCTAGACTCGTCGTAGAGGATACCCGCAAGCATTGATTGATACCAGAAACCTTATCCTTCATCCTTATCCTGATAATACCAGATGTCCTTCATAGACCTAGACTATGACATAAGCCTCCCAACAGATTGCTGAGCATTGCTGCTGGAAATTATAACCGTCCACGGAAGAATGACTTCTTCTGCTACACATAGATATTCATATTTACTTGCTTATTCAAAGGAATCGTCCACGGAAAATGAGTTTTGGTGTCATCCCTATGTTTGTGTTGTATTTGCCTAATGTAAGCCTCATGCAAAACTTCACGCGAAAAATGTGAATCTGACTGAGATACAGCACCACAAACTATGTCCGGGTGGGCGGGGCGTCCGAGCAAGTGCTCACCCCGTCGTCCGCCGTGGTCGGAGACGCATTGTAGGAACAGAAAGTTACGTAAACAGTCCCACTCTCCGTTCCCAACGACGGCGAACGACGGGACTAGGCTTTTACCCGGAGGTCCCGCCCACCCGGCCAAGAAATTGAGGAGCTGTATCTTAGCCGATTTCTCACTTTTTCGCGTAAAGCTAAGGGGCCCTTAGTAGGAAAATACAACATAAATACACAGGTAACAGAGAAACTCATTCTTCAGTGGAGATTCCTTGGAGGCCGCAGGTAAGGATTCATGCGAAAATACAAGTGCCCAGCTGAGATACAGCTCCTCGAAGAAAATGTCGACGGGGTGATGCGTTAGAGGGGGACGGTCACGATGGCTCTAGATGGAAGAGACGACGATTGCGTAAGGGACGCAGAGGGAGAAGCAAGTCAGCATTGAGTGCGAAAATATGAGCAGCGCTCTGCCAGCTGATGACTGTTCAAGTGTTGCTTGGCGGTAATTCATACAAGTAGCTTTTCTTACGATTTTTCGATTTCTGTATTGGAACCGAGGAAATTTCATGGTTCTTTTAGTGTTTTTCCTCATGCACCGTATTCAATAGAAGGATTTCAAGAGAAACTGGAATCATGGAATTTCCATGGACGATTCTTTTCAGCGCTCTCAAATGTAGCACCGATGTCATTGTCCTCTTATTTTCCGAAGAAAAAACGGATTACTTTGTGAACGAAAGGACATTCTAACGCTGGGCGCTTACATTTGTTACATGACGGATGGCTAATGGCCTCGACCTCGATACATTCCACAAGGAACCTTGGCCAAGGAAGGAAAATATTAGGTTGTTGCAAAATTAATTTCGGTTTCAAGAAATGTATAAGTAAGTAGATTTTTTACCCTGAACTATTCCATCCCGAGGAACGCCAGGCATACCATTTGATGGGTTTTTTTCTGCTCTTTCAGAAACTTCTATGAATGACGCTCTAAGTTTCCCAGCCGGCCTTTTCCAGGGCTGCGTATAATCATGAACCGACGCAATTTAAATTGGAACACTCCGCAGCGGAGGCAGCTCGTAATCTCAGCAGTGTTTTTGGGACGAATTGTCCTTGCAAACGAACAGTGGAGCTCTGGTTTGAAAAATTTGCTTCTGGCGATTCTGATCTCGAAGAGAAGTCGGGTCGCGGCCGCAGGTCATCGCTTGATGATCAAGATTTAAAGGAACCGGAAGGGGGTCCGAAACAAGAGAAACATACAAAGAAATGAACATTTCGTAACGAACGCAGAAGGTTAGAAGCGATAATCGGTGAAAAAACCCGAACTCAAAAGTGCATCGCTGCGGTGTGTATTCGCGCCTCATTCGCATCATCGCACTGGCGTTCCGAGTTGTCCGCTGTAGGAGACGGCCGCGGGCCAACTTTAATTGTAGCACGTGACTCCCAGCGTAGTGGAGCGGCCATTCCCAACTACATTAACATTCATGTAAGTACATCTAGAAACAATATAAGAAAGAACAAATGAGAAGGTAAAAGGAATGAACAACTTTATAATGGAAACACCTTATCTTGGCACCATGCCAAGGCGTCAAATTGGCGAGTTTGTGCAATGGCGGCCACTTGAACTCGTCCACACTACGTCTGTTCTACCGTAAGCCAAAATCACTCCCATACGGTGTCTTTAAGGAGAGCCGTCGAAGCAAATCCGGAGACGAATACTCGTACGTTAGCAGAAGACCTAGGCGTACATTACTCTACAGTGGCCAGACATTTGCTGACAATCGGCAAGGTGAAGAAGATGTCGAAGTGGGTGCCTCATGACCTGACCGATGAGCAGCGTCTGGCACGTTTCGACACCTGCTCTAATCTCCTAGTTCGCCATAAAAATGAGCCATTTGTAGACCGTATTATAACTGTAGATGAAAAATGGGTTCTTTATGATAACAGGAAGCGAGGATTAGTCTGGGTAGATAAGGATGCTCCTCCAGAAACTTTTCCTAAACCCGACCTTCACCCTAAAAAGGTTATGACTACTGTGTGGTGGTGTTGTAAAGGTGTAATCCATTACAGTTTCTTGCAACCTGGTCAGCCAGTCACAGCAGAGTCTTACTGTTGTGATCTGGAGCAAATGTATAGAAAGTTGCAAAAATTGTGGCCGGCGGTGGTGAATAGAGGAGGGCCGATCCTGTTGCAGGACAACGCAAGGCCACACACCTCACAAATCACTCGGCA
The DNA here is from genome assembly GCA_963978905.1 of Trichostrongylus colubriformis. NCBI lineage: Eukaryota > Metazoa > Nematoda > Chromadorea > Rhabditida > Trichostrongylidae > Trichostrongylus > Trichostrongylus colubriformis. The sequence goes on along the minus strand of OZ022256.1, from coordinate 56,904,338 downwards.
AAAATTGACCCACTTGGGTATAGAAGTTCTCCCTCACCCAGCGTATTCTCCCGACCTTTCCCCAACAGACTATCACTTTTTTCGAGCCCTCAATTCTCATCTGCGTCAGAAACAATTTACTAATTTAGACGATGTTGAATGTGCCTTCCTTGACTTCGTTGACCCTCGTGATAGTAGTTTTTATAGTGAAGGCTTAGATTTATTGCCTGTTCGTTGGCAAAAGTGTGTAGATTCTGATGGTTTTTACTTCGATTAATAAACTTGTGTTCAAGCTGAGTTATAGTAGTTTGAAGTATGCGGTCCATTTCCGAAATTAACTTTGCAACAACCTAATATTACAGGTCAAGCAAGGGCAGGGAACAAAATGAAAATTGTTCAAGAAACACTTGGGCGAACTTCGAGCGGTTTGACATAAAAAGAACTGAAATAATAATTGGGTGCCATCATGTGACCCAAAAGACTCAAGAACCCCCAATCACAGTGGTGACAAAGGATGAAACTTTTAAAAAAATCGAAAAAAATAGTGTTACTCCTCACATTTTCGAAAAAATACGAGTTGAATGCAAGAATTGTCAGTGAAACTGATATTTGAACACATACCTTCTTTTCAATGAATGTCCACTTTAGTTTTGCTTGCTTCGGTGAGTAAGTGGCTTCGGGTGGTGGTTGTCCACGCATACCCGGAGTTCGAGGGGTACGATACGGTGCCGGGCGCATTGGTGTCATTCTTGGTGTTGTACTAATACGTGTCTGAAAGCAGTGCTTGAGAGGCATCTCTGAGAAATTTGGTCACGAGCTCGTGATTTTACACACCGTCATATCGTCATTAAAACGGGGTCAAACAAAACTTTCAGAAAATTAGGTACTGCAATAAAGGAATCGTTCACGGAAATATGAGTTTCTCTGTCACTAATATGCTTTGCAGTCGATTAGCAAGGGTCGCATGCAAAGTTTCACGCGAAAAATTGAGAATCCGGCTAGGATACAGCTTCCCAAATTCTCGGCGGAGCCACCAAATAAAAGCCGCGTGTCGTCGTCCGCCGCGGTTAGGAAAGAAGAGTGGCGCTACGGAGAGGGGTTAACATATTTTTTGTTCCTACAATGCGTCTCCGACCGAGGCGGACGACGGGGGGAGGGACTTGCCCGGAGACTCCGCCCACCCGGCCAAGACTTTTTGGTGCTGTATTTTAGCCGGATTCACATTTTCTCGCGTGAAACTTTGCATGCGGCCCACATTAGGCAAACACAACGTAAATAAATGGGTAACAGGGGGACTCATTTTTTTCGCGGACGATTCCTTTGAGGACCAAACAATCCATCCTATACATAGACCAAAAATTTCTTGTGTTTGTTTGTCTGTCTGTCGCACCCTATGAGATCGCCGTAGCCGGACTTTTTTCAACAAATGTGGGGATTACTGAGCCAGCAGCATTGCGGAAACTTCAAAAAAAATCCTAGTTTCCACAGAAAGCAGAGACGACTCCCACCACAGAACCAACCAACGAAATATTCACAAAGCTATTGATAATCGCATACATTTAAAGAGTAATCGCATACATTTAAAGAGAGCATCGAAACAATTTGTAATGCTTTTTGGAAACCCTTTTGTTGCAAGACTTTACTCGCCAAAGACCAATATTGCACAAGTGAATGTCTTCTTCGGCCACGTTCATACTCCGCGGTGCAGGCGGCAGGGTGGCTGAGTGTCTATGAGTCCATGCCTATCCAACCCCGCCTCGCCTGCGTTTTTTTGTACCTCTCCCTTGCCACTCTGCCTCGCTGCATGTGAACGCAGTAACGCCTTACCGGCGCTGAGTATGAACGCAACCTTACTGTCATTCTCTGGAACCTTTCCGTTCACGAAAAGGATGAATCTGTTGAACGAAGCGTCGAATGCAACGGTACATTCCAAAAACCGAGAAGAAGAAAAAGAATACATTCCAAAAACCGAGAAGAAGAAGAAAGAAGAAAGAAGAAAGAAGAAAGAAGAAAGAAGAAAGAAGAAAGAAGAAAGAAGAAAGAAGAAAGAAGAAAGAAGAAAGAAGAAAGAAGGAAGAAGAAAGAAGAAAGAAGAAGAAAGAAGAAAGAAGAAAGAAGAAAGAAGAAAGAAGAAGAAGAAGAAGAAGAAGAAGGAATGAGGCCGGGAACAAGAATATAGAAAGGAAAAGTGTCTAAAATATTTAAGCCTCCCAAAAGTAACGGAAATGTGGCCACAAAAAGGTAAATAAATCTTGGAAAAAGTCACTTGGGAGTGACACCAACTATATAGAAGCCATACATCACTGCTCAACGCATTGCACTGCTGATATGGGCTGGATTATGTGACACTCTTTCAACAAGCATAAACGCTAAAAATATTAGGTTATTCGGAAAGTAATGAGACAAACGTCGTAGTACTACGTGGTACTACCACTTTACTTGACGCATGAAGAACATCATGTACCGTAGATTTAGGATACCCGAGAAGGCCGCAAGCTCGTGCACTGTCAACGTCAAGTTGTTCTTCACAAATGGCAAGTAGAAGCTGCTATTTTTGCGTAGGTGGACGTCCCGATCGACAAAGTTTCGAGACATTTCTCGAACTTGCCGTACCATCAGAGGCACGTCGCTCGAGAAAGTGCTTGATCCTTCACTTCCCCCAGCAAGAGCCGATGGGCCTCATCTACGGATTTGCCGGAACGGTAGAGTAGAAGGAGAGCTGCCCGATATAGCGTTTTCTTCTCGTCCATCTCTGGCACTTAGGCCGCTTCCATACTTTGCGCACCGACGCCGTCACGCGCGTGACGGCGTCGGTGCGCAAAGTATGGAAGCGGCCTTAGTGAAAGACGAAGACAGTTTGGACCATATTCCGTTGATGGCGTATATGTACGGGTCTTGAAAACTGACTTCCAGAGTTTGGTCCAAATGCAGTGGTGAGGCTCGAGAGCATATATTTTTGGACTTCGACGTCCAAAAATATATGCTCTCGAGCCTCACCACTGCATTTGCCTCATTGCTTTCCGGGCAAGCTAATATCTACCATCCGAAGGAATGTACAATTTCATTTAAATCTTAATCGGATTTTTCCACAGACCTCATTTGCCCTCGACGATATTCGCCTAGAAGGGCTTAACCCTATTCATGCCTTAAGACGCCCTTAAAAAACACCCATGCACTAGAAACGCAGCTCAAAAAAATTGATCTTTTTCGGCGTATTTCATTTTCACAGTTCGCGATTCAGCCAAAAAGCATAAGATACGTATTGATTGTGCGAACGATACGCCTGAATCGATTAATCGTTATGTATCTTCTTCTTCTATAATACTTGGATCACGCGAGTCGCGCCATCTCCTGAATCGCGAACTCTGAACAATGCCTAAGCGACACGAAAAACGTTCACAAAACCACAAAGCAGACCATGATGAGGAGCTTCTTCTTGTGTATGTAAACACATGCTGTTTATTAGTATAATTATACGATACTTCACACGATCACGGATGAACAGTGAAGATCAAGTGAAAAATACTAACTTCGGTGGAACGACTTCCTTACAGATAACTTTACTACTAAGTACATTTGTTGTAATACATACCACTGGATACCCTTTTTTATTGCATTCCTGACCCTAATTCCGCTCGTCGCCAGCGGATAGCGCAATATATGATGAACGAAATACTTCATATAGCAACTATGTAAGTGTAACATACCTGCTTGGCTTGCTCTTTTTGAGCTTTACGTAGTCGATTTATCTCTTCGTTGGTTCGCTTCATAAACTGCTCTCGTTGTCGATCCTTAGTCTCTAAGTGGCGGATGATATTATCACGGCGCCTGGAAAAGGATATGTTATTGCATCAGATCAATTCAAAAATCAGACCATTAAACGGTATTTAAAAATTGAATTTGTTAACTCATCAGACTGCATATGCACTGTTCAGGCAGTCAGCGTGAGTTGGTCGTGCGAATAGTAAACCAAACGAATAAAATAGCTTATGTTAGCCAAACAATTTTTAGAGAGGAGTAGGACGGTAGAGAACATCCGCAAAATAAGAATCGTTTAAGGCGCTCTACGTGCTGTGCCAGAAACAGCGGATACATGCAGGCGACACACGGCTATCACCCCGTTCCCCGAGTAGTGTACCACGCGGTATCCATTCAGACTTCCAGGGACGCAGTTTTCAACTATAAGGCCGCGTTCATACTTTGCTGTACCGGCGGTAGCGTGTGATTGTGCGTCTCTACGTCTGCCTATGCCTCTGTAGCTCACGTGCCTCTCTACCTCGCTGATTGTGAAGCAGCCACGCTCTGCCGGCACAAAGTATGAACGCGGCCCAATTAGTAAAGGTGCCATATCGAAAAGACGATTCACTACTGCGCCTCCTACATAACTCATGGACAGCTTCAACAATCTTCGAGCACTTTTTGCAAATAATTTCCCTCTTGGTTAAGGCATGTCGTTGGCATATGAAATAAATAATAAATAAATAAATGAACGGTGCTATCGCAATGAGGGGGGGGCATCTTACAAAAAGTTGCTTATCTAAGCATCTAGACCTTTGAGGGGTCAATCTGCACATTCAGGCGTATGCTTTTGCCTAAGCCTTGACGGAGGAAGGAAAGGACTCCTTTTCCTCACTTGGCTCAGGTAAAGATAGGGTCCAGTAGTAGGATGCCCCCCCCTTATTGCGACAGCACCGAATGAACTATAATTTATGCTCCCTGGTATGTGCTACACACAGAAGCTCTGGTGGGGAAATTGAAGAAAGGAATTAAAGAAACAACAAAGTACCTTGCTTCTTTATCCAGTGCGGCCAGTTTCTTCGCAGCATTACTTTGCTGTTGTTGAGCTTTCTTCATTTCTTCCTTGATCTTCTTCATTAGATCCACCTTCAGATATGATCGTGTCAAACGAGATTTGAAGAGTGTGAAGTTTGAAAATTTATAAAATGACCCGAGCAGTCTCGTCTTCTCTACGCTATACATTTACTCCCATCGTAGAATATCGAACTAAGATTTGGTACGGTAGTCGAAAGCATGGCACATTTTAAGAACAGGTCAAGGGAGGTTATTCTCTATCATAAAAACAGCTGTACCAGTTCCACTGCTGCATGTACAGGATACTCATATTTTCCATACCACTTTCAAAAATCTGATTAAAGTCATTTATTACAAAAGCCCAGCCACATACTGAGAGTACCTTCACGATGGTTAGATTGGACTGAAAGGGCTATGTAGCAATGTGACGGTCAGATCTCTCCTGCATCACCAAGAAAGCGTAAGTATGCGAATGGAAACAATTTACCGTGCACTTTTAGCCCTACATACACACTTAACACCATCCACATAGCATGAGGAAAAGCTCGAGCTATGAGTTCAGCCCGCTGCCCAGGATTAAAGACCCCCACCTATAAGATTTCTAGGAAACCGTTCTGCAAAAGGAGATGATAGACCTATCTGAATAATCGCCCACTACACCTCTCACTGATATTAAAGAGAAGAGGTTTACAAGACCTTTACACGTAGAAGCAGGGTACACTGGGAGTCGAGGATTCCTCGATAGGGGGAGTTGTATTCGACCAAATAGGAAGGGGATTGGGAATCGCCTCGCCTGCAGAGGTCAGCGATGAGCACTAGAGTCTAAATTTTCAAGAAGCACATAAGAAGCGAAAGGTACTTCACAAGCATCCGTGTGAGGAGAGTGGGATAAACATATTTTTGCACCAGATAAGGATACATAGCAATAAAACACATTGCAAACAGTTGTTGGTATTGTACAGGGGGTGCCAAAAAAAAAAGTAATTTTGTCCACGGCTCACATCTGCCAATTTTACAAAACGTAGGGAAACGAAAGAGATAAAGGTATTGGGGCAAAACATTCCCAAAATGTTCCTCTAAAAGTAGGAACAAGCTGTGGCTCCTCACGTTCATGTTCATAAAAATATGGAGGTTTCATTTGGCGTAGTCGGGCTTCGGAGTACCTACATTTAAAAATTCGCTAAAAACAGTGGAGCCAAGCTCCGTGGTAGGTCTTTTGTGGGAAGCTTCCTGAGGGTTGGCCCTTCGGTTCTTGGAAGTCACAGAGCCCCTGCTGCTTGGACAAGGCTGCTATGATCCAAAGTATCATTTTCATGCCTCAAATCCGCCTCCGGAGGGGTTTCAGTGATAGGGGAACGTTTTGGCTCTTGGAAACGAAGGGCGCTGGGAACCCGGGAAAAACGCAGTGTTAAAGAAAACCATCTGGTATGAATCCCCTTAGGTACCCAGATTGAACGGACGTCAGCAAGGTTGTGAAAGAGGGCGAAGAAAATTCGGATTTTGCCCAGTTGAGGTGATACATCTTGTTCAGTCTTTCCTTGCTCCCGTTCCTGCTCGTGCAGGAGGCTGCCACGGAGTATAGTGATAGAGTTAGGTCTGCTCTTGATTCTGGGGATGAGAATACCTCAATAGAATTTACTGTAGTTTGGCTAAATGGGGTCGAAAGTGGAGGAGACAAAATTACTTTTTTTTTGGCACCCCCTGTAGTCGTCAAAAAAGGGGAGGGGGCGTAATTGGTGCCAGTAGAGGAGAGAGGGTCGTAAGGAAAGGGCTACTTCTCTCGACACTTGGGAGTGCCTTGCGTAGAAGTAAAGCAAGCGAGCGACTTTTGTCGCTTACAGTATTACCAAGGTTTGGTGGTGCAGCCGTTGGGGAGTTGCTTACAAGAACAAAGGAACCAACAGTATGTCTCCTTGTCACTTAATATCTTTCTTCGACTGACATACAATAATCGTCAACGCTCGCGCCGCTATCTGGTCCAAGAAGCCATTCACCTAACGCTTTCTCTGCCAGGCTGGATTTCTGTTTCATTTATTTTTCTTATTTTGTTCCTATTATTTTTTCTAGTATTTTTCCTGCAGATACTTTCCCCTTGGTTAGGACATGTCGTTTGACATATCAAGTAAAATAAATAACTATTCTACGAATAAATATCTCTCCACCTTCACTCGTTTCAATTCTTTGAGTTCAGCTTGATATCGTTGGAGCTCTTGGCGTTCTCGTTCCTGTCTTGCCTAAAAATCACAGAAATCGCAGTGATAAACACGATGGAGAAGAAAGGCGGTTAATTATTGAACGAGCATATTTCAGAAAATTTTGACAGAACCGACCTGCATTCGTTTGTGTTCTCTCTCAACCATTTGCAGCTTACGGAATTCGTTTCTCATGTCAGCCAACTTTCGCTCATATTCTTCTCGAATTCTCTGAAAGTAATGTTTTTGTCGTGTCAAATTACAAAATTAGAGCGTTTCGTGAGAGGGTTTCTGTAATGTGACAGCGTTGAATGGTTGAACTTTCACTTTTAGGTACCACTCTGAAACCTTTGGCTATCGATAGATTTCTTCAAATTCATCGATACTAGATGTTAAAGCAGATCGTGGATCAGTGAGAACTGAGAATAGGCCGTAGAGCCGAAGACAGGAGCAGACCTTATAATGATTGATACCCGATCAAAATATTGTCCCTTAGTAGGGGTGAGGATGTCATTTTCGTCAGAGCACCACTGAAACGCTGTAGATACCGTCAGTCTATGACCAGCCCGTTAGGCCGCGTTCATACTTTGTGCTGGCACGGTGCGGCTGCGTTTATAGGTAGCGAGGCAGATTGGCACGGGGGAGATTCAGATAAGACGCAGACAACGAAACATGGTGTGACAGGCAAAGGCGCAGAGACACGCAGCCACGTCCTGCCGCCGGCACAGCAAAGTATGAAGGCGGCCTTACGAAGAATGCACCGTGTGGTCGCAAAGTACCGTACTTCAGCAAAAACTGGTATTCATGTCAGCTTGAGTGCCGGACATCTTTCTCAGGGTTGATTTATCTTGTGAACCCGCCCGCGGCATGCATCTCTCCTACAAGGGAACTAAACCACAATAATGTACTTCATAAAGACTCAGCAGAGCGGCTGGCATTTACAGTACTTCGGAATAGACTGAAGGCTGTTCAGCCTTGATAAAAATTGATTCCATTCAGTGAGAGCGATGCCGCTCCAGTCACCAAGCAAAATCTGTACCAGAAAATACAAGAAAAATAATAAAAATGAATACAAGAAAAAGACACGTGGGGTGTGTAACCTTAGTCAGGATTTCGCACCACGACGAGCGGGGTGCGACTTGGTGTGTGCGAATTATGCGCGCCGTTACAGCTGGACTTCAAACGATCACATGGTAATGCTAGGGCAGTCAAACACACTCGCCTGCATCGCTTCGCTTGCGACACACGCCGCGGTGCAAAATCCTGACATAACGGTACACACCCAGACACATGGAGAGGAGTGGGTGATTGAGTGATGATGAATACCCTCAGGGCAGGTCAAATAACGAAGAATAAGTTGGGGCTTCCCAAAACTCATTAGAGAAAAAAGGGCGGTAGAAGACATATTCGTTGAAAATGAAGAATCACTCTGCTTCAAAGTAATACTGAACTACCGTAATGCTTCCCTTATTTCTGAAAAACCCTAAAACGTTCTCAGAAAGTTCGAAACGGCTGAATAAAGCGAGATGAGTAAGTCCTGTGACTGTTGTAAAATAAAAGGATCGCAAGTATCAACTTAATATGAAACAAGAAAAACAGCTTGACCTGAAAATTTTCAGAAGACGAAATCAGCATGATCAAAGCACCACGCTACCCCCTGCGCACTATTAAATATCTTTAGCTGTACTTAGGTACTTCCAGGAACAGACAGAGCTAGCAATCAATCACCTTCGCTTGTTCTTGACTGGCTTTGTCAGTCTTTTTCGCTTCGGCTTCCATCACAACACGATCACGTTCTGCTTCCATCTTTTTGATCTGCGCCGAGAGTTCCATAAGCTTTTTCTCATAACTCAAACGCACTTCTGCCAGATGTCGATCGGATCGTTCCAGTTCCGCTATTAATCTTGAACAAACAATCGAGTGATATAAATAAATGCTTGAAAAGGAGCAGGTGTAGCACTATAGAACAAAAAAAAAGCATTCAGATAACAGATTCAATAGAGCCTCAAAAATAAATGTATAACCTCACCTCTCCTTGATGTTAATTTCAGTTTGAAGATCAGCAAGATTGTCTCGTAGCGCTGCTCCTATAATAATCCGCTTATTCAGTACAAACGGTTACAGAACGTTAAATGTTAGTCTAAGGGAATCACTCAGACATGTGATAAAACCAGGAATTGATTGGCATACGTCAGAGAAAATTTGAATTTTCTGGAGAAAATGTCGCGTTTTGTTGCTATTGACGAAAAAATATTCGAAATCCTTTGACTGCCCCACTTATTGACTTTTTACTAATCATAGTCGCGAAATCTCCATCTCAACAAAGTGTACCAAACGACCTCAACGCAATGCCCACCAATTTTTTTTGGATTTTTTTTCTGTGTCACTAAGCTTGCCTTTGATTTTAGTTTTAGTTTTCCATGCTTCTGTTTTTTTTTTTGCCTTTCGGACTTCTTTTTTGTTTTTGTCACGCCCTCCCCTGGGTGCAACAGTTCCTCCGCGAATTCCACGAAATATGAGGAAAATATGGGAGTCTATGAATTGGTGCCGATTTTAAATGAAAAAATCGTGAGATTTGAAAAGAAAAGGGAAGATCGAAAGGTAAGTGTCGCAAATAATGCCATACTGGTGAGCGGACAATGTACGTCTAATGGGAATTTCTGTAGTTACTAGAGGTACCTCTATGATGAAATTCAACTGTCCTCTGAACTGCGCTCAAAAATGAACCTTTTTGATCATCATCGAACACGGTGTCTTCATCAACGTCCTGATCATATTCATCTTCTTCATCCAATTCATCCGCATCATTACTGGTACCATCTTCTTCTGCGGTGTCAGCATGAGAAGCGTAATCGGAGGTTACTGAAAAGAAGTAACCAAAATTAATATACCTGGGAAAATCGCAGAGTTCTATATTGTCCTTAATTAAATTTGCAATTTTCATTTTTTGCAAGAAAAGAAGATCATCACATTTCGTACACATCATATGTCTTCAGCCGCCTACGACCGAAGGACCAACCACTTGCTCTCCGGACTAACAATAAATCCCACTATTCGAGTAATTCAGCAAAAATTTCAGTGAATACCACCCCCCCCCCTCCAACCCTAAATAGACCTCACTTTCCGACCCTGAATACGCCCTTCCGTTGTCGTTTTCTTGCCGGGGACTTGACCCCAGCCAGGGCACTCTACTTGTGATGAGGGAAATAGCCGCTTCAGCACGACCCCCCCCCCACGGGTATCAAATACCCCCCCCCGCCATTTTTTGTCCTCTACGATACCAGTAACTGTTTTTTGAAGCAAGAAGATATTGTTTAACATTTCCCCATACGAGTTCGCTCCGAAATGCCTTTCGCTTCTCATCTGCTTACTGAAAGTTTAGATTCTCACGGTTACCGCAGTCCTCTGCAGGAACGATCACCCTCTGTCCGGTCAAATATGACCCCCCTGTCGAGGGATTCTCGACTCCTGGTGTACCCTAACGCCGTTCGGTTCTGGTTATAAAGAGAATTTATGCTGGTTACAAGAATGATTAGAATAATTAACGCAATCGACGAGTGCCGCGTTTATTCAAGTGTTCCATTCCATTATGGAAATAATGAAGAAGCATGTATGTCCCTTCTACAGTAACATATCTAAAAATCTCCCGTCGAGACTACTCGGCCGTGCCAATTTACAATTCTTATCGGTCGACGCCGTAACCATAGCCATTGAGTTAGCCGGCCTCTCCCTGTTTTATAGCTACCCAGCCCCATTTCACAACAAAAGGCGCAAATAGGCGGAAAAATCCCCGATGGCTGCACTATTCCCAAACGTGCGTTGAGTCATAAACCGCAATCAAGCGTCGGCCTGCATCACAACCATCATTCACCATGCGCCAATGTTTCATACCCGTATGACCTTTGTACTGCTCATAAAACACCCTGATTCATCGTCCATTGTGAGCTAATCAATCGGAAACATCCTCCTCATATGGGCAAGGAACAAGGCGAATCAAATGACGGTGAGCGTTGAACTATCAGCCGCACAACAGCTCATCACAAAGTACAGCAACGATCCAAGGTTATCTCAACTTGTGAATGAGGAGGAGTCTGTGATGGGTAAGGCATGGGAAAAGAAGTAAGATCAGACATGAACCAAGCCAAGCTCCGCCCATGACGGGCGGAGCGTGCTGTGGAATGTTCCGTTTTCAGACTAAAAATTGTTAATTTGGTTCTAATGTGGGAGAGATGGATTAAGGTCATCGATGAGTTTTTGAAAGTCATGAAAGAGGCCTATGCATAGTGGGCGGAGCGCATCTCGAGTGGGTGGTCCTTGCAGCAAAAGCTCATAACTAGGTCATAATGCCGCCTTAAATCAGGAAAAGTGTTCAAGCTATCTTGAGCACACTTAAATGAGCGGAGAACCGCCCACAATGGACGGAGCGTGTTACAATCTGTTAGTGAAGTCTATAAAAAAAACAGTTCTGATCGACCTATTGACGCCCATGGTATTACGCGCACAGTAGCGTTCGCCAGGAAACTGGTAATTTATAACTTGGGGCGCACTTGGATAGAGATGGAATAAGGAGCAGATCGTGATAGATCGAAAGCAGATCACAGCTTAATTGCGTTTGAATCGAGGGCAACTGACAGGCTCACGTGTGGTAAAGTGTGAATGTATCAGGGGAAAACAAAAGTATCCGAGGAAAAAAAACACGGAAAATGTTAAACGATTCAATTTGAAAATACCTTCATTGGATGCTGTGGACACAGTTCTTCGGAGTTTTTCAATATCAGCTCGGGCATCTTCTATCAGTTGTTGATGATTGAATGATGAGAAAGAGCTATCATTACTCTCCATAAATCCACCACCACCGAGCGCCTAAACATTAATAAATGCTCAGCACTACACACAAAGATATTCAGAAATAAGAAATAAATTTTTGTTATTCACAAAAAAAAAAAAAACAAAGTGACCAAACTTGAAGCAGTTAAACAAAAATTGTACTTCACACAAACCTGATTTTTCCACTTATTCATCTCTTTCCTAAGCTGGTTCGCTACCGCCTGCGACTCATAAAGTTGTGATCGCATTCGTTCCAATTCCTCCAAATATTTTCGAACCGTAGCTTGTACCGGATCCATAACTGCATCATTGGAAGCAGAACTGTTTGCTTCTAAAGTTCATGTAATCAATTGGTTTGATAAGAGATAGCAAAACAGATTTAGTCCGCCGTTAGACCTTGCGATTTTGCGATTCTGCCACTTCGTGATTTTGCGGCGTCGCGCTTCTGCGTGCGAAGTTGCGACATTGCACAATCTCAAGGTCATAGTGTCGCGTGCGAAAGTGCGACGCCGCAAAGTTGCAGAATCGCAAAATCGCAAAGTCGAACGGCACCCTTAGCGCAGTACTCACCATCGGACGAGCCCCCGTGCTCATCGGTAGGAGAATGCACAGAACAACCATTCGGACCAAGATCTTTGGCCATTAGGTCTACATTACGATTGCGGAGAATCTCGTTCGTTTCTTGTAGGGCTTTCACACGGAATCTCAGCTGATTGATTTCCGCCTAAAAATCACATCCAAACCGTAGTATAAGTGAAAGCTCCAGATCATTTGGCTCATATTTCAAGTAATTATCTCAGTATTTACCTTAATCTGCCACGAAAGGGAAAGGGAAAACAGCCCAGAGTATAAAAAAGGAAAAAGGAAGACAAACTCACCGTAAGCATAACGTTCTCGTGATACTGGTCATTAACCGATTCAACGCCATCACTTCCAATTGTTCGTCGGCCTTGCTTGAACTCAAGCAGTTCAGCTTCGAGTGCCGCAATACGACCACGTAACTCGCCAATGAGCTTTGACGACTTGTCTTGATTGGCTACCACCTAAAGGTCGTTTCATTAACATGATTTGGATTGAAAAAACAAAATTGGTAAATACATATGAGCCTTTGGGTAACCCGCTAGGTCACAGCAGTCAGAAACTCCCAAAAAAACCGGGCTTGTCAAAATCAGGGGGGGGGGCTCTATTAACGTAAAGAATTTTTCACCTCTTTACGAGTGGAGTGCATCTACGAAAATAACCAAGATAAGAAATATTTAACTCAACCCGTGAGGTTCTAACAAGTATTGGCAATAAATGTAACAAATACGGGCTTCATACCCAATAAACCACCCAAACTATTTTTGATTGGGTAAAGTCATTTACCCACTGGTGATAAGCTAGCGGCACCCATCCGGGCCAAGAACAAAACACAATTTTACCTTGTTCTTTATATTCTTCGCACGATTTGCATACTTCAAAGTGTTCAAAGTTTCCACAAAATCACTATCACTCGGCGACACACATGCAACCATCAAAGTGCGGCTAAAAATTAAACCTTCCCAGCAAAATGCAACAACCAAAAATTTTGAAATCAAAGAAAAATGTATCTCAGCTATACCTGTTCCCTCCTAACGAATCTTGTAAAAGCCTGGTCAGCTTCGAGTCACGATATGGTACATGACTCACTTTACCATTAGCTCCACCAAGTGCACTGATTACATTACCAAGTGCAAGCTGAAAAAAGTAGGCTAAATCCGAAAATTGTTATTCTATGGAATCCTAACCAATTTAACCCATGGTTCAATGAACACGGAAAAAATCGTTCAAACTGCATTCATCTATACCATACAAAATTGTGTTTAAGAAATTTTCAATAAAATTAATTTAAGGCTGCCGAATCCTAACATGAGAGATACCCAAATGATCATGGATTCATGTTCTTCTTGAATACAAGGGTATTTTTGGCTATGACGCTTTCGTTCTGAAAGTCACGGTCAAAGTGGAGGGTTTATGACTCCGCAGCGTCGACGAGAATCGCCCGTAGTACTTTAAGGCAAAATTTTTGAAAATCTCGAAAATTAGCGTCCCACAATCTCTTACATTCGCTCTGAGCAAGGCTTTCTACTGGCACCTTTTTCAAATTTTTTTGAAAATTTTGAAGGAAGTTATAGCGAAAAGCCAGGAAAATCATGGGGTTTCCTTTTTTGTGTCGATTGACCATGAATTAGTAGCAGTATTGTAGTAATGAAGGCCTAGTGTCAACAGGAACGGTAGACCAGCAATTTTGAACTGCTGAAATTATGAACACTTTTATTTCAACGCTTACCAGGCCACAATTGATGCTGATTCCTTCTTTGGCACGATCTCCAGTAGCCCCGGTTCGTTTCAGTCGCTCAGAACCAGCCAAATCCACAAAATGGAATTTTGCCGAAAGCAGTTCCATTTCAACCTCCTACAAAAATTATTCAGTAGAAGAGGTGTTATTGTTAAATATAAAAATGAACAGAACAACCCGAAATTAAACGAAACACCTTGTGATTACCTGATTGATGACCGGCTCGTTTTCTTGTGCTACCACTACTCGTTGCTGTTTGATGTGCAATGAGAAAATCGCATGCGATCGTGAAGATTGCTCATTCATGTTCGTTGCAGCAACTGTACGATTTAGGGCTCCGTTTTTCAGAATTTCAAGAGTCTGAAGGAAACGATTACTAAACAAAACATAACGAATATAAATAGTCGTACAGATAAAACTTGAACTTTCCGCAATAAATAGGAGAACTATGCCAGTAAAAAATGAAAACCACAAAATAAAGCGAAAAACAATCTGGCTATGATCTGACAAAAGTACTCAACCTTCATTGGCCATGAAATTCGCCTAATTTTTTTTTCGATTGCAGTAAAGAGTATTACAACATAGGGGACAGCAAATTTTGAAATAGAATAGGCTTCGGTCCAGGAGCTCAAATTATTTAAACCTCAAGGTAGTGCAGATTTGTATTGATCTGAACATTTCGTCCCAATTCGTCCTAAAACTCGTCCCAATTCGTCCTAAAAATTAGTAGACTGGAACGATTGACAAGCCATGATCGCGCGCTACTCCAACAGTCTTCGGTAAGGGGTCATACCTTGGCTGCTCAAGAATAAGACCATTTTGGAAGAGAAAGAAAGCGGCTGGTCGTATCCGACCTTTTGAGATCGTCTATCACGCATCAACAGCTAGCCTTTCGTTAGAGGTAAAGGTTAGTATTGGCACAGTTTTAAAGAGGGGTTGGGGAAGTAATCACACGACGTAGAAACTTCTCTTAAAGCAAAAACTAGATCTTTCACGAGCTATGCCTCAAAAGACGAATATCGATTTTACGCGCGCGGGGCAAAGCATGGTGCCGCCTAGGTCAATAAGCTCGAAAACTGCGGGTACCATCTCCCACACCCATTCTAAAACCCTGCCCAAGTGTGTCGATTGAGCTAGCGCGTTTCACGGAAGCGGGTAATCTATTTTATATTGAGTCAC
This sequence comes from Trichostrongylus colubriformis, assembly GCA_963978905.1. Lineage (NCBI taxonomy): Eukaryota > Metazoa > Nematoda > Chromadorea > Rhabditida > Trichostrongylidae > Trichostrongylus > Trichostrongylus colubriformis. The sequence continues at coordinate 56,889,032 of OZ022256.1, read as the reverse complement.
TCGAAACGTTCTTGCGGTTTTCGACCTCTAATTTCAAGTGCGCATATCTTGCTTCACACAAAAAATCAAATAGACTTATCAACGAGATTAAAACCATATGGATCAGAAGAATTTTGTCAACAAGATATGTACAAGCATGCATATTCCGGTTGCCCAAAACTATGGAGATCTAGAGGCCAAGAATTCGTTGAAAATTACTTCAGCATCGTGTTGGGTCTTCGGACGCTTCTTCCGAAGGAAGCCATCCAGACGCTCGAAGAGACTGTAGTTGGTGAGAGCCAAGGTAGATGAGTATAGTGGATATCGCGCACTAGCCTAGCCCCGCTCATGCAACTTTTTCAGGGTTGTTTGCGGGACACGGAGCCATGCGTTATCGTCAAGAAGAATAGGCCCTTTCCTCCTAGCCGGTACTGGGCTCATGATCTGCAAACTGGGATGCATCTCGCGTGCTCCTTCCAGTATTTGCAGCCGTAGTAATTTCGTCGGGATTCATGAAGCTATGGTGGATAAGGGTAGCCGTAGGTCACCATACCGCCGCCATGCTGACAAGGCTAACCGCTACAAGCTTAACCTCTGTCCAACCATTGTGCAGATTGTCGCCGATTGTCTTCAGAAGCCGATCCTCAACATATGTTGAGAAACGATGCTTTGAGAAACAGGTCGTATGTGTGCCGGTAAAGAAGAATGGGCGAGACATGGTATACAACCGTCATTTGCCCATTGTGTTTTAAAGATTTTAGGAAGATTCTAAGCTCATCTGAGAGTCCATTCAAAAGCAAACATAATTATAATTGAATAGCGCATGAAGCGGGCTTCGATATGATGTAGGCAGCTCTAGAAAAGATCAAAAAGCATTAATTCATAAACTGGAACATTCCAAACTGCGAAAAATTGCCGTACAACCTAATAGAAATAAATCGAACTGTGCAGAAAAAGTACGAGTAAAAGACACAAGACCCACCCCGTGAAGATCCTGTACTTGCTTGGTCGTAGCGCCGTGAAGATAAATCTCACCACGAGCATCCTCATGTATACGTACGTTCAACGAGGACGAGCGATCATTTGATAACAGGTCAATGATTTCCTCATTGTACAGCTGTAACCAGGTCAATGTGATGGTTCCCGGAATAAAACGCTTTTACCTCGGATCAAAGAAATATCAATTAACCCTGAAAATCTAGAGCACTTCGAAGTGATGGCGTAGGCCAACCAAGAAAAAAATCAAAATCTTAAAAAAATCCAATCGAAATGGTAGGAATCACCTCGATAAATTGTACGGCGACATCAAAAGTTGGCTCAAGGATACCATTTTCTCGTGCTTCTTGTTTCAGATCCGAAACCCTACGGAAGACATGAGCTAGAGCCCGTGGAATAACCCCGACCTAAAAAGATAAACAATTACTATGGGTAAACAATAATGTAAACATATAAGAAAAAGAAAAAGTGGTTAGCTTAATGAAATACTCACTTCATGCTCTGATATTGTACCGGCGTCAAATGCTGTACCCATAGTGTAAGTTTTACCAGAACCCGTCTGAAATTGGATTATTTCAAGCCCTCCAAAAAATTCAAGAAAAACCAAACTCAGGAAAAATTCAACAACCAAGTGATAACAAAATAATTATGTCAATAATGAAAAAACAAATCCCGAAAGAACATACCTGGCCATAAGCAAGAACTGTAGCATTAAACCCATCAAAAAGACCGTTAACCAGTTTATCTATACATGAATCATAAATTTCAGATTGTTGAGTAGCTTGATCAAATACATGATCGTAAGTGAACGAACGATCAGTGCCAATAGTAACCTAAAATAAAACACGCGAGAATAAATTTCAAACTATGAATTGTAAAATACATAAAAGAGAAAAATAGCGCCATGTGAACATGTGAAGAGGGGAAGGGGGGCAGAATAGTCTCATCCACTTTCAAAAGCCCCCCACTCCCTTCCTAGACTTGAGTAGAATTTACACTATTGGCCCAAAATCATTTCTTCGCACCGTCTTCCCACTATTATTGACTTGTTCTCAAAGTGCTGGGATAGGGGTCGAGAAGAATTGGTCTGAAGTGTCCCCCCCCCCGTATCCACATCGCGTCGATAAAATAAATAAAAAGCAAAAACCAAGTTGCGGGAAAAGGTAAAGCACAGCATACCTGAGGTTCACCGGGAATAACAGATGTGCATACACGACTACCTTCGAGTTTTTCTCGATTCCCTTGTGGGCGTATTCTAAAATATGCAGACGGTAGATGATAGATTTGTTGTTTTCGTTTTATAAAAAAACGTAAAATCATGGTAACCCCTTGTTCCAGTATCTTAGACGTCTAGTTAACCCCACCGAAGAATGAAATTGTACTATATCATGGAACTAAGACAGCAAAGCCATTCGAAAAAACTAGGGGAGGACAAAACCGATGTTGTTATTATGCTAGTCTTAAGGAAGTGGTCCACCTGCATCAATGCATTAGCCCCAGGCTATTCAAGGCCTACAGCAAGATAACACTGCGGTGACCCCTATCTTCACGCCTCATTATGGCACAATATATAAGCCTGAGCTCTAAGGCTTTGCTTGCCATATATGACTCTTCAACCCTCATGCTCCCATGTCGCTGGCACTCCTTCCCTGGATTTTGTTGTCCATAATACTAGCCCTTTTTTACATTTCTAACAACAGACAATGAAATTCTACACGGCATGCAAACTGCAAAAATACCACCGAAATGTACATTTTACGCTCTGTGGGAGGGCGTGGCCATGATCCTCATTGGTGGAAGGGTGTTCTGGCCACACCCACAGAGTGACAAGGGGTGTGGCCTGAACGCCCGCCAACTGTCCTTCTTCCCGTGACGATGAAAGTCCTATCCGCTACGCAGTGATCATGAATGGCTTTTGAGTCTTCTGTGATGCGGTGGTTCGGATACGCTTCTAAGGCAAACATTCTATTTGATCTACCGAGTTTTCTGTTAGACTAACCAAAATGGACCTCACGTCCTTATCCTCCTTAAACGTGTTGCTTCAATTATGATAATCACTCGTATATCATGTGCTATGGTCTTGTTCCTATGCTCCAGAAGCCGTGCTCGACCTGCACAACAGTTCTGCCTTCTACTGGATACCTTCCAGTGCAGATGCACCGAAGAAGCAGTCTGTTGCTGCTCGAATAAAACGTCACCAATCGCCACAATCGATCACCTGTTCAGGTCTACAGTACCCTCCAGCACTTTTACTTTCACAGATCAGACCGCGTGGCTTCAGGAAAAGCCTGGTTTTCTCTTTCATAATGCTTGACCTGCACTGATCATACCCTACAACTGTCCATCAGTTTAAACAATACAGCGATCACTCGAAGCCTAAAGTCAACACAAACAGCACCGATTTTGAGTCATCTTCGCGCAGCGTCGCCGAAATGAACAAATAAAACCCGAGTGACATATCGGCTCGTAATCGTAACCACCCGAAAGGATATATTTGGAACAGCGTTCGTATGTCACCGCCCGTAGAACGCCTAAAACGCCTTTTCAAAAAACCGCTCCCAGCCACACCTTCTATTCAGAGTGCGTTGCGTGCGTAAGATGACCAAGAATTCAAAAAGTATTCCCTAGGAGCCTTCTAGGCTCCAAATAAGACGAACTCGTCGGAACAAGAACCAATAAAAGTTTTATCAAACTCCGAGCAGTTCTATACAAAATACTGCTTCACTTGGAACCGATTCAAAAAAAGATTTTACCCTACTCTTTTACTAAGGAGTAGGGTTAGAAAGTGTGGTTGCTTTCCTTTTCTATCTTCATTTTTTGGCGGCATTGTCACATGCATATCACATAAGCACCTGTCAGGAGCAATGGCAGCTGTCTACTACCCCAAACGGCCAACGTCACCTGACCGACAGCCCCGAAGCCGTATTTGGTGCCAGGTATAGGAAAGAAGAGGGGGAACACGTCAGAGAACCTAATAAGAACATCAGAAAAATATAGTTGACTTTGAATGAGCGCTTCGAAGAAGCTATTTATTATTTATTACCAAGAATTTTTTAAAAAAAATCGTGACCCATGTCTCCAGAAACTTGCGACTTGAAAATGTCCATGCGAAACGGTAACCAAATCAAGTCTTCATTACAAGACCTCCTTCCCGTAAACCGTGAATAAATGAGGTATCGAGACTTTAGAACACTTTCTTCGAATTCCCTTGACACTAACTCTTCCTATCGAATTCATCGTGTCCGAAAACATCTCAATGAGTGCAGAGCGGTGGTGCATGAAACGGCCTTTGTGGTAGCCGCTGGTTGTCAATAGGAGACCGGTTCTGAGCAGTGAAGAAAACTCCTTCACAGACCACTCTAATGGAGGTTTACGTATTCAGTGTGGGAGTAACCCTCCACACTACTACTGCCAACCTACATATTAATGAAGAGGTAAAGGGTAAAGTTTGGGCGCTAATCAATCCCTTCCGCTGGATGCGCCCCGCACTCCAGTTCCATTCAAAATTGTTTTGACGGGTGAATGCTTCTCAGTCTATACAACGACTTGATGGAGATAAATGATGTACGAGTCACTGCTGTAATCTACCAGACTAGTCTTGTACCAATTGACCTATTCCGCAGGAATGAAGGGCTTGATTAGCCTGGATACGCATTGATACGGGGTGATCCCAGCACCATGTCAGTGGTGGTGCGCGCCATTTGTCACTACACCTTTACCGCCCCATATTACCGCATACATTTTTAGCACTCCTATAGCTAAGTGCTAGTTTGCTTCGACAAAATCTAAGGAAATGAATCACAGTAACAAAAAAATTCGAATCGAATACAAGTAAAAAAATAATTAATTAATTAATTCTCACCTGAGCGCAACTTGTACTGTCGACGGCACGTCTCCACCACGGGACGAAACCATCGATGACGATACACTAGCATCCATTTCTAGTTAAGTTTATGATTAGATTATGCTCATCGGTTTGACCTGAAAGTTATGGAGTGAAAGTTTCCGAAAAAAAATCACCATTTCAAATACAATTATCGATGAAATCAATGAAAATAAACAGCAACCGCATAAACAACGAAATCTCTCGGGCGAAGTCGAGAGCGCAATCGAAATCGCAGTTTCACCAGAAGTTGCAGGTGAGAAGACTGAGACGACCAGCTGGATCTGGTCGTGTTGCTTAACCGTTAATACTAACTGACGATGGCTAAGTCACTCGTGATTTAAAAAAGTCATAGAATTAATAGCTACGGGTTTCTTCGGCTTTAATGCGTATGTTTACGGACCAGAAGGTCAACACAAAAACCAATCTGGTTATGATCGCTGAGGGCTAATAGCAGATGTGAATCCATCGCTGCCAGTCTGAGTTTTGCACGAGGCACCCTCTAATTACTTTTTTTGAGGACATTAAAGTATACCAGAGTCTGTGGTGGACTCTGAAAAGCTTCGAAACAACCTTAGATTGGAACAAAAGTCAACCGCAGGTGTAAGGAAATATTCATAACGATGAAACTTGGAGTTCTGTGGGAATGTGGATTCCTTGGAAAATGATAAAGATACATATCGATTGGAAGAATCGCGGCATCAGAAATAAGGAATCGCAAAAAGATTTGACGCCGTATCGATTTGCAGGTTCCGTTTGATAGAGATTTAGAGAAATGGAAATTACACAATTCCATAATTCTACGAAGACGCTGAAACGCAAATTCCACTATTGTCCCAATCGATGCATCCCTTTCCGAAATTCCATAAAAACGCAAATTGCATCACTATGGACCACTAGCAAGGGCACTTCCAAAATTATAACCTTAACTATTATAAAAGTCTGGTCACGTCAGTAGACGGTTGAACCTGAATATATGCCATCCATACAAAGTTTCCAAAAGAAGTGAAAGATAGACAGTTGCCTTTTCATCAAGTTAACATGAAGCCTTTTTACAACCCTTCATGAGTCTTCCATTTATTCGGTGGGGTGCACGAGGAGCCGATGCGGCGTCATGAACCCTAGAGGGGGGAGGGAGGAGGGGCGTGGCGGCATCTCCACCATATAAGCGATGAGGAATCAAACCCGACGACACATTTGTACAAGTCCGTATCGACTCCACCACATTCTATTTGACTATTTATTTTTCTGAAAAATACAAAAAAGAAAATTCCAGGAAAGGAAGAACAGCAGAAGCATAGAAACAGTTCACAATCTTCCTTTTTTAAGTAACCCATTTGAAAACCTCGTTAGAAAGCTCTTGTGGAAGCCAGTTTCATGGAATCAAGTCAATATGTATAATATGACAGCCCTCTCCCTCCTATTGAAAACCGATCAATACCGCCCTCACTTCGAATGAATCGGAATGTCTGAGAAGCAAAGAACATATGCATAATGAGATGAACACATGAACAGCTGATTCGAACAAGAGGTCGGCTAATAAGTGGCTTGTGATTCATTCCGCCCGCACAGAGAAAATTAATTGAGGATGAGAGGAGCAACACCTCCGATTGACGACGACGGACGGATGTGCATGTGCCGCTGCTGGATCGACATAGACGAAGTAGTCATCAAGCTGGGCTTATACGATTAGTCAAAGCAGAGTCATCGATGATTTTGATGAATTGCTCAGAATGCAAATCAATGTAAACAACAGAAAACAAAAGTGGATTCTAGAGAGACAATAAAAACCGAACAACTAATCGAAAATCGATTGGAACCAAGAAATATAAAAAAAGCTGATCCGGCGCGATAATAGAGCGTCCAGAGAGCGCCACTCGCCAAAATTACCTTTCCGACACACACCTGCCCTCACGTCCCCGCTCCCCGTTAATGACTGTGCTAGCCAAATTTGAACGAGGGCGCTGCGCCGCCCATCCACTACTACCCCACCTGCGGAGTTGGAACAAACACAACGCTAATCCGTCACAAAATCCCCGTTGCGGGCACACCTTGCAAGCTGCACCGTAAAATGGCCGAGAAGGGTTTGGTAACTGATCTTGCAAAGTTTGAACTTTATCAGTTAGCCAGGAGTTTCGCTCTACTTCTATTGTTTTCAACGTTCTTCCTTTTTCCGAGACCATTTAAAGAAACCAGTGACAGGCCTTCACCCAAGGTTAAGCGCGGTGCATGGAGAGGATCTTTGAAAAATACGACTTTCCCACACCCGAAACCGAGCTCCGATATACATACGATAGTCTTCCCATCTGTCACTCCCGAAACAAAGTACTCAATCAATAATCATAGTACTGCTACCTAGTACTACGTGTGATAACTGATTGACGATCTTTCTTTGAAATCACATCACTGGTGGTCCGAAGAGCACTGAAAAGGAAGGAGTGGCCGTCGAATCCTCGAGGAATTCTCAGGAAGGTACGAACTCCCCTTTTTCCAACCCAAAATTCAACCCCAGCCTCGTTGAAAGTTCCTCTACCCATACATGAGTCTGTTTGTACCTGCGATTGTCTTATACCAACTTGTACCCTCTCCTTTAAAGGAATCGTCGACGGAAAATGAGTTTTTGTTTTACCCATATATTTATGTTGTATTTGCCTAATGTTGGCCTCATGCAAAATTTCACGCGAAAAAATGTGAATCTGGCTGATATACAGCACCACAAAGTGCGGTCTCAGTGGGCGAGGCCTCCGTGTAAAAGCCTCGTACCGCGTCCGCCGTGGTCTGAGACGCATTGTAGGAACAGAAGGTTACGTAAACAGTCCCACTCTTCGTTCCCAACGGCGGCGGAAGACGGGACGAGGCTTTTACACGGAGGCCCCGCCCACTGGGACCGCACTTTGTGGTGCTGTATCTCAGCCAGATTCACATTTTTCGCGTGAAATTTTGCATGAGGCCAACATTAGGCAAATACAACATAAATGTATGGGTAACCCAAAAACTCATTTTCCGTGAACGATTCCTTAAAGTAAGAAGATAAAGTAACCTCCATCTCGGTGCGCCTGAAAGGGCGTGGCCAACGGACTCAGGTGAGAGTGTATCAAACTCTCTCACTCCGCCACACACTCTCACTCTTGCCACGCACTCTCACTCTCGCCACTCACTCTCACTCTTGCCTCGCACTCTCTCGCCACACACCCATGCCCATAGGCCATGCCCTATCAGGCGCTCCAAAGTTTTTGAAGTTTTTAAAGTTATTTAATCTTCCACTTCAGTGGGATGGAAGGTTTGGATGATGGCCTGGGCGGGATTTCATCTCCGTACCATAGGAGTGGGAGTGTGCATCACCTGTCACTACACCACCCTCGCCTCATTCGATAGGTACAGGTAATTATGCCCGTGCTCAATGATAATTTGTGATTGAAATGCAAAATCGAAGGCCATGTTGCTTTCGATACATCTGAGAGTCGGTGAATTTCAAAATTTTACCTTCTGCGCGCTCAATTGCCTTAACCTACGCAATGCTCCTAACGTGTTTAGCGGTAATCTGCAGACATAATGAAAATGAAAAAGATTTTCGAGGAAAAGCAGTTATATTTGGCAGAATATGAGGAAAACTTGAATCAGTGGAATGTAAAGACGCGTGAAATTTGCTGTGTGACATGAATCCGTCACAAAGGAACGAGGGCATCCTGCGTCAGCAGTCACCTGGGCTATCCAGCGACAGGTCTGCTTATAGCTGCTTATACTACAGCTGTTACAAGTACATCGTTATCAAAGAAGAAGGGTAAGGGCCTAGTAATAAGTGCTTACACCTACACATTAAGACGTAAGCTAGCCATCAATCTCGTTTTTCGTCCTTCATGGTCTATTAGGCACAGAGATACGATACTGAAAAGATCTTCATGCCTCGAAGACCGCCTTTACGGTCGGCGCAGAAAAAAGGTCTGAAATCCGACACTTTGCAGTGAATCACTTGAGCCGAAGAAAAACACTCGTCAGCGCCACCATTGAACAAGACTGACAAGACATTGGACAAGATTTTCGGCTGGCATAGAATCGAACTACAGGTTCCAGCCAGAGATTTAGGTTCTTCTGCTCGGCTGGAATCACAAAGAAACCGCCGAGTTATGAGCCAAACACATCGCTTCAATGCGAACCGGTCCTAGTGATAGCTTAAAAGAAGTGATCGTCATGATTTGGCTCCAGGATCCATTAAGACGGCTCCCGGACATTCATAGTAGCCCAATTAAGAATCCTCAGACCTACCAGGAAATAAACTTGATTCTGTGGGCACCCCTCCTCCACTTCAATTGACGCCCGCAGAGCGCACGTTACCCATCCACTTGAGTGAACAACAATATTTATTACCACCACCAACTCCGATTCTATTGCAATTTACGACATCCAGTACCATGACCCTTGCTCGGGAACAGCAATGGCAAAGGGAAAAAAGAAAACTTATACTGAGAAAACGATCTCGATTGAAACACAAGGCAACTACCCCGCTGAGAAACATGAAAATGCAGTGCCACGCAATAATATAGCAGTACCAATAGAAATGTGATAGCTCAGACGATAGGTGACCATCGAGTGATACTCTCGATATTGGAACCTCTTCTCCAACTCCTCTTTCCGTAACCGCTGTTAAGGGATCGAGGAACCTAATACTAGGAAGTGATACTAAGTAGCATTCGAAAATGCTACCAGAATGCGCGTATTCGCAACAGAAAGCCCAGATTCATTATTGTCACGCTCAGCCCTTCTAAAATCATATTTTTTCATTTTTCATGGCGTTAAGTCAGCACCAAAGCAGCCCTGTCTACCCCACTAGTCCTGAACCCGCGATTTTGAGATTTTGCGACACCATGGTTCCGCAATTTTGCGCAGCCGCACTTTCGCACGCGTTCCTTTGATGGCAAGATTTTGCAATGTCGCAACTCTGCGTACGGAGCTACGACACCGTAAATCGCAGTATCGCAAAATCGAAGAAGGGTGGAATCGAAAAATCGCGATATCTGACGGTGGCCTTTGTTTGACAGAACATCAGAATTTCGACGAGGTATAGACATGAAATGAAAAAATTCGAATCGTCAGGGCGTTTTCCCAGTATATACAAAAACACAGAAACAAGATCAGAGTCGAGATCATGCCGAGTTGAGCCAGTCGGTGACACCTTCTACGAATATTGACAATACGACCACCTCCCCAGAAAAAATGCCACCGTGCCACCTCTTCACCCCTTCTCCATTCCACCACCCACTTGAGGCGGGTAGAAATTTCACACAGCACTCCATATTTGCGTTTGACTTCCATGCACTCGTCCACGTACTTTTTCCCCACCCATCAAGTCCAAAATACGACCTTCTTCTAGAAAATACTTCGCTGCCCTTGTAGAAAACTTTCGGGTGTCTCTCCATCCTCACCTACACCAGCTTCTGAGTCGCGAAATTGATTTGACCGGCAGTGGGATGGAATTTTTCGGGCAACTGGAAACTGCTTAACCTGTAATTCCGCCCCATCTATTCTCATGACCCATAAATCAGGATCAAGCAATATTTTTACAAGCAAATCCCATCCCACTGCCGGTCATCTACGCGGTACGACCTTCAAAACTCGGACACCTAGGAAGTCCATCCCCAGAGCTATGATGTACCTCTTCGAAAGAAACCGCCCCTTCATCAATCATCCCACTGAACTCGCTATATCTCTTTGTTTCATACTGAGAGATAAGTTTTTCGAATACGTTATCATGAGAGCATTGCCATGTAAATCAAAAACTGATGATGAATTATACTACATTTGCTTATCACGCCCAAAAACCCCGTTCTCATGTGCCTTGAAAAAAAGCTCAGAATCAGCCGACTCTCTTGGGAACAGCACTTTCCCATCGATGATGAGCAACCACGGGACAGAAAACAGCGGAACGGAAAGAAAATGCGAGTGGGACAGTACGCAAAGACAGTGAATCAAAGCCGACAATGAGGAACTGTATCATTTCTATCGGGATTATCTGAGAACGTTTTCTTTCTCTCTCACTTTCAGCGCAAAAGCTTATCACAAATTCCAAGAACACAAGTACTCCTTTACTGCTGATCCTAACCCTGCTAACCCATAAAACAGCCTATAATGGTAATTTCGACGGCCACGATACGGAAATGATGTCGGACTGCTTTGCCACCCTTTTAAAAATCGCCCTGCCGTGAAACCCTCAACGAGGGAACTTCGGGCAACTTCTAGTGAGGAACCTTGAGCTTCCGGGATCTATCACTTCGTTACCACGATTAACGGCTAATGAATGACCATATGTTCGATTATGCCCAAGCTTACCATTAAATGCATCATCGACATTTCGTAATATGAAAGCTCGTGACTACTATGTGGCTATGAGTCGTACGGCCAGCTCACCCGCTGGAATTACGAAATGAGTGGAATAGCTAATGGCAACAGTAGGGGTAAGGGAAAACTGAGATCTGGGAGTTCATGTTCTCTGAAAACGAACCTTCTACTTCAGAAGAGGTCATATGCGGCGAAAATCGTATTGAAAAAGCGCGGTTTGGGGTCTTACAACGAACCCGCAGCTCGGCACGCCGTTATGCGGTTATGGGGCCGGGGGAGTCGCTGTGGAGGGGCGCGGAAACGATTGCGGCCGGCTGCTTCAGCCTCTGGCCTGTCTTCAGTCCACTCCGGCTAGTGACGCAGAGGACGAGAGAGAAGGGGAATTTTCGGGTTCCTATTCCTCGGTTTTTTCACGAATTATGTCGTTCTTTCTCTACTACTACATTGCTGAGCACTCTACTATCATATGGGGAGAGGAAAGAAAACGTGTTTGGAGACACTTTTGTCTGGAAACAGAACGTTTTTCATCGCGAAATCCATACCGCATTCTCGTACCCCAGCGTTGATCTGCAATAATTATATCCCCTCCCCCCCCCCCCCTCCTCCTGAGCATTCAGGATATAACCAAAAAACCTCCAAAAAGTGGGAGTCAGGCTGATTCTATGGGAAAAGGTACATCGTTTGCGATGCCTTCCAGCTGCCTCATAACCCGTTTAACGACGTAAAGTACTGTTTTTCTCCGTAGATGGTGTAGATGTAACATTGATCTCAGATGAATTAAGGTTAAAGACGCTATTAAAGGACTGCGAACACCATTAAGACCAGGAACGCAGAAACGATGTATGGGAACGGTCACTGAAAGCGTGAATATCATACGGGGTTTCAGAAATGATCAAGTGCCGAATGAATGGAACGGGTAAGACAAGCCATGGAACGAATTTACAGCTCAGAAGGCCTAAGCAATCACCGGTGATTTTTTTCCAAATCAAACAGGTCTTTTACCACCTGACCGGCTCCAGCATGATAGAAGACCTGACTGGCTTTGTTGTGTTATGATGGCCCGATCAAACAATTGGGGCACCACAAAGCCGCTACGCTACCTCGGGTCATAGTTGAGAGCATCGAAATTGAGGCAATCACACACTGATCAAATCAAAATAGTGGCAGGACCACTGAAATCATGGCAGGACCACTGAAATCAATCATATTTGAATAAATAATTAAATGAAATAAATATTCAGAAATAGAAGAAAGAAATAATCATAAATAACTTGGAAAATAATTCAGTAAAATATATGAATGAGTAAATATTGTTAGCTGAGAATGATCAGAATGCCTACTTGCACAGAGTAAGTGAACAATTCAAATTAGAAAGTTTCTTCTGTGAATTAGTGTAAGACATGACTCATCACTTAAAGGCACCGGAAGAGAGGCAATTTGAAGAGAGCAAAACTATAAAAGATGTGCTCTGTAAGTGAAAAGGGTGAATGTGAAGAATAATCTGTGACGAAAGTTACGTTGAAAAGCGCTCTTTGGAGTCTTTACCGCGTTCTCATCGCGGTTCACATCAAGCTATAGCGTTTCACTGGCCGAGTTTCGAAAGAGTGGCAACCTCCGCTGCTGGCTGGGACAGCCCCTCGCCGTCTGCATCTACCCCTCAACGGCTAGTGATGCATAGTGGGCGAAAAAGAGGGAGTAAGAAATGAGTCCTTTTTTCCTTGCGTTTTCAGTCGTTCCGCCCACTTCCTTCTCTGCCATCGCACTACTTCGTACCTTAACTTTCATATTTCACTACATGTCCAGGTTATCCGTTCCGATGCCTTTAAATATAAAGTACGTCATAACACACAAAAAAAATCAAGTGTTATCCAGCACCTCCGTGGACGAGGATCTAGCCTGCAGCAACTTCTGCTACTGCCTATTCTGCTAACCAAAATCTGGGCAGCAGTCATATGTCGAGATCGCTTGCAATTCAGATACGGTAAAATGTAAGTGCGGTCATTGGCCATTTGTTACCATCTCACGAAAAAGGCCAGATTATGCAGGCAACTGAGTGTGTTTTGACCTATCCTATATATAGCGCAAGAGCTGCAGCGCGCTATTCCACAACGCTTTCCCCGCCCCCTATACCGATGCACATCAATGATGCACGGACCGAGACTGGTCTCAGGTCCGTGAAAGTGCTGGGAGGGTCACTTTGTCAGTACACCAGCTGTGCCTGCCAGCCCAGGCGACCCAGCCTTCTGTCCCTCCGGGGCCCCTCTACTACCCTCTTGAGTAAGTCCCAAAATCATCATCAAAAGTAAGAAAATAACTGTTCTCCGCAAGTTAGTGCTGAGTTAATCGCAATTCAATAGTACTGTTGGTCTCAGTGAAAGTAAAACGCGTGGTGCATTCCGAGAAGGAGTCGCACAGGGTCAAGCATACACCCAGAAATCTTCAGGAGGTCCTATGTGAAAGTGGGATTTCTTGAGAGAATTTCTCAGGAAATCGTATTCCCAAGAATTCATCGAGAATTCTCGACGACCACCCTTTTCCAGATACTTTTCGGAGCTGAAGCGATCTTTCAAAATAGTCGATAATCCTACTAATACTCGGAAACGTCAACCAGGGACAGGAAGGGTATCGTATTCTCAAAATTTTCCTTTATAGCTTGACATGGTTTGAATCTCGTCTGAGAGAAATGTCTTGGCCAGCATCCTTTCAAAAACCAGAAACTTCCGCACCGCTAGCTGCGGTGAAAATTAGCAAAAATCAGAACGTTAAAGATCAGGTTGCAATATAATCAAATGAGCATGGATAAAGGATACTAAATAGCATCAAAAATAATTGTGAAGGTCAGAAATGGAACAGAGACACGGAATAAAGGAGAGAGAGGGATTATTTAAAGGCAATAAGAAAGCGATAGCCGCCGGAGCACACGGACATACGAACATATGTACGGCTGGCATTCAGAATCCAATCCAGCGCAACACATCATAAAGCTGAGCAAGACGTTAAAGAATCGTTGAGACAAGAAAATAGCGCGGCCAGATGTTCGTTTAAGAGCTTGAAATTCAATATGTGCGAAACTGAAAGGCTGCTATTGAACTCGTGTGTGACGGGGTGTTTGTACCCAGTAATCGATCGTCGTCATATTCAAACCAGTTCATGTTGATGACGATGACCAATGTCCGTAGAAAGTCACAAACGGCAAAAACGCCACTGCTGCAATCGCATGCGCCCTTGCCGCCGCAATGTCGTAATGAAAAATGCTGGCTGCTGGGGTCAATCGACTGCTGACCAGGGCATTCCCAAGTGTCGAGGAAATTAGCCGCTTCAGTACGACCCCCGCCTTCTCTACAGGGATAGGATACGACCTCCCATCCCCTTTGTACCTATACAATATCCGTAGCTGTTGCCGGATTGTGTAGTTGCAGTGCGTTTTACAGCTAAGCAATCTTACTTGGAGCATATTAATTTTACATTTCCTCTCAAAGAACGACTGCAAAATACCCTTCGCTTCTCATCTGCCTACTAAAGTTTAGAATACAGTGCTTATTTCTTAACTCTGCAGGTACATCTCCCTCCTTTTTCACCGGTCAAATACGACCCCCTGACGAGAAATCCTCGATCCCCGTGTACCCTGCTGCTGACCCACAAACTCTCTTATTTCAAAAGGTCCACGGCTCACATACCGGTAGTTCAGGAATCTCTCAGATTCCTGAAGTCCAAATTTTTAAAACCATTGGGAGCAAGATGCTTGGACTCGAATCTCTTAAATGAAGGAGGGAAAATTTTTATTCAATCATGCGTATAAAATCGTCACAGGGAGGGTATTTCGAGTTGATATAAAAAATTCTCTTGTTCTGCTTCCGTCTATTACGCTGGGAGATAAAAATAAACTATTATGCCCCAGACCTAGGACCTGTATAAGATCCAGATCTTTCTGTGTGCGTGGTTCTACTGAGTTCAACAATTTTGTAAGAGGTTCAATGCCTTCCAATATCTATCAGCTCGAATTTTCATTAAAGGCACATTCCAGGATTATCAGTATATCACATCTCCTACCGTGGATGGATAGTTTGACCCAAGCCACGTAGGCTGTACCTTTACCGAGGCGTGGGTGTCAGTTCCTGGACCGTGCAGAGCCAAAGAATCTAGCGCAACAGCTCGGCCCCGCCCACCCCAGCCGGGAGTCTGCCTTTACTCTTCGACTCTTATCTTTGACATAGGTAGACCCGCTACTAGCCAAGATCTTGAAATTGGTAGTAAACCAATCGCCTCGTGAAGTAAACTCACTACTTGGTGACCTGACCCCACACTAGGCACCGGAACACTTGCAGCACACCCCCGGCTGGGGTGGGCGGGGCCGAGCTATTGCGCTAGATTCTTTGGCTCTGCACGCTCCAGGAAATGACATCCACGCCTCGGTAAAGGTACAGCCTACATGGCTTGGGTCGAACTATCCATCCACGGCAGGAGATGTGATATCCCAATAATCCTGGAATGTGCCTTTAAACAAGTCAGTCCTACCCTCAAGACCCTTACTTCGAGCTGCTTGTATACTGGAATTTGGTGGATGGTTAATGTACGTCTTTGCTGTTAATCTTTTATACCTCTTTTGTTTTTGCTTTTGTACTAGTCTGTCTTAACTATTATTTTATGTTTTTTGAAATACTTTATGTTGCTATTTGCTATAACTATACTTAAAGACAGTGTTCGGGATAATGCGGGTGATAAGGAATCCCAAAAAGAGTTATTTACTGTAAATATACGGGTCTGAAAGGCCTAGGTACGGCGAAATCCTCCGCGGAAGGAGCCCCCAAGAGCTGTGTCGGAGGCGGCCTCATGAGGGCAAGCCGCCTTGGTTAGGGCAGCCCGCCCCCTAAGGTGGACTTTGCCGAAGAATGATTGAGGTGTAGAGTAATGACTGTGATAGTAGAATGATGCTTATCGTATCGTACCAGAGCCGTATTGATCGATATAACGTGGTGCTTGACGTGTCAGCTTTCGTGGTGGAAACGTCCACCGGTCATTATCAAAGACTAGAATGAATGATACAACCGAATTATCCCGAACACTGTCTCTAAATATTTTATGTTTCTTGGTTCACCATCCATTCATGTAGGCCTTGTACATGTAATAAATAAATAAAATAAATAAAAAGTAATAAATAAATAAAATAAATAAAAATCATAACGGAAGTTGGAAAGCTCGAGATGCGATGACGTCTATCATTTCACTTGTCTAGAGAATCACTCAACGCCATTAACAAACCCGCCTTCCCTCCCCCCCCCTCCTTCCCCAACGGACAAAGATTGGCGATAAAGAGAGAATCGTTGAAATGCAGCACACAAGGCAGTTAGATTTCCAGTGCAACAAAATCATCATCGAATATGTAGAACAAAGATCGCTGCTGCAATTAGACGACATGCGAAACTCCCATGGTCAACCGCAGACGAACTAATGGGTTTGAAAGACGTGAATCAGAGTGGCAAATTATGACGAGCAAATATGTGTAGTGTAGTTCTAGAGACTTCCACAAAAAAAAAACGAATGAAGAGAGAGCAAAGCTCTCCAGCCGCAACAATTGACAGCTAAAACCTAGCATTTTACCCACCTCCATGTACTTTAGTGATAATTGCACATCTCCCGTTCTACTTTTCTTCAACCCCTTTTCTCGTTCAACACCAGTGATCCTATGTGAAATTTTTGGTGAAAGGAAGGGGAGAGGCAAGCGAAAAATCAAAAGAAATGAAAAAAGATACTACCTAGGTCCGTTCTACATCTTAAAGACACCGGGAGGGGTAAATTTAGCAAATTGGGGGATTACGAAAGTAGAAGTGCTCAGCAATATAATAATAGAAAAAGAACGACATGAAACTGCGAAAAAAACCGAGGAAGAGGAACCCGAATATCGGCCTTCTCCCTCTCTTCCTCTGCGTCACTAACCGAGTGGACTGAAGGCAGGCCATAGTCTGAACCAGCCGGCCGCGTTAGTTGTCCAGCCTCACGACGGCGACTCGCCCCGGCGCATGACCTGCCGAGCTGCGCGGTCGCCATAAGACCCCAAGCCGCGTTTTTATTTTATCGCGATTTTCACCACATGTGACCTCTTCTGAAGTAGATGGTTCGTTTCAGTGAGCATGCACTCCCAGATTTCAGTTTTCCCTTATCCCTACCTTCAGATCAGAAAAATACTGAATTTCCAACGACATCCAGACCAAGTACGTTGACGAAATTCAGCGCAAAAAGAGTTAACTGAGTTTGAAAACATAGTCAAGTAATACCAGTCAAAATAGTGATGTTCTCATTGAAAATGATAGGTAAGCACCTCACAGGAAACTAGAAAAGTAGCTCCACTAAGAAGGCCCTGTAATGCCCTATGAGCCATGGCAAGAGACAAAAGACGTAAGCTCAGAGCATGGCCTAGGAACAAGAGAAGCTGGGACCACAGGAGAAATAGAAGGCTTGCAGCCAATCTTGTAAAATTACGATCGTGAGCCACAAAACTTATGGAGAACAAGGACTGATTTCACAAATAGCTACCCTATTTCAGAAATAGCTACCCCAAAATCACTATCAATCACGGTTGGCCATGAGCGACAAATTCGACAATCAACGGTTGCTGAAAATGAGTAAAACTACCAATGACATGATATGATGCGAAATAAAAGACTTATAGTTTGAAGTATTTGGCATCAATCAATCGCCTCTGTGGGATGCACCGCGCATTTTAGTTCCATTCACAATCGTGGTGGCAGGTGAATGCGATTTAGCCTATGCAATGATTTGTAGCCGATGCACAAGTCAGTGCTTTTATTATCCCAAACGAGTCTGGGACAAGTCCACCCACATCCGGCTAAGACTGAAGGTTTGGTTGGATGTTGATGTGGGATTTGATCCCCGCACCATGAGAGTGAGATGAGAGCCACCTCTCACTGCGCCACCTCTGCCTTATAATGAAAGATGGTTCTACATATAATCATCGCTTTGACGACGGCTCTTTCGGAATCACTCAAGAAGAAAGGCCCTCTTCTCGACGCAAACAATAAAGGGAAGTACGAGAACGTGTGGCTGCTTTGAATAGCTGAATATTTATTCTTTCCAGTCACGCCAATGTATGCGTTTCGGTTGCACTTTTTCTAAAGCGAAAACTGAGAATCCTTTAATCCTTTTCACGACTGCGGTAACACCCTGAAGTTTACTTAGAGTTACGCATCACAGTATCTTCTAAAAAAAGGGAGGAATTCGAAAGCAGCAGACGAGGTTGAGAGGTTTGAAACGGGGAATTTGAGGAAGTATTTATTCTAATAGAGAGACCTGTCCGCCTTTTGTCCTTCTTTTATGCATGAATTTTCCCACGATTCATAAGAATACCTAACCTATCATGACGTTCTTGAACCTACATAGGCCCTGTTTACAAAGCTAAGCGGATGGCACCACGGAAACGATCCCCTGGGGTAAAGAAATTGAGCCTTTAAACCCTTTTCGGAAGTTAAGCCACAGCCCATGACCGATTCGTCCAATTTATCAATACCTTCTCACCACGACTTGAGGTATAACCTCCTACACCGGTCCGCTCCAGGAAATTTTGAAGTGCCCACGGTAACTTACCATGAGATAAAAACCCTCTGAGCCATAATCCAAGGGCAGGGTGGCCCCGAAAATGTCCCGAAATCCCATAATCGATCGTCTTGACACAAGCAGCGCTATTGAGTACATATGGGTTAACTGATCACTTGACGCTGCCAGATGGGATGAAGCTAATCCTGCCATGTCTCTTTCTCTCCCTGTCCTATTGACGCATACAACGCCAGCTGGTTATCACGCACCCAGCTGGTATATCCTGGCA
This sequence comes from Trichostrongylus colubriformis, assembly GCA_963978905.1. Classification (NCBI taxonomy): domain Eukaryota; kingdom Metazoa; phylum Nematoda; class Chromadorea; order Rhabditida; family Trichostrongylidae; genus Trichostrongylus; species Trichostrongylus colubriformis. The sequence goes on along the minus strand of OZ022256.1, from coordinate 56,870,004 downwards.
CAAGCTGAACGAAAAAAACGCAACAAGCCGACAATTACTAATTGCTATGAATAGATCTAGAACGAAGAAAAGAAGAACATTGTTACAAAGAGAGACAAGTACTCAGTTCCGACACATCGCATTGCAAGGAGCCATTCAGCTGGAAGAAGAGACTTTTCGCTCTCTTCTTCTCCCACGGCTAGGACCGGTTTCAATCACCTTGACGAATGCAGAAAGCGAGAAAGATTGAAAAGTAAAAAAAATTTTGCTCGACTCTGTAAAATAGTTGGTTCGGAGGTCTGGAAAAACAGACAGGAGACGACCAATACCGAGGACAACCAGAAATACTCAAATGCAATGTCCCCTTCTGAGACTGAGATTCACAAAAGGTAAATCACAGGGTATCCTTTACGGCCGTTGGCCTGTCGCACCTGTCGCGAGCATATAATTCAATGCGAATCGTGAAATTCCCGTTCGGATTACACACAGAGCAGGGCATGGATCAGGTTAAATAATAAGATAAATTAGCCGGAACTGATTATTCCCTTTTCGGGATGCGCCATAGATCTTGCTTCCATTTCGAATCGATTCGACTGATGCTTGACTTACAAAATGACCTGGAACCAGCCGAAGCACAATCAAATGTTTTTATCCTCTTAATCGAATCCGGTACCACTTCACTAATCCCAAAGGATAGAAGATTTGGGTAGCATGGGCCTTATGAAAAAAATGATCCAGGGTTCGATCTCTACACGTGCCATTTGCCAATACATCAACCACGCCCTGAGTAGGTCAAATATGACACGAAAAGGATCTTCCATTACACGGCGAGCGCACTGATTCCTATGCAATCATTGGAGCATCGCGCGTTTGCTTATCGCCTTATCAATAGAATCACTCGGAAAGCACACAAAGAGATCAGCTGTAGTGATAGACGGGTGAGCACTCATTTTTCAGAATCAATGCCCACAATCGGTCCTTTTTCACGAAACCTCATTGGAGCCTAACTGGATGCTGATTTTCATGAGTAGAGTAGCGTTATGCAATTTGAGAGGAGGGGCAACATGTTTCTACGTGATTGACCTGCCAAGAACCTGCACCTCACATGTTCTTGGCTCCAGACTGCGCTAGCCATTGACATGTCAGTCATGTAAGACCGTGTTCATACTCTGTGGTGCCGGCGACAGAGCGTGGTTGCGTCTCTACCCCTGGCCTATGCCACCCTGCCTCATTGGCTGCGTCCTCTCTGCACCTCGCACACGCCACCCTGCCTCTGAGCGCAGCCACGCCCTGCCACCGCGCTGAGTATGAACGCGGCCTAAGGCCGTGTCACTACCACTGCTGCTTCCCCAAGATTCATAGCGCTTAAATCAACATAATCCACGAACTGGTACAAGAACTCCTCAGTAACAGAGAGCCCGAACGGCTCTTCCCAGGCACTGGTCGCAGGCTGGCTTCCGTTCCCGTATATGAAGTCCTGCATGAATTGTCAAGTCCGAGAAATGACAGCAGTTATACTGCCTAATTTTCATCGGTGCCATAGTAAAGAGGGGGAAGGGGCAACCGTTGAAGTGGTGTATATTGACATGCCTATACTTGTCCGACGTGTCAATAACTTACCATAGACGGGTTACCATTTCATTATCATTTTTATACAGGTATAATCCTGTGAAACCAATGTTGCTATTTGAAATTCAACAAGTTGCCCCCCCCTCCCCTCCCTCTCTCCTTGCACCACAGGCTATTGATTTTCGTAAGTGCTTCGCTTCCGTATATTTGCTCACTACACTTAAATGCCACCTGATTAATATGCCGTAGACATCCCAACGAGTACTTCAGACGTCTACAAACACTTGTAATAGTACAAGTACTACAAGTACCTGATTGTCACTCTCCGTTACTGTTTTTCTTCGGCCGAAGTCTTCCGTAAGGATGGAATCTTACGAAAATACAGCGAAAAACTCGCCAAAATCAATATTGATTCAAGAGGAACTTGAAATGTTCCCACATGCACACGAGACTAGTTGCCCATGCGGGTGAATCGATTGGCAAAGGTAACAAAACCTACACAAATATGAAACGGCGATTATTGCGAAAGAGCGCAACGAGTATATGTGGATGACCAGTTATGTGAACGTGCTGGACGTCAAATGAAACACCCAACGCTACGACTATCACTTTAGCCAATTCGTATCATTCTGACAAATATGATAAGACTTTTCGATACTTACAAGGCCACTCACACTAACTAAAAACTGTCAAAATGCTTGGATTTCCAGCAAATTTGGTACATAAATATTCAGATACGACAGTGAATCAAACAGATCTAAGAGGAAATTCGGAGAAATAAAAGAAAAATAAATGAAAAGACAAGTGGTCTATGAATCAGGAGGGGATTTTGGTAAATGTTGAATAGTAACATGCGCTGACATAGCTGACGTGTCAATAATGTACGGGCACATGTATGATCCTGTAAAATGAATGTAAGGCTGCAACATTCATTCAAACAAATGTCCCCCCCCCCCCCTCCTATGTACTCATATAGCTCCAAAAGCTATTTAATGGACACATTTTAAAGAAATAACCTAGTTGTCCAACAATGAACGAAAATCCTCAAAACGAATTCACATCGAGTACCAGAAGAAAACTGGTCCAATAAGGGGAGGCGGGAGAACTGCAAAGGTAAATGAATTGAAACAAAATCCGGAGCGGAAAATCGATTAGCCATTGAATCGAAAAAAAACCCCTATGGAGGGTTAGATTGATGGAGAAAGCTAATGGGAAAACATGCACGAATGCACCGTTTTTCAGCGAAGTTACTTCCAAAAGCAAGGTAAAAAGCTAGAAAAGTTACTTCTACATTTACGCCGGTGCGTCTGTGTGTGTCGTCTTGGTCCTCTAGTTTATGGGGGGGGGGGGGGGGAGGAGGGCATATTGAGCCACTGCATCTAATTCCACATCAGAGCACAAAAAGAACAAGTCGGTCCTCTAGTTAGAAAGGTTATTATATTAGAATATGGGGGGGGGGGCATATTGAGCCACTGCATTTAATTACACATCAGAGCACAAAAAGAACAAGTCAAAGGAGGTGACATTACGAAGAAAAAAATTATTTGACGACATAATTGTGAGAGCGAGTTGGGAATTTTATCTGTGCCCAAAGAGGAAGGCAGCTCACGATCAGAGCCAGACTAAGCGTTGTGTCGAGGAAAATTTTTGAGGGTTATGACCCCATCCCGAATTAATCCTGACCATACGACCCTTTAACCTGGTCAGACGATAATAATAGTATTGTTGTCTAATACAAGGTATGATTATCGGTGATTCACAGTCTTTGTTGGAGATCAGAAAACCGGTTAAAGAGAGAGGTGGTCATTGCTGATTGCTCGAAAATCAAGAGAAATGCGAACCTTCTCCTTTACCCACCCCCTCCTGAGATTCGACCCATGCTTGAACATGGCTCAGTCAAGTATGAAAGACTTGCCCCACGACAAATAGCATCATTACACTTACTGAACAAAAAATCACCAACTTTGAGGGCCAAAATCGAATGAAAAAAGAATGTTCTTTGTGGCGCCATCTGACCTCGATACCAGCCGAGGTTAAAGGCGTCAAAGAGGTTTCCCGCAGTTGAGATCGTTCTACCGGCTGTCAGCGGGGGGCCGCATTTTCGAGGATGGAGTTTCGCAATGCCATAGATCGTATGATGAAAAAGGGCAAGACTTTAATTCACTCGAAAATATTGAAAGCTCCTATCAAGGAGAAAAATGTTCGAAGCATCAAGCTAAGGCGCTTTGAGCGATTCTTATATTTTTATTGAGAAAATCAACTGAATTGAAGTAAATAACAGAAATAAAATAGCCGACAAGAATATCGATTAAAGACCGTGCAGTCAAAATAAATAAATGGCAATTTCATGAAAATATTTGACATGTGCGAAGTGACAGCCGAGAAGAGAATTTCCGATTTCCCGTCCAGTTCTGGTGATCTCGCCTGTCCCTCCTCCCCCCCCCCCCCCCCCCCCCACTTTCCCGTTTTCCCGTAATAAGCAGTCACAGTGAAGAATAATACTTTTGAATCGGTAGAGAACATGAGGAGGACGAGGAATGTTATAATCGGTACGTAGGCCCTTTTGGGAAAAACGTTATCAGAAGCCATAAAGATAATGCGCTTTGAGCGATTCTTTGTATTTTTATCAAGAAAATCAGCAGAATCGGAACTGAAATAGCTGAAGACAGATTGATTGGAAATCGTCCAGTCAAAATAAACAAACGGCAGTTTCATGAAAATATTCAACATACGCGAAGTGACAGCCGAAGAGAGGGTATTCGATTCGATTTCTCGACAAGTTTCGATTTTTGCCCCATCCCTCGATTCCCATATATTGAGTGGTTGTACTGGACAATACCACACGAATGGTGGTGGAAATGAAGAGGATATTTAGTGTAAATGAGGGACTGGCGATGCCCTACTATGTTGGGAATAGGGGTAAAAGGGAGTTGAAAATCGGAAAACTAAGCGCGGTGGTAAGGGGAAGTGGGATAAAAGTGGTTCACTCGCTTTGAAGCTCCTTCCCTCCTTAAGCTCGGGAGAAATCCATTTTTCTGGTTCATAATCACTTCTTCATACCCTCCATCACCTTCACTGGCTGGTTATGATGAGATGTGGATTCAGATGTATGCATGGGCTTGAAATGCCCCCCCCCCCCCCACCGTTCGTAACATAGCGCCACAATACGTTGTGGCTTTTTTTATTCAATTCTGTAGCAATATTCGATATCGAAGAGAAATCGGAAAGAAGATCACAGAGCAATTCAAGACAAAACAGAAGCAATAAAATCAAGTAAGATAAGAAAAAGGCCGAAAAACTATGGAAATAGATAACTTGGCCTCTCGAACGAATATCAAGCACGCAATTCTACTGCCACAATATTCACATAACCTATTATATCAATTTTATCAGATAAAGGAAATATTGTCATTGGTGGATGCAGGATCATGACGTCAACAGCTGATTGATAACGTTACAGCAAGAGAAAAATGCGTACCACCGGCGTTTTTCCAGTGTCAAAGAAGTGTTGTTGTTACAAGGTGAAGGAAACCTATAGGAGACAAGGGAAATTATAGGAAATACTGTCCCCACAGACTAGTTCGAGTCGCCTGCAACCTACCCCGAAAAATGAATTATTCAAAACGACGGCAGCGAGGCGAATGGATTGTGCAGGGTGGTGTGGACGGCCGCGCGTCACGAAGATTGCAATGGGGCGCGGAAACCTTCGCTAGTCATTGAAGAGTGCTGACTGAACTATGCAACCACTCATCTCGTGGATACTATTAAGAAAAGCAGATTCAGCGTGGAAAGGTGCTGTGCTGCAATGAAGGGCCTACCTAGCTCAATTCTGTCACGGGTAGCACAGAGGTATGTGACTATGGTTGGTGTCACAAGCCCCTGGGCAATATTTTATGGGCATCCTATTCAAAAGAGGGTACCACTTTATATGATTTGACGTGGAATGGAGAGGCTCATGTTTTTTTGGACTTCGATTATCAGCAAGAAGGGCACGTGCTCGGAGTGCAGGTAGTCGCCTTTGGAGTGTTCTAATTCTAGGCCTTAAAAATATCAAACAATGGAAGGATTGAGAGCTAATCGAAGGGGTTTCGCATATGGAGACAAAAACTATCAAATACATAGATACAATATGTCGAGATAATGGGCATGCTCAGTAGGACTCCCTCGTCTGCCGAGCTACGAATATGGCACGGGCTGAGAATTCAGATCAAAGATTTCAGATTATCATCGAACTCCTTGTTTTGGATAGAGGTTGAGCACAAGTTTGTATATATAGTTTGTAGTGTTTCATGACAAATTATTTACTAAAATCTCAGAAAAAACCCTTCGTGGGCCTTGCAGTAAATTACTTGTAAATATAACAGAAATGATTCATGTTCTTCACAAGGAATCCTATGCAGTCGAGCAGATTATCTAACTCTTCTTTTTGCCAACCTGACTCTTATTCAAAATGTATTTGATATTTCTTCATTTCTCGATAAGGAAGACCAGGATACTAGAGGAGACGTATCTACAGGGATCATAAAGATTAGATGGTTTAAGTGTTCATAGCATGAGAACATGACGAATTTAAATAGCGATATCGACTCCGAGTGCGAGAGTAGTACTTTTCGCTTAATCGAAATAAGAATGTAGTTTTGTTATGAGAACAACTTGAACTTCCCACGATTCCTTCGAATCGCCGACGGGTTACAACCATAAAACTTATAATCCCGGGGAAGAATCGCTTCAGATAAGACAAGGCTTTTAACGAAAAGAAGACGAAGCCACTATCAACTCCAAATTTTGACTACGAGAACGACTTTGAAGCGTGTCTAAATTTGCCGCTGTTTGGCTCGACAGCATTCGCGACACCGTCCACGTTACGCGCGTGAATGAATTTCGAAGGGCATTTATCCAAGAAGATTTTGATCTGTTCATGTGAAATGTACAGATGGTCCGTTGCAATAAACAAAACATAGCTGTATGGGAGTGAGAAAAACCAAATTTTTAATGGGTTTATCTTTCGAATGAGGAAGAATTGGATAACAGAAATACTGCAACGAAATACAAAGCTCAAGGACTGAACTATTTATTCAGATCCTGATGAAAGTCTTCGTTTAAGCCTTGTGAATTATTCGTGTGATACAATTTTTTTGTTTATTATATCGTCTACACAGATTCCTCTGAAATCCACTCCGTGTCAGATTTGCTTTCCTCTTCATCGATCAGGGTGTTGCTCCTACTGTTCAGGTCCATAGCTCTTATACACATAACCAGCACAATAATAAGGATCAAAATAATCCCGAAAAGTGTTGCGGTTAACACCAGAATCAGAAAAGCAATCTCGGTCGGATCTCTTTGAAATACGTAATCTGAAAATTATGTTATTGAACTTTCAAAAGAACTGTTTTTTTTTGGGTAGCTCCTGAAGGAACTGCATAAAGTCATCGAAAGTATATTACATGTGAAATATATTTATAACGCTCAAGGGAATCGTGCATGGAAAAATGAGGAAGAATCAAGTTAATCAAGTTATCCATGAATTTATGCAGTATTTACAATACCGCTCACATTTTTTGAAAAATCGACGGTGGGCGACGGATTAAACGGCACATGCCGTCGCACCCTCTTAACTTCGTTAAAAAAGGAAAAATTGGAGAAAAATTAGGAGCTTTAAATTCGTCTCGATGCGACAAATTAAACTACCTATGAGATGTCGAATTTTGATAAGTAGGTCACCAGCTTCTAGGTACCTAATAAGGGCCACATGCACAGTTTCACGCGAAACGGTGCGAATCCGGCTGAGCTACAGTTCCCTAAAGTGGCGGACGGGTAGGCTGGCCTTCCGTGTAAGCGTCCACTCCAGCTATCCATCGCGGTCGAAGACGAACATTGGGACTGTTTACTTAATTTTCTTTTCCACTAGGCCTTTTCGACTGGACGAAGGTGCAGGCATTTGCTCTGAGGCCCCGCCCTTCCGGACATCACTTTGGTAACGTACCTTGGCTAGATGCTCACTTCTTCACGTGTATGCGTGCGGCCCTTATTAAGCAAATACAACATAAATATATGGGCAACGGAAAAACTCATTTTTCCATGGACCATTCCTTTAATAGAAGTGAGTAAAGTTAAAGCAATTGAGGTGCTGGTGGGCGGTGCGTGAGCTTATCTTATGGATGCAACTAGAAATGGAAGGCGATCTGATGGACGGAATATTGATGTGGAATGGGAGAAAGGGTAGCAGAGAAACTTATTCTTTCCGTGGAACCTACAAAGACAGTGATAGGGGCAATCCGGGCCGAATATGAAAAGTTCACCAAATATGAAGGTCGACGTGCTCGGGAATGATACGGTCAAAGATGCAAGGAATGAGACCCCTTTTTGCCGTTTATTCTCGAAACGGGCCGATCGAGCCTAAAAAAGGGGAGGGGAGCCGGAATGTAACAAGTGTTAGCTGTTGAAGAGGATGGCAGTCTCTCGCACATGAGGGGGAACCCTTTTCTCCACCGAGGCTCGGCCAAAAATAATGTGCAGATGACCCCTCTAAGGACCTTTCAAGACGCTCAGATGCGCAACTTTTCATTATATGTGCCCTCATGGCGATAGGACCAAGACGGTGGCTTGGTTCAAAAGTTCTCAACGCCTAAGTGACCACTACTGTTGTCCTTTAGGCCAAAAAAGATTGTCTGTAGCGTACTCGTAAATCGGGTAAAAAGTGACGATTGCTGCTCAGGTGCATCGCATACATTCTGACCGGCATTTCCGATACACATTAGATATTTGATCGCATACGCTATATCGGTGTTCTCCATAGATCCAGTGAACAGTCTGAACGGCAAGACATTTGAAAAGCTAATGGCAATGTGACCTGTGCGCTACATCTATAAGGTCTGTGCCTACTCTGCGAAAGGTCCGTCGGCCCAAATGCCCACGTCTTCACCGCCATGATAACCAGTCGTATCATAAACGGCACTAGGCTGCAGGTAAGTTTTCTTACCTGAAAATTTTTGTTTCTAACTTTCCAAGTGAAACTGCTTAAACTGCTCATAGCGTATTCTATTAGGATGTGTATACGTGTGTATGGATGTGCGTGATTTACAGATTTCTACCCTGTGTAGAGATGGATATACAGAACGGCAATGATAGATAATAGAGGAAGGTGATAGTAGACGATAATGTACGATAGGAGGATGTAAAAGCCATTAGAGCCAGGTCACAACGTTTTGCTCTGTTCGCAAAGAATTCGCAAAAAACGATCCGCGGGTAATGAGGGAGGGATGTTTAAAGGTCCTCGCAGTCGATTGTAAACAACAAACAACAGGAAATCAACACCATGAGATTAAGGGCACGATATGGGGAGCCTACTGGAGACAGAAAATGATAAAAACGAGTGATAATGGAATAATTTGTGACCGAGAAAGATGACCATAAGATATGACCTATTGCTGCCAGGAACGCCGATATTGGATATCAGTGCAACAAAAAATGACAAAGAGTGATAAGAGTTGATAAAAAGTAGCACAGATATTCGATACAAGCGCGTCGGCGTGATTTCCTTTTTTATAAAAATCGCATTGCAGCTATTCCCTGCCCATTAGCTAAAGAAAACAGGTCTATTGCTTCTTGTTACTGTGAGTAAACCAAAGAGGAGTTGACATGAAAATCCAGTGAAGGTTAAATGACATACTTAAATTTCCTGCGAGCTTTTCATTTTCAAAACCACCACGATATCCAGGGCCAACAGCAAAGAGCATGCTCGGCACAGAGTGTTTTCCAAGGTTGTAGTTCTCTGAAATGGGATATAGAACCCTTAAAAGGCCTATAATTTTCTATGAATGAACACAAATGACGGAGCGCTTTCCCACAAGCGAACGCGGTCACTTGACTGCGTATCAGTGCCACGTGCCTCACATCAGCGTGGCTTCGATCGGTACTCAGTTAGGGGATTGACCCACACAAGAAAGCTCTCAACTCGCAGTCATCAGTCCTTATTTAGCAATTAACCTATTTTTTGCAATGTTTCCACAATTCATTCAGGTGCTTAATAATAATTACCGAATATACTATGTCGTAGTGGAACGTATCCGGGAATGGTAAGTGCATGAGCGTGATCAGCTGTGACTAAAATCAGCGTTTCGCTGGGATCTGTCATTTGACGGGCCTGAAAGCACATTCATAGGTATAGAATAGTTGAGCGCACTTTCACAGCTCACCTCTTTGATGGCATCGTCAAATTCACGCATTTCACCGAATGCAGCATGCATACTATTAGCGTGCTGCCCAGTATCTATGAGACCCCCTGCGTAATAAAATATTTGAATATATTCTTACAATTGGCATAAAAGTGAAAGCGGAACCTTCCACCATGAGGAAATATTCTTTGCCATTTTTCTCCAAAATCTCGATCGCTTTTTTCGTCATCATCATCAGATCCGGTTCGTTTGCAGGCCTCTGGATCACATACTCCATTTCCTTTTCAGCGAATAGGCCTGCAACATTATTCACAAAACTTGAAAAAATTGAATTTTGGCTGGTCCGAACATGAAGTAGAACTTCAATGAATGAATAGAATTTAGAACACTCAGTAGAGGTACCGGGAGGCGATGAAAAGAAGTGGGTTACAAAGACATCTATCTGTTAGATCGGAAAAATTCCAACCGTTTTGAACATTGGCGATTTCCCCGTGATAGCTACCCTTCGTGATTTCGGATCCAGGAGCTGTTTTGCAGGAAAATGACTGCTTCTTTTTGTGAATAGAGAATCTAAGGAAAACGGGACAACGTTCACTGCTTATCTTGCCTGACCTCCTGGCCGAATCCTATTAGCGATTTTCAGAAAAGTTGTGTGTCATTAAGACAGGAAGTTCGCGTTGCGGAATCCAACGCGTGACACGATGAGTGCGAGCTACGCGCACCGCACTGGCTCAGTTCTAGAACTACGACGATCCCCTGCGTTCATTTTGGGTATAGTCGCTTTAGATTCCAGGTTATAAGGGGCCCACAGTGCAGCCAGGCGCGTCCACGCCAAATTCATGCCTTAACGGCACAAATGCGGGGAAAACCTATCCTCAATGTGGATTGCTAAAAAAGGGTCTCCATTCGAGGGTTTTTGACCGCCTCATTCGTCCCTCCTCTATGATTGCACTTTTGAGCATCTCTCTTTGCATATATTGGGTTGAGGAATAAGTCCCCGCGGTTTTTTTCAACCCCGTTTTTTACAATGTTGCCTTCATCTTTTGACAAAGCTTGTATATGTTTTCGATAGAGCTTTTTTTGCTCTACAAAGTGCTACTATCTGTTTTTCGATTCCTTCGACTACCTAATATTTATGAGGTTTGGAAATGAAGTGAGCTGAAGGCTAAAAATTGGCACTTGCGCACCGCATTTTTCTCGCCTACTATCAAGATCAAAAAATGTTTGGGTATACGATTTGATAGAGCTTTTCCAGCTCAACAGAATGGCACTTCCTTTTATTTAAATCGCTTTACTTTTTGCTGTTTTTAAAACTCACAAATGTAATACTCGCAGAAGTGTGCACTTTCGTTATCCTCTTTTCCTCGCCTACCATCGAGACCGGAGAGAATGTGCATATATGCATTCAATGAAGCTTCCTTTGCTCTACAAGATAATACCATGATTCTGTTGTATCCTCTCATATTTTAGCATGTAGCAATAAGTTGTCGCCTGTTTTTCAATTCAATATTGCATAATGAAAATAAATTTTTTCGGCAGATCGTTTTGAACCATTCGATAGAGCTCTTTTCGCTCTACAAGATGGTGCTTACGGTTTTTGTTACAATGAATTTTTGACATTTTTTAGATCATTTAAAACTCGACGAAATCAAGCATTTTCGTCACATGGTGTCAAAAATGCTCGATTCCGTTGAGTTTTAAATGATCTAAAAAATGACAAAAATTCATTGGAGCAAAAACCGTAAGCACCATCTTGTAGAGCGAAAAGAGCTCTATCGAATGGTTTGAAACGATCTGCCGAAAAAATTATTTTCATTATGCAATATTGAATTGAAAAACAGGCGACAACTTATTGCTACATGCTAAAATATGAGAGGATACAAAAGAATCATGGTATTATCTTGTAGAGCAAAGGAAGCTTCATTGAATGCATATATGCACATTCTCTCCGGTCTCGATGGTAGGCGAGGAAAAGAGGATAACGAAAGTGCACACTTTTGCGAGTATTGCATTTGTGAGTTTTAAAAACAGCAAAAAGTAGAGCGATTTAAATAAAAGGAAGGGCCATTCTGTAGAGCTGGAAAAGCTCTATCGAAACGTATACACATGCATTTTTTGGTCTCGATGGCAGACGAGAAAGATGAAGTGCGCAAGTGCCAATTTTTTGCCTTCAGTTTACATACTTTCCAAACCTCATAAATATTAGGTAGTCGAAGGAATCGAAAAACAGATAGTAGCATTTCGTAGAGCAAAAAAAGCTCTATCGAAAACATATATAAACGTTATCAAAAGATGAAGGAAACGTTGTAAAAAACGGGGTTGAAAGAAACCGCGGGGACTTATTCCTCAACCCAATACATCCCAGAATACACCCAAGTCAACCCCGTAGGTGTTTTTAAGCACTCGTCGCAGGAAAAGCCTACAGTATTTCGGTCATTCATACAGTTTTACCAGCAGCTGTGTCATGCCGTACTCCAGGAAATTTTGGACGCAATTTTTAATTTTTCTTCGTCAAAATACGTCCCCCTAACTTACCCAACACTTTTTCATTCTCAGAAGCCTCGTATTGCTCCAATTCGTGTCGTGATCGTAGGACTTTCCTTTTCCCGCCGGAGTTCTCCCATTCCACATCAATATTTCGTCCATCAGATCGCCTTCCATTTCTAGTTGCATCCGTAAGATAAGCTCTACCACCGCCCATTAGCACCTTAATTGCTATAACTTTACTTACTTTATTTGAGATTCTTTCAGGAATAGCGTGAAATAAAAATAAAAGTCAGGGGTCAGTTGTCGGACAGGGTGCACCTTGAGTCGAGGATTCTTCGACAGGGGGTCGTACTTGATCGAACAGGAGGGGAGGGGGTCAAACCTCTGAGGTCAGCGATAAGCACCAGAATCTAAGCTTTCAATAAGCAGATAAGAAGCGAGAGGTATTTCCCAGCGAGTCGGCGTGAAACAAAAACAAAAAGTAGGAAATATGAAATAAAAATCTAATTTTTGCTTCAAGTAATAGTATACAGCAATAAAACACATCGCAACTAACAAGCGTACCACATTCACTGGTATTGTAGATGTTAGGGAAAAGGGACAGGGGTCTTATTAGATCCCGTAGAGGGACGGGTTGTATAGAAGTGGCTAGTTTCCTCGAAACCTGGGAACTTGGGAGTGCTCTGGCGTCGGAGCCGGTGCTGTGACAGTTGCAGCTGTCGAGCTCACAACTACTCGAGCCGCAAGGTCACAGGGGCGAATGGAATAGCTGCAGAGGTCGCCTCGGTTACGGAGCCGATAATTATTGTAATACTATAAAATTATCAATATTACCATACTCCTGAGGGTCAAGCATGGGTTGAAGATTCCTTTAAAGATGGGGTGTATTCTGTGTACGGAAATGGGAATAGTATTTTTGAAAAATCTTTGAGGAGTATTCGACGACCGTTGCGTAAATGAATTTTTGAACCGTGAAGGCAATCTCCAAAAACGCTAAAAAAAGGTCATCAGACGATCAACCCACTTCCTACTAGGTCGCAAAGCTATGAATCATTGTTGATTGGCGACATTTTTAGGAAGTTCTGGAGTATATCAACAGGTAGCGTCGGAAGGGTCAATGGCGGCGTAGCGATCGTACTTCTTAGAAATCTTCCTCAACGCTAGGTTTGACCTCATTAAACATGCACGGGTTGAATCAGAGCCTACGAATAGCCAGCTGATGGAATTTCGTACTCTGCCTTCCCCTCCGATGTGACGACAAGCTAATGCTCAAAGTGGATCTTTGTGAAGTTCGTCAGGGCAAGAGCACCTGGAATTCTATAGCTGGACGATTCAGTATCTGCAGAGCTATGTCAGTAGGACATATAACTTCGAAGGTGGTTCCGTTACGCAGGTCATATTCCAGCTCTCTGTGTACGCCCTGAAATATGAGCTACTTTTAGTTTTCTTTTTAAAATTCAAATTATAGCAAACGCTAACTTTTGCGTAGAGAGCAGCAGGCGTGGAATCCGTGACTTGTTTAGTTGTCACAAAACCAACAGCTACACCTGCAATTGGTTTGCTTGTTTGAAGCTCTTATTACTTAATTTGATTTTTTCCCTTTTTTCCTCTATCTTTACCACACAAGCTGTAGATAGTAGTAGTGCCAGTCGGGACAGCCCAACATTGCCAGAATAAAGTGCAAAATGGCTTATTCGATAGCGACTGATTAGTAAAGATAGTCTTTTTCATAGTATTCTACCATGTTATTCGCGCAGTAGTGTGCGGTAGCTCAACTAGCTCAGTTGGGATTATCCATTCCCAGCCCAACCGTCGATTCCAATCGATATGGATCGATTTCTATTCGACGCCCATGGCCGCGTGAGTCTGACCGATATTGCTGGAAATCACCCTGTGCAGTGGTCCATTGCTGCAATGCGGCCATCTACAGGAAAATCTGTAACTTAGATCGATACCAATCGATAGCTGTAACATAGAAAATCTCCGGTGGAAATTCACGACTCTTCGTACTCATTCGTATCGTTCAGGCCGCTTCCATACTTTGCGCACCGACGCCGTCACCTGCGTCGATTTGACGCCGTCACGCGTGTGACGGCGTCAAATCGACTCAGTAAACGGCGTCGAGTTAACGCCGTCAAGCGCGTGACGGCGTCGGTGCGCAAAGTATGGAAGCGGCCTTAGCCATTTTTATTTCGGCTCCGCACCACTTGGCGCGTGCGCAATGACCAGCACTCATCTCTAACTTTCGTTTTCCCTTAAAGACACCGAGAGGAGGGCTATTTTGGTTTACGGTATGGATTGCGGTGGCTTGCAGCTGCCGCAATGCACACATGACACCTTGCCAAGAAGTCGAAAGTGAATGCATAAGTTCTAACTGTAATCACACTTTTTTCTTATGTTTTCGCTTATTCTTCATTTGATTGCTTTACTTGTTTGTTGCTGTGTTTTGTTCCACTTATTTCACATCATCACGAACGCATGAAATACACTCTACGAGACAACAAATGACATCTCTACAGCGGATAACTCAGAAAGTCAGTGTGTTGATGCGAATGGGATGCGAATACACACCACAGCGTCGCTTTTTGAATCCGAGTTTTTTCACCGATTACCGCTTCTAACTTTGAATGTTCGTTACAAAGTTATCATTTCTTTGCCCTTCGGGTTCCTTTAAACCCTCCGAATTCCTTTGAACTCTCCCGCTGCCGCATCACGATTTTAATTAAAGCTCCACCTACCGCAGAATTCTTTACCCTTTTGTTGCTCTATGTGTCATATTGATCACTCTCACTTCTCCTCTGTCCGTGCTAGGACGGTGCATTTTCTAAAGTTTCTTCATTTTCATTTTCCAATCGGCTAAATGTATTGGACCTTCATCCAGCAGGTCTTACCCGAGTCGACGATGACAGCTGAAGATGTGAACCATCTCGGACGGGGAGCAGAGGGCGTACTTAGACACCGATCATTGTGTGCCAGCGCTCCCATGCCCGAGCACCACGAGTACGACGGCTTTTCGAGTAACTTCATGGCGTTAGCCGTTAGAAACCGAATGGTGATCGGCAGCAGGCCTTTTATATTGGCTCTGGACGCAGAGGGCAAAGCGACTAACAAGTAGCGAGCTGCGGTAAGCGAAGGCTGCCTAACGCAGATGGGCCGTGAGGCGCAATGCTCGCGGGCTCATTCTCGCATTCCACGACAGCCCATACCGGACCCATTCCAAACATATCCCGATCTCTATGCTGTATCGAAATTTAGAACAGATGGGCGAAGAGACAGGCAAACAGACGAGGCGTTCCGTGCATACAGCGAAAAAATTTGCTAGTCAACAAACGACTGGAGCGTTACGTTTTTGCTTTTGTTGGAACCGAGAACAACAGTGTCAGAATGGAAGCCAACCTTTCTCCACTGCTCTATCACCTATCCCATCTTTGATTAGGTCACCTGGTTCAGTGGTGCATACTTTGTCAACCCCTGGTCGCATGCCAAGATATCCATTATCGACCTGAACAGAGCCTTTTAAAAAAAATCGCAAATAATCAGTGATTGGCCATGAATCGAAAATTCGCAAATGAGAGTGTCAGGATAGCATAAATTGCATCACAGACAAGTGTGTCACACTACCCACACGTTCAGCGTAGCTACTACCCTGAAATCTGGCTGGCTGAAACAAAGTTAACTCACCTTTCTGCCGGTAAACAAAGCCACTCCTCCTGCCGTTGAATCTGTCACGTGATGGCTGTAGGAGTAAGTCTGAAGTCGAGACATCAGCATTACAAAAATGACTCTGTTGGGTCGGTAAGTCCTCTTCAGGGTGGGTCCGCCAAGCCGGGAGCTTCTCGTAAGGTGCCGTCGATGGTAGGGGTTGGTGGACACGGGCACTAGGGAGAAGGGAGACATGAGCACTTATCGACGCGATTCGCCAGCTGGAGGTTGCCTAGTTTGCACTGAAAGAGAAACTGAAGAAAAAGTGAAGAAAAAGATTTCGTTGCTCCGAATTTGCACGAGATTACAACTTTGTTGAACCATATCGTCTACACTTGTGGTTGCTACGTACTTTAGCTAATGAAACACTGTGTTTCCTTCAGACAGATACAACATGATTTAAAATTGTACGCAAGCGTAAGAACGCAACAGCGTACGGGAATCCTTCTAAACAGAAGCTGTTCTTTTAGTGATCCCTAGCAATATTCAATTCAGCCAACTTTCTTATCAAACTTTTACTCCATATATAAGGATTGTTCGCGAGTTTTGGCCAATTAGTGCTTGAACGTGCTTGTGTGTTTTTCACTCTTTTTTACTATGTATTTATCTTTAAAAAAAGCTTATCTTGAAAAGGCGGAGATGGTGTACCGCAGGTGGCGCGCCTATCACTCTCATGGTACAGGATAAAATCTCTCATCCACGTCAACCCACTTTAACCGAGCCTTTCATCCCTTAATGGCCCACGAATTGGTCACGGAAGTCGTTGCCAGATCCCATTCACCTGCTACCACGATTTTGACTGGAACCAGAATGCACGGCGTATCCCACATAAGGGTTTGATTACGCCGAAAACCTCATCCTTTATCTTTCTTGAACTTGACAAATTCCCACCGAATTCTCACCCGAAATTTCCCAGTTAATGAATCTAGAGATCACTACTCAAGCTTACCTTGACAATTCCAGTATGTGGAAAAGCTTCGAAGAAAAGCGGAGCCTGTACATAATCACTGTGTGCTCGCTGATTTTTTGCGATCCGATAGCTTGTCACCATACTAATTCCCATTCCATCACCGATAAACAGAATCACGTTTTTTGGACGTTTTCCTATAAATTGCTATTCTCCTATTTGTCATGGAAATGATCAAGGAACCGCTGTGTGAGGCCAACCGGTGTCCCATCAATATTTGCCTTCTTAGACGAGTCTACTCATGATGTCAATTTTGTACTGAATCCTTTGATTTCCCAAAATACGGGGATCATTTTTCAGGCGCTTTACTAATGAACGGAAGGGGGATAGCGCATCGAGTGCTGAAAGTTATCATCAGTGTTGCAAAATTCAACCATTACGTGCTCAAAACTTTATATCTTATACTTTTTATACTTTTTGTCCTTTCGCGGATCGATGAGTACACGAGCTAACACTTGAATGCATGCATAATCCATCGCGATTGCGCGGGAAAATACCCTACATATATCGACTCACTGGCCCAAATGGACAGTCCGCGTCATCTCATTCGCTGTGAGCACCTCAAGAGTGAGACGCAATATCGGACACCTGGGTGGGGTCCACGAGGTCGAATTTCCGCTTCGCGGCGTTTCACTCGCGGCGCCCCCGTACGACTCGCCGTATCGATTGCCCTTGATCGCCCGGCTGAGCGTGACTGCGTCATGTCTGCGCTTTCCACTAATGCCACACTGCCTCGCTTGAAGTCTGCCGTGCCCTGCCACTGGCACTCGCACCCGCTGTGCCGCTCATCGCGCGCGGCCGCGCGGAAATTCGACCTCGTGGACCCCACCCCGGACACCTCCATCGTCCAAGAATATTCTTTTACTGCTCACTAAGACTGACTTTCGATCCGTGAACCAAGTTTAGGACAGTGCCCGTTAAGCACTAGCGGAGGATATATTATTAATAAAGTCTGTATGTACACTTTGTTCAATATACCGTATAAACGGCGTGGCAGCAGGTAGCTGCATGAGCGAGCTTAGTAATAACCCAGAATCGGTCTTATGCATGCATCTCAATCGATGCCCTCCCCCCCTACCCCTCCCCTCCAATCTTCTATTACATAAACCACTTACTTCGTGTGTCTGTTTATCGGTATGTGCGCCCGTTTGCAAGTGACTGATTGTGATTAGGAATGATAGAGGCCGTTGGGTGAACATATTTGATTACGTTCTGATATCATGATTAGCGATGTATCGAGCGCTCAATTGCCTAGCGTCCAAATAATGGTGCGCGTCTTTTGATACAGCGTTCTACATTTCATGGTGAGAAAACGACCTATATATGTGGTAGTAAAGCGAGTGAATCATTCCCTCATGTGGTACCAGCAACAATACCGGGTATTGACCGCTAGGCTACGTTAAATCCGAAATAATGGTGCATGCTTGCAAAAACGATAAGCATTGATAACTGACATACGGATCTACCACCAACATGCAAGAATTAGACTCACTGAATAAAAAATCGGCTCCCAATCGGAGCAGTCGAACACAAACCGTCAACCACTACACTATCCGACCAACTCCCAATAGTGACCACTTTGACAAAAGTGTCAAATGATTAGAAGGAAACACATTACATTCCCAATCCATTAGCATTGATAGTCAATATCATTGTAGCAAAGGTGTCGACAGCTAAATGATCTGGACTTCCACAAAATGGTGGCCTACTTTGGGAAAGCGATATGCAGTGGTAAATGAATAGATTATCCATAAACACTAAGCTTAAGCCGTAAACGTTCGGCGACTGAACGTTCTTCGTTATCCGGTAGAAATAAACGGAAAACCTACGACTGTCAAACTAAATGAAATTCCAAATAGTGAGACGCCTCTGTAGGGAGACCAGTTGAGCAAGGGCTCAGTACTGCGTTTATCACAATGCGAAGTCAAAGTATCACAGTATCACAATGCGAATGATAATGATTACCCGATATCGAAGAAGTCCATATTACAGTGCGATATGGACTTCTTCGATATCGGGTAATCATTATCATCGTGTTATCCGCAAAGTACTGTGCGGTAGCTCAACAGGTTTCGTTTATAATCTGATGTCTCCTGCCGATATCGACCGCTAAATTGCTCAGCATTCCAAATTATGGTGCATTTTCTTTTGATACTGCGATCTACATGAATGATTAAGACACGACCACAATTCACTGTAGCAAAGCAAGCGATTCATCCTCTAATGCAGAGCCAGCAACAATACTGGGTATCGACCGCTAGACCATGTAAAATTCCAAATAGTAGTGTATGTTTACAAAAACGATAAGCATCGATAATTGGCATACGGATCTACCATCATTATGTAGGAAATGGATGCTCAGCGAAGGCACAAATTGCCAACTCCCAATAGCACCACTTCACCCGAAGGGTTATGAGTGGACTTACCGAAGTCATTCCTGAACCTTGTTCATCGACATCATTGTAACAAAAGGTATCGATAGCTAAATCATCTGGACCTCAGAAAATGGTGACCTTTCTCAGCGGTGATATCTTCGATATCGGTTAACATCTATCACCTATATGTAGGAAGTATATGCTCAGCAAAAAGTCAACATCGACCGAATCCCCATCACATGATTCTATTCATTTGAATAAATAATAAACAATTCGCACGGTTGTGCGATAGCCCAACTGGTCAATCTATAACTGAGAACAATCACGCTTTTTCTGCGAAGAACGTGGAAGACCTAAACGTCAATGATGCGTTAATCTGCACAGTCAAGCTATATTTTTGCTTGAACGGTAGAAAAAAGGTTCTTCTTAGAGCGTGGACAAAAAGCGCCGAACACCCTGCACAGGTGAGGCGTCCCCTCCCTTACCTCTGAGTAAATGTTTGTGAGCCTTCAGTTTCGATTTTATGTGATCTTGAGCAATCTTGTTCAGGAAATTGATATCCGTCAATGAATCTGTAACCAGTGCTTTATTTTTGGAAATGATTCAATTTCCAAAGATGCTCTGAACTTGCCTCGAGCTTCTGCTTCGAGTAGTATAGAGCTGCCAATCTGCAAAGCCACAAATAGCGCCACTTTCCTGCAGATCATCTGCAATATAGAGGTATGACTGTAGAAAAACAGCAGAGTCATATATTCGAATCAAAAGCTACCTTGCTGGGCACGGAGAGTTGAAAAATGAACAGCACTTGCTCTGCTCTGTTGAAAGATATCTCTCAATCAGTATTCCAATCTCTGTTGTCAGCAACACTTCACATGAGCACTGTGCAGTCACTATTGTCTGCTCAGGCCGCTTTCATACTTTGCGGTGCCAGCAGTGGGCGTGGCGACGCAGTTTCTGAGCCTCCATCCTTGTCACACTGCCTCGCTGCTTTTGAATGCAGCCACGCCCTGCAACGGCCACCACACCGCGAAGTGTGAAGGCGGCCTTATCAGGTTCGACAGAAAGGCTGTGCTCGAACCGTTTAGGTATACGATGTCATACGATATGCTTTTTAGGGGAGAGTGACATGACAATCTTTACAGGACCCGTTTTTAGCGGACGCATCTGAATGTGAAGTAATGTAAATCGGTACGAATATTACGCTTCAGTGCAGATTGTTTGGATTTTTAACAATTTAGTGAGAGATTAGTCATGCGAAAGAAATTAGTGTACATAGGAGGGATCAGAGCAGCCACACAATAAGTGAATACAAAAACGAAAGGCTCACAGATGCGTCCTTAAGTGCACTGACCCCGCAATGGATGTTTCCTGTATTTAGCTGCGATGGACCACCCATTTTAGGGGTGTCCAGCTTGAAGTATGCTAGCCTTATAGATCGATGATGCGCACGAGTGATCACTGTCAACTGAAGATCTGGAACGGTAGTAATTTACCGTGGCAAATTAGAGCAATGGTCAGGTTCGATAGCGCCGACTCCGAACCCTTGACCTCACGTTTTACAGTCACCAGCAGTGCCACCATACCACACAGTGTATGCATTATCTTCTCCATTGGAGTAGGATCAGATGCTGTTCATCTCGCGTCAACATGGGACAACATTTCTCAACGTGATCGACGTGTTAATAACCTGTCACATTTCTACTAGTATCATTCCTACGCCGCGTCATTGGAGTTTTACCATATCATATCAAGTCTTGGCATATCATGCTGCCACCTTCTGCCACGTGTCCTACTGCAATCCACTCTACCCATACAAATTTTCCTTCTTCTCTGCTGCTCAGCCTCTCCCTTTTCCATTCTCCACTCTACAGGATTTCACGTATTCCATGTGGCAGTAATTCCAACAGCTACCGTAAATCCCTTACGACAACTACTTCACTACTAATCAAAGACTTACTTTGAGGGGGTGAGTTGCAAGTGTTCCGATTTCTCGAGGCCGGCACTGAATCGGGTCACTGCGCGCGGCGACGCTTGGCGAATTGTCCGAATGGTGACGTGTCCTTTGCCGTCTGGGCTCTCCCAGATTTGCCTTAGCCTTTTAGAGGAGGAGCTTTGGCAGCGTGTTTTTACCCGTCTTTAACTGATAGCAATCCGCCGCACGCGAATGGGCGTGTCAGCCGCGCAACCTGACCTGGCCTCACCAGTCGGAACACTTGCACCCCACCCACTTGGAGGCAGCTAGAGAGGTGGAAAGATAATGTGGATGCAGAGATGCAGACCAGTTTAGTCATTTACAGCAAAAAGTCCTCTGGAGAGCTTTCTGCTGCAGGTAACTCAACTGATCTACGTCTCTGCATTTATACCCTATATTTCGTTGCTCGCGGTTTAGTCACCGCGAACTACGAAATAGCTAGCAGTTCTTTTTCTCATCGCTATGCTGATGTGACTTTGTAGTGACTTCTAGCTCACTTGTACTTTATTCATTCTCATTTAGTAGGAAAGCTTGCTAGGCCAGTTTTACTAGTTTTACGAAATCTACAGTATTTGGAAGTAAATGTATTCTCGTAACTGCTTGTTTCGGCTAATTTACTACCGCCCCTGATTCGAAGCAGAATAAACGCTATAAATGTTTCCATACCCTGTGGCACTGAAAACCTTAGAAAGGTCATTTAAGAGAGTAGAAAACTCTAGAAAGACTACCGACCCAGAATGCTCCATGTCCTTTTGCTTACATTTGCATATTACTGCGTGTCTTGGTTTTCCCTTTAGATGCCGTTCGGGAGGGGTATGAGGAAGACATGGCTTGTCGTCAAGCACTGGGAGATTGTTGACGACGCTGTCTAGCTCGTTCCCCAAAGAGTCTTGGAAAAAATTTGAAAGAGCCCAGATGGTTAAAGGACACCGTTCAAGAGCAAAAGACGCACTATCGGAAACGCTAGCTGGTGCTACAGTATAAGCAGAGACCAGGTTTCAGTGTCAAAGTCGAAGGTTGCCAGTGAAAACTTCAATCAAGCTGGAGTCGGACAAGAGCGATAAGAGAACAGTCATGGCTGCCAGAAAGCCAGTGGAAGGGGTGAGGAATTATGATGTCACTGTTCAATGCACATGGAAATCGTTTTCATCTATTTATTAATATTGTTTTCATCCCGAAATTGCATTTCTTTGATCATAAATCGCGAACGGAAGGTGTGGCTTGATGTGTGATCAGAAGGCATTAAACCTTTCATTTAAAATGGACCACTGCTCAATATGGGTGGCCAACAAACTCTAATCACTTAACAAACACTCGAAATGAATCTCTAGTCAACGTCTTCCTGGGGGCACGTGCTTCTTTCACAAATGTAATGGAATGGCCAATCACTGATATCGTTCCATTCATAGTAGGTGTACTCATAGTTGGAATATAGCTGAAAGTTATGGCCTTATTTTTTGATATTGCATTCAGAACAGAAAGAAATTTACGTGAGCGTAGTCCTCGTTGCCGTTAAAATCATTTGGTTCGTTGTGTGCTGCCGCCCAACTGGAGAAGTTACAGGTAGAGCCGCTCATCCATTGCCACTGCTTCCTATTGTTTGGGTTACGGCGCAAACCAATCCACGTACGATCGTAAACCTCATTTGGATATGCAGTTGCAACACGGGCCATAACTATTAATAGAAAAGACATTTTGATCCACTCTCTATCATAAGCAGCTAACTCTAAGTTGAATGATGAACATTAGGTGGAATCCTTTTTGTCACACTAATGTATCCACTACTTTTATAAAATTTGTGAAAGTTGAGAGAATCCCCTTCCAACAAGAACGGAACATGAAACCTACACCCAACAAAATTGTTTTCTGCTTCGTTACAGACAGTCACTAAATTTCCGCCTTGCTGCTGGCACACCTTTTGAGCATCCTCAAATTTGCGCACATCGCAGTATTTCTGCAAGGAATATATTACTGGAAAGCAAGGTTGCAGCGTATATCAAATTCCTACCCTGTAGCATTTTTGGAACTCGAGATGGTAGATCCACGGCGTACATGGTTCCTGCGCCCAGACGAAGATTTCTATGTGCATGAGCACAACAAAAATTGTGCATACCACATTGACATTCATGCTCTCTGAGTAATTTTGCATCAACAGATTTACGGTAGAACACAAGCTCTCACAATGATTACAGACTCTATCAACTCAGGGACAATTTAGAGACGTTGAGAGGAACAATTCTGGTCGATTGAGGTAGCGTAAGTAGTGCAGCAGCAGAGAAAAACTCAAGATGACGCCCAAAAAAGTAAGAAATGGGCCCCCTCCACACTTTTCCCTCTCTCTTTTGCCATCTCATAACCAGCCCCTGAAGGGTTCATCAGACGGCGAGAGTCATGCTAGCCACATACGCACTTGTACTCTGGCAGAAACTGGCCAGTGAGGCGCCGCAACTACTAGTGAAGCGCGGTCCGATCGCGATAAAGACGCTCAAGCCATAAAGGAGGAGATATTCTTAGCTCTGCTCTTCCTCATAATCTCACCTTCCGGTGCTTTCAAACCTTATTTGAATTTTATATTACTTATTCTTACTTGTCCGTAAGCATGTGACGTACGGAGTCCGTCACGCTATCTGTATCGCAACCTAATCCACTGATATTTTTCTCCAGCGGGCTCAAGATCAACAAAATCAGAGGTTTTTTTTAGTTAAAACTGACAACTTGGCACGGTTACGAACGAACTAGCTTCTATCGGTGAGCTTCTGAGTCCACCAATGAATAATAGATTCTTCTGAGGCAGCTTTCATAGTGGTGAGACCAGCACATTTAGCGTTTACGTGGAAGTGCTGGAAATTACTAAAGATAAGTACCGACTGGGAATATTACGGAATTAGCGTTTGCGTGGAAAAGTGGGATTGCGGAATCTGCGTAAAACGATTAGATACATTTTTGTTTGTCGGAATCTTTCCTTAATCGCTCTGTATCGGTCTGAAACGCGAAACATGAACAATGCCTCAGGCATTGTTCATATTAGGTTGTCGGGAAAGTTCTTCCGTTTTTTAAAAACGTGATTATTTCCTCCGAACTGCTTTCCAGCAATTTCTTCTGTTCATATATATGTAGTACAAGTTCACACGCATCTATAGGTATTACTGTCCTTCATCTCCCGGCTAACCTTTTTCGGCAAAATTAATTTATCAAATATCAATGTCATCTTCATCAGCGAAGGCTTTTTTGGATGGCTTTAGATATGGAAAGGATAAGATGATAATCCGATGGAGCAAAATTAGGGCTATGTCAAGTTCGAGAATTTTTTGGGCGAGTCATTTTTTCGCGGGTTTCCCCACATATTGAAAAAGTGACTCGCCAAAAAATTCTCGAGCTTCAATGGGGAGAGCTACCCCATCCGGCTTATAGCCCTGATCTTGCTCCATCGGATCACCATCTTTTCCCTGCCCTATCCAACGCCATTCAAAGAAAACCTTCGATAATGAAGAAGAATTGACCTTTAATAAATTAATTTTGCCGAAAAAGGTTATACGGGAGATGAAGGACAATAGTACCTATTGCGTATGAACTTGTACTACATATATATGAACAGAAGAAATTGCTGGAAAGCAGTTTGGAGGAAAAAAGCACATTTTTAAAATACGAAAGAACTTTCCCGACAACCTAATAGTTCGCGATTCAGACCAACGCGTATATCGCATAATTCGCATGAGAGCTTAATCGGGAACCATGAACAGCACCTTAGGAAGATGACACGTTTGATCACTTAATAGCCACATCTTCAAATCGGTGTTTGTCTTTCCAACAAATGATTGCGTATGATAGCTTAAACGCCTGATCGTCTAATCGCTT
Organism: Trichostrongylus colubriformis; assembly: GCA_963978905.1. Taxonomy (NCBI): domain Eukaryota; kingdom Metazoa; phylum Nematoda; class Chromadorea; order Rhabditida; family Trichostrongylidae; genus Trichostrongylus; species Trichostrongylus colubriformis. Next base: position 56,844,924 of record OZ022256.1, on the reverse strand, counting down.
TGTATCTGAGTCAATTTTCCCAGTAACCCAATCGCTTAAAACTCAGGTGCGGTAGCCAAGTCTGACACTACATGAGCGAAGCATATGATATACAATTTCCCGTCCTACACATTCTGAATATTTTAGAGAATATTGGAGAGGAGTAAGAACCTACCGGTGAAGTCGCAACGCTCCGAAATGAAGATATCCGATGAAATTCCAACTCAAGTGATTGTGAGCGATAAGATATCACTTTGTTAGCAGGATACCACCTGTATGGTCAAGTGGCTACTTGACCATACAGGTGATATCCTGCCAACGAGTTGTACATGTGGGATCCTGCAAGTGCAAATTCATCAACGAAAGAAGTATCTAAGTCAGATAGAGGCTTCAACTACAAAAACGACCGTCAAACACCAATCGGTATCGTAATTCAATCGATACGACGTTAATTCAATCGTTACGATAAGTGTCGTTTTGCTACTCTGCTCATTACCCTACCCCCAGTCATTTTTTCGGCAGAGTGGACCTAGGAAGATGGACTTTGTCAGGTAAGGCCGACCCTGTTATGAACAATGTCCCCTAACTATTAGAGACATGCCTTTCACCGGAAACTGTCCTCTCTTGTGATCTTCTTGAATCCCAGTTTTCATTTGCATTGCTCACTTCACTAGTTTCTCATTGCCCACTCAACGCCTACGACTGCCTTGGAGCTGGAAGTCAAGACGAGCTAATGAAAAATTCAAGAACATCGAAGTTGCAGGATTGCCCTCGCTTTGAGAGTACTATTTTCCATCTGCAAGGTTAACCGGTTAAGTTGTGGTCAAACATTGCGAGATTGCATTGCATTCTTGATTCATTGCCGTCAACATTGCGAGATTCGTAGTATCACATATCACAGAGTCGTTGGATCGGTACATACCTACCCAATGTTCACTCGAAGAGCAAGCAAATTTCAAAATGAGCGCAGTGTGTAACAGCAGCCATAACACTTTTGGGTCGTGCGTTGCAATGACGGACTCTATCAGGGAAATCCATCGTCTACCCGAAAAGCGCAACACATTTGATGGCACTTGCCTCACAAAGGTCCTCATCGTATCTTATCAACCATTATCAATTTTGATCATCAGCTATTAATGTTCCCGCTCCATCCTGCAAAACACCTGTGCGTGTCAGCGCTTTAGGGTCAACCCGAAAGGCGAAACAGATTTGGCGACATTAGCCTTTCGAGGCTCCCTATCAGGGCGTATCAGCTGCTACCACTGTCGGTGTACCACCGCCTAGGTTCCCTTACCACCCCCTATATCATTTGTGAATTCAGCATCCCAGCTTTGCACCCGAGATATGAATGTCGTGACAGACAGACGGACACACACAGAGACATACTAAGCGAATTATATAGAGTAGGACTGTTATCATGGGACATCAGTTAAACTAAAAATATCGACCACTGAAACACCATCGCATCCGAAGAGTGATAGTGGCCTACAGAGATATGGTGACTAGCGGTAAACGACCATTTGACTGACATATGTAGAACCAAAAACTGAGTAATAGAACATATTACCTTTTGCGATACCAGTAGCAGCAAAATACTTTGACCGCTGAACTGCTCGAGCTCACGAAGAGTGGTGGATGTCCTTGAAGATATCAGGGTGGATAGTGCTCAGTATTGTGGAAATCACAATGTGGAATTATGCGACACGAGTTTCATCGATATCGATTACTCAGTATCGGCCAATTCCACATTATCTACGGATTAATTCGTGCAGCACTGTGTGATGGCCAAACTGTGACTGATAAGAGCCCTAATTAAATAGAAAGCGAGTAAACAAAATCTACCATGCTGCTTAAACTTGCAATACGACCACTGTAGGACAATCGTATAAATACCGGTTACACTTTTGTTCTCGCAACGATATCTGATAAAGTGTGTTTGAAAACGAGTTTCACTGAATTGTTTCATGCGTTAAGTAGACGAGGTAATTCAAAACTGGCACATAATGTTTCTTTTAAATGAACGGGATGAAGAGACGATCTGAGGCTGACCTTGCTCTGAAGGGTGCGCCCCATGCTCTTCGAAGACAGTATGTGGGTAATGCACCGACTTATCCAAAGAGAATTTTGATCTGTTCTTGTGAAGTTTACGGATGGCCCGTAGAGAATAATTACAGTACAGGTGTATGGAAGTGAAGAAAAACCTAAGTTCCGTGAGCTTTCTCTTCAAATTAGATCAAGAATTGTATAGAAGAAATATTGCAAGGAAAATAGGACCGCAAATAAAGTATTTATCCAGATCTTGAAGAAAGTCTTGGTTGAAAACTTGTGAATTATTCGTGTGATACAATTTTTTGGTTATTATATCATCTAAACAGATTCTTCTGAAATCCACTCCGTGCCAGATTTGCTTTCCTCTTTATCGAGCTGAACGTTGCTCCTCCTGTTTATGTCCATAGCTCTTATGCACATAATTAGCACAATAATAAGGATCAGCGCCATCACAAAAAGCGCTGTGGTCAGCACCAGAAGCAGAAAAGCAATATCTTTCGGATCTCTTTGAATTATGTAATCTGAAAACTATGTTAATGAACTTTCGAAGAAAAGTTTACGTGTAGTTTAGGAACTGTATGAAGTCACTGAAAGTATCAGGTTGTTCCAAAAGACTTGTAGGATTTTTCCAAAAAAAAAATCTATACTCATGTTTACTTCGAGTCGGGTCTAGGCGGTTCAGAAATATAGCAAAAGGTTCTCTATGCTTTCTAACAAATTATATATTGACCCACCAGATTCCGTGGGGAGAGCTACAATGCCCGTACTTGATACTCACCTAACACGCGGTGTCATCTACCGTGAGTGGTCTCGCGGCACCAAAGCGACGGAAGCTCGTCACTCCATCAACGCTGCATTGGGCAAGGGATGTGTGTGCTACGAGACCGTGCGCAGCTGGTTCATCAGCTTCAGCAACGGCGAGAGTGAAACGGAAGACAAACCACGCTCAGGACTGTGTAGCTCTGAGAGGAAGGAATGCTTTCACAAGAGATGCTGATACAAGGTGAGACAGTCACCGCTACCGTATGCACCCACCAGCTCCAGCAGCTCGCCGTCGCTGTTCGAGAAAAGAGCCGGAGAAGGTCCGCGGTCACCCTCTTCCATGACGACGCCCGCTCCCATTTCGCGAAAAGTGCCTAGGCAAAGCTACAGGAGCTCGGTTGGGATGTGCTGCCCCTCCCGCCATACTACACAGACATTGCTCCTTCTGACATCACTCTACCAATCCTCTTAAATCCTCCCTGGCCAAGAGAAAATTCTGACTATGACGTGCTTGCAGAGGCGATCGCTGACTTCTTCGACTCTCAGAACCCAGAGTTTTGGAAGGAAGGAATCAATGATCTACCTATGTGGTGGCAGAGTGTTGTCGATAACAATGGTGAATACGCTGCTGCTTAATTGTTATTTCTTGGAAAAAAAAAGTAATAAAAAGTGATGATCGAGAAAAATCCTACAAGACTTTTGGGACAACCTAACAAATGACATGTGAAACAGGTTTCAGAATCGTGTACGGAAAAAACGACTTATCACTATATTCATGCTGTATTTGGTTAATAAGAGCCGCATGCATGGTTTCACGCGTAAAAGTGCGAATCTCTGGCCAAGATACAGCTTCTTCAAGTGGCGGACGGGTGGGTCTCCTGGTAAGAGCCCAGTCCCGTCATCCGTCGCGGCCGAAGATAAGAGTGCGATCGCCTGCATAATTTTGAGTTAACACTACGCGTCCTCGACCGCGGCGGACGACGGGGTGGGCATTTACAATGAGACCCCCCCCCTTGGCCAGCACTTTGAGGAGCTGTATCTTAGCTAGATTCTCATTTCTTCGCGTGAAACTATGCATGCAGAAAGCTACTACTAGGATGCTGAGTATTGGACGAAAGCTTCGGCTGCGGCGATAATCAGCAACTATCAAAACTCAAAAATATGCATGCAGACCTTATCAAGCAAATACAACAAAAATATGTACGAGGGTAACAGAGAGACTTTTTTTTCTTGCATGATTTCTTCGAAGACAACGATGGGGCAATTCGGGCCTATTATGGAAAGTTCATCAAAGATAAAGGTTGAAGGAAAACGAAATGAAACGGTCAAAAATCAAAGAAATGAGATACCTTGCCCCGTTGATCCTGAGAGGGACGGGTCGCGTACAAAAAAGGAGCAGGCTGGGATGAAACTAATCCGATAAATAAGATGGCGCTGCTGTCGCACAAAAGGGGGAAGGTGTCTACCGATGGTCTCTATACTTACCTAAGTAGGGGAGAAAGAGATTCCTACTTCCCTACTGAGGCTTGGGCAGAATAGAATGTGCAGAAACGCCTCTCTAAGTTCTCTTCAAGAAGCCCAGATGCGCAACTTTATGAGATGCCCCCCTCATTGTGAAAGCACCAAGACGGCTCCTATAAAGCCCACTGGCTTTCTTTCCTATCGGAAATTTCGCCACATAATCTTCTTAGCCGAAAAAAACGTCTGTAGCGTACTCGTAAATTGGGTAAAAAGTGACGATTGCTGCTCAGGTGCATCGCAAACATTCTGACCGACATTTCCGATACACATCAGATATTTGATCGCATACGCTATATCGGTGTTCTCCATAGATCCAGTGAACAGTCTGAACGGCAAGTCATTTAAAAAGCTGATGGCAATGTGAGCTGTGCGCTAGATGTAGAACGTCTGTGCCTACTCTGCGAAAGGTCCATCGGCCCAAATGCCCACATCTTCACCACCATGATGACCAGACTTTTTGTATATAGCACTAGGCTGCAAATAAGATTCTTCACCTGAAAATTTCCATTGCTGACGTTCTAAGTGGAACTTCTTATACGTATTCTGATTTGTGTGAGTAATATGTGTGTGGATGTGCGTGATCTACAGATTTCTACCATCTGAAGGGGTGGAAATAGGGAACGGCAATGATATATAATAGAGGGAGGTGATAGTAGGCGATATTAAGGATAAGAAGCCACAAGAACCAGATCACCTACTTTTATTCTAGTTGCAGAGAATTCGCAAAATGCGATGGACGGTTAATTTGAAGGGGTTGTTTGAAGGCCTCCACAGTCAATGATAGATAACAAACAACAAATAAGCAGCACCATTATGAGCACGATATAGGTAGCATACGTGGAGGTAGGAAATGATAAGAAGAGCGTGATATTGGGAAATACTTTTGTGTCAGAAAATGGTAACTATAGACTAAGACCTAATGCTATCATGAACGCCGATGCTGGATATCAATGCCAGAAAAAATGACGAAGCGTTAAAAGCTGATAGGTAGTAGCACATAAATTCAATACAACAGCGCCGGCATGATTCCCGTTTTACAAGAATTGCGCTGCAGCTATCCCCTGCTAATTAGCTCAAGAGAGTAGGTCTGTCGCTTCTTGTTAGTGTGGGTGAACCGAAGAGGATTCGGTGTGAAAATACAAGGAAGGTTAAATGACATACTGGAATCTCCTGTGAGCTTTTCGTTCTCAAAACCACCACGATATCCAGGACCGAGTGCAAAGAACATGCCCGGCACTGAGCGTTTTCCGAGGTTGTAGTTCTCTGAAATGGGAATATAGAACTCTGAAAAGGCAACTATTAGGTTGATTCATAATAAATCGGATAAATTGACAAATTTAAATCATTGTCGTACAACTTTTTAACGACAACTGGGATTCACTTGAAATATACTTCATCTTTATCAATGACCTTCTGCCACGGGTTAGGCAGATCATGGATGCCCTTGCTCCAGAAGGCCGGAAGCTGAAGCTCGAAGAAGTTGCCGAGTGCCGTCTTGACGTCGTCGCGAGTTTTGAAGTTTTGACCGACCAGGTGGCGTTGGCTGTGGGAGAAAAGGTGGAAATCTGAAGGAGCCAGGTCTGGGGACTACGGTGGGTGTGGAAGCACGGTCCAATTGTACGACAGCAGCTCGGCCCTGGTCGATCTTGCAACGTGCGGTCTCGCATTGTCGTGCTGGAAGTAGACATGTGACCGTCGCCGTAGCGAACTTTGGACATTTGCCTTCGATTCTCGTAATTGACGAACGTAGACGTCGGCGGATACTGTGGTACCTTCATCGAGCAGCTCCCAGTACTCTACGCCGTGTACGCTCCACCAACCGCGGTTTTCGTCTTCGATGGAATAGTCGCCTGACGCAAACTTCGAATGCTACAACTACAGTGTACTTCTGCCGGGGGCATGCTCCTTGTGAACTTCTATCAGACGTCTGCCGATATCCGCGGGTCCTGGCCAGATAGCGATATAAATAGTATGACGTTGTGGATGTGGTCTCTGGACCGCTTGAAATCGTGCGGCATTGTGGCGGAATGAATTTACTTTGGAGTGATTATTTTGCGGTACGTTGAAGAGCTTTTCATACTCATTCCAATGGTACCTCGCGCGTCCATTTTCGTTAACTCGTTGCTGAGTTATGGTCTCTAGAAATCATCTTTACCATTTGTCCGATTTATTATGAACCAACCTAATAAAATTCTTGGTATCATACTACACACACAAAAGACGGAGCGCAGCGCTTTCTCACAAGCGAACCCGTCTCTCGGCGACGTATCACTGCCACGTGTCTCAGATCAGCTTGGCTTCGATCAATACGCAGAACGAAGACTGATCTCAGAAAAAAGCGCGCTACCAGTAGTCACAGTCTTTGTTTGTTGACATAAGTCTCTTTTACTGAGGGGCTTCTCTGGCTGAAGGATCTCGAGCGGTTAGGTGACAAGACCACGTGGCGCGATCGCAGGTGGCGGATAGGAGGCTAATCGCGCAGCAAAAGCCACCATGTACCTGCCCTGAGACGCAGGTGGATTCGGGGGATGGACTCCTTGTTCCTGCTGTGCTGGGCTGATCCATACCCTCCGTATCATGAAGACGTCTCTTGCATGCGTGTGGAAGCGTTCTGTATGGTGCAGTTGGTTTCCTGGATTCGGTCCAGCCAATATCTTGCATTCTACAGCTGGGAGGTGCATAGAAGGTGGTCTGGGGTCGCCTCCAACAAATGAACCCCAATTCCACTACGGGATAGCCCGGCTAACTACCCGAAGTATACCCAGCCCTCACGACAGAGCCTGGCAAGCTACTCGCGGGTCTCCATCTTGTCGAAAACAGCAATAAGAATGGGCCTCTTCCCCCTGAACCTGAGACAGCCTCCATAACGGCAGCGTTGGGTAGGACCGCTCGGGAGAGGCTGCTACAGGGCTATAACAGGATCGTCGACGACTTTAACGCCAAGATCGGCCCTATAAGAACGGACAATGAACTTCACATTGGGGCTCACGGAACGGTATGGAATGGGCAGGGTGTGAAAGGGTTGAGTTTATTATGTCGATCAATTCCATCCTTGGTGACTCACAGTTCTAGGAGCTCTCTCATCCACGATGGACTTGGGAACCACCCGGTGGTCACCTCCATAATGAGATCGATCACCTCATCTCTAATCGAAGGTTCTGCCTGACCGATGTCGCTGTTGTTCCGAAGTTCTTACGGGATAAGATCATCGACTCATCCCCACGAAATTCCTCTTTCCGATACGTGGAGAGAAAGCCGTAAAATTCAAGGAGCGAAGACCCAAGGCACCCATCAACTGGGAATACCTCACTTCTCTCGGTGTATGGCAGGATTCCGTTATCGAAAACATCGACGACGAGTAGAACCGGCTCTCTGAGCATCTTCGTGATAGTGCCAGGAGAGCAGAGGCTTTCAAGGTCAACAAAAGGTGTCTCTTTTCGGAAATTCTCTAGCTGATACGCCAAAGTGAGCTGCACGAGCCGCAGGCGATTGTCAAGTGACATCCGAACTTGCGAAGCCATAATACAGAGGTGTGATGAAAGAAGATCTCAAGGAGAAAAGAGCAGCAGTGCTGGCTGAAGCAGGAGAGGCTGGGAGGAGAACCCGCAGGGCCAGCCGAAGTTTCGCCAGTCATAAGACCAAAATGACCAGTCTCCGGCGTCCGAACGGTAAGTTACTGCTTCCCGAAGGGCAGTGTGGGAGGTCATTTACGACTTCTACGCGGATCCTTTCGATAGCCATGTCCGACTGTCTAGGAGCAATCCGAGGCAGGATGGATATGTCGCTCCATCACTTCTCCCTTGCGAAGTCCGACACGTCGTTGGTGAAGAATACACCCGACCCCGGCAGGATCAGACTGGAACATCTGAGGAATCTCCCGCCAGTCATCGTCAAAGCAATGGCCCGATTCCTAACACGCTACCTGTCGGAACGCAAGGTACTCACTTCGTGGAAAACTAGTAGCAGAACTGTGTTGCTGTATAAGAAGGGAAATCCACACAACATTGGCAATTATCGTCCAATCTGCCTGCTGTCTGTAGTCTACAAGTCTCGTGTCATCTTGAGAAGGACCCGAAAGACAGTCATGCGAGCAAGCGGGGTTTCGGGGAGGGCTCAGTACAATCGATCACATCCATACGCTCGCTAGGCTCATTGAAGTGTCGCGAGAGTACAAGATGCCGTCATATCTCACACTCATCGATTTGAAGAAAGCCCTCGACTCAGTTGAGATAGAAGTGGTTGTCAAGCCCTGGGAACCCAGAGTGACGAACACCTGGGCGACTGCCTGCTCGATGGTCAGACTTTTTCACGAAAGCTCCGCGCGAAGGGAACGAGATGCTACGTGTTCGTGGAGCCAGAAAGGTGCACTGGACTGCTTTGGCTCGCGACAGGAACGAATGAAGACATTACTGGCGCCCGCTTGAGACTCTCGATGAGCAACGGACTACAGGTGATACAAGTGATACAGGTGATTTTTTGCAATGTTTCCATAGCTCATTCAGATGCTTAATAATAATTACCGAATATACTATGTCGTAGAGGAACGTATCCGGGAATTGTAAGAGCATGGGCGTGATCAGCTGTGACTAAAATCAGCGTCTCGTTGGGATCCGTCATCTGACGGGCCTGAAAGCACTTTTATAGATACAGAGTAGCTCGGCGCACTTTCACAGCTCACCTCTTTGATGGCATTTTCAAATCCACGCATTTCATCGAATGCAGTATGCATATTATTGGCGTGCTCTGCTCTATCTATGAGACCCCCTGCGTAATGAAATATTTGAATTCCCTCTTGAAATTGGCGTAAAAGTGAAAGCGGAACCTTCCACCATGAGGAAGTATTCTTTGCCACTTTTCTCTAAAATCTCGATCGCTTTCTTCGTCATCAAGGTCAGGTCCGGTTCATCTGCAGGCCTTTGTATTGCATATCCCATATTCTTCTCAGCGAATAGACCTGCAACATTATTCACAAACCTCGAAAAACTGAATTGCGGCTGATCCGAACATGAGGTAGAACTCCAATAAATGGATAGAATTCGATGCAGTCAGTACAGGTACAGGGAAGCGGTGAAAAGAAAAGGGTTAGAAGGACATTTATTCATTGAATCGGAAAAAATTGGCGATTTCCTCGTTACACACCATCATTCGGTATTTCGGATACAAGAACCTGTTCTGTAGAGAAACGACTGCTGTTTCTTGTGAATAGGGAACCTTGGAAAGACTGGATAACGTTCACTGCTTATCTTCTCTGACTTCGTCACCGGACCCTATCAGCATCTCACAGAAAAGGTGTGTGTCAATAAGGCAGGAAGATCGCGCTGCAGAATCCAGCAAGTTGAGCGCGCCGCATTGGCTCGGTTCTGGAATATTGACGAATCCTGCCCCTATTTTGAGCATATTCGCTCTGGGAAACGAGTAACAAGGCGCCCATAGCGCGCCCCACAGCTTTACCCTAGGTTCATGTCTTATTGGCATACACCCAGAAAATCTGTCCTCAATGAGGATTGCTAGAAAAAGGGTCTCATTTCGAAGATTTCTGACCGCCTCATTCGTCTCTCCCCTATGGTTGCAGGGGGAGTTTTAGCCACACTCCAGAAAATTATTTAACCCTTATTTTAACCTTCCATTTGAAATACTTTAGCTCACCCAACACTTTTTCATTTTCAGATGCCTCATATTGCTCCAATTCGCGTCGTGATCGTAGGACTTTTCTTTTTCCGCCGGAATTCTCCCATTCCACATCAATGTTCCGTCCATCAGATCGCTTCCCACTTCTATTTGCATCCATAAGATAAGCTCTCCCACCGCCCATTAGCACCTTAATTGCTAAAACTTAACTTACTTCACCTATGACTTTCCTTTAAGAACAGTGAGAAATAAATAGGAATAAAGTAGACAGTGTTGGACAGGGTGCACCTTGAATAGAGGTTTCGTCGACATGGGGTTGTATTTGGCCGGACAGGAGTGGGGAGGGGGCATCGTACCTGCATAGGTCAGCGATAAGCACTTGAATCTAAGCTTTCAATAAGCAGATGAGAAGCGAGAGGTATTTCACAGCGAGTCCGCGTGAAACAAAAAATAGGAAATATGAAATAAAAATCTAATCTTTTTGCTTCAGGCAAGAATGCATAGCAATCAGCTGTACAATCCTGCCACAGTTGCTGGTATTGTAGAGGCCAAAAAAGTTGGGGGGGGGGGCGTATTTGGTCTCGTAGTAAGAGGGTCGTACTGAAGGAGCCAATTTTCTCGGAGCATGGGAGTGCCCTGGTGTTGGAGCCGGTGTGGTGACAGTTGCAGCTGTCAGGCACCCACGATTTCTCGAGCCAAAGGCTACAGGGACGAATGGAGAAGCTGCAGAGGTCACCTCAGTTTATGGAGCCAATAACTATTGTAATAATATTGTATTACCCACACCAAGACTTCCGAACAGCGAGCGTCAAGCATGGGTCGAGGAATCCTCAAAAAATGGGGTGTATTTGTAATGGAAAATAGGAATCAAATCTTTGAAAAATATGCGAGTAATTTCCCACGACCCCTGGTATGTGAATTTTTGAACCCGTTGATCTCCGAAAAGGCTATAAAATGGTCATCAATCGATCAACCCACTTGGTACTACGTAGCAAAGCTATGTATCACTGTTGATTGACGACATTTCTAGGAAGCTCTGGAGTATATCAACAGGTAGCGTCGGAAGGGTCAATGGCGCCGTAGCGCTCGCACCTCTCAGAAATTTTCCTCGACGTTAGGTTTGACCTCATTAAGCACGCACCGGTTGGATCAGAGCCTACGAATAGCCAGTTGATGGAATTTCGTACTACTTCCCCTTCGCCCCCCTCCCCCTCACCCTCCGCTGTGACGACGAGCTAATGCCCTAAAAGACCGTCGGGTAGTCGTCAAAAGCAAGAGCACCTGAAATTCTATAGCTGGACGATTCAGTATCTGCAGAGCTATGTCTTTAGAACATAGCACTTCACTGGTGGTTTTGTTTCGCACGTCGTATTCCACCTTTCTTTGTACGCCCTACAAACACATACGAGAAATTTTCGGTTTTTATTTTTGAAATTTGAATTGTGACAAAACACAAACCTTAGCATAGAGAGCAGCAGGCGTGGCATGCGTAATTCTTGTATTTGTCACAACACCAACTGCTATGCCTACAACTGGCGCGCTCGCTTGAAGCTTTCGTCACATATTTTTGAACTTTTTCATTTTTTTTACTCACTGCTCTAGTTGTAGATTAGTAGCACCAGTTGGGTTCGCCTCCAATACAGCGCTCATCACCCGGTGGAGTGCAAAGCAGTCTCTCCTATAGTGACTAAACAGTAGAGCCGCATTCATACTTTGCGGAATGCGGGCAGGACGTGGCTACGTTCACAGGCAATGAGTTAGAGTGACAAGGGGGAGGTGCAGAGACGACTCAGGCGGCAAGACAGGGTTCTAGTCTAAATTCCATTTTAACTATTCTAGCTTTGCTTCAACTGTTTTTGGCAATTTTGGAGCTCACATTATAGTTCGATCTAAGTTCCATTACCTTCTCAATATACTTGGTTGGATTACTATTGTGTCGTTGGTATCTAAATTATTCAATAAAACCGTCTTTGTTGTCACGTAACAATAAAATGAAGGAAAGTATGTAGGCTCAATCTACGCTGATAGCAATTTGAAGTGAGCCCATTTTGCACTCACCGTGTGATGAGTGCGATGCAAAGCTTATTCATATACATATCATGCCTACCATCCCCCAGGTTGAATCTCAGCCAGACCAACTCGCGTCAATCGGCTGAACAGGTTCGACCCCTCCTATCTGGCAGGTGTTGCTCGAGTCGACGGTATCCCAGTTGGAGATCTGAACCATCCCGGTAAGTGAGCAAGGAGTGCAGAGGTACATAGGCTACGACTACAGTGGCTTTCCCATGTTTGGGGTAACTTAATGATATTACCAAGTGGTATCAAGTGGTAGACGGCAATCGGATTTTTATATCGACGGTAGAAGAGCGCGATGCGATCGCCGCCGCTGTGATCGAAGGCTGCCCTGTATGGACGGTCCGTGGAGCGCGCTACTGTCGCGGCCCTCTCGCACTCCACAACATCCCATACCGTATCCATTCCACACATATTCCGATCTCTGAAAGTTGCTTTTCGTAGTATTATACCTAATTGCGGAACAGATGGGCTAGGAGACAGAACGGAATATCGCGAAGCGCCCTATGCGGACAGTGAGGAAGTTCGATGGTCAATAAGCGATTCGTTGGAGTGTTACGTTTCTGCTTTTGTTAGATTGGAGAACAACACTATCGGAATAGATCTAACCTTGATCCACGGCTCTATCACCTATGCCATCTTCGATTAAGTCATCTGGTTCAGTGGTGCACTTCTTGAGTACCCCTGCTCGCATGCCAAGATATCTATTATCGACCTGAATGCAACTGTTTCGAGAAAAATAGCAAATTCGACATTATGCAAATGGTAATACAAAATACACGGACAAAAGGCTCATGGCAAATATGGAGTCAACACGCTCAGCGTATCTACTGTCTCTAGCGGCACCGGAAGGAGTAAATTTGGCAGACTGTGGAATATGAAAGTAGGGATGCTCAGCAATGTAACAGTAGGAAAAGAACAAGACAATACCGCTTAAAACCCAAGAAATGGGAACCCTAGAACCCCTCCTCCCTTGCACCCTTCTGGGTCACTAGCCGGGGTACACCACAGAGGGGCGTAGAGGCTAGTTCAGCCGGTTGCAAGCGTTGTCCCGCTTTTGCCTGCAACTCGTCGAGCTGCAGGACTGCAGAACGACATGGCGTGAGACTGGTTCGATAAGACCCCAAGGCGTGCTTTTCCAATGAGAGTTTCGCCACATATAAGCTCTCCTAAAGTAGAAATTTTGTTTCAGAAAAGCGTGTATTTGCAGTTCTCCCTTCCCTTTCTGGTGCCTTTGAATCTCCGGCTGAAACAAGTTCACTCACCTTCCTGCCAGTATACATGGCGACTGCTGATGCCGCTGAATCTGTCACGTGATTACTGTAGGAATAGGTCTGAAGTAGAGACATTAGCCTTACAAAAATGACTGTCAGACCTGTAAGGCCGCGTCCATACTTTGCGCCCGCAGGGTGTTGCATTCACAGGCAGCGAAGCAGAATAGCATGGGGAAGGTGCAGGGACGACACAGGCAGAGAGATAGGATGGCCCGCCTTGACCAAACCCATTTACCTCAGTTGGTCACTGACGAAGCCAAGTGGGTGGGGTCGAGATGAGTTCCAGTAGGTGTGCCGAATTCATGGCACACCGTGTCGACGCAAAAAAATGTGCAGCCTGGATATTTTTTAAAGGAACTTTTGCGCAGGACTGATCTGACTATCGTGGAGTGTTGCTTTAATAATTCAATTTCAATTGCTGCACACTTTAAGTTGCGAAGCACAGTGTTTCTCATAAATGGAAGTAGTCTGATCAGCAATTGAACGCACGCGTACTGTTGCAACATCGTAAACTGGAGAACTATTCTGTTGAGTAGCCATTTTCAACAAAGTTTCAGTGTTTCCTAGTAATATTCTACTTCGCCAATCCTGTTATACCAAACTTTTCCTTATTCATAATGGACTGTTCCCGGGTTTTGGGGCATATCTTAGTATTTTGAGCCCGCTTATGTAGTTTTGTAGTCCTTTTTTTTTACCATATATTTATTTGTAAATTTACGAATTCAAAAACGAAAATTTTCTAGGCAGTGAGTTTGGGGTATCAACACTCAATCTCACCTTCACAAGACCAGTATATGGAAAAGTCTCGAAGAAAAGCGGAGCCTGTACATAATCATTGTGCGCTCGCTGATTTTTTGCAATCCGATAACTTGTCACCATACTAATTCCCATTCCATCACCGATAAACAAAATTATGTTTTTTGGGCGTTTTCCTATAATTAGCTATTTTTCTATTTGTCATAAAAATGTTCAAGAAATGACTTTCATGGGCCAACCAGTGTACAACTAGTATCTGTCTGGACGAGTCTCCTAATGATGCCAAAATTTGGCACCAAATGCTTTGATTTCTCAAAATTCAGTGATTATTTCCCAAGTGCTTTGCTAATGAAGGGCAGGGGGATAACACACCGAGAGCTGAAAAGTATATCGGCCTCGGAGGGGATCGCATGCGTTAGGTACGTAGTTGACACGTCAATCATGCTACATTAAGTCATTACCCGTCAATCTATCGGTGGCTGCCCCCCCCCCGAGTGGAGGTCGATCGATCGAACTTTCGCGCGACCGCCCGCGACGAGCTGCGCGACGAGTGCGAGTCGTTTGGAATTCCGCTCAAACGCAATGGGCTGGTACCGTGAGGGACCTTTAAAGATTGCACCTATTTTCAGCGCGGGCGGCTAATTGCTTTTGTTCTTATGCTTTTGGTGAGAACTGAAATATTAAAGAAAATTCAACTATTATTGTTCTCTCTCATTCTGCAGTGTGTGATCCATAGAAGTTTCTGCAGGAGCATTAACAGTTGACGAAACCTATCAAGATAACACAACAATCAACAACAACTTCAAGTATAATAGAAGCAGTTGTAGCTATGCCTTTATTAGCTCTGAAGGACGATGGAGAGTTCATATTGCAGACTTAGAAAATTCCAATTTACAACATATTGCTGAAAATGGGTGCAATCTTTGAAAGTCCCTTATGGGACCAGCCCATTGCGTCTTGAGCGGGATTCCAAACGACTCCTGCTGACGGTGCCGCGAGCGCGAAGCCGCTAGACGAAAATTCAACCAATCGCTCCCCCCCCCCCCTCCAACCTTCTACGTATCATATAGATCACTAATTTTCTGCTTGTTGGTCGGTTTTTTGGTCTGTTTGTCGGTATGTCTGCCCGTCGTGTGATTAAGCGGTGATAGAGAAAAGCAAGCGCTATAAGGTACTGTTCAGTGTTAGCGATTCGAGCGATCACGCGATTTTGGCGGGAAGGATAGGAATCGTATCGATTAGGCAACGTATCACAGCTGGAGTGCTCATGTCACCTTCACGATACAGGACATTTCAGTAGTGAAAGATTCTAAGATGAAGGCTCGCAGTGAGGGGCGCTGTAAAAAGTAGTGATGGGATGTATTTTCTTTTCGAACTTCAACCTTAACCAATTTTCCTTTGCAAAAGGAGAAAGGTTGAAAGATGCTTTCTAAGAATTTAATGACTTCACTTGACCATCTTAACTCCGATGTGCATATTAGGCAAAGTGAAGGATTAACTCGATTTCGAAAAACGACAACGAAGAAAGAAGTAGATGTGCGACTCGCCGCTTCAGAGGCGAGTCAAGAGTCGCGCGCGCTTCACGCGTACTTCAGGGGAAGGAAGCCTCGACGCAGCGGCTAAGATGGGTTGTGGCCAAAAATCGTTGCTGAAGTTGCGACATAGACGTGGACATCGTCCCCTATATCGCCTGTGAAGCGGTGCTGCAACGCTAACGTGCCCCGAGGAGAAATTGCTTGGCGTCAACAACCCCACGCGTCACCAAAAATCCAATACCCGGTCATGGACCGCGACAAAATTCAAGGTCGTCCCCATACTCACCACCATCCCTCTACATCTCCGCGCTGCCGACCCTGCATCGGGAATGTCGGCTCTCCTACAAGTCTTGCGCAGTATACTCCATCGGCAGTTCGCCATATGCTTCCTCCCACGCGGAGTGCGCAGACAGAGCGACGACACGAGAGAGTGTGCGATGACAACGAGCGACGACGGAACACGTCCTGGCGCGAAAACCCTGATTACTGTAGGAGCCATATGTCAAAAGCGTCTGACCTGCTTACCTTGGATTACCGACAATCAATGTCTCCGTCCCACTCCCCAAAACACCTGTGAGTATGAAGGCTCCAGGATCAGTGCGAACAACGAAAGGGATAAGACGACTCTAGCCATTTTACGCTCAGTATCGAATCTTATTAACCGTTATCAATGCGGGTCACCCACCATTAAAGCCCCCCCCCCCCCACCCCACGCACCCGCACAACGCCTATGAGGGTCAACGCCTCAAGGACCAACGCGAAAGGCGAAATGACTTTGTTGACATTCGCCTTCAGACGCTCCCCATCAGCACTTATCAGCTGCTATCGCTATCACTTTCGGTCCAACACCGCCAGGGTCCCTCGGCAACTCATGTATCATTGTCCACCGCTTCAACCCACTCAAGGTGATCCCGTAATGTGCCTTCAACTAGCTGAGAACATTTACCAGCCCTTCATCATAGAAACCGGTTGAAATCATAGAGAAACGAGTGAAACGAGTTCTTCGTTTCACGCCAGTCAAGAATTACCAGATTCTGTGTAGTTTAATTATAGCCACGAAGGGAGATAGTTTCTGATTGTAGCACATTATAGGTCGACATCTATATTATTAGGTTGGACGGGAAGTTCTGGGACACTTTTTGTTTTTTCCTGTAGAAACCTGTAAAGAATTGTGGGACAGTCCATGGTAAGGGTATATAGATGGAGTGTGAAGGACTCTTCACTAGTCTGGTTATCACCACTATGGCTTCGACAAGCGGCGAATCTGAGCCTATTTCGCGAGAAGGTCTTCGACTGCTGATTCTTCATGAGTACCGCCTTGGTAGTTCTGCGCGCCTGGCGGCCGACAGAATCAACCACTCGATGGGTGCGAACACCACTTCGAAGTCTACGGTGATTCGGTGGTATCAGCGTTTCGGTGAAGGACAGACAACGCTAGAAGATGAACCACGCTCAGGACGTCCTCCGGTCTTCGATGTCGACGCCCTGACAGCTGCCGTTGAAGAAGATTGGTGACTGAAGTTGAAGACTTTGGTGACTGAAGTTACATGTGAATAAAATTAAAATAAATTGAATTTTTCTCACAAGGTGTCCCAGAACTTCCCGTCCAACCTAATATTTATCATCTATATGCCTCCTGAAGCATTAGGAGAAGGATCATGTATCCGGATTAACAGCAGCACATCACACAACACTGCAATTGACGGCAGCACTCAATACCTTAAAGACACCAGGAGGGGGTAATTTTGGCTTACGGTAGAACAGACGTAGTGTGGACGAGCTTGAGTGGCCGCCATTGCCCAAACTCGCCAATTTGACGCCTTGGCATGGTGCCAAAAGAAGATGGTTCTAATATAGAGTTGTTTTTTTCCTTTTAGTTTTAACTTTGTTCTTTTTTATATTGTTTCTGAATGTACTTACGGGTAAAATAAAGTCGGGGGGGGGGGGGGAGACGCAAAATTTTCGCCCACGTCAAGGCTTCTTTCCCTTCCTAGGGTTAGGCTAAAGCAGATGAGACCTATGCTTTGACAGATGCTTTTTAATGCGGGAGGAGGGGATATCAATTTTAGCCTAAGCCTAGTAAGGGAAAGGAGCATCGACGTCGACGCAAAGCTGCGTCTCCCCCCGACTTTATTTGACCCTTCTGAGATTTTCAGGTATAGAAATGCACAATTAAGAAGATCCATAAGTAAACAAGTAAAATATGCCACTAGAAAACAGTCTAAAGAGGAAATAATTTAAAAATAAGGTTGCATCAGGCCGAAGACAAGCTTTAAAATGAACGAAGCGTGGCTCGGCCACGGAAGCTTGCAGTTCGGACGGAAGCGCGCCCTGGGGGCAAATAGCGCCCTGTGGCGCGTTCTTCAACGCCGGTATCGTTACACATTGTATCTACCGAACCCATATGTTTGTTTTCAGACGCCATTGTTTTCGTAAACGTTATCCTGCCCTTGCCCCCCTCCCGGTGCCTTTAAAGGGACAGTGGGACTTGGTCTCACATCGCTAGACTAAACGTTCACGTAAAGGAAGAGTCGACTCCGCAAAACTCGCACTGCATTTTTTCATGCTGCAGATATAGTAAGCGGCAGTCAGCCGCTCCCCCCTCCGTTTGTACTACCATAACCTACCTCTGAGTAAATGTTTATGAGCCTTCAATTTCGATTTTACGTGATCCTGAGCAATCTTATTCAAGAAATCCACGTCCGCCAATGAATCTGTAACTAGTGCTTTAGAAACTTGTTCGAGTTCCAACGATGTGCTAAACTTGCCTCGGGCCTTTGCTTCGAGTAGAATCGAGCTACTAATCTGCAAAGCCACGAATAGCGCCAGTTTCTTACGAATCATCTGTAATCTGAATGGGTGACTCTAGAAAAACAGCTACATGTTCATATCAGAAGCTACCTTGCTGAGTGCGATTAGGAGAGGAATGGACTCCACTTGCTCTCCTCTGAACGTACCATATTTCTCTATCAGTATTCCAATCTCTGATGTCAACAACAGTTCTTGGAACAGTATGCGGTCAGTATTGTCCGCTTACTGCTTGATCCACGCTTGATCTATGTATTCGATTTTTCTTCATTTTCCTTAATAAGGAAGATAAGTGCCAGGATTGAGGGAGGAAATCTATTTACAGGGACCATAAAAATAGGAAGGTTTCAGTGTTTATATCATGAGAACATGTCGAATTTAAATGCCGCTATCGACTCCGAACGTGAGTGTCGCTTTTTTTTGCGTAATCGAAGAAATTATGTACTTTGCAACAACGTGTTAACAACTCGAATTTTTTGTACTCCTTAGAATCGCTAAATCGCTAACAAGTTACACATTAAACTCATAACTCAGGAGGAGAGTTGTTTCAAGTATGGTAAGGCAATGCGGAGGGGAAAAAGACGAAGCCCTTATCCACTCCGAATTTTCACCACGCGAACGACTATGAAGCATACCTTAATCCCCCGACGTTTAGCTCCACAGTCCTCGCGGCACCGCCCACGTAACGCACTAGTACGAAATTTGGAGGGCATGTACTCAAACAAAACTCTGATTTGTTCATGTGAAATTCACAGATGTTTCGTAGGGAATAAACACAACATAGCTGTGGAGGAGTGAGAAAAGAATGAACTTCCGCGGGCTTTTCCTTGAATTAGAACAAGAATTGTATAGGAGAAAAACTGCAAAGAAATACAATGCTTCAGTTTTGGAAATAAACCATTTATTCAGATCCTGGAGAAAGTTCTGGTTCAAGACTTGTGAATTATTCGTGTGATACAATTTTTTGTTTATTATAACATCTAAACAGATTCCTCCGAAATCCACTCCGTGTCAGATTTGCTTTCATCTTCATCGATCAGGGTGTTGCTCCTACTGCTCAGGTCCATAGCTCTTATACACATAATCAGCACAATAATAAGGATCAGCATCATCGCAAAAAGTGCTGCGGTTAGCACCAGAAGCAGAATAGCAATCTCTTTTGGATCCCTTTGGATTATGTAATCTGAAAATGATGTTATTGAACTTCTAAAGAAAGGTTTCTGGAAGGTTTACGAATCGTATGAATTCACTTAAGGTATATTACATGTGAAACAGGTTTTATGACATCCAAAGGAATCGTGAACAGAGAAACGAGTCACCCATACACTTATGCTGTGTTTGCCTAATTCTGGACGCATGCATGATTTCACGCGTAAAGGTGCGAATCCGATCAAGACACAGCTCCTGGAAGTGACGGATGAGTGGGCTATGTTTCCGGGTGATTGCCCAGTCCGGTCATCCGTCGCGGCCGAAGATGAAAAGTGGGATCGCTTGCGTAATTTTCATCACAACACTATGCGTCTTCGACCGCGGCGGACGAAGGGGTGGGCCTTTACTCTGAGTCGCCGCGCTCTCGGCCACCACTTTGAGGAGCCGTATCATAGCGGTGTTCTCACTTTTACGCGTGAAACTATGCATGCGGCCCTTATCAAGTAAATACAACACTGAAATAAGGGTGACAGAGAAACTCTCTTCCGTGCATGACTCCTTTAAAAAATTGTGGCAGGGGAAATTCAGGCTGATGTAGAAAATTCATCAAACATGAAGGTCGACGTTCAATACTACGAAAGTGAAGGAAAACGGAATAAAACGGTCAAAAATCCAAGAAATAAGACACCTTCACGTCGTTTGTTCTCGAAAGGGGCGGGCTCAGGTAAAGCAAGTGGTAGCTGTTGAAGAAGATAGCGGTGTTTCATGAACATTATTTTTACCTAAGCCTAGAAAAGAGAAGGGACTCCTGCTTCTCTCCACTACGACTTATTCAAAGGTATACAGTAGCGGTCAAAATTATATGCGATTTTGGACCTTAACCATAATTTTGGTCGACGTTTACAAACTAGTTTTTTAGTAATTTGAGGGCAACTGCTACTTCATGAAAAGTATCTCAGCCAAGTAGGATGCATGTGAAAATCGAAAGATTTTACTGAAAGCTATGAAAATGACCAAAACTTTCGAAAAATCCAATCAGCCATAAAAAGCTTATAACTTAATGAAACGAGCCCTTGTGCAAAAAGTAAAACGGAACGAGGCTGAGACATTGCTACCCGTCATTTGGAACATGACCATCTACTTGGCTGAGAAACTTTAATTCGCTGGGTGACAGTTGCTTCCGATACACAAAAAAATTGAACGACGTGATATGTAAACGGTGGCCAAAGTTATGGTTGGAATAAGAAACTGCATATATTTTTGACCCGCTACTGTATGTAGAATGTGCAAATCTACCCCTCTGAGATCCCTCCAAACTGCATAGATGCGCAACTTTATAAGATGCCCCCGCCCCTCATTGCCATGACACCAAGACGGCTCTTATGAAGCCAGGCGGCAATTTTCTACCGGAAATTCGTCTCACATAGTCTTCTGACCTTTCGTATGCATAGCATGGTTCGGAAGTTCTTATCACCCACATCACCCCTACTGCTGTCTTTGAGACCCAAAAAGACATCTGTAGCGTACTCGTAAATTGGGTAAAAAGTGACGATTGCTGCTCAGGTGCATCGCAAACATTCTGACCGACATTTCCGATACACATCAGATATTTGATCGCATACGCTATATCGGTGTTCTCCATAGATCCAGTGAACAGTCTGAACGGCAAGTTATTTGAAAAGCTGATGGCAATGTGAGCTGTGCTCTGAGCATAGATCTAGAACATCTGTGCCTACTCTGCGAAAGGTCCGTCGGCCCAAATGCCCACGTCTTCACCGCCATGATGGCCAGATTCAGTATATATGGCACTAGGCTGCAGGTAAGATTCTTCCCCTGGAAAATTATCATTTTCTAACTTCCCTCCGATACTGCTTATACGGTAATCCGATCAAGGTGTGTAATATGTGTGTGGATGTGCGTGATCTAAACACTTCTATGCACCCTGCGTAGGGTGAAGATACAGAACCACAATTATAGATGATAGAGGGAGGTGATTGTAGGCGATATAATGTGATAGGACGTTGTAAGGGCCATCAGGATCAAGTCACAATGTTTTGTTCTGATTACAGTCCATTTCCCGACGGCTGGCAGGGCGAGGCCTACGGACTTGTATCGATCTCTCTCATCCCGCCACACACTCTCACCCAACTCTGTAGGCCACGCCCTGCCAGCCTTCGGGGACTGGACTGTACAAAGAATTCGCAACATACGATTTGCGGGAAATGTAGGAAGGATGTTTTAGGTTTTCACAGTTAATGATAAATAAAAAACACAGATAAGCAACGCCATAAGATGACGAGCATGATATAGCATACTTGCAGATAGAAAATGATTGAAGGCGGATAAAATGGGAAGTATTTCTTTGTCAGAGAAAGATGATTGTAGTTATTGAGCTCTTGCTGCGCTCTGCCAATTAGCAAGAGAAAACAGGTCTGTCGCTTCTTGTTAGTGTGAGTGAACCAGAGAGGATCCGGTGTGAAAATCAAAGGAAGCTTAGATGACATACTGGGATTTCCTGTGAGTTTTTCGTTCTCAAAACCACCACGGTATCCAGGACCAAGTGCAAAGAACATGCCGGGCACGGAGTGTTTTCCAAGGTTGTAGTTCTCTGAAATAGGAATATAGAACTCTCAAAAATGCATATAATTTCCTTGGTATCATACCAAACACACACACAAATGACGGAACGCTTTCCACAAGCGAACGCGTCACTTGACTGCGTATCACTGCAACGCGTCTCAGATCGGCGTGGCTTCGATCAATACTTAGTAGGGGGACAGGAGGGCGCGTAACCAGTAGTCATCAGTCCTTGTTTGTTGACGTAAACTATTTTTTGTAATCATTTGGGCTGGCCACACTACTGCGCGACACACTTGGCCGATTACATATAGTAGGATGTTTCCATAACTCATTCAGATGCTTAATAATTATTACCGAATATACTATGTCGTAGAGGAACGTATCCGGGAATAGTAAGTGCATGAGCGTGATCAGCTGTGACTAAAATCAGCGTCTCGCTGGGATCTGTCATCCGACGGGCCTGAAAGCACTTTTATAGATACAGAGTTGCTCGGTGCACTTTCGCAGCTCACCTCTTTGATGGCACTTTCAAATTCACGCATTTCATCGAAGGCACCATGCATACTATTAGCGTGCTGTGCTATATCTATGAGAGACCCTAAAGTAATGAAATATTTGAATATATTTATAAAATTGGCATAGAAGAGACACCTTCCACCATGAGGAAATATTCTTTGCCACTTTTCTCTAGAATCTCTATCGCTTTTTTCGTCATCAACATCAGGTCCGGCTCATCTGCAGGCCTGCGTTTTGCATACTGCATATCCTCTCCAGCGAATAGGCCTGCAATATTATTTACAAACCAAAAAAAATGAATTTTGGCTGATTCGAACATGAAATAGAGTCCCAGTGAATAGATAGAATTCGAAGCAGTCAGCGCACAAAACCATGGGGAGACGGGATATTGTTCACTGCTTGTCTTGCCTGTCCTCCTGACCGAATCGTATCAGCGACTCACACAAAAGCTGTGTGCCATTGAGACATGAAGTTCGCGTTGCGGAATTCAGGGCGATACACAATGAGTGCGAGCTACGTGCACCGTATTGGTTGGGTTCTAAGATTATGACGATGCCCTGCCCTCATCGTCCACCCGAGGTTTATGTCTTAAAAGAACTGGATGAGGTCTGAAGGAAAAGGAAGATGCAAATGATCATTCTGAACATTCAAGGTTAGGGTGACAATGGGTAAAAAACCCCGGATTCAACAGCGCGACGCTGTGGTGTGTCTTCGCAACAAATTCGCATCACTTCGAACTGCACACACTGACTTTGCGAGTTGTCCGCTGTAGAGATGCCTCATTTGTTGTCCCGTAGAGTGTACTTCATTCATTCGTGATGATATCAACAAACAAGGAAAACATTGAAGCGAAGAGTAAGCGAAAGGTAAGGAAAAAGTGTGATTACAATTAGAACCTAACGAATTCTTGGCAAGGTGTCATGTGTGCATTGCGGCTACTTCAAGCCATCGTAATCCCATACCGTAAAGCAGAATTGCCCTCCTTCCAGTGTGTTAAATGGAGCACACACAGAGATAACTTATCCTCAGCACGGAATGCTGGTAAAGGGGTTCCTTTTCTAGTCATTCTGATCATTTCATTCGTCTATTCCCTATGACAGCGGCTTATGGAATCTCTACTTACATCATTCATACATACAGGGTGTCCCAAAGTTATGGGCGCCAATGTATTGCCATATTTTGTTGGCGTCTATAGAGTGAATGGAAAATCAATCCATTCACAACTTTACTCATAAGTTGTGTAACAAGGCACAGCAGTCATATCACAGGTTGTCCTGCTCAAACAGAGATGCGAGCTCAAAGTTTCTTCATCACTCAACCGCCTTTGACACTCAAGTTTTTCCATACGTCCCTTCCCAAATCTTTCCTAGGGCTACCTTATGTGACTCCATACTAGGATGACTGACTCGTCAGACCTTGGTTTTAGTTGAGGACCCCGGCAGGGGATCAATGGAATCATGTTTTGAGTGGTTCGACGGACGACTCGGGAATTGTTGAATTCGATCAGATCGGGTAGGCAGCGCCTTTGAACCAGTTTGATTCTATAAACTGAGGCGCCTTGCTGCTGAACTCACCAAGTACTGTTCCGAAGGACTAGAGAGAGCATGCTTCATTACGTCTAACAGCGTGTTATTCATGTTCACATTACCGCAAGCTTTGCGCCGAGATCTACAGAAACCATGTGCCTGTCATCATTGATCCTCAGACCATTACTGGGACCCGTTTACAGGTATCCAAATGTCCTATCGGCATGTTATACTCTACCAGACGTTGTTGGCCATAATGGGTTACCTTTATCTGTTTGGGCCATGAAAATTTTTTTAAATTGAACAACAGTACGGCGAGGTGCGTGTCACCGTCGAAGCAAGTGACCGCGAATCTATTCGAGAAAGTCTTGAAATCTCAAAAATATCATGAGCTTCACCCCGACAAGTAAGCACCCTGGTGGAAGAAGATCTTGTGCACCTACTGAGCAGCAAATGAAAGGAAGCACCGATATAATATGTATGGAGGAATCCAAAGGAACATGAACATAGGCGCCCGTAATTTTGGGACACCCTGTACATCCCACAATACACCTAAATCAACTATGTGAGTGTTTTCGAGGATTTCTCGCAGGAATTTTTCGGTTATTTTCAGGATTTACTCTCAGCTGTGTTATGCCGTACTCCAGAAAATTTTGAACGCAACTCTTAGTTTTTCTTCATTAAAATGCATCCTCTAACTTACCTAACACCTTTTCATGCTCAGATGCCTCGTATTGCTCCAATTCGTGTCGTGATCGTAGGACTTTCCTTTTTCCGCCGAACTTCTCCCACTCCAAATCAATATTCCGTCCATCACATCGCCTTCCATTTCTAGTTGCATCCGTAAGATAAGCTCTCCCACCGCCCATTAGCACCTTAATGGATTCAACTTTACTTTCTTCACTTAGGAGTTTCCTTTAAGAATAGCGGGAAATAAATAAGAATGAAGTAGACAGTGTTGGATAGGGTGCACCTCGAATTGGGCTTTCTGCGACAGGGATTCCTATTTGACCGGACAGAAGAGAGGAGGGGGGGGGGGGGTTCGTAGCTGTAGAGGGCAGCTATAAGCTATAAGAATTTAAGCTCGATAGCTCGATTCGATAAGCAGCTGAAAAACGAAGGGTACCTAACAGCGAATCCGTGTTAGAAAATATGAAATAAAATCCAATTTTTTCGCTACTGCTGAGTTGGAGCCGATGTGGTGGCAATTGCAGCTGACAAGCCCCCACAATTTCTCGAGCCACAAGGCTACAGGGACGAATGGAGAAGCTGCCCAGGTCGCCTAGGTCTATGAAGTCGATACTTACTGCAATATTATAATTTTACCCACATCCATGGAGACTTTCGGACAGGATCAAGCATGGCTAGAGCTCCTTAAGAGTGGGGTGTACACTGGGATCAAAAATAGGAATCGTATTTTTGGGAAAGTCTTTTTTCGACGACCCCTACGTGAGTGAATTTCTGGACCGTGGAGGTGATCTCTAGAAAGGCTAGGAAAGGCCATCAATCGATCCCAACCCACTTGTTACTAGGTAGCAAAGCTATGCATGATTATCGATTGATGACGTTTTCAAGAAATTTTTGTGTATATTAACAGGTAGCGTCGGAAGCATCAATGGCGGTGTAGCGGTCGTATTTCTCAGGAATTTTCTCGATGCCAAGTTTGACTTCATTAAACATGCACGGTTAAATCAGAGACTACGAATAGCCAGTTGATGTAATTTCATACTTCGCCTCCCTTTTCCCTCCGATGTGACGACGAGCTAATGCCCTAAGTGGATCTCGTGAAGCTCGTCAAAAGCAACAGCACCTGAAATTCTATAGCTGGACGATGCAGCATCTGCAGAGCTATGTCATTATAACATAGCACTTTACAGGTGGTTTGGTTTCGCACGTCGTATTCCAGCGTTCTGTGTACACCCTATAAATACGAACAATTTTCAGTTTTTTTTTTCGAAATTCGAGTTATAGAAAATACAGACTTTTGCGAAAAGAGCGGCAGGTGTGGCATCCGTAATTCTTGCATTTGTCACAACACCAACTGCTATGCCTGCAATTGGTTATCTCGTTTGAGGCTTTTATCACATATTATTTTTGAATTTTTCACATTGCTCCTGTTTACTTACTACGCTACTTGTGTCAGTTGGACTTAGTAGGTTAGTAGTGTCATTTGGACTTGCGCTCATCACGCTTATGAGATGCAAAGCACCTCTCTGATGACGACTAAACAGTAAAGTCGCATACATACTTTGCGCCGGCAGGACGTGGCTGCGTTCACAGGCATTAGGCCAGAGTGGCACGGAGGTGCTGCACAGAACACGCAGGCAGCGTAGCGAGACACGGTTTTGTTCTAAATTCCATTCTAACTACTCTAGCTTTGCTTCAACTGTTTGAGGCAATTTCGGAGCTTTTTTATAATTCCTTCCAAATTCCATTCCCTTCTCAATCTACTCGGTTGAATTACTATCGTGTCGTTGTTATCCAAATTATTTGATTAAACCGTCTTTGCTCTCATGTAAAAGTAAAATGATGAAAAATATGTCTCGGCCTCATAGTGATGAGTGCTGTCAGGGACGTGAAAAGACGTAAAGAAGGAAAAGCAGCATATGTTGTGATTGTGCAGCATTGAGTGAGCTTCGCTCCCATGTACTCCGCAATATCTGATAAGCGAAAAACATGCGAGTATAAAAGCCTTGCAGTATATAAGGCTGGTGGTTTACCGGTGTCCAGTCGAACAGGGATCGTGCATATCTTCCTCGCTTGACCTTTTCGTGCATTGCCTCTATCACTTCCCTCTTTCTTAACCTCAAATGTCACTTTTTGCCACGCCTCACTTCTAATATCCTATTTGCGCCTTTGAGCTCTTTTCCTCATATTTCTGCCTTCAAGATCTTTTCCTCATAATCGTGCCTTAGTTATTTTGTGCTTTAGCATTTGGCGCATTTACTCGTTCACTTAGACACGTATATATATCTTATTCTTCGATAAAATACTTGCTATGATGCTCATTCTGTATTCCAAGTATCTAGTTTTACGTATCACTCGCAAATACTTGCTATGATGCTCATTCTGCATTCCAGGTATCTAGTTTTACGTACTACTCGCTATACCCTATGTTTAGAATAAAGTTTAATCACCCAATTTTAAGGTGATTTCTGTACGTTGGATATTGCACCGCATCGATCTGAACCACCGTACAAGTGCTGTGCAAAGCTTCTACATATATAATACCTACCATCCGCCAGATCAGTTCTCAGCTATGGCGACTTGTGTCAATCGGCTCAATGGCTTGGACCCCTCCTATCCTGCAGGTAATCCTCGAGTCGGTGTCCCTGCTAGAGATCTGAACCATCCCGTTGAGAGAGCAGGGGTGCAAAGGCAGGCTACTACTACGATTGCTTTCCCATTTTTCGGGTAGCATTATGCGTTACCCGGTGGGAACCAAGTGATAGTCGGCAATCGGCATTCTATATCAACTCCGGTCGCAGAGGGCGAACCGCCGAGATCGAAGGCTGGCGCGATGCCCACAATACCATTCTCGCATTCCACAACCTCCCAAATCCTAGCCATTCCAAATATAGCCCGATCTCTGAAGGTTGTTTTTCATGCTATACTGAATTGGGGAACATATGGAGAGAAGACAAGCATACGAAGCGTCCTCTGCATACGGTGCAGAGTTTATTAGCCAACCAACCGTTCACTGAAGCGTACGTTTTTGCTCCTATTAGAACGGAGGACAACACTGTCAGAATAGAATACAACCTTTGTCCACGGCTCTATCACCTATGCCATCCTTGATTAGGTCACCTGGTGCGGTGGTGCACTTCTTGAGTACCCCTGCTCGCATGCCAAGATATCCATTATCGACCTGAACGGAGCAATTAATGAGAAAAATCGCAAAATCATTCGCCACCATGCATATGGTAATCCAAAATACTCGGACGAGAGGGTCATGGCAAACATGGAATTAACACGCCCAGCGTGACTACTGTCTCTTAAGGCACCGAAAGGGGTAAAGTTGGCAGATTGTGGAATATGAAAGTAGTGGTGCTCAGCAATGTAACCGTAGAGGAAGAACGAGACAAAAAGGCAAAGAAACCCATGATCTGAGAACTCGGAAACCCCCTTCCTCTTTCGCACTCCTCTGCTGCACTGGCAGAGGTAGACTGATAACGGACGGAGAGGCTAAATCAGCCGATCGCGGACGCTATCCCACCCTCGCCGTCAACTTGCCCGGCTGATCTGATGAAGCAGAATGGCACGCCGTGCTACGGGGGTCGTGAAGACTCTAAGCCGCGCTTTTCCAATGCGAGTTTCTCCACATATCAGCTCTTCTGAAGTAGAAAGTTTATTTTGAAAGCATGTGTATCTGCACCCCTCCCGGTGCCTTTAAATTTCCGGCTGAAACAGAGTTGATTCACCTTTCTGCCAGTATACAAAGCCACTGCTGATGCTGCTGAATCTGTCACGTGATCGCTGTAGGAGTAGGTCTGAACGAGAGAAATTAGCCTTACAAAAACGACTTCGCCGGGCCTGGTAAGATCGCGTTCCTTGCGGGCGCAAGGTATGAAGCATGGGGGAGGTGCAGGGACGGCACAGGCAGCGAGACAGAGTGGCCCGCTTTAGCCACACCCACTTGCCTTAAAGGGAAAGACCCTAGATTGAAGTGGCCTTTCCGAATTGGGTAATGGTCCAAAGTATTTTCGGGCGCCTTTCGGTTCAGGAACGATTTTCTGAACAGAGTTATAAGGCCGTTTTCTGACAGTCGACTCAAATACACAACAAGCGAATGGAGTGCCAGTGGTGTTTGTCGTAGGGGTTACTGGCTCACTTCTACTTTGATATAACCTCATTTTGATGATCCGCTTGGCGTCCCGCATTTCTTGACGGTTGGCACATTTCGCAAATGTCCGATCGATCACTTTGAATGCATTGGTACTTCCCTTTTCATAATCCTCTCTTATGTCTGAGATACACAGTCAAAGGTGTTGTCATATCGAGTATGTTTTTTTTTATTCCTTTGCTGTGTACCTCACTAATCCTATCTTCAAAATCGCAAAAAACTTCGCGATCCAAACATTTCGATCAGAAAGACTCTCATGATGTATTGATTGCGAATCTGACGTTATTTCGCAAAATGAATACATATGATATTCGCACTTCGGAGATCGAATAACCACTCTGTGCGAATTTTTAGCCAAACCAAGTTTATGGCTCAATTTCGGAAAATTACGGGTGGCAATGTTTTAAGTATTAAAATATTCTTCAAAATCAACGAATGCTTCAGTTTGTGCAACTAGGTCGGGAAGTCCATATGCTGAACGACTTAGCGCCAGAGCTGAGCAGTAGGAGAAAGCGGCTTAGGGAGCCATCAAGTCCATCGAGGGAGTTGTGAAGAAAACGAAGAACATCCGGCTCCGCGCCCCTTCGATTCCGCCGTTCTTCCTGCTCGAACATACGCCTCAGAGACTTGTACTGTACATAACCCATCATATAATAGTACTTTTTTCAAAAAACCATAACCCCACTCAGAGTAACATTCTGCAAATTAAGAATACGGATTAGAAATCAGCTTTTGAAAGATGTCGGACCATTTGTATCCCATTCCGAATGACCACTTCGACCTCGTGTCCTTCGTATGTCAGTTGACCACTGAGGGAGCTGTAAGAGCCAAGTTCAACGAATAATGGAAGCGAGGGAACAAGCGATGAGTCACGGCACAGTGCGCAGCTAACTCGCAAGCTTGCAGGGACGCGAGGATTGGACACGAGCCAAGCGCGAGAGCACAAAGGAGGAGGAGCGCTTGGAGGGGGCATTCGAGAGACGGCGACGCTAGGGCCGGCAGCCTCGGGTTCAGAACGACTTCGTCAGACTGCGCTGCGATATTCGCTGTGTTGATCCCATCGATGTAACTATACCAGATAAACTATTGTATTATCTGCTGTGTTATACTGCACACAGAGGGTAAAACCTCGGAAGATGACTGGTAGCAGCGAGTCTTTCCACCACGCCGGCCCATGGTGAGTTCCTTTTACCTATTAGTTGTTATGATGACATGGCACACTTTTCGCTTTTCTTCTCTTTTCTGGACTTTACCATTTTCTTCACTTCGTTTTTCCCAGGTTCTAGCCCACATGGGCAGCTTTCTGATTCCTTTCCTTCTTTTGAAGGTTGTAGTTCGAAAGCCCACCATGTCCTATATTAGCGTAGCTCGTGTCCTGTAGGTTGCTCCTCTGTCTAATATTAACGCTTTTCTTCTGTCTATATGGTTCCATGGATCCATCGGTGGCCAAGATAGGGTCTGGGGACCATTTACACTTTTTGTTCAATCATCGCCAAGCCATCAAAATACGAAGGTGGAGTCTCTCGCAATACCAAGCGAACCTTTTCTTTCTTTTGCCATGGCACTTTTTCTTTTCCTCTCTCTCTACATTCGACTTCGCCTCCTTTCCTTTGATCTATTTTGTCTCGGTTTCAGTTTTTGTAGTGAGGTGCACCATTCGTGGATAGAGTTCGGGCCCAGTGAGTATTTGACGGCTATAAAGTGACAGTTTTCAGTTTGAGCGGTATAGTGCGCACTGCGAGGGAGACAGGATAGTTTTCTCCTCATAGCTCCAAGCAGTTACATAAGTGGATAATATTGAGTAGTTAGAGCCGTCGCTAAGTTCGTGTTCAGTTCGTTCGTATACAAGTGCACGCATAAACAAAAAGAGGGGGAGTTTTTGCATCATTCAGAGATACTGTTTGGTAGTTGTAGTACGTTTGTCGCAATAATTTCCTCATTTGACAACCGTTTCACGGACGAACCCTTTTCCCGCTTACTTGATACTGTGGTTTTTCCTTCCCTCCCCCCCCCCCCATTTTTCTTTTCCTTCATTTTTTTCGTCATACTGTTCCTATTGTGTTCATTATTGGTTCAAGTCGTTTAACGCTCTCGATCGGACTTGTTGACGCCATTTTGCGGCCGCAAGTAGTCGTTCCTCGCGTTAATGGCTTATCTCCGCTACCATCTCGCCTGCCATTGGGCTTCGCTGACAGTCTCGGGCGACAACTTTGCTTTTCGAGGGACCGGCGACTGCGGGGAAAGTTTCCCCCCTCCCTGATTTTACTTCCATCAGACCGCGGCGTTGTACTCTTTCTGCGGGGCATAGCAATACTTGCCGTTGGAGCAATTCTGGCCGGTTCCGAGTTTTATTATATCCCATGCAAGGTTTCTATGATTTTGAGCTTCCGTTATCTTGCTTCGAGCTCGCATCTTCTCATCACCGCCACAGAGGCACATTCCCAGCGTACGGTAACATTCCATGGTCACATAGCGGAGGCGTGGGGTCTTATCTGAGATTATCTCGGATGCGCTGTATCAACATTGACATTCTCTCACAGATCTAGCTGGGAACGCCGCATCAGTAAACTTATCAAGGCTTTTATCTTTCGCGCAATATATTTCTTTTCAACACTTCATTCACACACGCTAGCGTTTCATTCTCTTTGCATTCCGCTCTTTCCTCCCCCGCAGTTCCCACAGATGACGATATAAAGGCTCAGCAGCGTCGCAGATAGGCTATATCGTAATGCCTACTACTCGTAGTGTTACTAAATCTCGTTCTTCTCTTCTTGGGTCTTCGACCCAGCTTTCTGACATCAAACCTTTTGAGGCAGAGTATGCCCTCTCGGCATCCCTGCCAACCTTTGAGGACTTACAAGATGATTCTCCCTTGTGCGGCCGCGATGCCAAGACCCTGCGGGATGCTACATCATCGGCTATCTCCCAGGTGTGGAACGACGAGAGGGCGACGGCAGCCCTTCTGTCTCGCAAAATTAACGAAGGGAATTCAGCGCTCACGGAGCAGCTGAACGAGTCCTTCGCGGCAGTGGGTAAGCGTCTAGACACCCTCCCATTGGTAGCTATGTTCCAACCTGATTCGCATGGCTTTCGTATAACCCCGTTTACAGGCTATAATGAGGACGGTGCGCAATTTTCGATCTGGCTCCGCCGCTTGGAAGACGTCATGCGCATGCGCCCCACCCAGCTCTCCGATGAGCAGCAAGCGAACTTTCTCATCGGGCATCTGCAGGGGGTCGCTCGCGAAAAGGTGGAAGAACTAGGCGACGACGCGCGGCGATCGTATCCAGCAATCGTTACTCATCTGCGTTCCTTCTTTGAGGGCCCCCAACAAAGGTATGTAGCTCGCCAAAAGCTCTCTAGTTGCCGACAGGAGTCCGGCGAGTCGTGTACGGCTTTCGCCAACCGACTTCTCAATTTGGTTCGAGCCGCGACGTCGGGGCAAGACTTGGCAACTCAAAAGGAGAGGGTTTTGGAAGAATTCGTTGCCCGCCTACGGGGCGACGTGCGTTATTTTGTTAAGTTAGAGAACCCAACTACTTTTGAGCAGGCGGTCACCAAGGCGCAGACTGTGGAACAACTTCTTCACGAGGCGACAGTAGAGCGGCTCCTTCACCCAGCCACGGCCCCAGTACCGGTCCAGGTCGCGTCACAGTTTCGACAGGGGCGCAGCGGGAACCGTCCGTCGCTCGAGACGTATCCTAGGGGGCAAGCTCGTCCACGCAGCTATGACGCCGCCCCTCCAGCCCAGCAACCCCGCCGGGCTCTTATGGGTGCGACGCGGACCCCTCACGTCATCCGTTGCTTCAACTGTAACGGTCAGGGACACCTCGCCTCCGTCTGCCCGTCACCCCGGACTCCTCCTGCACGACGACCTTTAATACAGGACGCGCCCACCGTGCAACGGAGGGGACCTCCTCGTAGGTTGCCACAGGCTAATCTGCTGTCGTGGGACGCGGGTAATCGGTCGGATCCCCTTGAGGCTACCTCCCCAGGGGGCGCAACCGCTAGCGTCGCCAGGCTGACAGCGTCACTGGAGGACTCTCAACGCCAGCTTCGCAACTCGCAGGCTCGCGTGGAGGCCCTTTTGCGACGAAATGATGAGCTGGCGCACGTGTCATTAGACCGGACTCCTTCTTCTCCTAGACGCGCTTTCGCCGGTTCACTGCCTGACGTACGTCTCTTATTGTGCACAGTCATCGCGTTGTGTATGCTTGCAAGTCCATGCACTGCTCTCGAAGCCTGGCTTTGTCCTTCTCATCAGTCTACCACTTTCTTCTTGCCACAGCATCTTCAAGATTGTTCGGGCTTATTTCCCAACAACTCGGTTACTGCCCAAAATTTGTCCTTGCACCTCTATCGCCCAAACACTAACCTGTATTCTACCCCAGCTTCCCTGTGCAAAATAGTTCGACATTCGGTGGTCTACTCAGTTAGTTTCTTCGGTGTAAGGAAAGAGATTCATAAGGAAACTAGTCTGGCAGTATCCCAGGGCGAGTGCAAGCAAATGGTTCTGCATCATCGTTGCGTCCACGGTGACCTGGTGGCCTCGTCAGGGGTGTGGCGCACACAGCACCCACTGACTTTCTCATTTCCGTCGGCTCCTTTTGGATGCTGTGTGGACCACGAGATGGAGGTCGTCAACTGTTACATGTACGACACCGTAGTACACGTGCGTCACGCGGATTCGGCCCCTCAGTCACCCGTGGGCGACTTGTCGGCATGCGTCTACAGGGATGGAGCCTGCACCTTAGCGGACGGTTCCCTGCTAATCTGGACCCCGGACGTGGACGAGACGTGCTCGTACACGTTCGTTTCCCGGCTCTCGGGCCAGCGACTTGGCCACCTGTGGGTTAGCGATGACAGAGTTCGCACTCTCTTGGTCCGAACAGTCTCCTGAAGTGGACGACTGCGTCAAACACCTCACCATAACAGACCAGGGGTATGCGATTCACGTTACACGGCGGCAGCCGCGACATACCAGGGAGGACGTAGGGTTAGTGACATCCAACCAGTTAGCCGCCCAGCTACTGGCTGTCACGACTTTTAGGGCGCATCCCGCCCTTAACCAACTACCCAATATGTTGGTATACGGAGGCCAGCTGGTTTATGGCACGCCCGCGCACATGCGCAGTAATCTGACACGTTGTTTAACCCTGCCGAACTCGCGAGTGCCATTCGTACTCGTGAACGTTCAGGGCACTTCACGCTCATCATATTCACTGTCCTACTACAACGAAGACGAAGCAAGGTGCTGCCAGGAGATAATCCGAGGCCTACTTTCCCGCGGCATTACAGCGTCGGCAATCGGCGTGATCACATTCTACAAAGAGGCCTACTTTCCCGCGGCATTACAGCGTCGGCAATCGGCGTGATCACATTCTACAAAGAGCAGATGCATCAGCTGCAGGAATACACTAGCAGGCAAGGAGTGGCGCTCCACACGGTTGATTCAGTCCAAGGGCGCGAAATGGACGTCACCATCCTACTAACTACCAGAACGGATCTCGACTTGGCTACAGGCGATTTCCTTAACGACATCAAGAGGATCAACGTGGCAGTGACCCGTTGCAAACACGGACAATTCGTCCTTGGCTCGCTTCGGGCCCTCCGAATATTATCCCACTGGAACATGCTCATCCAATGGGCCCATAGCCACGACGCCGTCATCGAGTCTTCTGACCTGCCGGACGTCTTCGCATGAGTCACTCCGGCTGTTATTGGTAAGCCTGCCATTCAGGTTCCGACTGCCAAGAGTGGAGTAATTCTTCCTTTTTTAGAACAACGTCGACGAGCCATATATATGCACTATATCTATATGTACTGCAGATTCACAAAGATTCACCCTCAGCATATAACCGAACAGCGTATCCAGCGAAGGACACAGGTAGCCATCGAGAAGTAAGGCATCGTAAACGGGAGTAATCAACCCCGAATTGCGTCTATCACTAATCGGAGACCCATTCTCATTCAGATTCCTTGTCCAGGCAGTCTATGGTGTATCGGGTGTATCAGTCGTGAGCAGGAGACTTGCAGACGATGTCCCCTTCCTGGGCACTGATCTCACGTGTGAGGGTAAGTGGATTCGGTGGTGTATTTTCAGAGAAATCAGCGAATAAACCTCTGGTTATAGTACGTCGAGCTTCGCGAAGTTCAGGTCGGAGGGATCGTCCATATGGGAAGTCTGCACGAGGGGTTGGAAATGGATGATGGTGGAAGAATGTCGGGTGTCCATATGGATGATGATGGTAAGATGACCTATGCAGTTCAAAACCGCTCCTGGAATGCGAAAACGACGAGTGTAAGCCGTCTGGCCCGCCGCGCCACGTTGTATTGCGCAACGGTCCTTCAGTCGCCCATCGACCATACGGTCTCCAAGTATCTGGCCCATAATCCATCGGACTACTCAAAGCCGGGTAGACAGGTTGGGGGGTCCTTCTTCTGGGGTGCTGGCATATCTGATGTATTGGGTGCAGTTGGAACTGGATCAGGGTCTGAGTCGATTTCCATGGGTTCTTCAGGATCTTCTGGGATTCGTGATTCATTCATAAGTTTGCAATAATCCTCTGACGACATACATAGCATGAGCGTCGACCTTTAACTGCAGGTTACAGTCGTCTGTCACAAAAATGATTTTGTGAGGGCAGTCGGGTGGCAATTCGTTCTGAATTCTGTAGGCGCAACTCAATGTACGTTCATCGTTGTTGCTGGCAACAAATCGGCTCACTCGTGTTTTCGAACTAGGGGAGTCCTCCAAAGAAACATATCTGCTTGCATTCACTTGACGAAGGCGACGCATTGCATCTCGAGATCTCGCACGTAAATTGGCATTGGTATTATACTTATTCAGCTGGTCCAAATCCTTAAATATCACGAATGGAACGACGATGAGGATAGGATTCGCCACGCTTAGTCCCATCACATCAGGATAATTCACAATAGAACAAGTGTCGAGCATAGCACATCCTCGAATTTGCGAAGGATGAAGAGGTGGACGGTAGACAAATAAATCCTGCGCTTGGACTCTGCCATCTGTGGAATTCGCAAGGGTTGATTTCAATTCACGGACGTCATTAGAGAACACTGATCCAAGGCTTCCAGTTGCCAGCATGGATTAAGTATTTGACTCAAACTGGGGTAATTAAACCGTGTGATCAGGATAACGTCTTCCCCAGAAGACTTTTCGGTAGTCTTATAGGTTTCTCGTTCAGGTTCGTGAAGCGGAGAGAGCACCGTGCGGTTGGGTCCACGCTTCGTGAGTGACGTACGGTATGAGCGCAATCTCTATGGCTTTCTTCTCTTTCTCTGTTCCTTTTCTTGTTCTCCCTTTCTTCAATTTCATCACTTGTTCAACCTCGCACCTGCATGCTTGAACCATTCGCCTGGTACCTTAGCGTCCGAGGACGGACGTTTTGGTGAAAGGGGGGAGGTGTAAGAGCCAAGTTCAACGAATAATGGAAGCGAGGGAACAAGCGATGAGTCACGGCACAGTGCTCAGCTAACTTGCAAGCTTGCAGGGACGCGAGGATTGGACACGAGCCAAGCGCGAGAGCACAAAGGAGGAGGAGCGCTTGGAGGGGGCATTCGAGAGACGGCGACGCTAGGGCCGGCAGCCTCGGGTTCAGAACGACTTCGTCAGACTGCGCTGCGATATTCGCTGTGTTGATCCCATCGATGTAACTATACCAGATAAACTATTGTATTATCTGCTGTGTTATACTGCACACAGAGGGTAAAACCTCGGAAGATGACTGAGCTCAAGTGAGTGGGGTCGGGATCACTTCCAGAGGGAATACCGAATACATGGCACACCGTGTCGACGCTAATTAGGTGCAGCTGGATTAGTGGTCCGAGGTACTGCTGTCTCAAAAGGTAGTCGATTTATCTATTATAGTTATCGTGGAGTGTGCCTTCAAAAATCAAGTTTGTATCGCTGCACACTTTAGATTGCGAAGCAGGGTGTCTTCCATAAATGGGAATAATGGAAGTAGTCTGATTCAACATCGTAAACTGGAAATCTGTTCTGCTGAGTAGCCATTTTCAACAAAGGTCCAGGGTTTCCTAGCGAAGTTTCACTTCGCCAGCCTTGTTACGTCAAACTTTTCCTGTATATATGATGGGTTGTTCCCGGGTTTTGGGTCATATCTTAGTATTTTGAGCCCGCTTATGTAGTTTTGTTGCCATTTTCTTACGATGTATCTATCTGAAACTTTACGAATTCACACACGAAAATTTTCTAATCACTCAAGCTCACCTTGACAAGTCCAGTATATGGAAATGTCTCGAAGAAAAGCGGAGCCTGTACATAATCATTGTGTGCTTGCTGATTTTTTGCAATCCGATAACTTGTCACCATAGTAATTCCCATTCCATCACCGATAAACAAAATTACGTTTTTTGGGCGTTTTCCTATAAATGGGTATTTCCCTATATGTCATAGAAATGTTCAAAAAATGACTTTCTGGGGCTAATCAGTGTAAAACCAGCGTTTGTCTGGAAAGTCTTCTAATGATACCAAAATTTGGCACCAAATTCTTTGATTTCTCAAAACTCAGTGATTATTTTCTGAGTGATTTACGAATGCAGGGCAAGGGGATACCGCACGAAGAGCTGAAAAGTATATCGCCTTAGAGGGGATCACATGCCTCAGGTACGTAGTTGAGACCTCAGTCATGCTAAAGTAAGTCATTGCTGGTCAATCAATCGGTGCCTGCCCCCTAACCCAATCTTCCATGTATCACATAAACCACTAACTCTGAGCGTCTGCTTGTCGGTCAGTTTTTCGGTCTGTTTGTCGGTGTCTTTCCGTCGGCAAATGAGTGATTGTGACTAAGTGATGATAGAGAAAAGCAACCGCTCCAAGGATTTGTTCACAGTTCGCAATTCAGGCGATCGCGCTATTTAGGCGTAAAGGATAAGAATAGTATAGATTAGGCAACGCATCACAGCTGGACAGCTCATGTCACCATTGCAATACAGGCAGCTGTCAAAGTTTCTAAGATGAAGGTGGCAGTGAGGGGCGCTGTGAGAAAGTAGTAATGGAATATAGTTTACCGTCGAACTTTGACCTGCACAAACTTTCCTTCGCAGAATGAGAAAGGATGAAAGATGCTTTCTTAGAATTTGATGGTTTTACTTGACCTTCACCCTTCCCTTCCAAGCGCATAGTACGCAAAGTGAAGGATTAACTCGCTTCCGAAAAACAACAACGAAGAAAAGAGCAGATGTGCGTTAGTGTCGAAATAGCCGTACATGATATAAAATCCCTTTCTTGGTAGATCAGAAACATTGAATCGGCTCACGCAGAATCTTGGAGCAGCCGTGATGCGCGGATCGTTGGAGGTGGAGGTTTATCGTGCGTACAGTATGTATGTAGAGACGGCAGTAGGTGGTAGAATGCTAATCAATCGGAGTGAGAAACCTGGGCGTTAAAGTCTCAAACGAGGTCACATCGCAGGTGCAGGTGAGATGATTAAGTGCACATAATCTTGAATTATGTGGCGAAGATAACTTATAGATAGAAACGTGAGATAGTGCAGTTAGTTCTGGTAGAATACCCTCAATCCTCTTCCATTATGAATGAAATCAATATGTACCTTTTATATGGTAAAAGCATTGTATGGCTTCACTTACGGAATCAATTTTTTCAGCTGAGTGGAAGCATAAACAAGAGAGGTGTAAAAATATGCGCTTATTACACGAATCGATAATTGTAGGATGGTGCCAGGTGAAGAACGAAAGTGCGAAAATCAGTGTATGTTACAAAACCGGAGAATCTACCGTCAGAGGGGCATCAAAAATTTATTGCTGCTTGATATTCTATGAGTCAGAGTTTCAAGCTGAAGTTTCGATTTTTATGAAGCTTCTGACCGTATCACCCCGAACTCTTGAATGTGGTCATAAGTCACTGTATATATCTTTGTCGCCTTAATTACCAGTTAATGCTTTCTTCCTGAAAGGCATATTCCAGTATTATTGGGGTATTACAGCCCCGCCATGGTCATGCGTGTCAGTTCCTGGAGTGTGCAGAGCTGATGAAGCAAACGCGAGTACACCAAGCAGCTCACACCCGCCCACCACAAACGTGATTGTTGGCAATATCGGTGGCAACGGTGGCAACAACGTGGCAAATGCGGTCAACGATTCGTGTGATATCAGAAGATAAGGAAGAGATTCCAGTGATAAAGGAAACGTTGACATGAGAAGACCCGTGATATCCCAGAGTTCCTCATGATATTATACCATCCCAAGGGGGGAACTGATTCAAAGGCTCGTTTTCAAGCGGTAATCTCGTCCTTAGATACCAGAAGGCCTTATTTCTGCCAACACCCGGGCCTTCTAGCGGATTTTCCCTTCCCGGTATGCTCCTCAGCACCTTTAATACCATTATTCAGCGCTTCAACCCATTCAAGGTAATCCTGGGATGTGCCTTCAACTAGCTGGGAACGTTTACCAGCCCTTCATCATAGAAACCGTCAGGTGAAATGAGTTCTTCGTTTCACAGGTACGCCAGTCAAGAATTACCAGATTCTGTGTAGTTTAATCATAGCCACGAAGGGAGATAGTTTCTGATTGTAGCACATTATAGGTCGACATCTATATTATTTATCATCTATATGCTTTCTGAAGCATAAGGAAATGGATCATGTATCCGGAATAACAGCAGGACATCACACAACACTGCAATTGATGACAGCACTCAACACCTTAAAGGGACAGTGGGACTTGGTCTCACAACGCTAGACTGAAACGGTCACTTAGAGGACGAGTCGAATTCGGAAGACTCGCACTGCATTTATCTTGCTGCAGATATAGGCCACAGTTCCTCATAGTAGCGATAGCCGCTCACTCACCCCCTCCCGTTTGTACTACATTAATTACCTCTGAGTAAATGTTTATGAGCCTTCAATTTCGATTTTATGTGATCCTGAGCAATCTTATTCATGAAATCCACGTCCGCCAATGAATCTGTAACCAGTGCTTCAGAAACTTGTTCACGTTCCAACGATGCGCTAAACTTGCCTTGGGCCTCTGCCTCGAGAAGAATCGAGCTACCAATCTGCAAAGCCACAAATAGCGCCAGTTTCCTACATATCATCTGTAATATGGAGGCATGACTGTAGAAAAAGAGCTACATGTTGAAATCAGAAGCTACCTTGCTGAGTGCGAATAGGAAAGGAATGGACTTTACTTGCTCTGCTCTAAATGACCGATATTTCTCTATCAGTATTCCAATCTCTGATGTCAACAACAGTTCTTGGAACAGTGTGCGGTCAGTATTGTCCGCTTACCGAGCTTGATCCCCAAGGCTGTGCTCAGGAGCAGCAAGCAAACCATTTGACCTGAAATTATACCTTGCGACTCGTGCGGATCGTCCGTTTCGTCCGAGGCGTCCGACCCGGACGGGTCGCATGGTACAACCTCAGCCTTAGGGACACGATGGCACACGACATGCTTGTCAGAGAGAGCTTCATTTCACTTTTTTACAGGACTCACTTCCATCTGATGCATCTGAAATTTGAAACATTCTTCTCAAACGGTTCGTTTATTATGCGTCAATGCGGATTGCTTGAATACTCGACCATTCAGTAAAAGAGTGGTCTTGCACAAGAAGCTAAAGTGCATAAAAGTGATTAGAGCAGCCACACAATTACTAAAACCCAAAATGAAAGCCTCATGAACGCGTGATGCACTGAATGCGCAAATCATGCCTATTCAGCTACGATAAGTCAATCATTTGAGGTTGTCCAGTTTGAATTGTATGAATTCTTAGTAAATCGATGATGGGCGCAAATGATTAGTGTTAACTGACAATCCGATTTGAAGCAGAATGAACTCCACAAATGTACCATACGCTGTGGGATTTGAAAATTTTAAAAGGCCGTTTGCAAAAGTAGAAGATCAGAAAGGCTTCCATGACCCGAAATGCTTCATGGCCGTTTGCTTACATATGCATATTACTGCGTGTCTTGAAGGCATCGGGAGGGGTAAAGGACAACTGAAATCTGTGATTACATTAATATTGTGCTGTTCCGGAGTCTCATGGTTATCTGAATGTTTGAAAAACAGTTGCGACTCCAAAATATTTATTCAAAAGACTCAAAAGACCCCTCAAAAGTCTCCGGCCAGGCCCTGCCAGAGACGTCTCTGGCAGGGCCTGAAGAAGGCGTTATACGCCGAAATATTTATTTTCAAGACTTTCGAGACTTTTGAGGGGTCTTTTGAGTCTTTTGAATAAATATTTTGGAGTCGCAACTGTTTTTCAAACATTCTGTGAATACATGTTTTCCAAAAACAAACTTCCATTTCGGAAGTGGTGACGTGCAACGAAACCAACATTGGAAAAGCGCAGCTCGGGGCCCTATAGCGACCCCGCAGCACGGCGTTTCGTTTTGCAGTCCGTCAGCCAGACGAGTTGCCGGCGACGACGAGACAACGTTCGCGGCCGGCTGATTTGGCCTCCCTGCCTGTCTGCAGTCTACCCCCACCAAAATTCACCTCTTCTGGTATTCTTGCATCTCACTTATCTATATTTTTGCTCGCACATTGGTTCAAGACTTGAGAAAGCGTACTATCGGAAGCGCTAGGTGGTGCTACAGCTTGACTCGAAGCAGGGTTCCAATGTCGCTGAAATTTCTCGTTGGATCAGCCACTCAAGGTTATGGAAAGAGAATAAAATCAACACAAAAGGTCGTGAGCATCACAAAGAGTCGAAAGCTGCCTCAGCTCGGGGTTAGCAAGAGCGCCAAGGGAATCCTACTTTATATAATCGGCTAAGTGTGTCTGTTGGTGTGTGTGTGTGAGTGTGTCTGTTTGACCGGAAATTCTTATCTCGCGTCGCAGCAAAGGTGAGATCTTGAATTCTAGATATGATACATTGGGTGGTAAGGGGACCCCAGCGGTGGTGGACCGAAAGTGATAGCAGCTGATAGGGGCTGATAAGAAGCCTCGGAAGGCTAATGTCGCCAAATCCGTTTCGCCTTTCGGGTCGAGTGTGGAACGCCCACACTTACAGGTGTTTTAGGGGGTGGGACAGGCACATCAATGGTGAGTGATCCAAACTGATAGCGCTTAATAAGATACGATAAGAGGCGTCAAAAGGCAAACGTGGCCAAACCCGTTTTCCCATTCGGGTTAATCCTAGAGCAGCGACACTTATAGGTGTTTTGAGGGGTGGCACGGGCACATCAAAGGTGAGTGATCCAAACTGATAGCGCTTGATAAGATTCGATAAGGAGCGTCAGAAGGCAAACGTGGTCAGACCCGTTTCCCCATACGGGTTGATCCTAGAGCGCAGACACTCATAGGCGTTTTGAGGGGCGGGATGGGCACATCAGTGGCGGGGATCCAAACTGATAACGCTCGATAAGATTTGATAAGGAGCGTCAAAAGACCAATGTCGTAAAATCTGTTCCGCTCTTCTGGCTAACTGTGGAATGTTCACACTCACAGGTGTTACAGGGTATGGGGACCTTAATAGTGACTCTTCGAAACTGATAACGGCAGGGGCTGATAAAAGCTACTAGGAAATGGGAAAGGGATAAAATTCGATACACCGCTCACTACTACTATACGACTGCTATAGTAAATGCGTCTGATGCTCAGCACCATCGCGTGAACATATTCTGTTTGTTCTGATATCTGCTGCCGACGTATCGACCGCTCAATTGCCTAGCGTTCCAAATAACGGTGTTGTCTTTTGATACTGCGATCTACATGGATGATCAAGACACGATCTAGATTGTTGATAGCGAAGCAAGCGATTCCTCCTCTCATGCGGTGCCAGAAACAATACTGTGTATCGACCGCTAGACATGTGAAATTCGAAATAGTGGTGCATATTTACAGAAACGATAAGCATCGATAACTGGCATATGGATCTACTACCAATATGTAGGAAATAGATGCTCAGCAAATTGACAAATTGCTACCAATTGATGCAGTGGAATCCAAAACTGTGGATCCCTAAACAATCCAAACTCCCAGTGGTGACCACTTCAGCCGAAAGGTTAAAGATTATTGGATAAACATTTGTCCTTCCTGATCAATATACTTTCACCAGTTGGGCTAGCGCACACTACTGCGCGCCTCAAACAGGCGAGCACGCAAAATGAGCTTGATCGATATCGATGTTGGGTATAATCATTCAAACATCAGGATCAACATATCAAATTTGCTAAGAGGGACTTCCGCAGAAAAGGGGAAAGGGAGACAAAATCCCGTGAATTCCATCTTTCTGCATATCAATAGATATCGATGATGCCCTTTTGCGTGCTCCGCATTTGATGCGCGCAGTAGTGTGCGCCAGCCCAACTGGTTAAATATAATATGGAATCCCTTTCTCAGTTACGAATTTATTCGAAAACAGTTTCGACTGGTAGACGAAAGCGGCGCTTAGCAGATCGCCATGCAGTCAGCGGTAATAGCTTCCCAGGGTTAGGAAGAGGAGTGTATAAGATGTGATGTTCGTTCTACAGTAGATGTTCCGCGTAGTTGGACCACCAAGCGCCGTAACGTCGTAAGACTGTCTCGTAGAAGCATTAAGCCCCCTTTCAGAACTCTGGGTAGCTTTTTCAGTCCAGGATTGAATCTCTTTGATCATGATTCTTGAACGGAAGACGTAGTTCGATGTGCGATCAGTTCTAAAAAGCATTAAAACTTTTATTCAAAGTCGACCACTGCACAATATAGGTGACCACCGAACTCCGACATAGCAAACACCCGAAATGTATATCTACGGAACTTCTTCCTGAGGACACGTGCTTCTTTCACAAATGTAATGAAATAGCCTAGGGCTGTTATCGTTCCAGACGTCGTAGCCATTTTCGATCCAAAACTTAAAATTATGGTCTTATCTTTGGTAGTTCATGCGACACAGAAAGGAATTTACATGAACGTAGTTCTCGACATTGTTCCAGTCAGTTGGTTCACGC
Organism: Trichostrongylus colubriformis; assembly: GCA_963978905.1. Taxonomy (NCBI): domain Eukaryota; kingdom Metazoa; phylum Nematoda; class Chromadorea; order Rhabditida; family Trichostrongylidae; genus Trichostrongylus; species Trichostrongylus colubriformis. Next base: position 56,800,992 of record OZ022256.1, on the reverse strand, counting down.
GTATACCAGTTGGTGTAGCTACAGGAAGAGCCGCTCATCCATTGGAACTGCTGTCTATTATTTGGGTTACGACGTAAACCAATCCACGTATCCTCGGGGTCCTGATCCGGATATCCGGTTGCAACAAAGCCCATCACTAATATTATAAATATTTTGATCTACTCTTTATCATGTGGATCTGACACTAAGTTGGATGTTGAACGATTGGTGGAATCTTTTTTGCCACATACTTATGTGTCCAGTACTTTTGCGAAATTTGTTAAAAGCTGAGAGGAACCCTTCCCAACAAAAACGGAACATAAAACCTACACGCAGCGAAATTGTTTTCTGCTTCGCTACAGATTGTCACCAAATTGCCGCCTTGCTGTTGACACACCTTTTGAGCATCCTCATATTTGCGCTTATCGCAGTATTTCTGCAAAAGGTGTTTTTCTGGAAAGCAGAGTTGCAACGTATATTTAAAATCCTACCCTGTAGCATTTTCGAGACTCAATATTGTATATCCACGGCGTGCATGGATCCTGTGCCCAGACGAAGACTTCTATGGGCATGATGACAGCAAAAAGAGTGCATACCACATTGACATTCATGTTCTCTGAGTAATTTGGAATCAACAGAAATTTACAGTAGCACATGAACCTTGACAATGATTACTGACGCTATTAATTCAAAAAAGCTGAAAGGGCCAATTTTGGCCGAAGGACGCAAATGAAAGCTGGTGGGTGCCTCAGTGGTGCTGCAGCAGGGAAATAACTCGGATGAAGGTGAGGAATGCAAGAAAGGACCCCTCCTCACTCCAAGTTCTCTACTTTGCCATCTCAGAAATATTTCCTGAAGGGTATATGAAGACGGCGAGAGTCATATCAGCCAGCTACATGCTTCTGCCCTTGCATAAACTCGGTCAATGAGGCGTCGCAGCTACAAGTGAAACGATTAAGTACTTCCGATTCCTCGGACTTTTCTCCTAATCGCGCATCTGAATCGGTCTGAATCGCGAATTGTGAACAACGTCTTAGGCACTGCTCATAGTTCACGATTAAGACTAACGCGTGAATCGCACAACTCGACTAGCGCTCGATCGTGAACTATGAAAAGTACCTTAGAAAGATGACACGCTCGACCATTTACAGTCCATTTCCCAACGCCTGGTAGGGCGCGCCCTTCGGACTTGGGTGAGTGGCAAGAGTGTGTGGCGCGGTGAGAGAGTTCGATACGCGTTCATTCAAGTCCGTAGGCCTCGCCCTGCCATGCGCTCCGAAATGGGCTGTAATCGCCTGATCTTCGAATTGATATGTATCTTCCCATACGCTTGATAGCGCATGTAATGGCTTGACCGCCCGATCGCCCAATCGCTTTGTATCTGAGTCATTTTTCCCAGTCGCCTAATTGCTTAAAACTCAGGTGCAGCAGCCAACTTCGACGCTACCTGAGCGGAGCATATGATAGAGATACAATTTCCCATCGTGCATATTCTGTATATTTTAGAGAATATTAGAGAGGAGTAAGAACCTACCGGTGAAGTCGCAACGCTCTGAAATGAAGATATCTGATGAAATTCCAACTCAAGTGATTGTAGCGATAAGATATCACTTCGTTAGCAGGATACCCCCTGTATGGTCAGGTGGCTACTTGACCATACAGGTGATATCCTGCAAAGGGAAGGTACAGGTGGGATCCTGCAAGTGCGGATTCATCAACGAAAGAAATAGCTGGGTGCAGATGAAATAGTTCGACAAAGTCGACCCTAGTAGACGGACTCTCTTAGGGGAGGCGGAGCCTGTTATGAACAATACCCCCCCCCCTGACTCTCAGAAGCACGCCTTTCACCGGAAACTGTGCCCCATGTAATCTCGTTGCATCCCTTGCATTCATATCTTACAAATTTAAAAAAATATAAATAAAAACAAAATAATTAATGAAACAAAAAACATTGAACAAATACAAGTATTTCATATTCAACCAGATCAGAACACCTCATGCATACCCATCCATTCAGAAGTTCAGTGGAATGTGAATGCTATTTGGCCTATACAAGAGACATACGTGTGATGTAAAATTCAATGTTTTATCCTATCAGACACACCTGGTACCAATACTCCAATCATGGAAGGCTCAACGGCTTGGTAGGCTCAGACGAGAGTTGTTTCAGGAATTGGTCTCGGGGCCATGCTAGTGGGGGCGGCACGTGATCTTGCTACAACACCTCACCTCTGTCTAAGCTTATATGGCCAAAAAAGGACTGCACCTCTCTTTGATATGTATATCCTCTACCCTTTCCATATGCGCCATGCATTCAAATTCCATTCAGGGTCACGACATATCGTGGCATATTGCAATGAAATATGGGCTGAGCTAACAAATACAAATCACTTTAGAGTTCATTTCGGAAAAACTGACGGGGCGTGTCCTACAGACTTGAATGAACGTGTATCAAACTCTCTCAGCTCTCTCACCCCGCCATACACTCTCACTCTCGCCACGTACTCTCACTCTCGCCATACACCCAAGTCTGTAGGACACGCCCCGACAGTTTTTCCGAAATGGACTGTAAAAGCACATCAGCTACCGTCAAGAACTACTGGAATGTGAGAATCATACGAAAGAGCTACGCATCCAGTTCACACTCAACTATCCTACTATATATAATCGGCTACGGGTGTGTGTTGGTGTGAATGTGTTTGAACGGAAATTCCTATACTGCGTCGCAGCAAAGCTGAGACCCTGAATTTTGCAAGTGATATAGTGGGTGGTAGGGAGACCATAGCGGTGGTGGACCGAAAGTGATAGCAGCTGATAAGGGGATAAAGTGCTTTCAAAGGCGAATGTCGCCAAATTTGTTTCGCCTTTTGAGTCGATCCTAGACTACCGACACTCACACGTGTTTTGAGAAGTGGGACGGGCACATCCATGGTGGGTGACCCCAATTGATACTGGTTGATAATATTCGATAAGGAGCGACAAAAGGCAAATGGCGTTGAATTTTCTCTCCACTAAGGTTAATCCTAGAGCCGGGGTTCTTCAAATTCCGCTTTTTCTGTGTTTTTTACCCAGCCAATGCGAGTCAGTGTGCAACAAGAAAATTAAGAACTTATAGTCAAAAAACACTGAGATCAAACTTCTAACAAAATGAGCCTGACAAAACTTCGTACTTGTACTCTGAAACATGAGCGTTGAAGAGGAATAATAACCTGACAAAATTCAATACTTATATCATTAAACGGAAGCGTTGCTGACCATGCGTAATGTGTTCGTCCTCCGATAACAAAGGAGAAGGCCGAATAGCTACGGGGAAGAGATAACAGACGAAAAAACAGGGATAAAAAGCTATATGAAACAGGAGCCATGTAATGCGCTCCACTGCGCCCCATCCTCGCGTCGCTACTGCGGTAGCGACGCGGCTATCAGATGGGGCGCGGTATCTTTCCCACACTAGATTTGGCCATTTTTTGAATACTTGGAACTTTACTTTGACTCCACCTTTCGGAGTACTGTGGATCATTTTCCTGATAACTTCGCTGGGCCAATCTATTTGCTTCTTGCTTTTTCTAGCGCAGTTCTCGATGTGGTTATCCAGTCGAGGGAAATTTTGAAAATTTTCGAAGTGTTTTGCTTCACATGGTCATAACTTCCTTTAAAACTCGACCATGCTAGTGCCGTTTTGTTGTCCAAGGTCTGCGAGACTGCCGCTTCCGAATGACTTAGTGTAGTGTGTCAGGTCTCCAAAATGGAAGAAATTATTCTGAGGGAAGCCAATCGAAGGAAATTTCTTTTCGTCGAAGTTGCGAGATCTTCCCACGGATTTTTGCAAAAAAATTATCCATTGTGTCTTTTATCCCTTCAATACGCATCTGCTGCTCTCAGAAGAACAACGAGAGCATGGTTGGCGTCACCTGACTTCGTTCAGGGATGCGCCATGCATAGGAATTTTTTCCCATTCACAGTGAATACAAGTGTATAAGAGTATAAATGCGCATCACGTGTCACAACACTACCTCACCCAAACTTTGTCATTTATCCTATCAATAAAATCAAAGAGGATGATCAATCTACCAAATAGTTCTTGCTTATTCATTCAAATCCTGGTTTGCAGTTAAGCTAGTTCCTATAGTAGCTCCTGCAGTTAAGCTGACCTTCGCAAGCCAATAACAAAATGAGATGTGAGAAAACTTTGAAACGATCTGCCAGAAGCCCCGTAGGAGCGAATTCATTTTCCAAGAGCGTTTTCATACCTCTGAGGTTCAGTGGACCCCATCTTTGAGCTTTATGTTTTGTTCTCCAGAGTGGCAGAGTTTCCTCATAACAACTGCTGAATCAGCCGACAGCGACTTCGCCAGTCACGGTCACATGGGAGATCCCATGGCTCCGTTGTGATTTCGGCCCTTTGCTTTATGCACTGATACTTACAAACTCGTTGTTATAATAATTAGCATTGTAAAAAAGAAAATTAAGCCTCTGTGCAATGTCGGACATTTGTAATAGCAAAGTTGTGACATCTCACTCTGAATACAATTGCAGGTGTCGTCTTGAGAAAAGGTGGAAGGCACGACAATAAACGACGGTCAGGACAGTGGCTGGGTCACGAGGAAGCTTCTCAGCATCTTCCAAAGTAGGGTAGCACCAAGCAAGGTCATGGTGACTGTGGTGGCCTACAGCCAGTTTGATCCACAACAGCTCCCTGATTCTAAGAGAGACCATCACAGAGGAGTAGTACTGTAAGGAAATCAGAAAAAAATGCACCGAAAATCGCATCAAATTCCGCCGCTATCAAACAGAAAGGGCGCGCACCGCTCAATGACAATGCCCGAGCGCATGTTTCATTAATGAAAACAAAAAGAAGTGATGGAATTGGGATATGAAACTCTCGACCTTCCTCCATACTCACCAGACCTATCCCCTACGGATTATCACTTTTTATCTCGGAATTTTCTGATGCGGGAAAAGCATTCTAAATCAAGACGGCGTGGGAAAGGTATCATCGATTTCGCCGATCCCAGAACTCCAGAATTTGAAACTGCCGGAATATCCAAACTGCCTTTTGGTGGGAAGAGATGTGTTGATTCTTCTGGTCTGGTCGTTATTTCGATTGAAAAGCAACATATTAAAGGGGTCATGATATTTTAATATTTGCTCCAAAACGGTCATTTTTTTGCCGCGACCTCATAACTAGGTCGAATCAGTCCGATGCATTTTCTGTTCAGTCGACAGTTGCTTGATTCAGGAAACCGTTTCATGTGGTTGAATTTCCAGTGCCGACGACTGCCTCAACACCATCACGATCGGCGTCATCGACAAGAGGGCTCAGTGGTCGATATGTGTTGCATGGCTACTGCAATGACCTGCCTAAACACTCTTTGCATAGAATAAAAACGTGCCCACAATTTCCTGGTCCCTCTCATTTTAATTTATACACTTTTTATTACCATGTTCTTGCATAGTCTATGCTTCGAGATCACTTCCTAGGTAGTACTTGCAAGTTGCACTGTTTACGCCATAGCTTGCCTCACTGTAAATCTACTGTAAAGCAGTTCTTTCAGCCCACTCTGCTCTCACAAGATTATTTTGAAATCATCACTGATTTTAAAATCAAATCACAACCTTGAGGGAGAGCCTCGCATATCCTAGACATCACTGATGAGTCTTTGTAGTGCAACTAATCCATTTTTCAACCTTCTTTATGGTCTCGGTACAGATTATGATCCCTAGATGAGTATTTGATTGTGTATTTTGCCTTGGACAGCTATTATTGCTGGGTATTTATTCAAGCATTCTTGAAGCCATCACGATACTATCGCGGTTGGGGTGGCGATATTCTTTCTTATTCCTAAAACTTCGTAGAAGTGTTGTCGAAGTTCGGCACTGAATATCAGCAGAAGATAAGCACCCATACCGGAATAATTATTGCTGAAATGAAAACAAGAGCATGTTCAATGCTAAGGTGCGTTTCCACTCAATTGAATGGAATTTTCGGAGGATCGACGTATCGGCGTATCAGATAAACAGCGGTTTGCGATTTGTAGCGATACCACGTACCACCACGTCAGTCTACAGTCCATTTTGCGGCGCTTGATTGGATGTGACCTGCGGACTTGAGTGAGTGGCGAGAGTAAGAGTGCATGGTGGGAGTGAGAGTGTCTTGCGGGGTGAGAGTATGATGCACACTCACCCAAGTCCGTAGGCCACACCCAATCAAGCGCTGTGAAATGGACTGTATATGCATTGTGGCAAGCATCCAAAATTGCGGATAATCCAATTCGCCAAAAATCCCGAATTGTGGTTAATCCGATACCCTCATTTCCTCGATCGATATGTATGTTACTCATTGCGGAAATCGCCTAAAATCCCAAATCGCAGATACTCCGATACTGTCAGCTCTCGACCAATACGTATGGTTTCTTTGAAGCTAAAATCCCATTCACTGAAAGCAGCCTTAACTGGCACCGCAACATTAGCTGCATTTCAGCAGTACTACGTATTTCTCCTGATAAGCCATCGTAAGTCGTTCTGGCGGCAGTGAAACCTGATTGTTAGAAGACACACCAGGAAAAAAAAGGGGAAGTTAACTGCGATGTGATGCGAATCAGAAGGGCAACTAACAAGGACTCTTGCGATCGCCAGTTGATGATGATGTGTGCGAACTGAGCAGGAGATCTGCGTTGTGGCGTACGCCGTGCGTGTAATGCCCGGTGTGAGATAGGAGCGCTTAGTAGTGTCCTACGAAATCGCTTCAGGTTTCAACCACGTGTGTCGTCCCTACCACTCATCACATGCCGCAATACACGATGCCACGCGAATTTTATGTCTCAACGTTGCACACGGGGGTGTATGCCGAAACTTATCAGATGACTTGGTGCTCTTGGATCACACTCCAGCTTCAGTATAGCTGACGTTATTGCTCAGTGAGGTTATCATTCTTAAGATTTTTAAACATTTCCCATAAGTACCACTATTATTTATGTTTACGTCATTTTTTCATCATACGTTGTCCTCGATTACTGAGTGAACACCTATGCCACCATATACACGAAAATGGGTAGCATCTAGTAACAGGTTGGTGCATAAGTAATGCGGATCTTTATTGTTGCAATTTTCTGCAGCGAAAGTTGACGTTTTGACGGCTGCCATGTGGGAAGCAGTCCTAATTGTGATGGAAAACGCTCACGAATAATCATTTGAACACGATCCTGCTAAATTTTATTACTGTTTTTGCTGAATAAAATGGACAACCCGTATTTCAAAAAATTACAAACAACCTACTCATCCAAGATAGTATACTGACTCGAACGGCTTATGATTGTAGCACGACTGAACATGTTTTCGGTACGAATCAAGTCTTTCTACAACTCCGACTGGCGTGCCATTAGAACAGAAAATCGCTCGCCCTCATGCGGGCGAAACCCAATGCAGTGAGTGCGAGCTAGAAGTGCAGTGTTACACAGGTTCTCAGGCGACTGCGCTCTAATTAATTCGTGAGACATCGTCATCGCTTTCTTACCCAATTATTATGTCGTCTCTAGCTAGCTCCTATCGATCGCACAGCAAATGTCGCGGAGCGGTTTTCTAGTTTGATGGCACACGCACCGAAGAGATATTAACGTGTATTTCAAAAGGTGAGGGTTGGACCGCGTTCATGCTCTGCGGTGCCGGCGGCAGGACCTAGCCGTGTGTTTCTGCGTCTCTGCTCAACGCCTGCGTTGTTTCTGCAGCTCTCCGTGCCACTGTGCCTCGCTGCCTGTGAACACAAGCATGCCCAGCAGACGTCGAGTAGAAACGCGGCCTAAATACTGAAAATTGTCTCGATCATATATCTTAGAACACTATACCATCTTTGACCTCGAAGGAATAGTTCATGGAAATTTGAGTTCTTCTGTTACCAACAGGTATTTATGTTATAACGGCTTACTAATGGCCGCGTACAGAGTTTCACGCACGAGTAAAAAACCCAGAGGGAGAGGTCTCCAAGGTGACGGCTTACTGGGTGAAGCGTCTGAAGGGGTTCGAACACTAGAGAGCTGGGGAGCAAAGAGTCTATACCCAAGAGGTATAGGACTCAGAGTGAGAAGCAAATCAACAATGGGCCAGAAAAAATAATGTCGCGCGTATTTAACGCTAGAATATTTATGGGTTTAAATGGTAACGGACTTCGCGCTGCCGCGAACCATGGTATGCCGCAGTTGGTCTCAAAGTGACCGCGTGTCCAAACGCGGTACAAAATATCCCGTGCTGTGTAAAGCATTACCCATGCCTTAGAATGGACTTCCATTCTCCTGTCTTCCCTCTGACAACAGAGCCTAGAAACAGATTCTTTCCACGATCACGATTTGCCTCAAATTCTTATCATCGTCGAAACTGCGCCGTTTTTGTACAAGTCAATGCATTCCAGGTATAGTGTCTACAGTGCTCTGCGTAATAATACGGCGACTTATATATTGTCCAAAAACTCTGCAGGGTGATTCAAAAGAGTCTCTAAGTAAAAGATGTAGCCAGTGTGGACGCGCATTCGCTCATATGTAATATGCGCGAATGCGCATGAATAATAATAGAGCGACTTCGGATTTTCTCGTCGCGTTTGACCTCCATTTGCTGAAGCAGTATTGTTGCTGTAGGCTCATCATTTTCAAGTAATGACAACAAGAAAGCTGCTATCTGACTCGAAGCAAGATCAATTTACCCAAAATAAGACCTGCAGACCTCCATAGTCAGATCGCGCGAAAATGGAGACGGCTTTGCGCACTACTCGATAATTTCAACTAGGATTCTGCAGGGTATGAAACCAGAAGGAGTGCTGAAGGTCCTGCTACGCCTTCAGCTAGAGGAAAGCGCAGCATTTCAAAAGATGAGTCAAGTTTTCCTAGGCCATGCTCGGGAACAAGATCTTCGGTGGAGGTCAAGGTGCTAATAAAGGCCGTTTATATGAACCTGAAGGAGTGCAAATCCATTTCTAGGTGAGAAATGAGGAGGGCAGTGTTCAGAACTCCAAAATATCGCGAAAGCAGGGCCGTTATCGCCAAGAGATGGATGAGAGCAGATCGGATTGAGGTGCTTGATACGTTCAAAAGTTTGTACACCTTTCTGTTTCTCATGCTGTTTTTTTCTTCATGCCACCCTTCCTTATAAGAACAAAGCTCAGATATGACTGCCCGGACGACTACCGGCACCATAGCGTGAGGGACACTTCGGTTTTCAAAAAGGTCCAGCTGCTCGTAATATTAGCATTTTTCTCCTTTTTCTCGTTTTCTCGTTGCTCGATACTTCAATCTGTTCAGTGGCTCTATCATTTTGCGAAATAGGAAAAGCGACATTTTCAAAACAAATAAAGCGAAAATTTTCCTGTGTGCCTTAGCTACAATTTGATATTGATGCGCGAATGCGCGTCCACACTAGCTACATCTTTTACCTATAGACTTTCTTCGAATTACTCTGCAAACGGAATTTTTGGATAATTCATAGGTGGCTGTATCATTATGCAGAGCACTGTATATCAGTCAAGGGATAGAGGATAAACGCAGGAAGCTATTAACGTACCAGTTGGCAGGCGCTACGGTTGTGTATGGAATTGAGCGAAAATTTCCTTGACTCTGCCTTCAGCTGAGCTATTGAATTGGAAAAAAGCAGAGGAGATGGCGTGATAAAAAAAAGGCATTCCGGTGCTATGATACTTCAGTCGCTTTGCATCGGACTCATTTTGCACGTTGTCAACATGAATCGCGCGCAGTAGTGTGCGCCAGCCAACTGGTTCAGGTCATATTTGGGAATTCGGATAGTTTAGAGATCGGTAAATTGTATTCGATCGCATCGATTGGTAACAATTTATTCACCTGCTGAGCATCTAATTCCTATACATTGATGACAGATCCATATCCCGATTATCAATGTTTCGTTTTCGTAAAGACGCCTCACTATTTGGAATTCTGCATAGTCTAGCGGTCGATACTCAGGGTTGCTGCCAGTACCGCATTATAAAATGATCCCGGGTGAATCGCTTGCTTTGCTATCACAAATGTAGGTTGTATCATGATTATCAATGTAGATCGCAGTATCAAGAGAAATGCATCATTTACTGGAACGCTAGGCAGTTCAGCGGTCGATACATCGGCCAGTGATATCTGAACATAAACAGAATATGTTAACCCAATGACAGTAAGCATCAGACGCGTTTGTAAAGCGGTCGTATATGTAGCAGTAGCAGCAAGCGATGTAAAGGATTCATCCCTTTCAATTCTTAACGGTTCTTATCAGCCAATGTAAGCCGTTATCAGTTTCACTGAGGCCCGTGTAACCAACAACACCATTGAGCTCCCCGTACCCTACAATACCTGCGAATCTTAACATTTCACTGTTAGCCGCAAAAGCGAACCGGCCTTGGTGACATTTCCCGTCTCACGCTCCTTATCGAATCTTATCAACTATTATCAGTTTGGATCACCCATCATTGATGTGCCCGTCCCACCCTGCTGAAGAGTTATGAGTGTCAGCGCTCTTGGATCAACACGAAAGGCGAAACGAGTTTGACGACATATGCCTTCTCATGCTCCTTATCAAATCTTATCAACCGTTATCAAGCTGGATCACCCACCATTAATGTCCCTGCCCCACCCTCCTAAACACCCATGAGTGTCAGCGCTCTCGGATCAACACGAAAGGCGAAACGAATTTGACGACATTTGCCTTCTCATGCTCCTTATCAAATCTTATCAACCGTTATCAATGCGGGTCACTCACCATTAATGTCCCCGTCCCACTCCTCAAAACACCTTTGAGTGTCGGGACTCTAGAATCAACCCGAAAGGCAAAACGGATTCAACGACTCTGGCCTTTCTACGCTCCTTATCGAATCTTATCAACCGTTGTCATGCTGGACCACCCACCATTAATGTCCCCGTCCCAACCCTCAAAAGACCTATGAATATGGGCGCTCTGGGATCATCCCGAAAGGCGAAACGGATTTGGCAGCATTTTAATTTCGGGGCTCCTTATCAGCCCTTATCAGTTGTTATCAGAACCGGTCCCTCACCATTAGTGTCCCCTTGCCATCCCCCACATCACTTGCAAAAATCAAGGTCTCAGCTTTGCTGCGACGCGAGATATGAATTTCGTGACAGACAGACACACACACACACGGACAGACAGACATACTTAGCGGATTATATATAGTAGGATTAAGGACAGCTATTAACGTTAAAGCTTATGGGCACGAGCGAGAACAGTAGCTACTTCCTCCTCTCTACTGGGGAGCCGAAGTTTGAAGAATGAGCTACAATTATTTCCTTATTCCTCTTTCGAAATTTTTGATCGAGTTTCAGTGTGTAGTTATGCAGGGTCAACACACGTAGATTATCATTACTCTTTCTCACTAGAAATCACTAGGAAACTGTAGGAATCTGTGTTGACACCACACATTGAAGATAGTGATAGGGGCAATGCGAATGATGAGGACGCTAACAGGAGTCTTTCACTCGGAAACTAGTGGTCTGAGGAGGATCTGCGCCACATTCTCCAGCGAAAGGCGCGCTTCTAACTAGGGAGGTATTTTACTTCCCAGGAACCTTGAAGTGAGACCCGGGGAAATCGATAGAGCTTCGAACGCTGATTATAATTGTGAAAAACAAAATTGCTAAATGGCATTCTGAAGCGAGTTACAAGGGGTCAAAGTTTGCCAGTGACTTGCCTGTGACATCTCAATGGCAAGGCGCTTCGTCACCAGCATGACTAGCACCGAAACAGTAATGTCCTCCGTGACTCGGCGGAGTGACCCGGTTCTGCAGGCGCGTGGTCATCGGTTTGCTTCCCGCCGGTGAGGTTTTTTTGCATTTTGTGTTTCATTGTCAGTAAGTGCTTTTCTTTCACTTCTAAACGTTTCCTTGTATGATATTCGTGCGTAGGGGGTCGAATTACCCCTCTGTGCAAATTTCCAGCCGGATCCAGTTTTTGGCACAACTTCGGAAATTTAGGAGTGGCCAGGGGTTAGGTAGGAGTTTTTGAATTTCCTTCCACAAAAAATCCTGCAAGCTGAACAAGATAACCTAAACATACCTATCACACTTGCCCATCACTCTAAACGCACGTAACAAGCGCCAAATAAGAGCATTTGCTGGGCAAGGGTCAACGACCACTCCTTTGTTAAATGGGTTGCTAGCCAAGAGCCCATCAATTTTACCGAGATTTGGCCAAATTCTCGAATTGGCTGAAAACTTGTCCCATAGGGGGATTTGATCCCCTGAACACGAAAATCACACGAAATTTGCGTGAAAACGTATGGCTCGCGCGCTATGGGCTCCCAAACATACCATAATGGTACTGCTTTTTTTTTCAGAAAAACCTCTATGACTTCATTCAAGAAACTGATTGGCAGATTCTGAATACAGATTTGAGATCAGCATTTAAAAGCGCGTACAGTGGTATGTGTCTCATTGCAAATGGCCACTTCGACAAACCGTCTGATGGCAAAGTGCCTCGCCATTGAGGTGTCACAGGCATACTTGACCCCTTGTAACTCGCTTCAGGAGACCATTTAGCAGTTTTGGTTTTCACAGTTATTATCGGCGTTCGAAGCTCTATCGATCCCCCGGGTCTCATTTCAAAGTTCCATGGGAAGTAAAATACCTCCCCTAGTAAGCTGTGACAGAGGCGGCCTTTTAATAGCTACAGCGCCTATCTTGGCTCGTTCCGCCTCCTAGCGGCGAGCATCCCTAATAGGCTTGTGTGGACCAAGGAGCTGCGGCTCCCTTTCGTAAACAAGGATGTCACAGAACCTTTTCTAAACAGTCTTATTTTCTTATTTTCATTATTTCTCACTTGTAGTCTTCGCTCGTATGCAGTTGGAGATGGGTTGCCTTGTAAGTTTTTGTATTGTTTTCACGCTGTTTCTACCCATTGATTACTTGATTGCAGCCAATGGAAAGTTTTCCGGACTACCCGCCACTTGACGGAATCGCCGTCCGCGTCGAAGCCAACGGTGGAAAGGGGGTCCTTTCTCGGGTTTCTAGTCATGTGCTCCCGTTTTCTCTTCACCGTCGTCTACCTCGACCATCATGCTCACCACTTTTTAACTTTTTAACTTTTAATTCATCTAAATATCACATATCATTGCCTTTAATTCGGGGAAAATATAGCGTAATGCCATACAATTGCTAAGAACGAATCGTCAATGGAAATTAGTTGGATACGTACTCTTAGAAGCCTTTTCTTAGCTTGAATTACAAATTAAATATTTCACTGAGTTTGCTGTGTTTGAACACTTTACTTTACTCCTAATCTCGTTAAAGTGGACCCTAGTGCTTCCGGTGGGATTTTTATGCTTCTGCGACGGAATCTGAGTAATAATGCGCGAAATTCGATGAGTGCGCAACGCCTTCTCCATGCTCAGCGGTTTCCCACGCAGAGACACGCAGCCATGCCTTGCCGGCGGCAAGGTATGGTTGCGTGCCTCTGCATGGGAAACCTATGCTACCCTGCCTCGCTGCTTGCGTCGTCTCTGCCATGTCCCGGCTCTGCCTCGCAGCCGTGAACTCAGACTCAGCGTGATGCTCATTCGGAAGTCACCCCATCTAATCTCCTGCTTTCCAAATTTTGGATAACCTTTCATTTTTGGCAGTCGGCCAATTTAGAAATATGGCTTCGGTTTATTTTTTATTTTCTGAATTATAGAGCCTATTCCGTTCCTTGAATTATAGGGCCTATTCCGATCCTGATGACTATACTATTTGTCGATATTTTTCCTGAACTTTTCTCTATCACAGAGAAAATAAGCTTTGCATTCTGGACTATTACAGTACCTTTCTATACGCTGATATTATTTGCTTTGATACATGCTCAAATAAAAAAAGCTCCAGTTTTGACGGGCTCCTTCTTCAAACTCTGCATTACTGCAGGGATCAACGATATTGGTAAGATTGGTACAATACTACGTTTACATAGTTCAGTAGATCCAGAGAGGTAATTCAATTAATATTGAATTAAATTACAATCAAAATTAATTCGAAATGTATTCCACCCATATGAGACTATCTACACAGATCAGCTTAATTACACAGATCAGGTAAAGTCCCGAAAATCCGAAAACAAGCTGCGCTCAGTCGTCCGCGCTATAAAAGTCGCGCACGGTGAGTCGCGGTTAATGTTAAGCGGCGTCCTGAGGCCGCTTTCATGCGCTGCGGTGCCATCAGCAGGGCGTGGCTGCGTCGTCCCTGCTCCTGCGCCCGTGTCACACTGCCTCGCTGCCTGAACTCGGGCGACCTATTCTTAACCCACTCAGCCGAATTGAGATATAGAGCAAGAATTTCAATTCAGATTCAAAGCTTATCCTAGCTAGTTTATACCTCATTGGATGATAAAAAGCCATAGCCGTAGAAGAACTTAAAAGTTTAGCGTCCTTTTTTCTTTCCTGAAAGAAATTTCTTCCCTGAGAAAGAACTATGAATATTATGTTGATTATGCAGTATCTTTCAGTGACTCTTATCAACCATTATTTTGGTGCAGTGTTCCCATCATGGGGCTGGTTCACCGAGGTCTACTTGGCTATTGGCAAACCGTGCGTGTATATGTACCTAATCATAACAAGGAGCTCAAGTATGTGATGCACAAGGAAGTTCTTTGTATAGTTATCATAACTTGACATATAGAACTTTTTAATTTCCTCTACTTTATAGCTATCAATCAGGCACTTTCGGTATCGGTGCTGGTTACTAACCGACTTTCAGCACTTCTATTTCCATTGCGGTATCACAAGGTACTTCTTTATTTACCAAGTCTTCACCTTCATTCGAGCCAATACTAGTCAAGCTTGAGCTGGCCTCTATACTCTTAGGCACTGATGACGGTGAGGCAGGACGGGCAACGCGATCGGATAATGCAGAATTTAGTATGAGACCTAAGGGCCACATTCTCCGTCTCCCCCCCCCCCCTCCCCCCGAAATGCCGGCATCGGCGCTATTGAGTATGAAGGCGACCTTGTCGTTAGCATTGAAAAGAACACCTTTCTGAGAATTCTACCAGATGGAGAGAATAAGAAGATAAAAAAGAATATTTTTCAGTTATGGCACGGATTTCGACTCAAACTCGCTATGTCCATACAAATCGTTCCCGGTTACATTTTTGCGTCGTTCATTCTATTCAATGACGTAGAGTGCTTCAGATTAGAAGGAGGTCTTATTTTTTCAATCGCTGAGTGAGTTACTCTTGAACACACTGATTCGCTGTTTTCTTCTGCATGTTTTGGCGGTGTCAGGGCAAGAGACCCGATCAATCTCGTCTGTAAGTGTGTGTGAGGCCTAAGCAACTAGAACACCGCGCCACAAACAAGATGCCATTTACCAGACCAGTCGTGACCCAACTTACAACAGACAAGCAAAGAACTACACCGCACTGAGCACATGAGCACAGGAAGTCGTTGTCAGCGTCAAATCCTTGATGTCAATCGACGTCTCAAACTCTTGTTGGCCGTGTGCGTTTCACAAGCACGACCATGGGAAAGCTGTGAAGCCATCGTGACGGCTCCTCACTATTCACTTGCACGGCCGTGGAAAAGCTCACGGCGCTCGCTATGGCACTATCGATCGTGACGCTCTCTAATGGCCGTGCACGTCGATCGTACGCGACCAACAAGAGCTTGAACGTCGATGGACTGACTACAAGGAAAAGGCTGAAAATGAGGAAAATAACAAATTTATCACGACCAAGATTTCTATAAACCAGTCGGATCGCCCAGCTGCCGCCGGGCGCTCCTCCTTCTGAGGAGAGCCCGGCTTGGCCGGGCTCCCTTGAAATTTCATTTTTTCTATGAATGCGATTTACACACTATTTACATAGGTCAGCGGTTATTACTGATATGGATATCACAATGAGCGCTCGGTGATAGGAATTTTAAGGTGACATGTGTCAACTGTTCGGCACACACTGAGCAGGATGGGAGAAGCGCATACCTCCCCCGGGGACTTCACTTTATCCAATCATTGAGAGCGAAAGAGAACACTTTATGGACATGCGTCTGATCGAAGATACACATAAAGACATCTTGGCACTATTGTGGGCATTATTTTATCAAAATGAATTTAGCGGCATTGTCTCATTCTCCTAGCATCGTCAAAAGCTGCTCGTTCAAGGCCGCAGTGATAGTTTCATCGTGCATCAGACCGGAGAAGAACACGAAAGCAACTATGGCTGCTTTCCCGAAGCGCACATGATCCACGGCCGACACGACTTCATCAAGGAATTTCTTCACTTCTGAACATTAAGTCTCATGTGTCGAGCCTCACGGAAGCAAATCCATATAGTTTTGGCACAGCCGATACTGCAGCCTCAAAGAGCACTGGAGTAGAGTAATAAATACTGACGCTCTGTATGTAAAGAGTGAGTGACATTCATAGAAAAATGAAATCTGAAAGGGCTGAAGCCGGCCATTCCAAGAATTAGAAGCGGCCGACGGCTGCTTGACGAGTCGGCTGGTATCATACGATAATCTTATTAGTAGCTGCTCAGCAATGTGATTTAGCAAGGATTACAGTATAACATTGATGGATTCACACTTATCCGCACACCCATTGGTGCATCCACTACGTTGTTCACCATCTGCTCCGGCCCTCTAAGTATTTCTGATAGCTGTCTGAGCCGACCATGATTTGTGAAAAGGATTACAATCGTTTTCATCTATACAATTACCCACTCTGTGATCGGTTAAGTTCGCACTGCAATGCTCCTCCCATAAACCATCATGCTGCATGCCATCCTAGTGTGCCGACACCTACTGCGACGTCAGCGCACCCCAGAATGACGGTAGGAGTACAAAATAGGTACTTATATAGGTAGGAGGTGCTATCACTACGATAACATGGCCCTGTAATGATACTAATGATACTCCAACATCCATCGCTTTCTCCCGACTAAGAGCGGTTGCTTTGCCTTATCATTCCCTAATCACAATCATTTACTTGCGGACGGGCAGACATACCGACAAACCAACCGACAAACCGACACACAAAGTTAGTGGTTTATACATATAATAGAAGATCATTCTACAGCATTTTTCCTGAGGAAATCAGGGGCGTAGATTTCATTGGGGTATCTACTCCTGAAAATGAGTTGAGCGATGGTTTATGCAACAGGTGTAGACGGGAGCGCTGTTTACGGCCACACCAAAGAAAAGGAACTGATCTGATATGACCAGAACTTTGAAATTCCTGCACAACTGTAAGCTTATGGATTGAAATTGCGAGAATATTTTATCTCCAGCTCATCAGGTTTCAAGGGCAATTCCTCTCAAACCTCTGGGAATGTGAAAAATAACCTAGCGTGGAGTTCAAAAAAAAACTGGTAATGCTCCCATGTGGAGCACGACGGACTGATTCCGAAAATGTATACAAATCCGATAAAAAATCAAATCAATCAGTTCATGGCGAAAAAACGATAAGACAAGAGAAAGCGTCTTCGCGCCTTTTTAGCTTTCTTGCGGCACTAAATGTTGTGACGAATCGGACGAGGCTTTTCAGCAACAGGGTGCACATGGCTTACTGCAAGGCAGCAATGATATTTCTTATATTGAATAGTCTTTTCCTCATTGTGGCATACTCTTATTTATTCTATGCTATGCGGAACAGGAATAAATCTCAATCGGAGGTCTGTAACGTTTTACACCTGGTATACGGTATAATAATTGGATTTTCACAGCGTATTACACATCGCATTTTATCGAGGACAACTGAGTTGAACGCTCGAAATCAGAACGCGCTCAATCCCGTCAGGGGTTTGGTCGATTCGTGACGGGGCTAGCAAAGAACTTGCGCACGCTTCATAATCTGCTATGCTGGCGGTAGTTCATGGCTGCGCCCCACTCGCCTATCCATCTTTGCCAGTGTGCCTCACTGTCAGTTGGCGCAGCCAAGCGCCGCCGCCGGCATGCACGCCGGCACCACTGTGGAGTATGCAAGCGGTCCAAACCTTCACGTGAACCAGTGCTCACCTGACCGCAGTCCTCTCACCAGAATCCAGCTGGGCGTCGAGAGATTTTTTGGAAAATACGACATCTCCCGGCAGATTCATGTAAGATGTCTCAGCCCGAACTCTAGCCGTCCCTGAAATAATTGATAGTCATGGTATTGGCTACATAATAAATACTAAGTAAATTTATTGTTTAACGACCTTTTTCTAACCGACCCAAAATCTTCTCGGCACTGCGTGGTTGTCGAGTACTTCGCGACTAAATTTTCGAAATGCCACTCCTCACTTCCAAACCCAAAAGGCAAAGAAATCCAAAACCACAGTGGAGACCGCGACCCAGGTTTGACCCTAACCCGTACTTCCTCTCTGTACCCGACAATATCGTCGAAGTGTTGTGGGAGAACTAACCGTTATGGTTCTGTAGGCTTTTGTACGATGTTCTTCGACATCACAAATATCCCTTGGCCCTACGCTACATAGAGCAACGAATCCCTCTAGATGCGACTCAACTAGTGCGTTCCACCCTGATCGCGCGATTGCAGCAACTGCTAGTCGCCGAGTATGAACGCCATCTTTTATATACATGATGAGCGAGAATAATGTGGCCGCCAGTTTCAGACCAGGGTTTCTTTTGTGTTTCTGAAAGAGTTTGCTCCATGAAAAAAGATGAAAAAGATGTGAAAGATGTTCAGGCTATTTTTGTGACACGAGTGCAGCGTTCTCGCAACAAGGAGATGTGCAGAAGAATGGAGTTCCGGCTATTTGTTATGTGTTCCATCATAGGTATGTTTAAATTGCTATACTGCTCATTTCTGTAAAAAGCTTCTGTCGCTGTTCTGAGACTTGCTTCTGATCGTTGCTTTTTTGGTCAAACCGCGGAAATTTGAGATCCGCATGAAAAGTGCTACTGTCAGGGTTCCGAATTTGAAAAAAATTCGAAAAAAGGTTGTCAAATTGTACAAATTTTTTATTTCTTTTTCTGTTCCTCGGTCGTTAAGTTGTTGTACCGGTCTCATACACGTTTACAATTTCTGAAGAAATCAGTGCATACAGTATGCATAAAGCTGCCGTCAAACTTCGCGTTTCTGAGATTATTCGACTGTGCGACCCCATGTTTCTATGGTTTTACGGGGTTCTGGCTTAGCACTCAAAGTAGCGGTATGCAAAATCTAAGGGCCACATGATTACATGCGAAAGTGCGATAACGTAAAATTGCATAATCGCAAAATTGCAAATGCTGACGTCGGCCCACTACTGTATTTCTGGTCCACTTGCCAGTAATCACAAGTGCTCGTTTACAGTGGCAATGCAACTACTCTTCCTTTTTTTCTTTTCTACGCAAGTGATTCCATGGTTGTCCTTCGCTTCTCTACTCGTCCTTATTTTCTATGATCCTCTAAAGTAGGTTACCATGTGGTTTGGTTATTTTGGTATTTTCAGAGTTTTTAGAGTGAATTCCAGAAACTTCCAAATAATCCGTTTTTCAGCGTTCTCAATTCCGGTATCAGTGCTTATCTTTTATGGGTTTGCAGTGATGCGCTACGACGATATGTCCTCACACTGTTAAAAATTAAAAGGAAATCCGTCATTCCATCTATTCCAAACCTACGATTTTAAAGGTGTGAATATTAAAGAGTTTTGATATCACATCACTCCGTGTCATGTCATCACCTGTCGTCGCGTTGCTCATTGAGAGTCTCGAGCGGGCGTTAGCAACGTCTCCATTCGTCCCTGTCGCGAGCTAAAGCAGTCCAGTGAACCTTTCTGGATCCAAGGACATGTAGCATCTCGTTCCATTTGAGCAGAGCTTTCGCGAAGAAGTCTAACCCCTGGGCCGGCTTCTGTCCAGGTGTTCGTCCGACGTTCCGATGGATCCAGTCGGTGATCGCTCTGGTCCAGCGGTCATCGCGATATCGCTTGACGTGTTCGGCACATTTGATCTTCAATTCTTTGGCAAATGCGACGGCGTCCCTAATTTTTGATCGGCAACGGAGTTCGGAGCTCCGGGGTTTCCTCTGTACTTGCGTGTATCGGCATATTGCGAGCAGTCCCTTCGATGGCGCGTTGGATGACGCCGACTGCATGCTCCTCCTGCTTACGTAGAGTCCAAGTCTCTGAGGCGTATATTAGGGCAAGAAGGACAGCGGAATCAAAGAGATGGGCGCAGAGCCGGATGCTCTTCGTCTGCTTCACTGCTCCCTCTATGGTCTTGTTCTCCAAGCCGTTTTTTTCCCTGCTCAGCTCTGATGCTAGGTCGTTCATCATATTGACTTCCCGACCTAGGTACACATAGCTCAAGCACTCAGTGATGTTTGTTCCGTTGAGCGTGAATGGGGCATCAGGTATCAAACCATTCTTCAAGAGCATCGCCTTCGTCAGGTTCAGTTGCAAAGCGATTTTTCCACACTCGCAGTCGGAATCGGCTAGTATTCATTCCGCTTGGTGGATTTTTGGTGTTATCAGCGCAATGTCGTCAGCGATGCGGAGGTAGCGTAGATACCGGCCGCGGACCATCACTCCCATGCCTTCCCATTCCTATTGACGCATGACGTTCTCGAAAGAAAGCTCAAAATTTTGGACGAGATGGTGTCCCCTTGTCTAACCCCTCTCTTCACGTCGATGATGACTTCCTTGTAGAACGTAAAGATCGTGGTCGTAAAGTTGCTGAGACCTCACGAAGTACTCTTATGTACTGCGAAGGCACACCTTGGTTTCCCGGGGCTTTGATAATCGCTTCTGTCTCAACGGAGTCGAAGGCTCTCTTCAAATCGATGAATGCGAGAGCAAGGCTGTGCGGTGATAGTCAAGTCGTTTGACCAGAGGCCTTTCAGTATCCCAACATATTTCTGCCCACATTCTTGGCATATAACCAGGTACACGAACCGCCGGAGTTGACAGATCTTACTGTCATTACTGCAATAATCGCACCCATCCCTCCCGTATTTATCCTAGCAGGGACTACAGCAGGTGAGTAATTGTCTTAGATTTGATGGTGGTCTAAACATAAGTTTTTTAGGAAGAGAAGGATTTTTCCCTCTTGAGTCGTCTTTCTGCAGAAAAACACCACGAAAATGTCATTGCCCTAGCCTTCCCCAGCACTTACTCGGGCGCAGTATTTTCGAGATGGGGATGGATGAAAAACGTGTATTTGGCTCTCGGCAAACCACACCTATACACCCACCTTGTCACAAGACTTCATACTCTATAGTTCTTTGCAATTAACGGATGCTTTCTCAACAGGAATAACATTTTCGAAAGACTTCCCTGTAGATCAACTTAGCCCTTTCAAGGATGTTATTTCTGTTGGGTAATTATCCACTTATTGGAAAGAATTATAGCCTAGGTGTCTAACCGGTTACTAAGATACTATGTAAACGCTATCGACGTCATTGTTGGTCACAAATCGTCCTTCTGCTATTCCACTTCCTTGACAACATCACCAAGTTATTCTATGTATGTATGTATATAACACTCGAAGCAATTCGTTCCCACGAAGCGACTTGAAAAATACTAGCCGAACTAGTAAACTTTATATGGCTTCAATCTATATCTTTCAAGGGAACGACCAGCTCCAAGCTGAATATTTGGATCTGCATGATCTAAGCGATCTCAGCTCAAATGAACATTTGCGAAGCTGAATCTTACCCATGCCTTCGAATGAACATCTGTTTTCACCCTAACAACCGAACTCATGAATTAAATGCGTTCCACGGATACGATTCCTCTTACTAGGGAAGGTATTTTACTTCCCATGGAACTTTGAAATGAGACCCGGGGGGGATCGATAGAGCTTCGAAGGCTGATTATAACTGTGAAAACCAAAATTGCTGAATGGCATTCTGAAGCGTGTTACGAGGGGTCAAAGTTTGCCTATGACTTGCCTGTGACATCTCAATGGCGAGGCGCTACGTCATCAGCATGGTTAGCGGAGAGGCAACAATGACCTCCGTGGCTCTGTGGTTGTGTTCCGATTCTGCAGGCGTGAGCTCGTGGGTTTGCTCCCGCCGGTGAGGTTTTTTTGCATTTTGTGTTTCATTGTCAGTGAGTGCTTTCCTTCCACTTCCGAACGTTTCCTTGTATGATATTCGCGCCTAGGGGTCGAATTACCCCTCTGTGCAAATTTCCAGCCGGATCCAGTTTTTGGCCCAACTTCGGAAAATTAGAGGTGGCCAGGGGTTAGGTAGGAGTTTTTTGAATTTCCTTCCATTAAAAATCCTGCAAGCTGAACAAGATAACCTAAACATACCTATCACACTTGCCCATCACCACGTAACAAGCGCCAAATAAGAGCATTTGCTGGGCAAGGGTGAACGACTTCTCCTTTGTCAAATGGGTTGCCAGCACATCTATTTTTCCGAGATTTGGTCAAATTCTCGAACTGGCTGAAAATTTGTTCCATAGGGTAATTTGATCCGCTGAACACGAAAACCACACTGGTTTTGCGTGAAAACGTATGACTCGCGTGCTATGGGCTCCCAAACATACCATGAAATGGTATTACTCTTTTTTTCAGAAAAACCTTCATAACTTCATTCAGGTGATGATTCTGAATAGAGATTTGAGATCAGCATTCGAAAGCGCGTACAGTGGTATGTGTCTCATTGCAAATGGCCATTCCGACAAACCGTCTGATGGCAAAGTGCCTCGCCAATGAGGTGTCACAGGCAAATTTTAACCCCTCGTAGTTCGCTTCAGGATGCCATTTAGCAATTTTGGTTTTCACAGTTATAATCAGCGTTCGAAGCTCTATCGATCACTCTGGGTCTCATTTCAAAGTTCCATGGGAAGTAAAATACCTTCCCTAGTTAGATCCCTGTCATACGTCAAAACTGCGTCGATATTAGGTTTCAGTACAAGACAAGCGATTCCAAGTATAGTATCTATATTAATCAAGGGGTAGAACGGTAAAGGCACGAGGACAGTTATTGACGTTATAGCTTATGTACAGGACAAATAACAGTTGCTTAATATTTGCAATTCTCTGTTGGAAAGCCAAAGCTCGGACATTGAGTTACAATTATTTATTTCCTTATTTCCCCTCTTTCGAAATTGCCGACCGATTTTCATTGTGTAGTCATGCAGGGTCAATACACGTAGATCACCGTAACTCTTTTTCACTAGATATTACTTCAAAGGCAGTGATACGGGTAGTGTGGGTGATAAATATTCCTATAAGGGGTCATTCTCTGGAATACTAGGGGTCTAGAAATCCTATATGCGCCAAAATCGCCGCCGGATAGCGCGCCTTTTCGCTGTCGCAGAGGCGGCGTTTTTAGCTCTAGCCCCCTTTCTTGGCTCGGTCCGCCTCCTTGGGTCGAGCATCGCTCATATATTTCACCCATATGAGACTATTTATACATATCAGCTCAATTACACAGATTACTCAAAGTCCGGAAAATTTGAAGAGAAGCGTTGCTAAATCGTCCGTGCTATTCAAGTCGCGTACGGTGAGCCGTGGTTTATGTGAAAGGGCGTCCTGAGGCCGCTTTCATGCGCTGCGGTGCCGGCAGCAGGGCGTGGCTGCGTCATCCATGCTCCTCCGCCCGCGCCACACTGCTTCTGTGCCTGTGAACGCCGCCACGCCCTGCCCTCGCCGTCACTACCGTAAAGTATGAAGGCGACCTAACCCAGCGCCACTCAGCCGAAGCGGTGCAAGCTTACTCGATTGAATGATATAAAGCCGAGTAGAAGAGCTCAAAACTTTGGCGTATTTTTCCTCTGATAGAGCAACTTTGAATATTATAAAGACCCCCTCACAGTGACTCTTCTCAACCACTATTTTGGTACAGTATTTCCTGAATGGGGCTGGTTTACCGAAACCTATTTGGCTATTGGCAAATCATGCGTGCTATCTCTGATCATAGCATGAAGTTCAGGTATGTGTGCACAAGAAAGCTATATAGTTATCATCTCTCAATATATGTGACTGACATACTTAACTTCTCTACTATAATATATAGCTTGAAATCAGGCACTTTCGATATCAGGCTGGTTACCAACCGGCTTTCAGCACTCCTATTTTCTGAATGTTTCACAACAATTGAGGCTACAAAAATACTTATTCAAAAAACTGAAAAGACCCTTCGAAAGTCTCAAAAGCCTATATCATATAACAGCATATCTCCACTGTTTCAGGTCTGAGGAAGGTGTTAGATACCGAAATATAGCAAAAATATTCCAGAAACTCTTGAGACTTTCGAGGGGTCTCTTGAGTTTTTTGAGTCTTTTGAGTTTTTGTTGTTTTTTTTTGAAATACTTTTGGAGCCTCAATTGTTGTGGGACATCAGATATCCATGAGAATCCGGAGCAGCACAATATTGAAGACCCTTATTTTCACTGCTATATCACTAAATACTTTTTTTTCTTTCTCGGATCTCATTCTCAGTAGGATAAAACCGAATTATCGCATTTGTTCGAGCCAGTACTAGCCAAACTAAGGCTAGTTTCAAACTCTGCGGCACTGACACCGGTGATGCTGGGCCGGCAACACGTGACTGGATAGATTCACAACTCCATATGAGACGCAAAGGCCACACTCTGCCTCACTGCTCGCCCAAACTTGCCGCGTCGGCACTGCCGAGTATGAAGGTGTCCCTGTGGTCCGCATTGAAGAGGTCAGAAAAATTCTCAAAATTCTAACGACTGGAGAGGATGTGAAGATTGAAAAGAACTGTGTTTCAGTTATGGCACCGATTTCGCCTAAACTCGCGATGACCATACAAATCGCTCCTGATTACATATTCGCCTTCTTCGTTCTATTTCATGACGTAAATCTCGTGAGAATGCCAACAGGTGCTCCCAAGTCCAGAATCACTGAGTGAGCGACTCTTGAACACACTAATTCGCTGTTTTCTTACATTCATTGTTCATGTTAGGGCAAAAAACCCGACGACTCCCATGTCTAGGTGCGCGAGGGCTGTATCAGCGCCACGAACGAGATGACATAGACCATATCGCAACCTACAACGGAACAAACAAAGAACTACACCGCCATAAGCACAAAAATTCGCTTGGCCGCATGTGGCGCGCGACGTGATGTTTGCGAACTATGGGCTCTTCCTTGTTAGATCCGATCGCGCCTGTGGGGCAAAAGACACCGTCATTGGTCCCGGACCCCAAGTAATATGGCGCCCACTGCTTACATATTTCGCGTCGCACGTCAGACGATGTGCCGTGAATTTTTTTCCTAATGGCATACACCCTACAATGGATACGATTCCTTGACAAATACGACGGCGTCCCTAATCTTTGATCGACGACGGAGTTCGAAACTCCGGGATCCCCTCTGCACTTGCGTGTATCGAGATACTTCGATGGCGCGTCGGATAACCGTTGTTGTGGCGTCGTCGCCTTCTTCAGAGTCTTGCAGAGTGAAGTCTTTATGAAAACTTTTCGTTCAAACGCCACTTCATTTCACAGAAAAAAATGCCTTTGAGACCGACGTTGGTAGAGGTCCACCTGCATTCCCGTAGTGGTAGAAGAGGGGTTTACATGGGCGACCCTAAGACACCTTACTGAGAAAGTCACCGAGTAGGTTTGCCCCAATTTAACCTTTCCGGAGGCAAAAACCCAGGTGCACATCACGGATTAAATAACACCCCTTACTGACTATTGTTCTAACCCCGACTCTGTGGGAGAAAACCACAGGGGATTGATCTGATACATCAAAACCCGCATAGAGCTGCAAAAAGCGTCAGCTCCTAAGTGATACGTCCTATCTCCCGGCAGATGCATGTGAGGTGTCTTCGCTCATACTTGAGCCTTCCGCAAAATAATTGATAGTCATGGTATTGGCTACATAATACATATTGAGTAAGTTTGTCTTTCGACGATCTTTTCTAACCGCCCCAAAATCTTCTAGGCATTGCGTGGTTGTCGAGTACTTCTCGGCTAAAATTTCGAAGTACCACACCCCCTTCCGGACCTGGAGCACGACCACTGTGGAGAGCTCCGCGACCCTGGTCTGGCCCTAACCCGTACTCTCTCTGTACCCGATAATATCGTCGAAGTGTTGTGGAAGAACTAACCGTTATGGTTCTGTAGGCATTTCTACAATGTTCTTCGGCATCACAAATATCCCTTGGCCCTACGCAACGTAGAGCAACGAATCCCTCTAGGTTCTCAACCAGTACGCCCCGCACTGATCGCGCTACTGCAGCGACTGCTGGTCGCCGAGTATGAACGTAATCTTTTATATACATGATGAGTCATGCGGCTGCGATTCTCAAGTGATTCGCTAGGGGTTGGATAGGAAGAAAAGTGCAGGAACTTCAGGTTACTTCTGCGGCACGAATACAACGCACTCGTACCAGAAAAGGATGCAGAAGAGCGGAATACCGGTTATTTGTTATGTCTTCTGTTATAGGTATGCTTAGATTGATACGCTGCATTGGTTTTGTACTGAGCTTGTGCTATGGGCTTTTTTGGTCAAACTGCGGAAGTTGACATCAGCATAAAAAGAGTTCAAGGTCCCTGTCGAAATGCACAAACTTTTGCGCTCTAATCCCTTTTGCGTTGCGCTGTCGATCAGACTTCGTAGACTTTACCTTGACGCAGAGCTTCACTTGCTCTCGTGTCCATAAAAAGAAGGCTTCTCGTATTAATTGGTCCATGTTAACATTGGATTTCGACTTGAAGCTATGTCTCCTATAAAGCATATGTCCCACCCTGGCCATACAATCATCGAGCGGCCATATAAGACAGTGGCACGGAGTGCGCACTGAATTGTCTTTGTCTACGTATCTCTTGAATATAAATGTATGAAAAGGGCTGGATGAGACTTCTCAGCAAGGAGGAGCATATGGCTCGCTGCACGTCAGCAGTGAAACTTCTTCTATTGAATAGTCTGTTTCTCATTGCGGCTTATTGTTACTTATTCTATGCTAAACGGAAAAGGAATAAAACGCGATCGAATGTTTGTAACGTTTACCACCTGGTGAACAGCATAATGATTAAATTTTCGAAATGGTCACAGATAGCTTGAGGACAGAAGTGGAGGGTATCCCTTCAAGAATCATAATGCACGTACCCTGTGGGCCAACTGTGTCAGTTCTCAACGGGACCAGCAAAGGATTTGTCGCGCGCTGTAAGGTGATTCGCGTGGCCCAGTGTTCACCTGAACCGCACCCCGTACCAGGGTCAAGCCTGGCGTTGAGAAAAAATTTTTGGGAAAACAACCCCTTTTCACCCGCTGCATTTGATAAGATGTGTTCAAGGTCAGCTGGATAATTCTCAACACTGTGCACGTCATGGTATGCGTCTTGAGGCACTGAACTCAAATCTCTTCTCAAAAGTTGAGGAACGACACTGAGCACGAAGTAACGAGGGTTTTTTGAAGGAGGAATACCATTACGTGGCTCGCCCGTAACGCGCGAGCCAGACGTTTTGCGCGAAACTAATAGTTCCTTGTTCGTAATGTTGAATTACCCTGTAGAAAAGTTTTTAGCCTAATGGAGATATGATCAATTTCTGAAGGATCTCTGGGTGAACGAATAGCAACACATTCAACAAAAGAGAACTTTCTCATCCTCGTCACAAAAATGTTCTACTCTGGAGCATGCTACGCTCGTTTACTGCAAAACACACTTGTTTGAGTGTTTCGATTGCCTTTGTCACAAAAGGTAGCTT
The DNA here is from genome assembly GCA_963978905.1 of Trichostrongylus colubriformis. Lineage (NCBI taxonomy): Eukaryota > Metazoa > Nematoda > Chromadorea > Rhabditida > Trichostrongylidae > Trichostrongylus > Trichostrongylus colubriformis. Next base: position 56,773,437 of record OZ022256.1, on the reverse strand, counting down.
TTTCATATGGAAAGTGGGCCACCTCTGAACTGTAACTATCTTTGATCCAAGGTGCTCGTCACAAAGCAATTCTCAGATATGGATGTCTTCATAAAACCATGTCATAAAAAATAAAAGATGAATTATTTGGCATTAATGCCAAATACTTCATCCTTTCTGGCAATGTTAATGTGGATCTATTGGGTTGAGGAATAAGTCCCCGCGGTTTTTTCTAACCCCGTTTTTCACAATGTTTCCTTCACCTTTTCACAAAGTTTATATATGTTTTCGATAGAGCTTTCTTTGCTCTACAAAATGCTACTATCTGTTTTTCGATTACTCCGACCACCTAATATTTATGAGGTTTGGAAATGAAGTGAGCTGAAAGCAAAAAATTGGCACTTGCGCACCTCATTTTTCTCGCCTACCATCGAGATTAAAAAATGTTTGTGTATATGTTTTGATAGAGCTTTTCCAGCTCTACAGAATGGCGCTACCCCTCATTTGAATCGCTCAACTGTTTGCTCTTCTTAAGACTCACAAAGGCAGTACTCGCAAAAGTGTGCACTTTCGTTATCTTCTCTTCCTCGCCTACCATCGAGATTGGAGAGAATGTGCATATATGCTTTCGATAGAGCTTTCCTTGCTCTACAAGATAATACCACTCTTCTTCCTTATCCTCTCATATTATAGCATGTAGCAATAAGTTTTCACCTATTTTTCAACTCAATATTGCATGATGAAAATAAATTTTTTCGGCAGAGTATTCTGCAACATTCGATAGAGCTCTTTTTGCTCTACAAGACAGTACTTACGGTTTTTGTTCGAATCGATTTTTTCCATTTTTCAGACCATTTAAAAGTCGACGAAATCGAGCATTTCCGGCACCTCGTGATGAAAATGCTCGATTTCGTCGACTTTTAAATGGTCTGAAAAATGGAAAAAATCGATTTGAACAAAAACCGTAAGTACTGTCTTGTAGAGCAAAAAAAGCTCTATCGAATGTTGCAGAATACTCTGCCGAAAAAATTTATTTTCATCATGCAATATTGAGTTGAAAAATAGGTGAAAACTTATTGCTACATGCTATAATATGAGAGGATAAGGAAGAAGAGTGGTATTATCCTGTAGAGCGAAAAAAGCTCTATCGAAGGCATATATGCACATTCTCTCCAATCTCGATGGTAGGCGAGGAAGAGAAGATAACGAAAGTGCACACTTTTGCGAGTACTGCCTTTGTGAGTCCTAAAAAGAGCAAAAAGTTGAGCGATTCAAATGAGAGGTAGTGCCATTCTGTAGAGCTGGAAAAGCTCTATCAAAACATATACACAAACATTTTTTAATCTCGATGGTAGGCGAGAAAAATGAGGTGCGCAAGTGCCAATTTTTTGCCTTCAGCTCACTTCATTTCCAAACCTCATAAATATCAGGTGGTCGAAGGATTCGAAAAACAGATAGTAGTATTTCGTAGAGCAAGAAAAGCTCTATCGAAAACATATATAAACTTTGTCAAAAGGTGAAGGGAACATTGTGAAAAACGGGGTTAGAAAAAACCGCGGGGACTTATTCCTCAACCCAATAGAACACGCGACGCATTCCTTGCTGGTACCACTTCACCCTTTCCGAAGCAATGGAGTGCTCGGTTGGCATGAGCGAACATTGATGGAAGATTTGATCCCCAAACATAAGAGTAGAAGTGCGCACCACCTGTCACAACACTACCTCACCCAAACCATGTCATATATCCTATAAACAAAATGAAAGAGGGTGATCAAGCTATTGATCAATTCTTGATTATTCATCCCGGTCCTTATTTGCAGATGAGCTAGTTCCCATAGTATTATAAATGATCCCCCAAGCCAACCACAGCATGAAAAAAGTAAAACATCAAAACAATCAACTAAAAATCCGTATGCATATGCAAAGGAATGATTCCGCTCCCTAAGACTCTCCTTCACTTGAGGTTCATTGAACCCTAATATCAGGAATTATATGCCTTTGACTGTTCTTCAAAATGACAAAAGTTTCCTCATAGCAACTGCTGAATCGGTCGACAGCGACATTGGCATGTCGCCGTTCTCATGGGAGATCCCGCCCCGGGGCCAGTTAGACGACATTTGTTGCCATCAGAGGCCCACTCGGATGTGTCGCTACCGACTGACCCAGTGGTGACTTCGGCCCTTTGCTTCATGTACTAAGATAATACTCAAAATTATTCGTTGTTATAATAATTAGTGTCATAAAAAATGAAAACTAAGCTTCTGTGCAATCAGCGTGCATGCTTAAATGAATTGGACTTTACTTTCGTAATTTGCTTCACAAATTTCAGAGGAATTTTTTTCTCGTCTAACAGCTACGAGTAATCCATTACGTTAAAAATTTATTTTTGGGTCATATCTGGGACCTTTTGGGCTATTTCCACAATCATTCCGTCGAGGCAATTCTTGATGTCCTGGATATTCCGAAAGTTGTAATGTGTTTTTTTATAAAAAGTAAGATGACTTTTTTTCAATTTGACACCCTCTATACCCTACGCGTTCTGAGGACGTCCCTTATAACTGCCTGATGTCCTCAATACTTCTATTCTTTTATGTCTATACGGGGGTTTCTACCGTTTTTTCACGTCATAACAATCGTCTTTTCCCGGTTGCTTTCCTATCGCTTCCTCTTGCTGTTAAATTATTCAGATGCTCTGCCATTTGATATTCAAATGCTTTACGCTCTCTTATCCCTGAAGCAGTTCAGTTTGGGTGTACGGGCTTAATTGACCAGAGACAGGTTACAGAATCGACATGGTCCACATTGCATACGCAGAAATTTCAAAGCTATGTCTCATTCTACATCAGCAGTGTCACGAAATTTCCTTTTCTCCATGCGCCTTTTCCGACAATATCATAAAGCGTTTATACTATTTTGGCCTCTGAAAACAGTGAAAGGGGTGATGAGGACAATGACGAGCTCCGGGAGTATGTCACAAATGAAAGATGTGGATCTAAAAATACTATGTATGGCGCAGACCTTGGTGAATGGAGCACCCATGAGATTAGGAGGAGCATCGCTTTTCACAGGCTCCACCTCTCTTAATATGGTCCGCCTTCTAGGCTGGATACACCGAAATCGAGAATTCCTCGACAGGGGGATCGTATTTGAACGAATAGGAGGGGGTGGGGTCGTACCTTCGGAGGTCAGCGATAAGCGCTAAAATCTAAATTTTCACCAAACAGATGAAAAGCAAAGAGTATTTCAGTGCATATCCGTGTGAAAACAAATTATATTAAATATCTTTTGGCCACAGAGAAGGATATATGGCAATGAATCACATTGCAACTATGCATCCTAGCAACAGTTTGTGGTACTGCAGGGGTCAAAAAGAGGGGGGGGGATCCTATTCGTCGCTGTAGAGGTTGTACTAGAGCGGCGAGCGGCTATTTTCCTCGACACCTGGGAGTGCCCTGCTTTCAGGGTCATCTTTGCCAGGCAGACAATGGCTGAGGTATAAAGTAATAAGTACGACAGCAGAAAGATACTCATCGTGTTGTATTACTGCCGTATCGGAATTACATGGTGCTTGACTTATATCAAAGATTTGAATGAATGATACAACCGAATTACCCCTACCACTACCTTTAAATCAACGAATTTTCATTCACCAGGATTTCCAGCAAAACTGAATCTTCTTGAATCTTCTTGAAGGGAGTGAAAAAACTCCATTTATTCGATGGATGACCAACGTGCAACTTCTTCCACGCCTTCCAGGTGATCTAGGAAGTCGGAGACTTTTGTTCTGTCATTTGACTGCTCCTATCAAAAGTTTGACTTTTCGCACTGAAGATCACCAATTTTTGTTTTTATTGCACATTTGCTTGTCTCAAGTTATGAGCCTTTTTGTGCTCGGTCGACCATGAGCATTGCTGGAGGGCACCCAAAGAATTTTTAATTCAAAATAGTTATTCGAAGTGATTGTACTTTCACCATGCACTCCTATTTCTTTGGCCCAAAACCTGTGATGTGATTATTGCGACTCAGCACCTTCATAAACTTATGCCTTCGAACGCTTTATGTTGTGTTGAGGATGTGTCGTCCCTCAAAAACAATTTTATGCAATGTCTGCACGGTGCTTTCAGTGTTTGATGACCTTTGAATATAGAATTTTGTTACTACTTTACTGACAACTGAGAGCTCATCATTCCTTTATTTCCAGACATGCTTCCGATGGCATTTTCTAAGGGGAATTAATCGTGATGTATACATCAATTCTGGTTTTTCTATTCATCCTTCTTATCGTAGATGCATATTTCTTATGTCCAAAGCGCTGTCAATGCTATGAGAACCCTGATGGCTCATCACAAATAGTGCATCTCATATGCAAGTGGGATGAGGTCAGACATATTTTATTTAAATATTGATTTTCGTTATACAAGATTGTTCTCGAAAATGATTGCGAAAATGAGGAAGGAGAAAGAAGGGTCTCACTGTAATCCTTGAGTCGTGCGAACGAAATGTACACCGCAGTCCGCGGCGCTCTCAACTGCTGAACGATACTGTTTCTACCGTAAATGGTAGATAATGACTATGTGGTGGTATTCAATATTATCCATATCAATCATATATTATATTGAAAGGGTAAGGTTTTCGGGGTTATTAATCCTTCTAGGGGGTGCGCCGTGTATTTTAGTTCCACTCAGAATCGGCGAATTTGTCAATGACTTCCGTGACCAACTCATCAAATCGTATGGTATGGAAGGCTTGGTTGGCGTGGCTAGACGTTGATGCAGCATTTGATCCCCGCACCATGAGAGTGGGAGTGCGAGCCACCTGTCAATACACCACCTGCTCCTCTATATTATTTCAAATATTACGTTATCTAACCACAATGTCTCGCTGTTCATTTATGTACTCTGATGGCGCCACATTTAATTCACTACAACGACAAATTACATATTTACCATGGCTAGAAAATATTAAAAAAGATGAAGTCGACATCTTGTAAAGGTTTTTCATAGATAGAAATAGGCGGAATATGGTAGCGCTTATGGCAAGTACATAGCTTGTCATCTCCCAAAATCAGTGAACAAATACGTCCATCACACGCATGGACGCGCAGCTCGTTCATTTTGTTTGAAAAAACGGCTTTTATTGAGTGAGCGAGGCCTGCCTACAATGTGAGATGGAGGCAATGAATTGGTTTTGTCGAAGGGATCACTTACACTACAAAGCGGTTTAGACGGTCCTTATCGGAAGCATCAAAAAGTGGAAACACAATTGGAATTTCTGGTCTTCTGCCTGTACACTGCTGCTCGATTCACCATTAGAGCCAAACTCGAATTATTGCTTTATTAAAATCCCATTCTCTGGAAGGCTCAGACTAGTCTTTGGAGCTCATTCTTCCATATCAATGACGATTAACTCCGAATGTGATTGATCCTTGCCGGAAGATTATGATGGAGTGCCATTTACTTCTCGCACTCATTGTTCCCATGTTCTGTGAAATTGTCGGGGGAATCAACACGCTACGTTGGACACTTTCGAAGTCGACAAAGCGAACTCAATTCGAATTCAAATCGTCGACGATCAACTGTGATTCAAGGCCAAATCTCTGGAACTGATTGATGGTCTCCGGAATTTGTAGAGCATAAAAACACTTGACGAGAAAACTATTCATGTCAGCCACACAAAAAAGAGTAATGAGCCATGCTCGAAGTTTTAGGCTGATCGAAAAGTTTCGATAGGGTTGAGATTTTTTCTGTTTTATTTTATAACTCAGCAAACAATGCAAGCTAATCAGCAACATAATAACCATCGTTAGTTATAACATTGTCTCACCCGATGGGCAGGTCAGCGATTCCCTTCTCCCAGAACTGGGAAGACTGGGAGTCAAAGAAGTCAACGACCACTCCTTCAAGGTGGTCCAATTGTTTTTTGCTAGGAAAGCCTTGAGAGGCCGGAACAAGTGGTAATCTGAGGGGCATTATCAGGTGAATAGGGTGCATGTGGAACCGTGTCCCAACCTAGCTCCTCCAATTTTGCACGGCTCTCTTTACATATGAGAGAGACCCGTGCAAGACTGAAGGAGTTAGGTTGAGATTGTTAAATAAAATAGAAAAAATCGCAACCCAATCAAAATTTTTCGATCAGCCTAATAGGAACAAAGGGCATTCACCGAGGCTGGCAGCGGAACCCATGGGTGCAGCAATTACGTAATCATGTCCTTCTTCAATCGCAAAAGCTAAAGCGGTTATTTTTATGCCGGAATTTTCCAGTGATTTTGAAATAATTCTGCATTGTTGAAAACCGCCCAATATGACCTCAGTTTTAAATGACTTAAGAAATTCTTGCAGATGAATTTTTCTTGGGAAATGACTATCTGATTTTAAACCATTTCTCACTGAATATGGGAATCATTCTGTTACTTCAGCATAGCTCTCGAACATTGTAACGAATGAGTTTCATAATGGCTGCTATGAGGGCGGCCACGGCATCCCTGGGGATAAGATTGCATTGGGCCGATTTTTGCGACGCGATCTCACCAGGAGATAGCCTGCCTCACTTCATCCTGTGACAACACATTACAAACCTTGTGCTGAAGGCGAATTCCAGGGATTCTTCAGGGTAAAACCCGGGGAACATTTCGAGATTTAGAGCATGGGCATTACAGAGGTTTCAATCGGTTTGGAGCTACCTGTTACTTACATGAAAAATCTCCTACCCCCAAGAAGGGACAAAGATCACCAGCAAACACTATGTCTCCTATCTACATTTTTTAGCAAAGATTTTTTTTCAGTTAAATTCCACCAATTTTCGATCGCTGCGACACGCGGAGAGAGTTCGTACGCTTACAATTCGATGTCCACACTTTTCCAAAAAAAAGAGCACACCTCCACCAGGCCTATTTCAGGTACGATACCCCTCTCTAATTTTTAACCATTAGAGGGCTTCCTAATACTTAAACTGTGACTCTTGCAGGATTTTCGATATCTTGATCGTCTCGAAATCGACCGTTGCGTGTTAACAAGCTTGCCCACTGCTTTGTTATCGGTTTGTTTGCATCCGGGTAGCATTTTCCATAAGTTTTTTCGAGAGCATCTTCCTGTGGCGCCTACTGGGCTAAGCGCAAATTATCACGCACAATTCCACAGCGACAACGAATGAAGCGCCTTCTGATTGCATTCGAACTGCCAACGGGCACACATAACAACACAACAGCGGACAACTTCAACCCCTGCATCCGGAGTCACTAACAATAAGGGAGCTCGGCTTTTTTGAGTGGCAATCTCTATATTTTCGGCGCCTCGCCAAACGGTATAAAAAAGTCAGCTCCACCTAGTCATGAAAGCCTCTACAAAAGGACACAGAATTGACCCACGTGCTTCTAAAGATTCTAAGCAACAAAGAGTTCTTGGTGCAGGTTAAGACAGTCGAATTGAGTCACCAGCTGGCGAAGACTTTTGAACGTTACTATATGCAGGGATGCCAAAAGAGTAGTAATTTCTTTCCTCCTCATTCAACCCCACATTAGTCAAACTTCAGCAAATTCTGTCAAGGTATTTCCATCCTCCAATTCAAGAGCACACCTTATGCTATGATAGAACTCCGTAACAGCCTTCGAATAGGATCGTAAGCTTCTTCTGCGTGAACAAGATGTGTCACCTCAACTCGGCAAAATCCGAGGTTTCGCCACCCTCGTTCACAGCCATGCTGAGGTCCATTCACTCTGGCTACCTGAGGAGACTCCTACCGCATGAGACAAGCTAACTGGTGCTTCCGATGGGAATTGTTTGCGCGCGAATAGACGTCTCCGCACTCGAGTTTACGGAAAACCACTTCAAGAGCTCACCTGTATTGGTTGACTTCTGCACCTGAAGTCCATCCGGAAGAGTCAAATGTATGCCACCTTTTGACTTAGCCGATAATCAGTCATTGAAAATAGGAAAATAATTAGGACTCAATCGAGAATGCATCGTCACATTTTCCCCTTTGCAGAATTATTCTTCAATCTCCAACACCACATTTTTCGTGTAACAGACAGCTCTGAAGCGGCCCTATCTAAGTCTAACCGCGCTGCGCCTGAACGTAAGCCAGAAAAATACAGCAAACGCTCGAAAAGTAACAATTTTTGTGATAATTCTAAGGCTCAGAACGTTGTTTCATCGAGAAATCATTCAAAGCAATGTCTCTGCGATGATTCTGCATGGAATCGCAACATACATTGCGCAGTGGCAGACCACGTTTATACTTTGCGATGCCAGCGGCAGGGCGCGGCTACCTGCCTCTGCGTCTCCGCCTGTGTCACCCTGCCTTGTTGCCCGCGTCGTCTCTGCACCTCTCCCCTACCAATGTGCTATGGAACGTAGCCACACCCTGCCGGCGCAAAGTATGAACGCGTCCTCAATCTTCTCTGTATTCCTATGACATTTTATATACGTACATATTTTTTATTTAGGGCTTGACTAAGCTTTATTCCTTGATTATCAAGAATGCCAAACTACCGTCGATACCTGATGAATTACTACGATACACACCGAATCTGATGACTTTAGATTTGAGTGGAAATGCATTACGAATTGAGCCCTATACACTACGATCGCTACAGTGAGTTTCCATGACTACTTATTCTGCTCGAAGCTCTCCTTCTTGTGTTCATCGATGTTAGTTAGGGACTTTCGTAAAATGTTCGGATATACAGTAGCGCTCAAAAGTCTTCGGCGAAATGGTCTTTCACTTGGGTTTCTCACTTGTAACTTTTCTGCAACTGCACCGATCTAACAATAAGAGAAATTTCAGTATGTTGTAATTGGAGACACTGCATACTTAATATACTATTAGGTTGGACGGGAAGTTCTGGGACACCTTGTGAGAAAAATTCAATTTATTTTAATTTTACTCACATGTAACTTCAGTCACCAAAGTATGCACCATCGTGATCTACAATGTACTGCCAACGCTCAGGAAGATCGTAGATACCCTTCCGGTAGAATTCGGGAGACTTCTGGTCAAAGAAGTTCTGGAGCCCGCTCTTGAGATCGTCGTCATCTTTGAACTGTCGCCCGTCAAGGAAGTGGCTCAACGACCGGAATAGGTGGTAGTCAGTTGGGGACATGTCCGGGGAATATGGTGGGTGGGGAAGCGTCGTCCAGCCGAGGTCCTGGATCCTTTGACACGCCAACTTTGCCACATGTGGGTGAGCGTTATCGTGGAGGAAGAGGTCTTGGTCCATTTTTCCGGTAAGTTTTGGCGCTCCGGTGTCCAATTGCCTGCAGTAGAGATCGGCAGTGGCTGTCGTGTTGGATGGTAACAGTTTCCTATTTTTTTGAAAATTTTCAAAAAAAAAAAGTTTTTTTCTCAATGCAATTTTTTGAATATTTTCCTGTTCCAATTTGAGCCGATCGAGCCATCGGGCTGCCGCCATATGAGAGACAGTACCTGGGTCCATCGACTGGTTAATTTTGTTAGTGGCCTCGCATGCTGAGGAACCGAGGCGGTGTTCGTGAATTTCGCACCTTTCGCGAAATTGCCGTAAATTCACTGCTAGTTGAAGCCGTAGAGAATATGAATGTGCTATTCAGAAGCCCTTTTCAGACGCTTCATATACCCCCCACTACCAAATGCTCCCGAAGCTTTACAGGTTTCTACAGGAAAAAACAAAAAGTGTCCCAGAACTTCCCGTCCAACCTAATATTTTGGCGCTCAACGGTGTAGGTTACGTGGTTTTATGAAAGTTTTTGTTTTTGGAGTGCCATCGCTATGCCGTCCCGCTGTGCCGCTTTCATCAAAAGTCGTGGTCTTTTTACAAAATATTAATGTTCTCTGAGGCTTGCTCGTTTTGTTTTTGTAAAGAAAGCCGTTTTTCTTGGCCAAGCCTTTTACTTTTTTTCGGTGATCTTGTAGTAAATTCTTGTAAAAAACCATGAAAAGTGTCAAGCGGCACTCAAGTAGAAGGAAATGTTGACAATAGGTTCAGGTACCACATATTAAAATTTTGTCAAATTTGGTCAAGTAGAAAAAGAGTTATGACAAAAAAGTTTTGGCCGAAGACTTTTGAGCGCTACTGTATAGAGCCATTCCGGAAGTCCTTTGCAAATTCACTCTTTTCCTCTTCTTTAAAACTACTCACCGATCTCTAAGAACCCTAGAAAACATGAGGTTTAGCAAGCTATCGCACAAACATTGAGGGATTCTGCAACGAATTTTCGGGTGAAGGGATTATGAAAACTGAAGTAGAATTTGACAAGGACGCAGAGGCTCAGAAAATAAATTTCAAGGCGTATTTTGCGACCAAATGAGCCGACTGGACAACCTTTGGGACCTTTGGACAGTCGTTCCTCGGGTAGTTGTCCAGGTTGCACCTTTTCTGTACCTCCACGATGGGCCATCATGGCACCACACGTGCCCGAACCCTCTGATACCACTCTCACTTTGCTCAGCTGGCCAATGAAGGGACGTCAAGAGGTGGATGTAGACGGGGTGTGTTTGAGCAGATGTAGCGCCGTGATGGCACATCGTAGCTGTGCAAAAAAGTGCATCCTCGATAGTTACATACCTAAGAATCCATTGTTTCACAGGGATAAGTCGGCCAATCTGAATATCGCGAGTTACTGCTTCAAACCAAGTTCGACTTCTTTTTACAGGAAATTGACTCATTTGGACATGAGCAACAATTCCATCTCTTTCATCACAAACACACTTGCTTCGTTGACAAGATTGAATGTTCTGGCTTTGGACAACAATAAACTTACAAACATCGATTTCCGAAGGTTGGTCAACACCTTGTAGCTTCAGATTTCGTGGGTACGATGTCAAGGTCATTACTGATCGATACCAGTCTTCCTCTGAACGAATCACGATCGCTCCAGAGCAAAATATTAGTGCAAAAATATATAATATTCGGTCATCCGACCGTAACTCCTCTGATGAATTCAGGTTACCCGAAAGACTGACAGACCTTTCGCTTCGCAACAACTACATCACCACTATTCATTATGCTCCGGAAAGTGCCAGGTGAATCTTTTTGTCTGTGTATTTCGAGCTAATTCGCAACAAGAGCAGTTTGTGTAGTTTGATAGCTCAAAAACGTCCCCAGTGGGATAACAGAAGATAAGATTAGGAAGTAATTCCGAAATCAAAAAAAAATAGAAAGATAAGGGAATAAGTTTTCGGTGTTGATCAGTTCCTTCTATGAGAAGCGACGCGCATTTTAGTTCCATCCAGTATCATAGGGGCAGGTAATAAAATTTGGCCAATGCAATGATCGCAAGGGCCAGCCGATGTAAAAATAAGTGCTTGTATCCTACCAGATGAGTCTGCTACCTATTCATCGACCCCGTAGGGATGGAAGGCATGGGTGACCTGGGCGGGGGTCGATGTGGGATTTGGTCCCCGCACCATGGTCGGGATGTATGTCATTAGGACAGAAAAATCGCTTCGCGGCAATCGGTGTGCTACGGGATGGTGCGAGCTATGCGCGCCGTATTGGAAGGGTCGTGAAGCGACATGACGACGATCTACGCCTCAATCTGAGCGTAATCGCTTCAGGACTGCTAATACGGCGCGCAAGCGCGCGCCATACCGTCGCGCGCTAAACGCGGCCACGTGATTTTCTGTCCTAATGACATACACCCCCATGAGAGTGATTGTGCGCATCACCTGTCACTGCACCTATCCCGCCCTTTTTTTCAGAACTACTTGAAATTTTCGAAAAAAAAAGAATTCATAAAAAGGGAAAGCATAGAAGTTCATTACTGAAATCAGTGGAAATGTCTTAAAGATGCCGGAAAGGGTAAATTTGGCAGATTGTGGAATATGAAAGGAAGGGTGCTCAGCAGTGTAACAGTGGAGATAGAAAGAAATAAAACGCCTGAAGAACCGAGAAATGGGAGCCCGGGATCCCCTCCCTTATCTCTCGCTTCCTTCTGCCTCACTAGCAGAGGATAGACTGCAGACAGGCGTAGAAGGTAAATTGGCCGGCCGCGAATGTCGCCCCGCTCTCGCCGGGAATTTGCCCTACCGACGAACTGCTCAATGACATGCCGGTGATAAAACCCAAATCGCGTTTTTTTCGATGTGAGTTTCGCTGAACGTCACCTCTTCTGAGGTGGAAGGTTTGTTTTCAGAGAACGTGTTTTCCCAGTTCTCACTTCCTCCTTCCTTACCGCTGCCTTTAACGAACCAGTATCACAAGGGAGAAGAGCTATTGATTCGTTTTAGGACGCACCAGAAGTTAGCCTGTGACCCTATAGTTTTATTGTTAGTAGGGAATGTTCTTCGAGATTGCTTGGAAGTCGATGCGATGTCCTGACCACAGGCATCCCTGTTTTTCCTCAATAACTTGCGCTACTCACGAAAAGATAATGCCATAATGGTGATATGATCGAATTCACAGGAGTAACACGTGCTCTCCCCCTCCCCCGATTAAAAAAAAACTCTATTACAGAGGAAAAATAAGAGAATTTTGAGTTCAGTGGCACTCCAAGTTTCCTACGGAGCCCTACACTGGCGCACTTCGTTCTATGCATCTATAGTACTGAATTACTTTAGTACTTCTATGACCAGCTTTTTACAAAGAACAGAAACAGAGGAGTAGTGATGGAGGAGAAGAAAAACTGTAAAAAAAGGAATGGAAGGGGGAATGGAAAGGGGTAGAAAAAGAGGGGAGTGAAAGAGGAAGGACGGTTGACCCGTTTCGCCGCTTCATCAGACCAGTTAACGATAACATCAATCCCGAGGCCCTTCAGCGATAAGGACTGATATTAATCTAAGTGTGTAACAGGTAAGGTAACATGAAAACATTTGTTATTCCAATATTAAATTATAAGTACAAAGGGTAAGAAAGATTAGAACCTATAATCATACAGATGTAAAAGACAAACCGTGCTCGCAGCTGGGGTTGTGGCCGGGTCACGATGTACGGCCGACAATCGACCAATAGCTCTCGTGGTTCTTTGAGATAAGTCACAAGCAAAAAAGCTTCAGGAGTCTTCATCGAATCGATCTCGCCGGGAATCAGCTGGATTTCATTGTTGGCAGTGGATCAGTGAACATGCTCCCACCATCGTTGAAACAAGCCGACCTTTCTCGTAACCGAATCACTTTTATCCAAGAAGGTGCTCTGGGACATATGAAAGAGTTAGCCCTACTTGACCTGAAGTAAGTACTTTGATATTGTATGATATGATTGTCTTCACAAGGTTTCACTCTAATATAACGTTGTTAAATATAACATTGTGTCTATGTATTTTACTGTATTGTTTATTTATTAATTATTATTTGTTATTTACTATTTATTATTTTTGACATCTTGGAATGTTGATATTAATGATGTATTACTTGTTATTTTTATTTATAACCTGTTATTATCATATTGTTATTTATTACTTGTTATGTATCATTTATTATTTCTTGATATTTTTTAGTGTTGATGATGATATTTATTATTTATTTTAAAGCATTCACACGCAAAAATACATATCTCCTAATTATCTCAAATTTTTAGATCAAATCTTCTGACAGAACTGAAAGAATCCTCAGTGAGTGGTCCACAAAATCAGCTGCGCATGTTTCTCGAGGGTAATCCATTCCAGTGCCATTGCGGACTACGCTGGTTGTTTCATGTGAAAACAAAGGTACAGACTGGTATGCTGCAGTCCTACCGTAATCTTCAACATTGATTGATTCATTATGTCTCTAATTAAAATAATATTTAAGGCTGCACCAGTCGTACTCGATCTGCCCACTCTTACTTGCACACCGTTGTTGGACGACAGCCAAGTGTTAAATTTGACCGTGGCCGATAGAACGAATCAGCTGACCTGCAGATATGAAACGGTGAGCATTTCTCCTATTTGAATTTATTTTTACATGGTATCCATGTGTCGGTGCTCTTATTTGTTGGACCCATTGCAGTTTCAGCAACAAAATATGATGAACATTTTTTTAACTACCGTATCTCACCTTTATTTGCTAAATACTCTATTTTCAGCTTTGCCCATCGTCATGTACCTGTTGTGAAGAGCCGACATGCACATGTCGAAGCACATGCCCAACCCAGTGCCTTTGCTATCGTTCTGCCAATATTGAGCGACGAGTATGTGCACTACACCTTTAATGAAAATGAATTTCTCGAAAAAAGAGTAGTTAAACTAAATTGTTTGAATGTTCGTTGCTGGGCCATTCAAGTGACTGGATGGTTTCGAGCTGTTGGCCTACATCAAGAACGGTTTCAATTCAATCTGAAAACGATAATGAGTTTGAAACCTTTCCTCCATACAACGACCTTTTAAGCTGGCGGTTTGTTTTTCATTCGGAAGGGAATGCATAGTCAAGCGCTTGAATATTTTTTATATAGCTCTCCCCGCCCATCAGTCTCATATGATCATGGTTAGACCGCGGTCGTACTCTGCGGTGCCGGCGGTAGGGCGTGGCTGCATATCTCTGCGTCTCCGCCTATGCCACCATGCCTCATACCTGCGTCATCTTTGCACCTCCCACCGTGCCACTCTCCCTCTCTGCCTATGCACGCAGCCACGCCCTGCCGGGTGAGTATGGCCGCGACCTCGTACTCCCGTAGCACGACGTGTCTGGGATTTTGCGATTTTTCTGTCTTGCGGTGTCGCCGCTACCCACGCGCATTTGCGGTATTGCACAAACTCAAAGTCGTAGTATCGCGGAATGTACGACGTTACAAAATAGCAGAATCGCGAAATTGCAAAGTCTGACGGCGGCCTAAGAAGCAGCGTGATGTTCATCAGAAAAGTTACGTCAGCTCACCAATTACGACGTTCCTCTCCAACAACAAAAATCGGCCCCCATCAGGATTACTTGATCCCATGTAAGAGATGTGGATTTCATTCATTAAGCTGTTAACGCCATCATTCCCTGTGGAACAGCTAGTAATATAATAGGTCAATCGGAGGATATGTTAGACATTGCTTAGAGTTAGTGTTTCTGGCGGAAGAGAAAGGATACATATCAATCAAGTGACTCAGGCCGCGTGATCGCCTGAATCGCTAACCCTGATTGATGCTTCTTCACCCTCTTTCCCGTCCCTTTCCGCTGCTCATGCAGTGACAGTGAAAACAGTACAGTATTACTTATGAAAAACTCACCTTTGCAAATGAGCCCAACCAATATATTTTTTCTCAGTTAGCATATTTTTTCAGAGCGCACAGAACATATTGGACTGTAAAAAGCTACGACTGGATCTTGTTGATATCCCCGAATCCGTTACAGAGCTACGTATTGATTCAGCAAAATGGAAATTGTTGGATATCGAGAAGTTCCAGGTATTTGTTCAATTTTCCGCGACAACTGTTTTGTCCTCGTCCGATAAACAAGCGAGCCATTACGGTAATCTACGGTAACCTACGCATAGACGGGTGCTTTATATGACACTTTCTTCACCAATCAATGTTATTAAAAACTACTTTTTAGAAACTACGTCATCTCGTGGCATTGCGTATATCGAACACGTCGATCTCCGATGGTGAACTAGTGAGTCTACCACGTTTTCCTTACACAGTGAATAGAATTACAATTTTTATAATAAATATTTTCATCTACCACCAATTACAAGGAATTGTTGTTGTCATCACTAATAAGCATCATCGCATGGGTCTTTAACACTTTGTAATAGCTAATAAATTTAAAAAATTAGTTTAATGAAATCATTCATCTGCTCTTCAAAATACAGGTGGTTAAATAAAGTGCTACTAAGTAAGGAAGTCTCAAAACATGCAGCAGATACGGCTGGTGCAAATGGCTCATTGTGCACGACCGTGTGGTCGCATTTTTATCGATAATGAATAGTCTATGATCTATTGATAATTTTGTCATTTGGTAAAATCAATAGCATTTTTGCAGGGTTTGTTGGCATCAATCGGCTCACTAAAGCGTGTTCAACTCAGCTCCGTAACACTCTCCAGGATTCCTCCACAATTTGGTCGTCTCGTCCACTTACAACTAGCTGGTAACTCGTTGAATCACCTCACTGCTGATGATATAAAGGTGGGTGAGAATACCCAGGGTTTTTGTAGGTTTGAACCCTTTGCGAAGGACCCACTTGATTCTTCACTGTACTGAATGTGCTTTGTAAAAGAGTTGTAATTTTTCAGGTGCTTAACGCTGTGAAACGAGTGTCCCTGGGAGGTAACACAAGCAGTTTTTCATGCGACTGTGAAACGCCCACTCCATTACAGCTGTGGCTACGTGAGAAAAGAAATCGGGACAAGGTAGGAAGAACTACCAGTCATCATTAGCATAAAAGCAATTTTCTGGCTTTTTGTGGCCTTGAAAATTTTCGAAGGAGGGTACCCAGGACAATTGGACTGTAAAGGCAAAGTATCTCTGTCGTTTAATGCAACTATGACATCGTGTCTGTTACTCAGTGCCAATGATACCTCTGACTCTCTGAATTAAGCCTTCTCCTGGGATTCACTTCTATAAGAATGAACCTATTTTGAGGGAGGTTCTCATTATTTTACAGAAGAATCTAGAAAATAACCAAGAGTAATAGCACGGGTATGCTCTTGTCCTCACAAAATTTCATGAAAAAAGGTGCCTTATGAAAGAAGGTGATAGAGTGCACTATCTTTGAAAATCTCAAAAAACAACTAGTTGTTAACACTATTACTGTCAAAAATTACTATTAATAACTATCAAAAATACTGACGATCAGTACTTTCAAAAAAAGCTATAGAGAAATATCTACACTCAGAAACTTCCAGGTAGAGGACATTGAGAAAGTGACCTGCTTCATACCCTCATTTGGCAAGGTTCCAGTCATTGCAACGCTGCCATCGAATGGTAAGGCATTTTTATGTGATCGAACTTATCTCCACTTTTCATGTCGTGTTTTCACTTATGAGTCGTCTCGCAAAGGTTTTTTATACCGAATGATAATGGGTGGTAAATAGTGTCAATACTAATTAATATATTTCTACAACGGACGTTGTAATGGAAGCAGAAAATTAGATCAATCGGCTTATCTTATTTGAGCAGTAACTAGCTTAAAGCTATCCACGTTATAACATTTCTGAAGTGCTAGGATGCGCCATTACGGCTCCACACACACTCGAACCCACGCTAACCACTCCCTTTTGGCTCAAAAGATCATTAAGGAGTTTATTTGGGCCTGACTAGCGTGGGTTTAAGAAGATGTAGTGCCACCATGACCACTGCTGCAACCAGAAGCAAGGTCGATAATTGCGACCTAATTCTGAGAAGAAAAGTCCTCTAATCCGATCATCGCGAGCTGCGCTTTCAAATGTAAACTGGAAAGATGCCAATTCCGAGAATATTCCTCCCTATATTCTCAGGTGGAAACTTCCCTGAACAACGCTCCAACCGTTTAGGATGGAACAATGGCCCTTAGCTTTTTTGCGAATCCAAATTAGAGCATAAAATAGCACGCCTACAGTATGTGTTACACCTTCTGTAACGTCATTCAACCCTCTGGAAATCGAAGATGTGCTTTGCCTTTGTATTGAGCACTTTAATTCTTTGATCAGAAGTTTATTCAGATTCGATTTGCCAAAAAGAAACGGTAGGAACTACACAGTGGATTAACATGATTACGAATATCGAAAAGCGAAGAAATAGTACACAGAATGAGGTACCATTTCGAACTTGTTTGAGTTTTAGAGTCTCTGATATAACCAGAACGCCTTCAGAAGAACGTAGATGGCTCAGACTACTTTTCATCTACGGAGCATGGTATCAGTATCTACTCCACTCAGAAAGCAGGAAGCACTATCTCGTCCGAATTAGGCAGCTTTACTTCTACGGAAGAGGATCTATACACTGAATATGAGGATGATCAATCAGGAATGACCGTATCCTCAAATTCCACATCACGTCTGACTTCACTGAGCCCAAAAGAAGTAGCTTTGTCTACAAACTCGGAAACGATCAGGCTTCGTACCGTCACTGTCGTTACGTCAACGGTTCCGTCTACGACAATGTAAGTGAAACGCTCTCTTCCATTCGATTACCTTTACGTGAGAATACTTTTGATTTGAAGAAGTGACATTAAATCCTTTACGAAAAAAAAGGGTAAGCTTGCCACTGAATGCTTTTAAAGCCTTTGATATTTTTGATTTTCGATAGCTGCTAATTTTCGCTGCAGCCGCGATGCAAAAGTTGCTACAAGTATGCTGAGTTATGGCGAAAGTTTCGGCCTCGAACAGGACTCAAACCCTACGAGATCAAAGTTTTTGCCCATAAGTCAGCATACTTGTAACAGCTTTCAAAAGCATTTGACAGCCTCTACCGGGGTGGGGGTCAACTGGTCGAATTTTCGCTTTGCGGCGTCGCACTCGCGGCGCCGTCAGTATGAGTCCTTTGGAATTCCGCTCAAGACGCAATAAGCTGGTACCGTAAGGGACCATTAAGGATTGCACCTATTGTTAGCAATATGTTGTGAATTAGAATTTCCTGAAACTGCAATATGAGCTCTCCATCGTCCTTCAAAGCTAATAAAGGCATAGCTAGTACTGCTTTTATTGTACTTGAGGTTGTTGTTGATTGTTGTGGTGTCTTGATGGGTTTCGTCAACCGTTAATGCTCCTGAAGAAATTTCTACGAATCACTTACTGCAGAATGAGAGAGAGAAACAAAAACAAAAACATTTAAATTACTTTCAATATTTCAGTTCTCTCAGGAAGCATAAGAACAAAAGCAAGTAGACGTCTGCGCTGAAAATAGGTACAATCTTTGAAGGTCCCTCACGGTACCAGCCCATTACGTCTTGAGCGGAACTCCAAACGACCGGTACTCACGACACCGTTCTTCGCGGGCGGTCGAGCGAAAATTTGACCAATCGACCCCCACTCCCTCTACCGTACCCTTCTAATACGATGGCAATAGTAACCATACGTACCAGTAGCGCTAACCGAGGGTATCAATTGTTTAGTATGAACTCCATATTCATCCGTTCAGTGAATCTTTGTACACCCAAATTTTACTTTGTGTACAATAGCGAGCATGCTAAGAAGAGGAAAATAGGGAGAAAAAAGAGAGAGAAATGGGATTGAAAAAGGATTCCTGTGAGTGTCACTAAATTCGAACATTTCAGACCTTCGTTTACCACACCGCGACAACGTCGGAAATATTCACGTGACCACCACCCGGATGAGGTGTGTTCATTCACCATCGCCAAACTTATGATAAAAGAAAATTTAATACACAAACAGCAAATATTATACATAACAACTCGTTGACAATGGAAGACAATGGAAATCAAATTGAAAGTGTTGGCCTGCACCCTGAAGTTGATGAGAAGCAACAGCTCAATTTTTATTATTTTCACGTATACTAATTGCGAATGAAAGGTGGAGCGCATGTAAATGCTTTTCCCTTCATACAACCATGGCCACGAATGATAGGGGAATCAGAAGGCGGTTCATCGGCCATGTATCTGGTGCAGATTGGAAAATCGGAAACAAGGGTCAATCGATTATCCTGAATCCATCATTTTATTTTCCGGAAAAACCTACAAACACAGAAATCTCCGATCAAACTTTTATTATTTGTGCATATAAAAAATTTGCGAATGGTACGAGAAATAGCCACAAAGTGGGCAATAGTTCATTGACTTAACAAGTCTGAAAGAATGCCAGATTGTGGTGCAGGAGAAGATCAAGCGCCTATGAATCCCATCGTCAGATGTGATAACTCACCGACCTCATCACACACAGAATGCAGGCTTCTGTTGTCTTGAACGGGTTCTGCCTTTTTAATGGAGAATGCAAAGAATCAAAGTGTTTATTTTATTTTATTTTATTTTATTTTATTTTATTTTATTTTATTTTATTTTATTTTATTTGTTTATGTTTAGACGAGCCAAAACATTCACAGAAGTTGTACAACCACTGTAGTTAGTCAAGAAGGCCATGAAGCAATCCGACAAATCCTTACAAAAGTAATCAAACCAATGATAAAAGGGCATCATTAGTCTACTAGTAGGTCGAAGGGTAAACAACCCATGGATGAATTACTCAAGCGCAGTAGTATTTAAATCATCCTTTCGTGCCAGAAGTAATCGCGATCGTAGGACAAAAATAGATTTAAACAAAATTTCCTATTCAGTTCCTTAACGCATTGGTCTTCATACTATTCGTGTGTGTGCTTATTCTCGTCGTCACAATCGCCTTCACTTTGTATTACAGGTACGTTTTAGCATTGAATTTTGAATGTTTCCATAAATTCAAAGCCGTGAGCGGCAATTCCAGATTTGTCCGTGCTGATGGTGGATCGAAACATCACAAACACCTTCCAGAAGCAGCACCACTGAATGGGGAAACAACAACTACAACGAATGGAGTACACATTTGAAAGCTTTATAATCCTGTTATCATCAAATTCCTTGACTTCTCCCCCCCCCCCTCCTCACCTTACCGTAACATCAATGAAGCGGCAAGCTTTAATTTTACCTTTAGAACTGCAATATGAGTATCTAGAAATGCTATACAGCTTTTTAGAATTCCATCAACCGAGCTAATGCGGTTTTGAACAGGAAAAGCGTAGAAAAAAAGCAACTAATGAAGCGTGCAGTGAAAGGGGCGAGGGCGAAGCGGCGATAAGTCAGTGTGACCACGTCCCATTGCACGCTCAATTGTCATATATTATGGACATGATGATGTAGCGTAGCCATTTCTTTTATGTCCTTCACCTTTGCTGCTTTGCTAATATAAAAATGACTCATTTATCTTCACCTTAATAGTCCCCAATACTAGTACTAATAGTGGTGTGGGAGCAAGCGTTTCACAGTACATACATAGGTCTAGAAGCCATGCCTTCTTTTTGTTATTGGTCCACCCTTTTTAATAAGCGTTGATCAGAAATCTAGTACAGTATCCTTGACCGAGGGTATCTACTACTGTACAGTATGATTATGCAGTTCGCATAGTACTAGTTACATGTATAATGTTCTTTGTATTCATTGTCATTTTGATGTTAACTCCATATTCATAGAAAAGCATTGACATTGTCTTTCACTTTCCGTCTCTCTTATTTTGCATTACTAATCTACATTGATTTGGTAATCAGTAAACAATAAATTCTGCTGTGGAATGTAGAAAAAAGTCGAAGTCTTCAAAAAAATGAATGAAACTGGGACCTTGCAAACGTGCCTTGGGTAGTAGGACATCTGGCTCAACCTTAGTAGTGTTATAGAGTCCGAGTATCTCATCACTCTGAACTGAGGATATTATAGCTCTATTTCATTTTCAATCTCAAAATACCCTTGAAATAGCTTGGTATAACTACGATATCAACGTAATATTTTATTATCACCCGAAATTCTTCATTCCTTTGTACTAAGAATGGAAATCCATTTCGCAGGGTTCACGACAGATAATCGCAGGGTTGATATTATTATAACATTTTTACCGATAATAATTAATATTGCATTATCATTGATCAAAATAATTGAAACGAGAGTGATTGTAATAACGAGATGAGCTATGCATCATTCGGTATTCAACTATTCACTTATTTATTTAATTATTCATCTATTATTATTTGCTCCTTTAGTTTATTTTTTATTTATTTTCACTTTTTATACCTATTTCGGTATATTCTATGCTAGTATGCTTATCCTAAAGAATTCTTACCTTTCTCAACAATACAGTTGACTCATATAAACGGTCCTATACGAACTTACAACATACTCTCTAACTTTTTTAGGCCTCGCTTCATAGAGATAGCGTCTGTGCCCAGTTACTACGTGAGTAATTGAACTCCAGACGCTATGCGACACTTAAGAACAATTCCTCAGTCACTTCAAGGCATATCTCCCCATATACTTTCATTTCAGTTATTTCAATTAATGATAATCCTATAACAATAAATATTATTATTATCACTGTAAGGTCAATCCGTAATTATTGTAACCACGATTCTGACGGGAATAGAATGCATAAGGCTTTCCAATGAAAAATTTATCACGGTGAAACGCTGCTTCACTTCGGTAACAGAGTATAATAAAAATTAAAAAAAAAACATTTGTGATCACAACATCCGTGTTTAAAGGCACAATTCACGATAATATGAGTACCTTGGTTCCATCAACAAGCTGATAGCCCCTTCCACAAGGGCAAAGCGTGTGCCGTCATCACGGCGCGAGGGTGGGTGCTTAACGCGTAAGGGACATGTGAATAAGATGCCGGCCACCTCCTCAAGATGGCCCACACCCCATCTTCGATTCAAGCAGCTGGTAAGCGGTGGCTTCCACGTGTAATGAGAGGCATGATATCGACTGCGATAAGAAATAATAGGAGATACTCCCATTGTAAAAACAACCTTATCGGATATTATCACGTAAAAACTTGTCCAAATATTACATGCTTTTAAGCTGCAAACTCGTCGAATCCAGAGGTCAGAAACACTTCGTTTCCAAGGTTTTCGGAAAGTTTCGCCGTTTCTTTTTCACACTTGTCTTCTTTAGCACCCCCAGAGTCGTTATGAAGCGCAACGAGGCATGAAAATTATCGTGAATTGTGCCTTTAACACTGATAATTTCACTGCATGTGCACGTTTCTTGACCACTATTGCAGTCAATTTCCATGCGCCATGCATTTGGCTATTGTTCAGAAAAGTATAGGGGCTTACATGCTATTGAATCCATATCCAATTGTTCATCAAAGCCGGTCGACTAACAGTGCACCAGTACTAGCCTCGTAATGGTCTGGATATAGACTGAACGGCTCTCGAATGATAAGACCGCATTCATACTCAGCGGTGTCGGCGACAGGGCGTGGCTGCGTGTCTCTGCGTCTCCTTCCATGCCACCCTGCCTCGTTGTCTGCGTCGTCTCTGCACATCATCTGAGTCACTCTGCCTCGCTGCCTGTATACGCAGCCATTCCCTGTCGACGTTAAGTATGAACGCGACCTAAGCGACTTGGTAAAGACTCCGGCATACAGTATGAGCTTTCGGGCTTGCAGTTCGCTATGTGCTCATACGACTCCTTGCCAAGACATTGAAAGTAAATTCATTGGGTTTTTTTTATTATAAGCTCCCTTCTTTCCCACTCTTTCGCTTGTCCTCCCTTTTACTGTTTCACTTGCTTGTTGCTGAGCGCGGTCTTCGCCACCATTATCTTTTCTGAGTCTGAGTGTTTGTTTACGGAGGGCAGAATTTCAGAATACGCTTTCCTCCCCTGTCTCCCTTCTTTGTTTCTAAGCTTCTTTAAGGACGTATTCGCTCCCATAAAGTCCGGCGTGTAAGACCTTTTTCACGTCATTTTATTTTAGAAGTGTACATGATGAATAAGCTGCGGTTCATCGCACCGCTATCGAAGCTTTCGTAACCATGCATCACTGGGATAAGCCCTGCTTGAGCTTTGATCACCTTACTCATAAATACTCCCACATATATCCTGTTCTTCGATAAGCTACGAATAATTGGGAAGAGATGACAAGATAGGCTTGCTCGAAAACTGTTCGGATTCTACCGTTCTTTATCCTAAATCTGACATCAAAGTGAATCAACTTGAAAACTGTAGTTCTTTCGAAGATTTCCCAAGTATTGGTGCTGTTTTCAGCCAGGAAACCACGTATGTCTCCAGCAGGCCCCGCTGTGAACCCTTCACCTACCGCACCGCCACCGCATTTTCTTAATGCAGGCTTTCAAGGCTTTCGAGATCGCAAAGTAGCCCCATGGGATTTGTGAGTGAATTAGGTATGTTCGGGTAACCAAGAGGTGTCACTACTTATATGGGCCATAAAAACGCATTAGTGTCCTTCTTGTACTACCTTTTAGCTACTGGCATTAACCTACCTGTGACACAAATGTGCTCATATCCTCCAATTTTCATTATACGATTCTAGGATCTAAGAACACGGCTGTGTATGGTGGATTTTCAGCAGTGGGCGTGACCAGATTACCAGTTGAAGCGGGGTTGCTCACTTTATTGTCCCATTTCCTTGGCATTCACGCTCTCTCACCCATCAACCGTCAAATTCAGAACTTTTTAATCGGCCTTTTGCTTCCATGGACCATAGCCATGGGTATAGGCGTGAAGTTCACGTACGGGAACATGCTCACAGGGGAATTGCCAAAGACCACCAAGAAACCCACTCAACCAGAGAGATTTTGGAAAACGTAAGAAAAGAATTCTCACATCTTCAAGAGAACACAAAAGAACTCACCGAAAATGGCAGACATCGCCAGCAATTCTTAACTTCTCCAAGCATCTTCCATGAAATTTTCATGGGGACTTTCGGTGATGACATTTTATCCATTTAGACCAGCAGTTTTTCAAAGATCAATGGCAACTGAGAGAGCCGAAAAACAATTGAAGACAAGCCTTTATTGCGTGCCGTGCCATCTAGATGCCTAGGTGAAAACGCTTCATGAGCGATGACTTTCTCATCCCTCCGGAAGCCCGATACTTCCTCCCTGATGACCTTGCTTGCGATGAACTTGTATAGGGCAAGCCTAAAATGTTTTGAATCTTTCGAATTTTAGATTTGTTTTCGACTTCCATTCTTTGAATTTGGTCTTTTGTTCAGAAAGCACAGCTTCCGAATTGCAGCCGGCTAAACATCGGTAGCTGGCCAAGTAATACTCGCGACGTCATCACTTCCCGTTTTTATATCCTGCCATCAAATTCTATGCCACCACACGGCATTGAGCCATCATTGCTGAAAATTCTTTATCCGTTTTCTAATTAGCTTTTTTAAGATCATATTGATAACCCTTCACACAACACGTGGTCCTTATTTTCGTACATAAGTATGTCCAAGCACAATATTTATTTTCTAACTTTGTACAGCTTACCGTTTTAAGAGCTTGTTTAGGGTCTTCTGTAACGCTATAGATCCTGTTGAATAAAGTAAAAGAGGATAAAGTTCTCTGGCATTGATCTTTTCGGATGCGCCGTGCATTTCGATGGAATTTGACCTATACAATGCATTGCATGGGCTAGCCGATGTACAAGTCAGTGCTTTTATCCTCCCAAACGAGTCTGGTACCATTTTACCTTCTCCGATGTAATAAAAGGCTTGATGGGCCTAGCCGGGCACTGATGTGGAATGAGATCCCTGCATCATGAAAGTGCAAGTGCGCGCCACTTGCTACTACGCCACCTTTGTCCTTCAATCCTGTAGTATACTAACCATATATTA
Organism: Trichostrongylus colubriformis; assembly: GCA_963978905.1. Classification (NCBI taxonomy): domain Eukaryota; kingdom Metazoa; phylum Nematoda; class Chromadorea; order Rhabditida; family Trichostrongylidae; genus Trichostrongylus; species Trichostrongylus colubriformis. The sequence goes on along the minus strand of OZ022256.1, from coordinate 56,748,340 downwards.
TAACGTTATGATTTGCCACTTATTTTGCGGAGTTTCCAAAACGATTTATTTTTTTTTCTTCATAGTAGTGAACATCACAATCCAGATGCCATATTGTTGATTTACCACCTATTTTCCCTCGGTTGTGTGCAGATATGACAGCGAATCGCGTCGCCGCCCGCGGCGGGTGCGAGTGCCAGTGGCAGGGCATGGCAGCCTTCAAGCGAGGCAGTGTGGCATGAGTGGAGGCGCAGACCTGACGCAGCCACGCTCGGCCGGTTCCCAAGAGCAATTGATACGGCGAGTCGCACTGGTGGCGCCGCGAGTGAAACGCCGCGAAGCGATTCGCTGTCATATCTGACATCCTTTACCCTCAGCGATATCAGCAAAAATTGCATCCGTGCTGCATACGGTTCCGTACGGTTCTTTCGGTTTTTTATACATTTCTAGAAATTCAAGAGTTTTTCTCGACGCAATGTCTTACCCTTCTTTCATCTGACCCCTCCGATCATGTAGTTCAAAAAGCACACACAAAATTGCATATGTTTTCAACTTCTCTCAACCTATTGTATTGACTGTGAGCTTTCTAGACAGTCAAACTTTGCAAGCGCTCTGCAAATGCACATAAATGGGCAACTGCTCAGACACGGTCATTGGATTTAAAGTGCACGTGAGAGCAATTCAAGCTTGAAAGCAGCCAACTGAGGACTCAAATAGACTCTGACGTACATTCCGGCTTCATGCTTCATTTCCTGCCCTTGAAATTGCAATGACAGCTCGATTAGTTTCACATTACCTTGGACTATATGGTAGGAAACGGCTCTTGCACAATCTCAATACTGTAGCAGAAGTGTAAATAGGACTTCGGATTGCCCCATGAGTTCCGGAATTGCTGCGATTATTGAGTGACTACTTGCGCTGTCTGATAATTCTTTTAATCATTATATTATGTTCATAGGTCGAGTTTTTCAGGCTCGTCAAATCCCATTTAAAGAAATCGTCCAAGAAAAATGAGTTTGTGCTACCCATATGTATATGTTGTATTTCTCTAATGTGGGCCTCATGCAAAGTTTCACGCGAAAAAAAGTGAATCCGGTTAAGATACAGCAACACCAAGTACGTCCGGGTGGGCGGGGCCTCCGGGTAAAAGCCTCGTCCTGTCGTCTGCCGCCGTTGGGAACGGAGAATGGGACTGTTTACGTAACTTTCTGTTCCTACAATGCGTCTCCGACCACGGCGGACGACGGGTTGAGGCTTTTACTCGGAGGCTCCGCCCACCCGCTTTGTGGTGCTGTATCTCGGCCAGATTCACATTTTTCGCGTAAAATTTTGCATGAGGCCCTTATTAGGCAAATACAACATAAACAGATGGGAACACACCAACTCATTTTTCCTGTACGATTCCTTCAAGGGTGATACACCTGATAGCCACCCCTTTTAGCTAGTCCTAGTGCGTATGCTCTTCTATAAAAGATTGAGCGAATCCACTTTTTCTTGATTTCCATAGCAATTTATTTTATTTTTTTTGTTGTTTCCATGCTTTTCTGGCGAAAGGAATGAATTCTTTCGAGTAACATCAGTTCCATTCGATTACGTGTCTCGTAATGATTGAAGAATGCTTATAAAATCTTGTGCCAAGTGATCTTCCCATGCGAATGGCAAATCAGAAACTTCAAAAAATTGAACGTGAAATAATGCCATGCGTCATGCTTTCAGAATTATCAGTTTTCTCAAAAGTTCGTGACAGCCTTTTCGATTGTTTTGTCGACGGCAAATCTGATGATATGATAACCTGGAAATAGTCCAAGATTTCAAGCTTCGAGGACCGACCAAAATTTATTTCCATAAAGCTTTATGAGCGAACGGACACAAATGATACTTTACCATATAGACTATTTTCTCTCCAATTCTGATGTCACTCTAAACTACACTCAGTGCGTGGATGAGGGGATAAGGGCTGGCAGCACCAGTAGAACTAATCACAGTTCAGGCTTGGCTTATCCTGGAGTGGGACGATTAAGGTAGCTTGAAAAGAGTGATTCAAAGGCTAATGATAGCGCAAGTCGCTCGGAGCCTAAAATACTCGGAATTCGAGCGAACTATGTAAAAGTGACGTAAAACTGCTGTTATTAAAAGATTCTGTTACAGTGTGCGCATCCATGGATAGAGGGTCAGCATATCGTTCACGCTTTCGAAAGGTCCCACGGAGAGCTCATCCCTTTGCCACAAGTGCCAGAATAACGACTGTATACTTTGTAAAAAAATCAAGGTCAAATGTTTGATACTCAGCAATCCTGGTTAGGCCATAATTTCAGCACTGCTCAAAATTGTCGCATGGAAGGATATGGCTCAGTCTATGACACTCTTTATGTCAGCAAGTTTCTCGACGGCTTCGTCATGAACTCTATCACAGTAACCATGTGTCCATTTTGGAAAAGGTAATTTTCCGGTTTTCCGACATTACTTGCCCCTGGCATCAGCAGTCCAATGATGCAGAGGAGCTTCCTCGTGTTCCCCGTCGCGGTTGACCTCGCGATAAATTCTGTCACTTCATGTCGCCGCGCTTAGTTCATGTGCGCCGCACGCACGACGTGCAATGAAGTGGCGCGGCGACAATAACCCAAGGAGTACTCTATGCTGTCGCAATAAGACCCCCTAGGCCAGAAAATATCATTCGATTACTGTCGTCGCGTGCATGGCGGTTAATGTAATGGCGCGGCGGCAGTTAACTTGCACTAATTCATGGGCATTTATAGATCTTCGGAACACTTTAGACTTTATAGGCATTGTTACTACTGCTCAGAGTTTCTAAAAAGAATCCAATCATAAAATCCCTCATCGCAATTCCTAGGTACCCTCATAGCAAGGAAAAACAAACGTTAAAGGCTTATCTACATTCATGAACGCTCGTGTGTCGGTAGCCATTGGTCCCCTCGCGGTAGCTTTTTGTTCCGATTGGGTCAAATAGGCTGTGAATCAATTTGATTTGCAAGGAGATTGATTCATGACGGATTTCAAGCCTATTTATAGATTCATAGGCATGAAAATTAAGAGCAAAGAACAGCGACAATGGTGTTAAATATAGACATGAATAATGAAGTTGGGCTTTTTTCAAAAATATAATTTCCAATATGAAGCAGTTAAGATGTATGGAACAGTTACAAGTCAGTTCCTGTAATTTTTTAAATGCATAATATAAAAATTCGGATTAATAAGAATTTTTACAGCGTAGTCCCCATTGTAGAGTAGAAAGTACGTGATTTTGATTACCTTCCGTAATCGGTACACTTGCACTTCACCCCTACGTTTCTATTGACGACATTGTTACCGTACTATCCAGCGCGGATGACGTCATTTCTTGTGACGTATTCAGTTAGCTTATTCAAGCATGACAGCATTTCCCTTTTCAGTAGACTCAAGTTCCATAATCTTCGGAAAAAGGCAGTATTTCTCGGTGCTATCGCAATGAGGGGGCATCTTACTATGGACATTATTTTTACGCAAGCCTAGAAGGGGCAAGAAACCCCTTCCACCCACCACTAGGGCTCAGGCAAAAATATACGCCGGAATGTGCAGATTGACCCCTAAAAGATCTCTCAAAGATGCTAGGATGTGCAACTTTTCCTAAGATGCCTCCCCTCTCCCCCTCATTGAAACATCACCACTTCTTATTTGGAAAGCAATTCCAGTGATTATCAAGCAGGTCTCACTGTCAATTATGTATTTGTAAAATGCATAAGCTGTTCAATAATGGGTCATTTATAAGTAGTGTCGTTTTTTTTTTCAAACGAAAACTTTCTATCAAATTCCTAATTGTTGCAGCATGACATAGATCATTCGGAAGAAATTTCTCTGCTCTACAAAATGACTCGTTCAGTTTTTGTGTGAGTCATAATGGGGCCGATTTTTCAGGCTGGCGAAGTGGTTGATAAATCGGCAAAAATTGACCAATTCGGCAATTAATTAAAACACTATAATTTACTTAAGAAAAATTGACCAGTAATGTGTACCTTACTTAGCCCCGACCTCTTTGCAAATTTCACCAACCGGCCGCTTGGAATAGTTACGTGACTCTTTTCCACATTTAGTTTTTCCGCCACAACTCGATGATTTTTGACAATTTCTTTTTCCAGCCAGGGCAAAAAAAAAATTTCTCAACTAGTCAGTTGAAAGAGTGGCGAAAAGGTCAAGTACAGGTGATGAGCAGGGACGGGGAAACATTATTGATCAGTCTCTTCAAATTCTGTTGAAAAAATAAACTGTGAAATAGCGCGATCTGAGCCCCATCACATGGTTTTGAAAGTTAATCTGAATCGCAGCCACGCAAAACCGAAAATATGATTGATACGGCAAAAAATCCCACAATATCTTTCTTTTTATTTTAATGCTGTATGCACAGCACTAACTTTACAAAAAATGCCAATAAATATAAATAATATAAAAATAACAAAATAATAAAATAATAATGGAGTAATAGAATAATAATATAATAAATAATATAAGTAACGTAATAAATACCATAATAGCAGTGGTATTTTGATAATAATGGATGACATTAACATGATATCAAAAAGAGAGTGAAAGGGACAATGTGAGTAGTAGCGTGAGCGCCCCTGAGCTCTCGAGAAGAAGACTTTTTCAACGGCTACTGCGTGTTTTATCCCAGTCCCCCCCCCACCCCCCCCCCCTTTTTTTTGAGGACCAACAGTACGAAGAATACTTTATTTCGTGGGTTTCTGGCTGTTTCATTCAATTTTTCTTCACTCTAACACTATATCGAATCACACCCCTCTCATTGCCTTTGAAAATGTGAACAAGGTCATGACGGTTCTTTCAAAAATTGCAGCAATTTTTTCAATAATCCGCCCGCTTGGAACATCACATACCCTGGCAGTTAATTAGAATAATGTCAGCGTGGCGTCATCAGATGGATACTGCCTTATGTATTCATGACGGTGCTTCAAAAAGCGTCACCTTTGCATAGCAGGGAGGCTTGAGCACGTTTTTTATGATTTTCTCATCAAAATTAATCCCAATGAGGGCAGCGCATTTATGGTCTTTTCTTACGCAAGAACGTTCGTTTGCTGCCGTACACACTGCCATCCGTTGTGTTTTTTTTCTATTTTCATCTTCAAAGATACTTTCCAGTATAATGAGATTGAGCAGGATAAAAGACATGATTTCTTCAAATAAAGCGCGACTGTCAGAGAGATGGTCGGTGACGAGACCGGCGTTGAAATTTACAAGGGTCTTTATCGCGCGATTTTTGGGTGTGTTCCGGTTCAATGGGCGCGCCGACGGCTGAGCAACCATGGAGGGCGAGGCAATATTCACGGCTTAGCTGGCTTCGTCATCCAATCCAGTGAAACAGTTATAGCGAAGGAAGTCTTCGATAAGCTTCAGGGCATATGAGACGGTTCTCTTTTTTTCCTTTTCTTCTCTACTTCCATATTTCCAAATGGGCCAGATCTCCAACGATGACTTGATCGTAGGAAGCGAGTTCCGCGATTCAGTCTGCGGTCCTCAAGAGATTGTGCTTCAAATAGTTAGGAGGATCACATACATTATGTAGGACGAGAATTTCCAGCCGTTTTGCCCATTAACTGTTTCCTCGTGATTTTTAGTAGTATGTTTCATGATGTTTTGAATTGTTCAAATTGCACTTGGTTTGAAAAAAAAACTGCTCCTCCTCATACCACAAAGTCTTAGGAAGGTTTTTAATAGGTCGCTGTTCCGATTTTTGATTGTTGACTTGACACCAGAAGCCTCAGAACTTCTAGAAAATACGTCGCGCTTAGTTGGGAGTATGACAGCTAGCCAAGGATAGCCAAGGAAGAATTTTTGTCAAGCCTTGAACGGTAGGAATGCAGCTCTGCCAGTGATTTCTCACAGGTCTTTGTGAACGCGAAAAAATGATGCACCCTGTAGTCGCTTTTTCATAGCCTATCGGGAGCGTAGTGTACGAAATTTCTGCGAGCGAGTTCTTTACATCAGGGAATTTTCAGTGAAATCCGCCCTAAGTTTGCAGGAAACCGCTCTGCTTCATCGAACCGAAGTAAGGTCCGATTGTTACCCCCATAACCGAAGATGGGCTATCCAAAAACACTACGAAACCAGGTGCAGAGCTCTGCGTCATCCGTTTACAAACTTAGATGTATACAATCGAGCCGCCACTTTTTGCACTTTGAAGCATCTCCTGGAGGAGATAAGGTGCCAAGAAAAAAAGGTATGTCAAAATCGCGATTCGACAGTTTTTGCATTTTAGGGAAACAAATTTTTACAGAGGAAATGTAAGATGTGCTTGGTGGTTGTCGAGAAAAGTGTGCTGAATCCAATGATTCAAGTTGAGTTACAATCGAGCAGAACTATGCCCTTCCAAATCCAGGCTAGCGAAAGCGACGTATACTTTTTGACCGATCTAATAGTGTGCTTTGTACTCCGCCGAATTCCCGACCAATGTACCTCAACCCGACTGAACCCTTCATTTTTTCGCAGTTGGTAAATTTTTGCTCAACTAGTTTGGTAACAAAACTGACCTTTCAAGCTGGAACTAGGTGTGAATGAGCGCTCACTTTTGTCACGCTTTATACTTGCGCATTTTTCCCAGAAACAAAGATCTTGAACAGTTCAAGGGGGCTGCATCATTATGCACGGCAGTGTAACCTCAACACGGCGAAATCTGAGATTTCGCCATCCTCGTTTACAACCTTGCTAAGGTCCTTTCACCCTGAATACCTAAGGGGATTAATATTTGGTGTTACCCCTGAGTATTCCGTTTTTTCTAAGTTCCCAACATCCTTCGTTTCCAAGTACCAAAACGTGCCATTACCACAGAAAACCCTCCGGGGGGATTTGAGGTATGAAAAATGACACTTCGGATCATAGCAGCCTTGTCCGAGCAGCAAGGGATCTGTAACTTCTATGAACCGAAGGGCCAATCTTCAGGAAGCTCCCCACAAAGACCTACCACGGAATCTGGCTCCACTGTTTTAAGCGGACCTCGATACCATAGGTGCTCTGAAGCCGGACTGCGCCTACTGAAGACCCCGTATTTTGATGAAGGTGAAAGCAGTGAGTCTCAGCTTGCTCCTGTTCCTATAGGAACATTTCGGGAATATTTTGCCATGATACTTTCATCTCTTCCGTTTACCTATGTTTTTTATACTTGGCGGATGTGAGCCTTGAGCAAGATTACTCTTTTTTTGGCACCACCTGTAAGTGAGGTAAATCAACGTCTGGGCTAAATTATATTCGAATGCCTCTACGACTCTGAATTGAGGTAGAGTAAATCATATAGTGTTGCAATGTGGGTAAATAGCTCATAACTTTTTATTCTTTTATGGAAATTCGTTCAACAATTCTAAATATAAACATTTTTTAATGACAAACGTCATTGTTTCTGGTGATGAAGGAATTTCGTTTCGTGAGTTTAAAAATATCCAGAGCTGCATTAACAACAGCTGAAACCTGATATTGCTCACTGAAGCCTACTCACCCACAGGTGAACCTTTCCTAAGAATAGCTTTACATGTAACTCTATAATGCCTATACACAATATATATCACCTTCTGCTTTTTATATTGCTTTTGAGACCGATTAGAGGGCGTGATTCGATGAAGGGTTCAGCATTAAACACAGACTGCTTCATCTGCCCTCGTTCTCACGTCGCTGTAAAAGCTGAGCAACAAAAATAAAAAGTCATTCCTTTATAATACTCAGAATCACATGGAATTTCCTAGCATTCAAAAGACAATGCTGACTTTGGAATTTTTTGGAAACATATAACTTGGAATTTCCTAGGATTTAAAAGTCACACCTGACTTAGAATTTTTGGGAAACCCTCACGAGAATTTTCGAGAATTTAAAAGTCGCTGTTGACTCAAAACTTTCTGGAAACCTACACGTGATTCATTTCTCTAACGTGCACATTGTTTTCTATTGTATTCACACGCATAATATGACCACACAATCACCCTTACCATATCATTTTGACTTCTGTAATCTCATTTTTCCAACTGCTTTGATATAATTCTGATTTTATCGTGGAATTTTAACGTGTCGTCCAGACCTGCAAAATAAATTAATAATTGATCAGACTTCCTCCGAAGGACGAAGAATGTGATGTTTTCGAATGCTAACACCCACGATTTGCGTTTTTATACCAACGTCTGCTGATCACGCAGCTACCACTTCCTTAATTCTGTGCGAGATAGACTCTAGAAAGTTGTCTCATTAAGTTTTCCACTTTTATCAACAAATAATTTCATCCTTTCATGAATAAGCATTATCAAGCGGTAGCTAGATATTGCTATGCTACCTGTTTCAGAGCTATAAACAAGAATTCAAATACTTCCAATGGAATGTTACACATAAATTGCATGATTCTAATTTTTCTCATTCACTATACTGAATACGGTAATCGAACCAGAAACACAAAAAAAAACTTAAAAGACTTCATTTTTGAGGCGCAGAAATCGGAAATCTGAAAGAAGAGCAACTCGATTGAGTGCTATCGCAATGAGGGGAGGGGGCATCTCTAGACATTGAACACTTGAGTGTCCCTGAAGTATTTTTGTGGTGTCACTCGGCATATGCAAGCGTATATTTTTGCCTAAGCCTTGAAGAAGTAGGGAGGTAAATTCTTTCTATTCCTGGCTCAGGTAAAAATAGCGTTCATAGGGGGATGCCCCCTGTCCTCCTCGATGCGATAGCACCCTCGATTGAATTCACGCCGAACATTCTTTAGACAGTATTCGAAAGAAAGGATCGTAGTTTAGGGTTGTTTATTTGCTTCACTTTCTTCGATCACGACAGCTCGTTGCTTCAATAGCCACACTGTCTCCAATTACGTCACCTCGGTACTTCCAGAGCGCTCGCGGCCTCGTCCACATTTCCGAAGAACCGCCCTCATGAACGAAGATAAGGAGATTTCAAGGGCATGTATCCAAGCGCCTGAACCATCTGCGATTTGCGGACGACGTCGTGCTGATTACCAGTTCACTTGAGGAGGTCAACGTGATGCTCTGCAGATTGGATGCTGAAGGCTCGATGGCAGGCCTTGTGATCAACAAGTCAATGACGAAGGCCATAAGGAACGTCTACGCAGGGCAGACTCCTGTGATTCTGAACGGAGATCTGGTCGAGGACGTCAGTGAATACGTCTACCTAGGGCGTCTACTGAACATGAAGAACGATATGAAACCGGAGCTAGCAAGGCGTCGGAAAGCGGCCTGGTCAGCGTTCAACTCCATCAAAACCGTCGTTGAAGTCACGAAGGACACGAGGCTCAAGGCTGAGCTATTTGACTCGGTAGTCCTACCAGCCATGTGCTACGGATGCGAAACGTGGGCGCTTACGAAATCCAACGAAGACGAACTCAGAACATTCCAGGCTTCTCTAGAGCGTCGGCTTGTCGGACTTACTCGTTCACGTCAGCGCGAACTCGGCCTTCATAACGCCGACGTGAGGCTAAGATCTAAAGGACGAGATTTGGTTCAACACTGCGACGAGGCGAAACACAGGTTTGCCGGACATCTGATGAGGCGAGACGACGGGCGATGGAGCACAACAACTATGTTGTGGTACCCTCCACCACAAACGTCCACCTGGTCGTCCGCCCACGAGATGGTCCGATTCACTTGCTTTCCGAAACAACGTCCGAGATCCCGTTTCGTTTATGACTGTCGTGCACTGGACGACGATTGCGAAGGACCGTTCAATGTGGAAGAGAAGTTGGGACCCGCGCAAGGCCAATCGCCGTGCTGAAGGACGGGTCGCCTAAGTAACCTAAGTAGGTAAGTATCCAAGCGAATTTTTCTCTGTGATGACCGATACTTGAATTTCCGCAAATGATTCCTCCACGAACTCTCCACGGAGGCACTGATTTTGAAATTTTTGATTTTTGATAGCTGCTGATTTCCGCCGCAGCCCTTGATGCGAAAATTGTTACCAGGATGCTGAGTTGTGGGCAAAACTCCAGTCTCGGTCGGGACTTGAACCCCCCCACTCTATGCCTTCCAAGCATATGTGCTAATTCATTACACTACCGAGACCCCTTTCACCTTAAAGACACCGGGAGGGGGAGGGGGCAGTGTTGGCTTACGGTATGGAATAACGGAGGCTTGCGTCAAAAGTGAATTCATTAGGTTTTTTTCTCATTAGGTTTTTTTCACCGATGAATGAAATACACTCTACGACAACAAATGACATCTCTACAACGGACAACTCGGAAAATCGTGTGTGCAGTTCGAAGTGATGCGACTACACACCACAGCGTCGCTTTTTTGAATCCGGGTTTTCTCACCGGACATCGCTTTTAACCTTGAATGATCGTTGCAAAGTGATCATTTCTTTTTTCTTCCCCTTCCGGTTCCTTTAACCCAGGTCCTGAATGGTATATTTACCATACCTTATCTGCAGTCACACGCATAACACGTTGAGCCGGTTGGCCAATATCGTTTTTATTTTGGTTTTACCGTAATTGTAACAAAAAGTAGAAGACAAATGTGGTAAAAGGTCGTCCTATTAAATCCTGAAATAATCTCGGCAATAAGGAGGCCTATGACTCGCTTAGCAGACTCTGACGACAAGGGCTCATTAGTTCATCTCTATTTATTTACTCACTTATTTACTCATTTATTTATTTGTGTTTGTCTACTATGCAATCCATCACAACTCCTGTGCTGTGGAGACTTGAACTTCTGTATAAGACCGGATACGAAAAGGTGAAGGATAAGCATTAGCTGCGGCGTTGATCAATCCCTCCTGTGGTATGCGCCACGCATTCCAATCTATTCAGAATCGTGATGGCTGGTGAATGGGATCTGGCCCATACAATGACTTGCGAGGCTAGCCTATGTTCAGGTCAGTGCTTTTATCGTCTTAGACGAGTTTGGTACTAATTCATCGACCTCGGAATGATGGAAGGCTTGGTTAACGTGGGCGAGCGTCCATGCGAGATTTGATCCCCGCACCATGACAGTGGAAGGCGCGCCACCTGTCGCTATATCACTCCGCCTAAAAGGGATAGTATAATACTTATAGCTGAAACAAATTGCCATAAGCTAATACTTCTAAAGAAACCTGATTTCAAATAAAGGAAAGTTCGAGTAGTAGAACTTGGTGACTAAGTGTTTATAACTACAAAGGCTCTAAAAATACCACTTTGAACCATTGTTTACTATTTATCTCGCATTGGAATCAGATTCATTTCCTCGGTCTCTTTTTCAAATCAAATCGTTGTTTTCGTCATCTCTAGAACCACTCAACACACCATCAATCGTCCATCTTGTTTTGTGAAACCGATTTTTGGCATGTCACCTACTACTTCATGCATGGGTATTGCTGTTATTTTTTTTTCAGAAAATTTACACAAAGCACTCTTCTCCGCCGAGCAGAAAGCTATTGTTCTACGAATAATGTGGAGGCTTTTACTCGCCACAATCACGGTCATTAGTTTTTCACAGTGAGTTTTAAAATAGCCTTTTCCTTCCCTAAATATTTCCACCTGAAGTTAAGTAGGTGAAAATAAAGTAAATTTCAAGCGTTTACAAGCTTTGACTGGCTTATCCCACTAACATTTAAGGAGCGAGGCGACACCCCTCTTGACGCACTACGATTCCGACGACTTTATTTCACGGCAAGTTTTCTATTCACTTCGAATTCATTTCCTTTTGTTGAAGAAGCATTGTATAAAAGATTCGTTGTTTTTGTTTGTTGTTCATCAAGCAAGTTTATCAGCAAGCAGCAATTGTTTATCAAGCATAATTCATGTGAGCTAATTTGCAGCCATATCCGCGCGCAGATGCGAGGCAGCAACCTTACAAGTCATTTCGGATAGGTTTGCTGTCTCACTACTGCAGTATTCATAAAATACGCAGCAGCTTGAATAGCAGTTATTTGAGCTATGTAATTGGCACCAGCTACGCCAACAGACGCTTCGCAACCGCTCGCGCCGGTAGCATATAAGATTCACTCACGAGAATATGCTACATCGTGAGAAAAGATTCCTCCACGGAAATTTTCCTGCCGCTCCCCCCCCCCCTCCCTTTCCCCCACATTTTCGAATCCTAAACACCACCATTTGGAGAAAAGAATTCCTTGACGCGTGCTTGACCTTGCTCATGCAAATGTCTGTATATAAAGTAAGTAAATAAGTAAATAAATTTTGTGGATGAACTCGATTACCTCTCCTTCCAGGCCATTGAAGTCTTTCTGGCATCTGAATAATCGTGGACGCATTATGGAAAAAGTATTCAATGAGCTTCAACATCAACGAATTCCACGTGCATTCACACCAGTCCCACAGCTGTCATCAAAGTTTATTAGCCGACAGTATAAGCCGTGTATATGTCATTATTCATACTTCACCACGACTTTTTGTACTGGCAATTGTGAAACTTCCTAAAGCATTTCTTTCTCATACTTTCTCTATCTCGTATGCCGATTTCTTCCCAGAACTTTGATCTCTTCAGTTGTTTATTTGGATTTTATTGATTGTGAAGGATTTTTCCCTTATAAAACTACACTTTCGGGTCATACTTCTTATAAAGCTTGTAACATCAGAAGTACACACAGCTGAGGATGGCCCGGTCTCCATGCCCACAGCTCTTGGAGACTTTTACGCATTTTAATTGTGCTTGTATTTGTCACAACGGTTTCTCACTTGCGCAGATCTCATGATATGTGATAAAAATATCACAATGGGCAGCTCAAAATTTTAGAGGTCAAAGGGATCTGATTTTCGAGTATCTGATAATTCGAAAATACTAACCTATTGTACATGTAAACTGGGTTTTATCAAGTACATATCAAATGGAAAGAAATGGAGTAGTGAGGGATCGAATCCCTCGTCAGTACCCAATCAGGTAAACCAAACATAAACCATTTCTCTAGGGTAGATGAATCAGTACTAGACTCGTCTGGGTGGATAAAAGCACCGATTTGTAGATCGATAGGCCCCTTCAAGTCAGTGTACAAGCCAAATCTCATCCACCTGCCAGCACGATTCCGAAAGGAACCAGGATGCGTGGCTCATCCTAAAAAAGAATTGATTAAGGCAGGACACTTCATCCCACATCCTTTGAGTGGTGACAGAACACATCAAGATGTTCAATTAACTGGCTGCTTCAGACATTTTCAAGTTTCAATATCACGAATAGAAACTGGCTGTGAGGTAACTGAAATCTATAGAATGGGCAGTCAAGAAAGTAGGTCATTAGTAGAAACCAACGAATTTGCAAAACGGGTAATAACATTCGATTCATCCACTAAAAAGGTGCAAAGCAGCATTCTTTGTCCAGTTCCCCATTTGTGTTGAAAAGATGTCAAATGGATGTGCTGAGAATTCTCGGAGAAATTCCAATTCGAGTATTACGCGAGCTACCAGTAATACAAAGCACTATATGGTCCTCTTGTCGAACATTTTAGTTGGGTTGGGCAAATCTGTGAATGATGGATCCCAGCTATTGAAGACAGCATTAGAGGTAATGTGGTAATGGAGCAAGAAGTTACTCACATGGTAGTCCTGGGCCTAAAAAGGCTACCTGTGACGAAATCCTGGTGAAAATGCGCCCCTCCGAGCTGTGGAAACGCAGCAAAACGCCGCAACCGTTCATCTGCCCCGCCTCTTGATAAGTCGATCCCGCCTCCGGATGACGTAATTCCCGATTGACTAGGGTGGAAGCGGCCAAGGAGATGCGGCAGGATCGAAGGTTTTGCGGCGCGCTTTCGCAGTTTCAGCTTGAAGCTCACTCCAAAAAATAGATGCTTATTTCCAAACATTTCCTTGTGTTTACTTGGCAACATGCCGATGGAAAACTAGTTCAGACTACTCCCCTCTTGACGTACAAGTCGTCCGCGTCGAGAATCAACAGTGCAAAGGGGTCCTAATTCTTGGGTTTTTGGCCAATCCCATCCGTTGTTTTTTCACTGTCCTGTTACTAGGCATCTCGACTTTCACAGTCACTACTTCTTTTACTTTTCGTCCGACTTTCCCCTAATGCTGCCTTTGAGAGACACTAATAGAACCCAGTGATTTGCAATCCAAGTAATACTCGTGAATATCTAAAGAGATCTATCTGACTATGGTTATCGAAAACCTCATTTTGAGAGGACCCGGTAGAGGCGGTGCAAAGCGGCATTTTTTGTACAGTCCATCGTTTGGGTTTTAAGTGGTACGTGGAAAGATCTTCTTAAAGTGAATGAAAATTTCAAATTCCTCCGCGAGACTGAGACTAAAATCAGTATAAAGCATAATTTCATTTTTCCCTTGAGGCGGGTTTGGTACGCTTATGTAGAATGATCCTGGGCTTCACTCGTTCGAAGCATTCGATCACACCACTGCACTATCTTGTTAAATTGACAAAATACTTGAGGAGTTGTAAGCGTTATATGTAGCATATGAATGTAAGCAAAAACTATGATTGTTATGAACACTGAATGATCGAAGTACATGACGACGGCCAGGCAATAACATACAGTAGCGCTCAAAAGCCGTCGGCCAAAACTTTTTTGTCATAACTTTTTTCTACTTGACCAAATTTGACAAAATTTTAATATGTGGTGCCCGAACCTATTGTTAACACTCCCTTCTATTTGAGTGCCGCTTGACTCTTTTCATGGTTTTTTACAGGGATTCACTACAAGACCACCAAAAAAGAAAAAGGCTTGGTCCAGAAAAACGGCTTTCTTCACAAAAACAAAACGAGCAAGCCTCAAAGAACATCAATATTTTGTAGAAAGACCACGACTTTTGATGACAGCGGCACAGGGGACGGCATAGCGATGGCACTCCAAAAACAAAAAAATTTCATATAATCACGTAACCTACACCGTTGAGCGCCATAATAGTATATTTAGTATGCAGTGTCTCCAAGTACAACATACTAAATTTCTCTTAGATCGGTCCGGTCGCAAAAAAGTTACAAGTGAAAAACCCAAGTGAAAGACCATTTCGCCTAAGACTTTTGAGCGCTACTGTATGTAGTACGGAAGAAAGAGAAATGGAAATATAAGAAGAAATTTCTATAATTTTTATTCTGAACTTTCTGGAAACGCCATATGCTCCACCGAGTCTCAAAGGTTACACTGTAGGTAGGAGCACTTTATAGAAATTTCAAAGCATCACGAAAACCACCAAATCCTCGCATTTCTGCCAGGTCTTCATTAAGCTCCAACTCTTCAGAAGTGTCTTCGTTTTCCAATCCATCCTCCATGTCATCATCTAATCTTTCTAAGTTTAGCAAATAATCAAGCTTTTTGTGGTTTCGATGCAAACAATGTGTCGGTTTGAATACTTTGAAAGCTTTCGTGAGCACATCGTACACCTGAAATATCTTTCTATGAGGATTTTATCAAATACAGAGATGGGTTGATTTGCAAATGCTCTCCTAGAGTGGGTCTTACAAATGATAACAAGCGGGTGAGAAGATCATTACGGCGTAATTCCCAGTAAAGAAGGTGCTTCCAAGCTGTGGCAAACGCTCTTTCTACCATCCGCCCCCTTTTTCTTTGAAAAGCCATCCCCTTTTCCCTTAACGATGGTATCTGAGGGGTAACTATAGGAACAAACAGTGTTATTTGCCGGATTTTGTTTCTTCATTCATTTAATAGGTCAAACGATATGCCTTTGTCTAGAAGACTGCAAGAAAACGCTCCAAAAAGAACAAAAGAAGTAAAGAAACAAAGAACAAATCAAAGAAAAGCAGTTTTTGGGTGTTTCTCCGTTTTTTCTTCACATTGTCATGCAACTGAGCGCCTCGACTGTATCCAGTGATTTTTCACATGCGGTCCGAATTACTCCTACCACTGACTTTGAAAATATTGTGTGCACTAGTGCAGGTGGTCAGGAAGGAGGGCAATGTATGAGCAAAGAGGAGGAGAAACAGGGGTTTGAGAAATCAGCGCTATGTACAGCGCTAATTTCTATGGAAGGCGTGACGTCGTGAGCCCTTTACTCCTTTACGTCTTTGACTTCAAATTCATGCATGCTCAAACACGGTTGGAAAGTGTGTTTACCTTCAATGACTTAATAAGGGGACTCGCCTGGTGCCCAGTGAGCAGCATAGGGTAAAAGACATCTACCTAATAGGTCAATCAGAAGGGCAGAGCCCTATTTGTGAGTTTTTGGCCATTCATTAAGTTTTTCTTTAGTCTGGCCCTTCTCAACACCTCATATTTCAATTCAACACAGACTTGAAGGAATCGTTCACGGGAGATTGAGCTCCTTCGTTAGCCATATTTTTATGTGGCATTCCCAATAAGGGCCGCGTGCAAAGTTTCACGCGAAAAAGTGGGCATTCGGGATATACAGCCCCACATATCCTCGGCCGGGAGGGCGGAGCCCCCGAGTAAAAGCTTCGTCTCGTCGTCCGCCGCCGTTGGAGCAACGGGGAGTGGAACTTTTTCGTGTAACTACTGTTCCCACAATGCGTCTCCGACTGAGGCGGACGAAGGGATGGGCACTTGCTTAGAAGCCCTGCCCATCCGTCTGAGACCTTGTGGTGCTGTATCAATCGGATTCACATTTTCCGCGTAGAACTTTGCATGCGGCCCACATTAGGCAAATACAACATAAACACATGGGTAACGAAGAAACTCATTTTTCCTTGAACGATTCCTTTAATTGTGTCACTTACTGCCTTTGAAAATGCTAACAGTCTGCTCTAACCTCGAACTCCTGTTCACGCATTTCTCTGAGCGTCTTCATCATCTCTGCCATTGTCTGATCCTTCTTCTGGGTAATATTGAGGAACATGTCCAGAGCTTTTGGAAGTTCAGCAACGAGGTTGGTGACATTGCGTTTCAATTCTTCAGTGTAGGCAGCTACCTTATTGTTATACTCCTCCACCTGCGCCTAAAATCGACGAGTACACGCTTTGACATATTTTCCTGTAAATCTCACTGGTAACTGGTAACATACTCACTTCAACCTTGTACTCCTTCGCCCAAGCCAAAACTGCTTCGTTCAGTTCAGCGATTGTTGCCGTCTTGTTCATCAAAATAGCAAAATACTCGATACGAGCGCTCGAGCTGACCTCATTCAAGTATGTCGGCTTCGGTAGTCCTCTGTGACATTCTTGGCGTTTTTTACACGCCACCACTGCACCAGCGATAAGCAGGAACAGTACAAATTTCATTCTGAAATCAACGCGCACGTGTTTCGAAGAAAGTCATGAAAGCGTAGAATCGATACCTAATTGCATAATTCTCCCATTTATAGTATTTAAAATAATTATGGTTAGTTAGTTAGTCCAATTATTAGTTTTCTAATATTAGGAATGTTTCTTGTTCAACTCTTGCCTACCTCAGTCCCATCTATAGCTTTGTATTTATGATGCATATCACAGAACGTATAAATAAATAAATAAATAAATAAATAAATACCTATCTTAGAATACATGTGGAAGAGCAACCTTGAACTAAGCCTAATCATAGATAAAAAGAGAGCACGAAAGTGAACATACGTACGGTATCTATGAATTTAAAATGAACTTCAAAGTATCTGCCACAAATCAATCCCTTCTATGGGATAAGCCACGCATTCTAGTGACCAGCGGTGACAGGTGAATGCGATTTGGCTTATGTAATGATTTGAGAGGGTCAGCCGATATACAAATCAGTGCTTTAACCTCCAAGATGAGTCTGGTAAGGATAGAAGGCTTGGTTGAAGCTGGGCGGGTGTTGGTGAGGGATTTGATCGCCCCACTATGAGAATGGAAGTGCGCGCCACCTGCCACTACTCCATCTTTCCTCTTTTAAAGAGGTAAAGAGAAGAATAATCTCTCTTTAATGAGTTACAGAAAAGATCGTAAAGTAACAGACAGGGAAAGTACTTAGAAAGCCTCTTACCGATTCTCCTTATATGCTACTGCATCTGACGTAGATAGAAAAGGAATTCATCGAGTGAATCATTCTGTGACCAAACACTGATATTCAGTAGATGATAAGGCACTGCCCTTTTGATGCACTTCTTAGCTAATTTGTTTTTTTTTGTTTTTTACATACAATAGCTACCATCTGCAAGATTGAGCATTATTATGCTACAGACAACATACTACATATAACTTGATTCTAAGTTTTATCGCCATGGACGGCAAAAACAGCGACAGCGTCAAAAAACTACCGTTGTTCTGATGTAGCGACTCGAGCAAATGTGGTTTTCCGCTTTGTTTATTTATTTATTTATTTATTTATTTATCTGCTTTGAACGAGAGGAATTGCCTTCATCAATCAGTGGAATCCATGATGGTCTCCTATAGACACACTGCCAAGAAGTTGTATTAATCCCTTTTGTGCAGAGTGTTCACCAGTACAGGTCTTTGAGAGCCTGTTATGCTAATCTAAAATTTTTTTACTATTTTCTGTGCTATGCTAATCCAAGCATTTTTTTTACTATTTTTCAGCAATTCTTTTTCAAGGTGTTGCCTTATGTATAAATCTCTCTGATGTGATCTGTAAAAAGAGCTATTCTAAGGAGCTAAAAGAGCTAAAGAAGAACGATTCTGCTTCCTCGACGTTAATATCACTGCTGGTCACCAGACTTCAAACCACTGGAAAACATCATCTTGTGATTTGTGTTCAGTGCTTTCGATAAACCGATTGACAGCTTTATTTTGTATTCCATTTTTTTCAGTCATTGATAAGTGTGTTCAGAGTGTGTAGAAAAGCAGAAAAGACAGCTTCCGATTACCTTCCGACAGATGAGCAGACCGTGGGGGTGTAGTATAAAGTTCAGTGATGATTTCAGAAGCCTGATAAGGCAGCTTTTTATGGGATTCCTAGCAAGACTCTTTGTTTACTACGACTCTTTGTGATAATAGAAGTCTTGACTGTCAAGAGTTTTACTGAATAGGAAAGAGTACCGTCTACAGTAGATTGGGATGTTGGTTTAAATTTTAGATAATTTTTTGGATATCAGGAAACTATCGGGAAAATGTCCCAAAAATTACCCAGCAACCTAATAAATATTAGGTTCGGAAAGAAATGCGCGTTTTTTTGTCCATCTATTTCTCTTCTACTACAGAAGATTTTGTAAAACAGTTTTGTCTGTTCGAAAGAGAATTTTATTGCGCATCTTTTGAAATATTTTTGTCTATATCTACTTGTTTTTTTTTTGAAGAAAAAATTCAAAAAAGAAACAATTTTTTTTTCAAAATTTTGAAAAAAAAAAATTTCAAAAAAATGCAAGATTCAATGCAATAAGCAGTACATATTTGTGGCCATGCGTATAATGTTTGCAGAAAGATTTGGCTGTATAAAGAGTCGGGCAAAGTTCCAGCGTTTAAAAAACGGTAATGAAAGCTTGGACGACGAAGAATATGGAAGTCGGCCTCAAGTCGTTGAAACTTTTTTTTCTTTGAAAAAAACCAAGTAGACATAGACAAACATATATGAAAAGATGCACAATAAAAATCTCTTTCTAATAGATTGCACTGTTTTGAAGAATCTTTTATAGTAGTAGGGAAAAGTGGACAAATTCAACGCGCATTTCTTTCCGAACAACCTAATAAATGATAAGATCGCCTCACAGTATATCTAGTACTCAGCAATGAGTGTGGTTTTTTCAGCGCATTTCCCTGCTAATGTAGACAAGTTCGTCGGTTCTCTCAGAGATGCACTTGCTTTTCACTTCGAAGTTACACCCACTAATAACACATAACCATCAAGTGTCTCAGGAAGCGAACAGCCTGCAATTCTGAACTACCCGACCGCATTGAAAGGCGTTAACAGATTCCTGAACGGGTGGAGGGACAGCGGAGTAAGGCGAGACATCTGGTAAATGCGAAAATTTTGATGTGCGCTTAATCGTCCTAGTCACAAGTAAGGTTGAGGACACTGCTCACATCTGCCCACGAACCAGACTGCATCCAAAATCGTACTGGACTTGCAAACCTGGGCAAAGAGCATTGAGTTCAGTGCCATTATCTTCCGAGACAGGTCCAACACCAGCAACCAATTACAGTAGGATTTTTTACCCCTCAGGAGCTTGATAAGCTTCGCTTCCTTCTCTTCTCGACTATGCGAGGCGAGTTACGTATTCAGTCCTTCACGTTCATGAATTTCGCATAAGCTTTTGTTAGACATTGGACTTCGTAGAGCTTCTTTGCAACTAGCACTTCCACTTTTCCCTTCGTTAACCTTTTCCAAGACATGATACGGAAGCTTTCGTTTTTTCCAATGCATCGACGGCAGCGAGAACGACTTACGACAACATTTGATGGGCGCCTCTCTATGGACAGGTCATTCTGTAGGCCCCGAACGTCGTCTTTGAGGCAGAACCAACGGATTTACGGTACGACGGCTATCTTTCTGATTTGTGACCAACAGTTACTCTCTCATTTGTTCATCGAACTCTTGCCACTCACCATCGAACCCTCCCCTCACTTTCACATTCTACCTTTCCACGCTTTTCATCTTCCGTTCCTCCCATTCATCCAGTAGAGAAGGTGCCAAGCAGCATTTCTTGTCCAGTTAAGCTTAGTTTTTGTTAAGAAGATGTTGAATGGATGTGCTGAGAGTTTTCGGGAAAATCAAAATTCTCGTCATGGGAACTACCAGTAGTACAAAGCACTATTTGGTTCTCCTGGCCAACTTTTGAGCTGTGTTAAGCGGAGGTGTGAATGATGGAACTGTGAATGATGGAAAGGAGGTCTTTCAGGTCATGACGCGCTTTTGGGAAACGGTCTTTTCCATTATATGGGGGTATCTACATGAAACATATAACTGACTTCCATTTTTGCTGCGCGGCCCTACAAATGCCAAAAAAGGAGTAGAGAAATTTTTTCTTTCAAAAAGGCGATTTTAACCCACTTATAGAAACACATCCTCCTTGCAACTTTGATCATGTGGAGATCGAAAGCTGGTCTTGCATTTCACATCCAAAACAAAGTGAAATACGGAAAAAATAAGATCTTATCCTCACCATGTACTAAAAGCGCGTAGCAGTCTCATGATGGCTCCCCGATGAATGACTAAGGCGGTGACTGGATGGTCTACTGGATACGGCGATCGACCCTCAACCGGATGAAAGGTAGGGTTGGGGGTTCGAATCCCGGCACCACCGAAGATTTGCAATTTTTCGCATTTACTTTTTCGCCTTCAAATATGCCTGTTTATGCCAAATGACTACGATTTTCGTTGACAGCATGCCAAAATGACTCTATTTACGCATTGTCAATGAATTTGGTGTTGTGACCTTTTTGGACACGAAAGGGCCCGTAGCGCTCGAAATTCGCGATTTCGCACGGAATGAGTGCCATATCCGTGTTCAGGGAGTCAAACTACCCTTGGGGACACATTTCTAGCCAATTCCAAATTTTGACCCTAACTTGGTACATGGTGCGCCTTCTACTTGTAGACGTAACTCACAAAATCGATGAAAATTAGTAGAATATGCGCAGCATGGATGCCCATCGCTATAATTTCAGCTATCAAGCACCAAGCAAGAGAAATAGAGAGAATTTCCTAACAAGTGATATCGTCGCCTCCTTTATCGAATGTGCAGTCCAGTCGATGGTATTACCAATGCCCAGCTCAAATTTTCGAATTTGAGTCAAAATCTCGATTGGGCTGGAAATTTATCCCTGAGGGTTGTTCGACCTCCTGAACACGAATATCAAATCCGTTTTGCGCAAAAACGCCTCGTTCGTGTGCTATAAGCGCCGAAAGGCTAAAAAATTGGACTGTCAAACTTGCCGAAAACTGGCAATAGAGGACAGTTAGGAGTTTTAAATGTGATTACTGCACTTAATCTTCATATTCGAATGTTTACGAGCCCAAAAGCGAAAAATCTAAATTTTGCAAAAATTTGTCCTCAGTGGGGATCGAACCATCAACCCGTTTTTGGCATTTGTGGGGCCGCGCAGCAAAAATGGACATCAGTTATGTGGTTCTCGTGCGTACCCCCATACATGCAAAAAACAGCTTTCCAAAAGCGCGTCATGAGTTGGAAGACCTTCCTCGTCAGTATACCAAGGGGCACTAATAGGAATCGAAAACAAGTAATACCCGTAAATGTCGAGAGAGATCTAGTCTGAACAAGATAGACTAGAGTCTGAACAAAATAAATGATAAGATCGCCTCACAGTATATCTGGTACTCAGCAATGAGTGTGGTTTTTTCAGCGCATTCCCCTGCTAATGTAGTCAAATTACTGAACAAGGGTTGTCGAAAATCCCATTTTCAGTAAGGGGTCCTGTAGAGAAGGTGGAAAGCAGCATTCTTTGTCCAGTTTCCCATAGTTTCTGTTCAAAGTACGTTGAAAGGATGTCTTCAACCGAATGAAAATTCCAAATTTCTATTGTTTCGGACGTCGTGGAAGGACGGCCAATATCGCGCTGTCTCATTTCGGGCACGTCGAACAAAAGAACAATGAATTGAACCCTATTCTACCAGAGCGGTGTTTATTTACTGCCATACGATAATGATGTGAAATCACATGGGCGAAAACACATTTATATACCGATGGAACTAACATTAGTATGAAACAGAATTTCATTCTTTCCTTGGAGCGGGCGCGTTTGGTGCGCTCATGTAGAATGATCTTGGGCTTCATTCGTGCGATATATCCGATCATGCTACTGCACCATTTTGTTAGTTGTGAGCTTTACATGTAGCCCATGAATGGAAGCAAATGCTGTGATTCTTGGACACGGATCGAAATATATGACGACGGCCAGACAATGACATACAGTAGCGCTCAAAAGTATTCGGCCAAACACTTTTTGTCACAACTTTTTTTCTACTTGACCAAATTTGACAAAATTTTTAATATGTGGTGCCTGAACCTAGTGTCAACACATGGCTTTTTACAAGAATTTACTACCAGACCGCCGAAAAAAAGTAAAAGGCTTGGCCAAGAAACGGCTTTCTTTATAAAAACAAAACGAGCAAGCCTCAGAGAGCATCAGTATTTTGTAGAAAGACCGCGACTTTTGATGACAGCGGCACCGCGGGACGGCATAGGGATGGCACTCCGAAAACAAAAAATTGCATCTAACCACGTAACATACACCATTGGGCGCCAAAATAGTATATTGAGTATGCAGTGTCTCCAAGTACAACATACTAAAATTTCTCTAAGATCGGTCCAGTCGCAAAAAAGTTACAAGTGAAAAACCCAAGTAAAAAACCATTTGGCCGAAGACTTTTGAGCGCTACTGTATGTAGTACGAAAGAGAAAGGAATGGGAAATGAGAAGAAATTTCTACAGTTTTATTCGGAACTTTCTGGAAACGCTACTATGCTCCACCGAGTCTCAAAAGATTCCAATGTAGACACACAATTTATAGAAATTTCAAAGCATCACTGAAACCACCAAGTCCATGCATTTCTACCAAGCCTCCATCGAGCTCGAACTCTCCTGAAGTGTCCTCGTTTTCCAATCCATTCTCCAAGTCATCATCCAATCTTTCCAAGTTTAGCGAATAACCAGGCTTTTTGGGGTTACGATGCAAGCAATATGTCGGCTTAAACACGTTGAAAGCTTTCCAGACCACATCGAACACCTGAAATATCTTTCTTCAAGTATTCCTTCAAAACAGTGATGGGGTGTTATTCAAATCCTTCCCTAGAGCAGGTCTTCCAAATGAAAACAAGCGGCTCAAGAAGGTCATTGCGGCGCAATTTCCAGCGAAGAGCGTACTCCCGAGTTGTGGGGAAGGCGTTCTTGTTAAGCCGCCTCCTTTTTTCAATGGTCAAGCCCTTTCCCTCTTAACGAGGTTATTTGAAGAGTAAGGATGGGAACGAACGGTGTTACTTCCCGGATTTTATTTCTTCATTTATTTTATAAATCAAACGACATGCCCCAACCAAGAAGGAGGTATCTGCAAGAGGAATGCTCTAAAAAGGAAATTGTAAGAAGTAAAGACAAAGGTAAAATTAGAAAAAAAGGAGAGGAATTTCGGATGTTTTTTCCGTTTTTTCTTCATTGTCATGTAACTGAGTGCCTCGACTGTGTTCAGTGACTTTTCACATTTGGCCCGAATTACTGCTACAGGGGTTTGAGAATACTAGGTACAGCGCTATTTTGGGTGTAGGTTGGGACACACGAATCTAGGCCGTGACCCTGTAACAGCCTGTGGCCTTTGACCTAAGCCTTAAATAATTCAGACAATTTGTTCATGTAAATCCTGTTCTCCTTGCAAGTCTATTCCGTTGTATAGTCAAATTGTGTGAATTATTCATTCACAGGGCAAAGGCCACAGGCTGTCACAGGGTCACGGCCTAGATTCGTGTGTCCCTACCGTCACCCCGCTATTTTCGGTGCAAGGCGCGGCGCCACCAGCCCTTGTAGGACTCCGAATCCACTTTAGGACATACCTCATTAGAAAAACTGATCGAAACGAATACGGTTGGGAAGTGTGTTCACATTTAATGACCTAGTAAACGTACTCAGCTGGTGTCCAGTGAGCAGCGTGGGTAAAAGACGTCTACCAAATAAATCACAAGCAAGCAGAGTCCTATTTGAGAGTCGTTGGCCATTTATTGAGTTTTCTTGACTCTGGCACTACTCAGCCCCTCATATTTCATATTCAACACACAGTTAAAGAGGGCAAAAATGGTTCATTACTGCCTTTCGAAAAAGCAGACGGTCTTCTCTCACCTCAAACTCCTGTTCACGCATTTCTCTGAGCCCCTTCATCATCTCCGCTATTGTCTGATCCTTCTTCTGGCTAATATTGATGAACCTGTCTAGAGCTTTAGGAAGTTCAGCAACGAGGTTGGTGACATTGTGTTTCAATTCTTCAGCGTATGCAGTTACCGTATTGTTATACTCCTCCTGCTGCTTCTGAAATCGACAAGTACACCCTCTAACTTATTTTTCCTGTAACTCTTTTCGGTAACATACTCACTTCAACATTATACCGCTTCGCCCAAGCCAAAACTGCATCGTTCAGTTCAGCGATTGTTGCCGTCTTGTTCATCAAAATAGCAAAATATTCCATACGAGCATTCGGGCCGACCTCTTTCAAAAATGTCGGCTGCGGTGGTGCTCTGTGACATTCTTGGCGTTTTCTACACGCCACTACTGCACCAACGAGTAGTAGGAACAGCACAAATTTCATTCTGAAATCATCTAGTGTTCTGAAGAAAGTCATGCGAGCGTAGATTCGAGAATCTATCTCAGATTAAACGTCGAAGCAGCCTTGAAATAAGCTAGTTATAGATAACCAGTTGGCGGGCGCACACTACTGTGCGCGAAACACCATGTGCGTCAGTAGGTAGGCCTGTATTGCTCTTTTTCTTGAGGACAGAGTATTTCAGTGCACACCCAGCCCACCGTGGGCGGAGCTTAAATTAGTCCATGTGTGGTCTTCACTTCTTGTCCCATGCTCTACCCATCCAAACTTGTCCCCATCTCCACAGGTCGTTTTTCATGTAACGTCCAAGCTCCGCCCACCACTTTGAATGCCCCGCCCACTGTGCCCTTCTTTCCTGACCTTCAGAAACTCATCCCTGACCTTGATCCATCTTCTCCCTATGTTTGGGGCACATTCGAACCCAATCAACAATTTTTGAACATTCCACGACGGCCCCGCCCATTATGGGCGGAGCTTAACTTGGTCCATGTGTGGTCTTTACTTAGTGTCCCATGCCCTACCCATACCGCATTTGTCCCCATCTCCACAGGTCGTTTTTCATGTAACGTCCAAGCTCCGCCCACCACTTTAAAAGCCCGCCCACTGTGCCCTTCTTTCCTGACCTTCAGAAACTCATCCCTGACCTTGATCCATCTTCTCCCTACGTTAGGAGCACGTTCGAACGTAATCAACATTTTCGGGCTGAAAGCCAAACATTACAGTGCACGCCCCGCCCCCGTGGGCGGAGCTTAATTTGGTCCATGTGTGGTCTTTACTTCCTGTCCCATGCCCTACCCATACCACACTTGGCCCCATCTGCACAGGTCGTTTTCATATGATACCTAATTTCGTGACAGACGGAGGGACAGACGCCTTAGCGCTTTATATATAGTATGGATTCATTATAGAGGAGAACATGAAAGTGAAGAAGAGAACGGTTCCAATGAATCAAAAGTGAACTTTGAAGTTTCTGGCGCACAAGCCCTTTTATGGGATACGCCGCGCGTTCTCGTTCCATTGGGAATCGTGGTGATAGCAACGCGATTCGGCTTATACAGTGACTTGCGAGGGTCAGCCTATGTACAAATTGGTGCTTTTATCCTTTGAGAAGAGTCTACTACCAATTGACATACCCCGGAGGTATGGAAAGCTTGGTTGTCCTGGGCGGGCGTTGATGCGGGATTTGATCGTCGCACCATGAGAGTGGTAGTGCGCGCCACCTGCTACCACACTACCTGCGCCCACTTGAAGGGTTGAGAGAACAGTAATCTCTTTTTGATGAGAGTTACAGAAAAGATCATTAAGTAGCAGTCAGGAAATGTACTTAGGGAGCCTCTTATCGATGCTCCTTATATACTACTGCATCTGACGCAGATATAAAAGAATTCATCGAGTGAATCATTTTGTGACTGAACACTGATATTCAGTAGATGATAAAGCACTGCCCTTCCATGCACTTCCTGGCTATTTGAGTTTTTGTGTTTTTTGCTACGTGCAAAAGCTACAGTCGTGTCCAATTGAGCAACATTATGCTGCAGACAACATACTATTAGGTTGTCCGAAAAGTAATGAGACAAATGCAGTGGTGAGATTCAACATTAAGTGTTTTTGGACGTCGAAGTCGTGAGAGGACAAAATTCTGGAATTTAGTGTTTTAAGTCCAGTACATATATGCCACCAAGGGCATATGGTCCATACTGTTTTCATCTTTCACAAACGTGCTAAAGATGGATGAGAAAAAAAAGCTGTATCGGGCAGCTCTCCTTCTACACTATCGTTCAGGTAAATCCGCGGATGAGGCCCATCGGCTTTTGCTGGAAGAAATGAAGGATCAAGCACCTTCTCGAGCGACGTGCTTCAGATGGTACGGCAAGTTCGACAAAGGAGGAAAATGTCTCGAAGACTGTAGTCGTTCAGGACGTCCACTGACGCGAAAGAAGCAGCTCATACTTGCCATCTGTGAGGAACGACCTAACGTTACAGTGCGCGAGCTTGCCACCTCCTCGGGTGCTCCTAAATCCACGTACACGATGTTCTTCGTGCGTCAGGTAAAGTGGCAAAGTTGCCTCGGGTTCTTCCGCACGCTCTCAGCTCTCACGACAAGAAGAAGCGTGTTGAAGTGTGCACTTCTCTGCTCAGCCGTCATCGCACGCTTTCCTGGATCGACTCCATCGTTACCATGGATGAGAAGTATTGTGTCTACAATAACACGGTGCGCCGAAAACATTGGGTCGACTTCGATGAATTGCCGAAACCACAGCCGAAACATCCCGATCATGACAAGAAGGAGTTGCTCTCATTCTGGTGGGATATTAAAGGCCCGGTGTTTTGGGAACTGGTTCCAACTGGTTCTATGGTCGACTCTGAAAGATTCTGTACTCAGCTGGAAAGAGTAGCTGAAATTCTGCGTAGTCGCCGTCGTGGGAGAGGCAAAATCCTACTCCTCATGGATAACGCCAGGCCACACACGTCGAAAAGGACTCAGAGTAAGCTGAGAGAGCTGGAGATCGAACTTGTACCCCATCCACCGTAATCACCAGATCTCGCTCCATCAGACTTCCACATATTTCGTTCTCTTCAATCCTCTTTTGCTGGAAAAAAATTCACCAATCGGGAGGACGTCGAATTAGCTGTCAACAACTTCTTGAAGTCGAAGCCTCCGGAGTTCTTTGCTAATGGAATCAGATCTCTGCCGCAAAGATGGCAGTATGTGAAGGAACACAATGGCGAATATTATAGTTAATGATATTGATTTGTAATAAAGTTACCGACGAATCACTGCACTACGACATTTGTCTCATTACTTTTCGGACAACCTAATATAACTTGGTAGTTAGGTTTATCGCCATAGCAGGGAAAAAGAGAAAACAAAAAACTACCGTTGTTCTGATGTAGCGACTGAACAAAAGGTGTTTGTCTCTTTCGCTATTTATTTATTTATTTATTTTGAATCAGAAAGAATGCATCCCAGTGGAATCCATGATGGTCTCTTATAGACACACTGCCAAAGAGCTGTATTAGTCCCTTGGGTGCAGTGTGTTCTCCAACTCTAATATTTGCTCTGCTATGCCAACGAGGTTGTTAGCTTTTGGTGGTGTAGTGAACAAGTCCTAAATCCCTGAGAAACGTCGGGCAGTCAATAAAAGTCCAACCTAACAACCTCGGCACAGCGCAGAAAATTGTAATTAACATCAATGCCGAGGTTTTGTCAAGATAGAAGCTGGAATATTATATTTTTACTATTTTGAGCGATTTTTTTTTCAAAGCTGTTGCCTTATGTCTAGTTCTCGATGCAGATGCAATTGTAAAAAGAGCTACGATGTGAATACAATACTGCTTCCCCGACGCTATTATCACTGTTGGTCACCAGACGTCAAATCACTGGAAAATATCGTCCTGTGATTTGTGTTCAGTGCCTTCGATAAAGCGATTAGCGGTTTTATTTTGTATTCCCCTTTTTTTGCCATTGATAAGTGTGGGCAGAGTGTGTAGAAAAAGCAGAAATGGCAGCTTCCGATTATCTTCCCACAGATGAGCAGACTGTGTGGGAGTAGTGTAAAGTACAGTGATGATTTTAAGAGCCTGATAAGGCAAAATTTTATGGGATTCCTAGCAGTACTCTTTATTTACCTGTACGATTCTGTGTAAGACTAGAAGTCATAGTCTAAAATTTTTGTGAATAGAAAAGAGTACCGTCTACGGTAGGTGGGATGTTGGTTTGAGTATTGGACGAGTTTTTGCAACGTCTTTGTTACTTGCTTCTTTACCACACCTAATTTTTTACAAAAAAAAATGCCTCAAATTTTGCTATTTACAGGGCATTTCGGAAAAACAGATAGGGCGTGGCCTACGGACTCACATAAACATGTATCAAACTTTCTCACACCGCCACACACTCTCACTCTTGCCACGTACTCTCACTCTCTCCATTCATCCATGTCCGTAGGCCACGCCCTATCTGTTTTTTCCGAAATGGACTGTGTATACATTTATATTCATATGCTAAGACATATTTAACGCACTGAACTTTGAGTATTGTTTTGTCACGAAGCCTCATGCCGATCTAAATTTACGAAGAACAATTTGAGGCTCCAAAATTTATTCTCAAAAGACTCAAAAATTCAAAAAAGAGCGCGAAGGAAAGAATTTTTGAGCATATTGGCGACGCGGCGCCTAGCGTCTTCCTCAAGCCTCAAAAAGCAATTTATTTTATATACTGGCACCTCATGAAAAGAGTCGCAGATTTATATCTGACTGACTCGCTGCTGAAACCTACCTATCTTACCCGGTTGCTTCTGCGGTTATATGCTTGGAGAAACTACTGTTTATACATATATTATGTGGAATTTTGATTTTGGGTTGACACTAAACTTTGAAAGATTCAAAAAAGGATATTTGAGACCAAGGGAAAGTGAAAAAAAATTTCAAAAAAAAATTAACGGAGAATTCAGATTGTCCTTCTCGTTGTTTGCTACAGTACTCTCGCTCGTTTAACCGACGGTACCGGTGAAAGAGGAGCGAAGTTAGTGAACCAACCTCGAAGAAACCATCGTGATTATAACATGATAGAGATAGGGGGGGGGGTCCAGATGAATTGTTGAATAGGACCACATCCATGTTTGTGAGCCTCAACTGCATAAGTTTGTGGGAAATTCCAGAAATTTTCCGAGAAAACGTCGCAAAAATAACCCAGCAACCTAATACATAAATGAAAAGATCGCTTTACAGTATATCTAGTACTCAGTGATGAGTGGGGTTTTTTCAGCGCATTCCCTTACTGCTAATGTAGTCAAATTCGTCGGTTCTCTTAGGGATGCACTTGCTTTTTACTTCAAACTTACACCCACTAATGACACATAACCATCCAGTGCCTCAGGAAGTGAACAGACTGCAACTCTTTTTCAGAGGTATCCATTTGCATTCAAAGGCAGGAACAGATCCCTGAAGGGGTAGAGGAGCAGCGGAATTAGCGAGACATCTGACATATGCGGAAATTTTGATATGCGCAAGTGACGGAAGTGGAGGACAAGCTTAATCATCCCAATTCTAAGAGAAGGTTAAGGACTGCTGACCTCTGCCCACGAACCAAACTGCCAAAATCGTGCTGGTCTTGAAAATCCGGGCAAAGAGCGTTGAGTTTGATGCTACTATCTTCCCACACAATCCAACACCAGTAGCCAATTACAATAGGATTTCTACACCTCAGGAGTTGAATAAGCTTTGCTTCCTTCTCGTTCCGACTGTGCGAGGGAAGCTACGTCTCTGCCCTTCACGTTCGTGAATTTAGTATAAGCTTTCGTTAGATATTGACTTTCGAAGAGCTTCTCTGCAACTAGCACTTCCGCTTTTCCCTTCGTTAACCTTTTCCAAGGCATGATTACGGAAGCATTCTTTTTTTTCGAACATGCATCGAAGGCAACGAGAACGACTTACGACAACATTTGATGGGCGCCTCTCTAAGGACGGATCATTCTGTAGACTCCGTACGTCGTCTTCGAGGCATAACAACGGATTTACGGCACGACGGCTATCTTTTTGATTTGTGACTAACACTTACCCTCTCATTTGTTCATCATCGTCTCACCACCCACCTTCAAACCGCCCCCCCCCCCCTCTCCTCTTCCTTCCCACGCTTTTCATTTTCCGTTCCTTATCCTTCCGGTAGGTGCTGTTATGAAACGCTGCAATGATGCTCTGGATAGACCGAGTAATGCCGAAAATTCCTTTATAAAAGGTTCTGCATAGTACGTAAGCTGTACTCTATAAAAGGCACATTCTCTACAACATCCTTTCAAAATGGAATGTTTCAGTGAAAATGCTTCATAATAATGGTTTATCTAATTATAATAATATAGAAGCAGGCGTGGTTTGTAAATGTTGTCTTAAAATAGATTGCACATGACAACTGAACAGGTCATGTTTGTTGACGGGACATCAGAATTTCTTAATCATTCCTACTGTTTGCTACTTGTTCAGGGGGTGGGGCTTGGAAAGGGCTTGGAAAGGAGGAGGAGCTTCGGTGGCTCCAAACCGCCGTCAGACTTTGTGCGATTTTGCGGCTTCGCACTTTCGCACACAATACTACGACCCTGATGGTGTGCGATGCCGCAACTTCGCGTGCGAAAAATGCGACGCCGCAAAATCGCAAAGCAAGATCACAAAGTTTGATGGCGGCCTTAGCGCCCATGCGCAGCTTCGCTGAGGGGCTTCTCTTAGCGTAAAAACGCTAGAAGTTGCATGCTTGTGAATTTGAGAGAAGACAGAGTACAAGGACAAAGAGACGCGGAAAAGAGTGAGTAGATCGTTCTGGCTCTCATTGTAAGAGCCACTATTGTCATTAGTACTGAGATTTTCAGTGATTCAAATTGATAGTAACACTTCCATAATGGGTGCTTGAGTCCAATTAGAATTTTAAACAGATAGATTTCTCCAGATATTTCCTCGGAGTATGAAAGAAGCCTGATTTGTACATCAGTTGGCCCCTTGAGATCACACTATCGGTCAAATCGTACCGCGTGCGCATGCGCCGCGTTCTCTTCACTCCACGGTTCGGCATGACACGGAAGTGCGGGGCGCATCCCAGAAGGAACTTAGTTGACGTGGACGGCTTTATTGTGTTCTATCCTTCATTTTTGGAATGCGTTTGTATTTACTGCAGCCGAAACGTCGTTATTAGAAAATTTGTGAGAGCATCCTTTGAAAAGATCAGGATCGCTCCCAACTGACATTGAGCATCGTAACTTCTTTAGAGCTCCCCGCTCTTACCCTCGTGCATACAGTTTACCATGGGTCTGCACATCTGCCACTGACATATTGTGACAAGCCAGGCTAAAAAAAAAATAAAAACAGCCTGAATTTACGTAATGCCTACGGCCCTAGCCAGGTGTAAATGTCACTTTTCTTGATGGGCATCCCGAAAAATATTGTTTACAGTTCCAAATCCAACAGCGCAGTGGTAGCATTTGTTATTTTCATACGTGTGTATTTGTGCATTTGCATGTCTCAAACCATCCATGAAAAAAAAATTTCAAAACATTCGTGTATCTTGGAGCACTTTGTCTGTTATTCTCTCACAGAAAATAAAGGCGCACCCTTTTTCAATAGTTTTCTTCGCTTTTCTTGTAGAATCCTCATGATATTATTTCAAATGCATTCTGTACCTACGATGTAAGTAATTGAATCAGCCGACCACCAACGTTGTCCTGCCTTCGCCGACAACTCGCCTGGCTGCAGGGCTGCAGGACCACAGACCGTGCTGCGGTACAGTAATAAGAGCCTAAGCCGGATTTTTCAATGCGAGTTTCACCACATATTACCCCTTCTGAAGTAGAAGATTCGTTTTCACAGAACATGTATTCACAGTTCTCAGTGTTTCCTTACCCCTCCCGATGGGTTTAAGGGGTGAGGGGAAAAGTTCCCGAGGTGGATGATCCTTTTTTTCGTAAGAAACTACCTATAGCACATTGAAATTTTTCACATTCGAAGCGCACTCCGTTCCCTTACCTTGAAGGCACATTCCACGATTATCGGGATATCACATCTCCTGCCGTGGATGGGTAGTTCGACCCAAGCCACGTAGGCTGTACCTTCACCGCGGCGTGGATGTCAGTTCCTGGAGCGTGCAGAGCCAAAGATCTAGCGCAACAGCTCGGCCCCGCCCACCCCAGCCGGGGGTGTGCTGCAAGTGTTCCGGTGCCTAGTGTGGGGTCAGGTCACTAAGTAGTGGGTTTATCTCACGAGGCGATTGGTTTACTGCCAATTTCAAGATCTTGGCTAGTTGCTGGTCTACCTATGTCAAAGATAAGAGTCGACGAGTAGAGGCAGACCCCCGGCTAAGGTGAGCGGGGCCGAGCTGTTGCGCTACATTCTTTGGCTCTGCACCCTCCAGGAACTGACACCCACGCCTCGGTAAAGGTACAGCCTACGTGGCTCGGGTCAAACTATCTATCCACGGCAAGAGATGTGATATTCTGATAATCCTGGCATGTGCCTTTAACTCCAAGCCAAAAAGGCTCCCCTCCCTCAAACCCCTCAACCTGCATTGGCCAGAGATACAGTCATTGTACATCACCATTAGACGTTAACATTATATCATGAAAGTGATTACCTGCCAAACATGACACCATCAAAGGAAATTGTTCCGTCAATCTGTGTTCCTCTAATTTCCTCCGTCTTTGCTGTTCCTATCTGTATATAATTGCGCTGCATAATGCTATTATCATCATATTTCATACACTTATCGCTTGATCCACAAAGAATTTTTCCGACACTCAATGAAGGATATTTTTAATTCAGGAAGCGAGCAACAGTGCATAGTTCTGATTTCTGTGAATAATTTTCTTCAAATCTTTGCTAACACTGCCTCTGTTACCGGGTTCTATTAGGCCGCTTCCATACTTTGCGCACCGACGCCGTCACGCGCGTGCCTGCGTCACGCGCGTGACGGCGTCGGTGCGCAAAGTATGGAAGCGGCCTTACATAAACCAACTTCCACTGCATAGATAGTATTCTGATAAACGGCTCGACGAAAGTTAGATACCGATCTTATCATGCAAATTCAGAATAAATATGTACAGTAATAAGAGATAATGCTAATAATAAAAGCATGGCAACAAATGAATTTATATAAAACCACGCCATGGTTCAGTATAGGCGCAATTTTCCATAATTATTATAGGTGTTATTCCAGCGAGGAGGCATCTTGTGAAAAGTTACAAATCTAACCGTCTTAGAGAAATCTCTGAATAGTCTGCTGCACAGTCAAGCATATAATTTTACCTGAGACACACGTGCAGAAGTTTCTCTCCTTCTCTAAGCTTGTGTGAAAATAGCATCTGGTCTGTCTCACTTTTTAGCACCTTATTATTTTTCATAAAGACGACAGAATTTGTGTAGCTCCAGGTGGGCCGCAATTACACTCTTACGATGTGGGGATCAATCCCCATCCAGGCCAGTCAAGCCTTCCATCCTTTTGGGAGAGGCGAATTCTCGTTTGTGAAAATAAAAGCGCTGAGTTGTAGTACATTGGCTGGCCTCGCAACTCATTGTATATGCCAAATCGCATTTACTCACTGAAACATTACAAATTTAATCGTGTAGGGCTTTGCCGAACGAGGATTTTTGGTGGACCAATTTATTGACGGCCTGACATTTTGAACTTTTCGTCGTCTTCAGAGGCCCTGTGATCCACGGAGAGTGGAAGGACGTCGTTACCGACTCCTGTTAATACAATGTGCGACTGGGCTTGTACTAACAAGAATCGGCAGCGACGTCCTACCACTCTCGGTTGATCATTGGGCCCTCTGAAGACGACAAACAGGTCGAAACGTCAGTCCGTTAATGAATTAGTCCACCTAAAAACCTCGCTCGTCAAAGCGCTACACGAATAATGTGAACAACGCATTCGCTTTATCAACAGGGGCATCCCCCCCCCCTTCCCCTACTCATTTCTCAACGATGTCCAAACCTAGGAGTATCTCCTCAAAGCAATGGTGAGTCATTTAAATTGATCTGCTCTTCAACTGAACCAATAATTTTGATGTAGAAAACGTTTCATCTTTTCAGCACCGACATTTCAGAATACTACATTTCTTCACCATCAGTGACCTCTTGCTCCGTTTCTATCTTTTTCCATGTTGTATACGTATCTCCCTTTCCTGTATCTTCTCTATTCATGTTTAAGGGCGCAAGCCAATTGATTCATATTTTTAATATATTGTATTAGGTTGATTCATAATAAATCGGACAAATTGACCAATTTTAATCATTGTCGTACAACTTTTTTACGACAACAGGGATTCACTTGAAATATACTCCATCTTTATCGATGACCTTCTGCCACGGTATAGGCAGATCATGGATGCCCTTGCTCCAGAAGGCCGGAAGCTGGAGCTCGAAGAAGTTGCCGAGTGCCGCCTTGACCTCGTCGCGAGTTTTGAAGTCTTGGCCGTCCAGGTGGCGTTGGCTGTGGGAGAAAAGGTGGAAATCTGAAGGGGCCAGGTCTGGGGAGTACGGTGGGTATAGAAGTACGGTCCAACTGTACGACAGCAGCTCGGCCTTGGTCGATCTTGCGAAGTGCGGTCTGTGGAAGTAGACACGTTGTCGTGCTGGAAGTAGACATGTGACCGCCGCCGTAGCGAACTTTGGACATTGGCCTTCAATTCTCGTAATTGACGAACGTAGACGTCGGCGGATACTGTGGTACCTTCATCGAGCAGCTCCCAGTACTCTACGCCGTGTACGCTCCACCAACCGCGGTTTTCGTCTTCGATGGAATAGTCGCCTGACGCAAACTTCGAATGCTACAACTACAGTGTACTTCTGCCGGGGGCATGCTCCTTGTGAACTTCTATCAGACGTCTGCCGATATCCGCGGGTTCCTGGCCAGATAGCGATATAAATAGTATGACGTTGCGGATGTGGTCTCTGGACCGCTTGAAATCGTGCGGCATTGTGGCGGAAGGAATTTACTTTGGAGTGATTATTTTGCGGTACTTTGAAGAGCTTTTCATACTCATTCCAACGGTACCTCGCGCGTCCATTTTCGTTAATTCGTTACTGAGTTATGATCTCTAGAAATCATCACTACCATTTGTCCGATTTATTATGAATCAACCTAATACATGTTTTTACCTAAACTTAATTACCGTTTCCTATTGTCAAGTAGTTCTCATTCTGGCCGGCACTGGCACGGCACCAATTTGTAACAATAGTCTCAAATAAATAAACATCATGCCGAGGTTTCAAAAAGCGAGAACCTGGAGAGTTATGAATTTAATTGTATTGCACGGTGCAAATCCCAGAAAAGAGTGTTCGACGTCGAAAACTCATCTTTTTGAAATTTATTATTTGATAACATTCCACGCAATCCCTTCGATCTATTAACACATCCTCACTGAAGGAGCGATTTCGTGAACTCGTTAATTTTTTAGCTGCTTTTCAACTTTTAGCAAAATCATTTGAAGACTTCTCCCTGAAACTGATTTCAACTTCTCTCTATTCTGTTTTCTTAGATTTCCATCAGAACCGCTGAGGATGAGGCGTTCTAATGATATACGTGGACAAAATCCTAGATTGAGCCACGTTTGGGCCTCTTAAGAAGACGATCTGGTCGAAACGTCAGGCCATCAATGAATTTTCCGCCTAAAAACCTCGTGGCAGAAGTAACCTCAAAGTGATGTCCCTCAAACTATTTTTGAAACTTTAAAATTGTACACAACATTATAGCTACATTCTCTATCAGTGAATTTTTTCACGTGATCTGAAGCGTTGTCGACGCGGTGCTTTGTCGTGACTGCTGTAGTACAAAAATAAAGATACAACTCCGATTCTGATGTAAGCAAAAGGCAAATGACAGTTATTTAAAATCTCCCAGTTACCACGATGCTATTCCAATGCTCTCAAAAGAATCGTAAACGGTAGTATGCAAAGTCTTACGCGAAGAAGTGAGAATCCGGCTAAGATATAGCTCCTCAATGTGGTGTAGGAGAGGGCGAGGCTTCAAAGCAAATGCCCGCCCCGTAGTCCGCCACGGTCTGAGACGCATGGTGGCTTCGTAAGTCTTTAGTTATGTGAACAGTCCCACCGTCTTCGTCTTCGACGGCAGTAAACTGACAGGGACCGATATTTGTATCTAAGCCGGATTCTCACTTTTTCACGTGTAATATTGCATGAGGCCCTTAAGCATATGCAACGTAAATATATTAGTAACAGAGAAACTCATTTTTCCGTACACAACCTGTACCCTTATGTCAGGATTTTCGCACGACTACGAGCGACGTGCGACGTAGTGTGTGCGAGCTATGCGCGTCGCGGTAATTGGGTCTTGAAACGATTACGCAGCAATGCTAGGAGTGCGATACGCAGTTGACTAGTAATCGCTTCGGAACCCAACAACATGGCACCTTTAGCTCGTCCGCATTGCTTCTCTTAAGACATGCCGGGGTGCAAAAATCCTGACATAAGGGCACCCATCCCTTATCCACAATACATGCTGGGCTCTGTTAATAATTTTCACAAATAATCTTCGCTTTTGAAAACACTGCTTCATCTTTGGTCAACAATGGAAAACCATAGTTGTATTCCTTATTTGTCTAATAACCCCCGTGATACCTGGTAATTGAGCTATATTATAGCTCTCCAGAGTTGTCATTATTTGTGACATATAACAGAAACTCCTTCAGGAGTCAGGACTAAGAACGTATTCACAGTCACCTATAGATAGCTTATGCGTATTTTTGTAATCTAGCACCTCAAACTGTAGCCGAGTCCCTGATTCAGGGCAATCAAGAGAGTCCGTAGCCAAGATTACGACCCCTAAACCTCGAATATCGACGGCATTGGCAAAGAAACTTTTTACCCTGGCAGTTGTTTACTATCCCAGCAGAGGCATCCTAAGGTCGTTTAGATGCTTGAGAGGAGCTACCTTAAGTGTTTTTTGACTTTTCAGGCTATTACTGCGGAGTGAAGAGCTCTAAAGCCTTTCAACAAAAAAGCACCTACCCTGAAAATGTCTCACACTCATTCGAATTGTATTCGTAAAAACCAGACCCTATTTTGAGGTCTTCTTGCGCTCGTTTGTGTCATCCCTTCGTGGAAAAAAATGTTTCTCCATTCAGAGGGAAGCTCATTTTATTCAGAATGGAACAGTTGTCAGTTCATGATGGATAGAACGTCGCGCTTGCCCAAACTAATAAGTACCACCCTTTACCCGGAACCCGGGAGCGCATCATGAATGTATGATGAGGTCGAGTCTGACCGAAATCTACAACGATCTCTGCTCTCAAAAAGTTTGTGTCGCTTAATCAGTGGGGATGGTTGCGGTCCGGAGAGGATCCAGATATGCATATTCTACAGAGTTTTGTATGGATAGAGGTACTAGAGACAGATCCATTATTTATATGTATCCATTATTATTTTTATAAAAAGACTTTATCCGTCTCACATGGAAGATGTCAAAATTTAGCATGAAACTCATTTTCTGAGAATATATTACCTTGGCCTGGGCAGATATTGAATGGCGGTAATAGTATATTTTTAACAGGGGGGATGGTGCAGTGATACGTGGCGGTACTCCCACCCACACGGTGCGGAGATCGTATCCTATATGTATTAAGGCCCGTCCAGGCCAACGAAGGCGACCATTTCTTGGGATAGGGAGATTGGTACTAGACTCGTCTGGGAGGATAAACAGCACTACGCCGTACACTGACTGGCTTCCTATTTTGTATGGGCCAAATCACTCTCATCTGCCACAGTGATTCTGAATGGAACTCGAATGCGCGGCACATCCAACGGGGAGTGGCTTAGCCAAAAACTATGATTTCGAAATCCACTTTTACACAGTACTGAGGCAGCACTGTTTCTTCCGTCTATTCCTGCTTGGAAAGTCAGGCGCTCCTCTCTTATTCCTACAATGACTACAGGACTTTGAATAGCATCTGCAACTATGAATAAGCATTTGTCGGTCGGATTTCTTCTTTCTTTCATTCTTTGGCTGAATCATTGCAATCACTGATGTCTTTGGGACCAGACATCTTTTGGTAGCGGCAGCTCCTAGTAGTTCTACGAAATGCATATCTATGATTTTGAATGGACTGGTTCGCTTTTCAAAGTGTTCCTGAACATCCTCGAGGGCGAGGCCCAAATCTCTCTATTACTGTCAGAATAACTCATCTTTATGGTATTCCATTATTTTATTTTTATCAAGTACGATTATGCACTAGCATTGATCATCACTTACTATGTAGTACGCATCGCATCCACTTTTATTCAGAACCATAGCATTATATTGCATTTGAATACGAAGTAAGCTCTACTATGATAAAATAAGTATAATATATAATAGTAAGTATAAATTAAATCATAATAAATATACCTACATAGTAACCTGTGCCTTGCATATGATGGTCAATCGTTGTAAAAGTAGTAGCTTGTATTGTTCCAGACTGATACGAGAACAATGAACTGGCGCCTGTAGCAATGAAAGGATTCGGAAAGCTTCGACTGCGGTTTGAGGCCATACAAATATAAAATAATATATAATAATAAGCATAATTGAAGCATAATTGAGCTGCGCCATCTGTTGTTTCATCGCTCCATCGCAAATATATTATTAATGCTATTGTTATCTCAACATTTTTGTCATAGCATTAGTAATATTATTAATGTAATATGTAGTAATGAGATGTTATATGTATTACTGCATGTAAATGTAATGTAATATTAGTACATAATATAAGTTCATGCACAGCCTAGTTCCAGTATGAACGAAGTATGTAAGAAGCCCTTTTTCCCTAGACAAGTTTCAGCTATTGACTGCCACCCTCTTGTCACTTTCTAGCTCCTGCTCTGAAATCATGAAAATTCTGGAATCCCAAATTTTTCTTTGCACAATTCCCTCTGAACAAGTTGTTACTTCAGCGTTGCTTCACTTTTGCGCGCCCGTTCTTTGTAGTTTTTGAATTTTTTGAGACTTTGTTTTTTTTTCTTTGTTTTTTTTGCGTTGAAATCTGGCGTTGAGAGCGTCTTATTGTGCCAGCGGTGAGAGTCATTTAATCCGATGCGAACGGCTTATTGCAGAGGTCATACCACTTCTTTGCTTCTTCCCCCCCCCCCCTCCCAAAAAAAACTCTTTTAAACACGATCTTATTGTTAATAATTATTTATTTCTTTTATTGCAATTGCTCAGATCGTGTATGTATGTGGACTCTGTAACCTATAAAATTATTTTTTTTTCTTTTTTTTTATGTCTTTCAAAGTTGGCTCAAAGTCAGTTTGTGCGTATCCCAAGTTTTCTCAGGCGCAGACTTTATAAGACGTTCGCGCTTCAGCTCAAATCCTAGCCAGATTAGGTCCTACGCAAAGCTCAATCGCTCTTCCCCAGCCGCCCGTTGAGAAAACGCCGTCAATTCTTTCAAATCTGACGATTTTTTTCACTTCACAGCTATTTTTGACCATAAATCGGCCAGCAAACCTATCAGGTAATTGCTTCCGTACATATACTGGGGCGATGTGGTCTTCGTCAGCCATTCTGCCACCTGAAACGACATTACTCTGCTCTCAGCGATCTTTCCGCAATACTCCCTGGGCAATTGAGTCCAATCATCTCTTGTTCAGCCCATCATATCCACTCCGCAGGCCACCGCATCCATCTTTGTCCGCAATTACACACTTTTCGAGCTTCTATCAAAAATAGTAACGTGGTATCCGACTTGGATTCAGCATTAGATCGAATTCTCAGGCGAATAGTAGGAACTTCGCGGGGCATGTGATGTGCTAGTCGGTCTGTTGTCTTTAAAACCTGACATAATTTATGGCTTCTTCGGTTTGGCTCATATCCACGATTACTTTCCGCCTATGGCGGAAGTGGCAAATGGCGCGCACCACTACTTACACGGGCGGGATCAAGTCCCGTGTCAAAATCAACCAAGTCTT
Source organism: Trichostrongylus colubriformis (assembly GCA_963978905.1). Classification (NCBI taxonomy): domain Eukaryota; kingdom Metazoa; phylum Nematoda; class Chromadorea; order Rhabditida; family Trichostrongylidae; genus Trichostrongylus; species Trichostrongylus colubriformis. The sequence goes on along the minus strand of OZ022256.1, from coordinate 56,707,844 downwards.
TCATTCCTCGATGCAGGTGTATTGGTATCACACTCAAGATGCAGGTGTATTGGTATCACACTCAATTGGGAGGATAAAAGTGCTGATTTGCCATTGGCTGTTCCCAGCAGGCCAATGTATGGGTCAAATCGCGTTCACCTGTCACCAATTTTGAATGGAACCAGAATGCGCGACGCATTCCACAGAAGGGCTTGATCAACGTCACGTCAAAGTACTTCTACTTCATGCATATAGTGGATCAGACTTGGGACCCTCTCACGGCTATCTATGCCGCAGCCCGAGTTTGGCTGTTTCAGACGTATGTGTGGATAGAGCAGTCGACTATCAAAGGGCAGTGCACCTGAATAGTTTAGCAGCATGAGGAAGTAGTAAGCAACTCGGAAAAAGGCGATTACCCAACAGTAGGAAATAGGCTTGAAGGCAGCATTAGGGATAATATGGTTAGTGGAAAATCCCTGAAAGAAGTCACTCACGTTGAAACTATCGGCCTGAGAAGATTTTTAATGGCAAAATCTCATGGCGAAGTCCCCGTCGGAAAGCGCTCCCCCTAGCGGTAGTGACGGCGTAGCGAATAAGACCTGACGCCTTTGATAAGTCCATCCCGCCTCCCTGGGTCGAATTTGACGAGGAATGAGTGACGTGTAAAGTAATAAGCGTTATAGCAGAATGAAACCTATGGTATCGTATCAAAGCCGTATCGATCGGGATGACGTGGTGTTTGTTGTGTAAGCTTTCGTGGTGAAAACGTCCTCCGATCAGTATCATAGATTGGAAGGAATGGAACAATCGAAAACTCTGCCTTTAAGCAGAAATACTAAAGACAGAAGTTCGATTATCGTCATATTTTTCCCTTTATCCCTTTATTTCTTACTTGCCTCTTGCTTTATCATTGCTTTTGCTTCAAAACTATCAGTGGAGTTACTTTAATATTATGCTGTTCCGGAGTCTCATGGTTATCTGAATGTTCAAGAACAATTGCGACTCCAAAATATTTATTCAAAAAACTCAAAAGACCCCTCAAAAGCCTCAAAAGTTCTTTGGATTGTTTTTGCAATATTTCGGCGTTTAACGCCTTCTTCAGGCCCTGCCAACGACGAATGGTGCAGAAAAAAAGTGATCAGTGAAGTGTCAACCAATACAATAAACTGCTACTTTCAATTTATTGACGGGATTGTAACCACACATCGTAGCCGTTGAAAATAAACGCTGATGGGAATTGAATAGCCCAAACTATACTGAAACCATGTATTGTCTCACTTACTTGTTGGTTTGTTGTTCCCTGCCCTGTTTTCTTCGCCTGGCCACTTTTTCATTTTGTTGTTGTTGTTGTAGCCATAGAAATTACGTGGGCTTGAGTGGTTACCATTAGAATAAAGCAAATGGTGAATCTTCGTGACAATAACAAGGAAATTGCAAGAAGTTGTAATTCAAGTACTAGGCCGTCTTTACCTCTATATCGCCCGAAGAAAAAGTATTGAAAGCGATAATAATTTTAAGGAAGGCAAAAATGGGAAAAATTGCAGGCTGGTGTTTGTAGTCTTCGAGTTCTCTCCACATTGGCTTTTCTCCATTACATCCTCTGTAGACGGGTCACTGGTAGACAACAGGAAGCTGCCACCAGTGGTACAGTTGAGTTGATGGTAGGCCGGTTCGATTGTACCGTGTTGGTGCTAGCAACACAGCATTGCTTTGGAGCTTCTCTAAAGCAGTGCCACGATAAATCTCGACGGCATCAAACAAATCGCGGTAGCACTACGTCCGTACTCATCCTGATGGGATTTTCGGTAAATGGGATATCGGCGTGTCCGTGATTTCGGATATTTGGTTATGCCAGACACCACACGCGGGTGTGTGCATATATGACAGCGAATCGCGTGGCCACCCGCGGCGAGCGGCGCGGCGGGTACGAGTGCCAGTGGCAGGGCATGGCAGCCTTCAAACGAGGCATTGTGGCATGAGTGAAAGCGAAGACGTGACGCAGTCACGCTCGGCCGGCTCCCGAAGGCAATCCATACGGCGAGTCGTACTGGTGGCGCCGCGAGTGAAACGCCGGGAAGCGATTCGCTGTCATATCTGCACACACCCCATCACACGGTACTCTATCTGCATTATAGTAGGTATCAAAAGTCGCGCATACGTCGATCCGCCGCAAAACCCCAATCGCGGACACACAGATATACCCATTTTCTGGACCGATATGTATATTACCAGTTGGGCTGGTGCACACTACTGCGCGTGGAACGTCATGAACGTCAGTAGATCGGTCGGAATTGCTTTTTTCAATGTTACTCGGCCCATTACCAAAGCCCGCTTCGCCCTTTGTGGACGGAGCTCAACTTCGTCCATGTGTGGTTTTTATTTCCTGTCCCATGCCCCACCCATCCCATATTTGTCCCTCTTTCTACAGGTTGTTTTTCACGTAATGTCCAAACTCCGCCCAACACCACAAATGCTCCACCCAGGATTCCAAGATCCGTCCAGGATTCTTTCGTTACCTTCGAATAAACTCATCGCTGACCTAGGTCTATCTTTTCTCCACGTTTGAGGCACAACCCAATTAACAATTTTCGCTTTGTGAACGGGACATTACAGTGCACGCCCCGCTCCTCCTGGGCGAGGAATAACTTCGCTCATGTGTGGTCTTCACTTCTCGTACAGTGCTCTCTACTCATCCCAAACTTGTCTCCATCTGCACAGGTATTTTTTCATTATGCATAATTTCGTGACAGACAGAAGGACGGAGGGACGGACAGACAGAAGGACGGAGGGACGGACAGACAGACAGACAGACGAAGCGTTTTTATACAGTAGGGATCCTCAATGTGAAAAAAACAACAAATCGCGATGCGGGGATACGCTGATTTCCTTAATCGATATGTGTCTTTTTTCTGACCTTAGAAATCCAAATATTAAAAATGGGTATGAATGCAACCCCGAGCTGGTGCATAGCTTTAGATGAACCGCCGTATATAGAGAACTTTCTGCGTCTCACGACCCACACCTTTTCGAGTATTCACTTCTCTGCAGTATTCGGTATATTGCAGTCAGCAGTATTCCCTTCAAGACCCAACTCCGCACACCGCTCCAGCTCAAACGCATCGCGTCAGCTGACGCCACATGCCCCGAAGCGAAATTCTGTCCTAATGATACAAGCCTACTCTCCTTTTCCGATTACACCTCAAAAATCAGTGTCAAGTGAGCGGGAAGTAAAAACTGTCAAATCATGCACCGCTACGATAACCATGCATTTTGACACCGGAACCCTCCTCCATGCTGATTAACCAAAATTGGATTTCCTGCTGAAAAGAGCATTGCTGCTTCTTAGAGGCAGCTGCTTCTTCTGCGAATTCGCTTTTAGCCTGATGGTGTCACTCGGATTTAGGAAGGAATGGTTTTGATCATTCCAGGAAAGGAAGGAACAGCACAACAAACCGAACCCTCCGCTGCTGTCGACCTTCTCTTTATCCAGTGGATACCAAGCTTGCCTGTGCTGAAATCATGCATGGCGATAAAGCACTCTATATCATCCTTCAGTTGTCGAGAAACCATTTCAAGGCAATTTATTAGCCATCATCACCCGTTGCTAGGTCCTAAATAACCGTCATAAGTATTACAATTATGGCGATTGACACCACTTTATAGTCCCTATATGATGCTCCTTGCTGTCAGTTCCACTTGGATCTCTGCATATAAGAAGGAGATATGCGGCGCCCACCGAACTTTCAAGATGCGCCACATAGTTGAATATTTGGTAGTTGGATGCGATCACGTAAGGCACATTCCAGGTTTACCTTGAGTGGGTTAGAGCGTCCAAGCGCTGAATTATGAAATAAGGGTGTGTGCAGATAGGACGGAAAATCGCTTCGCGGCGTTCACTCGCGGCGCCACCAGTACGACCTGTGAGTCGATCGCACTTGGGAGCCCGGCAGAGCGTGACTGCGTAACCTGCCTCTGCGCTTCCACCTATGCCACACTGCCTCGTTTGAAGGCTGCCACTAGCACTCGCACCCGCCGGGCCGCTCGCCGCGGGCAACCACGCCATTTTCCGTCATATCTGCACACACCCATGAAATAGGGGGTGCTAGGGAATACGCCGACGAAGAAAATCCCAAAGTAGTCTCCGAAAATGGCAAGAATAAGACCCCCGTGACATCTAGCCTTGGAAAAGATTACTGCGAAGCCTTTGAATCAGTTTTTCGCTAAATGGTATAGAGTACTCTGGAATATCACCTGTTTGCTCATGCCAACGTCTCCTTTATCATTGGCATCACTTCCTTATCTAACCTTACCACGCAAGTCGTAGGACTCAGTTGCCACGTTGTTGCCACTGTTACACCCGTCATTGCCAACAGTCACGTCTGGGGAGAGCGGGCTTGGGCTGTTTGGTGGAGACGCGCTTGCTTCCTTGGCTCTGCACTCTCCAGGAACTGACACCCACGCCTCGGTAAAGGTACAGCCTATTGGCTGTGGGTCGGACTATCTGACCACGGCGAGAGCTGTACTATCCCAATCACTGTGGGATGTGCCTTTAAGCATTCCCGATGACTTACGAATCTATTCGTGTATCATATACCTATGTTTTTTCTAGACAAGTCTGGTATCAACCTCGCACGACCAGAAGTCTTTGGTGGCTTGGTAAATGGATCCACAGATCATGTGCTCGGCAGCGTCACGATTAACCCATGTACCACTGCGCTCAGTGCTAAAAGACTCCGCTAGGCTTTACGTTTAAGCTGCGGAGTGGCATTCTACCGCTCCAGAAGCCTAACAAGTTGCGCCCTTTTACGAATAGGCGGAGCCTTATATTCACTCCGCAGCTTAAACGACCCTATTCACTTTCGCGATCCAGCGTGCAGTGTTCCTTCGTTGTCGCTGTTCAGCTTGGAGACCCTGATCTTTAACGATCTTCAGCTTATCCTTCCACATTCTTGGAGCCATTTTATGCTTTTCTTCCCAACCTACCACACAGCTCTTGTAAGACTAGCATGGGACATACCTACACTCCTCTTCCTCTTCTTCTCCCTAGCGTCAGTCCCGCGCCGTTGCGGGGTCCGCTGTTCTTGTCATTTGTCACCACTTTCTTTTATTCAAGGCATCGTCTGCCACGGGTTTTACTTCCGTGAGGTCGGCTTTGATGACGTCCCTCCACCTTTTCTTAAGGGCTCTTCGCTGTCGCTTTCCGGGTACTTTGAACTCTACAGCCTTCCTAATTGGGTGGTCTGCCGACCTTCTCAGAACGTGCCCATATCATTTTAGCCGCTACTCCCTCAACTTCAGCTGGACCTGTGCCGTCTGCTTGACTGTCCTCACGTCCTCGCTCCTGATCCTGTCGAGTCGCGTCCAGCCACATACCCATCTCAGCATCCTCATTTCTGTGGGTAGCTGCCTCTCGTGATTCTTTGTTATGGGCCAGCATTCGCTGCCATAAAGCATTGCGGGTCTTATCACCGAACCGTATACGTTGCCCTTCGGAATCCTCGAGCACCGTCGATCGCACGGGATTCCTGTGGACTCTTTCGATTTCATCCATGCCGTATTTATTCATGCTTTCACGGCCTGATCTACCGTACCATCCTCGCCTTATCACCTCCCAGGTATCGGAACTTCTGAACTCTTATCCTTTCTCCATGGCGTTACACGATGGATCCCGGACAGTCCTCGGAGCTTAAGAAATGTACACTCCTGTTCCAACAATCTTTTAAACACAAAGCGTAATTTTACCCCGAGTTCACCGTTTGGGAACTCTCGGAAAAGAATGCGCCAATAATCGTTTTTTTTGCAATCCCAAATTAAATTGACCCAGTCAATGTGCAACTTGACCACTCTCACTGCCCTAATGAACGGAACACGTCTATTCGTCGAGGCGGTGAGGGTGGTTCAAGTTGCTCGTTGGCATGGACAAGCCTAATCTCGAGGAAGATTTTGGAGAACTACGATTCTCCCTGAGTCGACCCCAATTCCTGGCGCTACCTGTCGGTTTACTCAAGTTGTTTCGATCGATAATCATAGCTTTGCTTTCAAGTACTGTGACCGATCAACCACCTTTTTCATGAGATCGCTTCGGCATAAAAAATGTTGCTTGTAGAGGATTTTTGACGCAATTTCCAAAAATACAATCTCCCTCAGGATTGCTTGAACCATCTTCAACAGTGCTCGTAGGGGGCTAACTTTCATATGGAAGAAAATTGAAAGGTACCCCGGATTGCATACGATATTCCTTTTTATGACTAGGGATCTCTATTGAGAGCTTTGATCTTTTATGTGCAGGATAACGTCTAGCCTAAGGCATTTTCAATTGAAATCCTTTAGAAAAGTTTATAAGATAATCCGCAGAGAGACCAAGGTCTCAAATAGAAAACATTTCAAGCCAAGCATGAAAAAAGGTAGTGATCCCTTTCCTGCAGTGGAAAAATTGATAAACAAGAAGTGTGGACGCCATGACTGTGGTGGTTCCAACGACCATCGTGAATGCCACCATAGTCACTCGAGTTAATTGGAGCCGTGAAGTCTCCTATAAGGGCTCGGCAACCCCTTAAAAAGCGGCTGTCACCGCTGTTAATGGTATAAAGTGAGAAAGGCCAGCGATTACTCCGTCGTAATGGGTGGTACAAGTAATGCACGGCTTGATGAATGTACACCAAGTAAATGCCTTGCTTTTCTCTGAAAAGTCTTTTACTAGTAGCGTCTTTGCTGAACTTCCACCTGATTTAAGGCCCTTCGAGGTTCTCTTTTTGATTTCAGAGGAGGTGGTGTGACAGGTCGCATATATTCCCATTCCCACTACTATCATGGTGTGGGGATCAAATTCCGCATCATTCATAGCAGACCAACCAAACCTTCCATCCATACGGGGTAGGTGTTTTGGTGCTAAACTCGTTCAGGAAGAGCGTGTACTCTTGTGTCAGGATTTCGTACGACGACGAGCGGCGTGCGACGCAGTGTGTGCGAGCTATGCGCGTCGCGGTAATTGGGTCTCGAAACGATTACACGGTAATGCTAGGGGCGCGATACGCAGCTGACTTGTAATCGCTTCGGGACCCAACAACATGGCGTCCCTAACTCGTTCGCATTGCTTTGCTTGCGACATGCCGCAGTGCGAATTCTGGAACTAAGGGTACACACCCGTCAGAGAAGAATAAAAGCACTTACTTGGATATCGGCTGCCCATTCATCTACCATCAGCCATTCTGAATGGAGGAACCAAAATGAGCGGTGCATCTCAACAACGGATGCACTGTTTCTAAAGACTTTTTTATTTATCCTAATGCTTTTTTTTAATCTTTCTGTTCCAGAAAAACCTTGACCTCTGCATGTATGGAGATGGGCCACGCCCCTTTAGTTACGTGTAGTACATTCCACTAGGGGAGATAAATGTTCTCTCTTGGATATTCCTTTTTTACTCGATACAATTGGTAACTTGTATTAACAATTGTTGTTTACGTGTGAGCACTAACTGTTTTCATTTGTCTCTTCAAGTCCATTGTGTTTTCGCTACGAACAATACAGGCTGACTACATATTCTATTACTCTAACGTAAAACAAAAAGTGCCCGTTCAGAAAGCTTCTGATTCACTGTCTGTCCATCGAACCAAATGATGACATCCACCATTTACTCGCTGATTGCACTTCTCGTCATTGTCAGGTAATTTACAAAAATTACAATACTGAAATATTATTTCACTCGTAGGCAAGTGCATGGCGCAATGGTAGGTGGCGTTGCGTCAAGCTAAACTGGTTTCTGTACGCATCTTTCATGAACACAAATCAGAGCTTCATGCTTGACCTAGGTGTTGGTAAGACCCCCGTGAATAACTGTTTGTATAGATCGAAGAACTATTTACTCGAATCTATCAGAGTTCATATGCATATCAAAAGAGATCAGATGAGGTTGCACTTATGAATGCTGAATGATCGTGTAATCAATTTAAAATGCATTTTGATGCATTTTAGATAAGGTTATAGCTAGGAGAAACAGGATTCCTAGAAGTCCCAACCAAAGATCATACGCGGTGAAACGCGTAGCACCGTAATAGGAAATTCTATACTTGAATTTCAGGAAATTATTGAACCCATTAAGAGGTGTATCCGTCCAGGTATGGATGAAAACTCGTACCCTCACGTCAGAATTTTACACCGCCGTACGCGGCGTGCAACGTGATGCGTGCGAATTGGGGGTGCCGCATGTGGCTGGGCCCTGAAGCGATCACTGTATCCTAGTCTTCATTTTGAGTTAAGGATATGGCAATCGCTCGCAATGTATTGGGTCCGAGAGCGCTTACCCCCTTTTCACGTACTAGGTGTGAGCAAAATAAATGGCCAAAACGGACCATTTTTTTTTCAAAACGCCATAACTTCGCTCAGACACAGTTATGTCGAAATAAAAACCATCCGAATCTACACATCCTTGCCAACGATCTGGTTGAGAAAATATGCAATCCTGATAAAATCCTGGACTGCGAAAATCCATAAAGTCAACGATGGCATTTTCAACCTGCATCGTATCGGCGAACTCCTTCTGACGCAGGTTTGCTCGATAACCGGGAAAAAGTGGTAATCCGTTGGGGATAGGTCTGAGGAAAAAGGGGGGTGAGGAAGAGTCTCGATGCCTAACTGCATCAGTTTTTGCTGGGTGACTTGCGAAGTGTGGGGTTTTGGGTGCTTTGCGCACCCAGCAAAAACTGATGCAGCTAGACATCGAGACTCTCCCTCGCCCCCTCATTCCATAGACATATGCCCAACGGATTACCGTTTTTTGCAGGTTCTCCATGCAAACCAGCGTCAGAGAAATTGCGCCGATACTATGCAGGGTAAAAATGCCATTCTTGACTTTAATAATTCTCGCAATCCACAGTTTTATCGTGATGGCATATTTTCTTTACCAAATCGTTGGCCAAATTTTCTAGATTCGAATAGTTTTCATTTCGACAAATAAAGTTGTGTTTGAGCGAAGATATGGCCAGTTATGTTTTGGTTATTTATTTTGCACACACCTAGTAAAATGGCGAGTAAGACACAGTAATCGTTTCAGGACCCTACAACAACTCTCGCGTAGCACTCCACACAGTGAGGTGCGAATTCCTAACTCACAGCTGCACTTATACACTGCTTAACCCAGCTATTGCTCGAAAAGCTTAGTCTGGTCACGTGCCACAGCTGATGTCAGATGTTGCAAAAAGCATCTGCATGCCTATTCATTAGGCAATATTTACTATTACCATTCAGGTGGCGTTCCTGCTAAGAAGGTGATGACGAGCAGTCAGCCGAATAAGCTCATCAGTGCTGAACTCGTTACACTTCATTCATTACTCCTCAATAAGGAAACTGAAGCGTGAATGACGTCCTTTAGCTCGTTGTTGTTCCGGTTTCACATAAGACAAAGGAACTTTTCTCAGTCACTGGGAGGCCGGGGATTGAAATTGTTAAAGCTAGCCTAACTAATCCATCCAATAAATATTACATCTATACGCCCACCAATGCAGGTCTCTTGGGCAATGAAATGCCACTGTCCTACAAAGAGGGCGTGGCCAAATTCCGCTTGTAGAGGTGTGTGTTTGAACAAGAAGGCATCAAGTAACAAGGTTTGCCATTGCGCTTGTTGTTACGTTCGATGCTGTCCATAGACGCGTTCTTGTCGACCAACCAAGTACTTCTTCCCGAAATCATTTTTGTAAAAATTGACTCTTTACTGAAAAATAAAGTCATTGGCAAAAAAATATATGTAAAAACTTCGATGGTTACAGCGGAGACTATAAACTATTTCGCACTGTTCTTTTTGAATAATTTATCTTAGTGGGGTTACAAACAATGGAACACTATTTGATCAATTCTCTTCGTACTTCCTTGAGTGGTCGGATTTTACAATCAGCAAAAAAGCGAATCAAACAAATAAACAAATGAACATCCAGGGTTAATTTCGGACATAACAATGCAGCAGCAGCTCCCTAGACTATGTGAGCCTTCGGTTAACTTCGGTCTTTTTGTTTTTTTTTACTCGCGCATATTGACACGTCTGCCTCTCTCAAAAATCATAAACTGATTGACACTAATCAATTTCTATGGGATACGCCGTGCATTCGGCGTTCGTCTGTGTCGCTAGAACGTCTGCATGCGTATTTGACTTGGGCAATATTTTAGTGACGTCCACAGCTTTCACGCCAGGACCTTCTTCCTCCCTTGCGAATATCTAATAAACATCTACACCTACGAGCAGTCTTTTCTCCCAAAATAGGCTTCCTACAACTGGTATTTTATGCCATTGCGTGGTCTCCTATGATAATGGAAAAGAAAAAACTAAATATTTAAATAATGCATGGTATATACAGAGATGTTAAGAATGAGTTGCACATTGACGCTCAGATCAAAGCGTTCCTCTTGAGTTCTATGTCTATTAATCACTAGGAGTGGATAAGTAAATTATTAAAAATAAAATAAAAAATAGAATAACAATAAAAAAATGAATCGCCATATAAAAACTTACCTAAGTGCAGTTTCATTTCAGTTCCATCAAAATCAGATCCTTTATTTCAGATTTTCGTATCAAGAGGTGACAGAAAACGACAATTTCATGAGGTAAGTATAATTGAGAAGATATGGTTCTTGGTAATAAAAGTACACATTTTTCACTTAATCGCGTAGAACCAGGCTTTCAAGTACATATTGCTTTGAGGAAAATGTTCGAAAAATAGGATCCCCCCTGATTGAACCTGTTGAAAAATCTGTAGGTGTTGTAGTTGGACTGAAAGTGCTCTCTAGAAATGTGATCGATCGGTTACCACGCTTTATACAGGTTTTCTACCATATTCCTGTACATACATACCGAGTGCAAAATAACGTCACCAATATAGTAGATAATCCATAGTTACCCAGAAGAGTGAGGCTGACCCAGATAAGGTTTCAATGAGATGCATAATTATGCGAAATTCGGTTGCTGAGAACAGCCTACCGCCGCGTCCTTGGATTCCTGGAAAATCGATGGTGATCTGCAGAATTTCCGACCTCTAGACCAGCTCAAGACCTCCGCCTTCACGGCGAGCCCTTGGCTTCGATAAGTGAAAATCATCCAACGAAATGATCATTCATTGCAAACGTTTCCTGAACTTGAATTGCAAATAAACTTTTCAAATCGAAAAATCTCCAAGCCTTCCGTTTTGAGTTCACCGGATTAGTAGCGGACATAATACGCGATTAGCAGCATGATTTTGGAAGAGATCGATATTAAAGAATACTAAAATCATTTCAGAGATAATTAGAAATTTATGTTGTTCGAAAAATGACGAAAAGCACTGAATGAAAATAAGGATGAAGCACTAGTCTTGATAATATCCTTTCCTGGTCAAAATGTTCGCATGGCCGCAGTACACAATAGGATCTTGATTGTGAGACCATCAACCAAGGTTGTTAAACACCTTATTTGCGACTGACGTTTCTGCGTCGTCACTTCAGAGTTTGGAAGAATGAAGTCTTCATGAAAACCATTCGTTCAAACGCCATTTCATTTCACATAAAAAATTGACAGTTCGTAGAAAGGGAGACATGTTCTAGATAAATACTGACTAATCTTTGAGACCGTCGATCGTAGAGGTTCACCTGCCACCCCTTAGTGGTAGAAGAGGGGTTTAAACAGGTAAAGCCTACCTGAGGACCACCTACCTGAGGAAGACCTTGGGAGAGTTTGCCCCAATTTAATCTTTTGAAGGTGCCTATGCCCTTTGTCAGAATGTGCATGTCTGACCAACACGCGTATTACACCGGGCGTGCATCACTGGTATACAAATCGTCGTCAAGGCTGTTTGGATGTGTTAGCTTCAACCAGTGTGCAGCGACCTTATGCGGTCAAAGATGGACCCAATGTCTCACTTTAAAAGGTAATCGAGCCACAAAAATACTGACCTTTCTATGCACATGTTTTTTCGCATGCTCCACAGCTGTGACCCTTATCTCAGGGTTCAGTGGTTTTTCTGTATGGTAAGTCTTCTCTCTAATTCCATTATGGCTATATTTACTGCAGTTCGAGTGCCTTCTATCAATAATATCGCCTCTCGTGCCCAAGGACCGTGATTCTGAGCAAAATCTGCCTATATTGTTATCACATGGGCCAAAAACGATGTGCGGAGTACCGCGTTTTGCCGACTGTGTATTAATAGCACCTGATTATGAACGTCCACCTGATCGCATTTAGAATAACGTACAGGAGACGATAGCGGTGCGCTCCTATGTCGCACGAGTCGCGCCGCACGGCGCGGTGCGAAATTCTGTCCCAAAGTTGCACACATGTTTTTACGCAGCTCATGTAAGGCCGCGTTCATACTTCGCAGTGTCGGCGACAGGGCGTCTCTGCGTTTTGCGCTGTGTCCTGTCTCATTGCCTGCGTTGTCTGTGAATCTTCCCCGTGCCACTCACCCTCGCCGCCTGTGGACACAATCACGCTCTGCCGGCGCAAAGTATGAACGCGGCCTAACCGTGTTGTGTTTCCTACCATAATGTGAATAGGATCTGAGTGGGTGGTACCTGAGAATTGGTTAGATTTCACAAATCATTCGTCATCATCAATTGAACTTGGCGTAATTTCAGACCACGACGGAACTTTTTCATGTCATCGGGTCCGTCACGAGCACGTGTCATGGAACTGGAACGGCTTGTGAACAGCATACTACCACGAAGAAGTCGTAACGTACAGATGCCGGCAGCAGATGACGTTGACTTGCGACAGACCACAGGCATCGACAATCTCGAATCAAATGAACCATGCTTTTGTCCAGCATTTGCACCATGTGTCGGGAAATGCCATAGAGCATTTCGATACTGGTAATCACCATCAAACTTACCTACCACCACCAATAGTTTGTTGATCCCAGTCTGATCTCCTTGTGTTTCTAACAGATCTCTGATGTTTGTATTGAAAAAAATGGTATTTTAATAATACGGTACTGGATAAAGATGTTGATCTGGGTTTTTTTTCGGATCACATACGTAGAATAACGATTTCATTCATTCATTTTCTATTTCCTGGTTAAGTCTCTGATCTAACACAGTCCTTTCAGCTTGAGGGCTCGTGCAAACACGGGAACATTTGAATAACACTTATTTACAGCCGCGTTCATGCTTTGCGCCAGGAGGGAGTGGCTGCGTTCACAGGCAACGAAGCTGAATGGCACGGCGGAGGTGCAGAGACGACGCAGGGAACGAGACAGTGTGGCACAGGAGGAGACACAGAGACACGCAGCCACGCCATGCTGCCGGCACCGCAAAGTATGGAGGCAGCCTACGTCATCAACTATTGCTGTGCTATACTCCCTTAGTACTAATTTTCTTGAATTGTTTTGTTCTTAAAGACAGTAGGGTGATGTGGGTGATGACTAAGTGAAGTCATTCACTCGAAAACTACGGGTTTGGAAAGCCTACTTGCGGCAAAATCCCCCACGAAGGGCGCGTCCCCGAGCTGTGGCAGAGGCGGCCTTTTCTGCTCGAGCCGCCTTACTGTGCTCGGTCCGCCTCCTAGCGACTGATTGGCTGGGGTGGGAATAGAAGGTATCGCGGCCCGCTTTCTCAGTTTTGGCTTGAAGCGCACTCCAGAAAAGGGATGCTTACTCATTCTCGAACATCTCTTCGTGTTTACAACATGGCAACACGCCAATGGAACACTCGTCCGGAAAACCCGCCTCTTCACGGTAATGCTCCACATCGAGGATCAACGGTGGAGAGGGGTCCTATTTCTCGGGTTTTTGGCCATTTCCATCCGTTTTTTCTTCACTATCCTGTTACTAGGCATCTCGATTTTCATATTCACTACTTCTTTTACTTTTCTGCCGAATTTCCCCAAACACAGCCTTTAATGTAATTGGGTGGCTAGATCGAAACGCTTTTAAGGTGAAGGCTCTTAAAAGTGACACAAATACCTGCAATCCTAAGCTGGACCTCCTAATGGCAAAGTTTTCTGAAGAAACGGGAAAATACCGTTCTACTTATTGATAAATTAATTGGTTAATTTTTACCTCGCCATTCAGGGAAGGTATGGGTCAGCTAAAATCCTAGTCAATTTGCATTCTTACGTCCTCTATACGTATTTTTGGAAAAACTCGAGGCGATCGGCAATTACCATCAGTTCGTGGTTTACATGCCTCGCGTAGAGATGTGCATTGCTTGGGCGGGTCTACATGCGATGGGCGGGATTTCCCCCGATGGGTAGAGATACTTGGTGTTAAAAGAATAGTTATGTGATAACTGTGAGAGTTGGCCTTTTTCGTGTGGCGGGCGTGTCCAACCATCTGGATTAGCCTTAAAGACAGTGTTAGGAGTAATGTGGGTGATAATGAATTCCAAAAGGAGTAATTTAGTGAAAAACTACGGGTCTGAAAGGGCTATGCATGGCGAAATCCCCCGCGGAAGGCACCCCTGAGCTGTGGCGGAGGCGACCTCATCAGGGCAAGCTGCCTTTATTCAGGGCAAAACACCTCCTGGCGACGAGCTCCCCATGGTTGGCTGGGGTGGGAGGGGCTAAGGCGATGTGGCCGACTGAAGCGATCGGGGCCGTACTACGCCGTCGTATTACTGATCATCTCGCCTGTCATATTCGCCTCTTTTTCGCATTTCGTCCGATATTTCCTTAACACTGCCTTCAACCTAAAAATGTAGGTGCATCAGGAGCTTGCATTTTCACTCGATCTGGTGCTCCAGCTCTCTGTGGTATAACCATGAAGACGATGATAACGTGACAGCAATGTTACTCGGATTATAGCGCAATGGTAGCATCGCATGCTATCGCTCAACGTGCGTCGCATCGCGCCGTGACTATTACGTCAGACAGCATTCATACATTGCGCACCGACGCCGTCGCTGCCGGTACCGGCGGCGACGGCGTAGGTGCGCAGAGTATGAACGCGGCCTCACCCCAACACGCCCCCATGCGAGCGCCGGTGAGCCTCACCCAACACGCCCCCATGCGCGCGCCGGTGAGTTTTACTCTCCAACCTCGAAGAACTGGGCCACGAAGTCAGACAGAGCGTGAAGACAAGTAATTCATCCAGAGCGCTTTCGCTTGCAGTTTGTTGCAGGAATCCTTTAACCGTTGTTTTTAAAAACAATTCCAAATAATTCTTATCAGGCCGATGCGGTTTAGTGTCTAGTCACGCGCACTCCTCCCCGTCTTATGATGCGGGAATCCAAACCCGCATCAACGCCCGTCTAGGCCAACCAAGCCTTACATTCTTCCGAGGTGAGCGAATCGCTACCAGGCTCTTCAGGGAGGGTGAAAACAAAGGCTTGTACGTCGACTGGCCCTAGCAAGTCATTGTATAGTCCAAACCACATTCACCTACCACAACGTTTCTGAATGGAACTAGAATGCGTGATCCAAAAAGAGATTGATCAAGGCTGTTTAAGGCCGCACCTTTATCCCTTTATCCTTTGATTTTCTCCTAAAACGAAGAGTGCTTCGAAAACAGTCACCCTTCGTCCACAAGAGACTGAATATTCTGTGGTGCGTATCTACGCATGCTTCAACGTTTATTCACAAGAAATTGTTAACACGTAGTAAATGTCATCCCAAATAAAGCAAATTTATCAAGTGAAACCTATCAAACCAGGAAGCTAACCGCATTGAAATGACTCAAAACCCTCTACTAACACCGTCAGACACCAGAGATGATATGTACAGCATAAGCTAAAGCAGGAGTAGTAAAAGTCAAGTAGCTTCAAGTATAGTGCTCTGTCGTACATAAAATGGCATGGATCCACACTATTTCGCAATAGCAAAGATAATTCAATTTCTAACCGGTAACTTTACGAATTGTGCACAATGTTCTCATCACATGGATTAATACAAATTAAAACGTGAATAAAATGAGATGCATGTGAGTCGAGACTTGAAAAATTATCCTAAATGCAATTATAAATCAATGATTGTTAATTTTACTTGCACCTTTAGCACGACGTGGCGAATCGAGTGCTGGCCAGTCAGACCGTACGTTATTCGAAAAGCGACGCAGTTTCTCCGTGAACTGACGGACATGTGGAAAGAGATCAATCTAAGATCGAGAAGATTAGAAGGAGTGATCAAACTTGAAAGAAATTTTTGCTTTTCGAGCATTCCTTGTTTTGAAGGAGTTTTCCCAAACCATTCAAGCACGAAAGGTTGCAAAACGTCGCCGTCATACTCTGCGGCGCCGACGCCGGCAGGGAGGGGCAGGCACAGACGCCGAGTACGAATTCTATGTCACAAATGGCATTCTGCGTCAGACCGCACTCTACCTGCTATGTCCTGCCGGTCAATGCTGGCGCTGGCGAGTATGAAGGCGGGCATACGATCTAGTAGCATGACGCTCCGACAATAGCTATTCTAAAGCAAAACTTCTACTATACAAGATGATACCACAAACCTTCTCTTGCGGAACACCTGCTAACGCATTCATCACATCATTGTCCACCTTAGTTGGATTGTCCAATATATAAACTGGAGGCGGTGTAGGTGGAGGTGTGAAAAACTCTCCCATATCAATGGGTTCTTCCCTGTAAAACATAAATAGTATGAAGTTGTACTAAATGTGCTTATTGCTTCAACATGCAATTAAGCCACTAGAGCGGAGCAAAGCACGAGATAAAGATAACACATGGTTTCCACAACACAAAATCCCACGCAGTAATCATTATGGTACAATTGGGGTAATTAGACTTGGATTTGGTGGACAAGGATTAGATGCTGATCGAACGTTAGAAGTAAGAATTTTGTGGAAATTGATTCAGTTCAGCATCGTACAGTACCGATAGGGAAGATTGTGAAATTAACCTTTACGTGGAATCCGTGGAAACGGATAAATTACGTGCTAATTTTGTCGCTGCCTTATCATAACCTCTCTACCACATTCCACCACTTAATCAACGGTACTAAAAGCTGCTAGAAAAAGAAAAAGAACTAAAAGATGGCGAAAGATGGAGGATTAGTGAGTGATTAGAACTCAGAATTTTCGAAAAGAACAATAAGCAGTTTCAGCCCAGTTGCAATTTACATTTGACCCGTCACTTCGCGACTACCACGTTTGCTTCAAAAAATGGGGCTATTATATGTTGGATAATCCAGGTATGCGCAAACACACCTATCACATCTCTGATTATAACTCAATCGTACCCACGCGTTCTAGCATAAAAACTAAATAGAAACGATAGGACAATGCTCTCCAGCAACACTAAGTAATCTGCAGTATTTTAACAACTAAGGGGAAACACAGAGAGAACATTAACAACACATAAGCAAGGAAAAAAGTTAAAGGTAAGGAAAGAGGAGAAAAGTTAAGCAAAGCAAGAAGCAACTATAGAAGGGGACAAACCAAGGCAACTAAAGCGGCCACTTCCTGATCATTAATTGATTATTAAGTTCTTTATTTGAAAGTATTGCTAAAATGTAGTGCCGTAATTGAGACTAGATCCTTCTTTTGATGCGCCACAACATAAGAAATAAGCACAGAAACCTAGTGGTAGAAGCTCACAGCGCATGTGCTCAGAGTTTGTAAGGGCTTAAGATAATCACAGCTGGAACACCAAGATATATTTGTGAACACTGCCTTAACGCTGAAGTAATACATGAAATAGGTATTACCTTGGGTTATCTTCTACCACTACGTCTACTGGTGAATGTAGTGTTAATGAACTCAATCGTGCCGACAGACTAGCAAGCGAATCGTTGAGCACACTGCTATCTATTTCATCTACTGACTCTGCAGCATCCTCAAACTCATCGTCATCGTCATCCATGGAGTCTCCATTGCTGAGAGTGAGTGGAGGTGGTTGGTCTAAAAAATCTTCAGATCGGGGCGAAAAAAAATTCAGAAGGCATAAGCATTGCTGTTCAATCAAAAGTAGACTTCATTTATTAATCGCTCGCATAGTAATGATCAAACTGGGAAAATAATGGGTGAAAATGCGAGAGAGGGTACCGTAAACGGCCAGCATTAGACTAACCTCATACTTCAAATTCAAGCTGAGGGACAACTTCCAAATACCCTATCATGTCTTAACCCATCGCGATGGACGGAAATTACTTGCAATAGACACAGTAAGAGATACAGAGATGTGATGTACTCCCTGAACCCCTCTTCTAAAACCCCACGTTTTCTTAGTCGCTCGTTGACTTGCATCCTTAGTAGAGACTACTGATCACATTTACCTCCACTGCCGCCAATGACTTGCATAAATCAATGATTTCCTTTCGTGATATGCACTTAGACGACAGAGAGAGAGAGCTCCTCCCCGTTTTTCAACCAATGAAAACCAATCAATAGAGAGATTCACCACTGACCATCTTCATCATCAAATACCAACCGCCTTCGCAGTTCATCCGATGGTGACAAGAGATCCTTTTGCTTCAACTGGCCAAGATAGTTGTTCAGAGCTGTGAGGCCTTCATCTGATCTCAGATCAACAAACTGATCAAGGAAACACCATGCCTCTGCCCACTTTACATCGGACTTTGTGCTCAGCTCGCGGCCAACGCGTTCGTATCCCTAAAAATATTAAAACAAACACGAAGAAATCGAAAATCGTGCGAAGTCAAGGCACATTCAAATAAAAGAAGCTATAGCGAGACGAAGACTTGTATAGATAGATTCTCACTTTGTCCACATCCGACAATTTCACGTGTTTTTCAGAGCCAATCCAGCTAGTCAGGAACTGCGTAGCTTTTTCTTTGGAACCGAAGGGGCCAGCATACCCTGTCAGTTTGAATTCTGGCAGCAGTGGGGAACACAGACCAGCATTCTGAAATGAAGGAACCCTCGACCTTGACTGTTGTCTATACTGGCATACTAGTGCTGGAAGTAATAACGCCAATAAGACTTGGAACTTAAGTGGCTGATGTGAACTCTCAGAAGAAACGCAGCATACATTGAGAAAAAGGAGCACAAAGAATGAAAGAATGATTGTGGGCAAAACCATGCTGCGTAGTTATTTCAGGTAGAAGCTCGGGCCGTAAGAAACCAGGGCGTTCATGAGTACTGATTGATAATCTCACAGCATACAGATAATAGGTGCTATATATGAAGAATGAATATTTTCGAAACTCACATCGTTCGGCAGACTTGATTTTGGGAAGGTCTCTGACGCTACAATCTTCGCCGGCACGCTGTTATCGCGTGAACGATAGACGGCGACAAAGTGACCACCCAGCAACAATTCCATTTCGTTTTTTCGCTTCTTCTTATCATCTCCGGAATATCGAGCACAGGCTATTTCTAGGGCTGTTTTACCCTCACTAGAACAATTACGTTCGAACGACGAAAATTGCAACATAATTGCTACCATATGAGCACTTTGTCGACCATTACACTTATATCAACGTAAAGAGAACATGCCATTTGCCGTTCCCCATTATTTGTGAAGAAAAAGGCAGAAAGGGAGTCTTGAACTTACTTATTTAGTAGAAACCTGTCCAATAGTGGCTGGTTCACCAACGCTCTAACCACGTCCACATGCCCGAACTTTGCTGCAAGATGAAGTGGTGTTTCGCAATTGCCCTTGAATAGTTATGTAATACTGAATTCATTGTAAAACGATCTCACAATAGCAAGTGAGAACCAACAGGTCCCTCATAATAAAACAAAAAATAAACCTTATCGGGAGTGTTCAGGTAGGACGCCATGATGTTATTGGCACGGAATTGTGCATCCTCTTTGGATGTACCATAAAGATCAGCAAGAAAATCGATATCGCTCACAAGTTCCAAAACCTTTTTCACCACATCGCTTTTTCCATGGCGAGCCGCAATGTGCAAAGCGTTGAATCGAAATCCTTCCTGTAATGAGCATGAACTGCCTCTTACAAGATTTAATGTTCGACTGGTGTGAACTTTCGCATGGTACTCGCTAGAGTATTTGAAACGTTTATCAAACGGTCGCTCAACTATTGATCTGCTAGATTTTGACCCCTACTCGTGGAAAATCGTTTGGAATAGATGCCTAAACAATAGCAAACAAAAGCCATGGGAGCAAATCTAGACTATGTATGCAGTCACATACTTCCACTACATTTATCAGATCTGGATATTGTAAGCAGGGATTCAAAAGCGACATGGTGGCTTGGCTTCTTCAGCACCAACAGATAAACCAATAAGAACCAGTGAAGAACAAGAAATCATTCGTACCATCACTATTGCAGCAGTATCACCGTTGGTGTTAACAAGAAATCTCGGATTGGAATCCACTAGTTCACTGAACAGAAACGATAGTAAGCACCCTCTCAAGGTAATATAACATGTTTCAAAAGACAAAAATCAACAAATAGCCTAGTTACCATACTGCCTGCACTGATTCTTTTTCTATAGCCCTCTTGAGCTTATTCATGTCGAGACGGCTGACTGATGGATGTGGAATAGTTGGCTCTGATATCAGTGCTGGCGTTGCCGGTTGTGGTGGACTTCGACATTCTCCTGAAGCGAAGAAGTCCATCGCTTCTTTAGGAGTTCCAAAACGATTGAATCGTGCTCCTGAATACGAGATATGATAAGTTAGAGTACAGCCTGTCTTCCTACCCTGTATAACTTCGCTTTAAATCAGAACTGCAGCTGCATTTGAATGCGTTTGGTGGGTGGGCAAGCCAGTGCCCCTCTCATCAGAGAATGACCAATAGACTCTATTGATGGAAATGTGGGGTCAATTCAAATCGGGGGGGGACGCAATTTTGCGTCAAATTTTCACCCACGTCAAAGCTTCTTTCCCTCCCTAAACTTAGGCCAAAGCAGATAAGACCTATGCTTTGAAAGATGCTCTTTCATGTGGAAGGAGGGGATATCAATTTTAGCCTAAGCCTAGAGAGGGAAAGGAGCTTCGACCTTGACGCAAAGTTGCGTCTCCCCCCCCCCGACTTGAATTGACCCGAAATGTGTTCTGGATAGTCTGACCAGTATTCGACCCAGAAATCGATCCCGCAGATTTCACCATGGTCGCGGTAGCGGAGCTACCGCCTGACCACACGGTAGGATTAGTGGGGGCCTGGTCAAGAAAATATGGCTAATTCAAGACTTTCACGCTCCCACATTTAAAACTAGACATAACAACCTTTACTTCAGAGAAGAAAGCACAAACTATCGTAATCCTCACCTTTGGACTTTCCTTCAGGCGAATTAGCGAAAGTGACGGCTTCCTTCAACGTCATAAAAACATTTCGTGGCGATTTTGCAATGTCCGCTGGGTAATACACCGCGTAAACGGGAGAAGCCACGTTCTCCTCCATAAGGCACCCTTAAAGAGAACTATAAAACTTCCAGAGTGAAAGAAGCTAACTGAGAAGACAACACGATTCTACAGTTTCTTTCTGGCAACAATAATCCCAAGTGCTACGTATAGCAAGTGTCCTCGTGAGATTTATCACTGTTCCTACAACGTGGTTTCAACAGGAGCCGTCGAAATTCAAAGAACAGGAAATTTCCTTTCTGTAAAGTACATTGGGGCAAATAATAAAATAATCAAATAAACGAAGATCGTGGTCAGAAAACCCCACGAAGAAGTTTTCGAAACTTTAAAAAAGGCTAGTTAAATACTCCACCACTCGCGCGATACTGCGCTGATGCGGCGCTTGTGATGGAGCGCCTTATTCACTGGCTGACCAGTCGAGATCAAAATTTTCGTGAACTCAGCGAAAAGCATCACCCGTTCGAGGGGAACCACCAAACGTGTTTTTTGGTAAATAACTGGACGGAAGCTGGTCCATAGATATGAATACATACGTATGAACATGGATATGGAAATATGTAACCCCGGATCCAAAAAAGTTTGAGCTGTTCGACACGATTTCACTCAAGGGAAGGTCTGAACTTCTGTAATCGTCGCTAGAGACGTCACTAGAGAAGTCATTCATGAAGAAGGTATGCACGGTTCAAAGCTGCTCAAAACCGTCAATAGGTCTCCCAACCTGCGGTAGAGCCATCTTCATACTAAGAAGATATAGAATGACAGGATTTTGCAGTTGAATGGAAGTAAATAGTAGATAAAGGTAAAAGGAAAGGATTCCAAAGCCCTTTTCAAAGTAAAGCAGTATCGCATTTAATACTTCATATAAAATCAACAACAACTCAAATCAACTGCAATTGTAACCATGACGTCCAACAACGAAAACTACACTGTATAAAAATAGGTGAAAGCAACAAGGAATTGACACCAAAAATCGCTAAAACTAATAACCGCATGGAAGTTCTCAGCCAAAAGCAACATACCTGTAAAATAAGCTCGAGTGATTCTACCTATACAGTATTATGATAAGTGAAAAACAACAGCAATAAATATATTTAAATGCCCAAGAAGCTGAATTAGACAATGTAGACACGAATTATGGACATTTCCACAATATTCCCAAACAATGAGTGACGGACCCGCACAAGAAGGCAGTCTTTCACCGCTTCGGCCGCTGTCCTTCTTCGCGACTTTGCGACGTTACACTTCAGCACGCGATCCTACGACCATGATTATCAATGTCGCAACATCGCGTGCGGAGGCGCTATCGCAAATTCGCACCACCGTGAAGTCTCACGGCTAACTGCGTGAGCGCGCACTCCATTGTCATGCACTTGTATGCTTCCTTCACCACGATCCTTTGACAGTTTCAACGAAAATGTATGCGGTCAAGTAGCACACCCTGAATTGCAGCAATGCCACAACCATTTCGTTTCTGTTCTAGGTTAGGACTGACACAACAGACTATTCCTGTCCGGTTCAATCGACAGCGGGAATTTAACATGAATAAGCTGAAGGCATTAAGTGAAGAAAACCTGAACGAACCCTATTCGATATGTATTTCCATTAGTGCTGCCAACAACTCAGCACGCCGGGAATCTGCTTCTGCAGGCAAAGGTACTACATGAAATCTAGGCCACCAATCACATCTATGAATCCATATTCCTGCGATCAAGGCTGGCTCGACCAATTGCACAACAATATGAAGAAGGATCCAGGCCCGAGCAGAGGCTCGATTCGAGCCATAGTCCAAGAATCGAAACAGCACATTGACACATCGTGACAGGACCTCTGGTCTTTTGCCGTACCTGGAATCTATCAGATGAGTCTACTAAAGAATTGTATGCAAGTACGAAACCGCTTAACCTCTCCGGGCGCTCGATGCGAGGCTGGCACCAATCTAACCATGCTGGGTCGCTTGGGAACAGAGTGGTGTTTTGAGGGCTACAGACCTAGAACAAAGTGAACTCGTTGATCAACATATTACATCTGGAAATGCCGAGTGGAACCAAATGAAAGGAATGCTGCAATCAAACGTTCATACTTCATCCACAATTACTTCAATCTCATGGTCGAAATCGATTGCGTGTAGAAATCGTATCATCCGCCCAAGCAACTGGGGGCACAGGCTGAGTATTTTCGAAACAGCCTCAGATCTGAAACTGGTGAGCTGAGTTCTTTTTATTTTTGTGACGATTCACTTCATAGATCAAGACACCCCGATTAGACAGTATTCTCCGTGATAGTTAAAAAAGCCGTAACTGAAACATTACTATTTCAACTTGCATTTTCTCTTCACATCGGCCTTGTTTGACCCATATGCGACATGCTGTTTCCACAAATAATGTCGCGCGACAAGACATTGCTGAAAAGGTACGCGTCTGAAGATTGCTTCAAACACTTCAAATTTAAGGGAAAAACTGTGCAGTGAAGACAAGGGTGCCATTAGACTCACCTTCGGCCGCTTCAAAGAGCGACTGTGCTGTATTTAGTATCATTCCTCCAAAAGCCGCACGTCCTCGCCATTCTTCAAACTCAGCAATCAGTTTGTACGCGTTCCATACTACACTGTTCTGAAAATTGATAAATAAGATTGAAAAAAGAATTCCAATAAGTAGAACAAGCACAACTAGCCTCGTAGCTCTTATTATAGCGATGCACTGAGTTTTCCAGTGCTACAACAGCAGAAACATGAGAATGACTACCACACTGTATCGTTGCTATGAGGAACTCGCATAACTGCATCAGTATCGTATTCTTTGCCCTACACAAGATGTAATGGTCACTGCTCACTATCACAGGATGTAAAAAAATTACCCGCTCGTCGTGTAAATCATATTTTGCATGGCTGCAAGTAATACTAAGCGATTACCCATCTTGAAAGACGAGTCCTGAAAACACAGCAAGTGCATCACTTCAAATTGGATCACAAATTCGTATGAAACATAACCCACGTGCTTCATGGAAAGTGTTGCTTGCAAAGCCATCCATATTGCAAAGGGACTGTCAAAATAAATTATATCTTGGATGTTATAACTCCGTGGCCCATAGTTCTCTCGCCGCTTTTCGATGATTTCTGATGTCATCCGCAAAATTTCGGAATTGGCTGCAAAGACCTATGAAGCGAGCACGAAACAGGGTACAATAGTTAACCCTATGACAATTGTTTTTCGAAGCCAAAATAACGAAAGCATATCGAGTAGCCAGATTATCTCACCTAGATTGGAGAGAACAGATCTGTAGTTGAGGTGCCTGCTAGCAATACACAGTTGGTATCTTAACTTCGAAATGTTGGCACTATTCCACAAAGCCCTTAAAAAAGGCATGAAGTGCGATAGTACATGGTGCTTCCGAGATTGAATATAGACTGAACAACGTTGTGGAAGACGAACTCACAGCAGTGGTATCGCATTGCGTGTAGTAGCTCCAATAGAGATGTTGTGAAAAGCCCAAATGCTCCAGCGCATTTTGTACTCAAGATCGGACAGGTCCCGGAAACTAGAAATAGCAATGTCGCACACACTATAATCCAAGGTGTACCATGTTTGACCAATTTCTTTCGCTAACCATGATATCCAAAGCAATAGTCAAGTGATTATGAGTTTCAGGTTCGTTTACGTGAAGAAATGACATCCAAATGAGGACATATCATCGCAGGCAGAAGCAAGAAGTTTGTACAAACAACTGGGGTATACAATCAAAAATTCCCACTTCTTTTGTAGCGAAAGTGCCTGGTCTGGAGCTTTCGCTTTCACAGTTCAAGTTTTCCAATCCCACTATTTTCACTCTATGAGCTGTAGCATTCCAAATTCGGTTACCAAGTGGATAAGAAACAAAGTATCTTGGTGCCAAGAGGCACACTCCTCGGTAACCACGTAAGTCGACTTCCCTCCTCGGGGGAATAAACCTTGAACAGCTGTCTGGGTTGCACCTTTTCGCGCCGCCATGGTGCGCTATCATGGCGCTACACCTGCTTCTGCCCACCCAATCTGCTCCGTTGGCCAATAAAGGAGCTCAAGGGGGTGCCGTCAGAGAGGATTCGAGCAAGTGAAGAGCTGTGATGGAACACGTGGTGGCGCGGAAATGGTGCGGCCTGGATAGTGGTTCAAAAAACTACTGTCCCGAGAAGGTAAGTCGACCAATCTGGTTATCGTGGAATGTGCCTCCAGTGGTGGAGTTGGTGGAGAGAAATTATGAAATCCGCTCACAATTTTTTGAGATTCCTTGGAGGGGCGTATTTTCCAGTGAACTCCTCGTTATTAAAAAAGCGGCCATATCGTTCCCAAACGCAATGACATGGAATTCCATGCTTCGCTAAGCATCGAAAGTACCGCAGCAACATGGTCTGTGATCAGATATGGAACGAAATCGATTTCACAATATAATGAAGAGGCCGCACCTACATTTCTCATTGACGAGTGCCAGCGATGATTGAGAAGGTCGCAAAGAGACTTGATCAACCTAACTATGGCTTCCACATCTGAAAAAAAGTATCCACGTTGTATAGAGAGGAAGGTGAGCAGTGATCACGCTTCTAGGCCACTGCTTCTCAAGTACTCCATCACCCGCATGCTATGGCCTTGCATGAAGAAGACCGTACAGCATCTCCGTGATAACGATGATAAGGGTCTAACCGGAATTTGCTATACAAGGATTGTAGTAAATATTGAAAAATGAGGACAAACTACAACACAATTCTTTTTTGAATCAAAAGAAGTCGAACAGCATGCTTGAGAAGCAGAGGCTAACTATACAGTAACTGTGTTATATCCAAAAAAATATTAATGAGACTTACTCACTTTCATCACAGCGCCAATTCAACCATGCTCTTAGTTCGTCCTCGATGACATAGAAGAATTCTGTAGAATCCACTGCATCGTCAGTTATGGTCAACACCTCGTTGGAGAGCTACTAATGCATACAAGGTAATTTTAACCAACTAGCTGTTTGAAAATATCTTGATAGCTCAACTAACTTGGTTAAATAAGGCAAAAAATACGACCTCGAAAAAACATGGTTGTGACGTGTGATGAAGAGGATGGGAGTTGAGACAAGGTCAGAGAAAACAGTACCACTCAAACTAACTTGCTTGTGACGAAAATTTCGGACTCGACTTAACCCCCTCACTCCGACACTCCACCCAACAACGTTGAGATAACATAGTCTTTATCATCTATAACTTCCCCTGCCGACCACGAAGAAAGCGATCTTTCGAACTTCTGACTTTCCTTAACCCAAAGGTTCAAAGGTACATTTTCTGGAACCCCCTCCCTCAGTTACCATATAAACTTTTGGTGGAGTACAATCATGCTCAGTCATAAGTAATACAAGCTCACCGGCTCAAGCTGAGATTTGCGTCGCTTCGCCTTCACCGACATCCGTAACACCTTGAATTTCCTTGGAATCTACTTTCAGAGCAACAGTCTCGACCTGTAAATGTAATGATTGATTACCAACTGGCATACGGTCAAATTTTAAGGAAATCACATTTCAGAGGACAAAAGAACTACTAAATTCTTCAGATAATCGCAGATGAATACCGTACGCTGCTAGTTCAAACTTCCCACTATAGCGTTTGGCGTACAACATGTTGTGGGGTAGCCCACGCAAACCACACTTCATATTCTTCGTCATTGATAATAAACACGCCGCAGCAAAAATTATGAAGTGAGTATTGTTCCAGGCAAGACTTTTCTGCAACTAGCTCTGAATTAGAGTACTTTAGCCTCATAAACGAGGAATAAAGCTTGTCTGATTTATACTTCTCAGAACAATTGTGTGGCTCTGCGAGTTCGGATTCAACACTTTCAACTGTACTGGGAGGGCTTTTTTTACTTCTTACTGTTCCGACCAGCCAGTAAGCTCAAGCGATTTCTAAAGTGATAAGTTTCGAAAATAATTAGTTAATGTGACCGTAGCGATCGCGATGTTGGCGACCGTGACGCAGCGCGAAGCAACGCGGTCGATTGGTTGGGTGTTGGTTAAACCCAAGGTGCGGCAGCGCGGGCGGTCGCGTGCGCATCGTTGCTGGGGCGCGCCAGATGATTTGAAAAGTGCGGGATGGAGTGGCGCAATAGAGATTTCATCATAGATGCAGGGAATCTGCTAAGAAATGGAGTGGCGGGCTCAAATAAAGTCGGGAGGATGCAATATTCTCGCCTACGTCAAAGCTTCCTTCCCTCTCCAGGCTCAGGCTGAAGCAGATGAGACCTATGTATGCTTTGACAGATGCTTTTTCATGTGGGATCCTTTTTCAAGGAGCTTCGACGTCAACGCAGAGTTGCGGCTCCCCCCTCCCCCCTTCCCGACTTTATTTGCCCCGAGTGGCGCCGTAAGGATTCCATCATAGCTGCACAGATCTGCCTTGATCTGCTCGCACTCTCTCTTTCTCATGTAGTTTGCTATATTTATGCGTTATGCAAGTGTAAAGGGAAAATGGTCGGATATGTGATGTCAATTCGTTGTGAGAGGAGGATTGTTTCAACAATCGATACGACATGTGATTCTCGAGTAATGCAGATCATAACGAGTTATCAGATACAAAGAAAGCACCCTAAGAGTCTCCCACACTCAGAACGACGCCGCTAAGCGCGCCCCAGCAACGATGCGCACGCGACCGCTCGCGCTGCCGCACCTTGGGTTTAATCGCGATCCGATTGGTTGTAGTCCATTCGGTTGTCACTTCGATGTTTTGCCTTGACCGGCGCTGTTATCACGTGCGTTGTTGCGTATTATTTTGTCGTTGCCTTATTTCTTTGTACAAAGTGCTAATAATTCACAAATGTTGGGAAACTACTACGAATGGCACCGTGTGCGGACGGTAGAAGAAGTGACTAGTACATCCCAGAACTCCTACCCTTCCTAGGCTGGGTTGAAAGCGACTTTCGGGTCAAATAAAGTAGAGGGGAGGAGGAGGGAGACGCAGCTTTGCGTCGACATCGAAGCTCCTTTTCCTCTCTGGGCTTAGGCTAAAATTGATATCCCCTTCTCCCACATGAAAAAGCATCTATCATAGCTTAGTTCTCATCAGCTTTAGCCTAAGCTCAGGGAGGAAAGAAGTATCGACGTCGGTGAGAATTTTGCGTCTTCCCTCCTCCCGACTTCATTTGACCCCGGCTTTCTGTCATTCTGTGATATCAGCCTCGCATCGTGCATCAATGCACGGCCTTACCTGCCCTCTCTCATCTACAGAGCTTTCTGTGATTTGCTGTGTTAATTGCAGGACTTGTTCTCCTTTCTTTGGAGTACGGTTTATTATGGTTATTCGACAATACGTGCATATTATGAACGTTCGTTGTAATACATTGGTTCTTGTTGAAATTAGTCCTTTGTATGCATTCAATCCGATCATGTTAGGTATGATCCAGCTAGGATGGGGTTCTTAATTTCATGACTTTTACGCAAATAAAGATGGTGAAGTTTCCGAACTGCTACCTCATGGTGTTTCGGATACATAGAGAAAATGGAAATCTGTGCTCCACCATTTCGAACATTTTGTCTGACTGTAGTCGCTACTGAATGCATTTCTCGGAAGATCACGAGGTTTTCTATTGAAGACAGTTCTCACGCGCATTGTTGCCTCTGTGTGATTCATCATTTTTGTGATAGCATACGGTAGGGAGTCTGACGTTCCATTTACAATTCTATCTCGAAAACCTGTACAGAGAGAGGTATAACTCACCGAACTGGTATTCATCACCTGCTTATGACGCATTCTATTTCTATTCAGAATCGTTATGGCAGTTGAATGCGAAATGTTTTGTACGTTACTTGAGGACCAGGCGATGTTTAGTCAGTGTTCTATCCCTTCATTCCACTCTGATGCCAACTCATCAGCCTCGGAAGGATGCTAGGCTTGATGGACTTGATGACATTGATCTCGAAGTCGGGGTATGAAAATGAGTGCAGCGCTACTTGTCTGTGCCCAATGCGACACATGTAGGAGAATATCTCAGAATTGATGGGCCTGTCCGTAAAAGCCAGTCCGCGAAACTATTGAACTGCGAAACGGTAAGGTAGGATGGCAACGTATATTGGCTGCAGCTCGTTTATTCTAAAATGGGCTTCTTCCGGACTGTTTATGGGGATCGGGTTAATATAATTAGGTTGTGAGGCAAATAGTTTTCTTCCAGAAGTGAAGGGAAAGGTCCTAGTTCCCATGCAAGAGTTATGGGGGAAGGCTTTCGTTTTCACGCAATTTTAATGACAGTGTTGCGAGACGGTTTTTCATCATATGGACGGTTCGAATAAGGCTCGGAATACGGTGCTTCTCGTGGTAAATATACGATTTTTTGGGGGTGGGGGGAGGGGTTAGGTGTTAGCAACACCTTGCGAGGAAGTTAGCGACCAACGTACGGTTATTACTTTTTACGTACGGACTTCTGATGTGATTTTCGATTTAGACGAATGACCCAAATTGGTGTCCCAAATTTTCTACACTAATGGTGTGTATTCGGATGTGGTTCGGGATGTCAGCAGCTGCGTCTGAAAACAATTCCACCTACATTGAAGCAGGGTTAAGGTGGGAACTTGTATTCTTGCCCGTTCCCACTCTACCTTGCTAGCATGGCTCGGTAAGTTTCTGGTCAACACTTGTCATGCTCCTCTAATTTCTGTGAAACTGTCATTGAAATTTCATGTGTTTTTGGAATCTCAAATTTGACTGAAATGGAATCCCTTCTTTGAGCATTATTTCGTAGGTTGCTGGGAGAGTGCATGCAGTGGTTCGAAGTGAGAAGTCGAACTTAAACGCAGTGCGGATCCACTAGTACGCGAACTTTCTTGCATATATAGTATTCAACCATCTTTTCTATCCACCTCGCGTACCAGCTTCTTCCCTTTAGGTTTTCGTCTTGGGTGACCATTTCCATCACGTCGTTGTCTTTAATTATACCATTGCCGTTCCGCTCCATTTTGCTGTGCTTTTTAGCCGTGAATCCCTTTACGATCTCCGTCGTTCGGGCTTCATGCGCATCTACATTTGCATGCATGACACCAGTTACTGGTTCTCCTTTCACCCAGTTTTTATGTAAACTTTGTGTGAGTTTGAAATTTTGTCATCAACCCCCAATTAGTTTATCCATTACTTAATGATCAGTTGAATGAAGGCCGAAGCACTCGTCGTAGGATATTGCAGATGGCTAACATTCTTGTGCAGCTGATTGCTCGGTATTGAGCTATAAAAACGCCAGATCTGTCAACTAATATGGCATGAAAGAGACTCATTGCTTCTACGCTCCAGTGTTTACATTACGCCGGCTCAGTTCTGCCTACTTATTGGAATTACGCTTACTTCGGAATATAGCAGTCAGGGAAGTGTGACCGATTCCGGATTCATATCTTAGTTGCGAAATGTTTGATCCTGCATTGCCCTCTTTTATTTTGGTATACTTGTGAATCGTTCACGATGAATTTTGTAATTAGCGGCTTAATTTGACGAGCTGCCAATTAGCATGTGGCATGGGTGCGAATACGTTTGCGAGTTGATATATTGGTTTCAATTACGCGAAGAGAGGCTTGCTTGTTCGAAATTGCTTCATCTTTGGAATTGCGAAGCGATGCCAATACTGGTTACATATTCCCGGTTGTTGTTATCCATTTTATTCAGCTTGTTAATACATTCAGTATCATCGTCATCATCATTGACCTTCTTCAACATCTCTTTCCATTGTCCGTGTTGTAGCTTTTCTCCAAATTCTCCGGCAGTTATCTTCTCAACCTTAATCCTATAGTGACTGTGCTTCATCAAAATTTAAATTAATGAATTAATTAATGCCATGCTGCTGAAAATACTCCAGTGTACATCCTCCGCTTCCACGGAGGATGTACACTGGAGTATCTTCAGCAGCATGGCATTAATAATTAGGATTTTATGACGTTCACATGCTGTGAATTACAGTCTTGATACTCAGTCTTCGCACATCCACATCCTTTTGAGTGAGGAGTACCTTAAAACTTTCTGTAGAATGAATCTGGCAGTTGCAGGCACCGTAAACATATCAAATACGTAATGAAGTTGCGTTGTAATTAAGGTTGTTGTATAATATTTGTTACATCAATATTTGACGAAATCTTCTATTGGCTTGTACGTGCGTTCTTGTACTTGTTTACTGCTGCGATAACAAACGAGAAATCCCTGTCAGTAGAAACAGGCGATATATCTGAATTCTGTTTTGACTTCCTAATTTTGGGAATTTGCTAAAAATATGCCATGACAACTATGATGGGGCATCCGGCTTCTTTATGCCCCTTTTTCTACAAACGGTTTGCAAGAAATTGTTCCAAAATTTGCATTCATACATCTCATCTCTTTGCGTGTGTGGTACTGTGCACAGGGGACCCGGGCTTCATGGGAACGGCTTTATTTCAACCAATACTACACGCCAAGCAGGAGGAGAACGATATCAGTGGTAATATATGAGCGCGTGCCTCCGCTACATGTCCGTCACGCTTTAGTAGTTTGCTTTCCTCCCAGTTTCTCCATTACCAGTTTGTGATGGCCTGGTTCTCTTCAAGCTCTGCCCAGTGGCGGTCTAGCGTTTTACTGAGCTTGCTCTGTCCGTGCTCATCTGGCGTGGTACGAACACTGATGTATCTGAGGTTACAGATTCAAAGATTTTTGAAGGTGTGAAAAAATAAAATCGATTATCGAGTCACATGGCGAGATTCACTCATTTTTTCATGAATATTTGAGAATTTAGGGTTGCTATGAATGCACTCATGAGCTAGCTTCTCTCTTGGTCATTAATGAAACTCGTTCCTCCCGAGCTTTGTTATTTGTCATGAGTTTAGTCAATCGTACATTGTTTACTGTTGCTTTGGTGCCCTAATACCTTCCGAATTTCCGATTGCTGTTACGTCAGTGTTCAATGTACACCGGGCAACACAAATGATGTGTCTGATGGTGACTCAACGTCTGTTTTCATGTGCTCTGATTTTATCGACTGTTATCGAGTCCCAGGCGTTTGGTAGCGAGTGGCGTTCATTTTGTTCATTCCGTCACTGACTTATTCTAGTGGTGTGGGTGGCCTATCGATTTTCCCCGTTTCGTTCGTTAGCGTCATCAGTGTTGCTGTTCGAATTTCATCATGGCTACGCCTGCAATGGAATGTGAGTTTTATTTAAGCCCAGTATGTTGATCAGATAAATTTCACTCATTTATGCTTTCTTGGATGAATGCATGAATCCTGGTATTTTATTACTTGCGCTTTGGATTTTAGTCTGCTCACATTTGAGTTCCTAATTTGCCAATGGTTTACAGCTGCTGATCCCGTGTTCGATACATATGAAGATCATACGCAACTGAGTGATGCTGAAGCTGCTATTTTGAAGGATGAATTAAGAAAGGTAATTGAGCAATGCGGGCTCTATCCTTTTTGATGTTATCGTCATCATTGTATTTCCAGACTGAAGAGGAAATTCAAACGTTGAAACAAGTACTCCTTGCCCGTCAGAAGCACGCTTCTGAGCTAAAGCGTAAGCTGGGCTTGAATCCGTTGGTTGAACTTGGAAACGATATCAATAAGGGGCTGAAGGCTGTTACTGACACGGAAGCGTAAGCTTTATTCTGATATCCGTTTGGTTCTTTCTTGTTTTTGAAATAAGTGCTGTCAATGAATTGTTGAAATTGGTAAGTCAGAAGGCATCTTAGACATGAGACGGAGAGGCTTCGATGTTTCGTGGAAGACATTATCGAGCTGGATATTCGACCAATATTCTTGTCTTGCCCGTCTTAATTGGTTCTCAAGTGTGCATGACTAGACATAATCTTCTTCCTGGTTTCAGTAAATCTCTCATTTGAACTGGAAACTGCGATAAAACAAAAAATCGGGGATTTGCCGCTTTTGGCACTAGTGAAGGGTTTCTCCGTTATTTTCAGTTATTGTTTGGATACGCTTTCAGTTCTTGGTTTTCTTATTGAACGCTGCATGTTCAATTACTGTGTGCACACCATGAGTATTAATTTGAATTTTCGAAAACTTCGAAACTAGGGGGTGCCTTCCATATAAATGTTTACTTTGCTTAATCATTACTGACGAACAACCATTCATTGCAGTTTCCAAAAAACTTCGGAAGTAGCTGCTGCAACTGCAGACACTGTGAAGCACAAGTGGAACGATGTGCGCAATTCATCTCTTTTCAAATCGTTTGAATCGAAGTTGGGAACAGCATACACTAGCGTGAGTGCTACAGCTAGTTTTTTTATGAGGTTCACTGTCCACTACACTTCTATTCACTAATTTTGTATATTATGAAAATAACTATTATGTTTTTGCGTTAAGTTCTTCCTAGGGGGAAATAGACGGGTGCAGCGCTTCCAGGGAGGCTAATCCATCTCAAAAAGGGGCCATGTGCTTCGGTATTCACTGCTTCCTTTTTTGTAAATGATGGCTAATGTCCAATTGATTTGCTCACAGAACCATTCGTTTAACACTATCTTATCATTAGATTTTCCTATGTTGAAGCTCTACTTTTAGAAAATAAGTCTAGAGGCGTTGCTAGGATATTACATCCTATTTAGGTTGGCGCGTGCTGTGCAGCACCGCTGCTACTGCACTTTAAGTGCAGTACTTTAGAAGGCGACATGTTAGACTGTAAATAATGGTGTTACTCATAACGGAGGTAGTCCCTATAACTTTCTTGATCAGCATGCCGATTTATAGAAATCTCGATTCCTGGTATTATTTCGTCTGACAGGTCAATACTTTCTCGGAATCTCCACTTTTGCTTCAGGCGATAAGAACCCGTGAAGGGTCTGACTGGAGTATCATGAATAGATGTCGTTTAAACCTCGTAGGTGGGGTTATTGAACAATTAGGAGCTATAATATAATTGATATCTTTTCGAATCAGTTACCTGAATCGGTCGGTTTTGAAGTGTTCGAGTATAAATGGAATGTTGACTTCGTTCACCTCGTTCTTCGTGTCAACTGGATGAAGAATGTTATTCCAGTATTTCGTTTTGCTGTTCTCTATTGAATGACGGGGGAATTTATAATCCTGTATGAGACACCATCTGACAATGTTGGCTCTCATGAAAATTCGATGAGGTGCCGCCAATATTTTTTTAGTCTCGAAGTGGAATTTTTCGTGCGACGATTGTCGCTTCAGACATACTTTAGCAGTTAGAAAAGGGCCATGCTCTCTTTTTCCATTGTGTCGGAAAGTCGTAGCATTAAGTTTTATGAATGTCGTCTTGAATTGAGACTGTCTCCGAACATCTAATGTTCCTTTGCTCATGAACCGTTTACGACCACTGGAATCTCTGGGATGCAGATTGTGGAATGATGGAAATTTTGTGATCCGTGTCACATATGACTTGTCAGAGGCTCGCTATTTGGTTGGACTAGCATGTTTCGATGAATGTATGCACAGAAGTCATCTGTATGTACATACATATACGAGAAATCTGTTCTTTGTACTGGCTGATTATGAAAGAGGCCGTGCGATTTTATGAGTAACTGAACATTTATTGAACATGAGGTTTGTCCACCCTTGAATGATCTGAGATGTAAGAATGTTGCCGTGTTCGTACATTAAAGTGCCCACTGTGAATTCCTTCACGTTGTGGGGTCATATTTACGATCATATAAAAGTTAAGTGAATTTTTGTTTTCCTTAAACTTTTGCAAATCTTATTATTCCAAGCTGGTTCAGTTTTCCTTTTTTTTTTTTGCCGTGGGCGAGGCATCTCAATCTGGACGTTACTCTAGCCTGAGTCTGGAAGATAAAGGATCCCATTCTTCCCCCACTAAGCTTAGGCAAAAATATACGCTCGAATGTGCAGATTGGCTCCTTCGGGGACCCTTAGAGATGTGCAGATGTACAACTTTCGTAATATGTCCCCTCATTGCGAAAGCCTAGTTTTTGTTACAAAGTTCTCGAAGGGTTTTTCATCATTTTGTGATGATGGATATAATTGGAATTCGAAAGTGGGATGTGCTGTGACAGATGGATGATCGGTACTTTATTAATTTTGAAATCGAACTCTGATGTGAATTTGTCGCCTAGTGTACATGAATCCGAATATTGATTGATTGTAGGCGAAGATGGCTGCTTCGACCTCCATCGACCATCTGGCAGGAGCAGCACGAGGTGGTGGAAGCCACGCGGCTACACCAGCCGAAGAGAACAAGCCAGTAATTTCGTAGTTGTGCCAAACGAAGATGGACTACGAGATGGCTACGAGACTTATGTACCGTAACCGGTTTTCTTCGTGCATATTGTAGTGACATTATCCTTCTCTATTATCACTTGTCGTTGGTTTGTTTCTGTGTCTATGCTCTTTTGCTCTATCAATATATGATCGGCCACGAGATTCATCGACAACACTAAGAAATTTCCTCGTTGTACGTGTACGATATGACAGCAGTGTTGAGGTTACAGTATCGTTATTTTCACTATTCTTTCTTAATTGCTTGTTTTCTCTACAAACACTGTCTGGGGGATGTGTGGGTGTCAGAGCAGGTTTGGGATAGAATTAAGTATTTTTATGTTGATCGTTCCGATATGTCCCCACTTGAATAAAGTAATTTTTATGTGTTCATATGTATTTGGTCCATTTTTGTCTAATTGCAGTCGGCTTCATTTATCCAGCGGAACGAAGAGCGGGGGTTTTATTTCCTATTTCGTTATTCATGACGTTCGTGGCATGCACGGCCGCGAGCTCACTAATTGGCTTTGTCGTCTCATTGCAGCTGGAATATCCTTCAAATGGGCTTTTTCCGGGGCTATGGACTATTTTGCTAAAATTTTCCTTCAGAATGAATGAATAGGGCATTGTCCTCTTTTTTGCTTCAAAGCAAGATAAATTGTTGTTGGTATCGAATATTACTTAACTCAGCTGAGGTGCTCATAGGAGTTGGTTGCAGCCTTATTCACCATGGCCAGCGTGCTCTTGGGTTCTGATTGATTGGCCTAAATAATTTCTAGTGGATCACACTTAAGCATGTGAATGGATTCACGTTCCTACGGTTTGATTCTGTTGAGGTTTTATGGGAGGATCTTCCCGAAAATCCAGTTCAGATGTGATTATCGGTGCGGTAGTTGTTTTCTATGAGTTTATCAACCATTTCACGTATAAACACAATCGATCACATAAAAATGAATCCGTAGAGCACACATTGCACATTAGATCTTGATTCAATTTGTAATTTTACAATCGCCATGTAATAAGTGAAATTAATGGGAAAACTTGAGAAGAAAATAGAATCTTAAAATGGGGGTGTACCACAAAGTATTAGAGAATTGTCATAAGGCACACTAGATCTAATGATTTTATCAGATGATGATATGAAGAACATCGTGAGCTCTAGGGGATATAGTACATGCTCTTGATGGAGGAATGGCTTTGATTCTGTGGGGGAGTGGTGACAACATTCCAGGTGGGCAGCTCGATAACTTTTCGTCGTCGCTGGGTTTTCCCAATTTGTACCGCTCGACTGAGAGTGGAAGACATTACCGAGCGCCCCGCCCACGCGACAAGTGGCGGAGCTCGTCATAAAAATTTCTTTCTCAATAAAGGGAGGACATGTCTAGCCATGGGTTCCATAAGTCAGATCTCGGGGAGTCGGGGAGCTATGTCTCTACCGTAATTATTAAGCTTTGGCTTCTGTGAAAGCCCATGATAACTGCAGAAAGTGGGACAAAATTTCGGAAACGTGATAAGTGTGGCATAAAAGGAGCGTTTCTGCAGAAGCAAAACACTCAAGGAAACGAAACAGTCCTTCAAGAACGACGAAAGGAACGGAAGTGACCATCTACACCAATCATTTCTGCTCCAATCAACATAGTTCCTCATTATTAGTAGTTGATATGTCTATGGAATGAATGATGAATTTAGCTGGGCCGAATTGTTCAGCCTTGTCATGGTAGAGGACGACAGCGAAGCGGTGAGCTGCTGCGTCCAGTGCGAACATTACGGTTCGTTTCATCGTCTGCTCTACACGTGGACCCAAAAGCTCTTGGCAAGACTCGTTGTCACTGTAAAAAGGAGAGTAATTAGATGGAAAATGGAGCAATAAATACACCACGTTTGGCTTTTCCTCGAACCACGCGTAATGGCGTTTATTCAAACGCTTAAGGCTCCTACTCCAGTGTCAAGCATGAAATAATTTGCAAATGCGCACAAGTTACGAAGGACCCATGGTCACGTAAGTCACTATGTGGCATTACTATCGATGCCGGATTTTGACCATTTAAAGTGAACACTGAAGAGCGAATGAGGAGCATCGCACAGCAAGTCACCACCCCATTTTATAGAGCATGGTGATAGACCGAGAATCGCAGTCAAGCATTTGGTTGATGAAAATTAAGAAAATTGCTGCGAAATACCTCCCTCCCCCTCTCATCCTCCGCTACGTAATCCGAAGAATGCGTTATGCTTTTAGTATGCAAAAGTTTTAGAGGTTATGCATTGACGACTTTTTTCTAAAGATCATGTGATCGTCTCATAGGAACTTAACTCCCAACTGAGTTCCATCTTTTTAGATCGGCAATGTGCTCCTCGGCTTGAGAATTCCTCAGCCTTTGCTTGACCCTGCCAAGATGGGCTCTGGTAGAATGAGGTTGCAATGGTGATAAAGAGACCGTAGTGACAGATAGGTGCAACTAATCGTTGTCGATAGTAACGCACGTTTCCATGAATACAATCAAGCGTTCGCTTCAGGCGTCTCTACTCTCGGTAGTGCCGTCGATTAAAGGTGAGAAAATAAGTCGAAATGAAAACGTAATTTCGAGATCTCTGACCTGGTGATATCCGGGCAAAGAAGTACTCGTGATCCATAAGTAGCCTGTGTGATTGTGATGTTTAGCATTACTGGCGATGGCAAATCGAATCGGACACTTCGTAAAATCGCTCGATGAGATCCTACACCGAGTGTGGCGGTCAGTCCTGAAGGCAGTTTACGTCTTCATATAGTCTTATTTTTGTTTACAACAACTTCAATGCCCATTAGTCTCTCGGCGCCGGTCATAGCATGTGTATATTTGAACAGCCCTGTAACAAGTCGGAGATTAAAGGGACTGTATACGGAAATTCCATGATTCTACTTTCTCTCGATTAACCACACTGGGTACGAAACTTTAGAAGAAACACAGGAAAAAAAGAAAAATCCCTCTGTTCCAACTCAGAATATGAGTAATGGAAAACAACTGCCCAGCGTTCGAATTCCCGCCGGACCACTTTTGATCTGTTGTCGATGAAAAAGGGTTTTCGATTTGCGATTGTCGC
Organism: Trichostrongylus colubriformis; assembly: GCA_963978905.1. Classification (NCBI taxonomy): domain Eukaryota; kingdom Metazoa; phylum Nematoda; class Chromadorea; order Rhabditida; family Trichostrongylidae; genus Trichostrongylus; species Trichostrongylus colubriformis. The sequence goes on along the minus strand of OZ022256.1, from coordinate 56,669,407 downwards.
CGCTTTTCTCATGGCTCTCTCGGCCCCGCCCACTTTATCCACAAGCCCGAAAACTGTGGAGGGTTTTATGGGATGTCTCAATGACGAATTCCGGTTTTTTCGCATAAAACTTTGCGTGTGGCTTGTAGCTAAATGCATGGAGGGAAAACCCATTTCCTTGAACATTTCTTTAATAGTATGTTGTTTATCTGAAATGGACAACACCACAATTATGCCGCCTCGACTTTGCGGTAGTAAGACCGCGTTCATACTTTGCGGTGATGCGGCAGGGCGTGCTTGCGTGTCTCCGCGTCTCTCCCAAAGCCACTGTGTCTCATTGCCCGCGTCGTCTCTGCACCTCCCCCGTGACACTCTGTCTCGCTGCCTGTAAACGCAGCCACGCCCTGCCGGCGCAAAGTATGAACGCGGCCTAACGGTGACGAGGACCTGCCTACGTTCATAGGCAGCGACGCGGAGTGGCGTGGGCGGAGACGTAGAGACAACGCAGTCACGCCCTGCAGCCGACACAGCAAAGCATGAAGGCGGCCTTACGCGATGGTGGCCGACTTATATAGGGGACGAATTTCGTTCCGAAAGTATACTTACTGCCGTTCTGGTTTATCGTCTTGACTGATAACCTGCTCATTCTCTCGAACGGATTAAGCGGAGAGCAAAGAAAACTTATATAAAACAAACGAAAGAAAAAAGAACTTCTCAGAAAGAACGAAATGAAGAAAAAATTCTTTTACCAAAAAAGAAAAGAATTTCAAAGGGTTTCAGGTGACACTGAAATAATAAACGCCTTCGAGGCTGTAGGAGATACCAACCTTCAGGGGTGGCGACCAACAGTACGTCACCGGGTTTCTCCAACGGTGTGTCATATTTGCAAAGATTTTCTGGAAATTCCAGCAATTATCGTTCTTCTACATGAACATGAATGCTCCTGATGAGATCCTCTTGAAGAGAAGCAAAGGGAGAATGATTCAAACTCTCATACCGAATTGTAATTCAAAAAAAAAAATCTCACGAACCATTGAATGTGCACCGTAGTTTATCACAAACCAGTTGTTCGGCCGTTTTCAGGGCGCAGATCTCACCAGCAACGTCAATTTTATTGATCACAACAATGGCATTTTTTCGGGATGCGGCTTCAATGGAGAACTAAATATATTGAATCAGTTCCCAGCGAAAAGTATGAGAATGAAGTGGCCAGCAACGATCAGCATTGGTATACGTCACCCATGTGATATTTATTCAGGTAGCAAACGACAAGAACTGTACACATTTGTATTTGTATGCGACAAGAACTTCTACAGTGATCTGTAAACATCGGTATACATAAATGCTTATTTATTTGGTATACATATGTACTCGTGTATTTATCCACGATTTATTTATTTTTTTATTTTTAATTTTCAAACCTCGTGCACAAAATGCCACAAAGAGACGGTAACTTCAACAAGTGAAGAGCCTGGGATGGACATGGGTAACCTCCAGGATTATCCCAGATCTATTAGACCGCTCCCCTTACTACGCTAATTCGATTCAATATCGAGTGGGAGGAGATGCGCTGTCACATATTATGCAATATTGCCACAAATTATGTGATTACCCTCATTAGGTCCTAGACTTACCTCAAAAGGTTCGTCAGATGACGCATGGACTGTCATCTCACCGGACGTTTTATCACCGTCCACACAGTGACCAAGGGCACACAGTCGAACCATACTATGTTCAGACCTATAATGGAGATTCGATAGTAATGACCTATTTCAAAGGGATTAACGAATGCGGACGAACATTAGCATTGGCAGCTCGATGTCATAAAACTGGCTACAAACCTCATATACGTGACAGTGACAGCCGCATTGTGTGCGCATGGTACCTCTCGCGAGCGTAGAACTGAAGCCTTTGCACCTTCCAGCAGGAATGTGGCTACATTTCCTACAAATATCACGATGTTATGTGCGACGACATCTGTTTGAAGATTTTGTAAGGTTCGAATAGAAAAAGTAGAAAATAAAAATAAAAAGTAAAATAATAGTAAAGTCTTAGTCAAGCACAACCTCATGACCACATGTGTGAAATGGGAATAGGCATAGGCAAAGTGAAAGTATATTAAAGATGAGACAGTTGTATAAGGGATGTGCACTGCTGTCCATTCCCGCCACGTAGCCGAGAGTCGGACCTTCGGGTACCTTGCTGCGGATGTTTTTTTTCACACGCTCACCTTTGATCTCGTTAGGGATCGGTAATTTAAGGCTGTTCCTTGGCGCCACACCATAGGCCACTACACCGTCATCATTCACCCATTGGCTGCAGTAGTCTGTGGAGAAATCGCAATCCAAGTCAAGAGGGTAAGGTACATTCAGACCAGGACCTTGTTGTAAACCGAACAAAGAGACAATCTGAAAGAAATTATGTCGTGACAAAGTAGTGGAAGAGTTTTCAGAATTGTGGGAACGAAAGGCAGTTGAAGTTGGTTATGAAAATGAGTGATGAGATTTTGAGGAAGTATGCGATAATTACAGGCACATTGGTCGTATGCTGTGAGCAAGATCGATTTCGTTTTTTGGAGGAGACCTTAGTTGGGTGTGTCACATACGCTCCTCCGCGCTGAGGGGTGATAAACGCTCTTTGGCGATCTCTTAGGCTGTCGTCAAATTTGCGATTTTGCAACTTTGCGGCATTGCACAATCTCAAGGTTGTAGTATCGCGTACGAAGGTGCGATGTCGCAAAATAGCAGAGCAGAGAGTCGCAAAATCGCAAAGTCTGACGGCGGCCTGAGGCCACGTTCATACTTTGCGGTGCCGGCGGTGGGGTGTAGCTTCGTGTCTCTGCGTCTCCCTCTAAGCAACCCTGTCTCGTTGCTTGAGTCATCTGCGCACCTCCCCCGTGCCAGTCTGGCCCGCTGCCTGTGAACGCAACCACGCCTTGTCAGGGTGAAGTATTAATGCGGCCTTAGGCAGCGGTCATACTCATCGCCGGCAGGACGTGGCTGCGTTCACAGGCAGCGAGGGAGGGTGACATGGGCGGAGACGCAGAGATACGCAGCCACGCCCTGCCACCGGCACTGCAAAGTATGACCGCGGCCTTACCAATAACGATGTTAACTCGACCCCTCCTTCCGGTAGAATCGAGTCCTGTCTTTGCACCTATGTCACCAAGGTTGTGTCTTTGAATATATGTCAAGCATATACATGCGAATGAAAAAAATTCCTACCGTCGGTGGATCGATAGTCGTAACAATTGGAGGTGGTTCTTCGGAACATAGAAGGCCTTTCAGGCGCATATCTGATACTGCCACCAGTCCAATCGAGGCCTCGTCAAACGCGATTACTTCCAAAGTGAACTGCAAGAAACGATTATCGCTTCTAACCTTGAGTGTTCATTACGAAATGCTCATTTCTTTGCATCTTCCTCTTGTTTCGGACCCCTTCCGGTTCCTTTAACTCATTTCGTGATAGTATAGGTTTGTCCGTGCAGAAACGTACCCTAAATGGTCGATCGTATGGATCGACGTCGATTTCAATAGGTCCAGGTGAGTCTTCCTCCTTAAGATATGCACAACTGAGCATCACACCATCGGTATCTACAGAGCATATTTCAACCTGAGTACCAGCTTTCAACCAGTATCTGAAACCAGCATCATGGACTTTACCGAGAAATTGACTTGATATAAACATAAAATTGTTGTCGAAAAATGTCGAACTATAGTCCATTTCGAAAAAACTGATTGGGCGTGTCCCACGGACTTGGGTGAAAGTACGTGGCGAGAGTGAGAGTGTGTGGCGGGGTGAGAGAATTGAGAGAGTTTGATACACGTTCATACAAGTGCATAGGACACGCCCAATCAGTTTTTCTGAAATGAACTGTATAGTATATCCAAAGTGCACTGACTTCATAGAAAGCGTGGTAGTTGCTTGTGTACACGGAATCAGTTCACTGCGAAGAGTTGCGTAAGGTCGTGGTGAAAGCGCATCAATGGCCAGAAACAGGAATGGCGTAGTCGGATGGGATTTGTCGAGTACAGACACCTAAAGAAGTTTTCAGTAATACTTAGAATCAGCACTCATTATACTGGGAAGCTAGAGACCCGGTCACCAGCACGGAAAGTGATTATAGCGTCCTCGAGGCACATTATAAAAGTACAGTCCATTTCGGAGGGTCTGATAGGGCGTGGACTACGGACTTGAGTGAATGACGAGAGTGAGAGTGTGTGGCGGGGTGAGGGAGTTTGATACACTCTCATCCAAGTCCGTAGGCCACGCCCTATCAGGCCCTCCGAAATGGAGTGTATGTGCCGTGAGTCCTTTTATTGAATGAGAATGTTAAAACTTCAAAAAAAAGCAGACCTCCATTAACTCATGCCATCGTTCCACGTTACGACCAATTCGCCATTGTGATGATGTTGATTCGGCGTTGCTCCATCTGAAATGCATTCATTTCACATAATTATACTTTCTGATTTCATCACACTTCATCAACTCTAGATGGGACGGGTTTGAGTTGAAATTTCAGTTTTTTAAACAACTTCGATGGTTCTGAAGGACCTACAACCTATGTGCCAGTAGTCTAATATGTAAAATCCAAAAAGATTTCCGCATATCACTGCACTGAAGACAAAAATTGCATTGGATTCGATTTTGTCGTATTTCACGATTGTACTAACTTTGCGACTTTAAATTTTTGAAAAAATCAAAAAGGGGTAGTGCGAAAAAATCCTAGCCTGCACTTCCTTTGTGGATGATCACAATCCAAATCGGAAAGTTTCTCGATCGGCTTTGATGATTTAGCTAGCAACGGTTTCGATCCGAATATTGATGGGAACGCTGAAATAAAGCTACTCCATAAATTTGACTCATACAAAAACATTGCTCGTATATCGGATCATATAATGAGCTCGCATAATATGTATTGATCAATTTAATTGAACAATATAACTTTAATATTGTGCTGTTTCGGAGTCTCATGGATATCTGAATGTTTCACAACAATTGAGGCTCCAAAACATTTATTCAAAAAACTCAAAAGACCCCTCGAAAGTCTCAAAAGTTTCCGGAATATTTTTTGCTATATTTCGGTGTCTAACACCTTCTTCAGGCCCTGCCAAAAACGTGTGGAGTCGGAAACGTTTTTGGCAGGGCCTGAAGAAGGTGTTAGACACCGAAATATAGCAAAAAATATTCCGGAAACTTTTGAGACTTTTGAGGGGTCTTTTGAGTTTTTTGAATAAATGTTTTGGAGCCTCAATTGTTGTGAAACATTCATGAACAATATAACATAAAATTAGGATATGGAAATAAATACAAAGAGTAAAATGACTTACGTGATTCTCCACATATTAACGCACTGTACGTTATATTTTTTAGTATCACCATACTGCCCACTACATTATCCTGGAAGAATATTTTTGAAATGCTGTGCAACCCTCTTGCGTTCATGCGCTGCGTTTATCTCTAAGTTTAACCTCTGTCTAAGGGCCCGCGCGGAACGGAGTTTGAACTACTTTTTGCTTATTCCTCCTGAATTTTTTTGAACATGGTTTCTTTGTTTACAATTAATTATTTCTTCAAAAGTCTCAAAAAAGTTTTTCGAGGCGAAACGCTTTCTGAATTATCCTGGTGATGCTACCCGTGGAGTAAGGGCGACTACGGTTTGCGTCCTTGTCAAGCTCAGTGAAAGGGTTTTACGTCTCTTGCCGCTAGCTCTTTTCCTTTGTCAGGGTATAGTATAGCTAGCTGATAAGTGACCACATGCATTATATGCCGCGACTACCATAACACTCTGTCAGATACAACGGGATTCGTATTTGTTATTTTTCCTCGAGAAGTGCTCCTGGTTTTAGAGATTTTTGGGCTTTCACGTTTTTCGCGCGCATACACAAATAAGTAAATAAGCTCACCTTTAGGTTAAATGCTCTGATCGCCAGCCGAAATGGTTCATTGACAGCAGGGATATTCACTACACAAATATCATTGCCAGGTCGAAGGATATGACAGTTGATTTTTGGGCGAAACAGTGTCTGAAGCAATTCATAATAAGATCCCCGACAATCGAACTCGATGAACGAAGAACACAACATTAGTGATCACGTTGGGCCGCGTTCATACTCTGCAGTGCCGGTGGCAGGAAGTGGTTGCGTGTTTCTGCGCCTCTGCTTATGCCACTCTGTCTCGTTGTCTGCGTCGTCTTTGCATCTCACCTGTGCCGCTCTGCCTCACTGCCTGTGAACTCAGTCGCGCTTTGCTGGCGCTGAGTAAGAACGCGGCCTTACTGCTTATCGCAGATCTCTTCTTAAAATTGATAACTCACCTGTAAGTGTCTTCGACGATGTGTAGCTCGAACAACTATTACTTCCACTCTCCCACTGTTGTACAGCCAATAGCTGAAAAGCTCACAGTTTATTGCAATATAATAAGAATCTATCTCAAATATCTGATTTTCACTGTTACTAACGTTTTCATAAGTTTTGCTCTCCAAAATAAAAAAAAAATCAAATATTATAAATAAATGGAAATAGGAATTTATATGCTTTGCTCTTCGAGTTGGGAGTTTAGATGCACAATACATGTAGAGGTGATGATGATGATGATAGATGTAAACCAACTGGAATGTCAGGTTGCCGGGCTTTCTTTGACAAGCGATCGGTGCGCTGACTAAAACGGCGCTATCCGCTGTTGTTGAAGTGTTTCCGGCTAGCAGTAGATGTGATCCTGTGGAAAAATTTCATAAAAATCATAAATTATTTCATAGATACGTGATATACTGTGTATACACACATTTTTGATTATTGATTAATATTACCGATCGATTAATTTCCACCCCCTTCTCTGCCTCACCCCGCCCCCACAGCCGAACTCAGTCCCTATTCAATCCAAATTAAACCTCAAATACATATTCCACATCAATCAGTCAATCCACTTATTTTAATAAGCAATTTGTGTAATCGAGTGAAAGGTCGGGCATTACCTTCTGCAATATCCGCTCGACCAGGCTGGATTTGTACCGGAAGAATCTTGTTATCGGTCTTCTGAAAAAAATATGAAAAATGGAAGAAGAGTGTAAAATCTGGCAACTGAAAAAAAAGCGATTGTAACTGAAGACATTTGTGGACACTAGTTCACTGATTGGTCCGCGGGCTAACGAGTGATGCCCCAGAGGAATACCAAAAGACCTCTACCACATGCCAAATTTGGCTTATTTCACTAAATACATGTCGATTAGTTACAGGAAAACAGGATTGGCCCACTGGTATTCAATACAACTAGAGATATGTGTATGGGCGTGAAGGTGTTCGTGCAACTGCTTGTAATTGGGAAGAAGTGGGTGCTTTCCGGATAAAAAGTATCAGGAAAGCTTGGAGATCCCCGAAACAATCCATTTAGTGCTAAAGTACAGTCTTCGGAGCGCTTGATAGAGCGTGGACACACTCTCAACCTCGCCCGTTGTGAAATTGACTGTAGCTGCTTGTTCCACCGCACCCGTGATAGAAGACGTTTTAGCCTAAGCGCCCCATCTACAAGAAAAGCTCAAACGGATTTATGCCGATTCACGCTAAAAACTCCTCTAACCTTGAAATACCAGAAATCAGATGTGTCCAGTAGGCCGTCGCTTGGAGCATTTCTCCACAAACATTCACTCTCTAGATCGCAGTTGAGAGCTTCAGATGAATGTACATAAGAGTGGAATTGTGAAGAATCTGAAGAGTAAATCTGCTACTCTTGATTGATTACCAGAATGAAGCGTTATCCCTAGTGAAATTGCTTTGAGCGGTGATAGTGCAAAGCCCAAATGTAGACAGGTGCTTCGGGTGAATTCTTGTGGAATTCGATAATCCTTCGACTGTAATACAAATCAGCACGCTTACGCTCACACCTAAACAGTCTAATTTGGTGCTTTGAAATGAACATCCTAAGACACACCTGCGATATCTCGCTCGGAAAAATGTTTAAATCGGCTAAATATTTACATGGCCCTAGCCTCTCTATAGAAGTTTGTTTGGATTTGGTTCTGCCGACCCTACTGATATGTCACCTTTCTTTTTTCCACGTTCTATAGCGATTTCATGTAGAGTGCCAATAAATGCTGGGATCCAAATTTTTATGAAGGAGGTTGGAAACTAGCCCTGAGCCGATGAGCCCTCATTCTCGACACTCTCGCCCAAGGCCGCGTTCATACTTTGCTACTTTGCGCCATGGCGTAGCTGCGATCTCAGGCAGCGAGGCAGAGGAGTGGCACAGGAGAGGTGCAGAGACGACACAAACAGCGAGACAGCTTGGTACAGACGGAGACGCAGAGACACGTACTCATCCTGCTGTTGGCACCGCCAAGCATGAACGCGGCCTAACACGGTTGAAACATCGGCTGAACGGTTCATTACTTGATCTCGATCCGGCTATTAAGCAATGCTATTGCCCCGATAAATGATAAAAAGAGCTCCTTCCAAACGCTGAAACATACCTTTTGACGGAATATCTCCATTGTTGTCTGGTTGTACACCCAGGTACAGATCCAAGTACCGTAGCTCTTTTTCGAATTGAGGGTGACAGGCGTTTATAATAGGAAAAACGACTAATAGGGATATTAATATGTGGTAACTTGACATTGTGGAATAAAATCTGGAAAAAAATCTCAGAACTTGGAGGATTACTCGTTGAAAAGGAGTTATATCAGTTATAACTAAGGAGAACACAATAGAAGTAGTGAATAATATGGAGTTACTAATCGATAAATGAGAGTATATGGATCCGAATAAGCTACTAGCAGCGAGTGCATTTGGGTGATGAGAATGGTGATTAGACGGGTTTGTCGCAACTCTCGGAGAAATCACTCCTGGCGCTATGACGGGTTCTCGACCGCCACTTTTTCGATAGGCTGAACTGGCTTTTGCTAGACCTTCCTGAAACTCCTAAGTCTTTTTCATGGATCCTATACCGGACCTCACTTGAACCATCTAGCATATCTATAAGTGATGCATACGATTCTTTCCATCTTCAAAATCTACACACTCCCTTTTGATACTCTTGGGCAGGTAGAATGGCCACATTTGATCACGTTTTACGGGAGAGAGCGTACATCGCATTGGAGGGAGACTAAAGCTAGAGAGATAACGGTGAGAAGCTACTGGACGGTCGAACGAATGTGTTGCTGTTCAATTTCCCCAAAAGGAAAGTCTGTAGAAAAGTTTGTTTGGTCCGAACTCACCTGTTTTTCAAAAGTCTGCTAGGAAAACAAAAAGTCACGAGAACAGCGGCAAGGGGTATCCTTGTTAACCCGTCATGAGCTTGCCCCGAAAGGATGCATGAGAGCGTGTGTATTACCACAGGGCACTTCATTATCTGAAGTGAAACTCCGCAAAAATGCAAAAAAAAATTATTGTGAAGTCAACAAAGGGTTAATATCTTTATTAAAAACAAAAATTACATGATAAAAGTGAAGAAAAGGAAACTAAAACCGGAACATGTCTATCACTAGAAGAGGATTCATTTGACTTTTCAACACGCATGTTATTCACTTCAAATTTTTTTACGTTTCGAAAGGTCTCCTATAGTGGAAACATAAAAATGTATAGAAATGAGATTAATATGCACACTCAAAATCGAGCATGCTAAATAAGTTAGTGGATGACTCAAAGAAACCATTCTGAACCTTCATCACCAAGCAAAATTTTCCTAAATCGGAACGTTCTAAACGAATCGAACAGTCAAGGCAAAGCCCTTAACAAGCCTGAGATCATTCATGATGTGACAAAAACACACTGAGAAGCTGGACCAAAACATCACTTTTAAGGCACCGAAGAAACAGAAAAAATTTGATAGAAAACTTCAGTTGAAGCCAGCCAGCTTTCGCTACATTCTGTTCGCAAATCGACGAGGCAACGATGCTACCATGATATTGTGGTGCGAGTACCCGAAAAATTTTCTAGAAGTAAGCAGTTGCCATGAGTCTACGGCCATAACTATATGAAATATTATTTTATTAAAATAACTCAGAGGCAATCATGCATAAGCACAGTGGGTGAATAACCACCACTACCGAAAATGGCGCGGAATTGAATTCACAATACGAAAATAAAGCTGGAATTAGTTATTGAAGATGGTTGCCCCGCAGGCTTTTGTATCTCGCATCGATTTATTTGTAGTCATCAGGCCTGATTGTTCGCCTCAGCTTTCTGCATCCGTTTCGCCAGACGAGCTCGTTGAAGTTTGTAGAGTACCGTATCAATATCGGTGTCGAGTTCACGATGTCTAGTATAGCCGTCTGCTGCGTGGCTCTGCGCATACAATGTTGTGTCTGTCATCTGACGAGCTGAGAAAAGAAAATTTTTGGCTAGAGAACACTGATAGTAAAACTTTCCATAACATTCCCAATGATTCCTAGCAAAATGTGATTACCGGCCGTTAAAACACGCTCATCGTCAGTTTTCTTAGAATTCCATGTTGGTACGAGATCATGCAACTGATTCACTTCTTGGAATGCTCCTATCATAGTGTTGAGGCGGTGAATAAGCATACCTCAAAATATAAGCATCATTGACCATATTACACTGGCCTTTATCGAAAATCGAAGTTGAAAGAGACCCCACCGAATGTCTGTACTACTAGAATCCCAAGCAGAAACGCAATGATTGCCATGCCCAGTGGATCAATTTTCAGTGGATCTTTAGTCACTTCATACTGACCCGTTAGCTCGTTCATTTTCGTCCATTTGAAATTTCCTGCAAAAAAAAAATCAAGTCAAGCCTTATTTTTGCATTACGAAAAAGTGAGGAGAACTTACGGTAAGGGGTCCAGCGAATACTGAGCACATTCTTGTGCTTCTGAATAAGATAAATCGCAAGAGCAAGAAGGGCATTGACGAGAATTATGGCAAACGCTATATTGTTGCGTAATGACGCTAGCCCTTCTGCTATAGCGCTTTGCTGCTCTGGTGAAGATTCAATCGGCTGGAATCATGACAAGACATAGTAAAATCGGTATCGAAAGATCAGGAAATCTCACCTTCAAATATGCTTCAATTAGCTGAATCCAAAACTCTTCCTCTGCTCCCTTGAGACGTCCACGTTCACACACCTACACAATCCTTTTTTTGATGAGCTAATAAGTAAAGAAAGAAGTCTGCCTCAAGCATATCTAGTCACGCTACCAGCCGCCACCTAGTTTGCATATTAGCGGGCCGCGCGTACGGCCATTATGTTGTAATCATGGTACGACTATTCAAGAATTTTGGAAAATGAAGATATCATGGAAGGCTCGTGGCCTCTAACGCCTGAGCAGAAAGTTGACTCTCCCAACAGTAAGGAAATGTTAGTAATGCTGACCTGCAAGTAATCACCCTCCATCCAAACGTAGTTGTCCATAGTCCGAACCGGTTTTGCCTCCACAGTAGGACGCCGGATTTCGACAATCTGGAAATGAGCAGGAAGAAGTGGAAAACTATACTTAGCAACAAGGACGCGTACTTACACTGCTTGTCCCTTCTGCCTCGTCCATGTCTATGCCGATCTTCAGCAGTCGCTCCTTTGCTTTCTCACCATCCTCATCAATTTTCTAGAACACATGGATTCTATCCCTCATCTGAACTCGATTTTTTCAGAAAATTCTACTTATTTCTAGTGATTTTTTACCACTTCGCTTCTGTGCTTCTTATCTCTCTGCCCGTTTCCCACAATTACCCTAACAGATTTTGTGGACTCACATGCACATCAGTTATCGAGCGCTCCAGTCTCTCTAGTTTTCTCTCAATCAACTGCATCTCTTCATCAGGTCTGGCACGAAGAGTGGGGCACAATGCTGACCACGAGCTCTCGCCAATGCGACGTAACCACCGCTCGAATGTTGAAGTAGTCTCAACCTAAGGGATAGCTAATATACTAGGTTAAAGATCGAATATAGTCCATGAAATCAAAGCCATGACTCACATACCTTTCCGGTTGCCTTCGCGACGGCTTCACGTGTTCCCCAATTAATTACATTCAGATTTATAAGTGAGTACAGTGATAGGAACACATATGTTGATGGAATCATTAAGAAGAACACAATACCTGGAAAAAGTGGTTCTGAAATTACGGAAACTCAAAAACTTATTTTCAGTTACAAGTACCGTAAATAATGTTTGTGAATTCCTGTGGATGTATGCAAGCTGCCATGAAGAATATCAAAACCATAGTCACAATGAACATCGACGTTGGAGATATCACAGCTAAATAAAATTGAGAAATATTTCGAAAAAAGAAGTGAACCAATGCAAATACAAAAAACGCGAATAAATGAATTTTAATCTGTGCCTTCCACCATCCGTGTCCTCCACCCTAAGTCACTAAACTACTTATATCAGACCGTTGTAGACGGCTGGTCCCTTGGCTTAGCATTCAATCCTTTTTCTCTTCTTCATTCCTCCTTTTTTGTATTTTGTCGAACATATTCAGATTTTGTATTTCGGTTACGAAAATTTTGAAGATTTCACAGATAAATGTAGATAGCTTCGACAAGCAGAATATCAAGATCGTTTTGAATATGCTCACTTTCTAGCACGATTTGTGATGATGTAGCAACCAATACTGCAAGCATCACGAAAGCATAAATGATCGACATCAGCTGAAAAACTGACAATAAAAGCCTAATAAAAACACGAGGAAGACAATGTTCGTAAAAGCATGAGGCCAATTACATTCCGATATTCTTGCACCCACTTTGGCGTATAATAGCTGCACATTAGACTCGGTCGTAAAGCATACCACGATAAATAAACTTATTGGCACGCCGTTGTATAACATCACCTTCGCTGAATTAACACCAAACGCGGCCACCTAAATCGTTTCACATTCATCTAGAATTGGAGGCCAATGATATTCAGACAACTCTTATCGAGAGATACCGGAAATAGAGCGACATTATATCTACCAAGTAAATTTGAAATGAACTCGTGCATTTACTTTAGAACGGGTTTGACGAAAACTTCTTTGCGCCTCCATAGCTCAGTGGCAGAGCGTCTGTCTTGTAAACAGAAGGTCTGTGGTTCGATCCCGCATGGAGGCATGTTTTTGTTGGAGGACGCATGGACGCCACAGCTGACTCACTGCTACTCAAATAAGCGAATGATCGGTGCCCATAATTCAGGAGGATCATTTCTACCTCTTGTTTGTTAATTTTTTTTCAAAATGACTCCAGTGAAGTAGAATATACCGATCTATTCGATCACTTGATAAGACAATACATTAGCATCCAATCAATAGTGATTACCAACATTTCTACTATGTTATATAGGAAAAAACCGCTAATTGGTGTGACTTCAAAAGGTACAGAAATCATAGTAATAACCTCTACGTGGGGAAAGAGGGTTTGTGTAATGCTAAAAATTGCGTTTTGTCATTGCACTGGATTGCGCCCCATGCGATCCATTGTTTTAATGGTTTCAGATGGAGTACTCCGGCATGATGTATCCCAGAAGTTGTCCATTGATGAACTAACTCTATGTTCTCACATCGAGCACCAGCACAGCAACCGATTTAGATGAATGAGTCCTTGATACTTCTGAGCGTGCCTCTATAGCTCAGTGGCAGAGCGTCTGTCTTGTAAACAGAAGGTCTGTGGTTCGATCCCGCATGGAGGCATTTCGTTTTGCACTTTACCACACGTATGGTTCTCATGCAGCAAGACCAGTATAGTTAGTAGTTTCTCCATAAAGCGACCAAAGTAAGCCATGAGGGAAGCTTGTTGTATGGAGTTTCTACGACGCAAAGGAATAGACGAAATCAGAAAGTATGACTATTTTGAGATGGAGTACTGTTGAGAATCGGCGTAATGCCATCAACAGTGTATAATAAGTCTGTTTCACCACACCATCAACCTGAGGCAAATAAAGTCCTGACAGAAGAATACCATAGTTAATCGAAGTTCTAGTTGAACTACTCAGAGTTTCTTAGATGAACTACTTCCATATCAATGCTCAAGGAGTGAAAAAATCGAGACGAAGTCAAGTAAGCGTATGGGACCTCTTACATTTAATAATGGCTGCTAGTCAGCGGCAATCCGGAGAACTGTTAGGAATGACAAAGCACTGCGACAAAGCAATGCCTCAGGAATGGACATACATATAATAGTGTGCACACGCGTTTTCTACAACTTTGCCTATATGGTATAAACAGTAAGCAAGGGAGGGTAATTTCCAAAAATAACGGTCAAACTAAATTCGCCCACCTGCGCAAATATGAGCATTGTAAAAATAATGGCAGGTCCCAGCATTGAGAAAAATATCACCATGAACTGGTAGGCTATATATGACATCGATATTGAATCATTGTTCTCTGATGCTCTCTGTAAGAAGTTATTCAGTCAAGGTGTGTGACAAATAGAATGCCTCCAATCATACTGGAGAATATCCAGATCTCTCCGATTTCCACGTAACGGAAATAGATCAGGAAGAATAAGCATATCAAAAATGCGATGTAAACACAATGACCTAGCTTGCCACTGCACAGCTCCATTATTTTGAATTGAACCATCCAGTCAGCGAAGCCAATGCGTTCGTGTGAAACATGGAATATCCCTTCCGAAATGCAGTAGTTCATCACTCACTTTGTAATCAGAAAGGAGATCAATTGTGTTAGCAATTGACGAGGGGGTCCAGCGTCGACGTTGGTTGAAAAACTCCTCGAAACCTTCAGGAGCATAGGTTTCCGCGTCCGATGCAGCCACGTATTCAATACGATATCCCTGAATTATTACATGAATATAATGATACCCACAAACACCGAATTAATCAGTGACATGCCTGCTTTAACATGAGAGTACTGAGCCACCGATCTTCTCCTTGATCATACTGTACAAAGTGACGAGGTTCCTGAGCAGTTTTAGTATACCTACAAAAATTAGCATAAGCTACAGAGGAACCAGGGGCAATGCCAATAAGGCATATCGCTTGGACTGGTAACAAAGTCCGATTCTTCAGGCCTAGCATACTTGTGCATAATATTGTCATCCATAAGTGCTGAGGCACGAAAGAGCGAAAAACAGCCAGGAGCGCACAGCACACATCCAAAAACGTGCTCAGCTGCCTTCTGGAACCAGTGGGCTATAGCATACTCGAATTTTTGGTACCACACCATAACACCTATAAAAAAGGATCTCAAAACTCCAGTCGATCAAACAGTATCCTTCAAAGAGTAGATTACTAAAAAAAAACTTGAGAGGGTCAAAAGCAGAAGTAAAGGAAACGGAATGTAGTCGGTATTAATAACCAAATGAACTAATAGTAAAATCGGCTTTCCTACCTGAACCAATAGGATGAATTCGACCACAAGCACATCCGATGTCACTTTTAGTATTCATGAGATTCAACAAACGCATCACCGCCTGAAAATTAAGTTTCGTTCTATGCGGCCCTCAAAAAGTATGTGCTTGTGGTCAAAAAGTCATTGAACAACTGATTCGAGTGCCTCTGGCTCAAACTTGGAATCCCCATCAATAGCAAGGATGAAAGTGTTGTCAGCCATTTGTTGACGATCCTCAATGCTCAACGGTGAATCCATAATACGATGCCCAAGCAGATAGTACATGTACATAACCTGAAATTTGTAGATCATCTCTTTTTCCTCTTCCCTCTCCTTCACTAAAATTTTATTTCACATAGTAGTGAAAAGGAGTATGAATGGTCACCACACCTGGCTCCACCTCTTTTTATGCCGTATAAGCTTCTTATCCTTGAGGTGTACAAATAACAGAGTGCCAGCTGGTAATTTTACCACCAACCTTCCTCCGTACGGAGTATTCACCAGAATCCTTGACATCATCGAGCCAGATTCATCAACGAACTCCCTAAGTGAAAGTAATTACAAGGAGTCCACCGATGACCATTTGAAGAAAATTATAGACACGAAAAAACACGTTTGGGGACAGAAAAGAAAGGACACGAAAAAGAAAGAAAAGACACGAAAAAACACGTTTGGGGACAGAAAAGAAAGGAAAGATCCTTGCGACAGAATTCCTACAACTAAGATTATTCGGGAAGGTTATCACTTTCTCACCCAGTCAATCCACTAAGGGTTTCGAAGAACGTGCGGAAGAAATCGTTTGGAACTCGTTTCGTTATACCTAACTCTGTCTGGTCTTCCCATGCATCATCAAAGAATATATGACCTGCAACACAATGGAATTAATCCAAGTAGATCTATTTCGAATACTAATCTCTGCTGAGATCAGATAAGGGAGATGAACAATGCAAGGAAATCGAAAGCACCTTCAAGTCTGAAACGTAACTGATCCGCTTTTTTAGCTCCTAGCCTTCGTGCGTGCTCCTCATCCAACCTAAAATCGCGTAAAGCAGCTATTTCAACAAGGATAAAATCAGATCGAATATGTAATACAAAAATAAGGCTCAACGAGTCACCACACAGAACAGTGGTGTTATGAAAAACTTGCTTCAAAATACTGCGTAGCATTTGCGCCATTTCTGTTGCCGTTTCGTGCCACATTGTTGCACACATGTAAAGCGTCAAAGTGCGATCAACCTGAAGAAAGTAAGATATTACTTTTCCAAAATTCGATTGAATCCTTTCAAAACATACCTCATCATTCCTGACTCTCAGCTCATCATCCGGATCGCCATGATCGTCGTCAATGTCCAGTGTCGGCTCCTGATCAATGTTATCACAAAGTAACCACAAACACTTCACATGTTATAGAAATCGGTAATCACTTTACCGCTTTACTGAGCGACATATGGAACACGACGAGCGATTGCTCTATGCAGAACCCATTTGACACGGGCGGCATGGAATCAACTCTGAAAATGTGCTCCGAGGAGGGAGGAGTTGTAGCAGCCCAGATACGACTTCTTACACTTCATCGCATTTGTCATACGACCTTTGCCGTACAAACTGATATCCGCGGTAAGCACCCACTGCTAGCCAAATCATACAGATGTACCAGTCGTCAAATGGTCGCGTCTTTCTACCCCACTGATCACAGCTCCATCGGAGGCCCAACCTCGCAAGGAACTGTAAGAAGAAGCTTTTGTGCGTAATATGTGCTGTCGCTGACTAATTGCCGTCGATAATTGCTTTTGAATTACTATCAATTTATTATCATCAAAGGAAAACTTTCACACTCTGAGGTTTACCGTTCCTTTTAGGTTGAAAGGTACTGGTCTGGTAGTAGCAATACAACATAACACTCACATTAGCAATCCCACAGATTCTCTGATTGCAAATGAACGCAATGATCGCGTAACCCACTGCCGGTACGATAGTCATAGGATGACAAACGGAAAATGCACGCATTCCAATTGCAGCCAGGAATCTGGCGCAACCACGAAGTGAGAAGTTCAACAAAATCAAACCGAAGGCGAGCAAGAGCAGTCGACTGCAAATGAACTCTTTGCTTAATTTTGAACTTATGGGGATGGAAAACTTTTGAACTTACGTCTGCCTGAAACTGAAACTGTACGAAGTGAGAACGTTGAAGAACAAGTACGCCTTGACCCTTCCCTTCGCTGCATAGATCATTACAGCTAGCACAATAATGATACGAAGCACAGCTATCATCATGCGGGTAGAAATGTTCAATTTTCTCAAACCGTATTTCACCTGCACACAAAAAAGTATACAGAAATGCGTTCAAATAGCAAGCCTACTTTATCCTCACATCATTCTGACATGGGCATGGAAGTACATCTGAAACTGAATCAATTTTCGGGGCTTTGATCCGACAGTATTCATCGCTTTGACTTCTTTTGCTGCATACTCGTCAAGCCCGGATAATGAGTTCGTCAAAAAGTATTTATTGCTGAACTATTCGTAAGCAACAAACCTGGTAAAGTTCATGAAATGTAGTTCCATTGTGCTTTTCGGACACCCATGATTCCCAGAACCCAATAGATATGGCGAATAAGCCGACGGGTAACACCCAAACTCCCTGAAAAGCGATACATTACATTTCATTTCCACTGCACTGCATCTGCAGCACCACAGTCAACTTAACAGTTTAATGATGCAAAACCACAAGTTTTAGGATAGAGTTCCTTCAACCAAAAAACTAACGTGAAAGGGCGTTTCCATGACGTTCCATAGGTAGGTTGCACTGAATAGTGCGAGGAATAGAACGAGGTGAGGCAAAGTAGTGGTCGACAAAACTGAAAATCGTCGTCATCACTAAATACTAGTATTACCACTTGAAGTCATGAAGTTCGGAAGCTCTTAGGCATCCTTCTTCTTTGCGGCAGGCCTGAAAAGGCTTAGGCAAATCAGGGAGAGCCCCAGACGTCTAGAAGAGTGAGAGAGGGTGACCGTCCTGGATTATCGTTCCTGTGCGGGCAAGAAGTGATTACGTTCACAGGCAATGAGGCGCGAGTGGAACCGCAGAAAAACCGCCGCCGGAATCGCTCAGTATGAAGCAGTCTCAGGCCGCCGTCAGACTTCGTGATGTTGCGATTTCGCGGCTCCGCACGCAAAGTTACGGCATTGCGAAATCTCAACTTCGTAGTATCGTGTGCGAAGGTGCGACATCGCAAAGTCGCAAAATTGCAAACTCTGACGGCGACCTTGGACTGATGTTGTACCTTGAGAGTCGTACGATTCGCAGGGTCGAAAAATCGTAAAATTGCATAGTCGCAGAATCTCATGTGTTGCCACGGCACTGTCGCTTGAGTATGCTATTTTCGTGGGTTCCTTATCTCTGGAGCCGTGGGTGGTGATAGACTAGCGTCATTATGTGGGGATATTACGCGCACAAGTGGAAGTGCGCAGAACGACACTTGCAATCCTGCGATTATGCGAATTTGCGACTTTGCGGATCGTACCATTCCCAAGGTATGACCTCACCTTATGCGTAGAGATTTCAAGGGAAACCTGAAAAGTGGCTAACTTACACATTCGTGTGCCGAAGGAACGCCCAGGCTTGAAGGTTTGCGATATAGTGCACAGAAGTTGCTGCAGTGCAGTAATGATTGGGAAGCAGGCGCAAAGACACAGACACCGATACAAGTCAAGCTGTGGAAAAACTGTGAAGATCAGTAAAGAAAGTCCGAAAGCGCGGAGAGATTCTAGTATGACGAACTGAAAACGTGAAGTTGAATGGGAAGGAGAATAAAATAATAGTAAACTGAAGTAACTCACAACTATTCTTACTCTACCAGCTTTGTCACCGCCATAGAAACGCATCAGAGATCGTATAATTGCCACTACATCTGGGACTGCTTGTATGAATAACAAAGCCAAGTACATGGCGGCAACACCTCTTGGGGTTCGTTGCACTGAAAACAGATCCATATGGAATGCACTGTAAGCAGTTTGGTCGTCCAAGATCACCGTGTTGTGCCCCAACTCGAAGAAATGGCGAGGTCGGGCGCAAACCAGCGATGATATGGAAATATCCCGTTAAGGCCGCGTTCATACTCAGTGTCGGCAAGGCGTGGCTTGGCTGCGTTCACAGGTAGCGAAGCAGACTGGCACGGGGGATGTGCAGAGAGGACGCACACATCGAGACAGGGTGTCAAAACGGAGACGCGGAGACAGCAGCCACGTACTGTCGTCAACACCGCAAAGTATGAACGCGGCTTAATGATGGCTTCGTCAGTTGATATTACTGTGGCTGAAACGAAAAATGAATCATTGCTTACCGGGAATCCTGGAGCATCTTCGGGCATACGGATCCGAATGGTATTTTCTGTCCCAAATATTAGTAGCGAGAATCAAAATATAGATCTTTGAAATAGCAGCACCAAAAGTCAGAAACGTGTTACATACAAGGAAAAGCAGAAGCTGAAAAATAATTTGCAGCATTAGTAAATTTCTTCTCACGTTCACAGCACCAAAAGAACTTCATTTATCGGGTTTTTTCAGTGTGTGAATCTACACAAGCCTTATTGTACCCGAAGCAAATTTTAGATATAGAACCAGCCTTAGTTGCTTGTAATGAAGTAATCATCCATGGTGTTAAAGACGGTTTCTCCGTGGTCGCCCTCTTGTGCGAACGAAACACATTCCAACGATAGTCGTCATCATTTGCGGTCATCACTGACGAAGTTTGCGTTCTTGAATACATGGACTACGATTGAGGCGTATGAAAAAAGCTGTGGATTGGCTGATATGAAATTTACAAAAAAGTCCGTAAACATTTGAAATGTGGGAAATGTGGAAGAATTCACGGCGGCTATGCCGCAATCATTTATGGATCGACAGATCATCGATCACCGGGTTCACGACAAATCGGTGGTCAGATACGAAATTCGTTTTACACAATATCTTGTGATTGCTTCGGAGGTGTAGAATCTACTTATATAGATAGTAGAATAAATGATTCTTTAATTTTGTCCTGTTCGCAGAGAAATCGTGAGATCAAAGTGTGGTGCTATCGCAGTGAGGTGGAGGGGAATTGAAATGCTGAAGTTTTACGCATCACTAACGATCTGGAGTATTCATCAACAATCTCAGGAGTATAATTTTTTCTAGAATTGGTGGACGGGAAGAGTTCTTTTGACCCATAGAGCTTAGGAAAAAATAGAATAGGACAATGGAGTTCGCTCGGCCCTCCTACAATGGTTCAAAATGTTTTAGGCCGCGGTCATACTTTGTGGTGCCGGCGGCAGGGCGTGGCTGCGTCATCTCTGCACCTCCCCTGTGCCACACCCTCTCGCTGCCTGTGGATGCAGCCACGCCCTGCCGGCGATGAGTATGACCGCGGCCTTACCGACCCACCGATAACACCTCAGATCGTACTGCTACCAGCACAGTATGGCATATTGCAGTGCGTTGCCAACACCAGCATCCTTTATTGCAGTAAAGCCGTGCGTTGCTGTGATCAGTAAATCTAAGAATTCTATATTTTCGGAAATGCATGAGGTTTGCAAGCCACTTTTACTGATGTGATCTTGGGTTCGGCTGGTGGATGAAATGAGCATTCGTGTTTTTCTCTCTCTTCCTTGGGAATCACGGAAGAGCACGTTGAGTGGCTCTGCAGACCGAGAAAAGGTCTCTGGAGCTCATCTTTACTGTCCCTTTTTTTTTTTACTATCATTGATCGGTTCCGAAGGAACACAATTGCTATGGTCATTGGTTAGTGCTGCACTACTCGCCGTAGGCGTAAAATGTTTACCTGAGGGTTGCTTGGAGCTCTTTTTACTTCACAATTGACCTCTTCTGAGTTCATCAATGTTTATTTCTTTTTCGTATCCGAAAACTTTTCGTAAGACTGACGCTCCCGCAGAGCTTCAATTTCCACTTCGGAACGCATTAGCCTTTTCACGATGCCCCAATGCAGTAAAACGCTGGAAGTAACTGAAATATTTTTGCGAAGTCACGCCGTTCCGTACGTGGCAAACCGCTGCTGCAGCTGTCGGTCGAAATGAATCAGCCTGTTGAGCAGCATGATTTGAGTGTTGAACTTCGTATTCCATTTTTGACTGCGCAAAGTTGCACTCATCGCTAGACCGATAATAGAACTCTCAAAATCCACTATTTACCCTTACAATCGAAATTTGCTCTACTCTTCCATGTATTGATGTCAGCCTTTGCGGTTCTCGCAGGCGGATTCGCGGCATAATTTCAACTGGTACAACATGCATATATAGAATACTTTAATTGCACAGACAAGACAATACATTAACATAGATGGAAAATATAGAAACTCTACTAAACCCACACCATCACAGATAGTCGATCAATATGCACAGAATCTGTAAGAGATGTTCTAATCACGCACTGAACATCGCATTTAGTTATCTTGTGCACTAACGCGGTAACCGCTCAGTTTACGAGCTCTAGACAATACCTCATAAATATTTGGATGAACATTCATACTGATAGGTGACAAGTAGATTTTCATAATCACATGGAAACGAGTTATCACAATCGCACCTTCGATCGACCAGTGTTTCCACAATCGTACCTACTATTTACTGATATTCCCTATTTCCCGAAGGTTAGGCCGCTTCCATACTTTGCGCACCGACGCCGTCACGCGCGTGCCGGCGTCACGCGCGTGCCGGCGTCACGCGCGTGCCGGCGTCACGCGCGTGACGGCGTCGGTGCGCAAAGTATGGAAGCGGCCTTAGGGTCTCCTGGGTGACCAACGAAGCGACGTCGCCTCGCGCAATTTTCAGCTTAAGCTATCTACTGTGGCCATCAAAAAGGTGCCTCGGTCGTAGCGTCTCTGACGCCGCATTGGCATCTTCTGAACTGCAACCCAAAAAAATAACTTGTGAGGCTAGAGATAGAAAGCAGGTGCAAAAACAAAGCGGGCCTTACCCTTCATATCCGTGCTGCAGAGAAATGGAACCAAGATAGATCATTTTGGATACATGAACTATACGACTAAAAGACCTCTTATATTGCACAATACAACGAAGATAAAATTATCTTCTTAAGAATAAAGTTTGTAGGGCTCTCATTCAACTTTGACTACAACTTTTTGGAACTATCTTGAATCTTCTATTTCTACTATTTCTAAATATATAACACTTATGCTCACAACAAGGTCTAACCAAGGAACTTTTTGCGATAACCACAACCTAACATCTAAACCGGTCAAGACCAAGTTGAACACTCTAAGAACAAAATCCATCCCTATATTAGAGAGCCTACCAAGGTGACAGGGAAAAGTCCAGGCATTGAAAAATTAAGAGTGAAGAAAACGGAAGACTGAAACAATGAACACGTGAGCTTTTCAATAGACATACAATTGTAACAATAACAAAACGAAAAACAATTTAGTCATCCTCCTCATCGGTGACAACCTGGTGAAGATCCTTTAGTCGATTACGGTACTGCGTGATTTTGTTGTGTTGGTCAGCTAAAAGAACGAGCAGATCCTCTTGTTCTGCTTTGAGCGAAGCCAACTCCTGCAACCGTTGCACTTAACATGGATGCAAAAGAACATAACGAGGCCAAAGTCTGTCCTAACCATATCCCGTAAAATCCTACTAAATGAAATACACAAAATGCACGGCGTAGAGGGTCTGTACATGCCCTTCAACTGATGAGCCTACATTTTTAAAGGCTCAATTCACGATAAATTTCGTGCGTCGTCTCGCTCCATAAGGACTCTGGAGGTGCTGAAGAAAATATAGTGAAGAAAAAGCCAAATAATCCTTTCAAAAACCATGGTATTTAGGTGCCCCTGATTTGGCTTCGACGAGCCTTCAGACCAGAGGCAAACATTTCGACAAGTTTTTGCGTGATAATATCATCCGATAAGATTGCTGTTCTTATGGAAATTTCCCCTATCTTTTCTTATCGCAGTCGATATCATATCTCTTATACACGTATATGCCACCGCTTCCCTGCTGGCAAATCGTGAGATGGGTGTGGGTAATCTTGAGACGGTGGCCGCCATCTCATTTACGGGTTCTTCACGCGTTTACCACTCACCCTCGCGCCGCGGTTATGGCACACATATTGCTCTCGTGGAGGCGGCTATCTACTCGGGGATGGAATCAAGATAATCATATTATCGTGAACTGTGCCTTTAAATTCATAAGTAAATGAGTGAATTTTGTGCTTCTATTAAAGGAATCGTCCGCGAAAAAAAGCTTTTTGTTACCCACAGTTTGCCTAGTGTGGGCCGCATGCTAAATTTCACGCGAAAGAAAGTGAATCCGGCCGAGATACAGCAGCGCGAAGCCTCGGCCTGGCGGGCGGGACCTCCGAGTAAGTGTCCACCCCGTCGTTTGCCGAGGTCGGAGACGCATTGGGAACAGAAAGTTACGTAAACAGTCCCACTCTTCGTTACCAACCACAGCGGAAGACAACACGGGCCCCTACTCGGAGACCCCGCCCACCTGGCCGAAAGTTCGGTGAGCCGTATATCAGCCGAATTCTCACTTTTCGCGTGAAACTTTGCAAGCGACCTTTAGTAAGCAAATACAACATGAATATATGGGTACCAAATAAACTCACTTTCCGTGACGATTCCTTTAAGGTTTGATTCGTTACTATGGTATGAACACCTAATCGTTAAAGAAGAAGTTCCAACTGATAAGCCACAAATGTTGTTTGACATTACTTACCGAGAGCCCATTTTCCCCGTTCTGTTCAGCGTTTTGTTGCTTTTTCGACTCTTTCTCTTTTGCTAACTCAGACTCCGCCACTTCCGCTCGATGCTTCCATTCGGCACAGTCAGTAGCGTATTTAGTTGTCTGAGAGAGGGAGGTACGATGAATCACCGCAATTATTCAGACGAGCCCTATTAAATGATAAAAAATTTCCACAGTAACTTACTGATTTCTCATGCTCCTCGAAAGCTTGATACCCGTAAGCTAGTTGTTGTTCCAGTTGCTGCACCTGTTGTTGGAGATATTGAATGGCAGTTTCTGTAGGATTAGGAAGCTGAAAAATTGAAGTGATTTCCTCCTCGTAATTTTTCATTCAGAAATGATGCAAATTTCGTGGCGGGTCGGGTTGAAATCCGAGTTCATGAAAATACACAGACTGATGTTCTCATCTTTCCTCTTCATTTCACTATTGTGAAATAAATGCATTTCACCTCATCCTACTAATCTGAAAATGAAAGCCATTCATTAATAAGCCGAATACGCATTCAAATATTACCACGCCCCGGCTGGTAGTCAAATCAAGGCGTAACTTACAAAGGGATAGACAAAAATGCTTTCATCTACAAGTGGAAGTTCACATGACTACCGTACCTGAGCTATTTGATACTGCTGCCACTGTTCTGCCCATTGCTTGTATTTCGCTGCCTCAGCACGCCACTGTTCATTAACACTAAAATAGCCGCACACAGTGTCAAAAATAGAACTTTGATTGCACAGTGGTGGCAAAAACGATACACCATTGTTCACTTACCGATACATTTCTTGCATTTGAACCTTCATGCCTTCCATTTGCGTGTTCTGGACACGACTCTCTTCTAGACTCTTCTTTACCGACTCCAGCTCACGCTCCAACTCCGCCTTATCACTCTGATAACAGTTGATCATAGCCGATCACAATTCAATTTGAAATTGCATACTCTTTACCGATTGTTTCAGCTGTTCAATTTGAGCAGCAGACCGCTTTGCCTCTTGCTTGAGAACCGCTATTTCCTCATCTTGACGTTTGATCAGGTCCTAAACGATGTGAAATTATATCCTCATGCGAAAATCCCATATATAAATCTAACTCCAAAAGGTTCAAAAGCAGATAGAATATCCAGAAAGAGCTGACCTTGAACGACTGGATAATGCTATCATTTGACGCCGTTCCGTTGAATTCACCAGAGGGTCGTAACATTTTGAGCAGCTGTCCTGAAAAGACAACAAGTTGCCTAAAATATAGACAGAAACTGGAAAGAAAAGAATGACAACAACAACTGCAGCTTACCTTCCGATGACTTGAACATCTTGATGAAATGATAATCCAAGAATAACTCGTTTGGTGTCTTCGTGAGTGGCTGCGGTTTTTGAGCTGCACGAACAAACTGTTCTGTTCTCGACAACCCTTCAACAGCTCCAATCACCGTATCACGACCAACTCGTCGATCGACCAGTTGTTCCAGAGATGACCTGGAATCTTCCCATTCACCTTTACAAACACGACGGAACAGGCTAGTCGGCTCTCAATACCATTGCTATTCTTTCAACAGGTGGATACCTAATACCATCCAATAACAGGCACACGTCATGTTATAACCCAAGGGAAGGCAAAAAAGTGAACTTTGATTAATTTGTAAATTGTTTTTTTTTTCAACTTGAAAATCCAATTGAACCACTAAAGAGTACATGTTTTCAATTTTCCCCCACTACAGAGTTCCACAAAATAACAAAAAAAGATATACTTCGTAGAACTACGTACTTGTGTTGATTAGTCTCGTCAACGTTCTCGAGACAGACCAGCAGAAGGAAAGCCATAAGACCTTTAAGAACTTGCTGCTCGCTTTCCGTTCCTTCACCACAGTCATCTACTAAAGCAGAAGTCTCTTAACCATTTCAACTCTTGAAAACACAAGACATACGGATCTGTGTCGTCAAATAGTGGAGATTGTCCTCGCTTTCGAGAAAAATCGCAACAGCAGCCGGACAGTTTTTCAGCCATGTTGAGAGCAACATCAAGATACCGGCACGCATTTGAACTCTGCGATTTCCCATACTTACCTAAATCAAATGGAAACAATTTGCCTATAGCAGGTTACCGTAATTACTGGCCTTACAGTACAGTAACGATCAATCACTTATCCAATAGTAGTAGCTCACCAGCAAACTTGCAACATGTTTAATCAACAATACTGGAGGATGATCAATGGTTGTCGAGACCTGCACTCGTAGAAGCTGCTCCCTGAATTTCCTTGAATAGAACGCTTAGTCCAAAAAATTGAATGTATGACAGTACAGCAATAGTTTAGATACAAAACACTGATGAATTTCCGAGGCGCTGGTCCATTTCCAATGACGCATTTCAACAATACTGTAGTTGTAGCGCCCCTTATATCATCACCCCGGTTCCAGTTACAAAGAGGACACCACACCTCACACACAAAATATTCCAGCAGGGTTATACCCACGACATAAACAGAAAATGAGAACCTTAGATGATCGACGTCCAATAAACAATAAAGAAGTGACACGCAGCCAAACCAGCATTGAACCGACTCACTCGAAGTGATGGCCTGAAAGTGACATTTCGCTCCCCCTACAACTCAATAAACGGAAAAATCAGAAGCCAATTATCATGAAGATTACTGCTTGCTGTGCGACGCAACGGTACTTACCTGACAAATCAAAGAGCCTGTTGACAATGCATTTTCCGGCTGACTAGTTGGTAGCAAGGTGTCAATAACCTCAAATTATAAGTATTTGGCAAAATAAAATTAGCAGTTCACCCGATGTCGCGGTGGCAGACTTTAGAAGGCCGCAATATGAAGGGTTAAGCTCGATTCGTCGATCTCGTAACGGGTTATAGAGGGTAGTCTCAACTTACGGTCATCATTTTTGAGCCTTACCGGTACTAGGAGACATACCTTCGTTTTTCCAAACTCATTGTCGTGAAGATATGAAAGGAAGCAATAAAAGACGGCGCAACGCATTTTGAAAGGTTGCTTTTCAGCTGTCATGGAGATCAGCAACACGACAAGCGAAGTTCTAAATTAAAAAAGGTGGATTACGAAGAGTAGGAAAAACATACGGGGTCTCTGTATACCTGCTGAGGTTCTCATTGGTGATAAGGGTAGTGTTAGCAAAGTACTCTTGATTTGTATAATTCCCTCGAATTGCTTCTGCCACTACGATCACTGTTTCAGTTAGCACTTCTACTGGTAATCCCATTTCGGAAAGCAGAACGCGACACAATTCAGCGAGCATTTCTGAACAAAGAAAATTGAAAGTATTATATATGACCATTAGTGTAACAGGATAGGCTAAATTATTCTGAATAAGAATAGTCATTCTAAGTGCAAGCGAAGGAGATAAATGAGATTCTGTATAAAAGATCTTACTCGTTTGATGAAGAGCTTTCTGTGCGGCGTGAGTGTTACTTGCTACATTGTCGGGACTCACCAAACTTCTACAAAAGGAGCAGTGAATGTAATAAGAAACAGGTGAAAGACTAAACTCAGAATATAGAGAAAGGAACAAATACCTTATAACCTGTAGAAGAAATATGATATTTGCAGTCCGTTGCTTTACCCATTCTGAGGTGTCGGCTTCGTCTTCTTCTGAGCCATAAAGGAACGTGTTAAGCAATACTCCCAGTCGAGCAATCAAGCTGTAAGTGACCGAAGAACTATGCATAACTGTATGCGATCTTATAGTGAAGTACGGTGGCAGTTTTCCGTTGAATTGATCTATTTGATTTCCAAACGAGCGCATAGTACCGAGCACCCAAACCCAAGAAAATTCAAAAAACGATCTCTTATCCCAATAACTTTGGCAGACTCCTACCCGACTTCCTACTTCTGAACATGAAATTTCTGTGTCTCCCTGGTTCCATGTTTTATGACATACTCTGATTATTTTCAACGAAATTACCAACTCTAAAAAATTGTAAAGCGACTGACGTACTTATTTTCCCTGAATAACTGTTGGTTCATCGCATTCTTTCTAAGTAGATTAAGTATGACAAATAAACAGTCCTCAATGATGATGCCTGTAATAAGAGCAAATAAAATGTTATAAAACACTATGAAATCACGGTTTCGCAAAAAGACTTACTATCCAATGGCTCTGTATCGATGATGTTCAACAGGTGAACAAAAGCATTCTCATATGCCAGCAGCTGTTGAATCTGTAGTCATGGGTTCAACAGAGCCCCAATTGCAGGAAATCAGATCTTTTTACCTGTGAATTTGATCTGCTTAGTTCACAAAGCATCAAAACGGCTTCATTTCGAACGATTTCGCGCCGGTCATGAACGATATCCACAAGATGAGGTACACCAGTGGGTTGCGCCATCACCGCCGCTTGCACTTCTGGACCGCGATGACGAAGCAGTGAAGTTAACAGTTGTATTCCGACTCTGAAAACGTGTACACTTATTTGAACCGCATTGCGGACTAAATATAGAAAACAGTTTGTGCTAGAGGCAACACACATTACAAAACTCTGAAACACAGTTGCAGTTCATGGCAAAAGAAACAAGAGAGAGTTACAGGCGCAAAGTAGGAAAATTCGCTCAACATATTAATGCCTGAGTATGACACCTTCGACCTAAGATGTGAAGAGGCTTTAGGCCTGGCTACGAAAAAAATATCAAACTAGTGAAAGGTCACGAAAAAAAGAAAAACAAAAAAGGTAAAATTCTTCAAATGCACACAAAAAGAAGCTGACCTGCGTACGGTTATATCATAATCGTCAACTGCAGCAAGGAGTGATGGGATAAAAACAGGCTTTTTCAGCATCACCTTGAAAAGGCTATCATAAAGTACCACGATAGTGAGCGAAGGAATACATGGGATCAAATGAGGGGCTAACCTCAGCTAGGCGTTCACCCAATTCATCGTCATCCACACTCTCGTCTTCACAACTCAGAACTGCGACCAAGATCTCCAGAGTGATGGCGAGGAGCTCTTGGTTTG
Organism: Trichostrongylus colubriformis; assembly: GCA_963978905.1. Taxonomy (NCBI): domain Eukaryota; kingdom Metazoa; phylum Nematoda; class Chromadorea; order Rhabditida; family Trichostrongylidae; genus Trichostrongylus; species Trichostrongylus colubriformis. The sequence continues at coordinate 56,640,427 of OZ022256.1, read as the reverse complement.
ATCTTTCTTTTTCTAGGACATCCATGTATACATTTAGTCCCATTGTACCCACAGCTAATCGCAGCTTCTGAATGATTAAATTACAATAGAAATCACCACTGCAACACTTTGAAAGGCTTTCACTGGCAAATCCAGATGGCAAAACTCATTTCTTACCTGGTGGGATGAGCTACATATAAATTCTGAAGAGAACTACTTACAACACGTGGACTGGTTCTAAGTAGGTGAAAACCTGTTGGTACTTCATTCGATTTGGTGTATCTAATCCGGCACGGTCATATTTGTAGTCAATGTTTGCATGATAGAATAAATTCAACTAATCATGAAGTCATAAACTTTCTACGGTCTGCAGAGTTTTTGAGGTCAAATCACCCTTTGTTGTTAATTATATTCGAACTATCACAACATCAAGTGCTTTCGAGAATGCCTGCTCAGAAATATTTCAAATTTCATTTGGTAAGCAAACCAAACCCTTACTTTTGCCATGCCACGAAGTGCTCGAAGCGCATCTCGTCGATCTTCGAGTGCTGTACAAGTCTCGGCACGCTCTACCATCTTCTCCACGATTTCAGCCCCATCTTCTTCTTCCGCTTCTGCCCCGCCACCTCCGAAAAAGCTTCGGAAATATGCCATGCCTGAATTCGAGCACATGAACACTGCCGAAAAAAACACGCGAGCAAGTCCATCAACAGCTGCCGTGTGACTTCCCAGGCTTTAGAACGATACAAAAAAAAAACGTTAAGAAATGACAACCACAGGCCGGGTCTGATAAAGTCGAAGGAAGGGACTCAAAATTTTCACCGACTCGAAGCTCCTTTCCTCCCACGGCTTAGGCTGAAGCAGATGAGACAGATGCTTTTTTCATGTAAGAGAAGGGGATATGAATTTTGGTATAAGCCTAGAGAGAGAGGAACTCCGAAGCCGACGGAAGTCGCGTCCCCCTTTATTTGACCTCACAACCCTAACAAGAGAAGGAAGCACTTTCAATTGAAACCATTTTCTTTACTATTCTAGGTTTGGGCTTAAATAGGTTTCATGTGTCAAGCATTAGTTAAAAACAAATCTTGACAAAAAGCACGACCTATCAAAAGAAATTTGTGACCTGTACAGATTACACGAGATTACTTCTAAGTAATGCCAACTAGTAACATGTTAGTGCATTTGTGCGTCCGCGAAATTGCGTACTATAGAGTGTCACGTCAGCACCGATCGCAGCTGATGCACGCACTGTTCGCCGGCCGTGATTGCGTAACCCTGCGTCTATGTCATCCTTCGCCGCCTGGGTCTCTCGGATTTGCCTGAGCCTTTTCAGAGAGGGAGCTTTGGCGTCGCGTACTCTGACCTGTCTGGTGTCTGACCCCGCGTGTTGCCGAAGAAAAACCCGGCGCTCAGTGCGTGGTTTAGCTTATATCCGTCAGCACCTTTGCTGGCGAAGGTTTCAAGCTTCACCAGCGTCAAATGCTGGCTCTTTTTCTAGAGTGCGAGAGACTAGATCGTTTGCATCAAACATTTTTATTATAATTTGATAAAGAGATCCTATTTTGAATAGCTACTGAAATGTTTCTCTATGCTTTTCTAGGCATGACGTCTGGGGTGGCGGGTAAAAACCTAAAGTATGTTTCTTTGGTGGTTCTCATTGCTCAAACCACTGCTCTTGTGTTAGTACTACGATATTCTAGGACTCAGGTGAGGTTTATTATAGTGGATATAAAAGAAATCTCGAATGCTGCGAAGATATCCTGAAAATGCAAACGTTGGTGGTCAAGGTGGCACCGATGTTACAGTGGTGCAGATAGTCTTCCCCATCGAATGAGCTAAACTACTTTATAAGATTGGTTATGGCGAGGATCCGTAGTTCGTGGTCTCCGGGATAAAGCGTGGGGTGCATTATAAGGAAAGCCATGATGCAGATGCCTTTCACAAACCCGTCCCTTTGCATCGTCCGTTATGGTGCTTAAAGTCTTCTTTTGCTGAATCAGGGCTTGTAAAACTATACTGTCTCTCCTCGAAGTCTTAATTGGATCCATACTTCTTTTGGTCTAGGCCTAGGTCGGGGCTGATCATTCGATCATTGAAAGGAATCGAACGAGCCAACAGAGAGGAAGAATGCACCTGCGTCTAAACTAGCAGAGTGCGAATTCTCGCCTGGTCGTGCACGCTGAGGTCAGACTTCGCGATTTGGCGACATCGCGGTTTCGCACGCTATCTTTCGAACGCTCAGATTTGCGACAGCATGGGAGGGAAACCGGGACATCGAGCATCGCGAAGATGACGTCGGCCGTGACGTAGCCTTGTGCAAGCGGGTCGTGAACCCCATTTTGGACAGTTTCTTCATTTATATCGTACTGCAAAAACTTGTAATATTGTAATAATTCGTCGATTCCAGAAACATGAAGGACCACGATACCTTTCATCCACAGCCGTTGTTATGGCTGAGATCGTCAAACTAGTGACCTGTATTGTCGTACTCTTCCATAACCATGGTGAGGAAATTCACGTTTTGTTCCTCTGATTAATCAACATGTGATAGCCGATTATCATGGTTCTTCTTGATTTTCAGGATGGCGTTGGTCTGCTTTCCAAAGTGAAATTTATACCGAAGTTGTACAAAAAAGACGTGAAACACTGAAGGTTAGTTTTTTGTCTCTGATCAGGATGTGCCCTGTGGCATTAACATGTTTAGCATCTTGAGTATCTACCCGTTTCATATCTCGGCGAAATAGATGAATTCAATGAGATCTGCTTCCTTATGTTCATGCTAAATTGCCTCCGGGTTCAGTCTGTTACGCTTATCTTGTGCCTTGAGCGATTACTCCTGTGTATAGTGGGTACGATTTCATAGTTTCAGGTCGCAGTTCCTGCTGTTCTCTACGTTATTCAGAACAATCTGCTTTTCCTCGCTTTATCAAAACTTGATGCCGCAACCTATCAGGTAGATTTCGCTGCGCTTTCATCCGCATCGTACAAAAAGTATTAGTGTACTATGCAGCGTACTAGGCAGATCGTTTATACGATCAATCGTCTAATCAGATCGATCTTTCTAGGTAACTTATCAGCTGAAGATTCTCACCACAGCTTTCTTCTCCGTCACCATGCTTGGACGTTCCCTCAACCGGTTGAAATGGCTTGCGCTCATCTTGCTCACTGGAGGAGTTGCTCTTGTGCAAGTCGGTTCCTTTTTTAATTTGCGTTGAGATATCTTCTCCCCTTTTTCTGAATTGTTATTCAGATGCCAGCAGGTGGCGCATCCAAAGCCACTACCGATGGCAGCACTTCAGACAGTATTGTTGGTCTACTAGCAGTGTTAGCTGCTTGTTTTTCCAGTGGTTTCGCAGGCGTGTATTTCGAGAAGATTTTGAAGACCACTAATGTTTCACTGTGGATGCGCAATCTACAGCTAGGTGACTTTTGGAATATAGTGCTCAAACAAATCAAGTTCACGTTGATCACTCTCATCTTTTGCAGCTTTCTTTTCAATTTTTGGCGGTTTCTTTATGTGTTGGTTTTACGACTATCGGGCGATTCAAAAGGACGGTTTCTTGCAAGGGTATAACAATGTTATCTGGATTGTGGTCTTGCTTCAGGTGAGGACTTTGGAGTGAGAAGTGAGAAGGTATAAAGTATAAACTGTGTAAATCTCTTCAGGCCTATGGTGGATTGGTGATCGCATTGGTAGTGAAGTATGCGGACAATATTCTGAAAGGGTTTGCTGTCTCGCTGTCCATTATTCTTTCATCATTCGCTTCGTGGTTCATCTTGGGCGACTTCACACCTTCTTTGTAGGTTTTTGACTGAGTCATTAGTGAGGAATTTAGTTATTAGTGGGGGTTCTTTTAAACCTTGACCAACTTTGGTAGTCTCAGAACGGAGAAGGGTGCTGTTGAAGCTGAGTGAGTTGTGCTAGGATGTTTAGCCCTCGGAAAACTCCCTTTTTACGCGCTACGCACCGCAATACCTCATTCTGTGGACTGAATACTTATTCGAGAAAAATTATCGTTACATGATTCAATCAATTTGCATTCCAGAATGTTTGCTGCTGGCGCCACAATCGTCATTTTGTCAACGTTTATGTACGGCTATGAACCGAAAACTGCCAAGCCACCTCACACAGCGTAATAATCTTCCTATTTTCACACATCCATGCCTTATTTATTCTCAGATATTATTGAATCATCTTTTTGCTAGGACTCCTAACGCTGACGACGTTAAAGGAAATCTGTACGCTGTGAAAACTCAGTAGGTAGCAGTTGTAACATTTGGCTTAGTCAGCTATGGAACTTTAGTTGCGCTCTATGATTGGTTTTTGTTCGTGATCAGGAGGACTTCTAATGATACAAAACCATTCACAGTTGTGCTTCAACCACCACCGCGAACCGGTCGAAACTCGCCGCAAACATTTCGATGTTACCCCGTTGAAGATACAAGTCCTTGAAGTATATCGGTGATTTCCTAGTTTGAAAAGTTATCATTTAAGAACTTAAATTTTTAAGAATATGGTATGTTATGCTCAGAGGGATATGGCGCAAAGGATATCTATTGGGTAGTCTAAAAAGTTTTTTCGTATTTTCAAATACTGCTTTTTCCCTCCAAACTGCTTTCCAGCAATCTCTTCTGTACATACACATGTAGTACAAGTCCACACGCATCTATAGGTATTATTGTCTTCCATCTCCCGGATAACCCTTTTCGGCAAAATAAACATATCAACGGTCAACCTTATTTTCAATACAAGAATTATAAAAAATTTTTTCTTTGAATGGCGTTAGACAAGGAAAGGAAAAGGTGATAATCCGATGGAGCACGACGAGGGCATAAGGTGGATGGGGCAGCAATTTTTATTCAAGCTCGAGAATTTTTTGGCGAGTCATTTTTTCACTAGTAGTAAAAATTTTTCAAATTTTTTCTTTCAAAAAATTCTCGAGCTCGAATGAAAATTGCTGCCTTATAGCCCTGATCTTGCTCCATCGGATTATCACCTTTTCCTTTCCCTGTCTAACGCCATTCAAAGAAAAAATTGGAATTGAAAATGAGGTGACTTTTGATATTTTTATTTTGCCGAAAAGGGTTATCCGGGAGATGGAAGACAACAATACCTATAGATGCGTGTGGACTTGTACTACATATATATGTACAGAGGAAATTTTGTGGAAAGCAGTTTTGAGGGGAAAAGCGGTATTTAAAAATACGAAAAGACTTTTTAGACTACCTAATATATTGAAGGGAATCTCTCTACAGCTTAATCTGAATTATAGGTCGAAACGGATTTCCAGTTAGCCTAATCCGATAGATCCTTTTATGGCATTTTATTTTGATAAGGTAGATCATGGGACTTGATTGCAGCCCACAGGCACTTTTCTAGGGTCGAAAAGTACCATCGGGGGTCAGCGCGTGGCGACGGCCTCAAGAATAGCGTTCATCGCACACACAAAGTGCCCATGTGCGACAGCGCGGTGGTCGCGCCCTCCTTGGTGGTGCCGCCATACCTTTACGCATGCAGATTGAAACAAAGGCCGTGGGTCCGCTATCAATGTCCCGCTGTATGGTTTTGATGCCATCTCAAGTTCCCATGAGAAAACGAGCCGTGCAATCCGTTCTACTACATTGCCAAACAATTCTAGTAAAAACTGGTGTATCGGTATTGAACACAAGTGTTTGAAATCTCCGGTTATTTAGCCTTATCAGGGAAACGGTTAGAAATTATCTTGACGAATATTGAAAAAAATTGTAATTTTGTGTCTTGTTATTTTCCAACATGAATAAATTTTTCTATATTGGTGGATTTTATTTGCCACTCATTGGAGTTCTTTCAAAAAAAAACAATTATAATTAGAGATTTCTACACCCATTCTCGTCACTTCATTACATCCACTCCATCGGGAAACCGAAATATCGCATGCGAAATCGTACAATCGCTAAGTGGTGCGCTTAGCGAAATCGCCAAGTGTGACATCTGCTTGGGCTGAGCCCCTGTCTGTTCTGGAGATGTGACTACCAGGGTACACTGAATGTCGAGGATTGCTCGACAAGGGGGTCGTATCTGACCGGATGGGAGAGTGAGGGTCGTACCTTCAAAGGTCAGCGTTAAGCAATAAAATCTGAAGTCCAGTAAGTAGATGAGAAGCGAAGGGTATTTCACCGTAAATCTGTTGACAAAGTTAAAATAAACTTATTTTACCCCAGGTAAGCATATATTATAGCAATAAAACACATTGCAACTACGCAATTCGGCAACACTTACTGCTATTGTAGAGGTCAAAAAAGAGGGGGGGGTCGTATTCGGTCGCTGTATGGGGGGGGGGTGTACTGCAGCGGCTATTTTCCTCGACATCTGGTAGTGCCCTGATGACTACGAAATTGTTTTACGCGAGGAACTTTGACGTAGTTACGCGAAACTTCGTGGATGGCGAAAATGTTCATAAGTAACCCATTTATACGTTGGGCAAACGCTAGATATTTTCGTGAAGAAAAACATCAACATTGAACTTTGAGGTGAAGAATCTATTGTCCATGTGTCACTTCGAACCCGTAGAATGGCAGACCAGTTACTAATTGTTGACCGTGTTTCTTACGCGAATCAGATTGGTTGAGATGTGAGTGTGCGTTAGCACTGTACACCCAGGTCAAGTCATGCAAGAAGGCGGTGCTCGCGCGACCGAGTGCGCGGTCAACTCACCATGAGATCAGCAAGGCACTTGGCGCGCGCGCTGACGACATACGCGCGGCGCGGTGACCTAGGCACATAGCCCAAAACCACATGCGTTAGTTGTTTATCATACAGTAGATTGCTAGGAAAGTCTTGTAGTCAACAAGGCAGAGATAGTGGAGCGGCAACTGAAGTATATTAAATGTGGCAGTGTGAACGATCAGTTCTCGTCTGGAACTTAGGCTTCTCTTCTTATTGGAATGTTCCAGTTAGCCAAGTAGTCGCCTGGAAAAAAATTCAAATGCGTAATTCAACTCATTATGGTGTCATAGTAGCAGGTGGTGGGGGCAACTTGTTGATTGTTGAACAGTAAGATACCTTTACAGGAATGTTGAACAGTTCTATCGACTTTACGTGATCATACTTGTACATATATTACGTCTACGGAACATTTGCACGTCAGTCATGTAAAGGCATGTCACTGTACAACACTTGACAGATTACCCTTCCCTACCCAACCCTCCCCCCCCCCCCCCCCTTCTCTAATTAACAACGCCAAGAGTTATCAAAATTGGCATCTATCACTTGCACATCATTTGTAGCCGTGCCCGTTCAAAATTCGTCATTTTCAACCATATTCTTCCAATGCGCCCGCATCATGAAGACTTCGCACGGTCCTCTTGGCGATACCGTAATCACTTCCTTGAATGTAAGAGGCGGGTTAGAGGGCGTCAAAAGAGGCAGTCGACGGCTGTGCATTCGTCAGCCAAATGGGGCCTGACTTGAGGTTTTCCATCTCAAACCTACTTTCGGAGTCGTTTCGTCAGCCATTGAACCAATCGGAAAACCACTATCGACGAAACTTTCCAGCCAGCTTCAACACTCAGTGCCCTCAGGGGTATTCCTCCCTTCAGCACAGTAAAGATGCTGGTAAGTATTTTAAGTCCTTTTTTTAATAACATCTGAAATTCCACTCTCATATTCTCCTATGACAGGTTAGATAGGATTTTCTTTTCCCAGAAATGCTGGATGGGCTCTCGAGCGTAGACCTCGTACTAAACCAGCTATGCTCTTCGGACGATTTCCCTCCATTATGTGTCCGAAGCGATGCTCATCACCTCTCTAGGTCTCTTCTTCGATCCCGTACAGGTTGCGAACCTTCCACGTAAGGGCGGGTTAGCATCCTTACTACTACTCTTTATTTCCTGCGCCTCGTTACATCAGAGTAATTAGGTAATTGTTGAAATTTGACAAACCACTCCAGAAATCTCCAGAAATCCAGAAAATTTCCACCAATGGACATTCAGCGCCCTCCTGAATAGCTTCCCACTAATTATGAATATTCCATTTTGCAGTAAGACTTTTGACAATAGGATTGGCAATTTTACGAAATGTTTACTTTCAGAAAAAACCAAAATCTCGTGCAATGAATGCGGGAAGGTCTTTAACGCTCAGTATAACCTCAATCGACATATGCCAGTTCATACTGGAATGAGGCCGTTCGTGTGTAAGGTATGGCAGTCTTTTTCTTTAGTAGAAGAAACAATACAAGAAATTTAAATGAAAAAGATGAAATAGATTTAATCCCCCTCCTTAAGTGACAATGACGTTAGAGATAATATCTTAAAGTTACTCAAGGAAGAAGCCTTGCGGCAAAATTCCATATTCTACACCACTTATATGTATTTTCTAACCTTATGATGCTGTGTTGGAGCAAGGGAAGCCGTTTGAAGCATCTCAATGTTTCTATTTCACCATTATTTACCGTCAGTTAGGTTATTCTCATTTTTATTCGATAACAATAACGTAATAGTACTTGCCAATTTTCATTGTACCTCTCCATATACATAGAGAATTTTGCAAGGAATTTTCCCATTGACATGCTCCACCCTTCAGATTTGCGGAAAATCGTTTCGGCAAGCATCCACTCTTTGTCGACATAAGGCCGCGGTCATACTTTGCGCAAGCTGCGTTAGTTGACGCCGGTGCCGGCGTCAACTAACGCAGCTTGCGCAAAGTATGACCGCGGCCTAAGATAATCCATACGGAACTCAAACCACATACGGTATGTTTCAAGCGAACGCTTTCATTTATTGGTGGAAACAATTTTCATGGTTCAAGCTCGCAATTCCTAGGAGTATAAAAAATTTGGGGTCAAAGGGTCAAATCGAGTCCATTGGCGGGCAGCAGTGGAATTAGCTTAAAGATACGGTGAGGGAACGAGCCCCAGCATGGTTGGTGAGATTCTCACTTGAAACTCCTTCCGCGCAAGGGTATTATTTCACTCCGCGGAGCTCATTCTCAATTAGGTTCAGAAACCAGCGTCATAATATTCGCTAGTGAAAAACTAATGTATTACTTACTTTTCTTCACTCTGAGCCAGCAGTAATTAGTTACGATTGAAAATATATTCTCAGATCACAACTTTAAAGCACTCATGATCAAACTATGCAAAATCCCTTCATCTGCAGATGGAAAGATCGCAGAATTGCGCGGTATTGACAATGGTAAACGAAAACAAATGATTCCTAACGCAAAGTCCGCAGTTCTCCAATTCGCGTACACCGCCAACCGGGTGTATGTAAATCGATCAGTTTGCCATATCGAAAGACATGATTAGGCCGCCTTCATACTTCGCGGTGCCGGCGACAGGGCGTGGCTGCATGTCTCTGCGTCTCCATCCTTGCCACTCTGTCTCGTTGGCCACGTCGTCTGTACACCCTCCCCCTGTGCCACTGCCTCTCGTTGCCTGTGAACGCATTAAGAGTTTGAAGACAGCCTTAAGTTGGAGGATCAAGGATCTCGCGGGCAAGTTGGGACACTGATTGAGGGATCCCTAACAATAAGGGTAGCGTATTGTTGGATGGGATCGATATGTGGACATTCCATTCCACAAAAATTTTCCCCAACGCAGTGTTTGACCTTGTCCACTCTTTTTGAATGCCCATCTATTTTCATCCTTTCCCAATGGGATCCAACAACGAAGATACTCTTTTACTGGATTGCCGAACAAAATTATCATAACAAAACCACATGCAATAAATTCAATAGTGAAAATTTCCTTTTTTAGCAGGAATGATGCGACGCAATAATTAATGAATAATAAATAAATAAAAATAAAAGAATGATAACCAATGAGACTCAAAAATTTCTTGATACTAAGCTACTACGAGTGCAAACCCCAAAGTCACTTCGGTGAATAATTCGAGTACGGAACAAGTATTGCGGCAATTTCGTGGGCCGCATCGCATCTGCACATCTTCCAGGATCGGGTTTTACACCGGCCCTGTAATTTACATTCCATGTGCTGTTATCCAATAAGTTTAAATTTTGAATTAAACCTCTAACCTTGTAGAAGAGTCAAGTCGCATCAAACTTAAATGAAGTGTCATATCCAATGTAGCTGATTTGTTTGAAGCGCTTACGTCATACCTTTACCATCCAACCTGTTCACTGCCAACCCCCGCTGTGAATAGGCGGATTGACTCGAGTGTGACGATAATCGCATCCCTCGATCGCTACCGTACTCGAATTATTCACCGAAGTGACTTTGGGGTTTGCACTCGTAGTAGCTTAGTATCGAGAGAATCGCTGTTCAAGGACGCCTGCGACGTGGAAGAGGCAAAGTGGGCAAAGCTCCATCCTCGGTTTGTTGAGATGATAACTGGTAATAAAATGTACTGCTACGTCCCGCTAGGGGATCAGTACAGACGCGAAGAAAGCAGCGTAACCCAGTGATTCTACATTTCTGGTACGGAATTACCGAATTACATGCTTTACCTTTTGATGCAAAACGGTGCTCCACCATGTGAGCAAGGTGGGGCAGCCTCTGGAGTCTGGGGCCGTGCACTTATCAATCCCCTTCCTTACATAGCTTGTCATTGTTTGGTACTAAACTGAGCCATAAATAAAGTATGATATCAAGCAGTTAGCCTTTATACCTCTTCCGGTGCTACTGGAGATACGGGGCGAGTGCACTGTGCTCTGCGTCCCTAACGCTATGACCGGAGTGCAAAGAAGTCATAGCTGTAGCCCGGGTGGGGGTCGAGAGCTCGAATTTCCGCTTGCAGCGTCGCGCTCGCGGCGCTGTCAGTACGAGAGTACGTGCCGTTGGGAATGCCGCTCAAGACGCAATGGTCTGGTACCGTAAGGGACCTTTAAGGATTGCAAGTTGAAAGCTTCGGGAGTTCTCCTACCTTTAAAGGTCCCTCACGTCAACAGCCCATTGTGTCTTGAGCGGAGTTCCGGACGACTGCCGCGCTGCTCGCCGAGGGCGGTCGCGCGGAAACCCGACGTAGCAACCCCCACCTCTCCGTCCCAGTTGGGTTCGCATATCTTTTATCTATGTCGTCTAAAGGGGACTATTTCGACAATAATATTTGTTATTACTGAATATATTTTTGTTTTTACAGTGCATAATGGAATATAATTCCTAGTTCCTATCATATTTATATCAAGCTGTTTTCCAGTGTGCCACATGCGGAAAAAGTTTCAATCGCTCGTCAACGCTTAATACGCATATTCGGATTCATATAGGTCAGCTCGATTCCTTGCTCTGTGGATTCCAAGCCAATCTAGCCGCAATATTCAGCGGCTGCGCTGGACGGTGGCTCGAACCGAGTGTCAAGGGCATTTCGACTGTACAATAGACTTGGTGGAAAGCTCACCAAAAGAAGCGCAATGCTGATGGGATTGTCCACTTTTCTAGCGACTTCACTGACTTTTAAGGATTTAGTTATACTTGGGGACAGCATTTGAAACTACTCACATAAAAAGAAACTAAAGCTCACCGCTGCTTCCACAGATTGTCAATTTAGGCATGAAGCCGTACGTTTGCGATATATGTGGGAAAGCATTCCATCAAAATGGCAACTATCGGAATCATCGAATGACACATGAGGATCAAAAAAGATTCCATTGTACTGTGTGCAAAAGGGTACGTTTACTTCATTTTCGTTCTTCTTCTGGGTCCTCTCGAGTCTCTCTCCTTCAGTTCCGGTTTCCACAATCATGAAATCCGGATATTTTTGGTCATTACGTCGAAGCTCTTGCTTACATTGACGTCATGGAGGTCTTGTTCAAAATATTCGCCGAATTTGACAATGAAATAGACTAGGGCTACAGTAATTCCCTGCTTTACAATCCATACTATCCTTATGGCCAGGCCAGTTTGCACTGCATATTTCCTCGTGGATAGTGAAGTAAGGCATAGCCCGCGTTCATACTTTGCGGTGCAGGTGGTAGGGCGTGACTGCGTGCATCTGCGTCTCTTCCGTGCCACCTTCTCTTGTTGCCTGCTTCGTCTCTGGATCTCTGCGTGAAACTCTGCCTCGCTGCCTGTGACCACAGCCACGTCCTCCAGGCGCGAAGTATAAACGCGGTCTAGGGCTTTCCTCCTCAGCCTTGGCAATATGCCATAGAGTGTTCAAAATCACTGCTGGTATGCAATCTCCGTTCTATAATATTAGGTCGAACCATAATTTCTGTTACACTATGACGAAAAATTTCAAACTTATTTTTCTTAATTTGTGTCTAACTTCAGTCAACAAAATATGTACCATTATGATCATCAATATATTGCCAGCGAATAGGGAGATAATAGATGCCTGGCTTATGGAAGTCTGGGGATTTCTGGTCGAAGAAAGTCTGGAGGTCGATTTTGAGATCATCATCATCTTTGAACTGCCGTCCGTCGAGGAAGTGGGTCAGAGATCGGAATAGGTGGTAGTCAGTTGGGACCATGCCCGGAGATTACGGTGGACGGGGGAGCTTCGTCCAACGAAGGTCCTGGATCTTTTGACACGTCAACTTTGCCACATGTGGGCGAGCGTTGTCGTGGAGGAAGAAGTCTCGGTCCATTTTTCCGGTAAGTTTTGCCGCTGCGGTGTCCAATTGCCTGCACTAGAGATCGGCAGTGGCTGTCGTGTTGGATGGTAACAGTTCCCTATTTTTTTGAAAATTTTTAAAAAAAAGTTTTTTTCTCTGTGCAATTTTTTGAACTTTTTTCTGTTTCAATTTGAGCAGATCGAGCCATCGGGCTGCCGCCATATGAGGGACAGTACCCATCGACTGGTTGATTCGGTTAGCGGCCTTGCATGCTGAGGAACCGGGGCGGTGTTCGTGAATTTTGCACATCTCGCGAAATTGTCGTAGATTCACTGCTAGTTGAAGCCATAGAGAATATGAATGTGTTAATCAGTAGTCCTTCTCACTCGCTTCATATACCCCCCACTACCAAATATTCCCGAAGCTTCCACAGTTTTCCCCAAGAGTGTAACAGAAATTATGGTTCAACCCAATATGTACCCACGTGTGATATCTCCTAAACCGACCACCTCCTCAATCACAAGTCCACAGACCAGATTACAATATCGCTCACGCGTAATAATTAAGCTAAAGAAATGCTGGTATTAGGTACTACAAGCGTTTCATTCCCGCAACATTTGGTCAGATTTGACCACCAAAGATGCTCTCTTTTAGCCTCCATCAATCGATATTCACTCATTCAGAGCTTCCATCAATCGTACAATCTCGCCTTTCATATGCACACACATACAAAGGAGAAGCCGTTTCGATGTCCGACATGTGGAAAAGGATTTTGTCGAAATTTTGATCTGAAGAAACACATAAAAAGGTTGCATTGTGACACTACTTCCAAATAAAAACATTTGATAATCTCTATATTATTCAGTAGGTTTTTGGAGTGGTTTCTAGTGATATCCTGTATATACTATCCTCTAGTATCTATACTTGAGAAACCTATTAATTCGGAGCTGGTTCAAAGTTTCACATCCCACAACCCATAAAACATTTCCGTGCATGTGCATTTAGGCGTTCTCACCCCGTTGGCTGGCATCAGGTATTACTCATAATGCTACGTGTTATCCGTAGAAAGTCATGAATTTGTGAAGGGTGGTAACTGCTTTACCAGAGCACACAAGTTAAAGACCGCGTTCATGCTTCGCGGTGCCGGCGGCAGTGCGTAGCTGCGTGTCTTGCGTCTCCCCCCGTGCCACCCTCTCTTGTTGCCCGCGCCGTCTCTCTGCATCTCCTCGTGCGACTGTGCCTCGCTGCCAGGGAACGCAGTCCAGCCGGCGCAAGTACGAACGCAGCCTAATATGGCAATTCGCTGTGCACCGGTGAGGCGGCTGCTGCCACGATATGGCGGCTATAACCCTGTGCGGATCCTGAGTGTTACTCATTGTGAAATGTTTTCAGATTTAACGTACTCATAAGGTTGAAAGCTGTAGTGTTTGCGAATTTGCGTTATGTCTATTGTTTTTGTGCTATCAGTGGCAGTTATTTTCACTAGTAGTACTCTCCCTTTTAGGATCCTTTCTTACCCAAGAAATCTTGGCTAACCTGAAAATATCCCCAATCGAGTAGTATCATGTCCGTCCCGTAATCTTACTAGGTAGGGGTCAACATTGGGTGACTAGCATCGATTGCAAAGAGCAGTTGCACCATTTACTAATTAATTGTCGGCCTAAAAATCTAAGCAGGTTTAACCACTGTTTTCTTTATTTTTTTCTTCACAGAGCCTAATCTAGTAGCAATCTATGTAGTAGTGGTTGGCTAAAACCACTGTTATGCATCCATCCACATTTTCTTGAATACCAAACCTCGAGAAATTTTTTCCAAACAGCTTCTTATACCGAACAAAGAGACAACTTTAACGATCACCAGTAGGAAAAAGATTTCAAAAGTGTACCGATGGTAGTCACAATGGAAATAACGTGGAAATGTCGTCTGGAGGTTATCACATGAAGGAAAAACTAAACGTTTTTCAGCCTGTGGCACGACTCTTTGTAAAGGCCAGAATTTCACGGTTGTTGCTCGCGCGTAACGAGGTATATTTGCCTGGCGCCACTCCAGTTTACGCAACGGAATCGAAAACGGCACCGCAAAACTGACAGACGACGGGTGGCTAAAGAACTTGGGGGTTCCACAGGAAGTTCCATAGCCAACATCTCGCTGTTCCTAATTGTAAGAGCTAAAATTCAAATGAGAGAAGCCAAAGTAGAAATTTGAAAGCTAGAGGCTAAATCATGTTGACACTCATACACATTTGTTTTTAGTTGACATTTAACTTTGACATTTAATTTTTTGTTGACATTTAATTTTGACATTTAATCTTTTGTTGACATTCAATTAATGATAAGACATAGATATGTGCACAAATCTGTTTATTGTTAGCTCAAGATGGAGGATTTTTGGGTTTGCACAAATCTGTTTATTGTTAGCTCAAGATGGAGGATTTTTGGGTTGTCGCTGCGACTGAAGGATGCCGCTTCAAGCACCAGTGAGAAATAGGTGAAAAATCACTACCCAATTAATAAGAATGGATAATTATTATAATTCAATCGAACGGAATCTAAGAAGTTCAAGTTCAAATTTAGAAAGAACAAGGAACAAAAATAACCTTGGAACGCGGTTCTAGCCGGAAATTTTCAAAATTACCACTGCGTCACATGTTGTAAATACATGCAGACGTCAAACATGAGGAATTTTCATTACGAGGGTATTTACAAACCGTACGCTGTACCGTGGAAGAAGAGCTATCGTGTCTTTAAGGCGACGACAGAACCAATTAGAAGGTCACCTAGAGAATCATCGTGAGTGTTATCACTTCAAAATTCTTCAGGGAATTGATTCCATAAACGTTCCGCTACGGCGCGGCGGCCAAGGTGCACCCGAGGTCGAGGATTCCCCGATAAGGAGAGGTACGTATTTGACGGACCGTTGCGGAAAGGGGGGGGAGGGGTGATTGCAGAGGTTAGCAATGTTCTCAGGCTATATGATAAACGGAACGTACCATTAGCTGACCCGGTTATGTAAGCAGATATGATTGAATTTGAGTGGTCAGTCCGAATTGCTCACACCAGAATTGTAGCGGAGAACCTGCAGGAAGTCCTTCGACCAGGAGTGACTGTGCGTAATTGCCGAGGACGCCGACAGCACGAGAAGCGCGCTGCGCCAGCACAAGCTGAGGCAGCGTTCATACTTTGCGCCGGCAGATCGTGTTTGGGTTGACAGCAGCGAGGTAGAGTGGCATGGGGGAGGTGCTGAGAATACGCGTACAACGAAACGCTGTGGCACAGGTGGAGACGCAGAGACACGCACTCACGACCTGCCGCCGGCACCGCAAGGGATTATACAAACGCGATCAATGGATGCGTCGGCAGTCACGAGAGCATTGCTGGCTCATAGTGATAGTGATAAAGAATAGAGAGCTCATAGAGAAAGACGCATAGTGAATCGAATAGTGAAGAGGCTTGAATCGTTCTATTGTCTGACACTGTCTTTTCATGTCAGTTAGAATGCATAGGAATCGTCGATATCCAGCCTTTGGGTATGCCACCTAGACATAGAAGACCTTACTCTGTTTTGATCTCGCAAAACGCAGAATTACATGGGAAACTACTTTCAAAATGATGTGCCCCTATGACAGCACACATTCTCGGCGACTGCTTGAAAAGCGGTCGTTGAGCTCCGACCTGCGAGCACACGAGGATTTTGGGGCCTATATTAAATAGAAGTGAGAATGTGAGAAGAGCAGGGATCTTTTTGATGGCACCCCGCTGCTTCTTTTCGTACCTTCGAAGCGTGGGAGCGACCCATACTACGTGAGCGTCGGCATTATGCCAGCTCCTCTGCTGAGACGCTGGTTCCCGCTCGCAACAACTTTGTATGGGTCCATATTGATAGCGATATCGGGAAGAGATCAATAAGGCAGTTTAAATGGGAATTTGTCAGCTAATATAAACTAAATATCGTCCTTTGACAGTGGTTAAGATTGCTAATTACTGTAAAGAGCGAAGAAAAATTGCGAAAATGAACTGTGATCCATGCGTGGGCTTACAGTAGTTCCCCTACAGTACGACCCATCGGAGATCACCTATGAAAAAAGACTTTTTTATCGCGTATCGCACAGTTGAGCTAGTCGAAATTTATCTAAATTTAGATGCAACTATTACGGGAACAAAAAAATTTGATGAAGTTTTTAGATCTTGTACCACAACTTGCAGGTGATGAGTACTTCATAAAAAGCTAGACGCTTGTCCTACATTTCACACCACTGAGCCCAGAGCTGAACATATTTGCAAGCAAACAATTTACCCCTTCATTCTTAATTAGGAGAACGGCCGCATCGTGCAGTTCTTGTATCACGTCCGAGATTTGGCGGCGTTCAGCCGCGTTCATACTTTGCACCGACAGGGCGTGGCTGCTTCCATAAGAGTGAGGCAGAGATATGGGGAAGGTGCAGAGACGTAGGCAAGGAGAGAGGATGGCACAGGCGGAGACGCAGAGACATGCGCTGCCGCCGACAACGCAGTTTACGGACGAGGTCTTCCATAGTTGTCGTATCGTGCGCTCCTGCGTATGCCGTGTTCACGAGTCCCAAAGCTTTGTACGGATGTGTATTGATCGTGATACCCACTATCACTATTTTATGACTGTATTATGACCATCCTACAGTGTCCATTTAAGACGAAAGGGTGTACCATCATGATGGGGAGGAAGGGGAGGGACAATTAAAAGAGGGCCCAATGCCATGATGCTTATACACAATAGGGGCGTGGGGGCATGTTAGGATCACGGTAATTATGTGAAGGCAAGACGATGTTCGAAGCGTGATAAGTTAGATATCGGCCATTATTTTCCATCTACGCGAGTAACTGCGTTGGCTACGCGCACGTTCTGAATCACCAACCTAGTTATCGCCCATGCTTGGTTGTGCAATTGCTGTAGTGCATCTTCTGAATATCTAAAGCAGCAAATTCACTGTCAATGGACACCGCTGCGCTATGTATAAGGACATGAGGAAACGGGGTGATGCGGGCCTAGGGATCCATGTTTAAGTCTTAGCAAAATTAAAGTTAAAGAGAGTATAGTATGTACATAGTAGGGCATTTCGAGATTCGAGAAGAATCGTCGCTCCAGTACGATTCGGGGGACCAAGTAGAACCTCTCCTCCTTTTTTGACCTTTACCATACCGGTAAGTACTGCCGGGTCGTATTGCTGATATTCTCACTTAAAGCAAAAGATGTTCATTTTACATTTCCTCCCTCATACGGGTTCGCTGTGAAATACCCATCGCTACTCATTTGCATAATGAAAGTTTAGATTCTAGTGCTTATCGTATTCTGCAGGTACAATCCCCCTCCCGTGTCCGGTCACATAA
The DNA here is from genome assembly GCA_963978905.1 of Trichostrongylus colubriformis. Classification (NCBI taxonomy): domain Eukaryota; kingdom Metazoa; phylum Nematoda; class Chromadorea; order Rhabditida; family Trichostrongylidae; genus Trichostrongylus; species Trichostrongylus colubriformis. Next base: position 56,622,598 of record OZ022256.1, on the reverse strand, counting down.
CCCACCTGTCGAGGAACCCTGACGACGAACGTAGACTGAGTATGGATCGCCCCGAATGCCACCAGGAAAGGAACTCCACTGGAATTCACCTGCATCCTTCGACATCCACATGGCGCCGACAGCACACAGTAAGTGATGCATGTATGATCTAGCACGAAGAAAAACATGTGATCTATACCAACGTGGGTAACCATTACCGCGCCAAAACCTGGGCGAAATCACGAAGCTTACATCTAGGAAAGATCACCGGCGAGACACCTGTTGTCCCGCAACGAAAGCGTTTTCAAGTTACCGTACAAATGGTTGCTGTCGCGGAAGATTTGGGGTAGTGTCGCAGTGCAAGTAGAGAGCTAGTTTCAACACTGCCTTTCGAGAGGCAACCGACAAACGCGATGTTGGTGGACGAGTTGTTGCCGTCGGTGGTCATTTGGTCGTCGGAATTTTGGGATTTTCTTAACTTTTTTCGCGTTTTTTACTTTGTTTATCGTTGATATTACAATTAAAAGTTGTTTTGTTGACATTATTTTCCCTTGTTCCGTTGGGATTTCGTTTTTGCATCATGGCTCGTAGATTATATTATCCGACGGCAATTTTCGTGCTGCAAGAGAGAGATTTTGTCTTGTTTTCCTAATATTATTGCTTATTGTGTTTCTCATGCTTTGTTAAAGGTCATTCGTGTTTTGTTCGAGATCACGTGTGAAGGGAATCTAGAATTTTGGAGAACGAACCTATGCAAATGGTTTTCACTGCTTCTTGAAATTTTAGAGATTACGTGTCGTCCTGTTCGTTATGTCTCAGATCTCCTTTATTAGAAGTCGTGGTTGTCCGAAATCGCTTGTATAGATATTTTGCTTTTTATTTGTTCCCGAAGCATTTTTGGTCATTTCAGGTAATATCCTACAAAGATGGCCAAGTCAAAGAACCACACGAATCATAACCAAAGTATGTGCTTTTCTTTCACTCTAATTTGATTTGTATTCCTTGATTTCGCAGAAGGCCTCTCAAACTTTTTCTGATTTCCTTGAGACGTTTCATTTTCTTTCGCGAAAAAACAGGTCTTCTCCTTCGCTGTCCTGGTTCCAACGCCCTTCATGCCTCTAATCCTGATTAGTGAATATGCTAAACCTTTGCATAGGAATGTAAGGGAGTTCTTCGTCTTGAGTTCCCTCTGGTTAGTGGATAGTTGCCAAAACTTTTGCATACGAGTGTGAGGGAGTGCCTATTCTGATACTGTCTCGGAAGATAGATGTCCTGGAACAGTTTTCAACGTTTTCAAAATAGTTACGGTTCCATTTCATGAAGCTGTATAATTACTATGCCAAACGAATCATACTCTATCTTCTGTCACATCCGTGTGGTACTCATGCTTTTTATCCGATCTAATGGCAAATCTCAAGAGATTTTTTATTCGACTGTTTTCACCGGCATTGCAGCCTTTCATATCCATTTTTTGTTCAGACAGGAAGGCTCACCGTAACGGCATCAAGAAGCCGAAGAAGCAAAGATTCATGTCGATGAAAGGTGTTGATCCTAAATTTCTCAAGAATTTACGTTTCGCCAAGAAGCACAACAAGCGACATGTCAAGATGGAATCTACTGCCTAAAATGATTGTTGACTCTTCTGTTATAAATTTTTGTTGTTCTTTCCTCTTCCATGATATTTGGTTGAATCCAGCGGGTACATTAAAAGTTTGTGATAGTCATGACTTCGCATTAACAGTAAGTATCAGAGCAGCTCAACCTATGGTTTTTGAGCAATTTATACCAAACGATAGGCTGTGGGGTGTAGTAGTGCTATATCGTCTACTGGGCAAAGCAGGCGATCACAGTATATGAGTGCCATGATCGAGGTTGAATGTACATACACATATGTACGTGTTGGAAAAAAACAAGAACGACGTTGATGTGATCAGGGGTTGCTCAAAAATCGGCACTATTTACCCAAAGCTACCCCACTGCCTCTCCAACCGATGTGGTCGAAGAGGTGATTTTCGGAAAACCCTTCAATTCAGCTGCAAACTTCTACCAAGGAGTATTTCGACCCGTAAAACACGACTATGACATTCGTTTGGCGCGAGACCGCTTGGCGCCGACATTCGTTTGGCAAGAAACTGCTTGGCCCCTGCATCACAGGCGCCGGCGCCGAAATGAAGTGACGTCGACGTCTATGGCGCAGGCGCCAAGCAGTTTCTCGCCAAACGAATGTCCATGTATTCGTGTTAAACGGGTCGCATTACCCCCGGGTAGAGGTTTGCAGCCAAATCGGAAAGTTTTCCAAAAATCACCTTTTCGACCACATCGGTTGGAGAGGTAGTGGGGTAGCTCTGGGTTAATAGTGCCCAAAAATCGTAGTATAATTGGCATGTGTTTACATATCAAGAGATTAAGACCACCTAAGCATTGTAGCTGACTGTTATTCAACATATAAATTTTTTGTTTATAACTAGCAATAGTCAAGGCGGAGAGCTGGGGTGTGGGCAAATATTCCAGCGAATCGCGTGGCCGCCCGCGGCGAGCGGCGTGACGAGTGCCAGTCCAGTGGCAGAGCATGGCAGGGTTCAAGCGAGGCAGTGTGGCACGGATGGAGGACGCAGGACGGCATGGCTGGGGAGGCAGTGTGGCATGGGTGGAGTGCAGCCACGCTCTGCCGGGCTCCCAACAGCAAAATCGATTCGGCAAGTCGTGCCGATGGCGCCGCGAGCGGTACGCCGCGAAGCGATTCGCTGGAATATTTGCCCACACCCGGAGAGCTGATGTGTGCTGCTGGTTCCGGGCGTTCAGTCTTGGAGTGCAAGGTAGCAGGTTGTCTGTTAACGGGATGTGGAGACTTATGTTAGACTGGAGCTTGAAATTAGCAGTGTTTCCTGATCCTGTTTTCGTGAGCCATCCACGATTCCATTTATGTACGTTCGACGCATGAAAACGGAGTATATGGAGGGATCGTTTGTGCTAGACGCGTTTGCATTCCTCTGGAGGCGAGCTGTATTCGGACTAGTGGCTTACTTTTTCTTGGAACTAGTAGGTCCTTGAATAACTGCTCAGATTGCACCTTTGTTGCGGTGACATAATGCACCCTCACAGTCTTGTGCCTGCTTAAACACGACCAAGCCACCCCCAGCCAAGCAAATCACCCCTAGCTCAGACGTCAATTTCCAACTTGTCGCTCATGTGGAGAAGGAAAATTGCGATAAGGGAAGAGAAATCGGTGAAACAGATACTTCGGTTATGAGGGCAACCTCCGCGTTGGAGGTTCATTTGTCGGAGGCCAGGTGTGGTGTGTTGGGTGTGCTTGGCTCAGATGTGTTCAAGCAGAAGCACAAAACCGTAAGGGTGCCAAGTGCGGCCGAGTCGCAGCAAAAATGCAGCCTGAGCAGTTACTTGAGGACCTAGTAGCCCCAACTTGTAAAGCACTTATCTGATTATCATATGGTTGCCTTTAATTTTGTTGGTATCGCTGACCCTCACGAGGTATCCCCGTGATGAGTCCATTAGGTTCTACAGTAGCTTTATGCTTTCTACACAGGAAGATAGATATTTCAGTGTAATGCGGGAGGAAGTTTTACTTCGCAAATTACTCGCCGATGGTGAAGGGACAGGTGAAGAGCGTCGATTTCAATTGCTAAACGGTTGTCTTCGATTGCTACGAAATCCTAACACTGTAAGCAAAGCAGAAGCCGTCAAAGCATTACGCCTGGTAGGGTTTTGTAGTTTTTCGATGGATTTATCGGTCTTATGTACACATTCGCACGCATTTGCATTCATATTCATGAATGCGATTACTATACTATGAAAATCAGTTTCATGACAAAGCTTTTTCAGATTTCATTCCTCCAGGCTGACACGTTCCGCCAAAGGCCGTAGTATTTCGAAACTTCTCTACGAGTCATCCATTGCGCTTATCATAAACCTGCTTTGAACTAGTCGCAACTCTGACTAACCATGCCCAAACAGACCAGTAGTACCATAGCGTTGATAAAAAAGTGTACGCGCATGAGGCTCCCACCATTGGGACACATATAGAACAGTATAAGGACTGGACAAGGAGTCACCTTTTACTAACATTGTTGCAGTATTAACGCAAAATTGTGAACAATATCTTTTTAGATTGATTCTCTAGAACTCTCAATGCGAAAGCAGCGAGAAATTGCGGAAATGAGTGCGCGGCAGACGAAGGAATATGAAGAGATGGCAGAAAGAGTCGACAGAGAGGTACCCAACCGGCAGTAATTCCCAGCTTACCTCTTAATTGTTTGCATGGAATGACGAGTATTTCTTTTATTGTTCTACATAATGGATATCGCAAAATCTGGCTTTACTCATTTGAATCTACTGTTGGTTCAGATAGCTACGAGTCGTGAGAAAATGGCTCAAGCAAAAAAGGAACTCACAGCAGCACGACTTGTGCGTAAGAACCGTAAGGAATATGCCTTGTTAGTTGGAATGATTGACGATCTTCCGTCGCGGGCAGAAACGACCAGGTTTGTCATATAGTTATGTGATGCAGTTTTCGGATTCTCTTGTTTAGAAAGTTGCGTTCTTAAAAAAATCCCTAGATGAGGGCAATCTTTTATCCACGTTTCGGTGTTACATTTAAATTTCAGAAAGCTGGAAGATATGCAAGAAGAACTAAGTCAGCAGCAGGAGAGACAGCAACAGCTGGAAGCCAGGGTTCGTAGGTTTCCGGTTTGAGCTTCTCTCACACATCAGTGTCTTACACGGAAGGCCCATGAGGTCATGGTGAGCTTTTTCAAAACGGTTTTTTGCATTTGATAGGGTCACATGCATGAAGCAAAAAACCGGTCTCAAATTTGGCTAAATGGTTTTGGGGGGGGTCAAAAAGTGAGTGACAAAAGTTACTTGGAAAGAAGCAGTTTTGACCAGTTTGTTGCAATGCTTTCCAGCTGCGGCGTTCAGTATCTACATATCAGAAGACTGTCTTCAAAACTATGCCAAGACCACTGCGAACTGGTTCAAAAATGTAGAATCACTTATGGTAACTGCTAAAGGAAGCAAAGAAAACTAATAGGGGACGCACAGGCAAGGGTCTTTGCGGTGGTTGGATGGCCGAACGATAAGGAGGTGGACTGGCATTGGCACGGTGGAGGGGGTGTTTAAGGTTCAAGTCCCCTCTACGTTTTCGCTTTTGCATTTTATTAATTTTCTTTGTCCAGCGCTATACTATTTGCGCACATGCAAAATGACTGCAACTTTCGTCGCTGGTGCACGAAAGTGACCTCATTTGCAAGCTTTCTGTGATTGAAGCGCATGGCCCCTTCGGCGCCCCTAGCACGCGTGCCAAGCGTTTTCCTGCGAAACTAGTGTGATATTCGTACTCAGGAGACTCAACTAGCCCTGGATACAAAATACTATCCAAATTGAGATTTTGACCCAAACTCGAGACAATGGGGTGGACATGGGCGCATAGTCACTGCTCTACTTGTACAGACGAACAACTTACAGCCTCGATTAAATGCAATGGAGCATGTGCATAATCAACGTTCCAAGTGACCTGCACCTAGCAACATCATGCGAAGGCAAAAATAGCAAATATTTCTTTATATCGGCTAGCGAGCTCCTTTCGTTGAGTGCTCTGTACTATGGCAATAGTAGTATTGGGTCATTCCATAAGTAATGTCGTTTTTTTTGCAGCGTAAATTTTTCCTATGAAATTACAAGTTTTCGCAGCATGTCATACATCATTCGAAAGAGGTTTTCCTGCTCTACAAAATGACATGTTTAGTTTTCGAGTTTGTTAGAATGGGGCCGACATTTAGGCTGGCGAAGAGGTAGGTCCAGCCGACAAAAATTGACCAAACCGGCAATCAATTGAAACACTATATTTCAATTTAGGAAAATCAACCAGTCATGTGTCGCGTACTTAGCCCTGACCTCTTCTACAATTTCCAATATTTAATTGATCAAGAAGTCGTGTCGTTATTTTTCTAAAATCTTTTTTTCGAAAGCACCCACATTTATTCAAAATGAAATTTTTTCTTTCAAACTTTTTGATTAGAGTTGTTTTATGAACCACTTCGAAGGACTTTTTCTGCTCTATCGAAAACATCTTTCTAGTTTGTTTTGGCTGCGATTCAGATTGAGTTTTAATACCATGTGATATGAGTCCAGTTGACATTTTTCACAATTTATTTTTTCCATGAGAAAGTTAAGGAATCCGGTCAGTGGTATTTCCCTGTTCCTAGGCACCACCTGTTCTTAACATTCCACCACTCTTTCAACTGATTGGTTGAGAAAATTTTCTTGCCTTTGTTCGAAGAAATTGTCTAAAATCACCGAGTTGTGGCGGAAAAACGAAATGTGGAAAAAGAGCGACGTGACTTTTTAAGCAACCGACTGGTGGAACTTACAGGAGAGGTCGGATCTAAGTGCGGAACACATGATTGGTTAGATTTCCTCAGGTAAAATATTGTGTTTCAATTGATTGCCGGTTTGGCCAATTTTTGTTTGCTGGACCTACCTCTTCGCCGGCCTAAATGTCGGCGCCATTCTAACATACTCAAAAACCAAGTAGGCCATTTTGTAGAGCGGGGAATTCTCTTCTGAATGATATATAATATGCTGCAAAAACTTGTGATTTATGGCAAAAATTTTCGCTTGAAAAAAAAACGACACTACTAATGGAATGACCCAATACTATTCGTCGCCCAATTTTCCGAGTTTGGGTCCAAGTCACGATTAGGCTAAAAATTTGTCATCCAGGGTAGTTTGACCCCCTGAGCATGAATATCGCACGATTTTTGCGGAAAAACGCTTAGTTCCCCTGTTATGAGCGTTGACAGGTCCAAATCAATCATTTGCTAAGTACGCAAAAATACTGGAGATAGCGGTTCCCTGGTAGAATAAAAATTGATTTTGCACATATTCCGCACGCATGGTCTTACATGAGCACAAATGGATGAAAACTAGAAAAATGCAAAAATTTGTCTTCAGTGGGGATCGGACCATCAACCATTTCCTGGGCCCCCAAAACCATTTAGCCAAATTTGAGACCGGTTTTTTGCTTCATGTATGTGACCCTATTAAATGCAAAAAACCGTTTTGAGAAAGCTCACCATGACCTGATGGGCCTTCCTTGTTAGTTCTGAAACTGTAGCCTGGAAGATTCTTCAAAGTTATATACATTTTTTTTCACCTCGAGAATCATGAGGCTCATTTCCCACGTGTTGCTATTGATGTTCAATTTGCATGATCGTTAATTTGCTTGCAGTTATCAGAACGCAGAAATCACCTTCATGCGCTCAACATTATCCTTGCTAATTTCCAGAAGTTGCTTGCGGGTAAATGCCAATGCTTTTACGTGTTTCAGAACTAAATGTGCTCCTGGAATTGCAAAAAAAAAGTATCACTACTATGTGAATATAACTACTATTGCCTCTATATGAATTGCATTTCAGATGAAGAAAACGAGTTATCCAATGAAACTTCTGGTGAGCCTGGAGAAAGAAAAGACGACGATAAGGATGAACCGAGATCTCAGAGAGAAAAGTCAAGCGACACGGTGGAAACTGGAGAGTAGTGCTTTAGCAATAAGGGATATGTACATGTCTGTGATTATCAATGAATCCTCAACAAAACGTTCTTATTACTACATGTCTTCACGTTGCGGTTTTATACCACTACCTACCGTACAAGATGTTGATAGCGAATTCAATCACAGGATCTCTCTGAAGCCTTAGACACGTCAAAGTCTTCGTTATTCTCTTCATAAACGATTTGCTGCAAGTCATATATTGGTTGGTTATCCACAGATCGGGAACCCTACTCAAGGCCTCTAGGACTGGTGAACATGGTTCTGGTATCTCGAGATCTTTGGTTCTCGTTTTATTAATGCTCCCAAAAACATTCCGTGATTCTATGCAGACGAGCGTAGCGCTTCCTAGGTGATTTACTGTCGACAAGAACTTTGTTCCCTAGTTTGTTGGCGGCGATAACACCAGCGAAGCTATAAAGGTACATGATCACGAAGTGATGCTTGCGTAGGTATGATAAGGGCGGGCGATGGCGTTGACGTCTTATCAAATATTTGGTATGGTCAACGCTCCTGCAACTTCTGTTCATCATAAAAAAGCTGATGACTGGTTTTCCACTTGTAAAACTTTCCAGGCCTTTTGGTAAAGTGAATTCTATTTGTGTGGTGCATCTTTGGTAGCTGTTAGGGTATCGTATATCGAACGCTCCATCCGTTATTCTGTAGTTTTTGCTGAAAGTAATCAATGTCAGCAGTTAGGTCTGTCAAAGTGGCAGACATTTGCAGTGATGAGGTCTCTCAGCACATGCGGTATTTCAATGTTATAAAAGTGTCGATCAGTGACAGCTGTCGGCGCACGGCTGACACGTGAAGGTGATTTCAGAACAAAGCGATTCAATGCTATGTGTGAATATCTTGAATATATGCTCCATATTATCAGTGGGCATTGCGCTGTGCTTCTGCACACATATTTTTCTTTTCCTTTCCACAGATCTTAGGCTACTCTAGAAAGGCACATTCTACATACATAGTTTCAGTGGATGCTGTTCTGTCAAGTCAGATGAAGTTAAGCTTCAGCACTTTAACATGTACCGAAAGAAAGAAGTTAAAGTATACTCCATTTCGGAGCGCTTGATAGGGCGTGGCCTACGGACATGGGTGAGTGGCGAGAGTTGGGGTGCGTGGCAAGAGTGAGAGTGTGTGGCAGAGTGAGGGAGTTTGACACACGCTCACCAAAGTCCGTAGGCCACGCCCTATCAGGCGCTTCGAAATGGACTGTAATTCAATTCAGAGTCATGGATCATTGATTAAGTTATTAATTCCGTGGTCGGCTAGAGTAGGAGTGTGGTAGAATGCAGCCATGTGGATCGGCTATTCTAGTGAATAATATTTTACCCCACATACCGATTATTCAGCTTCTCCTTCGAGTTTAAAGCGAACTATGCCTGGCCATGAAACGAAAAGGCACTCATTATTGTGAATGGTATACTGTAGGGGATCCGAGTCTTCATTTAATACATGATTTATTGATTCCTGCCCGAGTAGGTCTACAGTACCTGGTGCGATCGTGTTCCATATACGCACACACATGAGGTAAATTGCATGCTCTCGACACAACTGGAGTATTGATAATACTCAATTACAGAATTATTGGACACCGTTCTATACGAATGAGGCAGAACGCCTCCTTTATGACGGCGGAGCAGCATTATTCTTGAAAAAAAAAAGCATAAACGAGAAGGGAGAAGACTAGAAGGGCTGTAATTAGAACTTTTTACGGTGTCTGAAAAGTTTTCCGCTAAATCAATCGTATTAATAATTTTTCAGACAGATAACTTCACTTTTGCGGTGATTAGTGTGGGGTCAGGTCACCCATGAGTGGGTTTACTTCACGGGGCGATTGATTTACTTCTGATTTCGAGATCTTGTTTGCGCACCTGGTCTAATTTTGTCAAAGATGGAGGCTGAAGAATAAAGGCAGATTTTTGTGAAGTTAACTATGTAATCAAGTTGGATATATGTTACTCAAATGATTCGTTAGGGCATTTTCCATTTAACACAATTGCCAATCGAAAGCAGACACGATCTATGATGAAGGTGAAAGCTAGTTACTGTAACAATCCATAAGACAATGTTTTAGTCTCACAAGATTGTTAATTTTGTCGAATTACCCTCCACACAACACTGGTGACCTGACCTCCCGGAACGTTGGTCGGAACACTTGCACGCCACCCGTTTTTTTTTATCGGTAGTAACAGCGCCGTTCCCAAAGCCTTCGGGGCTATCATAAGCCTGTCATGTGCCCGGGAAAAATACTGTGCTCGGAAATCTTAGCAAAGGTGCAGTTTGTGCATACAGAGGAAGGAGGAGGCAGAAGAGCAGAGTCTAGAGCTCCCTCCTCCTTCATGCTTGAGCAAAATTGACACCCCCGACTTGCTACCATTTTGTCATCACCCCCTCAGCTTTACTAGCCTGTTTTGATTGCGCTGGGATTTGAATCACTAGTCCAAAATGTCCCTCCCCCACTTCGCCCATTATTCACAGAGCACTTTTGCGGTCTTCATAACCATGCAAACTTATTAACACGCCATTTTCAAACATTTAGATGACGTTTGCGAATGTTTACGCTATGCCGCTCCCTTCATTGTGTGTTCGACGTGAATATTTTCGAAAACAAAAGCTGAAAAAGGCTATTCGGTTCTTGTTTCCATTCTCGATTTCTGCTAAATTTGCTCCAACCGCTAGAATTCCACATTTTTTGTTGTCGTATTCCTTAGAGTTCAACATTGAAAACATCTAAAAACATTGTAAAAATTGCTTTCCTGCGTATTCACCATAAAAGTGTCTAGCCCAGAAAATACCTAAAATTATCTTCATTTAGCGTTTGTGCTCCTCACACCTACTGGTTTCCTTCGAGTTTTCCGAGTGCTATACTACGAAACAAGTTGGCTGAAAATGTGAGCTTCAGTCTGAGCTTGACGAAGGGAAGAAGCTGGGGGGGGGCACTAATTTGGTCTTTTGCACCTGCAAGTTTTTTCACCCACCCCGAAGTCCCCTGCCCCTCCCAAGGCTCATTGTCAGGCTGAAGCCCATCAACCCCCCCCCCCCCCTCACTGCTCACTGACCCCGAACCTATTGAATTTGGAAAAGAAACATGTCTTTACAGGTGTACACATGTTCGTACGTGACGTCTATGGCGCGTTACTGGCACGTCGATCATGCAAAGGCATGTAATTGTTCAACATTCATCAAGCTGTCTCCACCCATTAATAAGCGCTCATAGACATTTAGGTGCTAATGTTTGGGAAAGGGGAGAGGGAGAGGGGCATTTGTTGTCGTGTTGTCGTCCCTCACTTGAAGCAGTTCTAAAATGACTACTTTGTATTCTCAAGTATACATATATTATATTTCTCAAATACATATTTCGGTGCTATCGCAATGAGGGGGGGGGGGGGGGGCATCTAATGAAAAGTTGCTTATGTAAGCATCTTGGAGGGATTCATGAGGGGTCAGTCTGCACATTCAGGTGTATCCTTTTGCCTCATTGTTGAGAGAGGAAAGAAGTTCCTTTCTTTCTCTAGACTTAGATAAAAATGAAGTTCATAGTGGTGTGCCCCCTCCCCTCCTTGCGATAGCACCCATATTTTTACTAAGGTTTACCTCATAGGCTTCCATTGAACCAGGCTTATGCTAAAGCCCTGGACAAAAAGAGCACCGGATGTCGAGCTGAACTCATTGTCAGTGGCGTGCCCCGCTTTTATGGAGACCTTATTACTATAAGGACAACTCTGAGCGTATACTCTTCAGCTCTGTGCGATTTTGCAGTGTTGCGGTTCCGCACGCGAAGCCGTGGCATCGCGCGATCTCAGAGTCGTAGTATCGCGTGCGAAAGTGCGACGTCAGAATCGCAAAGTCTGACGGTGGCCTAAGTGCGTGCTATTTGCGTGCAAAGCGCGTGTTGCTCCATAACTACCCACTCGAACCATTCGCAATCTGTCGCACTCGCTGTCGCAAGCGAAAGATAAGCTTTACGAGCCGATGATTGCGCTGCTACCGTCATCACCGCCCAACACTGATGGCGATGGCGTGCGTGTGTGTGAGGGCGCTGCTGTTACTCTGCGTCCCTGCACGACTGCAGCCACCTCTGGCCACCTGGCACTCTCGCTGCTGGCAGGCTGGACCGGGCGGCGGATGTCTGCGTCTCCGCCCTTCTGTGGCCTGTGCGTCGCTCGCTGCGTGTTGCAGGCCAATTCTCGTAGGGGGGAGAGAAAAACTCACCGGCGGCGCGTGTGCAGCGCGTGTCCACCCCGCCGCACGCCGCCGCGCGGCGAAAAGGCTGGCAATGGCCTGCGCAGCCGCCACTATGCTCCAATGACAACAATTTGCTGGCATTTTGCCAACGCTCCCTCGCTTCCGATCAATAGCGGGTGGCGTACTCTTGCATTCCCCCATAACGTCAGTTACCTACGTGTTTCCTAGTCCCCTGTCATTCCTTCCTCGCCATGGGCTGCAGATATTCTACTACTCTATTTCACAAGTGCTGTGGACGAGGGTGAGTATTTTTAATGGGAACCTTTTGCTCTTGATATTTTCCTTGCAAGCAATTGTGCTCTCATCATGAGCCAAGGTGAGCTTCCCTTATCATTTCTTTCTCGTGGTTGTTTCTTTTTTGGTCAGCCAGTGCATGGTGGTGTTGTTCACTAACACTTTATGATTAGTGAATATTCCACGCATAAGCTGGAAACCAATCTACTATCCCACATTTAACCGTTTCTTTTCTTTAAATATCCTCTGATACTTCAAGTTTGTTTAGTCTTTATTGTGTGTTCAAAGGTATTGGTTATTAACTACTACCATTTTCACGGCCCTTCCCTGCTAACTGCACGGTTTCAGTTTTGAAACTGGATAGCTTAACTCTACTGTTAACATATGTCATTTGCTTTTTTTTGCTCAGTGCTGCTGCGTTGTTAGAATGGCCACCTTTATTTAGTCAACTTCGAAGGAGACATTTAGAATCTTCTCTATTTGTATTACGTACTTAATCGAAAGCCATACAATTCTTCAAATTGATTTTTCCGAAATGAATCGCGACATTCTGCGGCAGTACTTAATGATGGTGGAGGTGGTCACACATGCACGTCTTAGTTCTCTTGCAAAACGCCGCATCTCCCTGACCACTTTTATGCGTCTTTCCCGATCTCTTCTTCTCAGTCTCCGTTCTACGTCAGGTAGCTGAAACAAGGATTTCGGTACGTCTCATCATGACTGGAGTAAAAGTCGAAACAAAATTTACTCGCTCCAAAGCGCAAAGATCTCCGAATGCTCTTGTGTTTGAGGCTCGAATTCTTCCGAGAACCACCTCCAGATCCACATTTTTTTTCTTGAAAATGCGGCGTAACTTGCTGAAATACAATCCTGATTGTAGTCACCATATAGCGATGTCTTCTTACCTGTGGTACGCTTCGGCAAGATTTGTTGTCCGAAGTTCGGTTATACCCCATTTGCACCACAAATCAGCATAAGGTCCTCTCATCCATGTCGTGTGCAGGTACCTCAGAAATTCTTCACATTTCTGGTAAGCCTCATGCCCCAACGGAATGGATGGGCGGTTTAGTCCAGGAAGACGTCGGTGAAGGTGCTTAGGCAGAAATGGGAGTCCCTTTATCATTCTCCACCACTTCAAAACCGGTCTACTCCGATGTGGGCCTACAAGGTAGCGTCTCAGGCCGAGCGAGTCCCTCTTCCTGTTCCAGGCTTGTGCTAGATGGAAAGCACAGCCTTCCACACTCACGCTCGGAAATACAGCTCTTGCGGCGCGGATTGCTGCTGTTTCAAAGTCGACAACTAGTCGCAGACTGGGTAACCCGCCTAAAGCGACGAGTTCATCTGTCAACCGCCCGAAAATGGTTCTGTATGTCGCTTCCGTTTTGTTCCTTGTCAGGGCGTGCAGAAGAGGAACCTGCAAATGTATCTTGGAGTTTGTTATTTGTGGCTCATGGAATTGAAAAGTACAGCTACCTCTAAACCGTTATTACACACTCCGTGAATTGTATACAATTGGCTATGGTCCCCCAACTGCTCCGGTAACACCTTGTGTACCCCGTCTGCGACTAGAGCATGCAAACCGTTACGATATGCCTTCTGGAACTCGAGTATTCAGGAGCACAGAAGACTTAGAATGAACTCGAAAGCTACCTCTATTGTTTTCTGAGAGTAATATATGTGCAGGCTTTGGGTTTGCACTTGCAGAAATCGTGTGTTATCTTCAAGATGAGAGAATGATTCCGGGATATTATCCCAATTCATGCCCCGCACTCTATGGACAGCTTTACTCCTGTAAAAAAGATGGCAGATAATATCAGGTTGTACACCATAATGTAAACTACTTCGTGATGGCGCTCCTTCTCGAGTCCAAGTTTCCCCGGTGGAAGCGGAGCATCATTTCCTCGCGTTCCTCGGCACTTTCGATAGTTCTATCCTTCTGATATTCCTCCAGCATGTCTTCCAAAATCTCTGTGGTAGTACACTTCCTGTACCGGGGGTCCTCACGGATTGCAAGGCTTTTCTAGAACACATTCTTCCATAGAATCCTTCATGATAAGTGAGTATTAAGCCGCGGAAACTACATGTACGGTTGGGGATAACCTGATGTGTTCTTCGTTCGACCTTGTCTTGAACAGTATTTACACTGATGCACCGGTGCTGATGCCTACATGGATCCGACTGGAACTGGTTACCAACAACCTTAATTCCTTGCTTATGGTCATGTTACACGACAGTGATAATAGATAAAGAAGCAAACCTCAATTTGATTGTGTATACGTTCCTTCTTGCAGCCTCTACACACATAAAGGTCGTAAAACTTACATTTCTTGTGGAATATATATACGAAACATTGAGTTGAATCTGGAATTTTATACCTCAAAATTTCATGTTTGCCAAGATTACTTACCTCTCTCTCTCCAATGAATCTCGGAGGCGCTGCAGACGTTGACGGTGCATTCAGGGATGACGACGACGCAAGAAGCTGTCGGACGAAGTTGCCCTGTAAAAAACGAGGGGCACCGGCGCGAGGGGTATTCTGGTTCTGCGCGCTCCCAAGTCCAGAAAAGGAGGGCTGTGGTGGCGCAGCTAATACTACAGCTGGACATGGTCTAGAAATCACGCTGTCTCTCGCAATGTTCTGGTTATCAAAGCGCGAGGTGCCAGCATGGGAAGTTGGGTTAGACTGGCTATAAGGAGACAGTACCTTCCTTACCCTCATAACCGGCAGTAAGCCCTGATGAGGGCTGTTGACATTATGAGCGCTGAATGGTCGCTGAGTCATGGCTTACTTCTGAAAGTCCGAAGACACAAAAGTATAAAAGACTCTATAGACTGTCGAGCTGGTTTTCGAATAGTCAATGTTGGCGGGAAAGTTTGAAAGCTGATCGTCATTCCCAATCAATATAGCCCCTTTGTAAAACCTCATTCGTTTATATTGTAAACCTTTCATCATGGATGAAAACCAATAATGCCAAATGGGTTTTAGAGATGTTGCAGGATGTGTGCTGGCAGGTGTCGATTATAGGGTAGAGACGGTTTTCAATCAGAGAGAGACTGAACGAGAAATCGAAAAGTTCTCAAAACCGGTGATGATGCCATAGATATGAAAAACACTCAAGATATCTGAAGGGGTAAGAAGGAAAGAGGCGACTACTGGTGAGAAGTGGTTTGGTCTTTCCAGTTTATGGGTGGAACATTCACTAATCATAAGTTGTTAGTGAACAACACCACCTTACACTGGGTTTGACCATAGAGAACCAAAAGCGATAACAGCATAGTGGCAAAGGAAGCTTACCCCGGTTCATGGGAACAACAACAATGCTCGTGGGAAATGAAAGCAGTGTGGTAGGCAGTGCGAATGGTTTAAGCAAACCGCGGAGTCTCAACCCAATCCCGAAAATCCGTCCCCAGCTCACTATATATCATATCCATCTCTTCCAAAATGAGTTCTACGTAAACTTAGACTTGTGGCCAGTTGTACTCCTCCCACCACGAACTACACCTTAGCACGAAGAAAATGTATCGGTGACAAAACGTTTGCAATCAAAAGACTTACCCCCATCCAAAATATTGAGTGTAGCACAGATAATAGTTGATGCAACCAATGTTCAAGAAAAAATGACAGCAGAATGGGAATACCCAGGATAATCAGAAGAAATTAAAAAGAAACGATTAAATGTGGGATAGTAGATTGGTTTCCAGCTTATGCGTGGAATATTCACTAATCATAAAGTGTTAGTGAACGACACCACCATGCACTGGCTGACCAAAAAAGAAACAACCACGAGAAAGAAATGATAAGGGAAGCTCACCTTGGCTCATGATGAGAGCACAATTGCTTGCAAGGAAAATATCAAGAGCAAAAGGTTCCCATTAAAAATACTCACCCTCGTCCACAGCACTTGTGAAATAGAGTAGTAGAATATCTGCAGCCCATGGCGAGGAAGGAATGACAGGGGACTAGGAAACACGTAGGTAACTGACGTTATGGGGGAATGCAAGAGTACGCCACCCGCTATTGATCGGAAGCGAGGGAGCGTTGGCAAAATGCCAGCAAATTGTTGTCATTGGAGCATAGTGGCGGCTGCGCAGGCCATTGCCAGCCTTTTCGCCGCGCGGCGGCGTGCGGCGGGGTGGACACGCGCTGCACACGCGCCGCCGGTGAGTTTTTCCGCGGAGCCATTCTCGTATAGCGCGCAAGCTCCGATTATTGATCGTCTGGGGCGTATCACCCCCACTCTCGGGGCTCGCGCTTTCTGCCTCTTCATTTCGTTCTCGTTACTCCTTCTTGACGATCCTATCATCCTAACAAAATTCGCTGGCGGCTGTTGTCGTCGTCGCTGTTGCTGACACACATCGACTCTGCGGCTTCTGCGATCGGCGTGACCGTGTTTACGGGAGACCGACGTCGCCGGCGTCGTCGTCGTGGACGCACGTCCGATTTTTCTGCGTCGATTGCCCGTGTGCATGTGATGTGTGTGTGTTGCCTGGGCTGCGATGTTTCGCTTACACAAATACACGCATGCACGTCTATTAAAACCATCGCTTGCGTCCTTGTTGTCCTTGCCTCTATTATCATTATCAATCTACTGCCTTTTAGCATGATTCTTCTCTTTCTCTTTACTGAAAGGCCGTTTTTTTCTCGCGAATTAATGATGCAGTGGCAGATAAGGGGTGTGAAATAAGTTGTGGGTCACGCCAAGGAAGTCACGGAAAGGGGCTGTATTCACTCCTTTGAAAGTCGCGAGTCTTCAATTCCGTACAGTCGTTATGACTTCTTGTTGGTACGTAGTCATTCGTGGTATTCGGGTGCAGATGGTGTTCGTGGTCTTCTTCTCAAAAAAGAGGGAAGACCGAGGACTGCGAGTTATTGTAGTAGTTCTACACACGTCCGCCCTTCGCTTAATGCATCTATTGCTATAGATCCATTGGATTGTGGGAAGGTTGTTGGGAATTCTTGAATAATTTGGGTTATGGTTCCTATCGCAGTCCGTCAATATATTGTAGGTTGCACTTAGTACGTGACGGTATATTGTCATTGAGGGTAGTGTTAGGAGAACGAAGAGAATGAGGGGATTAATCCGAAGGCTTTTCCACGTGCTCGCAGTAGTTCCAGCCCGTCCGCAAAATAGTAGGCCTCGGGGCGCTTTGGAAAAGCACAGTGTGAGAAGCAGTGTATCGTTGCGAGACAGGCGATGCCTGTCGCTGTGTGGATATGGGGTGGAAGGAAGTGCGGCGGTTGTTCCTCTGTCGCGATCTCCTCACTTAGATGTGTGGTCTTCCCGACTTTTACTGACCCCCCTTGATTTTGTTGGACGGTGATCTAAATTAGAATCATCACCTAAAATGACTACATATACCACCCAATGCCCCATTGAGTCGTGACTTTTACCTTTGGTAGTTCTGGACGCTTGGACCAGGCGTACTCTATGAGATGGCTTGCTTCCGCAAGACAGCTCCACCTCATACAATTGCATCTTATCACCCTGCGATTAGGTATTCCAAAGATTTCTCGTTGACGCGGATACGTGACCTGCGTGCGAAGCAAGCACGATTTTACTAATGCGTGGATTTGGCTTAACTGGCATTCGATAGACATCCATTTTTAGTAATGGTTATATTCACTTGTTTTGCCTCCGAATAGTGCAATGGGTTTTCTAGCTGGTCTGTTTAAATGATGTAAATTACGAATAGTGCACAAAGCATCGATTATCTACTTATTTTCATACATTAAAAGGTAACATTTGAGAGTTATTATAATGCCATGCTGGCTAATGGAGGCGTTCGGGTTGCGAACGTGGGTGTAGTCATATGTGCGGTTGCAGAATATCGATCAGCAGTCTCTATTCTGTCCGGCAACTCACTGCCTTGCCACAATTCTCTAGGCAAAATTAGCATTCTGCAGTAGTGGTATCGGGGTTTTGTCGGCATTTTATTTGATGTATCGTCACGATGAGATCGCGACTGATCAATCATCTCTAATTCTCTCCATCCGTGCCGCTCATCACCTGCATCGAAATCACACGGCGTCATTTCGTGAATACATTGCGTTTAAAGGCGCACGTTGGTGAACAGCCTTGTTTTCGGTTACTTCAGTGAACACCACTTTCGGCTTTCGAGCAACATCGGGCTTCAAAATCCTGTTATGAAGACCTTGGTTTTCATTTTTTGAAAATATGTAAGACCCACGAATCGTGGGGCCTCCTATAAGACTGAGTAGTTTTTTGCCAATTATTGTTCATGGTTCGAAATAATCGGTCGTAAATAAACGAATTGATTATAAGGCTCTGCGAGGTTTAACTGCGTTGAAGGGTGGCATGATGATGTACTGGATGTTAGAGACGTGCTGTATCAGGGGTAATTCCGGTCGCAAGTAATGCTTCACTAGTGTCACGAAATAGTGGCGCTATTTTTTTTTCGCTGGCATTCCACTCCACAGTTTGTTCCATGTGAGCACGTACACCCTTGTCTTTATTACCGTCTTCCCCAAGCTCACAAATTCCTTGGTACTACTAGAATACTCGAACACGTTACTGAATCATTTTCTCTTTCTAATGATTAACTGATGTCTGATGATGAGACACACGACTTTTGAAGCGTTTCTCTATTCTCATTGTTTTTTGTGTCTAACATTACACTCGTGCATCACAAACATGGTCGGCCCAACTGGTTTGCGTATTGATTGTGGCGATTGTTTGATTCCTATTAATCCAGTATCGTATTTTAGGCGACAAGGCGTCGTTTCTATGGGAACGTGAGGTAGAAGACGACTGTGACTCACTGGACCATCTCAAGTTAGGACGAGAAGACGGCATATTGTCGAACGATCAAAAAATGGCTTACGAAATAGGTGGAATGTTCGCACAGCAGCAACATCAACATCATAATATCTGGTCCTCTGGCGGTGTACAGACATATGGAGGTTCAGCAGGTTTGTGGAAGTCCAAGATTTCCACTATTTTGACCTCTTTGTTCTTGTACGAGCTGAGTACATGCTATTCAGCAAAGCTGCTCGCACTTAACAATATGAGCTTTTATTCCACTAAACATTGAATTGACTTGGCTATGTCATATGCTACCAAGTAACTAGAAAGTAGAGCAGCTTTTTGTAGAAGGCATGTTTTGAGTTGGGGTGATAATGTGAGGCAAAAGTACAGGAAGGCATTAAAGTGTGTTATTGTTTTAGAGCGTGAACGAGAGCGTCACTGTAACGTGTTTTTAGGTTTAGTGCCGGCGATGAGCAGTCTGCTAGGCGGCAATGCGTCATATATGGCAAATCACCATCAGCTAGAACTGCACACACCGAAGGCCGAATCGATACAAGGGTATGGACAGCTTACTTGGCTATCTGGCAAAGCTGGTCTCATAACATGCAAGAACAAGATGGTCATTTCGTTCCAGATAAAGGACTTTTGCGATCAGGTACTTGCGCTTGCTGTTCGTTCGGGGTGTTTATTCACCGATTGAGCAAATTGGAATTATGATTTTGCTTAAGATGCTCACCGACCTCACATCTGTGCTCCGTGTTGGCTTTACTCTATCATTTCAAGCATCTCTCAATGAAACCAATGAGTACACTGCTACGCTAGTACATCCATTATATGGACCGGTCCGTTCATAATGTTTCAAAGCTGTGTGCCACCCTAGTATTCTACTGATGCATAGACAGAAATGATATTTGCAGGAAGCTGAACAGGTGTTTCTTAACGCACCTGAAGTAGATTTGGAGAAAGCATGTCCTACACCGCCAAATTCTAAAGACGCCTATTCACCAGTCATTGAAGCGAGAGCAGTTCCAGCTCTACTGGCCATCTTTCAGCGTCATGCTCTTACACAGATTCAGCTTAGCAGGTAAGATGGCATTTCAGTTGTTGCATTTGCTCGTTTCACGTCCTTCAGAAACGCTTAGTTGCGGTGAATTCGTGCTCTTAACACAGCACGATTATTCTTCACTTTGATGGATATACTTCCTTTTTTAGCCTGCACTCACAGATGTCCAACTGTGCAGATGATGAACTGTTTCGTTACGTCGGTACATCTTCACTAAAGCGCCGCCAATTTGTCGAACGTCGCACTCACCTCTTCCGTCTTACACCGGAAGACAATATTGCACTGCAGGTGGGGTAATCCTGAATCGAGTTTCATAATTTTCGCTCAGTGTTTTGGACTGCAGGAAACCTTGGCTTACCTTGGCTTGATCTCGAGGAATAAATTTCGTTCAGAATCCAGCAATCTATTTGTGCGTTCTTCGTCTTGCATCCTACCTCTTACGTCGTGGTGGTGCAACTGCCATTCAAAGCCTTTACGATTATTTCATCGGACCAGAGATGGCTCCTGAGATACGCGAACAAATTGGCGAAAGTATGTTCTCATTCGTTTCCCAATCAGCAAGTGCGTCGTGTGCAATTTTCTCTAATAGTGCTAATAGTGCTTGTGTGATGCTCATGGAATAACCCATTTCAGGTCGTCAAGAGTTTCTAAATCTAGTTGTTGGCCACCCATGGATCTTCGCGTTGTTCCCGAACCGTACATATGTATCTGTGCGCCGTAACTTGCCTCATTATGATTATCCCGGTTTTATAAAACAGGTGTGATAAATTCTGTAAAAGTTCGGATGTTAATCTCCACAAAACTCGCATCGAAACCCAGTTATATCATATCATGATTGCGTTTTCAGCACTTCCCCGATTTGGATGTGCTGCGTCCATCATCAGCTCGTGGATACGGACCTCGTCCAATTGCCCGTTCAATGTCTGCTCATCAACCACTGGTCCAAGCACTTTCAAATAACCGCGGTGCAGCTGTAGCTGGATCGTTAGTGCAGGCAGGCAGTCGTCCTGTATCTTTATGGGACAGCAGAAACAGTATGCCACAGGTTTGTTGTACCGAAAGCATAACATCAGGTTCAGTTGACCCCACATCTGTGTGCTCGATCTTTTTTCTTCTTTCAGACTATTGGATCCCTGCATAGTCCAGCAGAACAGCAGTGGAGTCCCGTCGATCCAATGTTCTCGCCGGCATGGCCGACACGCTCAACATCGATGGGCGAACGCACCGCTGTGCTTGCCCCCGCACTGCCGAATGGTGGCGGGGGAGTAACAGGTGTTATTGGGTCTGCGCCTGGCGCTGGCGGCACCATAGGTCAGAGCAAGGTGTGTTGAATACTGGCGGTTTTTATATCTCATCAGAGCAAGGTGTGTTGAATACTGGCTGTTTTTACATCTCAAGGGGCTGGTGAACTTGTTTTTCCCGGTGTGGGATATGTATCGGTGCGTAATTATCAAGCCGTTTCCGAGCAATACATGAAAAAAACTGACTTCTAAACATCGTGTGGAATGGGTGAAATGTCCGCTTTGTTCTGTTCCGCGGCAGCTGTCTGAGATTCTTATCTGTTAAAAAGGGTGAATGTGCTTTCGTCTGGGCTTCCAAGCATCTCGCCGATATTGAAGCGGAACCATCTTTTATGCACACTTAGAACTTCATTCGTGGTTATGGGCCGATAATCCATCAATATTGCGGAGTGGCTGCGCCAGAATCCTTTTTCGAAGTGGTCAACCCTAGAATTACAAACATAAGTGTATTGATCACCGCGCACCGCCACTCTTAACTCACCTAAAAACTTGAGTAAAGTAGATTCCTGTTGGATAAGTTTGTGTTTGAAAGGTAAACAGCAGATTTTCCTGAACATCAAAGTTGCCAACAGTATTGCTTGATAGTCATGCAGAGCTCAATGGAAGTTAGTATATCTCAGCGCAAATAAATGCAAAATGACTAATGTTGTATCTATTAATGTTAATGCTGTTGATGTTTCGCAGATATTGGTGAACGCAGCTGTCCAGACTGATGCGGTTCGCGCTGATTCCGGAACGTGCACATGCGGCTGTACTTGTGGTGGACGTGGCGGTCTGTCGCGTGCCAGTGGTGGGTCTGCCAGTCCGCCAAGTTTGGACAGTATCAGTCCATCATTGAATGATCGTACTTCTCCACCAATGAACACAAGTGGAGCTGTTAGCAGTGGAGATGGGAGTGCCACCGATCCTCCACCAACTATGCGCGCTTATGATCTGTTCGGTACCACCGAAATCTTTGCAGCGCGTCTTGGTTCAATGCGCATCAATTAGTGAACGAGTAGATTGTAGAGCCTACTTGTAGTTGGCAGCGACATATTCATGAATACTCGTCTATATTCAAAAAGACACGTTTGATTGCTTATTCCGTTTCTATGTTGTTTTCAACGCCCTGCGCGTTTTCTATTATGTTTAGTCGTATCATTGTTCAGCATCTCGGATGCTTTTCTCTCTTATGCCTTTGTGCCGTTTTGTTTGGCGGGTAGTGCGCGAGCTTATAACTTAGTCTGCAGGGCGCTCGCGACTGCGCACATCCCTCCCTCACCTGAAGACTTTCATTTCTAGTAGTGTTTAAGCCATTTTGTTTTGGCATTCTGTTTGTAGTAGCTTTATCTCGATCACTTAGAGATTTGCTACATGTGTATCACGCGTAGCGCTTCTAATCCCACCTCTTCCCTTCCCATACTGGCGCCTCTAGTCGCGGCCCTTTGCCATGCCCTACGGGCACATTTCCTTGATATCACTTATATACACTTGCTCATGTTTTTACCGTCTAATCGGTGTACCGTTGTGCTTTAGTCGTATCTCATATTTCTCCAAATACTATAGTTAACTTCAAAGATTATGACAGGCTATGGAAGATCTATGGGCAATCATGTCTGGAAAATTTTTGAGTTCTCAGAAAATGTTCTTGAATCTATTTTCGGATTTTTGCACCTGTGGATTACGATGCCGTCGTAATAATTGAAATAGACGCCGTATATGGCATGTTTGCCATCATAAAGCGTGTATCCGTCGCGAAGCGTTGCCAATATGATCCAAATGTCGATCAGTAATCATAATGGAATCATCGTGTATTATATGAGGCTCAAGTTTGTTTAGTGTTTATCGTTGCGATGTCAGACGCAGTCGGACAGAGCGAACCGCTCTTGTCAAATGATGTGTGTTTCATGATTACGTTGTTATTGGTTCTAATCATCATGTTCCGTGTGCGTTAGTGTATGACCTATACATTGTAGTCCATTAGAGGCGTATTGCCACCTTTCTACCCGGCAATATTCTCAATTTTCTTAATTGGTATTCGTTTTTCTTTCATTTTTGGTTTATTGATTATTGTGTTGTATTTATACTTCATTTAACTCATTTTCGGTTGCAATCGTCAGTGATTCATGCATCAGGTACCTTAACCATATTCGTGTATTACCCCAGCACGTGGTAGTGGCGGTGTCTCGAAGCGATCGCGCATTGTCCATCCAAGACAGTTTGTTCTGCCTGAGACAGCTGTAAAATAGTTTTTGATGAGAAATAGCGTCTTCGAGACACGGTTACAGCGCGTTGGTTTCTCGTGATTGCTGGTCACACAGGGGAAAAGCCCTACTGTGATGATATTTTGTAGTTAGATGTCTTTCCATTGTCTCGATTACGCGTTCAATATGTTGATCTGGACATAATAGCTATTACCGTGTTGATGCCCTTCCTGAAATGGGTAAATTTCTCTTATCGGCTCTGCCTTTATGTATCACTTGTCAATATTGGGTATGTATGGTCAATCTTCTGGGCGTCGACTGAAAAAAGATATATTTGTAATCTTTGGCCTTGACCATATATAGTCATGTCCATTTTATGGTACAACGAGCTATGCATTCATATTCTTATCGTGGCAGTAATCCATCCATCTGTATAATTTGTATCGTGTGAAGAATAACGAATAAAAATGGCCCTGCCATTAGTGTAGTTTGTTAGTGTGTGGTGATATTGGCGCAGCGGCAAGGTCAACGGTATCACTTCGAGGTCATAATTTTGAGTCGCCTGCAATGGTTGCAGACAAGATTAGCGCTGATAACGAGAGAGTTTGATGGATTGCTGAAAGACGGCCGGGCTGGAATATCAATGCTCGAAAAAAAAACTGTAACTGATGGTGTGTTAGTGATGACAGCTATCATTTCGTCCAAAAATTGTGGTTCACAGCCCAATGCTAGAATGTGTCGCGCATCAATTAAGAGTAGTTTTTGATTACCATACCATGGGTTTTAAGTGTCTACCATGGCGTCATGGACGCATCACTCACTTTGGAAAAATGGCATTTGGAATTTTCATTTTGATCACAAGACTCATCTCTACATATTCGAATGTGCAGACTTCATGAGGACAGGTAGGGGCCACCGTCGGCGGCTTGACGTCTGGTGAAAAGGATTCGCTGAGAAAATGTCGTCGTGCTAGCTAGATCTTAAAAGAGACCACTTAGAACGGCGGTCTATAGTGGTCTCACGGATGCTGGATTTACGGCAAAACATTCAGCTTCTTACGGAAATAAACTCGCACGGCTTTTCTGGCGCTGGGCTATATCCCTTGCTCTACCGAGATTCTTCGTTTGGACAGTTCTTTCACTGCACTGATGCGTCGTCCATGAAGTGACGATGTACTTCACAAGTGAGGAAATCTATAACGGCAGACTCTGGTGAAGTGCCTTAGGTAGCGCTATGGTGGAATCGGTGCAACTGGTTGAAAATGGTAATGATACATATCGACTGGGAGAGTCGTGGGGTTCGTAGAATAGTGGAATCTAAGGAAAAGCACTGGATATGAATCGATTTCGAGGCTGAGTCAAAGCGAGCGCATCAGAGGAACGAAGATTCCACGGTTTCACGTTTCTCTAATCGCTATTCCATATTTTCACGAATTTACTGATAGATATGTATCTAATCGTTTTATACGTTTCCGCAATTCCACCTTTTTTACCACAGAAAGACCGCCTTACAACGCTTTTTGCATTCAACGTCAGTATACATGATCGGTAAACATGGTAGTAAATAATCACTGTCTCCTTTTTTCATATCAGCTCTCGTGTTGGTGGTAGTTTCATTTCATTGAAGTTTTTCTTGAGGCATCGTCGTACAGCTCGATGACTGTGCAATACTCCTTACCAGCAGCAACAGCGTCGGGTTTGATTTGATCCCATTCTGATGAGATTTCGTAAATGCTCTCCCAAGTTCAGGAACTGCATTTCTACGTCTTTTACTGCTTTGGCGTGGGTCTGTGTGGAAGCTTGTAGTGACTGAGCTACTGATGTGGACGCTTGGATGCATATTATTGAATATTGCATATTTATGCTTTATTAAAGTTGGTCTCTCTCCAAATTAGAAACAGTTTTTCGTGCTGTGGGGATTGCTGGGGGACAGTAGCTCAACGCAGTGGTTGACAGAATTCCGTGGTTGATAAATTGCCTATAATTACATAGGATAATGCGAAGCTCAACTCTTGTATGTAAGGGAATTATTTGTCCACCTGGAGCTGCTTCCCCTGGGGTTGCGCAAAAAGTCACGCTAGCTCAGCTGTTGTCCTACGGCTCTTACAACACGGAGCTGTTTTCATTTTCAGTAACATTTGTTCCGCAACAGGGTGAACGAATGAGACGGTGATCCAGAGACAAACCGTAAGACGATTGGAATTTGTCTCTCATTCCAATCCCTATCGCGCCGCACGGTGTCATGACACCTTTCTGTTACCAGTTCCCGGATCTTTCAACTTTTCCTTTGGTACACGCCAGGTTCGACCAATATGTGGCGGTTGTGAGACCCTTTGCCTAAAACAAATTTGAATCGATGAAGCGTGAAAATGCTTCCCCCCGTGTACTTCATTGTGAAACCTTCTCACTCGTGTCCTTGTGCATCGTGGAAATAGGTTCATCAAAAGGCATTGGGTAGATCAATACATAGACAAACCTAAGGTTTACATAACCCTTAGGCCCGATCAAAACCTGGTCAAGTTCACAGTCAATATACTGGGTGGCCAGATCAAATACCGTCCATTTCGGGGTTCTTGGCAGGGCGTGGCCTACGGACATGGGTGAGAGTGTATCAAACTCTCTCACCCCGTCACACAATCTTACTCTTACCATGCACTCACACTCTTGCCACTCACCCATGTCCGTAGGCCCTGCCCTATCAAGCGCTCCGAATGGACACCTAGGCACTGGTGCAGGTGTGAGATAAATGGGTTTCTTAACATAATATCAATAATTGACATGGTACTTTCAGCTACACCATCATCACTCGAAATTTTTAATGCACTTTAGGGAAGTGACGACATAGAAGTGGAGTACTGCAGTGTCTTGTCACATATGGACAGGCTGCCTTTTAAGGTGAACTCGCTCAGCTTCTTTTTTACTTCCCGATTGCTCTGACTAGATCACGAACTTACTTGTAGAGCACTTTGACAGTTTTGTTGGGATTCACAGCACTAACGTGTGTGACACGATGGATGGATGTCTATAATCTGTTGGTGTGGCCTGAGAATATAGCGTTGAAGTTTAATTCGTGGTTTCGCGATGATGCCGTAAGTAGACACTTATTCTGAAGCCGCTGACCGAGTTCATTCCATTCCACCGTTACATAGCAATGTGGGATGGGTTACCGTCACTCTTGACTCACTTCCACTTCAAGTTTGGCAAAAAAAAAAATTATGAATAACCGAAAAGCTGTTAAAAATGCCCAAGCGTTAGCTCTTGTCCTTCTATTAGTGTTGCGTATAGGGATAAAGTCAGGGTAACGTCATCTTCCCTTATTATTGTCCTGGGATCAAAGATATGTACACTCCATTTCGGAGGGCCTGATAAGGCGTGGCCCACGGACTTGGGTGAGAGTGTATCAAACTCTCTCACCCCGCCACACTTTCTCACTCTCGCCACTCACTCATATCCATAGGCCACGCCCTATCAACGCTCCGAAATGGAGTATAGGCTAAACGAATCGCGTCATTTATGTAGAAGAAAAATAGGTGCCATACAAGTTAAGGGGTGCAAGTTGGGGTGTATGTTGGAACACACGAATTCAGACCTCGGACTGAGGTCGGCTCACCGCGCGCGGCGACGCTTTGCGAATTGTCCGAGTGTTCTCAAGGGTGCCCGCTCTGACAAGTTGCCAAGCTGTGGTTCACCCCACTTCATCGATCGATACGACTATTGCTTTGCGCTCGGCACTCTGCTATTTCGCTGAACTAGAGTTTTGTCTTTGTTTTTACCTGTTATTACCTGATTTCAGTCCGCCGCGCGCGAATGGGCGCGGCCACCGCGTGACCCAGTGACCTCAATGATCGTGTGTCCCAACCGTCACCCTGCAAGTTGTGACTTTGGGACATAACATGTCCTCACATGGATCATATTCAACAGTAGCACACTAGCTCCACAAGATTATACATGTATATAAGGTGGAGGCACACGTTATTGAAATGTCAATCATGTAAAGGTATAGGATTAATCAAAGTTTAACAATTGCCCCCCCCCCCTCCTCATTATTACTGTACCAGGAAGTGTGCGACTCGATTATGAGCTCAAGTGCATATAGGCCAGCAGCCCAGTCGAAAATCCCATCATCAGTCTACATCAAAGTAACCTTGAAACACCTCAATACGGAAAAGTGGTGTATGGAATTCCTTTAGCTGACTCCCATGAAAGCTCGAATGGTTCGACATTCGGTTTATCGCTATCTTTTATTAGCCTATATTCTTCTTTTACGAGATGTTTCAATTCCTATCAAAAAACAATTTCCCACATATCAACATCTCATTGAGGGTAAACTACTCACCAAGTACGTTCATTGATTTGTAATTTCTTTCTATTTTTAGCACTTGAGTGTTAATAGCCTTTGATCCGCTGTTCGCATAATTTTCTTTCAGAGAAGAGCTCGCATTAATGGAAACTAGCAATATTGATCCAAATTACTGCCGTTATTGGATGCCTCTTTTATGGGTTTGTCAAATTGTGAAGAAATATTACAAGTATCAAAATACTACTCTTAAAACATTCAACTTGAGAGGCGTGTTGACCACACATGTAAACTATGGGATTGACGTCCCTGAAGTGATCGAGACATCTGTCTCCTAGAGATCTGGTAAATAGTGTCGGGCAGCTAATAAAGGCATGCTGATTTTGAGTAAAATCGACTGACTAGAGTCATACTCTTCGGCGGCAGGACGTGGCTGCGTTCACAGGCAGCGAGGGAGAGTGGCACGGGGGAGGTGGAGATGACGCAGGCAACGAGGCAGGGTGGCATAGGCGGAGACGCAGAGATACGCAGCCACGCGTTGCCACCGGCACCGCAGAGTGCGACCGCGGCCTAACTGGTTGAGCGACATGCAGCTCTCCTTACATCTCATCTCATGAAGGAACAACTACACACCTCAGCGACAATTTAAAAAATTTTTCCAATTTTATTTTTGGTATCTAGACGAACTGCATCATTACGAACGACACCCGTCATGCAGCAAGCGCATTTTGGCCAATTCGTGAGCGAGGTGAAGTTTTAATTGTGTTTTCCAGAAAAAAGTTTATTCAAAAATTAAAAAAAAACGTGACCATTTCAGATCAGTCGTGTGCGTGGCAAACTTGGTGATATCCTTTCCTACGACTGGATTCCAATGCCTCTTGCCAGTACCCAGGTAATCCACCACTGCATAACTCCTACATAACTGCGCCTACAAGTCCGCTTAAACCTTGCAATTGATTTTCCGATGCTGTAGTCATCGCGAGTAAGGGGGGGGGGGCGTTATGACCTGTACTTTACATATCATACATGTATATATTATCCTGTACTTACTATTATCATATACCATTACGGCAAGGCTAACTACATCGAATAGCTCCAAATAATCGAATCAGACTGATAGAGATTTTTGCCTAAGCCCACGGAGAGAGAGGTGGGATAGGATGGATGGATCCATTTGTTTATGCTTGAGAAGAGTCTTTGTATCGAAGAGTTGGTCCAATCGAATTGTATATAAATCCTTCCCTACTAGACTTAGGCGGATTCCACATCTTCTATGCATAAAGAACCCTCAAAATGTGGTGTAGGGATGAAGCCGTAGCTTTCCATCGCTTTAGGACGCGTTCATACTTTGCGCAGGCGGCGATGGCTGCAATTTGGCGCCGGCACCGCCGTCGTCGCGAATGCAACGCTAGTGCGCAAAGTATGAACGCGACCATACAGGATCATACGGGTATAGATATGATAGCTGTAGAGTCATGTTACTTTTCAGAATGCATTAATGTAACCCTTCCCCGTTCTTCCACAACAAAATTGTTGTGTACTTTTAATTTAGACGATAACATTTGCCGTTTATTCTTTTCTCATAGTCGACGGGATGCTTCAGACTTATCCCTTTTGTTCGTGAGTGAACAATCGTATTTTGTTTATTTCTCAAGCTTCATTTGCAATAAGGAGTGGAGTGGTGCAGAGACAGGTGGCGCCCACTCAAACTCTCATGGTGCGGGGATCGAATCGTGAATCAACGTCCGCCGATGCTAATCAAATCTTCCATCTTTCTGGGGTGAGGCTTGGCTCCAGACTGCTCTGGAAGGACAAAAGCACTGCCTTGTACATCGGCTAGCCCCCGCTAGTCAATGTGTAGGCCTAAACGCATTTACCTACCACCACGATTCTGAATGGTTGGACTATATATTCCAACAAAAGATTAATAAAGCCATAAACTTTATCCGTAATCTTTTCTATTCACAATAAACTAAACTAAACTTGAGTTGATTTGATTTATAGCTGTTATCTTATTCATATGTTTTATAAGAGCGAAGCTTTGACAAAAAAGTGGAACCAGGTGATATGAAATGACCGTGGAAGAGTGCGAGTAAACGCATTCAAAGTAGATGGCATAATGGTTGGAGTGGCTACAACGCCAGCGCCCGATCCTCATAGGTCCGCCGGTAGGAGGGGCTCAGCTGGATCATCATTGATGGGATAGCACTGAAGGGTATGTCACCTCTGCTCTTCGTAGGCTCCGAAGTGCGTCATTGCCACATACGTTTTCTTGCCAGTGAGGATTTAGCTGAGACGGAATGAGCTCTTGTGAATGAATCTCACTCCCAGTAAGCACTCTCTACATATTTGAGAGAACTGAGGAGCTCATTGAGACCGCGTTCATACTCAGCGCCGGCAGGGCGTGGTGCGCTCACAGGCAGTGAGCAGAATGGCACGGGAAGATGCAGAGACGACGCAGGCAATGAGGCAGGGTGGCATAGGCGGAGACGCACAGAAACACAGCCACGCCCTGCCGCCGGTACCGCACAGTATAAACACCGTCTAAGAGAACTTCGAGAGCGGAAGATTGCTCTACTTCCGCTGATACAGCTGAAAATTTTTTCCCCCAACTCCTTCTATCCATATTCATTTATAGAACTAATCATGACTGGAGTATAATGGCCACATTAACGCGTTTCGGATTTAGTCTACTTTCAAACACTTTCTTATTGGGATGGCTGAAATGCGCTCAAGTGATCCTGAATCCGTTTGGTATAGATGACGACGATTTTGAGGTGAGTGCATTCGCTCATCTTTCAAAATTATTTTATCGTAAAGGTATTAGATTTCACCGCAAGAAAACGTCTACTTTACTACAGAGGACTTCATAGCTATCCAAGACCAGATAGGAGCAACGGCAAATATCTGTATTACGGGGGAAAGGGGGGGGGGGGTGGAAGAAAGGCAGCAGTAACAGAAACATGGCTTAACTGGCTGACTTGTCAATCTAGAGCGATTGTGAGTCAAAGGCATTCTTGAGCAACCACGGGGGTGGCAACCTGCCCTTGCCTGGCTGATGTGTCTGACCAGAGCTCGGGGTTCCCCTCGGCATCTGGAAACTTCTGCTTTTTGCATTTAGCATATGATCCTATCTCTGAACCTTCCAGCCTGCACGACCTAGGTACAGACCATTTCGGAGCGCTTGATAGGGCGTGGCCTACGGACTTGAGTGAGAGTGCATCAAACGCTCCCCCGCCCCACACTTCCACTCTCGCCACTCAGGCCACTCCCTATCAAGCGCTCCGAAATGGACTGTACTTAATGACGTGTGCGACAGACTGCATACCATGTCGCAAAGGCTCAAAGAACGGTTCCTCTTTGCATGTAGGCCACGTACCCATGCAGCTGATGCTATCACTTCGAGTAGAATCGAAAGACGTGGCTTGACCGTAAAAAGCACATCATTTAATTCGATTGCACACTAGTAATGGCTATCATACAAAACGGCTAACATTAAGGCTTGTGCATTGATTGACATGTATCAGCGATCGTTGGCTGCTATACTCA
This sequence comes from Trichostrongylus colubriformis, assembly GCA_963978905.1. Classification (NCBI taxonomy): domain Eukaryota; kingdom Metazoa; phylum Nematoda; class Chromadorea; order Rhabditida; family Trichostrongylidae; genus Trichostrongylus; species Trichostrongylus colubriformis. The sequence continues at coordinate 56,591,408 of OZ022256.1, read as the reverse complement.
CCAGGCCAGAAACGCTGCAACCGATTGGTAGACGTGTATATCGTCGACTACCACATACCGTAGGCAGTGCTCTTATGGGGTGAGATTTCTGCTGTGTAAAATAACTTTTTTAGAGACAAAAATTCCTGATACTTTAGAGGAACCAGTGAAACATCACTAGTTGGTTCAATGGCTCATAAGGCACTACCACACTTGGGACAAGAACTATTTAGGAAGCGTCAAGTATAAGGCGATACTTTGTAAAAATTCTTTGATGATAGCAAACTACTATATATCTATTAACTTTAATTAAATCTATCACTATTATTATTTTTGCTTGTCGTATTTTTGAAACGATTTTTGGAACAGGGCCCTGTACACTAATGAACACCAACTTGTCAAAGGTGCGCTCATCACAGATAATAGTGAAAGTAAACTTTACTACAAAATCACTGAAACATCAAATACCTCAATAGCACCCCTCATTTTGACAACACCGACGATACTATCACCTAAGCAATTATTTTGACACTACGAATTGAAACACTTCGGAATAACCCGTAACTAATATTGTCGAGATTAAAAGAAAGCGATAACACAATGTCTCACTAGTGAGCACTTATGCTACTGAATAGAACCAAGATTAGTCACAATTTTGTTTACTAGGGTACAAGATAACAGGGAAACAAAAGGAGACCGAGGAACAATGCATACGGAGAAGCAGCCATCAATAACTATCAGATACATACAAATCCTCGAGCAACTATAAACAATATATTGTTCCGAGTGAAGATACATCCTCGAGAATGCTGCCTCCTTATTAGTTCAAAGAACTCAAAATTTAAAAATTACTTACTAAGAGTGGAGTAAAACAGAAGCTAATCAACCTGAAATGCTGCATAGGGTATATTCAAAAGATTTTCGTTCAAGAATATTGTATAATATCGCTGCTGAGTAATCGAAATATCCACTTAAACAGGTAGTGAACAAAGTGTACAGCTTTAAATAACAGAAAGTGGTTCTCACTTGGAGATGGAATATGGTGCTTGCATGAAATATGATGTACAAAGGAATAACAGCGTTACCTCAGAACACAGCTTTCTGCGTCGGTGCTATAACACAGAAAGCTAAAATTTAAGAAAGGGGGAAGCCCAACAAGCTCCTTGGCACTAACGCTCTCATACCAACATAAGACTGAGTGAGTTCCAAAGTCCAAATTACTATTTTGATAGGTTTGGGGGAGGTTGCCTCTTTTTAAACCCAAATCGGGTTTTAAGTTGATGAAGAAGAGGCAGAGGAAAACAATGATAAATAGCAGGAAAGAAAATCCGGTAAAGGCCTTGGCAGAAAAACACGATTTTGACTCATACTGAATACTCTGGTGGCCAATATGGAGGTAAAGAATTCCGAATGCTCCATGTTCACATATCAGTGATACGGAAGGAACGGAATTCAAACGACTACAGCGTGTCTTATGCTACTGAAGAAAATTGCGACCCCCTCGTAAGACTATGATCTACCCTACGAGGTTTCAAACCATGAATTATAGACAGAAAAGCTGAAAAGAACAAGATGAAAGGCCAGAAAACGTAACAAAGAATGATGGAGATATAAAGGGAGAATGCTTCATCTCACAGAAATGTAAAAGGAAAACGTTCGCTGACAGCACCACTGCTGATTGAAAAACAAAAATCTGACCAAATATAGTATTGCTGGCCATGAACCAACAGTTGACTGAACAAACCAGCTGGAAAATCGGGTCTGTCTTCCTTCAATATCCAACAATTCGATACTCGTCAGTCCATCAGCCAGTAAAAGTAAACTCTGCTATTTCGCAAAACCGATAGTTGCCATCCAAGTGAATTTCAATACATCTTTTCGTGAATACTGCTCAAGCCTGTTCGGAAACAGCGTTTCGCCACTGGGCTATTTGAAGAGGAATCAGTGCCACTGCATCATCATTGTCAAGATCCTCGGATGCAACGAATTGGAAGTTCTTAAAAAAAGTGGTTCTTCAAAGGTATCACAAATTAACTGAAGTAGTCATAAAGAAGGTAATAAACCTGTCTAGCTAGGGGTCGACCGTCAGAGTGCTTAATAACCGGAGATTCCAAAGCCTTCACACTTGCAAATTCCCGATCCTAAAGAGAACTTAGAGATCGCTCGAAACATTCTAGACATTGCTCAACTACCTTTCCAATTCCAATAGCGAGTATACTCATTGGATGTGGAGAAGAATCCACGATGGCGTCGATAGTACGCCGTGGTTTCGTTAGCCCACCGTCAGTAAGAATCAACAAGACAAAGTACAAGCCAAGTCGACGTCTTGACTCCGCTTTTGCGAACCTGTAAGGGCTTATCTCTCCTCCAGTAGAGTTCTGCGAGATACTCTCTCAGAGAAAAACTTACTTCGACACATGATATATAACCTCGGAAAAATCTGTCGGTGCAAAAGGTTGGACTGCCATCGTTGCGGTACGATAAGCTTCCAACAGCCCCTTTATGCCATCAACTTGAGGATCGGTATGAGAGCCACTCTAAACAGCACAGAATGAAGTCAAATTCCCAGAATCCAACTAAATGTGAAAAAATCTAGCAGAAATGTTCTTGCAGTAGCTCAACTACAGGAGAGGACGGTGTCAAAGACACCAATCGCGATATCCCCGAAAATTCCCAAGCAAAATAAAGTGGAGCACGACGACAAAAAGATGAGAAAGAAATATCGTTTCGCAAGAATCCACGAAGGTGGAAGATAAAATGTAAAAAACTATAACAGGTGTGCTTACCAAAGCAAAACACTGCGATAACTCAAATCGAGGCTCTGTTCGTGCACCAAAACCGAGTGCACCTAGAATACAAGAACATTACGATTATGAAAACGCTTAGAGAATAAGCGCGGTGATACCTATTCTTGAATGAGCCATATAACCAAGGAATAGCGGTGTAAGCCGAAGCATTACGTTCACATACGGGCTTGGAGCGTGTGGATGAATAAAGTGCAGCGAATCAGGTTGATTGGGGTTTCCGTTTGATGCCGTCATATCTATCGCCATAGTAAGGTGAAGATGAGTGCTGCAGATACACTTTTTCAAACACATGCAACCATTCTGAACTCAGATTTTAAGAGGTTGTCTTTCGCAGTGGCCTATGGGTTGAGATGAAAACTATCAACCAGTTAATAGCGCGGGTCAAAGCAGTGTCAACAGCCGAAAAACGAAATTTCAGTTAATAACGATAAGCTATTCGGAAATCCCAATCAAAATCTGTCATAAATAAGTAATTCAATCCAAGCAAACTGTGTCATCAAGACATGCGCACTTTCCTACACACCTGACGGTCTAACAGCTGTCAAATCAGGCAAACGTCAAGGTGACGACTGACCTATTGTTGACTGCACTGAAAAATGATTCTCCGTGGCTAAGTTCCATAAATTCAAGCTCAACACTCATTTTTTCAGATATGCGTTTGCCTTCGAAGTTCATAAGCTGAAAGAGAAAAGTTTTTTGTAGGAACACTAAGTTAAAATTGAAATCACAAACCAACCATATACGAATTCAAAGCTCCAACGCCCCGTTCCAGCTGCGCCATCGACGTGCTACAAAAACCTTAAAAAGACGTTAAAAAGTAGGCATTGGAAAGCGATGAATAAAGAACATAGATACTCGTGAAACATATACAAATTACTCACCTATGAGCGTGTCTGCAGCATTTACATTCTGATTATAAACGTGTATTTGTAAAGCGCCTTGTGTATAGAACTGGATCACATGTACAGGGACGGAAAATTCCTTCCATTTCGGATTCTTCTCCTTTACAACTTCACTTTTGTATAGCAGTATAGTCCGTTTTTCGATCCTCAGCACAAGGATCATGTAAGGGGCTACGGGATGATGTTCTCGTACTTGAAGATGATTCCCTCGAAATTTGAGCTTAACGTAGTGGGCATAAAAATCAGGAACATTAATGTACAGATCTATGGCGGCCGATAGGGTCAGTGGGAGAGAGAGCACTCCCTTATTAGCCAGGATCGTGGCCACATCAGTGTAGGCCTCACCTATTCGGTGCTGAAATGCACCCGTGTCGTCTCTCACGCAATACCTGAAACAACACTTTAATGGGTGAAAATACTGTATTGTAGGAGGAAATGGGAGAAAACTGACACCGATACTTTCAATCGCCCTAATTTATCGAATCGATAATTCAGCGAGCACTTATGTTGAAATGTGACGTTTGTTTGGCCGATGACTGTTTCTGTCTGAGCGATCTATAATGGACCGGAATAGCAAGGTATTAAAAACGATATATCTGAGAACAAAACAAATTGAGTGAGCCTATTAATCCGACGAGTTTTTTCTTGAAAAAATACATCTATAAAAAGCAGCGCGTAACCGAAGAAGCATGAACAGCCTTGCAACAGGCTACTGGCAAGAATGAAGTGCAACTGTACACCCGACCTTCAACTAATGGAAGAAATTATCTTTTCGAGGTTCGCAGTTCAAAAATACTATCAAATGGAGTTGAATTTAGAAATGGTAAACAAAACAGAAACTTGCACACTCAAGTAGAACGTTAGGTAAGCGATGGTTTTGTAAACTCATGTACAACTCGTTACTGCCATTGCCAAGATGAGGTTCATCAATGAGTAAAAACCAACAGGACCTAGAAAATCAAATGTCATTACCTCCACGTAGGAATTGTTCAGTTCATAGTGTTCTTGTATGCTTGCTCGGATTCCTGTCGCTGCCTCTTCAGGTGAGACATTTCTAAACAAACAACGTCACTCAACATCTTGAGCGCATTCACAGCAGACAATATACTGCAATTCCTTCACATCCTTTGCAAAGCAGCAACTCGCTCATTCGAAAGCTAAAGGAAGTCGCACGAAAAAGGACATTGCGTCCCCTGACAGTTTTTCCTAAACAATGCCGGCATATAAAGGATCACCTCGTAATCAGCCAGTGAAGTCCAGCAGCACTACGGGTGTTCGGACAAAGCTCTTTATACAAGACTGGATACGAGGGATAGAAATAACGAAATGGATGATCAAGTAGTTTTCTTTCCACACGCCATGACAAGGTCTGACAGGAAACGACACCATAAAAGTTATGGTGTGGGAACTTCAAGCAGCAAGTGACATGATTATTAGGGAGTTCTGGCAGAAAGGCATGTTCAGAAGCACAAGCACGCTGAACTCCATTACTTCGAATTACACGTAATGCTTACTGGAATGAACTCATTCGGATTCACCTTCCAGAAGAGTCCGTATGAGAAAAAATAGCGGGTAAGGCAGTGTTCATAGTTCACGATTCAGGCGATCACGCGATTCAGGCGGAAGGAAAAAGATACATATTGATTGGGTGATTCAGGCGATCACGCGATCGCGTAAAGCACGCGATCGCGTGGATCACGCGATCGCCTGAATCGTGAACTATGAACACTGCCTAAGGCCGCCGTCTGACCTCGCGAGTTTGCATATTGGCGATTTTGCGGGGTCGCATATCGTGAGGTAGTAGTATCGCGTGCGAAGGTGCGGGGTGGCGTATCGTAAGGTAGTGGTATCACGCGGGAAGGTGTGACGTCGAAATCGCAAATCCGCAGAATCGCAAAAACGCAATATCGAGAAGTCTAACGGCAGCCTGTGGGATTGCAGAAAAAGTGAAGATTATGCCGAGAGAAGGCGACGATCAGTGGGTTACCGCTCACCTCAGTATAGGTACCCGTAAAGACTATGAAAGCTTTTTAAGGACAACTGTACCTGACGCGTAGCGAGAGTTCAAGTGCAAAGGCCGCCATTCAGCCGTCACCCCTCGAGGTTGAGATACGATGATGAGAGATTGGTGTCGGACCGCCCAAAGTCTTAGTCACTCGAGTATCGATTGAACTGCCTTGTGGTGCTGAATTGTCAATTGCGAACAAATCAGGAAAAATATTTGACAAGTGGAACATTCGAAAACATGCAGAAGAAAAAGGTGACAAAAAAGGAAAATTTCACGAAAACTTTCGGAATCACAACAATGTCAGAGGTGAGACGCATATGGTTTGCAGCGATGCAAAAATTCATTTTTAACGATGGCGGCATAAGGTTAGAAAGTAAAGAAGAAGGGTTGGCTGCACTTCGTAAGCAATGGAATGCTTAAAAAGCAAAAAAAAAAAAAACTCTGAAGGGGACATTGGGCGCCAAAACGGCCCGTTCCACGATCGAAGAATTATTCGCTCGGAAGATTTCGGAAAACTTCGAAGGTTTTCGGAAACCTTGGACAATTCAGATCAAACTGTTGCCCGCTCTCATCTATGACTACAGCACCCATTTTGTTTTGGGTGCACGGAAAAACGGCGAAGAACAAAAAGAAACCGGAAGAGAGACACCCGCGTCGACCCAATTTGTCAGCATTTGTGTCGCAGACAATTTATAAAGCCATCAACTCGAATGGAAAGTGCAAATGTGCAAACAAAGAAGGAGGGAAAATTTAAAAATACGCTCCGCTGCAAATTACGGTGACTGGTCCTTTAATTCCTTGGGTCACAGTTTCTTTTCGGGCTGCGGAGCGGTCGATCTCAACTCAACTTTTTATTCTATTCGGTGGCTCTTTTAAAGGTCAAGGAGATGAATCGGATAATAAGAAGTCAAATATTGAAGGCAAGTTCTTTCGATCACAAATTTAGTTGCTTTCTAGGCCACTCATGAGATGAATGATTGCATCACTTAATTTCTTTGAAATTGCCCTTCGTAAACATTAGAAAACCATTATTTTTTTAACAGTATGGGTTGTTTAGCCGACAAAAAGATGGCAGTCCGCTCTGACTGCTGCTCGCAATGTGTTCTTTCCTGAAACCGTGGTCACTACATTGCCAAGTGGCTTCCGTATTGCCACTGAAGATACTAAAATTCCTACAGCTACTGTAAGTGCTTGTTTATTTTTTATTGTTCTGAATATCGCTGCATGACGTTTCGATTCGGATGAATGGAATCAGTCAATCTGATCACTTTGCTTTCTGCTGAGAGCAATTGTCTCGTTCCCATATCGGATCAATTAAAGTGCGCGGATAGGGGAGACGCAACTTCCCACCGGTATCGAAGCTCCTTTCCTCCCTAGGCTCAGGCTAAAATTCATATCTCCTCCTCCCCATGAAAAGCCATCTGTCCCATCTGCTTTAGCCTTACAATAAGTCCAGGGAGGGGAGGGAGCTTCGATGTCGGTGGAAATTTTGCGTCTCTCCCCCCCCCCCCCCACTTAAATTGTCTCCCATATCACATGATTACCAAAATTCCTGTTTTCCCTCCTTCCTTCGATGCTGTTGTTATGATGGTTACATTAGTCTATATTCAATAGTGCTGATCGCATTGTGGAAACTGAGTCATCTTTACCGCGTTGAATAGATTGTCTTGCTATCAAATTTTCCCATATGCGGAAAACTAGTTCTGCAGTGTTTGCCGTGATTTGAAAATTCGAGCGAGGAGTTATGAAGTTCGACAGCAAAGAAATGAAAAAAATCGTATCAATCTACCGTACTTTTCTTCAGATCGGTGTGTGGATAGATGCCGGTTCAAGGTACGAAAACGAAAAAAATAATGGAACAGCTCATTTCTTGGAGCACATGGCCTTCAAGGTGGGTCTGAGTACTAGCAGTAACGAGAATATCTCTATGAATAAACGGAATGTGATCTGTCTCGAGCAATCCGTAGTTCACTTTTTGTTGGGCTGAATGCTCTTCAGTGAGCTTTCATTTCTAGAAAACTCTGTGTTCTAGGGTACGTCTCGTCGTACAAGAAACGAATTAGAGCTGGAAGTTGAAAATATCGGTGCTCATTTGAATGCATACACATCCCGTGAACAAACTGTTTACTATGCTAAATGCTTTTCCACTGATCTCGAACATTGTGAGTTCTTTGAGGCATCCCAGGAAAGGATCCAGACCGAATAAGTCATTTTTCGATGAGCTGCTTCCAAGGAAGAGGATTGGAAACCGGGGGTGAAGACAGGGAGAAAAGTTGTGACTACGTGTAACACCTTCATAAGACTGTGCTTCATAATTCAGCTGTCGACATTCTATCCGATATTTTATTGAATAGCAATTTGAATCAACGAGATATTGAAGCGGAACGCAGCGTCATTTTGCGAGAAATGCAGGAAGTGGAACAGAACTTCCAGGTATGTTTTCACGCTACGGTTAGGATAACATATGGGCCGTCAGTTAATCTATATTACCCACAAAAACTTGTCGAGATGTGCCAAGGCACTGGCGACTTGATATGTTGTGGGACACCAGTGATGCTCCTGTATTGATAAATTGGCGCGTCGTTTGTTAGCCAATCACTACAAGCTTTTGCCCATAACTCAGCATACTTGTAACAACTTTTGCATCGCGGGCGCGGCGAAAATCAGCAGCTATCAGCATTCAAAAATATCAAAATCAATAGCTACGAAAGTTTTTATTGATTGAAATTTTAGAAGTTCATTCTGTACAGTTGCAGTATCGTGTTTCGAGGAAAAAGTACAGCCTACCCTCAGAGTACTATCTCATAGACTTTCACTTTCACTGTATTTGTCTGTTTTAGGAAGTCGTTTTCGATCATCTCCATACAGGTGTCTTCGAAGGTAGCCCTTTGTCAATGACTATACTTGGACCTGTGGAAAATATCAAGTAGGTCAAAAAAATTCTTGGGGTCGTGCTTCCGATTTGGTCATTATTCATCATTTTCTTTCGCATTCTAAACAAGCTTTCTTAAAATGTCTCAAACAAAGGCCTGGTGCTTTTTTACCCCATAAGTGTAGCGAAATACCGTCGCAATGATGTCATGGGCAAAATACCTTTAACTATTACATTGCTAAGCTTCGCGGTGAAATTCACAATTCTCTAGCGCTTTTCGTAGATTCATTCATAGGAGTGACCTCCTCATTGTAGGTGACTACATTTGAATCCGTGAATTCTATCATGGATAGCTATCTTTCAGCCTGCCAGTAACAGCTGATGAAAACATAATTTTTCGATCGTGGAAGGGGATAATTATGTGCTCTTTCATCAGTAATTCCGATGTTAAGTGTCATTTTAGCTCGATACAACGTAATGATCTCACTGAATACATTCAAACTCATTATCGGTCCGGGCGTATGGTACTGAGCGCCGCAGGAGGAGTACGCCATGATGAGGTATTTTTTTTTGTAGTTTTGTAATGTAATTTTTTTGTACTTCTGTTCACTTTCTGTTCATCCATTTTCCATTTCCGTTTATCCATTTATCGTTATTTATTCTTAGGTAGTTCGATTAGCTGAGAAATATTTTGGTAACCTAAAGCATGGGGATGCGTCCGCAAATTTCCATCCAGCAGCGTACAAACCTTGCCAGGTCTGGTTGCTATAGGAGCGTGTCTCGATTTACCTATTAGCTTCTTTTTGCCGAATCTATACTTCGCCTTATTCATTCAGATACACTTACCTGTCGATGGAATGGATTCAATTTATGGTGCAATGGTGGTTGAAGGTGTTTCTTGGACGCATGAGGATAATCTGGCGTTAATGGTGGCGAATACTGTGAGGTTTCCTCTAGTTCAGCTCTCCTGTAGGAGGAACCCCGAAGATAAATGGCCGTTACAGCTCATCGGAGAGTGGGACAGGAGCCGTGGATTCGGAGTGAATGCCCCATCTCGACTAGCGGTCCGCCTTGGTCGGAACGCCGGTGTACAGTCATTCCAGGCATTCAATACATGCTATAAGGTTAGTAAAAGGTGTTATCATGTTAGGATGAAAAATTTCAAGTCTCAACTCCGGAGTTACCACCGTTTTATCATTTGTTCCACAAAGTAGATACTAATAGACGGAGGTTTAGGGAAATATCTAGCAGATATCAAGACATTTTCAAGTTTCAGATTCATGTATCATCACAACAGATATCTCTCTTTTACATTCAAGCACTTGCTTCCCATAAAACTTTGATGCAAGTCAGCGTAGGAATCGATTAAGGGTAATTCGGCATCCACCGTGATCTAAAATCCTCCAATATGGGTATAGAATTTCAAAGATCCTGTCTAAAAGTGGATGCGGCAAGCTAAGTGAGTAGTCTCTTGTGAGTGTTCACCAGTGAGTATACTGGATAGCTGTCTGACATGACCGTTGTGTGGTTCGTGAATGACACCTCTCTAAGGTCTTATTCCAGTCATACTCTTTGTATCGCGCGAGCGACTGCTACTGGGAGCATGGTAGTCATGGCCATGATTCTCTGACACATGTCGCAAGATCATTGCGAAGCGATCAAATATGCAGCTGGGTATATCTTTCAATCTCACGTTTATAAGCGTGAGGTTGTCTTAGGTGCCCGGACAGTACCCACGATTTGTATGGTTCATGTCAAGGTCGCATCGTTCATCCTCAAGTTGAATAGTTTGAAAGTCTAAATATAATTAATTAAGGTAATCTGTATACATTTTACAGGATACTGGCCTCATTGGTGTTTACTTCGTTGCAGAAGAGTCCGCCTCTGAGGGATTAGTTGATGCTGTGGTGGATGAATGGCGTTGGTTAGCCAATGGTGAGTGATTATCTCAACAGAGTGAATTGATCGCACTGTTGCATTCTCCTTTTTCTTTTCTCTTTTCTTTCTTTCTGCAGTTTTGCACTACATTTTTGATTTTTTTTTCGTATTTGAGAAGTTGATGCTGAGCAAGTAGAGTGTGGAAAGCGAACACTGTTGACAAATCTCCTGTTAATGCTGGATGGCTCCACACCGATTTGTGAAGACATAGGACGCCAACTGCTGTGCTATGGGAGGCGGATTACTGTACCCGAATTGGAGCTACGGATTCAGGTTTCTAAAGATTTCCTCTATGAGTGTTTGTCAGGCGTGAAGTAGGAAAATCGGCTAAATGATACCCAAGCCTAGAAACTAATTATCTGTCTTACGCCGATGACTTAGATCGAGAGCCTTTGCTGGCGAAATCGCTAGCACCAACTTGCTCTATGGAAGGCTGTTTTAATCGTTCTTCGAATTGGGAGAAGTGTGTAGATCTTGCCCAACTGATTTCTTTCACTTGATGAGCATTTTCGCGTGAAAGAAATATCGTTGTCATCACGTCCGTCATCTCAAAAGCACCTTTCCATGACATGATCAATGATGTGCTCGCACGCTTCCGCCATTACACATTCACAATGTACACTCGTTTTCGACAAGACCGAAAATATCACGCTGTTAGCGCGGAGCGTCCGATTAAGATCAACGAGGGGCCTGAAATATGTGCCAAATTATTACAGCGTGGGGTAGTGTTTGAAATCGGAGGTCTTGGAAACTGATTTTCATCAGGAAAAGGTTTCTTAAAGGGAACAGTCGTCTCAAATCACTTTTTTGTTGAAGGGCATACGTACTTTTCGAATCTCCTTTCTTTAAGGAGATTTGGCAGTAGTACTTTTTCTAGCTTTTGGGTATGTTTTTTGAGTTCAGAATGGCTCTAGTTGTCACGGATGATCTGTTAGGTGGAAATGGTGCCGATCAGCGTTTGAAATGTGATGAAAGTTTTCGGTGATGCTAAAGTTCGTGTAATTGTCAGGCATTCAGGCAATAGACGTTGAGACTGTACGAAATGCGTGTAAAAAGACATTTATGGATGGTCGAGTGGCGACAACAGTAATAGGTAGGTTGAGTTTCAGAGAAGCTTTAGTTGGTATAGCTATAATTAGAAAAAAGCTCTAGAAAAACATGTCAAATTCTTCCAATTAGATTTTTATCCTTTTGTTTTATTTTATTTTTTTTTTAATTTTTGAAATTCCAGATATTCTTACCATCGCATGATTACAGAGCTTTAATTAGTCAATCATGTTTGTGGTTATAATTTCTCTGATGCATAAGACTACACTCAGTGCACTGAGGCAATCAAGATTTTCGCCACACTCAATAGACGAAGTGCCCCTACCACAAAAGCCACTGGAGTGGCTGGTACCATCAGCGCGCTCATGTTCTACTCTACTTTACTATAGCCAGTCTGGGTGCTCGCCGTGCCTTTCCTTTATAAGCTAAGCGCCTTCTGCACGCGCTCATCCCTACTGGCGTACTGGATGCTATGTGGAATAGCTGCGTGTGCAATAAATTGGTTTCTCATATTTAGGGTGATCCATAATTCATGCATTAAATTGTGAACTTCACCCTCTTTGTTTCAATCTATTAGGTTGATTCATAATAAATCGGACAAATGGTAGTGATGATTCCTAGAGATCATAACTCAGTAACGAATTAACGAAAATGGACGCGCGAGGTACCGTTGGAATGAGTATGAAAAGCTCTTCAAAGTACCGCAAAATAATCACTCGAAAGTAAATTCATTCCGCCACAATGCCGCACGATTTCAAGCGGTCCAGAGACCACATCCGCAACGTCATACTATTTATATCGCTGTCTGGCCAGGAACCCGCGGATATCGGCAGACGTCTGATAGAAGTTCACAAGGAGCATGCCCCCGGCAGAAGTACACTGTAGTTGTAGCATTCGAAGTTTGCGTCAGGCGACTATTCCATCGAAGACGAAAACCGCGGTTGGTGGAGCGTACACGGCGTAGAGTACTGGGAGCTGCTCGGTGAAGGTACCACAGTATCCGCCGACGTCTACGTTTGTCAGTTACGAGAATTGAAGGCCAATGTCCAAAGTTCGCTACGGCGGCGGTCACATGTCTACTTCCAGCACGACAACGTGTCTACTTCCACAGACCGCACTTCGCAAGATCGACCAAGGCCGAGCTGCTGTCGTACAGTTGGACCGTACTTCTATACCCACCGTACTCCCCAGACCTGGCCCCTTCAGATTTCCACCCTTTCTCCCACAGCCAACGCCACCTGGACGGCCAAGACTTCAAAACTCGCGACGAGGTCAAGGCGGCACTCGGCAACTTCTTCGAGCTCCAGCTTCCGGCCTTCTGGAGCAAGGGCATCCATGATCTGTCTATACCGTGGCAGAAGGTCATCGATAAAGATGGAGTATATTTCAAGTGAATCCCTGTTGTCGTAAAAAAGTTGTACGACAACGATTAAAATTGGTCAATTTGTCCGACTTATTATGAATCAACCTAATATTTAGGAAAGGTTTGGCACATAAGGAACTACAACTATGCTTTTGGAATATAACAACCAGTTTTCGCTGCTCAGTGTTCATATAGCAGTTCAGGACCTAATCAAATTGCTGGCGTCTGGTTGACTAAGCCCGGCGTTTTTACAACAATATGTCTAATTGTTAGAGGTCAGAGGTTTACAGCTCTCAATTCACTCGCACTCAAGAGGGGAGTACTAAAGGATGTCTGGATTTTCCAGAGGCACCATGAAGTGAAGAGGTATACCATAAAATGCTATGCGGCCCCCAGCAAAATTGTAATTGAAGGTTATGTGGTTAGCAATCGCAGCGAAAGGAGTGGTATTAGATGAAGATTCAGAACGAAGTTGCACGAAAGCGCTCAGAGTTACGTCCACATAATGAAATGTTATACCGCAAAACGCGTGTAGCATCTTTTATGAATCATCCTGTAGTTTTAAGCATACTTTTTCAGTTCCCTCCTGCTTAATCTATCTTTTTTCCTTCGCGTTTGTCTGAATTTTTTCAAGTTATCGGAAGCTCATTCTGAATTCGTATACCAAGCGAGTTTAGGTTGCACCAGACGGTTCCCATCAAATGCAGTAATCGAGCAGAAATTGCACCGATAACGGCGGCTGGTCCTACTTAATTTCTAAGGTTTGTTCTACTGATATGTAGAGAGTGAGCATTAGCTGTAACACCTTGGGTAGGGATGATGAACTGGGTTAAGTGCTGAGTGAAAAAGAGGGTGTTGAGTCGATGGATCCTACTACGAACGAAGAGGGGACGAGACAGCAGCAGTGTTTGGGTGGTGATGTGAGGCGTGTTGGCCAGTCCTGTGTCATGTGTTTCAGAGTGGCTATCGTTACGTTTTGTTGGATTGCTTATCTTCGATGTCCGCCTGGAAATCTCATTCCAAACTAATGGGGATATAAAATTGACCAAAGTTATTCCAAGCAGACTTGCTTGACCACAGTGGAAGTGGTGGTACCGGTGTTCTGGCAGTTCCCTTTTTGGGGTCTATGATTATGCGAATAAGAATTTTGTGCCAGCAGGTTTACATGTCATCATTAGATTTATGTTGCCGCTCAATATTCAGTATCACCATTTCGAAACGTTTTCTATTGTATTTCTTTCCAATACGTGTCGTTTTTCTTCATTTTTCTTCATCCTTTCTCAGTTTTTTTTCGTATTCACGGTTCACCATTACACTTGTTGATTCGGTCCTCACCGATTGTTATCTTTGTTATATCTGTTACCTGTATACTCTTTTTGATTGGTTTGTTGACCATCTTGATCCAGCTTCCCTTTTTTTATCTAGGGTTTCCGAAACGAGAAAGAGAACTGTCTTGGGGTCGTTCCGCGAATCTCTTTATGACTTTTTGACGTATTTCCTTTTTAAATTTCTATTGCTGTTATTATTTTTTTATTCTCTGAGTAGTTTATTTCTGTCGTAGAAAATAGAAAGTTCAGAAATTTATGCATTGTAACTATTGCAATTTTGCAGCAAATACATATTCGACCTATTACTAGTACCAGCTCACTTGTGGGATCATGCTTTTCTTTTTTGTAAGAGGTCCGATGCCATTCAGGCAATGAGTGGAGTTCAGGGTACAGCTGATGGAAAGGTCCTTAGACCTTATGGATGGTACGATGGTCGGTGTCGTAACAGTTCTTTATGAGTGTTAAACTGAGCATAAATTTAACGGCCAGATGGCAGAAGCTATTTTTTGAAGCATTTCATGGAACTGCAGAATCTATGAGCGGGAGCAGGAGAAGAAGGAAGAACATCGTGTCGCTAGCGGTTCTACCCCGCACTTTTGTCACTGCTGGCAAATGCTGCTGTCTCCAGCCAGCTTCAAAACCCAAACCTATCTGGTTTTTTTTTGACTCGTTTTTCTCATTGGTCACCTTACTCTCATTTCAAAAATGCCTTCATTAATTGTCACATAATGCCGTGTTGGTCTGTGACGTAAACAACACGATGTAAGCAGGTCAGCTGTGAGTGCTCGGGTGATGAGAGTCGGCCGAATCCATGTGTATCAGAAGGGTCTTTGTAGCGGTGTGATCATCGTGAAACAGCCGGTCTGTGGGTGGTTGCTGCATGCAGTTGTGCAGCTACGAAGTCTCTTGATATAGCTACTGTCCATGTTCTTTTTGTGATTTTACGTCTTCAGTTATAGGAAAAGCTGGTAATGTGTAGCTCTGCAACGCGATACTTTGTGCTGCAGGTAACGAAGCTTTGAGTGCAATGATAAAAACCTCTGCAGGGATTCTGCAGGACTTTGTTGACAAGGTCGTCTCTGCGATTTTAAGGGATTAGGATAGCTATACAGGGGGTGCCAAAAAAAGTAATTTTGTCTCGTCCACTTTCACACCACTTTAGTCGAACTACAGCAAATTCTGTTGAGGTATTCACACCCCCAGATTCAAGAGCAGACCTCACTCTATCACTATACTCCGTGGCAGCCTTCTGCACGAGCAGGAACGAGAGTGAGGAAAGAGTGAACAAGATGGTTACCTCAACTGGGCAAAATCCGGAATTTCGTTGCCCTCGTTCACAACCTTGCTAAGGTCCGTTCAATCTGGGTACCTGAGGGGATTCATATGGGTGGTGTTCTTTAGGATCCCGTTTTTTCCGGGTTCCCAGCGCCCTCCGTTTCCAAGAGCCAGAACGTGCCATTACCACTGAAACCCCTCCGGGGTTAGGTTTGAGGCATTGATATTTCGGATCATAGCAGCCTTGTCTAAGCAGCAAGGGCTCTGCGACTCCCATGATCCGAAGGGTCAATCCTTAGGAAGCTTCCCACAAAAGACCTACCATGGAACCCGGCTCCACTGTTTTGAGGGGACCTTGATACCGTGGGTGTTCCGAAGCCCGACTGCGCTGCTTAAAGGTTCTATATTTTTATGAAAATGAAAGTAGTGAGTCTCAGCTTGTTCCTGTTTTTAGAGGAACATTTCGGGAATATTTTGCCCCAATACTTTCATTTCTTTCGTTTCCCTATGTTTTGTATAATTGGGAGATGTGAGCCGTGGGCAAAATTACTTTTTTTTGGCACCCCCTGTAATTGAGGGGTTCCCCTGGATTTTGTTAGAGGCGATTTCTGCTCAGTTATCTCTCGAAACCTGATCTTCTGACAAGAACAGGGCTTCATATTCTTCAGGTCGGATACCGGCCAGCTGGGCGCGAGATATTAGTCGTCGCTGTTACTCGGACGCTTTTGAGGGTAAATGTAATCGAACGTGAGAAGAAGTGGATAAGTCATGATGGCGTTAAACTCAGGGAAGCCATTGGAGTCTGGGAATTGGGAGGGTATCGAACGACGTTAAGTATTTTGACACAAATAACACCTGAACAACGGTGGATAAACTGATAAACCCATCTTTTGAATATCTGACACGTGCTCTACTTCTATTTAAGATTTCAATGGTTTTTGAAAGCATTTCTGGTGTCTATACTAAATTGCGAGACTAGCTAAAACGCGGTTTTCTCCCTCTCCTCCCCTCCCCGATGTAGGACTACCATCTATGATCTGGTGCCGGACGGATGGAGACTTAATTGAACTGCATAGGCTCGGTACAGGAATTGGTGCTCATAAATGGCTTGGCCTCACCTACCGTATTCGAACCCTGTCGCTTTGCCTAGTATTATTTTACTTCATCTGTTTGCGTTTCTGAGTCTTGCCACGGGTTACAGGATTTACATTTCGCGATAATGCGTCAGGACAACCTAACTGGGACATTGCACCACGCGAACCGAGTAGCCGCGCGCTGAGGGGCAGGGACGTCACCAGCTTGCATGACCAGGCCTAGTTGGACGGTTTTGACGCACATCCTGTTTCTACTCTCGCGGTAATGAAACCTACGACATTGACTGTGGGGAATGCGAAAGTTCAAAATGTGACTTTCCTTGACGATCCACTGTTTTGATACCCCCCATCCGCGATATTGGGCGCTAATACTGTCGTTCGTTAATGCTGTCGCAGATTCCTTCGTTGCGGAAAGTTCTTATGCCCTTATGTTAGTAGCAGTAGGTCGTGGTAGAGTAGAGGTGAAGGCAGCCTGCAAAAGAACTTGTCGAATTTCCACTCAATCGATCACTTGGCTGATGAAAAAATACGTCAGCTGTTGATCGGATTTATTGATGACTTAATGGTTTCGGTTGAAAAACATCGACACCTACTTTATCCATTGTTCAGTGCTCTGCTTTTTCACTTCTACATTTCTGACAAATGTCGCACACCTTGACATAAAGGCTAGGGACACCGCATCACAAGGTTTGTCGACTCACCTCCGTGAGGCAGGAGATCCTTGGGTAACTATCCGAATTGCACCGCTTCTGCGCCACCATGATGCGTCATCACAGCGTTACACTTGCTGGAACCCACTTCGTCCGCATCATCTTGGCTCCGATATTGGTCAACTGAGCAAAACGGGTGTGATCGGAGTGGGTTCGAGCACGTGATTGAAGCAGATTGGCGGCACAAAAAGGGTGCAGCCTGCATAGTTACCCGAGGTTTGCTGCCTCAATCGGGTAAGTCGACTAGTCTGTTTATCGGGAGGGGGGGGGATGGCTGCTTTGAAATCTAATATTCAGTCAAGTCAAAAAACCCGTACTCTTTCCTGGGACCAAGTGGTACATGGTAATCGTCTGGGGATGGAAAATTAATTTCTTGGAATTATTATCCATCTTTAGGATCCTTCGTTCAAATCCTGAATGGCTCTGAACGCGTCTGCAAGTGCAGCGCATCAGTGAGATGCTAAGGAACAACGGGTATTCATCTTCCTAGCTTAGTGGTTCGGCAGACTTCAGTTCGTGGTTTGATATCATGTTATAGGTCTGATGACGAATCCAAGTTTAAGGAGCTTGTACTGAAAACAATCAGGAAGCTCTCACAGTACTGTGTTAACTGCCACCACGTGTCCAGCAAGCATCACTTCATAGTATTACACTGGATCATTCCGCTGGCAGACAGTCATACACAACCTCTCATCAGCTCATTCATTTGCTTGTCAGGTTGTGACATTTTATTCTTAGGTTAACCGGCCCTGATGCTGTAATTTTTCTCATATTCTGGCTAACGTTCTCGTGTTGAGTAAAAATGGTACCCATATGTTGGCAGAGAACAGCTCATAAATTGCCCATTGCTCTGTGGAAAAAGGAATCCCTGTAGAGAGTGGCATAACATTCGTCAAAGTGGTCACAGGACCATTATGGAAGGATTTAAATAATGGCTCAAAACCGCTGGACCTTATATGCATGACTAGGCAAGACAATTCAACTGCTAGAACAAATTTGTATGGATGATGTTTGCATGGCGCATCCTGAAATAGGATTGTTTGTCTGCTTACTACAGGGGCCAAAAAAAAGGAGTTTTTTCCTCCACTTTAACCCCACATTAGTCGAACTCCATCAAATTCTGACAAGGTAATTTCATCCCCAAGTTTAAGAGCCCACCTCATATTATTACTAAACTCTGTAACAGCCTTCTGCATGAGCGAATCGATTGCCCTAATACTTTCAACTCTTTCAATCACCTTCTGTGTTGTATACTCAGTAGAATTGAGCCGCGAACAAATTTTTTTGGCACTCCCTGTATTTGTATCCACTACTTCGACAATTATCTTATGGGAACCACTACCATACAGTTTGGATCCTCAAAGGCTTTGTCATAAAGGGTAAGCTGCAAACAAAGCTTTCGATTTTGTCGAGATTTGAGCCCGTTTTTATATTTTTTCCATACGCTGCGGGACAAAACTTACCTCCGTTTTTCTGAGCTGTATGTTGGCTGGCATAGATGGGCATCCGCTTGAGTAGACACCACATGGACGTCAAGACAAGACGGCTTCAGGACATGGCTATTTTCTCATTTTGTTTTTGAGCTTATTTCAATACTGTGATAGGGGATATGAGTAATGTAACTTCCGAAGTGAATCAACAAAGTGAAAGCCAAGGGTCTAGGAATACTATACGTGGCGAAACTCACGATGAAAAGAGCGCCCTCGGAGCTTTATAAGTGCCGTCTTGTTCAACAGCTGCCACTTGTTTCAACGGGGCTCAGCCCTTCCCCTAACAGAGCTTCATCCTCTTAGAGTCAACGGTGGAGACGTACCCTTATTTCTCCGATTGTCCGTTTCATTAGGTTTTTTCCTCACTTTCGTAGCAGCAAGCACTTCAACGTTCGTATTCGATATTCGGTTCTAACTACCCCTTAAATCACCGTGAGAGGTAACGAAAGGAGTGAACGCTGGTGAAAGATGTTTTCTAAGAATGGAACTCCATCTAAGAAAGGTAATTATAATACAGACGTTCGTCAAAAAGCTCGCCTTGGGCTGTTGATCGCAATGTTGCTGCGCTGCGTCTCGAACTTCGCGTTGCTGGGGGCCGAGTTACTGCGAGGGCGGAACAACGCTCGCAACTGGCTTGCTAGCCTCTCGTCGTCTGCATCACGCTCCAGCGGCTTGTGATGCAGAGGGAGCGAAGGAAGGGAAGTGAGAGCAGGGGGCTATTTCTCGGGGTTTCAACAGTTTGATTTCGTTGCTTTCCTGCTATTGCACTCGTAAGCACCTCAACTTCCATATTTCACGGTTATCCGACATTTTGTCAAAATTAATCCCCAGTGGTGTCTTTGAAGCGGTGTTGTTTTTGAATTGTTCTTTGCATCAAGGAGAACTCTCAGCGCTTTAATCGTTCAATGTTAATTTTGCTAATTGCACTATTCATCAAGTTGAATTGGGACTCATTTTTCATAGACAAAGTGCAAAAGAACTCACACAACGGGAAGAACATAAGCAATCTTCACGAAAATTCAAAGTGTTCGTGTTGACAGGTGTGTACCGTCAGGACAGAACATCCGCGTTGCCGCGTATGGCGCACGGCGAGATGGTGCGAAAAAGGAGGCCTTATTAGCTGGGTTCTGAAGCGATTACGTCTATAACAAGGCGTAGTTCACCGTCATCGCTTTGGGGCCCATCCAGTACGGCGCGCATGGCTCGCACCATCGTGTCACGGGCCGGAAGCCGCAACGCGAATTTTTCGTCCTAATAGTACACACCCGGAGCTGAATAACTTTTTTCTGGTCGCGCCATACATTTACCTGTCAATTAGTATTGCGGCGCCATCTGAATGCATATATGGCTCACACAACGATCTGGATCTTAGCTGATGTGCTGTTCAGTGCTTTTATGCTCTTTCAGACGTCACGTCTTATTTTTTCCTGAATTCTTCGCGATGGGAGCCTCCGAAAATTGGACCAAACAGACTTACAGCGTCATTTGGATCGGGTCATTTGATTTGCTTGATGTGAAGTAGGCCACGAATGCAGACAATGGCTAAAAATTAAAAAAATGGTAGAACATTTGAATGTGCCAACACGCAAGGCAGTTGAGGCGATTTTGAGGAAGCAAAGGAAGATAAAATGGGATAATTGGTGCATAAAAAGACATTGTCTAAAAAGTTGCTTTTCTCGAACTTTCTCAATTTTTCGTTCACTTCATTTTTTTCAAGAAGTTGGATTTATTGATGAATCGTTCGGATGTTATCGAGTATGCTTTTGCTGATACCCATCACTTTCAGAATCTGCTCGTGTCATATTTGATTTGTCTTGTCCGGTATGCCGGTGCTATTTAAGGCCACAGGCGCCGGCTCGAGACCGAGCAGCAATAACCTCCTACGATTGACATCACAACAACAGGTTGGTTACGGCTATTTGTGGATGAAGTTTTAAAGATAATACATATCGTATAACAGGATTTAGCAACAAGGGGCGTGTGACATACGCGCGGTGCGCATGAACCAGGATGATTGTATGAAGTTGGGTCTCAAAGCGATTACACTCATGCTGCTTATTCAGGGTTAACCGCTTCAGTACTCAACTACATATGGCGCCGGGTGTATGTCGTTAGGACAGGAAAATCGCGCCTCCGCGTGCGGCGCGCGACGATCGCGCACGATTTGTCCAATTCCGATTGGCGCAGCGTATTTGCGCCACAGCTACAGTGCTCCTACATAGGAAAACGCGAATGGAGCAGAGTGAAGTGAAGCCCTAAAAACCTGGTGCTCGCCGTTTTCTGTAGCGAGTGCCAGTAGGTGCAGGTTATTGCACTCTCGTCCTGTGCATTGGCTTTGATAAGTATGCAGTCGGCCAACAATGGCGACTTTGTTCTCGTTCAGACGCCATGAGAATAATTATTTCCAGTCCACATTACATTGTTGGTATGCAAAACAGTAATTCAGCAATCTTCTGCTCTAAAAGATGTCGTCGTTCGCCATCAACAAAAAATCTTATTAAAATCACGTAACTTCATTATCCACTGCAGCCAGCCACGCCATTGTTGATGTTCTGCATTCAAGCACAGTTCAGGCTGGACTTCTCGAGAACCACAAAATACTCAATAAAAGGAATTACTCAATTTGTACACTCAAGAGTATACATACTTTACCCAAGCGTTACTTGAGGAAGGTAAGAGCCTCCCCCGAACTACGGTTCAAGCCAAAGACCTACGAAATAATAGCGCCGGATGCCAAGCATAGTTCAGTGGCCCTCCCCACCACAACAATACCACATAAAATTGTTAGGATATGAAAGAAAGGATATAAAAAATCATGATACATAAAAGGCTACGTAAACCTTGAAAGGTTGCGCGAATCAGAAACAGGTGACTTGTGCGCGAACGTCGCGGGCGCGACGTCGCATCGCGATTTTTTCGTCCTAAGCCCGCGTTCATACTTTGACGCCGACACCGGCGGCGACGGCGTCAAACTGACGCAGCCATTTGCCTGCCGCAGAAGACGGCGTCTATAGATAATGCGCACCGTTTGCAAAACGCTCGACCCTACCACAGTATAGTGATCGTGGCGAGAGCCCAGGAATTCAAATTCTATGCCCTTATGTATGGCACTATGCCAAGGTTCAAAACCGAAGTTGTAGGCTCTTGCCACGTCAAATTGACGCTTCTTATAGGACCAGACTTCTTATTGACCGGCAGCGACGGCGTCGGTGCGCAAAGTATGAACGCGGCCTAACCACATCCACCCATGTGGCGCTACTATCCTGCATGCATCGCGCCGCACGTCAACCAATGAGTTGGGGAATCTTGTCCTAACGATACACTTCCCCATAAGGTTACGTTACGCAATGGCACAAGGGTGCCCGTGCAAAAGCGTACAGGTCGATAAGTTCAATCCTGCGAAACGCTTTTGGACTGGCTAAGCTGGTAAGTAAGAGAAGTCTTCATGAGCTTTCCAGCCTGGATCATGGGAGCATGCTTTTTCATCGATTTACTTCTTTACGATTTCGCAATGGAAAAGTTCTCTGATCGATGGCTGCGGCTTTGAAAAGCCGCAAGTTCTCGGAAAGATTGCTCTCATCAGTAGAACCACAGAAATTGATAGTGTAATCATAGCATAAGCGATGATGGGGAAGCTGAGAGAGAGGGTGTGTTGGTGCGTGCGATGACTGGATGATTAATGGATACACAAATCGTCATATTGACGCTCATATATTTCCAGAAATTTCGAAAAAGTTTCATTAGGCCAGTCTGGTCCTATAAGGAGCAAAGTATAAGAGCTTTTGATCACTCAATTCGTGATTTGGCTGGATGCATAAACTTTACTGATTGAGTCTAAATTCACACTTAGTTATTCTTTATGTAAGCTATTGCAATTTGTTGTCGTGCTTTTTTATCCCTTCATTTTTTTGATGTTTTTTTTTGTTTTATGGCTTTCATGAGAACGAGCAATGCTTTCGAAGAACATTTCGAGAGGTTTCGTGAGCCGCAGTGACTTTCAAGAATTCGAGCGACGCGAGGGACCTTTTCGCAGTTGAGTAGTTGAGGGTGGTGACGACATGTAATGCTATAGAAAACAATGGCAACAGGTGTCGTGTACACTACACACAGTGCTGGTCTGCGGAATGACAGCGTCTATGAGTATGAGTCGCCGCGGCAAAAATAATTTCTTTAAATTTGCGTAATGCAAGTCGCGCTTCCAAAGGGTCCTCTATCATTCGGAAATGTCTATCACATAGCTGGAGCAGGACATTAAATCTTGGGCATAATTCTACTGAACTTTCCGTCCGAGATCAAGAATGAATTGAGTGTTTTTCAAAAGGGCTTCTATTTTGGGTAGAGACGAGGGGGTTGTATTTCGTTTCTCGAAAATTTCATTTAACTCAACTCTTGACCCTGATTCTATCTCATCAGTATCTGTCTTGTCTTCGGGAAAAGTAGTTATTTGGTTGGTTTCCTTTAGCAGTTATGGGGCTAGATAGTGAATTAGCTGCGCGGTATGGTTGCTGGTGAAAATCCAATGCATGGCGCAATCCACTACAGGATTAATCAATCGTTCGTCCTTTCCGACTTCTGCATGGTAAAGGAAGAAGACTAAGTTTACTTCACTAATTTAAGGAGTTTCTGGCAGATTTAGGGCACATTGCTTATGGATCTTACTGTGGAATGACGTCTGGGCATAAGCCATTCAACGTCAACTGAATGACGGATATGATGTACTTTTGACAGGAAGGGTGTTCCATGTTCACCCATATATTCTGGAACCTCAGCTAATTCCGCTCATAACTGAGCTAAATATGGATCTATTAGGATGTGGCTAAAATAGTGACCGTTTTCGCACTTCTATTTTCCACTGATCATAATTCATTGAGAACTCAGGCGAATATACTAATTTATTATATCGTTCAGAAGCACATCTTCCGAGCTATCGTACAAGCCTTTTTCCCGTTTCTCTGCCACTGTTTCTTCTGCGATTTTGGGATGTTGTCAAGACGCGAAATCCGACTCATCATGCTTTACGAGTGCAAACTCGGCCGTGATGCTGCGGAAGCACTTAGGAATATTATCAGCGCATGGGACGAAGGTACTACAAATGAGTGCACGACCGTTGGTGGTTCGGCAAATTCCGAAATGGAAACTTCACCCTGGAAGATCAAGAGGGACGCGGTCGGCCATCGGAAGTTGAAGACCATTTATTGAACGCACAGACAAAAGCCAACCCAAAAGCCCACTAGGGAAATTGTTGAAAAGCTGGGAGTTGATCTCGGAACTGTTGCATGACCTTTGAAGAAAATTGGGAAGGCAAAATTTTGACAAGTGGATCCCACATGAGTTGGCGAGCACCAGCAATCTGGTCGTCCCAGAGCTGTTCGTCTCATCTTTTGCCAAAAAATAACGATCCTTTTCTGCAACGCATTGTGACGTGTGACGAAAAATGGGTTCAATACAAAAACAGACGATGGTCAAGACAGTGGTTGGGTCACGGCGAAGCTCTTGTACTTTTTCAAAACCGGTGTTGCACCAAAAAAGGTCATGGTGACTGTTTGGTGGTCTACTGCCGACTTTGCACACCGCAGCTTCCCGGATTCAAAAGAATTCATCTCAGCGGATGCTGTGAAGAAAGCAAAAAGTGCACCAATAATTGCATCGGACTCAGCCAGCATTAATCAACTGAAAGTTCGCGATCCTACCCATAACAACGTCCGACCGCATGTCTCATTGATGACAACAAAAAGATGATGGGTTGGGAAATGAAATTCTCGACCATCCTCAATGCTCACCAGACCTTTCTACTACGGATTATCACTTCTCCAAGCATCTCGATATTTTCTTACGCGAGTATTGCGTCCGAAAGAAGACGTTGTAGAAAAGGCATTCAACGATTTCATCGATTCCAGAACTCCAGAATTTTATGCTGCCGTAAAATCTGGACTGCATTCTCGTTGGCAGAAATGTGTTGATTCTTTTGGTCGTTATTTCGATTGAAAAGCAACACTTTGAAGCGAGTTATAATATTTCAAAAAATTTGCTTTAAAACGGCTATTATCTTTACCACGACCTGATATAGTTGGCGAAATCCCAGCAGGTGTCAACCGCTTCATTGGCACTGGGTAGCCACTAACGGTATTTTCTAGTATATGGGAAAGATTAGCGTCGAAGAGGCAGCAAAATGTTCTACATCTATCGCAATGCGCCTTTGTGAATTCTATCT
Source organism: Trichostrongylus colubriformis (assembly GCA_963978905.1). Classification (NCBI taxonomy): domain Eukaryota; kingdom Metazoa; phylum Nematoda; class Chromadorea; order Rhabditida; family Trichostrongylidae; genus Trichostrongylus; species Trichostrongylus colubriformis. Next base: position 56,566,384 of record OZ022256.1, on the reverse strand, counting down.
TATAAGACTTCGGTAGCTCCCCGTGATTGCAAGTGGATACACTTTGAGGGCGGAGTAGGGTCATCAGTTTGATATGGAAGTTCGATTTAACGTACCGGCAGTAACAAACGGAGTTTCAGCTTGCTGTGTACGTTTCACAAAAAGTATCGCTTCAGTACGGTCTAGTGGCATCATGTGGCGGAGAGAGGAGTAGCCTTTACATGTACAAATGAGTAGTTCACACCTCTGGCCACGTGTCCTTGACTCTTATGGGCTCCAGTAACTGACTATACCTGTCTAAGGCCGAAAGCGCTCGGCTTTCGTGCGCCATCGGGGCACTCCCACCAGTACCAATCTTGATGGGATGAAAAGGTGATTATTCTGAAACATTCCGATTTGGCAAGAAACTTGTATCCGTGGATGACCTGACCCATAGAAAACGTATGGTACTCATTTTGCGCAATACGGCTTGAGAACCTTGCTACTTACATTTGCATGGAACGAAGTGAGTCCCAATTTCTGTAGCGCGGGTGTCAGGCGGTTTTGCATCGGGAAAAATTGAGGTTTTCACACAGGAAATTAGACTACCCCCATGGGTAAATTTGGAGGAATCAGATGATTCATCTGTTTCGCTCAAATCAATGTTTTATCTTCTTTTTCTTCTTCTTCTCTCTAGAGTTAGTCCCGCACTGTCGCAGGGTCCGCTGCTCTTGTCAGGCGTGGCCACTTCCTCCTATCCAAGGCATCTTCCGCCGTAGCCTTCACTTTCTTCAGCCTTCACTTCCTTTGATGACGTCCCTCCACCTCTTTTTCGGGGCTCCACGTGGCCGCTTCCCTTGCGCTTCGATCTCCAGTGCTTTTCTTATGAGGTGGTCCTCTGATGTTCTCAGCCCGTGTCCATACCATCGCAGCCGTTGCTCTCTCAACTTCAGCTGGACAGGAGCCCCTGTGTGATAGCTCTCACGTCCTCATTCCTGACCTTGTCCAGTCGCGTCCAGCCGCAAGCCCATCTCAACATGCTCATTTCAGCTGCATGCAGCAGTCTTTCATGTATCTTAGTTATGGGCCAGCACTCGCTTTCGTACAGCATTGCGGGCCTCACCACCGCTCGATACACCTTGCCTTTGAGTGTCCTGGAGCATCGCTGATCGCACAGTATTCCAGTAAACTCCCTCCACTTTATCCATGCCGCGTTAATCCAGGCCTTTACTGCCTGGTCTACTGTACCATCAGCCGCTTGATCGTTGCCGAGATATCGAAAGTCTTCTATCTTTTCGATGGTCCCGCCATGGCAGCCCGTTATGGGTTCTAGGCGTATTTCGTAGCTTATGAACTTGGCCTTTTTGATGTTCAATCGGAGCCCATCCATTGCCAGCCTCTCCTTCCATTGCTGTACTTTCGCTTGCAGTTCTTCCCTGCTTTCCGCTACCAGTGCTATATCGTCCGCGTACCGGATGGTCTTCAGTGGTCTTTCCATGAGATCTTTCACCATGTCATCCAGCATGAGGAGGAAGAGGAACGAGCTCTGGGCCGATCCTTGATGCACCTCTACTGTAATATCCACCATTTGACAGCCACTGGAGTACGGATAGCTGCATTAGCTCCATCGTATATATCTATTATGAGGACGATCAGCCGTTCCGGTACATGGAAATTCTGCAAGATGTTCCAGAGCACAGGCCTGGGGAGACGGTCGAAAGCCTCCTCGAGATCGAGAAATGCTAGGTAGCATGGTCGCCGCTTCTCTCGATATTTCTCCATCACCTGCAAGATGATGAAGATGGTGTCGGTTGTGGATTTTTCAGGCATGAACCCGAATAGTTCCTGGGAGATGGGGATGAGTTCCCTCAGCCTTGAATCGATCAGCCTCTCGTACAGCTTCATAGTAAGCGCTGCCAATTTGATCCCACGGTAGTTGGAGTAGTCCATTGCATCACCCTTCTGTTTGAAGATGGGGACAATCGTACTAATCCTCCACCCATATGGGATCCTTCCTTTAGCGGCTACAGTGTCGAGGAATCGAGTGAGCCACTCTATCCCGTATTTACCCAATGCCTTCCATGCATCTATCGGCACCCCATCTGGACCAACCGCCTTCCCACTCTTTATCCTCCCTAGCATGCGACGAACCTCTCCATCAATGCAGGGTAGGATTGGACCAGCCGTGACCTCGCTCTTTGAGCTTTCCTTACGGAGAAATTCCTCGTTCAGAAGCCTATCGAAGTATCCTGCCACCTCCTGTTCACCTCGGCTGGCTTCTTGAGAATGACACCGTCACAGATCAGTGTTTCATTCTGTCGGACAAAATAGATTCCAATTGGCCCATCTCAAATGTATTCAAAGTTGGTAATCGGAAGAATTCAATCCGTTCCCATTATCCGATTATGAGTGTGGGTTTGCGTGGACAGTGGCAAAGACAATAACAACGACAGTGACGAAAAGGCTTTTTTGCTGTCATCACCCCAAAAATTCACATTCATAGACCTCTCTCGGTGCCTCATGATACAACAGAATTGATCTCAGCACAACGTTCACACTCGCGCATTGCCGTGCTAATTCTCCCTTGCCATTACATTTCCCTTGGTTTCGGATCCAAACACATTACAGCTCTGTGAAATACTTGATCTCAAGGAGTGCAGCAGGTGTTCACGTTGCACTCTCAAACTTTACATTTCTTCCATCCCAATGTACGAAAAGCACTTGAACCATGCAGTGACACTGAGAAAGAAAGATTAAAAATTATGTAATGTAATAACATAAGTAAATTATATACAAAAGATATGCATGTACATATTATTGTGTAGGCATGTGGTAGTTCCTTTGCGAAAGCTCCTTAGCGTTGCTTCAATTTTTATTTCCAAAATTTTTGGCCTCTATCCACTTCACCATATTTTGCCTCCTTTGAAAATTCTGGTATTTCAAGGGAAGGGAGCTAATCTCCGGAGGTTTCCTCTCGCTTTGCGAATAGTCTTGCGGCAATTTTTAAGCCCTCTTTCTGCGAAAGAGCACAATATTGCGAAATGACTAAAGTTTAGTTGTGTTTCGCAAGGAGGGTTTTTTGCCTATGGGAAGTATTTGTGTCTCGCAATCCTGCTCCCAGAGTTACTTTGTAAAGTTGCTGTCGCTGATGCATTACTGGTAACGAAGAGGAAAGTACGAACAACATATAGAGAGTTATTATAAGAACATACTGCCGCTGTGGAATTTTCTCCCAAATTTATGTTGTTCATGGTCCTTTGGATCACGCTTCCTCCAACTGTACGGTCTCTTCGATCGACGCTTTTAGGTCCATCACCTGTTTTCTATAGCTTGCCTGATCACAGCAGTCATCTCAGCGCTACGGTCAAAGGAGACGTCAAGAAAATTGGAGTTTTAGTGTTTCATAAGGTTATAATGTAATTGTTCACACCGGTGACGTGCAATTTTGAGCAAAAAAATCGTCCGCAGAGATACATCTCCTCAAAGTTTCGTATACGCGGGTATCGTAGGCGAAGCCACGAAGGCTGTGGAGCAGAGCGGCGCGGCCGTCAATTGCATTGAAATTCCTCGCTTCATCGCGTCTCGCACACAAGATTACCGCCTGCATCACAGCCCTCGTGGCTCCGCCCACATTACCCATTTGGACGATATTTCGATGGAATGTATCACTGCCTATTTTTGATTTTTCCAGTGAAACTGGCGTACGTCAGTAGTGTACAGATTCAATATAACAAAATGGGATTTGAAAAACTCAAATATCCGTGGGAACGATTCCTTCAATTCCTGTGGTGAAAATTCGAGCGATGTATAGGTCCGTGATATGGGCGAAATGAGTTGCACTATGCGCTCTCTACCTAGAAAATTCGCGTAATCGTTTTTGGAGCCAGCTAGTACCCCGTTTATAGCTCGCATCCGCGCGCCACATGCGAGTTTTTTTCCTATTGGAACACACGCGCAAAGAATGACCCTCTGTCTTTCTGCTCTTTTTTGTCGGCAGAAAATACCCATCAGTCGGACAGATTTGCGTGAAGGGGTACAAATGTGTGTCTGAAAGTGGGTGGGAAAATAGGGGAGGCGTTTCAATGCTCACAAACTTCATCCATCTTTCCTCAACCTCGCAGCTCCGTTGTTCCCACAAAACAGAGACGCAGAACAAAATTGATTAGATTTCTCCAGATCCTATACCAGATGATGTACGTGTCATTCCCGCAAATATCAAATTACGCATACCTACAACCTTCATTTGAGAAGACTGATTCTTAAATATTGAATTGAACTGCCCTCGACTGACTTTATTCTGATGCCTAGTAATGGCGAAACGCGACTCTTTACTATCTATTGCCTATCAGGTAGTAAACAGAATGCGTTGGGATGCACAAAGGAGCAGGGAGTCGATTCTGAGCATGGCGAGCTTTCGCTAATATCTGCGTTGCTCTGGTATACTGTAATTTATATCTGCTTTAATTTCAGACAAATGACACGAGATCGGCATCGCGTAAGCCATCTCAGGCATCTTATGAGCCTAGCATCCAAACGGGTATTACAGTATTACATGTGAGTTCTCATGTTGTTATCGTGGAATTTTTTATTGTGATTTATCAAGCAACGTTCTAGACTTTTCAGTTTGTTTTTTTCTTTTACACATTTCTAATCAATGATAGACCACTTTGAACCATAATATCGCTGATAAGACCATTGCTAAGTTGCGGTTGGGTGTATATCGTTAGGACAGAAACGTCGCGTGCCGAACACGGCCACGCGACGTTTCTGTCCTAGCACCCAGTTGCGGTTATACCTTGCAAAACCGCGATTCGCGCAATCGTGCGATTACTTGTGTCGTCGTGTGCGCTCTTAGTTGAACGTGCTATTTCTCCTCCGCAATGTACAGCCTGTAAGTGGTGAATAAGAGACCAGCGTTGCGGATAGAAAATAGTGGGCTTGAGTGAGAGGTGCATGACGTCTCAAGCGTTGTGAGATCGGATCATGCGAGCTAGTATAACCTCATGCTTACTAGACCTCTGATTACGCAAAGCCGTGTGTTGCATGCATGGTCACAGTATCGTAGAATCGCACAATCACGTGCGAATTTGCGACATCCCAAATTTGCAGTGGCAGTATTGCGAAATCGTGAAGTCCGATGGTCACTTAAGGGATGCAGTTGATAGTTTTGGTGAAATGGTGAAAGATGCCGAGGAAAACTCAAATCCTCTGCTTCCTTCTGCTCCCCCCCCCCCCACCCCCTGAATAAAGTGGAGCCCCTGAATTAAGTGGAGGAAGAAGTACTGCCAGCTGAGACGCACTTGTAGCTGGCTGGCTCGGACCTGTGGCTGTTGGTGAGATCGGAGAATTTAGGCTAACTACTGGAAAGCTTCCTCATTACAGTAGGTCGTGATTTCCAAAGAGGTCACGCTATGGGACCGGCTATTCCGTAAAAAAATCCCGGTGGGGGGGGGGGGGCAAATTGTTGATTACTGAACAGTAGCATGTCTTCTCATAAATGTTCGTCAGTTACATAAGCTATACATGAAAACGTGTACAGGGGGTGCCAAAAAAAGTGATTTTTTACTCTACTTTCAACCCCACGTTAGTCGAACACGGTTTATCCATTGCTAAGTTCAAGAGCACACCTTATACCATCGTTAACTCTGTAACAGCCTTCTGCACGAGCAGGAACGGGAGCCTGTTCCGAGAGAACATGATATGTCACCTCAAATCGGCAAAATCCGAAGTTCCGCCACCCTCGATCATAACCTTGCTGAGTTCCGTTCACTGAGGGTGCCTTGAGGCATGGAAAATGACACTGCGGATCATTGGAGCGTTGTCCAAATAGCGAGAGCTCTGTGATTTCCTTGAACCGATGGGTCAGTCCTCAGGAAATTTCCCACGTAAGACCTCCCACGGAAGCTGGCTCTGCTGTTTTAGGCGGACCTCAATGTCTTTGGCACCCCTGTAGAAACATGACATCCACGATATGTCATTGTCACGTCAGTCATGCAAAGACATGTATTGTTTACACTTGCCCCCCTACCTTTATACAGCATCAGAAGCTCTTTTCAAATACTTCGAGTGATAAAGCATTCCTGTGGGTTCTACCACCGAGCGATACGTGGAGCATGTCAAGAGCAGTTGTTGTTGAGATGCTTGACATACAGCAAAAAAGAATTTTCTGTCGATGTATCTGTCATGAGAGGATAGATGTGATAAATTATGATAATGCTAATGACAAATCATGCCGTTATACTGCTCGCTGAGGTCTCTAAGGATGAAAGTGAGCTTTTGGTCGAGTTCTTCCACGGAGGGGAACAATGTATGCAAAATATCTATTTCTCGTTTACTAATAAATTGTAAAGAATAGAAAAGAAGAAAGAAAATTGATTCGTTCCACCTCTTAATCATACGAGTCATATGTACCGTAATTCCCGGGGATCGAGTGATTTGGGGATGACGTGGGAGATAATTGTGTAATGTAGTCCATTATTAAGTGGGAGGGTTAAGGTTCAAAACAGCTGGTGAAAAATCCATGAGTGGAAAAACAAGTGAGCAGAGATCAGTTGAATAAGAGAAAGAGGGAAATTAGGAATGGAAAAGTAGAAGAATAGAAGAACAGAAAAGTAGAGACTGCATTGGGTATAAGTAGATTATTATGAGCTCTTCCTCACATTAGTACGGTATCTGAATAAGATACCGTATGACTCGGCGAAAACGTGTCAGCAGTTTTATATGGGAGCAGAAAATTGTTCCATATCCTTAGAAATTTCAAACAAGATGGCGGTGCCCTACTCCCACACAGGCTAAACATTGAAGAGTACGATAGTTTCGCTCCGTTTTGTCCCTCTGTTAAAATGGCTGGAAAGTCTTAATTTATGGTTCACTCTGCAAATCTCTAAACAATCTGTATTATGTGCAGAAACACTGAAATATATTTTGAGGCACGTTTGTTTTACTCCTCTACATTTTACTGACACTTGTTCTGCATTTTTACTTGTTTATTCGCTTGATTCATATTTATAATATAAATAAATAAATAAATAAATAATTAAATAAATAAATAAATAAATAATCTATTATTTCATTTTTATTCATGACTAACCATTTTTAGTCTGGTACACATCGAACGCCACAAAGTGGTGAACCTCCGCCACCATTGACATGTATGGGGCACTTGCGAAAACTGTACAAACGTTATCATATCAAATACTTGCTTCCATTGATGTTTATTATGTTTTATATGGTAGTCGGCTCTGTGATATTTTATTTCCTCGAATCGTCAACCGATCAAGATAGTAAGAACGAGCAATATCGGATATATATGTAAGTGAAATTTCATATTGGAAAGTAATATATACAGAAAAATTCAGATACTAATTCCGGTTTCTCTGATAAGTAATTGTGAAGGAAAACACAAAAATATTACCTTGGTCTTTCGATGTAACGGCTGTCACGTGCCCTATAGTAATTCAGCTTGCACGAAAACACGTGAATGTGTGTCAGTATGACAAAAAACTCGCGTAGCGCCGTCCAGCATGCGACAAGATAGTGCGAGCTGGGGGCATTGTATTAGTTTGCTCCTGAAGCGATTCTCGTGTCATACGGGTTCTTTGAAGTATAATCGCTTTGAGACCAGGAACGCGGCCACGCGAATTCGATTGACGACTTACAAAAGAGACAAAATGGTGGAAGGTCATTATTTCTCGAGTTTTTGACCGTTTAACTTAGTTCTTTCTCTACTGCGGCTCTACGCAATTCTATTTTTGTAATCAACTACTAAAGCAAATTTGGTCCATCCCTTAAGGCTCACCTCATCTGTGTAAAGTACAAACTGTGACTGCCTCAGTCGTGAAGCTGCTTGCAAACTCCTTCCCACAAGAATCTGGGAAGTCCCTCCTGGAAAATACTTGTCGTAGTTAATGTGATAAATACTTTTTGAGCCGAGAACGTGAGCTTCTCCGACGTCGCATGGACGAAATTTTTCACGACCGTGCGGCGCAACGAAGAGAAGTTCGTCTTCAATTTATCGACGACGCTGTAGACTATTTTCAACAGCAGATCGGATACACGGTGTGTTGGAATCGGTTTCAGTCTATTTTCAAATATTGCATCTTCACGTTCCTTTTCTGTTTGCGCTGTAAGCCTGCAAGAAATCAACAGAGCATTATCATGACGGCTCTGAGCCTTTTTTCATAAGTCATCTTGGACATGATTTATAGTCAAGCGGAACAGAATTTGCTCTCCAAAGACTACTTAATTTTATTTTTGCAGAGTCAGTGAATCAATTCTTTTTTACTGTGATCAACTAGAAAAGTTCCTGTCGAATAGGCTCGCCCGCGCTCGGGCTGGGCGGTCTACAAGACGGCTCAACTGTGGGGTGCGCCGCGCATTCTAGTTTCATTCAAAATTGCAGTGGCAGGTGAATGCAATTTGGCCTCCTCAATGAGTTACGTGCGAGAGCCAGTAGATGTACAAGTCAATGCTTTTATCCTCACAGGCATGTCTGGTACCAATTCACCCACTCCGAAGGGATGGAAGGCATGGTTAGCCTGGGCTGGTGCCGAAGTGGGATTTGATCCCCGTACCATGAGAATGGGGTGTGCGCCACCTGTACCTATCCTCCGTCTGATACGTCACCTATTTTAGATACATGCTTGTAAAGAAAAAAAAAACTCCTGAGCAGTTCCTAAATAAACAAAATTCTGCTTTCTTAGGCCAGCAACGAGTCACAATGGAATTTGATGTCAGCTATGTATTACGCGGGAACGCTATTTACCACTATTGGTAGGTTCAGTTATCCTCTTATTTGGCACAGTTATCAAATGAAAAAGTGCAATGGAAGGTAATGACTGAACTGGAACCGAAAATGCAATGGATGTGATTCAAAGAATAATCAGGTGGTTCGTTTCGCATCAATACTTTTTTTGAAGACCTAGATGGTTATGAAGTAAGTTGACAGTTCAGGCTCTGTCGGTTGAAGGTTACGTTCATTGGAAAATAAGTTTCTCGGTTACTCATATATTTATGTTGTATTTGCCTGACCAGGGCCGTATGCAAACTTTCACGCGAAAATTGAGAATTGGGCTGAGCTACAGCTCCCCAAACTCTTGACCGTGGGTAAAAGCCTCGTCCCGTCGCCCGCTGCGGTTGGGAACGGAGAGTGGGACCGTTTACATAACTTTCTGTTCCTACATTTGCTTAGCTTCGCATGCGGCCCACATTTGGCAAATACAACATAATTATGGGATTAATAAAAAACGCACTTTTTCGTAGACGATTCCCTCAAGGTGGACGCAGCCTCTAGGGGTCACTTGCACTTGGAACCTGTCGAAATACTAGGCTGGACGCTTATTTCACGCAAGACCTTATCTATCACGCATGTGCTCTTTGGGAAACCTCCCCATGACTGTTGTTCTGGTCATGTTTCTTGACAGAAGGCTTAAATGTGCTTGTAATTGGGTGTACAAGAATAAGGTAGCTGGATGTTTCCCTCAAATTGTCAGCAGGGATTCAATCACGAATAGCAGTCTCCATTCCTTCTCTTCATGAAACCTCGGCATCGATGTTAATTATGATTCCTCTGCTCTGCCGGTGAGGTTGTCCAATAGTATTCTCAATTAACGACTTTTTCTGCGAGAACGTCTTAAGCTTACCCACTTTGTCAAATGCTTTTTTTCTCCTCAACGTGACTTGCGTACGACCTTCTCTGGGTTTGTAGCATGCGCCGGTGGGAAACCACGCTCGGGCCAGAGCAGTCCTTCAAACATCATGGCTCAACGCCTACTGTAAACGGACGTAGCCACGTGGAGCGCGGGAAACTATCGATCCGCCCGGTTCCCGTCAAGACAAGTCATTTGTGTCTGTCTGTCGTCGTGCGAGCAGTCAGTCTGTCAACACGTCTCGATGCCAGTCAAACGAAACTGATGTCGCCAAAGGATGAAGATGTATGACAAGGACACTAGCCTGGTGAACCGGACATGCTATCCTTTCCCCTCGCCCCTGCGATTCCCTCGTCACGTGCAGATCGACTAGTCCCTCGTGAGTTCATTATATTTCGAATGATGGTTGTTGTGTAGTTTTTATTCTCATTCTTATCTCTCTCGTCCTCTTGTTATCCTTGTCACATAGTGCTCTCACATTATGTGTATATCTTATAGTATCATCATGTTATGTTGTAAACTACATGGTATAATACCTCTGTGTACTGAAATGTAGCAGTAATACACACAGTTCTTATTATCTTTATTGGTAGTCCTCCTTGGTTAGCGGTGAGGGTACAGGCCTCAGCGAAGCTCGCGCAGGCGTTAGTAAGCATTCTCTTTAGTGCGACAGGTACCCTGATGGGCTGTGGTCTGGTGGTTAAACCACCTGATGAAGCGGTACAAACCGCTATCCGCACGGGTCACGACACTCCTGCGAATTTTCACCGAGATAGTCACAGAAACATCGAAAGAGGGAAAGGGGTTTGCCAGTGCCCAGTACTGATGCGGCCGTTTCCCTGGAAAATCGTCAGAACCGGTAAGGGAGGAGACGAGCGGTTTACTGGACGCTTTAATTTTCGGAGCACGCCCAGATCTTTGAAGTGGATGTGGAAGAGTGTCAGGAAACTTGGATGTGTGCCCTCATGTCAGGATTCCGCACCGCGGCATGTCGCAAGCGAAGCCATGCGGATGAGCTAAAGGCGCCATGTTGTTGTGTCCCGGTGCGATTACAAGTCAACTGTGTATCGAGCCCCTAGCATTGACTAACACCCAACTACCGCGACGCGCATAGCTCGCACACACTGCCGCGCACGCCGCTCTCGTCGGACGAAATCCTGACATAGGGGACACATCCAGGAAACTCGGTAAGAGCTAGGTCTAGCCAGTAGGGAGCGGCCGCGTCCATTAGCATGTCTTCAGTTCACAGCAGGTGGACTCGCTAAACATATTATCGCGAAGTTGGCGCGCGCAGCGTCTCTACTCGGGTGTCTTGACGCATACCAATCTGTAGTTCGAAACTTTAAACCTTCACTGAAAGATTCAACTCGTCAACATAAAACGTATTGTGAAATAGTATCTCTTTTTCGATTTACCTGTTTTACGATGTCAACTTTCGGCTCTTTCATGGCTTTGATCGTCAAAATAACATCTGTGCCGCTTAGATTTCCACTACCCTTTCTTCTCATGCCAAAAGACCGTTCACACTCGTACCAATCACTCCGAAAGCACCGATGATGGTTTTTTTCTCGTAATGGATCGTTTCGTTAGGCAGTAATCAATCATAGTGAAAGGCTATCTGTTTTTCAGACTCATCGCTCAGCGCTGATGATCAACTAATGATCATTGCCACTGGTTGATGGTGATGGCTGTTTAAATTTGTTTAAATGTGAATTGATTTTTGACTCAAGCGAGATAGGGAATCACTCCCTCTTATTTACTTGCATTTGGGTAAGACGCATCCTGATCACGAACCCTCACTCAGGGAAAGTGATAAGGTTACTGTACTTAAGCCAGGCCTCTCATTTCTTTGAGAGAATGGGTAAATGGAATATCATGGGCTAATAACTATTCTCGAAGGGAGTCTGTAAGAGAACAGATGTTATAAATAGTGTGGCAAAATAGTCACAATCCCTATGCACTCCTGTGTCATTCCCGCCTCACCTTTGATGACATTTCGCAATTTCACAAATCACGAAACCGAACGAGTAGTGAGCGCGAATGCTATACCCTTCCAAAACCAAACTGACTGACTGCTGGGAGATCCGATCCGGCGAGGATTTTACGCTATGTACTTCCAGTTGGCCATCGCACAATCCTATTACTTGTGTATGAGAGATGTCTAGTTATGCAGTGAAATAAATACATATATGCAGAGTAACATATAAAGTGAAATACAGATGAATAAATAAGTATATTTTTATACGTTCGATAGACTAAGAGATAGCAGTTGCAGGTTACGGCGACATAGCATGCGTGACCGTAGCTGGACGAATTCTTACCGTAATCTATTCATGTATTGGTATTCCGTTGATGCTTATCACACTTAATGATTGTGGTAAATTCCTTTATAACAACATCAACGGTTGCGTAAAGGTTAGTTAAAATTCTGCAGAAAATATACAAAAAATACATTTAAAAAAAATAGTTATGGTTGCTGAAAATGATTTCATCAGGGACCAACTTAATGTTGAACTGCTTTCATTGCTCTGAAAGTTATTTATCCAACTTTTATGTGATGATTTCTATTTTACTGTTTTTCATTTTCGATCTCTTCCGTTTTCTCAGAATGTCGAGACTTTTGGCACGTATTTGGGTGTATTTCGTATCTGTGCAAGAAACCCAAGGAATACTGCAAAAACTGATGAGGTATGTTTGAACCCTTGCAACATTAGTGTCATGTTTCACTTATGATCACCTCAACCGTGCATTACCATTTGGGCTGTGTAGCCTTATGTCGAATTTTCGCATCGCGGCGTCGCACTCGCGGCACCATCAGTACGACTTGCCGAAGTCGATTGTGATTGCGCTCGGGACGCAAAGCGCTGGTGCCGTGGGGATCTTTAAATGCTGAAGGGAAGCTCGGAAGTTCGCCTGTGTTGTGGTTGTTGTTGTTTTAACAGATAACACTCTAAACAACTCGCACTCGTCATGCCGCTCGCCGCGGGCGGCCGCGCAAAAATGCGACATAGAGAAATTCGCAAAAATTCGACAAAGTCTGGTAGATAAGGCCTCCCGCACGCGGTGTCGCGAGCGGCACAGGCAGCCGCAATCTTCAAAGAACAAAAGATGAAGGAAATTGAGGAAGCTTTGACTTGTGGATTGTCTTAATAACGAGTTTATATTGTATTGCATATTGTATCTGTTAATATAAAAGCGAGTAGCAAGTAAAGTTGAGGCCGCACGAAAGGTGAACACTGAAACTTTACAGTTGGCAGAGGAAAGTGAACGAGTGAGTGTAGAACGTTGTTCAACGGGCGTTTCAATGCCGATGGTTCCGGCGATGAAATAGCGGTTGAATAAAAACTTTTCCTTGTTTCCGTTATGATAATGGTGCACAAAGCCTCGCAGACATGCTTCTATCACCTTCTTTTTCCTCTGCAAAACGCGCTTCTATGCCGAGTCAATTTTTTGCACCATTTTTACACGGGTTGAACGAAGATTTTGATACGTGTATTTCTGGATATTAGAAATAAAATTGAATAAACATTCTCTACAATTCTGTCGTTCTCAAGGATGGAGGGTGCATCGCGATCCTGTGTTCTTTGATGACTGCGCCTGCGTCCGCCGCTGCCGCGCGCGACCCGCGTGGGGGGCGGACTTATCTATCAGATTTCAGGACAATTCTACACACTCTTCTATTTGCATCTTGCTGACGCACATTTAGAGCACCGTAACAGTGCACCCTGAACGGGGGTCACTCATGCCAGAATTACCGGAAGGGAGGGGGAGAGCGGATCAATCAACTGCCTGCTATGAGTGGTATAGGCTTTACCGCTTCACTTTATTTGACAGTACGATTGGCCCACCTAGAAGCCTCCCACCGTCGACCGTACATGATGGTTGCTTCAATTCTGCATTAATTTGTATGGATCACAGGTGGATATGGTGGAACGTGGTGAGCTGCAAACACTCGATGCATCCTCGTTGGCTTCAGAAATCGGCAGTCTGCCTTCGATACGGGACATCGAGGATGAAAATGAGCAAAGGACTCCCAGAATGAGTGTCAAGGTCCGTTTTTGAGGTTGTTTCGTTCGTCTGCGAATTCAGCAGACTTACCAGAAATCTGGAAGATGCTTTTTGAAGATACTACACCCCGATCTCCTCAAGTAATTATACTGGGTATTACTAATCCCATCCTCACTTTCTGATATGATCCATGGCAGCTTTTGTGATCAAATCCCTCCCAGGGAATCAGCAAAACGATGTTGTCCACCTCTTTGACCCTAGAAAGGTTAAACGTAATCTCGAGCTTGGGTTGGAGACACGAAGAAGTCCAACGTCTTATTACTGTCCCTCACCCCGAGCTCAGTGTTTTCGATCAGCCCAATGGGATAGAATGGGTCAGAGTAGATAAATCTAGAATCCCTTCCGCTTTTCGCCACTGGCCATTCCCCAAGACGGTATGATCAATGGATTTCACGTCGACACGAATTCAGGTCGCCCTCGGTATAACTATAGGTTGGATATTCTTCTGTTCTGCTTTGTTTCGTCTATGGGAAGACTGGACATATGCGGAGAGTTGTTATTTTATGTATATCAGTCTGTCGACTATAGGCCTAGGTGATATCTCCGTAGCGAGAAGAGAGTGAGTCGGTCTCAATTTTCAAAATTTTGCTAACCTCGTTTCCGAACTTCGATAATGCCTTTTTTGACTTTTAAAATTTCAAAGTGCATCATGGTTCTATTATTGACCTAGCTCAGTATTCCAAAAAACCTTGTTTATTTGATTTCCAGTATGATGGTGCTATGTTTTGTTTTTGTAATCATCGGACTTTCATTGGTCAGTATGAGTATCAACGTTGTACAGGTAGGTCATGGTTTATTGAGCCGCGTTCATACTTTGCGCCGGGCAGCAGAGCGTGACTGCATTCACAGACGCGTGGTACGGGGGAGGTGCAGAGACGACACAGGCAACGAGAGTGTGTGGCACCGACGGGGACGCATAGACACGTAGCCACGCCCCGCCGCTGGCACCGCAAAGTGTGAACGCTGCCTTAAAAGCAGTAGGCAAGCTGTACATGTGAGCGGGTTGCTCAAGATCATTGGGTGCACTGTTGGTATAAGAGCAATATCGATCGTGTTCAGGTTGCACTTGAAGACTTTTATGTGAACCTGATGTTGAAAGTGGCGATTGAATATCAGGAGAAAATGGCAGCAGGTAATTCGTTCACTTCTGCTTGTCGTAGGAACTATCACAATGTCGCCGATCGATATATCGATTTTCCCTGAAACTTTTTTAGGTGGAGATCAAATGGGCGCTTCTGTCGGAATGATGCGCATGTGGAGCGGCAATAAGACGGCCAAGTATCTGATGCCGCTATTGAGGTTATCCCTTTGATTCGTACGAGCTTTTCCCACTCAGATTTCTGAACTGTCACTTTTTCGTCCATTGTGCAGTTAGTGGCCAGACTTCATTTCAGTAAGGAGAAGAAACGAGTCGCCATGGACAAAGTCACTCAGGAAGCTCAAGAAAAAGGCATTGAGCTACCTGCAATTCTGAGCGATCTTGATGAAAAAACTGGTTGGTCTAGTCATTTCTCAAAATAACGATTGTTTTGGTAACATTTTTGATTGTTTATGTTATAGAACAACATCTTGAGCCTAGGCGCGATGCCCATACTTCTAATTTATGTAAGGGACGATAGATTCACTTTGTAGTCGCATGGAATCGCTTAGTAGACGCCGTGAAACGCTTCGATGGTCTTGCGATAGACGGCTTCTCCTCTGTCAGCCCCTTGGAAGTAGCTAACCCTCATTCAATGATATGTGACCTTTTGTGGAATTTTATGAGATACATATTACGTTCGCGGAAACCGAACCTAATGCCACACACCAACCTGGCCGAGCATGTATGTAATAAAGGCTGCACTGTGACTGGCTGCTTAGGTGTATCAAATTTAGGAATGCCTAAAATCTTCCAAATACAAGAGAACGCTGATAGTGAAGAACCACCACGAGAGCTTGAACAGATGGTACAGAAGCAGGTGAGTTAAGCGAGCCCGTTGGAGGTTGGGTGCGTGCCAATAGGGCAGAAAGTCGCGTCGCGGCACCTGGCGTGCGAGGCGATGAGTACTGCTCAAGAGCCCGTGTTGGGTCCTGAAGCCATGACCGTGTCCTGCGCCTTATTTAAGCGTCATTGCTTGGAAACGTTTATCGGGGAGGAGTGGGACTGTTTGTGTGACTTCCTGTTCCCACTATGCGTGGCGGAGGACAGGGCGTTCATTTACTCTGAGGCCCCGCGCCTTCGACCACTATTTTTAGGAGCTGTATCTTATTGTTGACCGGCTTCTCATTTTTTGTGTGCTGCCCTTAGGAAGCAAATACAACATAAATCCATTGGTAGAATAAAAAGTCATTTTTCCCGCGCACGATTCCTGTGAAGGAACTTTACGCTATAACCAGATAGGGTGACTTACCTTCTTGGGGTAGTAGATCCTTGGGTAACTCCAGGTTGCACCTTTCTCGCCCTGCTACGTGCGCCATCACAGCGCTTCTCCTGCGTATGCACGCCGACGCCACCTACTCGATCTCCCTAGTTGGTCAACAGAGCACATTGGGTGGCGTCGGAGTGGGTCCGAGCCGGCGTAGAGCTACAGCGCACCATGGTGGATCGGAAAGGTGCAGTTTGAATAGTTAGCCAAAGATCGATTTCCCAAAGAGGTAAGTTCACCTGTCTGGTTACCATGAAATGTGCCTTCAGCCCGCACTCATCGCGTCGCACACCCGGCCATGCCATTTCCCTCCAACACATGTTATCGTTTTCTAAATGAATGTCGACATCCTACAGATCTTACTGGAAGAGGCTAATGAAGATCCAGTCGTCATAGTGCATGAGGTCGAATGTCAAACTGATGTCGTGGAAACGTTAGCTGATTCTTTTCAAAAACTTTCTTGTTTATTCGTAAAAAAATGTCTAAGGAAGTTGTTGTAGATCAGATAAAACGGAACAAACCATGGAAAAAGTTGTGGATCATAACTCATGTCAAACAGAAGAGCTGAAGAATGAATGTCAAGAAGTGGAAGTACAAACTGAAGTACAAGTGTTATGTAATGTCGAAGCTCAAACAACCATAGTTGAGATGGTCGACGAAGAAGTCGTAACAACGATGGCCCTTCTAATGGTTCGTTCTACTTATTTCGATGATGTTACAGCTGTTCTCAAAGATCCTTCCAGGACGCACTTTGTCAAACAGAAACGCTGCCGACAATGGATCAGATCTCACAAACAGCTGAAGCTGAGCTGATCGACGTTGAGGTGGCCACAGAGCTCGAGACGAAGAATGTTCGCATACAGACACCATGTCCGATAATCGGAGAGAAAACCATTCAGACAGACAATTTGGTGAGTTTACGTGACTCCTCGCAATGCCCTTTTGATAAATTTTGTTCACTCACTTTTTTCGATTCTTAATCCTGCATAAGACAAAGAATTCCGTTTTAGGAGGAACGAAAATCGCCGTCAAAAATGTCTTCAGCTCGGAAACGTTTGCGTCGCGCATTCGCTAAAAAGAAAACTGCCGGATCACTTCATACTGACATGCCAACCATGAGCGATTGGAAGGTTAGCCGATTTTACTTTTGAGCTAACAGTTAGTCGTTGCAGCTGAATACATCCCTTTCCGGCGAAGTTCACTTCAATTTCAGGACGTTGAAGAAGAAAGTCAACAAACTGAGGAAGAGGATGGATCTGAGGAATCACTTCATTGGGATCCAGTGAGTATTCCCTTTGGCTGAACGAGCTCGTATTTCCTATCCAGATAACTTCACTTTCCTGATTGGTTCGCTGCGAACGTTACGAAAAATAGTACTTACTTAGATACGCAGACGGCCCGTCCTCACTGTTGTGCGGTCCCCAAAGCGATTTCCATACGTTTCGTTCTTTAGCGATCGTCCTCCAGCTCATTCGTTTGCTTCGTTGGTGACGACTTCGAAAACCGGGCATTCTGGAATTTCTCATTAGTTTAACGCGTCAACGAACACATCTCCCCATCTTTTGGGAGTTCTCCCGCGGGGACGTGAACAATTCCAGGAGATATACTTCACTGTTCTCTTGTCCACCTATCGTCTTCTCTCCGTATTATATGGTCACGTCATCGGTGTTTGGCCTTCGACGCGTGTTCCGCATATTCTTGTAGGCGAGACATCTGCCTCAAATCGCAGCTGCGAAGCCCGCCACGATATTGAGATAGCCGAGTGTACTCCAGAACATCTTTCGAGTGCTCTGTGAGTCACTTGAAACGACTATGAAAAGTAGTTATAAGCACATTCTGTTCTTGGCGGTATGAGATGTGGAAAGGGGAATGTTATTGCTAAATCAGCATTGGAAGGAGAAGTCTTAAAACTTATTTGCTTTCAACAGTGCTTATGGGAGTTCTCCAGTGCTTTCCAAAGTAGAGCTAAAGGGAAGCTGGGGCGCGAAGAATATCGCATTCAGCCAACGTTAAGCTTCCAGTGAAAAGTGGTGAAATTTCTCTCCATACCTTCCATTTTAGAGGAAATGAGGGACCCTCTCCGAACTGAGTTATTCAATTGGATACTGAACCAAAAAGGTTCAACTTTGAGTCCATCATATTCTTATGTGGAAGACAGCTTACTTGGTGATCAGCGAATTATCTACAGGTTGATGGTCTACATGCGGAAAAGCAGCTTCCGGTATCGATGCTGGCTGAAATGTTCGATCGTCAAAGTCCTGAGCAGCGGAAGAAAAGGCAATCATTTAAACGAATATGATCAAATCATTAACTCTGTGAAATACATAATATTACTAATTCCATGCGAAAGATACCTAAAATAACATGTCAAATCATAAAAGTAACAATGGCAGTCCACAACATTCCACCAATCCTTTGTGACCTTTGTCTCCTTCGTCACCAGAGAAGAAGCAGCCTCCACATTCACCCAATTATGAATTGTTTTCAGTGAGTCTGTCGAGAAGACTCCCAGGAGAAAAATCGCATAATCACTTGAAATCCTCTCTGATGTGTGATTGTGCGGAATCGATCAACGATACTTGAAGATTGAAGACCTCTCACAGCAGTTGATCATTTTTCTTAGGAGAAGTTGTCCGGCAGTTCGACTTTCCACGAGGCTTGCCCTGATTGGAAACGTCTCAATTTTCTCAGTTAACGGACTGGGGTGTACACACATTCAATTAAAGGCACATTTCCCGATAAACTGTGAGCATTATCGCGCCCACTACTGAACGCAGTGCTTCTGATTCACTCACCAAAGAACCAAACGAACAAGAAGCCCTACTTACGTCAAGTGTGGGCATCCGAAGCACAGTTCTAGTACGAGCAATACATACCTGGTAGAATCCTTCGAATTTCATCGATACCACCTGTTTCATCCTGTCCTCACTAATAGAATTTCTGCCTTACCTTAATCGTGGGAAGTCCGCGGGCTTCCTTCGTCACGTAAATGCCGCGTTGGACGACGGAATGACGCGTCCAATGCAAGTGTGATTCGGTTGGGCGCGGCTTGGTGGAGTTCGAGCGGGCATAGGGCCGTGAAGACGCGCTTTGACGCCGCTACAAGGGTGCAGCCTGAGCAGTTGCGCAGAGGTCTACTTGACCTAAGAAGGTAAGCGACTAATCTGATTATCGCGTAGTGGGCCTCTAGAAGCACATCTCGCGATAATTAGAGTAGTCCACGTACCTCCGAAGACAGAGGGACTTGTCTGATGCGGACAAGGTTGCGCTCTTACCGTGTCACGACATTTGACCTTAGTGCGCTTAGAGCGCTAAAAGCGACCAGAAAACAAACCACAACCCTCTCTGGACATAATATGTTGTACAAGCGGCGGTCGCGTGTGTAGCCTTATGTCGAGTTTTCACTTTGCCGTGGCGCCATCACCACGACTTGCTGCGGTCTGTTGGAATTCTCCTCAGGACGTGAAGGGCTGGTACCATGGGGGTCCTTTGAAGAAGCAGCTGTTTGTCTCGTCATCATTATCTGGAAACAATATGTTTTGCACCTTGAAAAGGCAAAATAGTGACATAAAAAGTAAAAGAAACATTACATGGTAACAATCTAAATCATGAAATAATTATTTCGAGCATAAAACTTCGAATAGAGCGACCGCGCGCTGCGAGGCGGCGCATTTCGTCGCAATCGCACGCGACGAAATGCGCCGCCTCGCAGCGCGCGGTCGCGAGAAACTTTGACATAAGGCTACATACCCGCTGTGATCACCGCTCGTGACCGTCATTTTCTCCCATCTTACTCCTTATGCCGTCATCTCGCCGATTTTGTCTTGTTTTCTCGCCGGCGCCTTGATCAACTCGTGCAATAGTGGTTCCTAAGGATGCCAAAGAGAGCTTACATTTAAGTTTTGAAACAGCTTCCCTTTTTTCAGTGGCCAGAGTTTTAGAACTTCTGCTTTCATTACTAAACCGGTAAGTCGCTCCATATTATCGTGAGGTGTGTCTTTACGTTGGCGAAATGTTTTTTTCAATATGTTTGATTTCGGAATTGATTCGTGAGCCTGAGATTCCTGCATTTTTTGACTATGACTAATTGGCGAATTCTAACGTTAGTGGATGCCCATACGTCCTGCTATTACGGCATCATGCATAGTTTATGCTTAAATTCGAATTAGTCTCTTACATTTACCGTGGGCACATTGCTGTGGGTGAATAAGGAAAACGTGGAGGACCATAGGTAGAGAGGAATTCAGGATCCAGGCCATTACAAAAAAAATGAACCGGCAAGAAGGAGGAGGCAGGACCCAAGGCTCATTATATGTAGGTTTGGTCTTGAAGATGAGTAACGATGAGTCCAATCGCCACGGCTACCTTCTCGTTAGTCTGGAGAAACCAATGAGTTCGGTGAGGGTCCATTTAAAGGCACTTTCAACTGGGACCTCGCCCACCAATTGGTGACCCCACCCAATTGCTGACCAATTGGTGAGGGATGCGGTTCCCATTTCTGAGGTTCTTGGTCTTTTTTGCTAGTTTTTTCACTGCTACTGGGTAAATTAGCGGCTCTGGGTTCATTATTGACCCCGATTATGGTCGCTCTCCTAACGCGGAAGTGCCTTTAACAAATGCGTGGTGATGTAATTGATCCTGGATCTTGAGATCTGGAGACTTATTGGCTGGATAATTACGTACAGCCTCAGAGGCCCGAATGAGAGCCCCTTCAACTTCGTGAAAAATCCATCACAAGCAAACAACATTTCTAAGTCACCGAACTCAATGAGACCTCTGAAATTGCTATCAGGAAACCATAGCTATGTTTGGTCAGACGTTACTTATTTAATGTTTTCTCGCACGCTCGTCCCTGGTATGTCCAGTCCATACGCCATCGAATCGAATTTCTAGAAGGATATCTTGGTCTTATTAAAAAATTATCCGTGGCTTGATATCATAATCCATGTTGACATTTTCTCTGATTCACATTAATGAGCAGGTTGGGGCAGATGGTATGCGCAAGAGAAACACTTGGTCAATACTTATGTCTTAACTAAGCACTACAAAACATAAAATATTCCTCATTTCAAAAATATTGATAAAGGATATAATCATTATAAAATTTGATAACTCGTGCCAAATTTGTGCCTGTAATCAACTTCACCTTCCAAGGTTGAGGATAAAAGGATGAAGTTTTTGGAAGGTTTGGTTGGCAAAGACATTGAATCTAGTATATTGCTGGATAATGGAAAACCTGTGAGGCGCTTGTATGATTGCAGGCTGCCTTCTTTGAACAGCAATCATTTTCATATTCCATTTTCGCAATGACAGTAACTCGTTTCTCAATAAAAGTCTCTTGTCCGTCCCACTGCCAGTCTATAAATGAAGAAAAAATTTCTCGCAAAAATTGTTAATCTTTGTCGGGTGGGTACGGGGAACGGAAGTACGTATTGTGTAGAAGTCTAGGGGGAGGTGAAATGTGAATCATAGCTCGGGATTAGAGGAGCGGTAGGAGATTTGGGGTAGGTGAAACGATGTGATGTACCAGGAAGACTTTCTACGTGAAACGTGACCCACGCTCTCCTCCCTTCCCCCCAACCCACACTGACGCGCTTATCTTTACATTATAATAATACTAAATCACTGCAGTAGTGTAGAGTAGAAGTAGATTGTAGTAGAGAGATGTAGTTAGAGATAGAAGAAGCAACGTCATGACCGAATTTATTGACATGCATTTTTAGCAAGCGAAAATCGCTCTCCTCTGTCAAAAAATCGCCTGAGATGCGACCCAGGAAATCGCACTAGGCCTTCTTGACTACTTCATTATTACATGTAAATTATACGTATCGACTTGCTATGTATATATGATCTATGTTTGATGTAATGCCTTTTCTGTAATAAATGAGTTGCACTAAAGTACCAAAATAAAATCATTTTCAAAATCGCGGAGTGAAACTGTGGCCCGTGTGTGCGATGGTTTTCCACTTCGTGTGGAATTGCAATGGTCATAATCGAGAATTCTCGACTGTGTGTTTCTTAGGATCGGCGGGAGGATTCCTTGCCCTTCAACGCATGCATAACCTCTACAGTCTTAGTAACTATTGACGATTGGATAGATTATTAAGTATTTTACTACTGTAATTTTTGTGTTGATCACTCGAATTCAATCATATTTTCTTGCATAACCGGATCAGCTGACGACACGTTCCTCTAATCATCTAGCCTGGGACCATTGCTGACCTCTGCAATCCCGACCTCTCCATCCTGCCCGTCAAATATGACCCTCCTGTAGAGGAATTCTCAACTTCCCGTGCACCCTGACAGTGCTACCAAATTCCCGCGCACTGAACAACGTAGAGCTCGAGTCCATGTGGGAATGGCGAAAGTACGCGCTGTGTGATTGGATCATGCGATTGTGTATACGTATGACAGCCTTCATACTTTGCGGTGGTGCTGCCGAAGACAGCACGTGGCTCCGAGGCCGAGTGACGCGGGAGGAGACGCAGAGATGATGCAGCTACGTCCTGCCGCCGCCATCGCAGAGCATGAAGGCTGCCTATCATTGCACTAGAGACTTTTAACAACGCGCCGAACATGAGTTTTCGCTCGATACAACGTTTACTGAGACAACCTCATGTATTATTTAAGGGGAGATATCCTTTTGTCGTCTCCAAGACCTAGGAGGAGCTAGGGAGGATCAGATATATAAGCATAGTTTACGGTCAGAGGGTTTTTAGCTTTGGGGTTGGTGAATCGCTACTCACGAAGAAATTCCTTCTTGCAATCGCGGAGCTTGTTTTCTTGCCCTGGAGCTCCTCAGACTTCTATAAACCTAGGCTGGGAGTTCCTCCCTCCTCGCTTACATGGGAAACTTTAGGAATACTTAGATGTAGCGACGAAGTCGCTGCCTTTGAGTGCTGTTAGGTGTGTCTGGTGCACTGATGCAATACACGGTATCGCATCAACATAAACAGTTCACAGGCTCTATCTTGTTAACGACTGATATCTTATCATCCCTATCAAGTCCACGCACTTTGAAAGCGAAATTGGCTCATTTTTAATCTTATCACCACTACAGAGCGCTCCGGTTTATCGAAGGTGGTTAAATTGCCTTTTCAAAAAACTAAAGCTACAGATGTAAAAAGGAAGAGACGGTAAGTACTGACCTCTAATAAAGGATGTTTCCTGGCGAGCATTTCACCTTTGTCGTCATCTGTGATCAAAAAGGCAATGCAGAAAATGACCTTCAATCAGAATCAGAAGTCTGACTTCACCTGGAGGATGAATATGATTGGGTTCAGAATTGATGATCGCAATTGCACTTTGTGTACAAAGAAAATACGGCACGAACGGACTGGGGCGAACAGCCGATTATGCGATCAGGCGATCAGGCGGGAGAAAAAGACCATATCGATAAGGCGATCAAGCGATCAGGGGTTTACGCGAGTAGGCGATGAGGCGAATATCTACCCCAATCGATGGACAACTTACCTCTCCTGGCCGATCGCGTGGTTGCCTCATTTCCCAATTTCGGAAAAAGGCTCATTCCATGATCATTGGGGTGTTACAGCTCCTGCCGTGGTCAGGTTCGACCCAGCGATACCTTTACCGAAGCGTGGGTCTCAGTTCTTGAAGCGTGCGAATTCAAAGAACAAGCGCGACTCCACCCAGCAGCTCACCCTAGACGGAATGGTTGGCAGCGACGGTGGCAATAAAGGCAACAACGTGGCAAATGAGGCCTACGATTTGTGCGATAATACAAGATAAGGAAGGATGCCAGTGATAAAGGAGACGTTGGCATGAGCAAACAGGTGATATCCTATAATTCTCTATGATACCATTCAGCGAGAACTGATTGAAAGGCTCGTTTTTTCTCGGTAATCTTGTCCAAGTTCAAGTGCCAGGGGACATTATTTTTGCCCTTTTCGTTGGCTAATTTCGGGTTTTTCTTCGTCAACATATTCCACGGCACCTATAATTTCATAATATAGCGCTTCAACCCACTCAAAGTGATTCTGGAATGTGCCTTCAAAGGCATTGTTACACGTAATGCGGTTACATTATCCCTTTCAATCTTTGATACTGACTGGTGGACGTGTTTAACACGAAATCTGACACGTCAATCACCACGTCATATCGATCAATACGGCTCCAATACGATACGACTGATTGTAAATATCATTCTGCCATCATGCTCATACTCTACACCTCAGCCATTGCTCGGCAAAGTCGACGCGAGGAGGCGCCCCCCCCCCCCCCCCCCGAGAAAGGCGGCTTGCCCTGATGAGGCCATTTTCACCACAGTTTAGGAGGCACCTTCCACGGGGAATTCGCCATACCTAAACCTTTCAGATCCGTATATTTTCAGTAAATGACTTTTTTGGGATTCCTTATCACCCACATTACTCCTATCACTGTCTTTAAAGGAACCGGGGGATGGGGGCTCCTATCACCGTCTTTAAAGGAACCGGGGGATGGGGGCTCCTATCACTGTCTTTAAAGAAACAGGGGATGGGGGAAAGGGGGGAGGGATGGGAGGAGGGAGGAGAGGGGAGAAGGTCGGGAGAAAGAGAAGATGGGAAGGATTGACCCTTCTGAAACTAACTGCCGAGGGTAGAAGCGATAATCGGTAGAGAAACCCGAATTCATAAGGGCGACCGCGCATCTTTTCGATCTAAAACACCACCTCTCCGAGTTGTTTGCTAAGCGAGATGTCATTTGTTGTCTCGTAGTGGTTGGAACAACGAGTGGTAGACTAAGCGAAAGGGTAAGAAAAAAGTGTTCGTGGTAGAAAAAAATTTATTGAATTTACAATCGTCTTGATAGCAAGGTGTCATGTGTGCAATGTCTACAACCTAGCGAACTGCAAGCGTTACGGTAGGTCTTATCAAAGACCAAAGACGTTCCCTTCTGGTGTCTTTGGTAGTCGCCTAATCGTACGGGACTTTTCCTTCCACCTGATCGTCTGAAGCACGAACTTTGAACCATGCCTATGGTAAGTTCGGAGTTGGCGATTGTACGAGACAATAGACGGAAAGGGATGAGCTACTGGATAACGAATGGTAGCTTAGGCATTGTCAGAGTTCGCGATTATGGCAATCAAGCGATAAACAAAGGTGCGTATCGAGCAGGGATCAGGTGTATCATTCACATAATCGATACGTATTTTATACTTCCCGATACGAGGTCTAATCCCCGAACGCTTCATCGCCTCTCCCCTCGATTGATATGTATCTTTTTCTTTCCACCTGATCGCTTTATCGTCTGACCACATGTTAGAATAACCGACTAAAATGCAGGCGCGATCGTAAACTGTGAAAACGGCTCTTCTACTTGCCTATTCGAAGTGTTCGCAATGTCACTCAGTATCTATGTGTATCATATCCTTCCCGCCCTATCGCCTATTCTTCCAATCGATAAGTAGTAAATATTTTCGCCTGGCTGTCCATTCGCCTCACTCTTTACCTGGGCATAATAGTTGCCGTATTGTCAGCAAGTCAGGCTGTCAAGCGAAGTTCTCTGGCCTTCCAAGAGGAGATGGTGTTGCTCTGAGAAACACGGAGTGGAGACGAACACCTCACACCTCACACCGTGAAGAACACGTGCAACAGAATGAAGACAGCAGCATACACCTGACAATGGTTACAATCGAGACGCCACAAAACTCCGCGTTCCTCTTCGTGGTGACCCTCGTTGCGCACCTTTCCAAACTCAAGATTTAGATAGTGTATGCATGTTCTAGAGTGAATTCGAAAAAAATTCCTTTCCGGGTATTTATAAGCCGAAATACTGCGGTAAGCGCGCCTCATGGTGCGCAGACAGTATGCAAAGGGAAAGGCGGTAAATTGATGGCCATCCGTGGTACATACCTTTGTTTCAGGTGGATTTTCAACTGACGGTATCCTCAGAAAGACTTTCTCAATTTTTAAAAATCCGAAACAGGCAGTGAGCATAGTGGCTCGCAATTAGAAGACCTTGTCTGTGTATCACGCAGCGGGAGGGGCAACACGGTTGGTTCATTCACTCTAATCTTTAATACTGACCGGTGGACGGTTTCACCACGAAAGCTGACGCGTTAAGCACCACGTCATTTCGATCAAATACGGCTTCGATACGACGCGATTGGTGTCATTCTGCTATCATACTCAACCCTACAATTCAGTCATTCTTCGGCAAAGTGATCCTAGAAGGCGGGCCGGAATACGAAAATCGGTTGGAGGTTAAAATTTTGCCTCCGCTACAGCTCAGGGGCGCTTTTTTCGTGCTGGATTTCAATAGGTTTCCTAGGCCCCTAGTTTTCGGGTGAATATCTTCTTTTAGATATTGCTTATCAGCCACATTACTCCTATCACTGTCTTCAAATAAATGAAGTAAATATCGTGCCCTACAAAAACTTCCTGTTAATTCAGAACCACTCAGAAAAATGAATGTCAACGGGTTGTGCAGTATTTTTGTTGTCGCCATGCTCGCAGAAGTTTTCGTGTGGGCACAGGATCCATGCACGCCGTGGATATACAGGCTCGAGTCCAAAAAGTGCTACAGGGTAGAAATTTTAATACAGTGCGTTTCATAATTATAAGGTCACCCCTGAATTTCAAGTTTTCTAGACAACACTCCATTGAGGAATCTTTTCAGTCTCATAGACAGATTCCTCACCTGAAATAACCCCCGTGTCCGATTTTTGGTAACAGTCTCATTTACCTTATGTTTTTAGGAGTATTTTTTTGTTTTTTGCACCGTTTCATAATTATAAGGTCACCCTGAAAAAAGAAAAAAGTTCAGGCTCCGGCAGGTCTGTGATGGCAGATTTGTCTTCCAAATAGATCTTCGAGATACATATTCAATCGCCTTGTGGCCAGCTTCTATGTTCCGAGAGAAAAGCCCAGATTTGGGATTCTTGTGATGCTAGGCTCAGTTTGAGGGCCATTCCAAAAAAAAATTGGAAGATTCCTGTGCTCAGTTAGATAACATCTGAGAGATTCGGTGTCTTTAGATGTTTTTCAGGCTCTGGACTCCCACGTGAGATTATTATCATCAACGAGGAAGAGATTGTGGGGGCCACTTCCTACAGCACCTCCTCCATGGACCACATTTGTTTGGAGTTAAACCATTTTTAGTCTGGAACCACAGCGTGTACAGCGGCGAGGAAGAGCAAAAACATCACTGAAGAAATAGCGAAGTAGTTTCCGAGGCCTACAGCACACCATAAGGCGGAACGACTTCAATACATAAAGTTGTTCTTGAGCACGGATGAACGAAACTGAATTTGCATAGCAGTTGCACCCTGCATGCGAATAGTTCCATCCGAATTGTACTTTTGATTCTGAAAATACTCTATTTGCATGGTGTTGACGGGTAGAGGTAGTACTAGCTTGGTGTGAGAAGTGCGCCGATCTAGCGGAGCCTTGGCAATTTTTCTGCGAAAACGGTGATGGCCTGAGTGGTTTTCGGCAATGAGGTTGTATTGAACCTTGCCTTCGAAACCTGCAGAATGGACTCCAAAGACTGCTAGAAGATCTTACGAAGAAATCAGTTGCCTTTTGGAGTCGACCGGCTCTTCATAATTGCGTCTAACAGCATGACAAGGCTGTTGTTCATGTAGGTCATTCAACGGAATCGTGGTTAAAGTTCCGAAATACGGACCTCCAGCAATAGATAACATGCAGTCTTTGTCTAAGCTCTATTGGGGAGACCTGGAAGACATCGCCGCAAAAATATTTACCCCAATAATCGCCGGTTCTGGGAAACAAAGCTGCTGAAACAGGCAACTGTTAAGGACCTGAACAATATCTGTGGTAAGGCTCTTCGAAATTTCGTTTCTACTTCCCCAAATCGGCTAGTTAATGTCGCTATTAAACAGGAGGGAACCATAGATTATGAGCTCCTTCGCATGCGCTGTTAATTCTAGCAAATCTTCTCTTTCTTCGGGGTGACCTTATAATTATGAAACGGCACAAAAACCAGAAAATATTCATAGAAAAATCGGGCTAAAAGGTAATGTCATCAAAACTAGTATGGAAGGGTTTTCTGTGGTGGGGAATCTGTAAAAAATACTTAAAAAATTTTCCGCTGGCTGTGTGTTCTGAAAACCGAAAATTTGGGGGTGACCTTATAATTATGAAACGCACTGTATACGCTGCAACCCTGCTTTCCTATAAAATATTATTTGCAGAAATATTGCGACAAGCGCAAAGCTGAGGATGCTCAAAAGGTTTGCCAACAGCAAGGCGGCAATTTGGTAACCATTTGTGACGAAGCAGAAAACGATTTCGTCTCGAGTAAGCCTTCATGTTCAGATTTATTGAAGGGGGTTCCCCTCGGCTTCAAGAAGTTTCCACAGAAGTGATAGGTGTTAGTATGTGAAGAAAAAAATTCAACTTATTTTTCATCATTCAACACATTTTAGATGCACATGATAAAGAATAAATCAAATTGTCGTTTATATTGTTAGTGATGGGCGAAGTTGTCACTTCATATCCGGTCGAGAAACACGATCGTACGTGGATTGGTTACCGTCGCAGCTCTGAGCAGTGGCAATGGATTAGCGGCTCTTCCTGTAGCTACACCAGCTGGTTTACAATCAAATCACCAATTAGGGAGAAAGGCGTCCACGCTTATGTAAGTTCTTTTCTGTTCTTAATATACTGTCATAAATA
Organism: Trichostrongylus colubriformis; assembly: GCA_963978905.1. NCBI lineage: Eukaryota > Metazoa > Nematoda > Chromadorea > Rhabditida > Trichostrongylidae > Trichostrongylus > Trichostrongylus colubriformis. The sequence continues at coordinate 56,537,668 of OZ022256.1, read as the reverse complement.
AGAGCATAATTTTCAGCTAATGACCTCCTGGGGTTATAGGAAGTCATGGGACGCTCATACTACTAGTTGGGAACTCCATTATATTTGTGAACGAAGCTTTTGTCCCCAGGAGGATGTTGAATAGAGATTCTGTTCGAGTGCTTGTTATTTGGTCGATTTGGAATTCGTCTTTTCATTTATACTGAGCAGTTATCGAATAAAATAAAAGTTTCGATGCACTTTTGGAACTGATTATTTATTTATTTAATCATTTACTCGAAGGCACAACTAGTGATTATGCAAAACAAATCCTACTTTATATAATCGGCTAAGTGTGTCTGTTGGTGTGTGTGTAAGTTTGTGTGTATGTCTGTTTGACGGGAAATTCATATCTTGCGTGTCAGTAAAGATGGGATTCTGAATTTCACAAATGATATAGGGGGTGACAAGCGGATCCCAGCGGTTGTGGACCGAAAGTGATAGCAGCTGATAAGGGCTGATAAGAAGCCTCGAAAGGCTATTGTCACCAAATCTGTTTCGCCTTCCGGGTTGTCCTAGAGCGCCAACACTTATAGGTGTTTTGAGGGGTGGGACGGGCACATCAATGGTGGGTGATCCAAATTGATAACGGTTGATAAGATTCGATAAGGAGCGTCGAAAGGCTAATGTCGCTAAATCTGTTTCGCCTTTCGGATCGATCCTAGAACGGTGAAACTCATAGTTGTTTTGAGGGGTGGAACGGGCACATCAATGGTGGGTGATCCAAATTGATAACGGTTGATAAGATTCGATAAGGAGCGTCGAAAGGCTAATGTCGCTAGATCTGTTTCGCCTTTCGGATCGATCCTAGAGCGATGAAACTCATAGGTGTTTTGAGGGTGGGACGGGCACATCAATGGTGAGTGATCCAAATTGACAACGGTTGATAAGATTCGATAAGGACCGTCGAAAGGTTAATGACGCTAGATCTGTTTCGCCTTTCGGATCGATCCTAGAGCGATGAAACTCATAGATGTTTTGAGGGTGGGACGGGCACATCAATGGTGAGTGATCCAAATTGACAACGGTTGATAAGATTCGATAAGGACCGTCGAAAGGTTAATGTCGCTAGATCTGTTTCGCCTTTCGGATCGATCCTAGAGCGATGAAACTCATAGGTGTTTTGAGGGTGGGACGGGCACATCAATGGTGAGTGGTCCAAATTTATAGTAGCTGATAAGGAGCCTCAAAAGGCTAATGCTACCGAATCTGTTTCGCCTTCCGGGTCGATCCTAGAGCGCCAACACTCACAAGCGTTTTGAGGGGTGGGTCGGCACATCAATGGTGGGTGATCCAAATTGATAACTGTTGATAAGATTCGATAAGGAGCGTCAAGAGGCTAATGTCGCCAAATCTTTTTCGACCTTCTAGAAGTGGAATGTTTACACTCACAGGTATTACAGGGTGAGGGGACCTTAATGGTGACTTTTCGAAACTGATAACGGCTTGCAGAAGCTGATAAGGGCCATTAGGAAATGGGGAGCGGATAAAATCCGGTACACCGCTTACTACTACTATACGACTGCTATAGTGGATGCATCTGATTCTCAGTACCATTGGATGAACATATTTTGTTTACGCCCTGATACCTGTTACCGATGTATCGACCACTAGATTGCCTACGTTCCAAAAAATGGTGCATATCTTTTGATACTTCGATTTAATCGATGATCAAGACACGAACTAGATCTGTGATAGCAAAGCAAGCTACACATTCTCTCATGCGGTGCAGCAGTAGTACTGGGTATCGACCGCTAGACCATGTAAATCCTAAATAGTGATGCATGTTCACAAAAACGATAAGCATCGATAACTAGCATATGGATCACCACCATTATGTTGGAAATAGATGCTCAGCAAATGGAGAAATTGCTAACAATTGACACAGTTGGATTCGCTACCGTCGATCCCCAAACTATCTGAACTCCCAATGATGACCACTTCAGCCGAAGGAACTGATTAGTGGATTTGCCCATGTCATCCAGATAACATTGATCGTCGATATAAAGTATCGACCGCTAAATCATGTGGACCTCTGGAAATGGTGGCTTCCTCATCCTCGATATCCATTAATATCTATCACCTATTTGTAGAAAGTGGATGCTAAGTAAAAAGTCAACAGACCATTCCCTCATTACATATTCTGTTATGTGTTATTCGCGCAGTACTGTGCCATAGCCCAACTGGTTCACATATAAACTAGCAATGAACAATTCCAAGTCAAGAATGGAGTAAAAACACAGCAATAAAGCAACTTGAGAATGAGAAAAGGAGGAAATACAAAACAGCACTAAATGACGAAACAGTGGCAGCCATTAATTGAAGAGAGTTCAGAAAACTCTTAAAGTAGAGTAAGCAGTAGCCATTATCTTGAAAGCGAGTAATGACATAGATAGGATATTCTGCCCATGTAGTTTATTGAAACCTGAACGTTCTCTATTTTAGAAGCTGTTGAACCTGACTTGAGTTTTGATGAGTGGAGTTTGGAATAGCCTTCTCTTGTTCTGGACTTAATAAGTATGAAGAAGTCTGATGAGACTAATTTGAATCTACCAGTAGACCCCTAATTTCAGTGAATGACCTTTTTCATGTATTCATTGTCACCCACATCACATCTGTCAAGGTCTTCAAGGAAATCTAACAGGCAATGAGCACATTGGCACGAAACTGGAAGGACCTGGCTTATGTATCGTTGAGACGGAATCGCGCAAAGGCGGTACGGCAGGCGACGCAATGTGTGGGTGTGAGAAGGGTGTAGCTTGGTTCTGAAGCGATTACGGTTGGGCACGCCAGGCCTCTTATTACATACGGCGTCTGGGTACGTGCATAAAAAAAGTTCTCCTCTAGCTCACATCGGATGCCGTAGCATAAGTCAATAGGCCAGAGAAATCGCTTCACGGCGGACCCGTCGAGTTGTATCTTACGGCGGAACTTTGTTCTAATGACATGCACTCACGAGCGTTTCAGAATCAGATACGTGGGGAAAATCATACCGAATTATATTACAGAACCATTCCAATGATAGCCTACGTTGGGACATACTACATTCGAAAGAGGAGCAAACAGACACGTGGATCGGTCACGTTGGCAATCCTAATAACAGGCATCAGTGGCAGTGGATGGGCTGTGACGGGTACAGTTTTACCAGTTAATGGGAAAATGAGCAAAACAACGTTCTCTATTCTTTCTAACAAAGTATGTACTGACCTACCACATTCCATGGGTAGAGCTACAGTGCCCGTAGTCGATACCCACTAAGCACACGGTGTATTCTACTATGAGTGGTCTCGCGGTACGAAAGCGACGGGAGCATGCGACTTCATCAATGCTGCATTGGACAAGAGATTGTGAGCTACGAAACCATGCGCTGCTGGTTCGTTTGCTTCAGCAACGGCGAGATCGACATGAGGCGAGCCACGACCGGGACTGTGCTGCTTCTGAGACTCCATGAGGTGCTGATACAAGCCGAGAGAGTAGCCGTTGCCGTATACACCCGTCATCCCCAGTGGGTCGCAGTCACTGTTTGAGAAAAGTGTCGTAGAAAGACAGCGGTCACCCTCCTTCATGACACGCCCGCTCCTTCGTCGCGAAGAGTGCCTAGGTCAAGCTACAGGAACTCGGCTAGGATGTCCTGCTCCATCCGCCATACTCTCCAGACATTGCTCCTCCTGAATATCACCTTTCCCATCCTCTGAAATCCTTCCTGGCCAAGAGAAAATTTGTTGATTATGACTTATTTGCAACGAATTTGCAACGGCGATCGCTGACTTCTTCGACTCTCAGAGCACATTGTTGTGGAAGAAGGGAATCACCTATGAGGTGGCAGAGTGCTGTCGATAACAATGGTGAGTATATTGTTGCCTAATTGTTGTTTCTTGGAAAAATTATAAAAAAAAGTGGCGATCGAGAGAAATCCTACAAGACTGTTGGTACAACCATATCCTAACAATCTCAGATCCACAGAACAAAGGAAGACGGCGGATATCCTCCAATAATGGTTAGAGACGAAACTAATGATCGAAGCGACGCAGATGTGCTCAGCCTAGGATTTTTATAGGGTGTAAAATAAAACAGTCCTTAACATGTGTAGGTAGATACACTTCCAACTTGTCATTGCGTCACGACTGCATGACGAGCGAAACCTTGCAGCTAGTTGCTCTCAATTTGTGCTGGCCGTGCGCTGGAATAGGGGCTACCTTAAGTCTACATTTACCCAATTCGAGTCCCGTCATTCGTTCACATACAGTTCCTCTTCTTTTCTGGAAAGTTGCTTTGAATTCGATGGCGCAATTTACACAACCTCGTGCATCGTTGCCATGGCACTTTTCTTACGAAAGCTTGCCGGAAATCGTGTATATCACTACTCGGATACAGAAATCCAGGCCAAACCTTTTGCATACTATGCGCGAACGGAAGATGAGTGTAGATACTCTTTGGTTGATTTAGTCCTTCATAGCAATATTATTGACCGTGACTTTCTTTTAACGAAGATTTCTGTGCAGACTTCCTGGATTATTAGATTGTGTATAGCGTATTGCGACCTTCATACTTTGCGGTGGTGCTGCCGGTGGCTTCGAGGCCGAATGACGCGGCAGGAGACGCAGAGATGATGCAGCTACGTCCTGCCGCCGTTATCGCAGAGCATGAAGGCTGCCTATCATTGCACTAGAGACTTTTGACAGCGCGGCGAACATGAGTTTTCACTCGATACAACGTTTACATAAGATAATTACATGTATTACTCCAGGGAAGATACCGTTTCGTCGTCTCCAAGACTTGGAAAAAGCTACTGAGGGTCAGATATATTCCAGTGGGTAATTAAACGTTTACTTGGGGAAACAGGTAATATCTCAGGGTTTCCCATGATATCATCCAACGGGAACTGATTCAAAGGCTTGTTTTCATGCGGTAATCTCGTACAAGGCCAAATGTCGGGAGACCTCATTTCTGCCGTTTTCGGGGGCTTCTTCCGGATTTTGAGGTAATCGCGTAAAAGGCTTTTAACAGCACTCAAAGTATTCTGCGGCGACTCCATCGCTACACCTGAATATCACTGAAGTTTCCCATGTAGATTAGCGAGGAAATTTCAGCCTAGGTTTATAGAAGCCTGAGGAGCTCCAGGGCAAGAAAGCAAGCTCCGCGATCGCAAGGAGGGATTTCTTCGTGAGTAGCAGCTCACTTACCCGCAGCTAAAGCTCCTCAGGCTTCTATAAACCTAGGCTGAAATTTCCTCGCTAATCTACATGGGAAACTTCAGTGATATTCAGGTGTAGCGATGGAGTCGCCGCAGAATACTTTGAGTGCTGTTAAAGGCACTTTACGTGATTACCTTAAAATCCGAAAGAAGCCCCCGAAAACGGCAAAAATGAGGTCTCCCAACATTTGGCCTTGTACGAGATTACCGCATGAAAACGAGCCTTCGAATCAGTTCCCGTTGGATGATATCATGGGGAACCCTGAGATATTACCTGTTTCCCCAAGTAAACGTTTTATTACCCGCTGGAATCTCTTCTTTATCTTATATTATCGCATGAATCACAGGCTCACGTAAATGCCACGTTGGAAAAAGCTACGTCCACAGGGGCTGCTCGAAAGGTACAGCCTCGACATTTACCCGGAGGTCTATCTGCTGCGACAGGGTAAGTAGCTGGTGCGATTATCGCGGGAAATGCCTTTAAAGGCACCGGGAGGGGGGCAAGGGCGGAATAACGTTTACGAAAACAATGGCGTCTGAAAACAAACATATGGGTTCGGTAGATACAATGTGTAACGAAACCGGCGTTGAAAAACGCGCCACAGGGCGCTATTTGCCCCCAGGGCGCGCTTCCGTCCGAACTGCAAGCTTCCGTGGCCGAGCCATGCTTCGTTCATTTTGAAGCTTGTCTTCGGCCTGATGTAACCTTATTTTTGAATTATTTCCTCTTTACTGTTTTCTAGTGACATATTTTACTTGTTTACTTATAGGTCTTCTTAATTGTGCATTTCTATACCTGAAAATCTCAGAATGGTCAGATAAAGTCGGGGGGAGACGCAACTTTGCGTCGACGTCGATGCTCCTTTCCCTTACTAGGCTTGGGCTAAAATTGATATCCCCTCCTCTCACATTAAAAAGCATCTATCAAAGCATAGGTCTCGTCTGCTTTAGCCTAACCCTAGGAAGGGAAAGAAGCCTTGACGTGGGTGAAAATTTTGCCTCTCCTCCCCCCCCCCCCCCCCCCCGCGACTTTATTTGACCCGTAAGTACATCTAGAAACAATATAAGAAAGAACAAAGTGAAAATTAAAAGGAAAAAACAAATCTATATCAGAACCATCTTCTTTTGGCACCATGTCAAATTGGCGAGTTTGTGCAATGGCGGCCACTCAAGCTCGTCCACACCACGTCTGTTCTACCGTAAGCCAAATTACCCCCTCCTGGTGTCTTTAAGTGTGTCTGGTGCAGTGACAATATACGCATCAACATAAACAGTTCACAGGCTTTATCTTGTTAACGACTGATATCTTATCATTCACATCACGCACTTTGGAAGCAAGGAGGCTCATTCAAACTTATCATCATTACAGAACGCTTCGGTCTATCGAAGGTGGTTAAGTTGCCTTTCCAAAAAACTGAAACTACAGGTTTAAAAAGGAAGAGACGGTAAGTACTGATTTCTAACGAAGGCTAATACTACGCAGTGGATGTTTTCCCGTCGAGCTCTTCACGATCGCCGCCATCTGTGATCAAGAAGGTAATGGAGAAAATGACCTTACCAATCAGAATCAGATGTCTGACGTCGCATGGAGGATGGATATGATTGAGCTCAGAGTTGGCAATTGCAAACGCGCTTTGAAAGATCAGGGACAAAGAGAATACGACACGAATAGATTTGGGCGACTAGACGATTATTCGATCAGGCGATCAGGCGGGAGAAAAACACATCGACCAGGCGATCAAGCGGTTAGGGAATTACGCGAGTAGGCGATAAAACGATCATCTATAAAATCGATACACAGATTAACTCTTCTGACCGATGGCCTCACTGCCTCATCTCCTAATCGCTTGAAGGCACATTCCAGAATCATTGGGGTGTTACAGCTCCTGCCGTGGTCAGATAATCGACCCAACTGCACCTTTACCAAGGCGTGGCTGTCATTTCCTGGAGCGTGCGGATTCAAAAACAGGCGCGACTCCACACAGCAGCTCTCCCCAGACGTTATTGTTGGCAGTGACGGTGGCAATAATGGCAACAACGTGGCTAATGAGGCCTACGATTTATGTGATAATAAAAGGTAAGGAAGGATGCCAGTGATAAAGAAGACGTTGGCATGAGCAAACAGGTGATATCCTAGAGTTCTCTATGATCCCATCCAGCGAGAACTGATTCTGAGACACGTTTCTCTCACTGTAATCTCGTCCAAGGTCAGATGCCAGGAAGCCTTATTTTTGCCTTTTTCAATGGCTAATTTCGGATTTTTCTTCATCGGCATATTCCACGGCACCTCTAATTTATACTTGATACTTGATTCTTTATTACATGACAAGCATGTGCAAAAGAAATTGCCAGCAAACATCTAGCATTGAACCACAAGTAAAGTAGAAAAGACGAACATTATCCCATGTAGTTCACAATTTGTAAAACAGGGAAATCTGTAGCAACATATGGCGAAGAACAAAATGGTCAAAGAAAAGAGACTGACGAAAAAGAGAAGAAAGAGGTGGGATTGGCGGAATTTACTAGAGCATCATCGGTTTTCTTCAAGTACCATTAATCCAAGATGCGATTGAGATAGGTTTCCAAGGAAATAGCCGAAACAGGGAGCGGTCTATGTTTTAACAAAGTTATATATATGGATCCAGCACGGTTGACAAAGAAGTTATGCCGAAGACCACCGCGGGCACTTTTGAAACTAATCTTACTAAGGCTTCCTCTAGTCACTGATGGTAGGATCTGGAAAAAATGACTAGAATTTACCTGTACCTGGCCATTGAGTATTTTACTTACCATAACGACATCATTAACCTTTCTCCTGACTGAGAGAGTTTTCAACCCGAGTAGTTTATTACGATAAGGGGAGGGGAGAGGGTCGGGAGAAAGCGCTTCAACCCACTCGAAATGATTCTGGCATGTGCCTTCAAAAGAACCAGAGGGGAGGGGAGAGGGTCGGGAGAAAGAAGAAGATGGGAAGAAATGACCCTTCTGAAACGAACTTTCGAGGGTAGAAGCGATTATCAGTGGAGAAACCCAAATTCAAAAGGGCGAAGTTGTGGCCTGTATTCGCATTTCCCGCCCATTTTTTCACACTGCAACATTACCCTTTCGAGTTGCTCGCTTAACGAGATGTTCTTGTCTTCTCTCGTAGGGGTTGAAACAATGAGTGGTAGAATAAGCGAAAGGGTAAGAAAAAAGGTGTCCGTGGTAGAAAAAAAATCTATTAAATCTACAATTGTTGTGATAGCAAGGTGTCATGTGTGCAATGTCTGCAACTTAGCGAATTGCACGCGTTATGGTAGGTCTTACTGTGGGACAAAAATGTCCCCTTCCGGTATCTTTAATCGCGTAATTGCGCAATAAGTACGGGATTTTTCCTTCCTCTTAATCGTCTATTTTATCCTTCCTGATAGGAGGTCTAATCCTCTGATCGTCTAATCGCCTAACCACTGAATCGATATGTATCTTTTTCTTTCCATCTGATCGCTTAGTCGTCTGACCACATGTTAGACTAACCGACTAAAATGCAGGCGCGATCGTAAACTGTGAAAACGGCTCTTCTACTTGCCTATTCGACGTGTTCGCAATGTCACTCAGTATCTATGTGTATCATATCCTTCCCGCCCTATCGCCTATTCTTCCAATCGATAAGTAGTAAATGTTTTCGCCTGGCTGTCCATTCGCCTCACTCTTTACCTGTGCATAATAGTTGCCAATTTGTCAGCAAGTCAGGCTGTCAAGCGAAGTTCTCTGGCCTTCCAAGAGGAGATGGTGTTGCTTTGAGAAACACGGACTGGAGACGAACACCTCACACCTCACACCGTGAAGAACACGTGCGACTGAATGAAAACAACAGCATACACCTGACAATGGTTACAATCGAGACGCCACAAAACGCGTCTCTTCGTAGTGACCCTCGTTGCGCACCTTTCCAAATTCAAGATTTAGATAGTATATGTATGTTTTACAGTTCCTGTTCTACTGTTCTATGCTCTAAATTCAAGAAAAATTTCCTTTTCGAGTATCTATATGCAGAAATACTGCGATAAGCGCCCCTCATGATGCGCAGAAAGTATGCGAAGGGAAAGGCCATGAATTGATGACCATCCGTGGTGCAGAGGAAAATGCGTACCTTTGTTTTGGGTGGATTTTTAACTGACGTTTCCTCAAAATAAACTTTCTCGCTTCTTAGAGGAATCCGAAACACACAGTGAGCATATTGGCACGTAATTAGAAGAACTTGGTTGTGTATCAGGCTGTGGTAGGGGCAATTCGGTTAGGTCATTCACTTCAATCTTTGACAGCGACCGTTGGACGGTTTCACCACGAAAACTGACGCGTCAAGCACTACGTCATGTCGATCAATACGGCTTTGATACGATACGATAAGTATCACTCTGCTGTCATACTCATTACGCTACAATTCAGCCATTCTTCGGCAAAGGGATATCCTCAAGGCGGCCGGAATAAGAAAAGCGGTTGGATCTAAAAAAGTTGTCTCCGCAACAGCTCAGGGTCGCTTTTTTTCGTGCAGGATTCCAATAAATCCTATACCACTAGTTTTCAATTAATCATCTACTTTTAGGGGTTGCTTATCACCCACATTACTCCTCTCACTGCTTTCAAATAAATGAAGTAAGCACCGTGCTCTACAAAAACATTCTGGTAATTCAGAAACACTCAGAAGACAATGAATGCCAGCGGATTGTGCATTAGTTTTATTGTCGCCATGCTCGCAGAAAACTTCGTGTGGGCACAGAATTCATGCTCCCCGTGGATATATAGGATTGAGTCCCAAAAATGCTACAGGGTAGTGTTTTATGCGCTGCAACCCTGCTCTCCAGTAAAATATTCTTTGCAGAGATTTTGCGATGACCTCGAACCTGAGGATGCTCAAAAGGCTTGTGAAAAGCAAGGCGGTAATTTGGTAACCATATGTGACGCAGAAGAAAACGATTTTGTCTCTAGTATGTCTTCATGTTCAAGTTTTTGAAGGGAGCTTCCCGCAGCTTTCAAAATTTCTACACAAGTAAGAGATGTATGTGTTAGTATGTGAAGGAAAGGATTCAACCTATATTCAACATTCAACACATTGTTAGATGCACATGATAAAGAATGGATCAAAATGTAGTTTACATTATTAGTGATGGGCTATGTTTCAAACTCATATCCGAGCGATGCCAACGGACGTACCTGGATTGGTTACTATCGCAACCCAAATAATAAGGAGCAGTGGCTATGGAGAAGCGGCTCTACCTGTAAGTACACCAACTGGAAGCAGGGTGAACCAAGTGGAGACGGAGACTACGTTCAGGTAACTTCTGTTTCAATGTGAATGTAATGTCATGAAAGAGACCACAATTTCCAGCTATATACGTGGCATCTGGGTACAGGTGAGAACAGGCAGTTCTGGAACGATGGTACTGTTAAAGGACTCTATTTTATTTGTGAACGAAGCACGTGTCCCCAGGAAGATGTTGAGTAGAGATTGTTTTCGAGTGCTCGTTATCTGGTTGGAATTCGTCTGTTCTTTTATATTGAACAGTTATTGTTTTCAAATAAAGGTTTCAATGCACTTCTAGAAGTGACGGAGTACGTCCTGAAATTCCATTCGAGATTTATGAACAATCAAAAACATGCTCTCGGTCTGAGCATGCTGACATCGTTGAATCAAATTCCTTGTCGAGGAAGTCCAAGGACGTTACTGCTCTTCGTGGTCCAACTACGGAACAGCTTTGGAAGAGCTAACTTCACATCACATACGCCCATCTTCTTAACCTCTCCCTGACCATACTGTTTCCTATGATCGCTTGACGGTTTCCAACCGTTTTTCTTGAACCAGTCGAAACTGTTGTCGAATGATCTGGTTACTGAGAAAACGATTCCATGTCGTTCCAGCATAGTTGCACAGTTCCTTCAACACGTAAGGACGATTTACCGCGGGCACTATTTTGAATTTAGTTTTTCATAAGGGGATGTGCTCACAGATGACAGTTCTAAGGCTGAGTCGTTCGCTGCTTGTTCCAGGTCGGTTTGCGAAATGGCTCGTCCCACTAATAGTGCTCTGTCGCCTGTGACCCCTAGAGAGCCTTGACTGGATAGACATAGGTAGCGATGTTGTCTACACGGCATTAAAAAAGCTTCCAAATAGAGTATCGACATCGCCGGATGATATCCCTTACATCTTCCTCCAAAGCAGCACTGGGGCTCGTTTCGCCTTTAACAATACTCTTCAACAGTGTTACTTCAAAGAGAGGTACCTGATCTATGGAAGGTTGATCTATGGAAGGTGGGAATTAAAAGGCGATTTTCGAAAAAGATTCCAAAAAAGATGTCTCCAACTACAAGCCTATTTGTTTGACCAGCTCCATAAGTAAGGTGATGGAGAGCATAGTCTGCCGTAAACTCATGGATTCCCTAACCGAAAGACATCTGCTTAGCTGTGTCCAACGGTTTCAGCCGACATAGGTCTACCACTTCCGCCTTGCCTTCAACAGTACCGCTCTGGCAAAAAGAGATCGATGAAGGGAATTTTGCTTCTGTTTGCTACGTAGACCATGCAAAAGTTTTCGACTCTATTGCCATACCTCTGCTAATGAAAAAGCTAGCTGCATATGGCATCTGTGGTCGGCTTCTCCGATTCCTTAAATCATTTCTAGTGGGTAGAACCCAGGTGGTAAAGATCAATAGCACAAAGTCCCGCCCGTATCCTACACCAAGTGATGTGCCTCAGGATACGTGTCTCGGACCGCTGCTATTCGTCAAATACATCAACGACCTTGCTGATCTCCTTCCTGACGGCACCTTTTGTAGTATATACGCTGATGATTCCAAAATTTATGCCATAAATGACTGTCAAGAGCTACAGAATGCCATTGACGCTGTTGAAAGCTGGTCAAAGAAGTGACAACTCGGAATTTCTATCCCTAAAACAGCCATCATGGGTATTGGGAGAAACCACCCCGACTTCGTCTTTACGCTGTGTGGGAAGCCGCTCACACTTGTTCATTAAATTCGCGATCTAGGTATCGTCCATAATGGCATGCTCTATTTTGATGAATACAATCGGGACATAGCTTCGAATGCGTGCGAACACGTGCTCGAGCTGATTTCATACTCAGATCCTTTAGGTTGCGTGACCCCACTTTGCTGTTTCAGCCTTTTATCCTCTATGTGAGACCGCTTCTAGAGTACTGTTCCCCTGTTGAGTCGCCACATAAGAGATTGTTGTTAGAAAAAATCGAGAAAGTTTAGGAAAGCTTTACTTATCGCTGCTTCATTCGGAAAGGAGTTAGCACGCTACCTTATGAGCAGCGTCTATATAAGCTCGGTGCTGATAAACTAGCTTTCAGACACAGTTGATTGATCTCAGCTTACTTAACAGGGGTACCATAGGGGAAATCTGTTCGAAAATGCACGACCTTTTTGAATTATCCTCCACCAACGGTACCTCAAGGGGCACCCTTTTCGTATACGTCCCTATAAACCTTGATGAGTTGATAGAATACAGATTATCCTTTCTTTTTCAATTATCAGATCTGTTTTTGAGAACAGGTTCGCTTTTCTTTTTGCACTACTAAGAACTCACTATGACATGGTTGCGATCGCTGAGACATGGCCTAGTCATATGAACTTGCCTATAGCCCTGGGTGGTTGGTCTTTGCAATATGACATGCTCCGCTGTTATCGTTCATCAAGAACAGCAGGAGGAGTCGCCCTCCTCGTACAGAAATCTCTATGCTCCCATCTGGTTTTCAGTGAATCTGTTCCTACAGCCTACGAAATCCTTTGTTGTGACTGCCGCCAACAGATCTGCTCGTGCCATCGCACTTTACAGAGCACCTTCTTGTCCCTCTCTCCTCACACACGAGTTGTTCAATGCAATTAGTGATTTGATGTCTTGTAATCGGGCTTGCATTATGCGTTGTGATTTCAATATGACGGATATAAAATGGTCGTCGAATTCGGAGCCCGTAGCTACCGTCTACGTCAAAGTCCTTCTTGAACTTGTGCACAACACACGGCCTATCACCTTATGTCAGTAGTTATACACTCGGCACCAACATACTTGACCTTGTCCTATCCAACGAAAAGGGCATGATACAGGACTTGGATGTCGGTCCTCCCATCGGCGTCAGTGACCACTCCGCCATTTTCTTCTGCCTTGACCTCATTCTTAGCAAACGACGCTTTGTGGTAAGAAGGATGTATAAAGATGCAAATATGACACTATATGCACGTACCCATCAGACATAGACTGGATTGGATCTATTAACAATGTTCTTTCTCTCAATGAGAAGTACGAGCTCTTTATTACCATTTTGCACCACACCATTGATTTGTTTGTTCCAGTGGACAGGGTACCATTGCAAAGTTCTCATCTCTCTCCTCATCTCCGTTCTATTTATAACAAGAGACTCACTGCTTCGCAACGTGCAACTTCCGGTTCATCGCCCATTGACTGGCAATTATATCACAAGATTTCTGCCATCTCTGATAAGAAATTGAGGAAGTATAACCGCTGTATTGAAAGGAAAGCCATTTATTCCACTGATAAAGGAGACTTATTGATTCAAGACTTCATGATAGACCCAAAATCTGTGTATTAAAGTATTAAGATCTAATGACAATGGCATTGCTAGAACTGATGATCAAAAAGCCGAACTCCTTGCAGACACATTTGTTAAAGCTTTGAGTTCTCCTATTCTAGACATGGGTACCCACACACCTTCCTTTCCTGTCATTACCGGTCTGGTTCTACATGGAAGACATTTATAAGCTAATCACTGCCTGGCTCTACTCGACCTCCGACACCCTGGATCATGTTCCTCTCTTTTTCTTGAAGAGGATAGCACACATTATATCGCGTCCACTAGAACACATATTCAATGTAAGCTTTATGTGTGCCGAAGTGCCGCTTAAGTGGAGGCTATCCTTCGTCACACCCATCTTAAAAAAGCAGCCGGCGACGTCCCCTGATAGATACCGACCAATTAGCATTAAATCTATTTTTGCTAGGCTTTTCGAAAACATCTTGAAGAGAAGGATTCAGTCACACCTGGAGGAGCATGCAATCATTCCGCCCAATCAACATGGCTTCCGAAAAAGGAAGTCTACTGTCACAGCGACGTTGGAGACCCTTAATGACTGGACCCTTGACATGGACAACGGTTTCTCCTCGAAACGTAACTAGTTGTGTTCCTCAGGGTGGGGTTATCCCCTTATTTTTAATATATATACTTATGACATACCAATACTTTATCTCTACTGGCGTTCATTGCTGCGCTTTTGCTGATAATATCAAAATTTATCAGCGTATCTCTTCCAGTTGTGATAACGAATTGAATCAGAAAGCACTTGATCTCACATCTAGCTGGGCCACTGAATGAGGACGTCCGCTGTCCAGAGAAAAAACCAAAGTACTGCACATAGGGTGTTCTGACCCTGCCTATCACTACAATATTGCTGGATCCCCGGTAGTTCCTGTCAAACAAGTGGAGGACCTCGGCTTATTGGTCACCAGAGACATCAGTTCGACAAACACTGCGGATTTATTGCTGACAGAGGTCTTAATGCGTACACATTCTGTTCAAAGCCTTGTCTGCATATGACAGTTCCATTTTCTTGCTCGCATTCAAAACGTACGTGCGGCCCCCGCTTGCACATGGAACAGTAGTCTTTAGCCCCTACAAAAAAAAATTCTTTGAACTTATTGAAAAGTCCAGAACAGCTTCACCAGAAAACTCATGATCAGGGCAGTGGGACTACGCTATGAGAACATTCCTTCGAGCTTTGAAAGGGACCTAAACTTGGTCTTCAATCTCTTCAATGGAGGAGAAGGAAGTTTGACTTGCTGATGTTCCCAAAATTCTACACGGTCTCACGATACTTAATGTCAGAGCCTTTTATAGGCGTGACCATCCATTATCAGATATGGCAAAATTAAATTGCACGTGCCCCCAGCCAAACACAGTAATCATTTTCACTGTTTTTCCTTACGCGCATGCTCACTTCATCACACTTTAAGCAAAAGGAGGGCGATCTCCGCCAGTTTTTACTCCTTCAAAAAGGCCATTGACGAATACCTCGACCAATAATGGCCCCTTACTTTGATTGCTTCCTTCTATTCTATGCTTTTGTGTTTACCTCATCTGGTTTTAGCCTTTTCTCGCTTGATATTTGTCGTTATGTTTGCCGCCGTGGACAATGATTTACAGTTTTATGTTTATCATCTTTAGGGCATTGTTGTGGCCCTTCGCATGAGTTACCTCATGTAATAAATGAAAATGAAAAAGAAAAGCCCGACACCTCAGCATTTGAGGGCCCTTCTGGTCCGGGTAGTAACAGTATGGAACTCTTTAAATTGCGATTTCTTTGAACAAACAGGCTTCCGTCCTCCAAGATCACTTGGCGTCCCACTGAGATACTTGCCTTCGTCGTTGGGTTATACAACGGCTGGTTCAATGAACTGAACTTCAAACCCTGCACTATCCATTAGGTTGTCGGGAAAGTTCTTTTGTTTTTTAAAAACGTGCTTTTCCCCTCCAAACTGCTTTCCAGCAGTTTCTTCTGAACATATACATGTAGTACAAGTTCACACGCATCTACAGGTATTATTGTCTCTCATCTCCCGGATGACCTTTTCGGCAAAATTAATTTATTAAAGGTCAATTCGTCTTCATTATCGAAGGTTTTTCTTTGAATGGCGTTCGATAGGGAAAGGAAAAGATGATAATCCGATGGAGCAAGAACAGGGCTATAAAGCGGATGGGGCAGCAGTTCCCATTCATGCTCGAGAATTTTTTGGCGAGTTACTTTTTCAATATGTGGGAAGACTCGCCAAAATTGCCTCGTCGAAAAATTCTCGAGCTTGAATGGGAAGTGCTGCCCCATCCACCTTATAGCCCTGATCTTGTTCCATCGGATTATCACCTTTTCCTTTCCCTATCCAACGCCATTCAAAGAAAAATTTTTGTATCGAAAATGAGATTGACCTATAATAAATTAATTTTGCCGAAAAGGGTTATCCGGGAGATGAAGGACAATAATTCCTATAGATGCGTGTGAACTTGTACTACATATATATGTACATAATAAATTGCTGTAAAGCAAATTGGAGGGAAAAAAGCCATTTTAAAAAACGAAAGAACTTTCCCGACGACCTAATATTTAATACCGCATCTGATTTCAACTACGAGGTAATCAATTATGACGCAAATAGCTGTTATTTACTTCGAGAGTATGTTTTTATCGCGTTCCTTTCTATGTTTCCTACGTTCCCGGTTGTATTATTGCTGTACTTATCATGTTGTTCGTGGGAGAACAAATGAATAAATTTACACTTTTTAAATCTACAGATCGCCATCATTATAAAACTATTACAAATGCTTCTTAACATGCATCAATCACTTCAGTAGCCTTCTCTGAAGGAGTGAGGTGAAAAGTTCACTAGCCGTCTCCATCAAAGGTAGCAGTGTCAACTCCAAGTTGACTCCTTGCTGAGGAGCGTTTCGACTCTGGCTCTTCGTTTTTATATTTACTGACACGGGAAGGACCCCAAAGTCCTATGGTCCGACGTATTTTCGGACGCTGATCTCGAATCTGTATTCGAAATTTGCAGAACGTATTTTCGGACGCTGATCTCGAATCTGTATTCGAAATTCGCAGAACGATTCTCTGAGCGGAGTAGAGGTTTTCTTTTTGAGTGAATGGCTACACGTTAGATCTGATTGGCGAGGCACTATGTCATCAGCACAGCTCTTGCTGAGCTGGCAACGGCCTTAGTGGCTCAGTGGGGTAGTGCTCGGATCTGCAGGACAGGGGTCAAGTGTTTGCTCCCCGCCGGTGCAGGTCTTTTGCATATTGTGTTTTATTGTCAGTAAGTGCTTTTCATCCACTTTTGGACGCTTCCTTGTACTGATAACTATCGCACCCATCATTTACTCTGCCACTTTATTTATAACTACTAACATTACTCACAAGGGAGGGATACCAAGTCGAAGGAATCCCGTATCACACGAGTCAAGCGTTGTTGCGTAAAAAGATTATGATATTCGCGCACAGGGGGGTCGAATTACTCCTCTGTGCAAATTTTCAGCCAAATCCGGTTTTTGGTCCAACTTCGGAAAATTGGGGGTGGCCAAAGGGTGAAGTGGTAGTTTTTAAATTTTCTTCTACAAAAAACCATGCAACCTGAACAAGATAGCCTACACATACCTTTTACACTTGCCCATCCCACTAAATGTACGAAACAAGCGTCAAATAGGAGCACTTCCCAGGCAAGGGTCATTGACTTCTCCTTTGTTCAATGGGCTGCCACCCAATAGCCCGTGAATTTTCCGAAATTTGGTCAAATTCTCGAACTGTCTAAAAACTTGTCCTTTGGGGTAATTTGACTCTCTGAACACGAAAATCGCCCTGGTTTTGCCCAAGAACGTCTGGCTGGTGTGCTATGGGCTTCCAAACCTACCATATATTAGTACTGTTTTTTCAAAAAAAACCATAACTCTCCTCAGAGAATCGTTCTGCAAATTTTGAATCCGAAAATACGTCGGACCATATGTATCCCATTCCGAATGGCCACTTCGACCTGGGGCCCTTCCCTTGTGAGCACAGATATGGTTCACACCTGACGACAATCAGAATAGTCGCGCCAACTCTTCCCCAACCCCGCAGAGACTCGGTCAGTGAAGTGCTGCAGCTGCAAGTGTCATGTCCGTTGTGAGTTGCGGTATCTCTCACTGCATCGAGTGGTTCAACCGCCACCGGACTATGGCAGAACGTTGGTATTATAAGGGTCAAGAGAATGCACCTTATCGCCACCGCGAGCTATGGTCTGTACTCTTGCCGCATAATGAAGAGAGTGACTAGTGAAGATAATCAAACCAATGTGTGATTATTGCTACACTAGAGAACATTGAAGTACACTACCGCTTCATGAGAACTACAAATGATACTAACAAACATGAGAAACGGCAAATACGAAAAGCATAAAAGGAAACCAAATTAATGAGGAACTAGAGATTCTAATACTATCACATAAACAAGTAACTCACATAGGGACTAACCCTGTGATGACGTGAGGGCATTGGGGGAAGGGGTAGAGGATAACATGATCGCTTCACCATGCTGGTGAAGGCGTCTATGTCGTAGATCTTCTTCTCGAGGCTACATTATCTTCGAACGACTGGCATTGGCACATCTTGAAGAGACGACTGCTTGAGACGATGATAGGCAGACGTTCGACATTAAATGAGCGTCAACTAGGCGGATCGATAGTTTCTCGCGCTCCTGGCTTCGACTTTTTACTATATACTTTTGAAGCTAGTGTTAAATAACGAACCTAGCCTAAGCACGGTACTCTACCAGTGCGTGCTATATACCCATGGAAGGCGTACGCAAGACACGACACTAAGTGAAGTACGATGAGATCGCGATAACCACTTCAAGGCCTTTTTTTTCAGCGCGAATTTTGTCGAAGGTTATCTCTTCGTGACTGGTTTTTCATTTACAGAGACGTTCACTCCCAGTTTTCCTCCCTTCATCGTCCCTCTTTTCTTTTAGTGGATGCCATTCCCTTGCCCACGTATTTTGAACGTTTTTTTATTCCCCTTGCTATTTACCCAAATAAGTCCCCTTTTACCACTACCCAATAACGTGCCCGATACTGTTGCGGAATGTGCCATTATTTAGGCGTATTAGACCCTATCTCTACCCAGTTCCATAACCGCATCTTCCTGCTTTCATGCCGGGCTAGTGATATAACCAGTCAAGCACCGTCAAACCGGTCTGGCCGGATGAGGAACTGACCAGTGAACGGTGAGATCGATGTTTGCGTAAATGGGCGTTAAGTAGAGCTTGTGAGTGCACAAACTTACCCGAAAAACACTCGGAAAAACAGGCTCTGGATGACTGGACGTGTGTATGTGTGTGTTTTTGCCATCACGGCACCCGACAACTTCAAATGATGCTAACAGAGAGGTGGTTTGTGATTGTAATGAACCATCACTTAGCGCTGTACTCTCGTAGTAACTAGATTTATGGACACGGCTATTGATGGATATTCCCGTTTCACTGTGATGCTCCACTCACCCATTTTTCATTTTAGATTGTGGATGTTTTCATTTGCGCTTTCATTCCATGCATTGGCCAGCTTCAACATGACCACTGTTCAAATACTACGTATGAGGCAGAGGATGGTCATTGTGGGGTAATCTTGAAGAAAACAATGCGATTGTACATACGTTTATAGAGCGAACTGCTCATTTCCAAACACTGTACCATTAGCATTCCTGTGATTCATGCTCATCAATGAGAGTCTTAGAGGCCTACCATGACTGGTGGTGCCTCAGCTCTCGAGCCAATCAGGTCTTGGACTCCTTTGTAATCACTTTACATTTTACTTTGGTCATGTCATCACATAAGCACCAAATCCATTCAAATACTAGTGCGACTCCAAATGGATATCGAGTGCATCCTGAGAGAGAGCTATCCAATGCTAAGCGTATTATCTTCGATTTTCGCAAACTACAATCTAGATTACCAATTCGGTAATTCTTTTCGAAAGCTTAAGTGTTTTATGGGAATCTTCAGAACAAGCATTGCCTCTCGCCTTGTAGGCGAAACAGGGCGAGCGGTCATTGACTGACAGACGGGACGGTAAGAGGTGTGAGGGCGGTGCTCTGAGCAAGACTCATTCGATGAGCACGGTCGGCCTGTGCCTATTCGTCGCGGCCGGCCTTGGTCCTGCAGGCCCACGACTAGCAGCCGCTCAATACAGTAACGTTTATCAACTGATTGAGCCTTATGTTAACCAATACTTGATTCCACGTCCTCATCATGAATGGATTAACTCAGGTGAGGCAAGTACACCACGGCAATAACTATGTGTATAGAGAGCCAATTTCATTGAGATTTAGGCAAATTCCAAGGAGATATTGATGGAATCGATCCCGCTTTTCTACAGGAACCGGTAAGCACCACTATTTTGTCAATGTTTAATTACTGTGTGATTACCCTTTTCGTCAGTAAGCTTTCTTTCATGGTTGAACCTGTATATGTCCATCCTTACTAAGGGTGCAAAAGCAGTGTTTGCTATGATGTTTTTTTCATATATTAATTAGTTCCGGAGCTGTACACAACTCTTGCCACATACACACCTTCAATCACGTTTTCAATCCAAAGCGAAGATCGACGATGTGGCGCTCACTACATAGACTAAGGGCTGTGGGATTCCAACTGATTTTAGAGTCATTTCTTATACCAAGTCATTTCTCAGAGAGCCGTTCCTTTTTTGAATCAATAAATCTACAGCCTCTACAGCCATAGACTGGATTTTTCTTCATTCACTAATTTACTAGATAGTCACGAATAATTGGACATTTGTAAAATCCAAACAAATGCAAACATGGTGTGAACGGACTGTTCCTTGAGACCCGCTCACCGGTCGGGGGGTCAGTATGGTGTTTTGTTTGCTCAACACTTCGAATCTTATTTTCAAGGCGGAAATTAGGATCGATCCAGACGAGGTGAGAACTTTGGGAGGTGAACTGGAGATGGTACTGCGCTGTCGTTAGCTGACTTTCTATGCCTCACATAGTCAACTTTCGCTCTGAATTACTGGAGACGTGCAAACGGGCATTGGCTTTATACCTATATCGTGTTTATTTATCCATTCCAAAAGCAATAATAAATAACTGGAAAAAATGGTCCAATATGAATAGCTCCTTCATTTAGATTACTATTTTTATTCAGAACGACATGGTTTTCTATAATGCTCTGAAAAACAAGCAATTAGTGTGGAAGGATGGTATCATACCGTATGTAATGGATGCAGCGTTCTGTAAGTGAGTTAAACTAATCGCTCTCCTCTGATACTTTCCCAGCTTTTCCAGCCAGACACTGGTTTTTGGTTTTTATTTGTGGAAGTAGTCTGTAGAATTTTTGTCCCGAACGACAACACCCCGATTTCGCCGACAGGAATAGGTGAAGATGGTTCCCTGGTCACGTCTTCCAGAATTGAATTGGGCAGATATCAAACGGATAAGAACGTCGCTCAAAATCGAATGCCGAGGGATATAATAGTTCTTCAATCGTTGCCAATGTGCAGCTTTCAGTTTTTCTAATATACCGTATATCACAAAAACGTAGTTTTCGACGAGAAAAAACCGTTGAGCCACACATTCTCAGATTTTCCTTTTACCAACAGGATTACTCAGCCTTGGGCGTAATATTGCTCGCTTGTATTATGTATAAATACCGTACTTCACTTACAGTGCCACATGAAGTGAAAATAATCGAAAAAGCATTTGCCAGCTATCGTAAGAGTACGTGCATACGATTTCAGCCAAGAACCGCTGAACAGGATTATCTGAACATCGTGAAAGGCTACGGGTATGTTTTCATCCTAATGATTTCAGAAACTGTGAACTGCCCTCAAATTAACCCAATCCGCTAGATCTTTTCCGTTGCCCTTCTATGTCCCAGATTGCGTAGATTGTATAGGAATTATAAACTCGTATTAATAGATCCGATTAGATCCGATTGTTAACAGATCCGTATAAGAAAGACAAACTCGTGTCAATAAATCCGAAAGATGTTTCCTCCAAGTTGTATTTAAAACATTCTGAAGCCTTATAAAGCTGTCGAATATTACCATGAAGCCTTTGAAGATATAGTTAATTCCCAAAAAATAGACAATTGTGACCAGAGACCTCCGAACTAGTTTAATTTTTTCATGACAGATGTTACTCACAAGTCGGACGTACTGGAGGAAAGCAGGAGATCTCATTGGGTCGTGGTTGCCTTTTTCATGAAATAATCGTCCACGAACTAATGCATTCGGTGGGATTTTGGCATGAACACAGTCGTGCAGGTGAGCTCTGACAGCAACTTGGCATTCACTTTCCTGTTTACTTGTTTATTGATTGTTGTTCGGGCGACTCTTTCATTGTTTATGGGTGGAGGTGGTAGTAACAGGAGGCGTGCACTCCTACTCGCACGGTGTTGTGATCGAATCCCGCTTCAGTGCCCGCTAAGGCCAACCGAGCCTTACTGGTACATCGGTAGCCGCTTCAAGTCATTGCATGCGACAAATCGCATTCACCTGCCTCAACGATTCTGCCTTAAATTAGGGGTCGTGGCGCATCCAGCAAAAGGGGTTGATGAACACCGTAACTTCAAGCTTTCATCCTCAAACTTTCATTGCTTACTGGAATCGGTCTTGAGGGCGAAGTTAGTGTAGGGGACAAAGTAGGGGTTCTTCAAGACAACTAAGCGCCCTACGCGACCTCCTTTCTACTGGATTAATATTTTCAATTTGAAAATATCTGTCTACTTACAAAAACCAATAGGTTTTTGCAAAATCAAGTTGGTTTTTACAAAATCAAGTAATATCTTGCATTGAAAAGCCACGTTTAGATCGAGACGATCACATTCACATTCGTTGGGAAAATATACTGCCAGGAATGAAAGCGCAATTCGATAAGATATCTGCCGCACTGCAGGTATTATAATTTAAATTAATATATATAAAACCTTTCTTATCTCGTTGCTTTTGTAACAGTTGTCCAGTCATTTTTTTCCCTACAGGACACCCAAGGCGAAAAATATGACTATCGATCGATTATGCATTACGATTCAACAGCTTTTTCGCGTAATGGCAAGAATACGATTGAAACAGTTGTGGAAGGATTTACGGACATCATTGGAAGTTCTGTCGATTTGTCTGAACTCGATATAGTTAAGGTTTGTTTTAAGGTAATATAGTTTGCTGTAGGCATTTGATCCTATTGTCCTGCATGTTTCTGAATGGATGTTCAATGCATGGCGCAATCAATAGTAATTGATCGGTTCCTAGTCATTTATCCTTCAAATCGATATAATCGTTAAACACTGATTCTCAAGGAGCCCGTTCCATATATGTGAGAAGGACCGGTCCACTTGAATGCTCTGTTTTTGGATGCCTCTCTATCCGTTCACTTTCTGTGTGCTCGCGCCACTGAACCTTGGGTAAACATCGGGCGCGGGTTTTCAAAGGAACCTCCAAGGAATTACGCTGTTCTGAAAAGGGGATTTCAAGCAGATCCCATGGGTGTTAGGCAAAAATGCACCATTTACAAAGCCTGTTGGGGACATTTCAGCTTTTTTAATGTTTTAAACTATTGTAAGCAAACGGTACTATTTGATCTTCTACTAAATCGCGTCCTCAAAATGAGCTTAACTCTCTTCGGCAGTTGATGCCTACGAGCATTCAATTCTTCTAGTATCCACTTTTCTGCATGCGCTTCATAAGGTGCGACAGACAGACAGACAGACAGACAGACAGACAGGCAGACAGACAGACAGACAGACAGACAGGCAGACAGACAGACAGACAGACAGACAGACAGACAGACAGACAGACAGACAGACAGACAGACAGTCAGACAGACAGACAGACAGATAGACAGACGGGCAAACTGACAGACAGACAGGCAGGCAGGCAGACAGACAGACAGACAGACAAAAACGCGCCAAACTTCCGTTTGTTTGTCAGAAGACAAACAAACGGAAGTTTGTAGCAACCACGAAGAAGGAATACTCAATTGCTCTTGGGTTTCAAGATTGAATCTTTGGATTTCACTGGAGACCAGCGTGAACTTCTACTGTTGGTAAAGATCACCATTCATCGTCAGTAGAGTCAAGAGCATAATTTTCTTATTCATCTTTCCTGCACATAAGGTTAATAGAGTTAGCTGAGCTTTGCTCCCTTTTGGGTCATCGTACTGGATAACCATTCAATTACCTCACAGTATCCTAATCTCTGATAGTCTTGAAATTGGCTGTTTTCCCCATCCCTCATAATTTTCAGCCATTTTGAATTTTTCGGGTGATAGAGACTCTTCAGATCAACAAACTCTATCAGTGCTCATCATCCCAAAATGGACAATCGAACATGGTCACAGCAGCTGTCACACCATCACCCCACAAAGGAAGTAAGTGAGCCTGTGGTCGATTTTTAATCGATCGCAAGAGCTTTTTGGCTAACGATCTCCACGATTTGAGAGGGTTCGATCTCGGCGATTTGTTGTCATCCTTGAATAAAGAACACTACAAATAGCGGCGCTGCAGCTCTGACATTCAATTGTCTTCTTGAAGGGGGGGGGGGGGGGGGTATTGCTGTTTGGACCGCATGGCGCAAATATTGATTTCCGAATCGAATATCTCCGCATTGAAATCGAGAAATTTTCCCTAAGATTTGCTTGGCAAGGGAGCAGGGTATAGATAGGATCGAGACTACTTTGCCTATAGTAGTTCCACAACCTGATACGCACATAGCGCTCAAGATCAAGGTGGCCAAGAACCTTTTTTTTCGTGTCTTTTGCCATTTTGCTCCCTTCACCTATCACCTCGTTCATTTTCAGAGTGTATCGATCATTTCACCGATTGTCCACATTTCAAGCAGTATTGTCAACGAGCCTCGTTCTTCTTTGTCATGAAGAGCTACTGCCCGCTTACATGCGGCCATTGTGAAGCTGATCGAAATTAATTTATTAATTTTAGAAGGCTGAAGTGACTGAAATTTGCAAAATTGAAACTTCTAATAATTATGGGCATTCACATTACTTCAAAGTCAAAAAGCAGCGAAAGGTAAACATCTGCTCTCTAGTGAATCGATTCGATTCGATTTTATCGATTCGATGTATCGATTCGATTTTACGAATCACTGTCAATTTTTTTTTGTATGTATTGGATGCGATTCTTTTGCTAAATTTACAAAATTCCGAATGTGTTTGTTTTTTTGAAATATAGGTATCCAGGCGGCATATCTTGTAAGTAGGAAAAACTGAAAGGAGCGTACATCGGCACAATCATACGTCTTTCATAATTTATATTCATTCATGCTCAAAAACGATTGTCTCACTATTTATAATATTTATTAACTATGACTCACAGATAAAAAATTTTCAAGAATTTCTTGTGCTTTATATCGTTATCGAGAGCAAAGGATGATACTTTGTGACAGAAAGCACAGCGAGTTGGAGATGATGCAGTGGTAGGCAGCTCCCACAGGCGTGGCCAGGGGAACAAGCCCTAATTCAAAGCTCGCCTTGACGAAAGGACCTGTTATCCTATTGATCCTATCGGCGAATCGGTACCAGACTTCAAATGACTTATACATCGGATAATCCTCGTTAGTCACTCTCTAGGTCAGATGCATAGCATTCACCAACCACGACGATTTTGGATAAAACAGGAATGCATGGCGTATTTCAAAGGTATTGATTAAGTATCCTTTTTGATATTTGAAATTATCTTCCCCGATAGACTGCTATTTTGACTTTACCATGGCAGATGGCATTTCTTCCAAGCAATGTGATTATTAAAGAATAAATAAGCTAAACATGCACATAGTATGATGAGGTCGCATTTATGTTCAGAGAAACCACCTTTAAATAGCCTTTGAGAGGAGTGTTCAATCTCGGCGTTTTGCTGTCTTGAACAAATAACGGCGCTGCAGATTCTAGCCCCGCCTTGCTTCATAGCTCCGCCCACTAGTCTTTTTACGACCTTTTTAGCCCCGTACTACATTGCTCATGACTTATACAGACCACTTATTGTCTTATTTTATCATGAATCCAGGGTTCAAGACCCCCATACAGAATAATTAGAATGAAAAAACGAAAAAGCCACAGAAAAACAATTTAGGAGCCATATGGCTATCCCTACAAGGACTGACTGATAAAGCAAATGAAATAAAGACCACGAGAATCTATGTATACTCCATTTCGGAGTGCCTGATAGGGCGTGGCCTGCAGACATGGGTGAGGGCGAGAGTGAAAGTGTGTGGCGAGGTGGAGAGTTTGATACACTTACCCAAGTCCGTAGATCACAGCGCTCCGAAATGGACTGTATAATCGATGCTCCTGATTAAACAAGTTTGATTACTCAATTAGCGGACTAACTCTCACATTTCTACTAACATGTACAATTATGCAAACAATAGTTTGATATACTTAGTCATTCATATCCTAGTCATCACAATTATATTGCTAAGAAGAAATTGAGGATTTTTTTCTGTTCCAAATCGTTCAGAAAGAATGGCATCGAAAATCTGAACGGTATTAAAAGATGAGCATGGATGTGGGCACGTTCCAGGTCAGGAGTGCTTCCGATCTTCGCTTCGATTTGGGCTTTTGAGTGTGATGTATACGAGTCTGTGCTTTTACCTGTCCATCCTCAGCAAATCAGTTATTCATAGCCTGTCAGTCAGCCGGAATGGGACACACAGCTGGTGGATCGTGAGCGATTCGCACGTGTCGTGTGTCTGAAAATTTCGACAGAGCAAATTGGTCAAAGGCAACTGTGCGGCTCTGTGGATAAAGCTGCTTCATTAGATCCCACTTCTGCCTCCTCGTTTTATGGGCTTCTAGTTTGGTGTTCGCTTAAAGCAATTTTGGAAAAATGAGTTTCTTGGTCACCCGTATATTTATGTAGTATTGCCTAATGTGGGCCGCATGCAAAGTTTCACGCAAAAAATGTCATTTCGGCCATTACACAGCACCTCAGTCTTGGCCGGCTGGGCGGGACCTTTGAGCAAGTGCCCACCCCGTCGTCCACCACGGTCAGAGTAGCATTGTAGAAACAGTAAGTTACGTCAACAGTCCCCCTCTCCGTTCTCAACCGCGGCGGACGGCGGAACGGGACTTATATGTATTCGAAGGCTGCGCCCACCCGGACGAGACTTTGGGGAGCTGCATTTTACCCGGAATCACATTTTTCGCGTGAAACATTGCCTGCGACCCTTATTAGACAAATACAACGTAAATATAAAGGTACCGAAGAATGAATTTCCGTGGACGATTCCTATCAAGGCGGTGATAGGGATAATTATGGCCGAAGGTGAAAATATTATTGGTAAATGTGAAGAAAAAACTGAATCAAACTGCCAAAAACCAAGAAATAAGACCTTCTTCCCGTCCCTGCATTCCAAGGGGGGGGGGGGGGCGGGCCGAAAAAGGGGCGGGCTGGAATATTATAAAAATGTTTGTACGCGTAAATTCCATGAGTGTAATTTTTCTCGAAGTCAGTATACTGAGTACAAAGAACTTTAAGAATCAAAAATTCCTTTGTTTAACTAAATCGAACATCGGAAAGGACAGCAACTTGTTTGAATTCCCGCTAAACAACTCTTCCACCGCTATTGGCGGGGAAAAAGTAGTCCAGAGCTTCGTGCTCACTGCTAGTTTGCTTCCCACACGTGTCACTGATCACGAGACCGCCGCCCTTTTGCTCCCAGGCCTTTTTGGCCCAGCCCATGATGCCCGTCCCGTCTTTACGGACGATTCATGAGGAGACCTCTCTCACAATCAGCCAAATTTTATAATTTCTTGCATGAAACTTTGCAGTGGCACGTAGTGAACAAACACGACATAACTATGTGGTAACAGAAAAAAAATGTAAATTTCCGTGGACGATTCTCAAAGCTGTCTGATGGGTGACCCACGTCCAAATTCTCAGGGCTCGAACAACTTCGCGAAATGAGTCTAATCAACATCGCCATCTGTAGTGCTCAAATTAGGTCCCATTTGAGCTGGTACAAATTGAATGCAAAGTGACACCAAGGAGGCACCAGTTTTTGGCTTGCTTGGATGGCTATATACTCTCAAAAGATTGCGAGAAAAAAGGTAGTACCGAATTTTTGGTACAAAGCATTTCCCTTCATCGCCATTTTTCAGAGCGCATGAATTCTGAAAGCGATTTCAACTAATCATAACTCACCTAGAGTTGGATAATCACTAGAGCTTCGTCTGAAGATCACTCGTGGAGCATGAGCATAAGCATATCGTAGTTCAGCAGCAAATGACAATACGAATATCTGCAGTGCTAGTACCATCACCCATTCGGAACTGGTCGCTATCATATGGTTTAAATAATACTGAAAAATTTGTCTCACCGTCCAGCACCAGACAATGCACGACGGCAGCCATTAAAGACCACCGAAAGGGGCAAATTTGACAGACTGTGGAATATGAAAGTAGGCGTGCTCAGCAATGAAACAGTGGAGAAAGAACGACAAAACGGCGAAAGATATAGGAAACCCCCTTCTCTTTCGCTCCCCTCTGCGTCACTAGTCAGGTGGACTGCGGACGGGCGGACAGACTAAATCAGCCCACCGCGCCGGCAACTCGTCCAGCTGCAGAGCTGTAGGACGCCCTGCTGCGGGTGATAAGACCTCAAGCTGCGCTCTTTCAGTGCGAGTTTCGCCACACATCACCTATTCTGAGGTAGAAGGTTTATTTTTAGAGAATACGTAATTACAGTTCCCGGTTTTCCCATATCCCTTTCAGTGCCTTTAAGTCTTCATATAGCAATATTTTTGCAAGTAGAAGGTGATTATGCATCCGCAACAGGACTGCCATAACTTGAGAAAACTTACGGGTGAATCGCTTTGAAACCATTTTATTCCATGCCATCCTCCACGTGGTCTACCCACTCCCTTCGGAGCGAAGATTTTTAACGTAACGGCTAGCTCGTCTGGAAAGCTGTCAGATATTTATGAAGTGCTCACACTCGGTGACTACTCTAAGGCGGTGGTAGGTGTAGTCAATGCCGAATATCAAATTAAATACGAAAGAACAGGTGCCTACTGGTGCGAAAGTGAAAAAGACGGAATGGAACTGTCAAAAAGCCAAGTAATAACAGCTCCTTTCCGCGGTTGACCCCGGAAAAGAGGCGGGCTCCGATAGCGTAAGGGGCGGACACTGTTATAATGAGTGGCAGCTATTGAAAAAAGGATCCTATGCAGCCTGATGGTGCTTCTTTTCACCGAAACTTTTGCCATATACAGTCTTCCTGGCCCCTGGACTCACTTTAAGTGTACTTAGTACTCGGATTACTTCTATCACACTCTTCGGAGGTTATGGATGAGATAATTCAGGCGTTCGTGAAGGTGAATAGGTCACCTCCGACGAAGAACCACCCACAGGGCAAAGGAGAAAATGTGCTTTTTTTGGATTTTTGGTTCGGCTGACTTCTCCGGTTGAGGCTCCGCCTCCAAGTGGCGAACTTAACGGATCAGTGGATACTTGGCCTATTGTGATACTGCCGTATCGATCTAGATTACGTTTAACAACGAGCTGTCAATTGGTATGAGCGCTATAAAGGCCCTTAAAGGAACCGGAAGGGGGTCCGAAACAAGAGGAAGATACAAAGAAATGAGCATTTTGAAATGAACACTCAAGGTTAGAAGCGATAATAGGCGAAAAAATCCGGACTCGAAAGCGCGACGCTGCGGTGTGTATTCGCATCCCATTCGCATCAGCGCATCCATTCCGAGTTGTACGCTGTAGGAGACAGGCCGTGGGCCAACGTTAGTTGAAGCACCTGACTCCCAGCGCAGTGGAGTGGCCATTCCCAACTACATTAGCATTCATGTAAGTACATCTAGAAACAAAATAAGAAAGAACAAAGTAAAAAGTAAAGGAAAAAACAAATTTATAATAGAAACATCTTCTTTTGGCACCATGCCAAGGCGTCAAATTGGCGAGTTTGTGCAATGGCGGCCACTTGAACTCGTCCACACTACGTCTGTTCTACCGTAAGCCAAAATTACCCCCTTCTGGTGTCTTTAAGGCTGCGTTCATACCAAATCGAATGAGAGCTTTGCCGCATCGGCGTAAAGTTAAATATACGTATCGATCGAGAAAATTAGCGCATTTGTGCATCGGCGATTGGAGAGAATTGGCGCATTCGCGTCCTGCATAAGACACGTATCGATCAAAAAAAGGAGGGAATTGGTGCATCCACAATTTGAGAGAATTGGCGGATCGGTGCATCGGCGATTTTGGCTTTTTGCCACAATGCGAATGAACTGACGTCATGGTATGCGGCACGCTAATAATCCCAGATTGTGGATGCGCCGATGCGTCCATGCGCCAAAACTCATTCAATTTGATATGAACGCAGCCTAACACTTACGGAGTATAAAACAAGGAGTAGCGATCAACATGAGGAGTAGTCGCAGATGATTCACCGGCATCGATGCCATTCTCGGTACCATGGCGTAACTGAACAGGGAGCTAATAACTTATCACTGTACACTTTAAGCTGCATTCATACTCGGCGAAGAGATCGCTGCGATAAATGCAGCCTTTAACTTAGTTTTGAATACAAACTAACCTTAAAATCACTTGTCCCCAACCGTAGATTATCAGCGAAATGAACGTAATTGCAGCTCCGATGAAATGTATCCTAGGCACTTCGGAATCCTAAATTAGGAGTAAGGGGTGTGTGCAGATGTGACAGCGAATCGCTTCGCAACGTATCACTCGCGGCTCCACCAGTACGACTCGCCGTATCGATTGCCCTTGGGAGCCGGCCGAGCGTGACTGCGTCACGTCTCGCTGCCACTCATGCCACACTGCCTCGCTTGGAGGCTGTCATGCCTGCCACTGGCACTTGCACCCGCCGCGCCGCTCGCTACGGGCGGCCACGTGATTCGCTGTCATATCTGCACACACCCGGGAGTGAGCATCTAAGTGGACTATGATCCTGAGAACGATCTTGGCAATTTACTCTCATAGCCGCGACTTGACCTCTGGTACTTGGCAATGAGAGGCTGCTGAGGTGGCTTGCACTAACTACATGTGTACCTAATCACGACCCTTATCATCCCCTAACCTCCCCCCCCCCCCCTCTCTTATAACTTCCAAAGCATTTTCCACTGTAGGAAATTACTATGAAGTGAGGGTTTCGATGAAAAGTCGAAACGAGCCACCTGTTTTTAACAATACAACGGAAAAAAGCTAGAATCCTTATGACGCGGATAGGCGCCTGCTCAGATCTCGAACAAGACAAAAGGTTGCATGTGGGAGAGTTGCCACACTTGCTGACACGGTCTTCAAGTTGCTCCAAGCAGAGCGCACTTCCGTACAATCAACCCCCAGCAGTTTCTGAATTTGCGCTTATGCGATCGAGCCAACTGTTGAGATAAAGTCAAGAAGGTACTATCCCACTGAAGGGCAAATCTTTCAAAAAGTTGCACATCTGAGACCGCATTCATACTTTGCGCCGGCAGAGTGTGCCTACATGCACAGGCAGCGAGGCAGAGTGGCACGGAGAAGATGCACAAACAACGTTGGCATCGAGACAGGGTGGCAAGGAGGGAACGCAGAGACACGCAGCTACGCTCTGACACCGCAAAGTATGAACGCGGCTCAAGCGTTTTGAAGGGATCTCCGAACCCTAAGTGAAGTAAAAAGGGGTTTCTCTCCCCTTCCGAGCTCATGTAAAAATAATGTCCATGTTGGGATGCCCCGCCCCATATTGCGATAGCACCGTGCTTATTGAGGCTTTCTCATCCATTTCAAAAAGCACCACATATCTGTTTAAATAGTAAAGAATTTCCCTTTCCTCGAGTAAAGTGTTTTCAAGGGAAACCTGCTTGTTTCAAAAGAAAAAATTACAGGAAAATTGGCGACAATCGTCGTGCCCACAGCACTTATGATTCCTATGTACATCAATGCTAGAGACATGCGGCGCCATGCCGTTTTCTCCCAATGAAGGCGATGTCCGTAGTACTCAACCGTTTGACGATGTCGTATATAAAAGCTGATGATCCCTGAAACAGCCAAATTACATGAAATGGAGTGCACATCGATTGATTGGGCCGCTTTGCGACGGCTCACTTCTCACGTATGCCGCCGTCAGACATCGTGATTTTGAGATCTCGCCTTGCCGCAGCTTCGTGTGCGGAGATGCGGCGCCGCAAAGTCGCGCAATCACAAAATCGCGGCGTCTAACGGCGGCCACAGACCAGCGAGTGTGTATACTTATGTCGAATTTTCGCGCGACAAGCGGCGCCGCGGATTGCTTCAAGTGTGATTGCGTACACTTCAACACTCCCTTCAGAGTTTTAAGCCTGAATTGATTATTTATTGATTAGGATTGTTATAATGCAATGCTATCGTTTGTTTTACTTAATCTTACTATTTCGTCTTTTTAGCGCACAAAAGTTGCTGATTCCAGATAATGATGAAATAAAGAGCTATTTTTTAAAGGACTTCCACAGTACCAGACCCTTGCGTCCTGAGCGAAATTCTAACTGACCGCGAAAAGTTGTGCTGATGGCGCCGCGAGTGCGACATCGCAAGGCGAAAATTTGACGTAAGTCTACACACCCTAGACCAGCGCGTAGCTCTAGAATGTACGATTCAACTCACCAAAAAACGAGGCCATGTTTAGGAACTGCGCAAAAAGACATCCTTCTGGTGGAAGAGAACCACAGTCGCTGAACAAGTCAGACATATGTGTGTGAAGGGGGGGGGGGGGGGTGGGGTGGGGTGAGGAACAACTAATAGTACCAACCTTATGAACGGTAGCCATGGTGGGAAATGCTCCTTTACTACTCCTACGACATACCTTAATTAGAAACAATTGAATTTTCAAAAAAAATCGAAATGATTCCAATCAAACAACGAATGAAACAATAAAGCAAGTAAATGGACAGTAAACAGATTTATAAGAAATGGAAATCATGAATTCCTACCCACTGAGTATACCGGTAAGTACGAACGCCACTGTTAGCACTGGCACCAACCAAACATGCCGAACAACCATCACTGGAACATCTATAAATACAAGGATAAATAACTAAATTCCGATAAAAAGAGAAAAAATTATGGTTAATTCCGCTCGACTTCATAAAAAGCAACAAAAAATGCATAGAAAATGTAATGACCGAAAACTAGCGGCAGTATAGCTTGGCGGTGAAAATAATGTAAAGTACGAAGCAAAAGGAGAAGAGATTGTGGACGGTAATCTTAGGTGGAATTTTAAGGACATCGTCTGCAGGGTGAGACAGGTTGGGTCGCGGTCATACTCACCACCGGCTGGGCGTGGCTGCGTTCCAAGCATCGAGGGAGAGTGGCACAGGTGAGGTGCAGAGAGGACGCAAGCAACGAGGCAGGGTGGCATAGGCGGAGACGCAGTGGCACGCAGCCACGCCCTGCCGCCGGCATCGCAAAGTATGACCGCGGCCTTATCAAACCTGAGAGGTTCACCACTACTTGAAGTAATTAGAGGAAGCCGTTCAAAGTTCCAGTTCTACAGCAATTTAGAGGAGATATTCACATTGCAAGTGTCTCAGTTGAGATGGATCTCCTCTATGTGGTTATGAAATTTGAAAATCTGTTCGACAGCCAAAAATCAAAATAAAAAATTTTGAAGTAGATATTGATTACAATACTTTTGATTTTTTATAGCCACTTACTTTCGCCGCAGCCTTTCTCTTCTCCACATGCGAAAGTTTTTTGTGTATGCTGAGTTATGGGCAAAAGATCGGGACTCAACAACGTACTTCGTGCTCTTCGGGCTTATGTGCTAATCCATTTCACTAATTAGACCCCCTCCTTAACTCTGCTTCTGAATTGTATCAAGGGTAAGGGGTATTGGCATTGTAATGGATTAACAAATATGGAGTGGGGGTTCATTTCCGTTTGAGAACAAAGCTTTTGCTCCATACATACTTGTAGTAACTTTGAAGTGTTGAAATACGGTAATGCTGAGAGTAATGACCTTAAGAGCCTCCCTAATCACAGCTTTATAATTATACCTTAACATGGTAAAAGTGGTAATTCAGCGACAATACATCTATCATCGAACGGCCCCTCTGAAATGACATCCAGCGTCTTGCTTTGCTTTCAAAGGCGATTTGGGGTAGCAGGCGAATCAATCCCAGTGAGCAAGGTGACACAATGGCTCTCCTCGTCAGTATCCCCTCATCAGTGTGCTTAAGGGCCAGCACGGGTAGGGGAAAACTGAAATCTGAGAGTATGTTCACTGAAAACGAACCTTCTACTTTGGAAGAGCACATATGTAGCGAAAATCGCATTGAAAAAACGCGGCTTGGGGTCTTATGACGACCCACAGCACGGCATGTCGTTCTGCGGCCGTGCAGCGATGAGCGGGAAAACGATCGCGGCCGGCCGATTCAGCCCTGGTCTGCCTGCAGTCTACCGCGGCTAGTGACGCGGAGGGACGCGAGAGAGGGAGGGGGTTCCGGGTACCTATTCCTCCAATTTTTTTCGCAGCTTTATGCCGTTCTTTCTTTACTCTTAGATCGCTGGGCATCCTACTTTCGTAATCCTCCACTTTGCCGAATTTACCCCTCACGGTGTCGTTAAAGATTCCGGAAGGGGTGATTATGAAAAATTATGGATTAGATGGCTGTGAAATGAGTAAAGAATGTGCACGTAAATTTGGATAGTAAATGATTCGATTTGTAGACCAGGGAAAACTATGAGTATGCTGATCTATGTCACCCAGAGAGCAGCTCAGTAGTTACATAAGCTGGAATATGAAGTTAGCCGCAAGGTGCACGAGCACGGTGATCATCTCGAAGAGACTTCGACTTCCGTTGATAATGAGATTTCGAATCGGATGCATCTGTGTGTTTATAAAATGGCGAAAGGCTTACGATCATTCGTTTTTGATGCAAGGTAAGGTGTTTTTGGGATTTGAATCGACCAAGTACACGCAAAAGAACATCGTTCTTATCAATACTCAGTGGATGAGGAGTAAAGCATTGCAGACGGCTCACTAACTTGTCCCGCTCACTCCAGTTCTACTTGTAATAGTAGGAATTGAATGCAATTTGACATCTACAATGATTTGCGTCTGATGTAAAAGTTGGTCTTTGTATCCTCCCAGACGAACCGGTAACAATTCAACAACCTTGGAGGGGTAGAAGGTTAGGCTGGTCTAGAGGGTGTTTGTCCAAAATGGCCACTACATCAGTTCTGCTTATGTGAATATTAACATGATGAAAATCAATTCAGATCAGAGTTCTTATAGATACCATGAACTTTATAAAATTCGAAGGTACATAAAAGATTGGTCTGGTGGATGATTAGTGATGCAATGGCTGTGCCACGCATTGGACTTCACATGACTATGACGCTGAACATGCTGTATTTGTGCAACGGCTTACTAGGAAACGCTACTTCAGGGCCAATTTATGTGAACTTAAAGTAATCGTCCACGGAAAAATGAGTTTTTCTTCTACCCATATACTTTTGCTGTGTTTGCCTAATGTGAGCGGCATGCAAAGTTTCACGCTAAAAAAAGTGGGATACACCACCACAAAGACTCGGGCGGATGGGCGGGGCCTACGAGCAGGTGCCCACCCCTTAGTTTGTCGCTGTCGGAGGCGCATTGTAGGAACGGAAAGTTCCGTTAGCGGTCCCCCTCTCCCTTCCCAACCGCGGCGAAAGACGGATGAGGCTTTCAGTCGGAGACCCCGCCCACCCGGCCGAGTGTTTGGGGAGCTTCGCCTTATCCGAATTCTTACTTTTTTTTGTGTGAAAATTTGCATGCGGCC
The DNA here is from genome assembly GCA_963978905.1 of Trichostrongylus colubriformis. Classification (NCBI taxonomy): domain Eukaryota; kingdom Metazoa; phylum Nematoda; class Chromadorea; order Rhabditida; family Trichostrongylidae; genus Trichostrongylus; species Trichostrongylus colubriformis. The sequence continues at coordinate 56,502,098 of OZ022256.1, read as the reverse complement.
CTTATTAGGCAAGTACAACATGAATATACAGGTAACAAAGAACCTCATCCTTTCGTGGACAATTCCTTTAATGGTATCGGCCATTGTAGATCAAATGATTTTGCGTAGCTTACCTTATTTGCCACAGTCGGTTCGAGCCTATAATGCAATCGACGCTGAAATAGCGTACTTAGGGAGAGTGGGTGGGGGTATTTCGGCTGTATCATTCATTAAAATGTCTGACACTAACCGGTGGACGTTTTCACCACGGGAGGGACACATCAAGCACCACGTAAGATCAAGATCGATATGACAATAGTACGATAGAATGGGTATCACTTTGCTATCATTCTCTTTAGTCTACAGCTCATTCATTGTTCGGCGATCCAAGAAGGCGGACGCTGTTATGAAAGGCGGAGCTCGTTTGAAGCAATATCTCCTCCAATGCTCTACGGCGCTCTTTTCACCCGGCTCATTGCACACATTACTCCTACACCAAAACAGCAGGTATACACAAAGTGCGCAAGAAGCTGATCAGTCTTACTTCAAATTTTTAATAGATTGAGCCATTAAGCTTGAGAAAAAAACAGGATATTGAATTAAAAGCTCGGCTTCTAAGGTTCTAAATCTCATAACAAAATTCTTTGCCCAAGTAACTGACCCCAATCAAGCGTGGGGTTATACTGGTCTAAATGAGAATCGATTCGCAGATCGTGAATAGTGCGGCTATGGCCTTAGGTCTATGAATGCTACACTACGGCGTTCTGAAACGTTTGCAATAAATACTCCGGAAAATTAATCAAAACGGTTTAGGTATATTAGTAATGCGATTTGAGTACACTGTAAAGCAACATGCTTCTCTAATGTAGCCATGGCAACCGGGAAAGAAGTTAATGTAAAGATTGAAAAATATGAGGTGCTGTCGTACGGAATGGGTTCGTTCACAACTGATAAGGTTACTGATAAATTCTGATCAGTTCATTTCTTCATCGTATATTCTGACAAGCAAACCACTGAGCGGAAAAGTAATTTCAATATTTCCAAGCTGTTTGGTTGGTAACAAAAACAAAAAGTGGAAAAAACAGGATTAAAGGAAAGTGAACAGGGTATGTTGCAGCCTGGAAGTAGGCTCTGAATTCATTTTTGACCTTTTCTCGTGGGAGCGGACTTAATTATCTCGAGTTCGCCTCTGAAGTAAAATCTGATAAAAATCTTGAAAAGAAGAAAGCTCATGTTTGAGCGCAGCAATTATAAGTGACACATAATTATAACTATAATTTGCAAATTTGGTGGAGCTGATACTATTTAAAGTGAATCACTGATTTTAGTTGAATTCAAATAAATTTGATAACAGTTTTCTTACAAGAGTGCTGAGCTATGGGCAGAGGCCTCAACTTTGGGCGGGACTCGAACCCGCACTCCATGCTACCGGGCACATGTGCTAATCCATTACACTACCGAAACCCTTCCCACCTGAGCTCAGCTCTTGAATGGTATGTTTCCTATAGCTTATCAGCACTCACACGTATAATGGGTTGAGCTGGAAGCTGAAAGCTCACGTAGATAATGGTTTTTGATTCTTGTTAGCGGCTGATTTTCGTATCACCAGGAATCAGCAGCAAACAACAATCAAGAACTCCAAAAATTTCGGTAACGTCTTCTGAAAGATTTCTCTCACTTCGAAGAAGGGAGAGCCACGAATGAGCTTGATGCATCAATGAAAAATTCCATTTTTCGTGCCCATCAGGCAACCGAAATGGCGCGATAAAGCTAATAACTGGAAGAAATTGGCATATTGTTGCTACATAAACATTGTTATTCGTCCCCTTCCATGAGAATGTTCGAAGAGTAATGTCCTCGAACGCTCATAAACCGGTCCAAGTCGCAAGCTAGAGGGTATCACGAAGGAATCGCATTTTGAGTGGTTGGGAAGGGAAAGAAGGGAAACCGCATTGGTAGATGTGTGAAAAAGGGGGGGGGGGCCTACGATGTTAAAGGGAAAGTATGATATGCTCATATTTAACGCAATTATATCCTGCTTGTGGGCAACACTGTATAAGTAAAAATATCAGATGCTCATACGCGATCAGTACTTCTGCACAGAGTGCGCCACGCACTCAATTTTCATTGCAGATCACAGAGTTGCCTGAATTAACAGATTCTGTTCATTGACGAATATGAGATTTGCAAAATTCATTCCAAAATACTCAGAAAGACTTTTACAAAGTCGGTTAAAAAACCGCTGCATAAGAATATTCTTATGCAACGATTTTTTTTCATTTCTCATGCATATCTCTTATGCAACGATTTTTTTAAATCAATTTTGCGAAAGGCTTTTTGGGTCTTTTGCAATAACTTTTGCAGTCTCACGTTGTTCAATACACATTAAGGTCAATATGAGGTTCCGGGACAAGACAATGCTCAGATTCTGAGCAGTGAGCTTAATCAGTTTTAAAGATCGCGCTACATCTTGAATCATATCATAAATATACCCTTCCATAGCTTTTGAGACGTTAATGCAGTTCTTAGCCTTTCACAGAGGACGACCTCCTTTTTGTCATGACTTTTTAAAGATGTGCTTGTGAGCAATGCAGGTGATACTTTGGAAGTAGAATAATCCCCTAGCAAGAACCCTGAATGCATTTCGATGAATCAGTAGCGTATCCTTGTGACTTCAAAGGCCGCCGGTCAACGTCATCTCCTGTCTGCAATGACGGCAAAACGGACGTGGCACTGACATCATCATATGTTGAACATGTGAATCATCGTTATCTCATCGTTCGCTATAGAATCGCCCCCGCTCTGAAAATGCATTCACTTGAACCGCATGGCGAATTCCCACTACATTTTCTCTCCGCTTGCCTCTTAAAAGTGTTACATCATGATCGAAAAGGTAATCATTCGGCTTCTGAAGGCATCAAACCTCTGCTGAGTTAGCGTAGAGACAGCTAGTAGTAGAACACCCCATTTATCCTACTTTAAATTTGAATTTCTCTCATAAGCATTTCCTTCAGATTTTTCTGAAATTTCTTCGAGTATAATTTTTCGGGATAATTGTCCTTCTAAGAGTTCGTTTCAGATTGTTCACTAAACACTTCGATTTAATCGTCAACATAGAACAAAATGTGCTTCGAATTGTGACGCAGTCACTTGCAGTAATACGGGTAGACCGAAGCTTTATGGTCTAAAAACGTATGGAAAGCTTATGAAGTGAATCCAATCACTTTGAAAATGTGTAACTACTTCTCTGGAAGGTGATTTGATTAAAGTTCATTTAACACTTTCTGGACAAAACAGGCTTTTGATCACGTTTCCAACTCCATGTTCTGCTTTCAAAGTACGGTGCAGTCCAGTAATAAGAGAGGGCTTGCTCTTCCTGTAGAGATGAGTTGCTGGACAAAAAGAATTTTCGCTACACGGCATCTTGTCCCTTCCGGTTCAATATAGTTAGGCTTTCTAATAGACTGCTTCTGAAAGTCTCCCTTATCACAGTTTCCTTCGAAAAATGTCTTCACACAAGTGCATTCTATCTCAAAGGCGTGAACGTTTGCTTACAAAAAAAAATGCAACGAAAACGGGTTTATCGCCTGCGATTGCGGTGACATGGCCATTTTGAAACTTCAAAATGTACGCACCTTGTGACTTTGTTCGAACTTAAATCTCGCTGAATTTGTACTGCTCCTCACGATTGCTTAATTAAATCATTCAATAGACATAAACGTTCATTGGAAAGAGTTTTGTAGAGTTGCAATCTTCATTCTTATTATCTTTCTGTATCTATTCACCCTCTATCATCTTTTGGAACGTGTGTTCTTAGATGGGTATTGATTTTACGCGCTTACAATCAACGCAGTTGCTGTTCCGTCTACGCGTGCTGGTGGAATGTCCCATCCATGAACCATAAACCTTTCATGCTCAGACCTGTCACAATATTGTAGAGTTTTTCGTAAATGAGTGGGTTCTGACATAGTCGTTCTAACTATGTCTACATTTGTCTTACGTATCCATAGGTATCACATATTATAATATCATTTAGCTATGTTCAATGTTCCCATATAAATTATATACGGGCTCATTGGCAAAGCATCTATACTTGAAGGGATCTTGTACGAAAATTTAGTAATTTTCTCCGCTAATTATTTCGCATTTGTTCACTTCGGGTCACCTGTAAAGTTTCACGCAAGAAGTAAAAATATTCCAGAGTACATACCCTGAACTCTCCTTATCTTCGAGCACGTGGGCGGGGTTTCCAGAAGGACGTGTCTGCGTGGGCTCTGGTAGCAAATCGGCGGCACGTGATCGGTGACGCAGTAGGGGAAGCTTGTCAACATCAGGCGCGAAACCGTGAACTGCGCTCTTAACTGGCGGCCAGTGCTGAATATTTGTTCGGCGGCAAATCAAACGATTGGTTGATAATTCAGAATTCTGATTTTCCTGCCGGAATTTTTTGTTGTATTTCTATTCAAGTACCTCATCTATAATACAGTGATTTAAAAAAATTAATATCACGTAACTTCGATTCGGACAATACCTTCAAATGTTCAATAGAAGAACCCGGACAGCCGTGTTCTCATGATTCCACTCAGTTTCGCCGATCGTTTGCGCCAGTTAGTTTCGCCAGCTGACTGCAATGAGGCGGGCTATACAGAAAAACCAGCGGGATACCCCTCTCCCACACATTCATTGTAAAGTGATTTTTTGTTGTATTATCAAAGTTCAGATTGTTCCCTCGTTTTTGTACTTTGAATTCCTGTTAGTTTCATTTATCACGTTTTCAGGGTAATGTAAGTTGGGGTGGGCAAAAGTGATAGTATTATGGCTATACATGATTGGGATAATTAATCGATTGATAATAGATAATAATTGATAATAGGTCACTAGCGCCATGCGCTCAGATCCGCTTGCCCAGTAACTGTTCTGCGGTCAGGAGTTGAAAACAGGAACAGTTCCTCCGAAAGTAAACAGGTTCCGAGCAGAGACAAGGGGTAGAAAGAAATGAGGGACGGATCCGATCTTGTGAGCCGTTGATTATGTCTCTGCTCGGAACCACTGCTCTACCCTCACTTTCCCTCATTTCGGTCCACCATCGCGTGCTGCTACATGCCTCACTGCTCCGGTGACGATTGCGTCATCTCCTCTGTTCCTTGGGGAGAGCTGAATATATGCTCGGAACCCTCGCACGCGATCAGCCTGTTGAGGCTTCGCTGCCACCATTTTCTCTCATTCAAACACACTCGTTCGGAGCTGCCCGGTTGCGTCATCGCCGGCTTCCCCTCTTTACATATTTCTCTCCCCGTTAACATATCGATCTGTTTGCCGAGCATTTTCCGGGCATTTTCTCGCGGGAAAAAACGAAACATGCTTCCAAAGTTTTCCGTATCATGGGAATCTAAGTGATAACTGCACGTTTCATTTTTTCAGACTCACGGGTGTCCTAGATTCCTTTTCGTTTTCCCTCACATCCGTTAAGTTCGAGGCTCTAGAGCCCAAATATTTATCAAGTTCATAATAAGCTTTGTATTATCAAAAAAGAGTAGGATAGGGGTTAGTACAAACAAGGTCCGATGGTCGAGGTGCGGACCATATTTTAACCGGGCCAGCAAAGCCTACTGGGTTACCCATCCTGGGTAACCTGATTGAGAGCACTCCTATCTGGAAAGATAAGAGCCTGACTCTCAAAGGTTCGGACGATTTCAGAAGGGATAGGGTAACCTTACTTTTTATTTTCTATCCTTTCATTGTACTTGATCGAAGCCATAATTACCCACCCCATCTCGACAGCTCTCTAGCAATTTCAGTTGCTGTTAATTTCCTTACACTTTTCCCAGTGATTCTATGACTACCTTCGTAAAGGTGGTTTATATTAGTTCTACTTGGCACCAAAACAACTAGAACTTAAGGACGAGGGGACATCGCCAAGGAATGAAGTCTGAGCTACTGTCATTATCTTGGTAATCTCCATTTTATCCATGGCTGTCCTTCTGGAAACGCGGAATATTCTGCATGAGATTTTCTTCTCACTAGCGTTCAGCCCGCGCCGTCTTGCAGACGTTGCCATTTGCTCATGTCCAGGGCATCTTCCGCCGTGGCCTTCACCATGGTGAGGTCGCTCCTAGTGACGTCCTTCCACCCACTGGAGAATTTTGAGGCTCCGCTCAGGGCACCCAGGGTCGTGGAAAGTGGTCACTTCAGTATGACCCTCCTCCATGGGAACCCAGATACAACACCCTTCTCAACATCTACATAACCTCTACAGTATCGATAACTAGTGGCCATTGTATTGTATTCGAAGTATTTTATCACTGTAATTTTTGTCTTGTTGACTCAAATTCCATCATATTTTTTTACATAGGCGGATCAGCTGACGACATGTTCCGCCTACTGGGGACAATTGCTGGTCCCTGCGACTACGAACCTCCCCATCCCGCCTATCAAATGTGACGCACCCACCCTTCTCCCGCACCTGACGAGAAGAAATCTCCAACTCCGATGTACCCTAGCTCCGCCTCATTTCAGCTGCGTGCAGCAACCTTTCATGCATCTGTGCTGTGGGCCAGCGCTTCCGCACAGCATTGCGGCTCTTACCACCATGTGGTACACCTTGCTCTTGAGCGTTGTGGAGTACTGTCTATCGCACAGGATCCCAGTAGACTCTCTCTCCATTTTATCCATGCCGCGTTTATTCGGGCCGTTACTGCCTAGTCTACCGTACCTTAAGCGGCTAAATCACTTCGGGAGTACTGGAAATCTTCTAGCCTCTCGATGGTCTCCCCAAGGCAATCCATTATTGGTTGTGGGTATTCTTGGAAGCTTATGAACCTGGTATTCTTGTCATACGGTCGGATCCATTCTGAGCCAACCTGCCCTGTCACTTCTGCGCTTTTGCCTGGAGTTCTGCATGACATCGACTTCATTAATTTTAAATGCTTTGACGTAAAAGTGGGCAGTTTTTCCTCTTCCAGGTCAAGCCATTTTCATCTGATCATGTTATGTTGTTCATCCATGAACTCACTTAAGGACTGAAAGTACTGCTCATCTCTAGACTCACAGGTTTTCACGAAGGGTAACATTCGGCATATGAATTACTTCAAGAGCTGACGTGCCACTGCTTCAGACCACATGTACTGAAAGATTACGCTGCATTCTTCCCAAAACAAGAAAAGGTGGTCGCAATGGTATTTCTCTTGAGTCTCAGCGACCCACCAGTAACTCTTACCTTTTTCCAGCAAATCGATACTCGTAGGCTGAAGACGTGCATTATTCTGGTCTTGATACTTGTCGATTCCTCGTATTGGCTTCTTTATTATGGCCACTAGCAGTGACTTGATGACTGCTAAACCATCCAATCAATACCTTAATTAGAGCTTGATGTGGTTAAAATGCTTAGAATCCATAAGTTGAGGAAACTCTCAATGACAAAAAACCGCACCAGGCATCGCTTCTCGGATAAAACCGCAATCACACCGTCCACGCATCACGACGTCACGTCGCGGTTTTTGGAATTTCTCGAATGTCGTTTAAAGCTCGCGTCTTTCTTTTTCTCATTTCAAAACACATAAAGTCTAAATATGTGTTTGAGTCATTGATTTATTCTGCATCAAGAGATGGGCTTTTATTCCTTTTTCTTACAATCTTGTAACGCATTTAGTGCTCCCACTTCGATACTCGTCGTTGCAATACGTCGTTAAACCTCTCTTTCCAAAATACAGACTTGACTCATATTTCTGCGAATGATTTGCTTCTCGTCTTCACCATTTTTATTTCTTTTTCGTCTCTGTAAGGAATGTATGGCCTGAAATTCTCAGATCAGTTTTCATTTTTGAGATACGTTGGTTTTGATTGTGACATCCATTGCAAATGCATCTCCATTTGACGGACAGCGAATTTTGTAAAGACAAGTTACGAAATCTGGTATGTGATTTGAGCAATGTTGAAAAAATAATGAATAACCATCTACTGATCACTACAGATGGGCAAGTCATTGGTTTCGTTCAAGAATGCCCGAGGACCACGCGATCGACTGGTGGCGGTTTGTGCGAAACAATCGAGGACATAATCAGTCTTTCGTTGAAGCAGGGCTTCCTTCTCATCTCGAGCATTCGTAGCTTAATGCTATGAAGGTAAGAACTGAACATCGTTACTGAGCGTAGGGTTAACCAGTGTGAATTGCTCGGTCAGTACCGAAATGTAGGTTTGGAATTGAAAACTTGATGGATGGTGGGATCTATCGATGGATTTGGTGGCTGGGTTTAATGGTCGTATATTCCACCTCCTAGAATCCTGTTGCGTTCCTTCACTCGGATTTCCTTTCATTTTTCTTCGCCTATTTCTTTTGAAAAAACTTTTTGCATTGACAATTTTCCTTCAGTCATAATATTTGTTCCTAACAATTGTACAGTTCCTTATTACGCCATCAATGGACTCCTTCTTTGAAATTTCTAAGTGGTTTTCGCTCTCTATTGACGTTTTTATCGAAAGGGCGTCATTGAACTGTGGTCGCTGTGGCCTTCATGTTGATATGATTCATTTGATTTGTGGTGTGGAAACGCTGACGAATCTTCTCGACTTTTCTGCTTACATTTATATTTGCAAATTGCAAAATCTGCCGATCTTCTCTTCAATTTACTTTTATACTTTCTTTCGTTACCATTTGACTGCACAGGTGATCACTTTCGGGATATTTGTTTTTTTTTCTGGCAGTGGGAAACAAGTGAATTACTTTAGAGCTTAGTGGTTCTTCTATCGGTGTGTTCAGTTACATAATTCCTATTTCAAATCTCTAGTAAGGTCGCATTCTATCAAATCGACATCTTTTTGTTGTGTGGCCACTTTTCATGTCTTTGCTGCATCAGTCTTTCCTGTCAACCATCTTTATTACACCAATACGTATCTTTTCCTCTAGCCTTGACCCCGATTGCATTTCACAATTCTTCTTGTATTCTCTTAAATTCTGCTTCTTTCAATCGATAAGTGTCTGATACCTGAGAACCCTCATCTAAAAACATATATAGGACATCAAATGCACCTTCTCAGTTCAGCAAAAGGCATCGAACGGGGTTTTGTCGTACCAGGGACGAGTGTGAATGTTCTTTTTTCGCGTTTGCGTTTGTGATTCGAAAGCAACCGCTCCCGAAATACTGCTGTCGAACTTCAGTTGACTGCTATGTGCAACCAAACCCTTTTCTGGCGACCCCGTATAACGTTGGTTGGATTGAGTTTCGTATCCCCTGTGGATCAGATGAAGTGATATAGCTCAGTACTAAGAGAAAGCGCCCCTAACTATTTATTTCGCACTAAGCGTATGAATGTTATGCCATTCTGTTAGTTCTCTATGCCTGAACATCCTTTGTTCGTGAGTTGAATGTGGTAGCTTGCAAATACGTATATCCACAAAATTGCCTAAAGCTCATTCTCGCAGAAAAATCCGTTCAGCTGATATTCTATCGTGCCATCGATAGAAGAACAGGTAAAAGTTGTGATATCGGCAAACATTGTGTAGGAATAGATCATATGTTTATCATCAAGTAGCTCTCGCGGTAGGATCATTCCATCTGCGATATCTACGGGTGAGTGGTTTAGTGTATGGAACGGGTGTTTGGCTGTCCAGATTTTGGAAGTCCAGCTAACTTCTCGCCTGGAGTAGACTCAACTCGTCAGTGTTGCCGTGCTTTTTTCATCTGAATTGCCATTGTTTCGTAAGGCGGTTCATCGCTGTCTGGTACATTCTCGCTTGAACAATCTGTTTTGCGACTTCGGTCGATACGCGTTCCTATGCTACAGTCATTGCGACTCAATGCCAAGCGTAAGCGCGGCATTTCATGCTTCGCTGCGAGTATAGTCGCTGCTTCAATGCGTCAGGAACACCCAAACGAACTAAGGTCTGAGATTGGTGTTAGCATGTTCTCACTGAAACTGTACGTTGGTTCCTGCTTTTTCGTATAGTTTACTCATGTTGCCATTGGGATGATGGTTGCTATGTAATTGTTCCAATAAAAGGGATAACCACTAGACCCTCGAGAATGTTCGAGGGAACACCACTGTAACGCACACCTTCTGAGATGTCTCGCCGAACGCCTCAGTACGGAAGCAAGGAAGTGCTCTTCATCATATCTTCTTGTACAATGTGAACTACTAACTCTGGTATGTCTGCCTGGTTGTCTAGTCCGCAAGAAGCGATTGTTGTCAGGAGGTGGTGGAGAGACCGACCACTCAGGGCACAGATAACTAAATGCTCTCGGAGTATCAATCCAAGGCGGGATGGTGATTGTGATAACAATAACCCGTGATTGAGGGATAGTATTTTTGTAGCCAGTGCAAAGCTTGGGAACGTAGAGACATTAGCGGTTGCGGAAGATAGAACATGCAGAAAAGAGAAGGTGCACGCTTGGGAGTTAGATTAACGTGAAGGAAGCGTAGGAGCAGGGGCTAGCCTAACCCTGTGATGGGGGGAGGGGGGAGGAACTTCAGATCGGGTTAGATTACACGTAAGACCTTCTTCTGAGTAAGGAAGTTCTTCCGTCCACTCCGGTGGTCCTCCTCTATCATAGGCTTAGGATCCTACGTCATAATATGCTCTGCTATCCTTTCTTCTCATGAAGCGTCAGACTCTTCATAGAAGGATGCGAGGGGTGATTCATTCCTAGCTTCTCTCATCCATATGCAAGACTAGCAAGCTGAGTTTTGCGTTTAGTTGTAACGAAAGTTTTTGGTTCCAAAAGTGCGTCTCTTTTCTGCGTTGATTAGCTTGGGCGTCTTGTACTGTTTCCATATTGGCAAGGCTAACACGGGAATGTTTATAAATCTGCTTAGATCGAAGATCAATATGACGTTGAACAAGACGGTGATTCACGTGGTTTTCCAACCGGTTTTCCAGTCATTTGCATCAATGACCAGAAAGACTAGGCAAACACTGATGTCAATCTTCCATAAATATCATGTGAGACATAGCTGCGCTTTTAATTTCTAAGAAATCAGAGAAGAGTTTACTAAAGTAGTATGCCCGAGAAGTGTGCACTTTTGCACTTTTTACGCTGGTTTCCATAGATACATGTTCAAGTTCTTGGTAGCTGGGTAAGTGCTGGTCGATTTACCCAGATATCCCTTGCAAAGCTCTTTCTCCAAACAGGACAATGCTTTGAAGCCTTCTTGTCTCTTCGGAATATGTCTGGGCGTTCTTTTTTGCTGAAAATTTTCCAGTTGAACAAGTTCAAGTTTATGTTGTGTTCATGTTCATGTTTAAATGTTTCCGTTTTTTTTTTTGGGTATCATTTTCGTATAGCGAATCTGAACTGAAGCTCTTTTGGAAGGCTGGAGCTGTTGCACTGGGGCAATAGACATACTTTTACTGACTGCCCTTGAAAAGCTCCCCTACTTTTTGTATAGCCAACAAAGCCAGTTGTCACTCACAAGTGTTGGGGCCTGACACTGTCGTTCCAACGGAGGGCGGAGATTTGTGCTGAGAAGCTCACCTCTCGTGTTCCTCTTGTTGCTGTTATATCTCTAACCGGCCACAGGAGCAATAGCTAAGATGTTCTTCATAGAGTAACACCACGTTTAATCCCGTCCTTAGCTTATGAGCTGATGAACACCTCCAGGGTTGACGTATTTATGGAAAATGAATCTGATTCATTTCCACACCTCGTAGGGCAGATTGTCGTACCGTTGGGCTTGATTACGTTCCATGTCGTATTCCTCTTTACTTATGCATGCGCATGAGAATATGGGATTACCGAAGAAGCCAGGCTTGTAGGAAACACCAACTGCTTTGTGTTGTTATGCGGAATTGCCCTTTGAAGTTTTCAACAGCGACTGGCGAGATACATTCCCTCAGTGTAAGGCAGAACGAACAAAACTCCCTCTTCGTTCTAACTCCCTCATCTGACATTAACTTCGATTCTCCGAGCTTCATTTCCGGTCTTCAATGTGGGATGTTGGTGTTGTGGTTCTGACGATTCGTGCGCTTCATGTGTTGCTCACATTTCACACTCTCGAACATTCATCACGTGTGTTTTGGAAGGCGTCCATATGGCAAATGCAATCTTCCATGTCGCAATATTATTTCGAATACATTACATGTGTTCTGAATCTTTTGCAGAGTTGGCATATGCTGTCTCTCCGAAGTGCTTGACAGTTTTTCCTCCGAATCCTCGTTTATCCTCGGCGCGTTTATCCATCACGGTGGCTAGACAGCACGGTCAGGCGGGCGGCGGTTTCAGAAATTAATAGCCTCTGTGTCTACCCTGTGGTTTAGGAATACAATTCCCCTAGAGGGTGACGCTGTAACCCGGTACGGGGACGACCTACAGACGATACCGCAAAGTGTAAAAAATTGTTTTTGCTCTCCCTTTTTAGCTTCCAGACATGCTCTTCTTATATTCTTAGCCCAGACGGTGTTGACGAATATCCCCTCCCCCTTGACTGGGCCGAAGTCGACACCTCTCAAGGATTTCTGGAATAACAACGATTGCAGCGAGCATATTCAGTCTCGAAGATCGGTCTGTGCTGAGAGGATGAGAGTAGCATTTTGTTCTGGGATAAAATAGAATGGTTGCAGGCTGTTAAACAGCTTGGATGGGCTGATAACCTTCTAGTAAGCCTTCTGACCTTGCTCCATTAGTAATCGCTCCACCATCTACGTAGAGTTGTTTGAGCACTCGTATGGCATTGCAAATGGATGCACAACTCATCTATCTTTCAGTCTTTCTGACTCCATAGGAACCCAGCACCACCTTGACGACCCTGAATAGAGGAAAGGATCGATTGTTCCGGAAAAGATTGGGTGTGCTGGTTGTGTGTGTGTGTGTTTCACAGTCTGATAACGATGAAATTATACTTCTGTTACGGTCCTTACACGGAAAGGGTTTTTGTTTTGCCCATGAACCTTACCTCTCTAGTACAAATAACAAATCGTCAGGGATGCTCAGCTGCTGTCTGGGTGGTGAGTGGAGCGGATGCACTGGTCTTATGGTCCATGCGTCTGTTATACTGTTGTGACGGCTAGGGCTGGTATGCGTGTACTGAAACCGTTGTGTGTTTACCCACCTGTCTTGTTTATCTCATTTTGTTATTTTTTATCAGTTTTTAAATTCGCTTTTACTGTGCTCAGTAGACTACCAGCATCCTCAATGTCGCACTCTTTTAATGAACACCGGGCGCATTGATCTTGATAGGAGTGGAAGCGGTGGACTAGTTTTCGATTTTCGCTTTTCGTCTTGTTACAGCGCGTTATCAGGCGAGTTTGAACAGTAATTGTTTACCAGTACGCTGGCGCACACTACTGTGCGCGTAACACATGGGCCTCAGTAGGCCGATCGGAAGTGATTTTCTCTATGCACTTTATCCATCACCCATTATCACATCACATCATAACAATTTCGTAACTCTCGCGCGCGACGGACGGAGTAGTGGTCTGTTACTCATTCCATGCCTTCTACATAAAAACCGATTCACATCGATGGCTCCTACCGCTATGGAGTTCCCATTCCTGCAGCATCACTCATTCGCTGAAGTGTTGGGGCCGTCTACACAGAACCGATAGTTTTGATCAATAGTAGTCGAAATCGATGTTGACACCTGTGAAAGTTTTCTGTGTGCGATTTTGTTCATTAAGTTACACTACTAAGATTGGACACTGTTCGTTCCCACCGAATCTTCCCTAGTCTCTAGCCTGCGTTGGAACCGAGTTCCGAATTTATGTTGCACGGACCGCCCGTTCGGGGTGCGCTCCGTCCAATATGCCCAAGCCTCTTTCATGTCTTTCAGAATCTTATCACTGCTCTATTCCATCTTTCCCCCACGTTTGAGTCATGTGAGAACCCAGTTAACAATTTTCGGTCTGAAACATTCTAGTGCACCAAGCTAAGCTCCGCCCACCGTGGGCGGAGCTTAGCGTGGTCCATGGGTCTCCTTACTTCTTGTCCCATGCCCTACCCATTCCGAACTTGTCCCCGTTTTCACAGGTTGTTTTTTATATAATACCTAATTTCGTGACAGGCGGACGGAGGGACGGACGTATAGGCAGACGAAGCGTTTCAAATAGTGGGGATGCTACTAAATATTCCGCATAATTCGATTTGTATCCGCGTTTTGATTCAGCTGTAATCATTAATGATATCGACTGTGGCGTGATAGTGAGTTTATGCTTTGTTAGAGACAAGGCTTTTTTTTCTCTAATTGGAGAGCGTGTAAGTTCTCGACACGTGGGCCTTCTTGGACTTCACTACTGTTCCGAGGAACAGCAGAATAATCGCGGGAACCTGGTGGGAAACAGCACCATGATGGTTCCCATAGGTCTCTCCACTTGTTTTCGTGTTTTACCAGCGCTGTAAAGATTAGTGATAGGGCATCGGCTCTTGAACACACTCTTGTCTGATCACATGGTAATCGATTAAAACTCATTAGATTGCATCACGAGTCAACGGTGTAGCTTCTATATCGATTTCACATTTTTCTCCCATTCTTTTCCTTGAACAAAGTGGTGAAGCATAGAAGTGTTGCTCAGGGCTGCATTGTTCCGTTATTCGTGGAAAAGCTGAGAAGCTGTCAGATCTGGAGTATAGTATATGTGCATAATGTGGCGAATTCTATCGATATGCTGTAGATTCCCAGCGTGACCTTTTGACGAGAATCTGGGAGCCATAAATTGCTTGTGTTATCAGCTGATGCGATCAATATTTAATAACTCTTAGCTACAGTAGTGATTATGAAAGACATCTGTAGATCACATCTAACCTGGTTCTATCTTCGATTCCAGCTAATCAGCCGTATTAGCGGTTACAGCAGCTCTAAACTTCTCTTTCTTGTGACGATTGAACAATGTATTGATTCAATTGTCTGCACAGTTGAGAGAGAACCTGGGCCATTCATAAACAAGATGTCGTCACCTACATGGTCAGATAGCACGGTTAGGTGTGCAAGAGGGAGAGAATTCATAAGGAATAGTATCTGGCCCGTTTTGTGGGGGGGGGGGGGGGGGGGAGTTTCCGTTCCTCCGTCTCGAGTCCATGCCTTATTTCGGGAATGAGGTTGTGTCACCGGTACCAGGAAGGTGGAGGAGTTTAGGAGGTCGTACTGATCGTGCGTCGAGGGACCCAACTTAACTCCTTGTCTATGACGCTTAACCCTTTCCTATGTTGTTGTCGGCGCAACTTAATATCCATAATAGTGTTACGAACTGCTGCATGCCGAGGGTTCGAAAAACAAGTGAAGACTTGCTGGCGAAGCTGGGATTAAACGTAAGGGTAAAGTGAACTTCGCATTACAACAATTGTATTGGATTTCTTCTGCGTTTTCGATCTTTCATCTTTCGTCCTTGTCTAGGACCGTTTGACTAATTAGCTTGTGTATACGGTAGAAGTGTACGTAGAGAGAAGGTGTGACTGTTCAGAGAGCAAATCATCGATAGGTTGTTGGATGACAAAGTGCGGGTATCCTCATTTCTAGAGCACTTATCATACGTGAATTTCATGACCGTAACATGTGGATCGAGTTCACCCTATTAAAACCGTTAAATTCGTTAATCACAACCGTTCATCGTCACTGAAGCGGCCTCTATTTGGTACGGTATATGGGGTATTTTTATAGTTGCTACGTGCAGGTTTTTGTAGCGCTCAGTAAAGAAGTCTCTACGTGCATGTTTTTGTAGCGCTCAGAAAAGAAGTCTGCGCCATCGAGAACTTCTTGTAGCAGGTCACGTATTCTCTAGAAGGGGTTTAGTTGGAATATCCAGGACTCGTGCACGCACGCTTGGTAAACGAGCACTTAGAACAGATTATGACCCGTTTAAAAGCCCGGCCAAACATGACAGCAGCAACGCTGATGCACCCTCAATCCACCCACTATACCTCAAAATGCTTTTATGATGAGGTCCATAGCAGCAGTGCTGAGTGGTAGGGTATATGGAGATAAGTGTAATGCACTGATAACAACGCGTTGTTGAGATATTGTCTTGTGAGACCTCTCCAGTTTTCAATAACCCCCTATTCATTCGTAATTTTTTCTGTGGATGGTATTTTTACTTGCTCTGGTCGCCTATGGTTAGCTTTTCATTTCATGTGGCTCAAGGAAACGAAATTCATAAAATCTGATATATGCGTAAGAATAAAGAGATCTGACGTTCCACCTGAAACAACTGAAACATCTCTGTTTCCATCTAGTATCGTGGGGTGTTTAGTGCGATTTGTTCCATAAAGTAGCTTGCGGAATTCAGTCAGTAACTCACTGCCTTTATCCCAGACGGGCTTCGTACCAGATCGCGACACGACCGGTATAGCTTTGCTGATTTCGGTGGACCGGTTTAACCCGGGTTTTAACATATGAACAGTGCAAAAGCATGCGGCGCCACTTATCCCTACATCACTTTTGTTGCTTTAGGTAATGATCTTCAATATTAATTGACGTAGTATTCTTATTTTGTGGAGGATGATAGCCATTATTGGTTGTGTGTAAATGCGAAACTGTAGAAGGAAGTAGGAAGTTCAGGGTCACACGCCACCTTCATGCCCATCAGAGTCGATGGTTCAATTCATGGTTCATGGGGGCTTCATGGTTCAATTTTCCAAGTTTTTTTTGAATTTGCTGTTTTTTACGTTCGGATTCCTGTCATACGAGCAGCATCGCAACCGTGCGCTTCCAGGAGAGTTCGACTGGTCCGTAGTACTTGCGGGGTTTGTTAAATTTAAGTTCCACGAGGGCAACTCGCTGTTCGAGTTCCGAACAGAGTTGAAGGGGTGGTGCTCAGAGATCGCCGTCATCTTCCGATCCAGTGAGTGTCTCTGCAAGCAGGTGAGGTGCAGTGCTCGGTACCAGCTTTCTTTCATTTTACTGGAATCGATATCGCAGTCAGGACATACGTGAAACTTATGTAGCTTCCCAAAAATATTAGTTTTATTCAGTCCAGTGCTTCCTATAACCACCACCCAGCGTCATAAAATCGTGTGTCTTAGCTATTACAATGATTTCTGTTACCTCTAACATGCCCTTTGTACTTGTGTCAGCCGCCATCTATTTTGTACTCTGACTCGTCGACGTGCACTGCTCTTCGAGGTACAGCTGAGATTGATTTTGTTGGAGTCAGCCAAGCTGCTCCATCCACGTCCCTAGAGTTTTAGTATTTTTATTCCACGTCGAAAATTACTCTCAGTATGAGTTAACAATTTCTATGTTTTCGTCTGATTAGAGGAGGTAAGGGAAAGCAAGGGTAATTAAGCAGTGATGATCAGCTAGTGTTTTTCAGGAATTTACTTACTTTTTCCACAGTGTGTCGTTCATCGCCTGCTTTATGCTTCGATCATTCATTAGCAAGTCTGTATGCGTTTAGGGTCAATTCTTAGTTAGGTGCACTCAGGTGGGGTCATATTTGGTTCTCTGGGGGTGGGGGGTAAGGGATCGCTAGCGGGAAGTGCCGGGAAAGTGGAGGGAGAGTAGAGAAATAGCGAAGTGTTTCAGTCGGAGGTAGGATAAAGGGGTTGTTTTATGAAGTTAAGAACTTTTTTACAAGGGAAGAGGTGGTATCGTTGTCCTTCCAGAAGGCAGGACTCGTGGTATAGATGCAGCCTGTTTCCTTGAATGCATCCTTGACCCAATTCCTTGGCACCGGAACACCGCTTCAGCTATCAGTTATTATGACTGATTGTCTCGCTGGTTTCCGGCAAATTTCTCCAATTTGTTCAAGTGACTGTGGATCTCATCATGTGCTGCTTTCAGGTCAAACAACAGGATCGGCCGTTAACCGAATGCATCGTGCGGGTGCGCTTTGCCGTTTGGCAACGCCAAGCCATGCAGCTGCGATCGCAATACGGACTGCGTCGTCAAAAATGGGGAAATCAGTGAATCCCATTGCTGCACCCACAACGCAGGTGCGTCTAGGCTTTTTTTTTGAAGGCAGGCGGACTCTCTGTGGATGTCCAAGAGAGAAATGACATTGACGAACAAATGGAGATGAAAGCTGTTCTTATTTCTTGCCTATACACGAAAAATCATTTTTTTCGGCTCCTATTTCCATGTGAATGAAACAGTTCTTTCCAGATAACACTGGCAGGAATCGTGAGCTTATACTTAATCATTTGCTTTGTTTTGCTTCACAATTTTTCTAATCAATTTAAAGGCTGATATTCAGTTTTTACATTACGTTTCCAATATGCTTCGCTTACAAGCAATCAACATTGATAGTTTTCCTGTAATGTAACGGAAAAATATAACATAGAACACTACTTTTTCATTTATCCCTCCACAATCTTCCACTGAGATATACCGGTAGAGGTCATAATGTTCAGAACGTCATGGCGTCGGCAGTAGTGATTTAAGGAAATCGAGATGAATGAGATCTTTTCTAGTCCCCGGATAGGCTCTATAAATTTTTTGTGATTTTGGATTATCTACAAGTTTTTATCGTTTTCATCCAGCCAATATTTTAGACGAGCTATGTAGCTTAGTTGACGACGTTGAACTACGTGTAATCGGCGATTTTTGAAGGTTCGACGGCAGTCGTTAGCCTCTGCCTTGAGCTCGGAACCCTTCATGAATGCTACCTCGTCCATGTATATTGAGCAGGTATGAGTTTGTTAATTAAGGCTGCTGACCCATCTGCGGCTTGAAAAGATTTCGCTTTAGATGTATGAGGCTTGGAAAGCGGATCCAAAATCTGTTCATGTGTCATGGGACGCGTACTTCAGAAATGTTGAAAGGGGAGCTGCCCCTGGCCAAGCTTACCAGGCTCCCCCAACCGCGTATGGTGCTGTGGGTGTGCCAGGAGTTTCACCTGTCATTCCATCAGTGGCTGTAGGCGGTGGATTCACTATGTGAGTGTCTTAAGATTTTTCTTTATATAAGTGTTACAAAAATTAGTGAATTTTTGTTATCACTTCTGGATAAGACTTGATTTTATCAGGAGAAAGGAACCTGAAAAAGTGAAAGAAACTGTAGCACCTGTAGAAGCTCCTCCAGCGGAGACAGTGAAAGCTCCAGGAGTTGGTGAAACCTCTCCATTCGATATATCTGGAAGAAAAAGAAGTTTGAAAAAAACACTTGTATACAGTGCTCCCTCAGTCAGAGAATATCCCAGTGGTGAAGGGTTCGTATTTTTATTAAAGCAGAAAAGATTCAGAAGAATACAATATCACCTTCACTTTTGACATTAATCGTATCAAAAAAAGCTCATGAACGAAGACCTTAGAAAGCTCATGAACGAAGACCTTAGATGTTTGAATACTCCGCTTATCCTACCCCCCCCCCCCCTTCTACATTTATGAACGGTTCTAGAGTACGGGTCCGGCTTCGTTGGAAGGGAGGGATCAAGCTGGCTCACCATTGGTTGCAAAGCACCGAGAAGCGTCTCTGCCCCGCCCTCAGCCTTTTCTACCAATAACGATACAGCTCGACCAGTCCCTCCGGCGAGCGCAGAATGAGCCTCTTTCGTGCTGTACTGGGCATTAAGGGTTGTCGATTCATGTGAAGGCTCCAGCTCAATAAGGGAGTAGTACAGGGTCAACGGTGGGTTTGATGATCATAGCGAGGGCCAGATTTACAGGCATTAGCTCCCAAACCCTTCACTGCAGATTTGGATCTGGAAATAGCTAGCTATCGATGTAGGTTGACACTATAAATTATGGATCGCAACATGTGATATCTGTGTTAACTTTGTTTCGATCCTCTCAGAATATCCCTTGCTCTATGGACTTATGTACACACATACTTACACGTCTCAGGGCGCATTCTGCTCTATTTGAGACTTCGATGGCGAGAAAGGAGATTCTATGGTTTTGTTCTGATTTCATATCATTCAGGCCCCAGGTTATGCCGTCAGTGGCACCGAGTGTTGGATTTGATACGTCAATGCAGACAATCTCTGATCATCTGAAGATTCAGCTTCTCATTAGGAGTTTCCAAGTAAGCTCGTTTTTTGGACCAGAGATCCTTTTTGGCTGTTCTGGTTAGCAAATATTGTAGTGCCCCCGCAGAGGCCGATTGTTCACACAGCCAATCTTAGATTTTAAGTTATGTACTAATGTTCTTTTAACTTCACAGGTCAAGTTAAGTTTTGGTATTTTAGACTCGTGGCCATAACATAGCCGACCTGGACCCGCTAGGAATTAATAGTGTCGATCTTGATGATACCATTCCACCGGAACTTGAACTTTCGTATTACGGATTCGGAGAACGTGATCTGGACAGGTGGGCTATTTTGTGATAATGCATGCCTTCTAAGCTTTAAGCTTGTGTAGCTGACAAGGAAAGGATCCGAGGTTGTACTGGCCATCCGAAATGGAATACATACGGTCCGACGTATTTTTGGACACTGATCTCGAACCTGCATTCCAAATTTGCAGAACAATCCTCTGAGTGGAGTTATGGAGATTTTTTTGAAAAAACAGTGCTATTACATGGTACGTTTGGAAGCCCGTTTTTCGTGTTCAGGGGACCAAACTATCCTATGGGACATGTTTTTAACTAATTCGAACTTGATCAAGTTTCGAAAAAAATTTTGGTCTATCCAATACGCCTTGAATTGGCTAAAAACATGTCCATAGAGCAGTTTGGTCCCCTGAACACGAAAATCGTACTGGTTTCGCGCGAGAACGTCTGGCTGGCGTGTTACGGTCTTGGAAACCTGCCATATAATAGCATTGTTTTAACAAAAACCTCCATAACTTCGCTAAGAGAATTGTTCTGCAAATTTGGAATACAGGTTCGAGATCGGCGTCCGAAAATACGTCGGACCATATGTATTCTATTCCGAATTGCCATTTCGACCTCGGGCCTTTCCCTTGTGAGCTTTCTGAATAAGGAATTTCAGAGAATTTCTCCTACCACCAACTACTTTTATTGGCGGTGAGCAGCAAATTCTGAGTTTACGTGAGATTCTTCGTAGGTTGAAGGTATGTGTGCAATTTTCTTGGTTTCTGATTGATCGATGATATAAAAATTTTAGCAAATCTACTGTAAGAGTACTGGTATAGAATACATGCATTTGACAAATCTTGAGCAGCAAGACTGGATTCGCCAACATTTTGAGGCACCTCGTGTGACGGATTTGTCACCTGATTTGAAAAAGGTGCGTGGATCGCGTATTTATCTTGATTACTTGGGCTCTTGGTACATGCAATGCATTTGCTCATTCATGGTCGCCTAATCTGAAGGCTTGAAAGGGAATAAGTGTGGTGTTTTTTCTTTCAATTACCTGAAAGCACGAATTTCAACGCGAACTTCGCTATGTATCCTCCATTCTAAACCCCAATTTCATTTACGGAGATAATGTTTTCTCAAGTGTGAATTCCCTCTCAACGTTAATTTCGCTTCTAATGTATGGTGCTAAGAGGGCAAGTATGTGAGCTTTTTCTTTAAGAGGTTGTTCAAACGTCTTATCCGTTCCACCAAGTTCGAGGATTTTCTTGCCAAGAAATGGCCTAGTGAGAAGCGGTTTGGTCTCGAAGGTTGTGAGGTGCTGATTCCGGCTCTTAAACAGGTAATGTGCCAGTGATCAGACTTTTTTCTCTTTTCTTCAGCGCCATCTTTATTTTTCCGTTCAGGTTATCGATACTTCTTCAAGCCTTGGCGTCGATTCGGTAGTCATCGGAATGCCGCATCGTGGTCGGCTCAACGTGCTAGCAAATGTATGCCGTCAGCCATTGTCCACCATTCTTTCACAGTTCTCCACACTCGAGCCAGCTGATGAAGGCATGTCTGAGTTTTATAAGTGGATTTTTTATTTTATAATACATCCAATGCGATTTAATTGAAGGTTCCGGCGATGTGAAATACCATTTGGGTGTTTGTATTGAACGTGTGAACCGCGCTACAGACCGTAAGATAAAGATCGCTGTAGTAGCCAACCCATCACATCTTGAAGCCGCGGATCCGGTCGTCATGGGCAAGGTAAAGCCTGGCCATGTCTACTGTTCTTATTTCGGTATTTTATATCTCCAACTGAGTCTGTTTGAGGTTCGTGCTGAAGCTTTCTATGCCGGTGATGATAAATGTGAGCGAACCATGGCTATCCTGATGCACGGAGACGCTGCATTCTCTGGCCAGGGCGTGGTGATGGAAACATTCAATTTGGACGACTTGCCAAGCTACAGTACTCATGGCGCCATCCATATCGTCGTCAATAATCAGATCGGCTTCACCACCGATCCCAGGTTTTCTCGGTAAGCTGCAACCTTTGCGTGTCTCCTTCTGACAGCTCAAAGAAATTGTCCACGGAGGGCTGGATGCAAATTCTCACGCGAAAAGTGAGAATTCGGTCAAGATACAGCCCCCCAAACTCTCGGCCGGGTGGGCGGAACCTTCAAGTAGAAGCCCCGTCCCATCTTCCGCCGCGGTTGGGAACGGAGAAGGTAATTGTTTACGTAACTTTCTGTTTCCACAATGCGTCTCCGACCGCTGCGAACAACGGGGTGGGCAGTTCGGAGGCCCTGCCTACCCGGCCGAGACTTTGTGGTGCTGTATGTTAGACGGATTCACATTTTTTCGCGTAAAACTTCACATACATGCGGCCCACATTAGAAGAATACAACATAGATATGTGGGTAACACGAAAACTCATTTTTCTGTGGACGATCCTTTAATGTGAAGAGAATCAGCTGGTAGAGTGATGCTTGCACGCTGCACTTTTGTCTCCCCTTTTTTCACCCACTTGTTCATTCTTCTCCATCCATGTGTGTTGTTAAGACACAGTCGGAAGAGCTAGGTGCGTTTAGGGTTCCTCTTAGACTTATGCCTTTGCAGTCGTTTTCACTGCTTGCTCGCACTCATTGTCTTACACCTCATGCAAGCCGTTTTCACCCAGGCTTGACATAGAAAAAAAGTCTTTTTCCCGTTCATATTAATTTTTCATTTTTTTCTTCTTCAGTTCGTCACCATATTGTACCGATATCGGTCGTGTTGTCGGCTGTCCGATTTTCCATGTGAATGTGGACGATCCCGAGGCTGTGATGCATGTGTGCAATGTGGCCGCTCAATGGAGACAGACCTTCAAGAAAGATGTGGTCA
Source organism: Trichostrongylus colubriformis (assembly GCA_963978905.1). Taxonomy (NCBI): domain Eukaryota; kingdom Metazoa; phylum Nematoda; class Chromadorea; order Rhabditida; family Trichostrongylidae; genus Trichostrongylus; species Trichostrongylus colubriformis. Next base: position 56,479,133 of record OZ022256.1, on the reverse strand, counting down.
TCGATCTGGTGTGCTATAGAAGGTATGTGTCTTTATCGAAGCTAACCGGACCTCCATAATCATTCGATTCATTAAAGACATGGTCATAATGAGCTAGATGAGCCGATGTTCACACAGCCGCTTATGTACCAAAAAATCAAGCAACAACCTACGGTCCTAGAGAAGTATCAAGAACGCATCATCAGCGAAGGTGTAGCCGATGAGCAGTATGTAAAGGTATGACAGGAGGCTCATGGCATCGCTTTTCCTATTTAATCATTGCTTTAAGGATGAATTTACGAAATATGGTCAAATTCTGGAAGAAGCTTACGAGAATGCCCAGAAGGTCACTTACTTGAGGAATCGAGATTGGTTAGATTCTCCTTGGGATGATTTCTTCAAGCATCGTGACCCACTTAAGGTATTAGCTCAAGTGTTTAGCTGTTGGTAAACATTGCCAGTCACGAATGTCGGCTCAACTTTTTAGCTGGTCAGCACAGGTGTCGACGAAGACAAAATTAAGCATATCATTGAGAAGTTCGGTTCCTATCCTGAAGGATTTCATCTACATCGTGGTCTGGAGCGAATTCTCAAGGGACGTAAGCAAATGCTGAAGGACAATTCGGTACGTGTTTCACCGTATCCGAACAATTTCTCTAATTATCAGTTGGTTATAGCTTGATTGGGCTTGTGGTGAAGCTTTGGCGTTCGGATCACTTCTAATGGAGAATATTCATGTTCGTCTCAGTGGACAGGATGTGGAACGTGGAACCTTTTCCCATAGACATCACGTTCTTCACGACCAGATGGTGGATCAGAAGGTATGCCAGGGGTTTTTTTTTGGAAGACATCCAGGGTATTTTTGGAAATACTTCTTCCTTTTGATTCATAGACGTACAATCCTCTGAACGACTTACAAGAAGGCCAGGCACAGTACACCGTATGCAATTCTTCTCTGTCGGAGTATGCCGTACTTGGATTTGAACTAGGTATTTTTCACTTTTACCTTTTCTTGTCGTTATTTCCGGTAAGTTCGTGCTCCAGTTGTAGGATGACTTTGCTGGTAACTTTCTAAAACTCTTGATTCTTAGGCTACTCTATGGTTGAGCCGAATTCTCTAGTCATGTGGGAGGCACAGTTTGGTGATTTTGCGAACAACGCTCAGTGTGTTATCGATCAGTTTGTTTCCTCTGGTTAGTATTCGGGATGGTTATCTTTTTGTAACGTCGATAGTGAAGCGAGCTGTGGTTCAGGACAATCGAAATGGATCCGTCAGTCAGGACTGGTTATGCTTCTGCCGCACGGTTACGAGGGAATGGGACCTGAACACTCCTCAGCTCGTCCAGAAAGATATCTCCAATTATGTAACGAGGATGATCAGATCGATCTTCAGGTAAATGTAGGGGTTTCTCAATATTTGGGTGAATTAACGTCCCGCAACTTGCTTGATCAGTTTATTTTGCGTTTTTGTAGAATGTAGCGTTTGGTGGTACATTCGAGGCTCAACAGCTGCATGACACTAACTGGATCGTCGCCAATTGCACCACCCCTGCTAACTTTTTCCATTTACTTAGAAGACAGGTGGGTTTATTGGTTCAGTCAGTTATTCTTTTGTGAATTGGGCTTTCATTGAAGGTAGCACTGCCATTCCGCAAACCAGCTGTAGTTATGACACCAAAGTCACTTCTTCGTCATCCTATGGCTCGTTCACCAGTCCAAGATTTCTTGCCTGGCACCACTTTCCAGCGAGTTATTCCCGACACAACTGAACATCGCGGGGAAGTAGAACGCCTTGTTTTCTGCACTGGTAAGTGTAGCGTATGAGTGAGTGGTATTATGATAATGGCTAATAACTCATGCATAATTGGGAGAGGTTCAGTGAATAAGGTTTGAGTTACCTCCCCTATCGCTTCGAGCTAGATATTTCATTTATACTCGTTTTCATAAGTATAAGTGATTAAATAACAGTTACTAGATCCGAGTTATGCATGGGTTGGGTTGTCTACTGTGGCGGTCGAGGCTTGGTATTAAATATGTATGTAGGACTCGGCAGCGGTCCAGTCGTTTTTTTTAGAGCAGTAACCGTTCTGTAGATCGTGAATGGGGAGTAGGGAACACTTGTTCACCTCTCTCCCTCCCCCTCCCCTGACAAAAGGACCCTGAACGTTAGGGATTCTTACTATTCATAGCCTGGTTTTCTGTTAACTTACTTAGGACTATGTGATTGCTTTAGGAAAGGTATACTTCGATCTTGTAATGGCCAGAAAGCATTTGGGGAAAGAAGATTCGGTAGCGATTTGCCGTATTGAACAGATCTCACCGTTCCCATACGATTTGGTCCATGCGGAATGTCAGAAATATCCCAAAGCAGAGTTGATTTGGTCCCAGGAGGTGCGTCGCAGTTCTTTTCGTTTGTTTCATTTTTTGGTTTGACAGGTTTTTTTTTGAATGGCATGGCCCGCAGTCGCTCAGGTGTTGAAAGTTTTATCGATCCCATTGTTTTAGTTCACCTTATTTCTTTAATATTTCGTTGCGATTTCTACGTTGAAGTTATCAGACGGGGTACTAATAATGGGTGGTTAGTGTTACCCAATAGGGGTGGGTCAGTGTTACCATCCTGTGTAAGGCATTGTGGGGTCCGTCTCGGTATTATGTCCCGCTCGAATTTCGTCCACGATGCCCTCCTGCCTTCATAGGGACAGTTAATTAGTGCGAGGTGCACTGAGGGAAAACACTGGTTCTCGCAAATATTGAGCATGCCAAATATTAGACGAAGAAAAGAGGAATAAAGCATCTCAATTGTGATTGCTGAATATCAGTGGGTTTCACTTTTTACTGCTTCATTATTTGGATGTTTGCAACACTTTCAAGTCACTGCTTTATAAAGCCCAAGGTCCATAAACACTAGGGTTTTCCATTCGGGTATGTATGCAGACAGGTGTGGTAGAGAACTGGTAGAGAAATGTCGTCGCGGCGTGCGATACAAGGCGTACACGCGGGTTCCAAAGCGATTACTGTATCGTGTATCGAAAATGAGACTCGCTTTAGGACAGCTACATACAGTACCCATTTCCGCACTTGGACACCGCGACGCGAGTTTCCTGTTTTAATGAGACACGCATTAAAGTTATCTTCCAGTTTGTGCCTGAAAAAAAATCTTTCCCAAATTTTTCGGTGGTTTCATAATCAGATTCATCATTTGTTATGGTGCTTTTAGGAGCACAAGAACATGGGTGCATGGGGCTTTGTACATCCTCGTATCAACAGTCTTATGGAGCCTGAAAAGCGCGCAGTTCGCTACGCTGGACGCCACCCATCTGCTTCACCAGCTACCGGCAACAAATACACCCATCTCCAAGAACAAAAAGATATGATGAGCAGTACATTTGCCGTTTCACCATCCCAAATGGATAACTTCAAGGTGTAATCTCTTGCACTATTAGAAAGGCTCTTCTGTACACATGCCGAGCCTTTTTCACACCATCTTTCTCTATACTCGTTAATTTCTCAAGAACCGTCGCTGTTGCTCGATATTTTTCCCGGTTGAGTAACTCAGACTACATTTGTTTTTCGTGTATTTAGTTTTTTTTTTGTGCAGATGCTGCTTTTTTGTGAGATGCGCCAGGGCCTGTGGCTTTACGGTATCTGGCGTCAATAGTTCGTTACCCTGTTGCATTTTCGTGTAATATTATAATTAGTTCAGGTGCTATACCTGAGATGAATCGATTAGTTAGCGTAATAGAACTGTGAAGCTCAATTCGTTTATGTGATTAAGTAGTGCCAGTGATCGATGATTGCTCATAGATAATTACGAGAGTTTCTATGAAGTGCGTGTATTTTAATGTAGATATATTGTTGCTCAGTGATTTCGAATAAAGATTCTGTTTTCAAAGGAATCATCAAAATGATTTCCTTATTTTCTCCTGAATTGTAATCTAAAGGCATGGCTGACGTGGATTGATACAGATTGTACGACACTTCGTTTGTTTACGTTAATGTGGCGGTTGTTTTTAAGGTAATTTTCGATATTTCGCACTCTTTCCCACTTTTTTCATTGATCACCGCCTGTCATTAATTTATAGCTGTAGAAACTTTATTGGAATTCATTTCATCGAACACATCATCGTTCGTTCCCGCCTGAAAGTTGCAGTATTTCACGTCTTGAACTGTTTGCTGAAGTGGACGGAATTAATGTTTTTTTTTTTTTGAATTTGAAGGGGGAGGTAGTGGTGGACAGTAGCTAGTCGACTAGCGACGAGTTCTTTTCCTTCGCGACCTAACCAATAGCTTATGTGTGCTTTCATGTTATTGTTATTCCTGCTTAATTTATGCTTAGAAATCCTGTGTACATGCATTAATTCGTCTGTTCGTTGTAGGATAACTCAAATTCTCTGTTCTGTTATTAGCCGATCTATTGTTTGTAGATAACACACGAAATAGTACCGCTTCAGCCACCAATGGTTACCACTAGTTGTCTCGTATCGCTGTTTTTACCGCTAGTTACTCGAGCGTATTTCTCCAGTGTGCCGAAAAAGTCGTAATCATTTAACAACATTAACGAGCTATTTCCAGGTAAACACCGGGTTCCGGCATTAACCAAATGCATCGTGCAGGCATGCTTTGTCGTCTGGCATCGCCAAGCCGTGCGGCTGCCATGGCCGTACGGAGTTCGTCGTCAACGGTAGGAAAACCAGTGAATCCGATCAGTGCGCCTTCAACACAGGTGTGCTTATACATTTAATAACGTTTGTTTTTTAACAACTAATGAATTTGTATGGTCTCATCAAAACTTTCCTGCTTTGACACATTTCTGCCGTGTTACCACAAACCGTTAAATGACTCCGAGAATGTTCTTTCGCAGGAATTTTCTCTATAGGGTTATGCACTTGACCACGAATATGACCGTAGTTTTACTATATTGACAATGGCACCATTTAACGTGGTTCACCTATTTGGGCACAGCTTTTTTTACCGAGCTATTCAAAAGTACAGTCCATTTTGGAGCGCTTGATAGGGCGTGGCCTACGGACTATGGTGAGAGTGTATCAAACTCTCTCACCCCGCCACGCACTCCCACTCTCGCCACTCAGGCCACGCCCTATCTAGCGCTGTTAAATGAACTGTAATATGCAGGGTGCAAGGGAGGTCACTACCCTGGTCAAGAACACGACCTTCATTATCAGTACCATGCAAGGTCAGATCGTGAAAAATAACCCAGGATGGTGTTGTTTTCAAGACAAAAGGCATGTGCGTCAACGTGGTATTCATGAGCTTTCGTATTCGGTGAAGTAAAAATCGTGGAGCTCTTTGGCGCCTGACAGAGGCGGATGTTATTAGGACCCCTCTCTCGAGTTACCAGTAGTTCTCTCAGTAGGTTGCTGCAGTGCGGCACCCTCCTTTTGTCTTCAGCGGTCGACCAAATTATTGCACGTACTTTGAAAAAGATTGTGGCGTATATTTGGCATGTTACAATGTGGTAGGAGGTATTGATGTAATAGTACAACACTTGTCGACATAAGGCACAAAAGGCGAAAGATACTATTCAAGGAGCTGATCAAGTGCGATATGCAAAAATGAATCAAGACAGTTTTGGGCATGAAACGTGATGAATCGCGATTTTTGCAGGTTCGACAGCAGTCAGTGGCTTCCGCTGTAAGCTCGGAACCATTCATGAATGCGACTTCATCCATGTACATCGAGCAGGTATGCATTGATACTCGTTAGATGTATCTCAGCAACTGACCTTTTCATACTCAACTGGATGGATGTATTTTCAGATGTATGAGAACTGGAAAGCAGACCCGAAGTCCGTCCATGCATCATGGGACGCATACTTCAGGAATGTCGAAGGCGGTGCTGCTCCTGGTCAAGCTTACCAGGCACCACCAACCGCTTATGGAGCTGTTGGTGTTCCAGGAGTCCCACCTCTTGTCCCAGGAGTGGCGGTTGGCGGCGGATTTACTATGTATGTTTGACGCTTACATAAATGGAAAGCTATGATAGACTTTTTTTGCATGAGAATCGCCCTATCTGTAGTAAAGTCCGTTGTGACCAATTCTCGACTCAGTTCCATTTCTTGCGAATGGCAGTATCATATACTTTTTGTATCATTTAGGCCTCAAGTTATGCCATCACCTTCTTTGGCACCGACTGCAGGGCTCGATGCATCAGTGCAGACGATTTCCGATCATCTGAAGATTCAACTTCTTATCAGAAGTTTCCAAGTGAGCTTGTAATTTACTTCTGGATTGAACTGAAGTAAATAAATCCAATTTCACCTGTACTCTTCTGAAGCGGTACTTTAGACTCGCGGTCATAACATAGCCGATCTCGACCCCCTAGGAATCAATAGCGCCGATCTTGATGACACCATACCACCAGAGCTTGAAGTCTCGTTTTATGGCTTCGGAGAACGCGATCTGGATAGGTAGGTTATTCTGAGATTATTTTATGCCTTTGAGACTTTTGGCTTAGATTCCTGAGAACGGTATTTCAGAGAGTTTCTTCTACCACCGACCACCTTCATCGGCGGTGAAAAACAAGTTCTCACTCTTCGTGAAATCATCCATAGGCTGAAGGTATGCAGAGTTCCCTTCACTCGTTTTGATTCATTGTTAGTGTAGTGACATCGACCATTCCAGCAAATCTACTGCAAAACCACTGGTGTTGAATACATGCACCTAACCAATCTCGAGCAACAGGATTGGATTCGTCAGCATTTTGAGGCACCTCGTGTAACGGAATTGTCGCATGATCAGAAAAAGGTACGTCTGCCAATGTATGACTCTTGCTCTTTCGTTTACACTCTGAAGTGTGCGGGTTTTTTGAGAGACCATCTCCTTTATCCTAGCAGTCCCTTGCTGCCCACCACCGTTCTTTGATGGATAGTGCTATGAAAATAAGAAGTGTATTTTTTATATTACAGGTGTTGTTCAAACGTCTAATTCGTTCCACCAAGTTCGAAGAATTCCTCGCCAAGAAATGGCCCAGTGAGAAGCGATTCGGTCTGGAAGGCTGTGAGGTGCTGATTCCGGCCGTCAAACAGGTAATTAATTGTACTAGTAAGGAATTTTTTTGTGAATTCTCGCGAATGCCATTTTCATGTTACGTTCAGGTTATCGATACTTCCTCAAGCCTTGGCGTCGATTCGGTAGTCATCGGAATGCCTCATCGTGGTCGTCTCAATGTACTAGCAAATGTATGCCGTCAGCCACTGTCCACCATTCTTTCACAGTTCTCCACACTTGAGCCAGCTGATGAAGGTATGTCTGTGTTTTACATTTTAGGTGGATTTTTTATATTGTATTATATCCAGTTCGATTTAATTGAAGGTTCCGGCGATGTGAAATACCATTTGGGTGTCTGCATTGAACGACTCAATCGCCAATCACAGCGTAAGATAAAGATTGCTGTAGTAGCCAACCCATCCCATCTTGAAGCCGCGGATCCAGTTGTCATGGGCAAGGTATGGCCGGGTGATGCCTACGGTTTTGATTTCGGTATTTACACGTTCGATTGAGTGTGTTTGAGGTTCGCGCGGAAGCTTTCTATGCTGGAGATGATAAATGTGATCGAAGTATGGCTATTGTTATGCACGGAGACGCTGCATTCTCTGGCCAAGGCGTGGTGATGGAGACATTCAATTTGGACGACTTACCAAGCTACACCACTCATGGTAGCATTCATATCGTTGTTAATAACCAGATCGGTTTCACTACCGATCCCAGAAGCTCACGGTGGGTGTTTCGTAAAAGCTTTATTTTGCGTCATTCTGATATTTTTTCTTCGAGCTTATGCGGAAAATGATGTGACAAAGTGAAAGCGAGAGTATAAAAACCTCAAAAGTTGAAGTCGAAACCTTATCTTGCACGTTATCCTTTCTCTAGAGTATTTCGAAGTTAATTTGTAGTGGAGTACGGTTGAGACTTATCTAAAACCAACGGCCTTTTGCAGTCGTTTGCACCTCGTTCATGAGAGATTTTTTATTTTACAGTTCCTCTCCGTACTGTACGGATGTTGGTCGTGTTGTCGGCTGTCCGATATTCCACGTGAACGTGGATGATCCGGAGGCCGTAATGCATGTGTGCAACGTGGCTGCTCAGTGGAGACATACCTTCAAGAAGGATGTGATTATCGATTTGGTGTGCTACCGAAGGTATCACTGTTTCCATCGGAGCCTATGAAGTTCTGGACCCCCACAATCCTTCAAAGCTTTGCAGACATGGTCACAATGAGCTGGATGAACCTATGTTCACCCAGCCGCTTATGTACCAGAAAATCAAGCAACAACCGACGGCCCTTGAAAAATATCAAGAACACATCATCAATGAAGGTGTAGCAGATGAGCAGTATGTAAAGGTAGTGTCCGGGTTTTCCGTTCTATCGCTAATCTACTCTAGTGACTCTATTTTCAGGATGAACTTACAAAGTACGGACAAATTTTGGAAGAAGCCTATGAGAATGCTCAGAAAGTCACATATGTAAGAAATCGTGATTGGCTAGATTCCCCTTGGGATGATTTCTTCAAGCATCGTGACCCCCTCAAAGTAAGATTTAGCGCGCTCAGCGTGTTTGTATATGTTTCTTTTGAATGATGATAAGGGTGATCAATATGGACCTAATTGTTTCAGTTGGTCAGTACCGGTATCGATGAAGATAAAATCACCCATATCATTGATAAGTTCGGCTCCTATCCGGAAGGATTCCATTTACATCGTGGTCTGGAGCGAATTCTCAAGGGACGTAAGCAGATGCTTAAGGAAAATTCGGTGAGGCCTTATCTTTTTAACCATGTTGTCCAAACATTTCGTCTGTTTTTTAAATCTATATGTTGTAGCTTGACTGGGCTTGTGCTGAAGCGCTGGCGTTTGGTTCACTCCTTATGGAGAATATTCATGTTCGTCTTAGTGGGCAGGATGTGGAACGTGGAACCTTTTCCCACAGGCATCACGTTCTTCACGACCAGATGGTTGATCAGAAGGTACGTCTAAGGGTATTATTTCTGTAGAGCTGCAGTCTCAGGGTATTTTTGAAAGTACTCCTTTCTTTTGTTTTACAGACGTACAATCCTTTGAACGATCTAAAAGAAGGCCAAGCCCAGTACACTGTATGCAATTCTTCTCTGTCGGAGTTTGCCGTTCTTGGATTTGAACTTGGTACTTTTTCCATTTACCTTTTCTTGTCGTTATTTCCGGTAGATTCTTGCGCTAGTTCTAGTGATGACTGCAGTGGTAACTTTTCGAAATTCTTTGATTTTTAGGCTACTCTATGGTTGAGCCGAATTCTCTGGTCATGTGGGAGGCGCAGTTTGGTGATTTTGCGAATAATGCTCAGTGTGTTATCGATCAGTTTATTGCCTCAGGTTAGTATTCGGGTTGTTATTTTTGTAACGTCTATAATGAAACGAGCTGTGGTTCAGGACAATCGAAATGGATCCGTCAGTCAGGACTGGTGATGCTTCTGCCGCACGGTTACGAGGGAATGGGACCTGAACACTCCTCAGCTCGTCCAGAAAGATATCTTCAGATGTGTAATGAGGATGATCAAATTGATCTTGATGTGAGCGTTGAAGCAAAGGGGCTCTCGGGTGGCTGTAGGAGGGAACTTCTGAATTTTTCATGAATTTCACTCCGAGGATTTGTAGAAAGTTGCGTTTGGTGGCACATTCGAAGCTCAGCAGCTCCATGACACCAACTGGATTGTTGCAAACTGTACTACACCAGCCAATATTTTCCATTTACTCAGAAGACAGGCAAGTTCAACTCCTTGTTCTGTGATTTTTCTTTTTCCAGTTTTGCTCACGGTATGCGGTGATCGATTATGATTCAGGCGCGATTTTTGTTTTCTATTCCTTTGTATAATGTTCCTGTTCAAGGTAGCAATGCCATTCCGTAAGCCGGCTGTCGTAATGACACCAAAGTCGCTACTCCGTCATCCCATGGCTCGTTCACCAATCGAAGATTTTCTACCCGGCACCTCCTTCAAGCGAGTCATTCCAGACAACATTGAACATCATGGAAACGTGCAGCGACTTGTCTTGTGCACAGGTGAGTGGGTGTGCAGTGTGCTAGGAAAGAGAGTTCCGCTGGAAATCCGGTGTGGTCCTTCTCTCGTAGAAGGTCATGCTCCTCTTATTGTGAGCTTCTTCAAAATTCTATTTTTCATGTAAGGCATTGTGTTGAATTATAACCATCTTTAATGAGGCCAGAGGGGAGATTGTGTGGTTGGTTCCGGTGTGTGAATGTATTAAATGCTACGCTTTAGGAAAGGTCTACTACGATTTGATTACGGCCAGGAAACACGTAGGAAAGGAGGATTCAGTTGCGATTTGCCGTATTGAACAGATCTCACCGTTCCCATACGATTTGATCCAAGCCGAATGTCAAAAATATCCAGGAGCAGAACTAGTTTGGTCCCAGGAGGTTTGTTGCGGTTTCATACTGTTTTGGTAGTCTGGACGCAGTCGCGCGCCCATTTGTTTTATATAGCGACTGCGATTCTAAAGTGTTTTATGAAATAATCTTGAAATACACGCAGTTTCTTATTAAGATGTTTCAGGAGCACAAAAACATGGGTGCATGGGGCTTCATACAGCCTCGTATCAACAGTCTGCTGCAGTCCGAGAATCGCGGAATTCGTTACACCGGACGCCACCCATCTGCTTCTCCAGCCACCGGCAACAAGTTCACACATATTCAGGAACAAAAGGATATGATGAGCAGAACTTTTGGTGTTCCAAAGTCACAATTGGAAGGTTTCAAGGCGTAATGCCACCGTTTTCTATGCATTGTAGTGAGGTGTCTTTTGATATACTCGTCTATTCTCACTTTCCTAGCCAAAAGTCGTTGAACGATCGGTTTATGTTTTTTCGAGCGATTTCATTCTCCCATAGGCAATCAATTTAACGTCTGTTTTGCAATTAATTTAGTTTTCGATTACGTTCATATGTTGCAATTCTTGTGTTCTCCCTATGGGGCAAGCGGCTTTAAGGTATCTAGCATCACTATATTGTCACTATATGAGATGTCTGTGAAATATCCCGGTTAGGTGTGGTCAAGTAGGAGTTGAGCAGTGAGCGAAAAATTTCGAAATTCGAAAATTATTATTATTTATATGTTTACTATTTTTCAGTAGTTGCAGTGGTTGTACGTAGTAGTTAGGACAGCTCCCATTGTGTGTGTGCTTTGATGTCGATACCTTGTGCCGGTTAATACTGATAAATACGTTGTCTTCGCTGTACCGTAATTTCGATAAGTAGAAAAGTGATTACCTATTTTACATTATCTAAGTCCGCCTTTAATAATTCGAAGTGTTCTAAACATTTTACTGAAGCGCATAACAAGCTTAGGTATTTTAAGTGTTTCACCGTCTGACGAGTTACCTTTATCATAACAATTTGTCTACGAATTCTGCTGATAGTGCGGCTTCGTCAAATTACCTATAACTGTATGGTTCAAAAACGCAGACGCAGAAATTGGTCTCATGTCGCGTTCATACCAAACGGACTGCTGCTATCCAGTTATCAATGAACGTCGCTCTTGAAATAGTATCCAAGAGGTGGAGACGGAGAGTGTCGGAGAAAGACAGTGGCATGGCGCAATCGCCAGTTGTTCACCGCGTTTGGACACATATAGGGACTGTGTATGGCTGTTCATGTTACAAATGCTAATCTGCTGAGCGCGTGCTTATTCACACATGAGCTTTGAGGGACAAGGCTATGAAGAGTTTTGATACTGAGGTTTCTCTTCGGAAACGTTCCTTTCATGTCAAAATATCCGAATATTTTATCTAAAAATTTTATATTTTATGAAATATTGATATTATGTCAGCGATCAGATGCTTATGAGATAAGTGCACCGGTTGCCGACTCCTTTCTGAACCTTATCCATGGATCTTTTCAAATGTCCACTAAAAACTCAGAGACCTTCTATTCAGGGTTCATTCGAGGAATTTCAATCTCCAGAGATTTGAGTGAAGGCATGATCAATCAAAATTACACTTCTTCGCTGTTCAAATAGCAAATTAGAAGAATTTTTCCCTAGTCGATCATAGCATTCGTCTGGTTATTGATTCCATGTTGGTATCTATGCTATGATAATTCAGCTGAATATCCACACGAATGCCCAGATTTGGGAGGGATTTAGAAATCATTATCGGCAAAGGTGGCATATTGATAAGGGGGGGGGGGGCAGGATGCTGATTGTGAAACAGAAACATGCCTCCACATGAATCAATAGTATACAATAAACGCCATATATGTACATGCAGATGCTGTAGGGTTATTGTTACCGTCAAATATTGATACAAAAGCGCGTAACAGTTTATCATTCGACATCATGCCCACTCCTTCACTATGATAAAACCTAGATTTATTTCAAAATCAATTAATGTTGTTTTTTAGCGCTTCTTTTCCTTTCGTTCCTATGTCCAGATACCGTAATTTGTCTGCGAAAATACAGCTGAAAAGGTGTGCTTAGGCAGATCCGCACTTGTCTAGAAGATATCGCTTCTAGGCAAAAATAAAAGTAAAATTCCCGAAGACCACTCGAGGCCGCGTTCATGCATTTCAGTGCCAGCGGCAGGGCGTGGCCGAGTCTGCGTCTCCGCCTGCGCCACCCTCTCTGTATGTTAATCCCTTTTTTCCGTTTTTCTCCTGTTCCAATTGACCGAAGATTACAAACGAAAAAAGAGTAACAATGCCTTACTCACATATCAGAAGTATCGTAGCATATCGTTGTTGTAGTACTGGTTCATCACATATTCTACAAGTTTTTCGGCAGTATCTAAAAATGTTGTTTACTATCTACCGCAGCAATCATCCTTCCAGTCTATAATGACTGTTAGATTTTTATTTTCAATTATTTTTTCTCTCACAATCAGACCAGTTTCAGTTATTGATTCAGTAGTGGCAGCTTCCGTCATCGAATGGTTTGAAGCAGCTCCTTCAGTTGGATATTTTTCTGCACCTCCTGTGGTCGAATTCGAATCAGTTGGAGCAGCTCCTACGATTGAGCCGTTTGGAACCTCATCTGACGAGTCATCTTCGGGTATAAAATGTCTTGGAGCAACTTCTGAGGTCAAATCAGTTGAAGCAGCTTCTGAAGTCAAATCAGTTGGAGCAGTTTCTGTGATGGGCTTTTTATTCAGAGGTGGCGCAGTTACAGTAGTCTGGGTCAAGGTAGCAGTTATTCCTGAGCTGGAAATTATCAAGACATTATGGAAATGGAACGGTAATTCTGTAAATCTACTTTGTAGTATAACTAGAAGAACGACGTTGTATCGCATGGAAATGAGGCAGAGCTCTTACAGGTCTTTTCGATATGTGAACACTATGAATGGAAGGACGACAGGTGCTAATCAGCGCATGTCATGGATGTCGAAGTTGTTTCCTTCTCCTCTTCTCGTGGAGTTTTTAACAATATGTTGTGTGGTCTTAATTGAGACTCTTAAAAGTAAGAAAAATGATGCAAATGATTTAAATGATCAAAGACATCGTCGGAGGTAATTTAAGCAGACTTCGGATCAAATGTGGAATATGAAAGCCGAGGTGATGAGTAGTGTAATAGTAGAGAAAGAACGGAATGAAATGTTCAAAAGCCCGAGCAACAGGGAACTCGAATCACACTTGACACTCTTTCCCCCCACTTGACCCCCTCTGTATGACTAGCCAGTGGGGGCAGATGCAGACAGACGAGGGCCCAAGTCAACTCTTGTTGTTGCTCCGCCCCTTCGATAACAGTCTCGGCGGATGCTGATCACAACACGCGCTTTTCGAATGGCTATTCCATCCTTCTGGACTAAAATACTCGTTCACAGAAAATATGTCTTCCCAGATCTCATTATCGCCTTACCCCTGACGGTGCCTTCAGATAAAGGTTAGTTTTTTATCTATCTCTTCTATTCAAATGCTGTAGGACTTCAAAGCCACAGCCTAAAGGAACATTTTGGGCTGACACACTCGGGCGTTCCTTTTTCCCACTTTCAAGTTGCTCTATTGCTCACTAAAAATGAATCCTAAACGAAATCGCAGGTGGCTGGGATCACGGCAAGAATAAGGACGGTGTATATACCCAAACACCATCGCTTCCGAAAATAATAGAATCAGCACCAATGAAATATGAATTTAAACCATACAAAAAAGAGTAAAAATCAAAAAAGTCGCTCTCCTACAACGCCATTCATATTGTGACTTCCTTGTATTGTCACTCGTTTCATGTCCTTCAGTTGAGTCATCTTCGTCTTCTGTCTACGGTAATGTATGTAACAGAACAAATATTATCGTAATTCTTCTTGCACTATGTATCATAGCTGTATTTGCCTTTGTACTGGGCGCTTTAAATCCAATTCAGCGCAATTGAAGGAAGCCAAGCCAGTAATGATAGTGAGATAGTCCTTAGAAATTTCGCGCAAGGGGTTTTATTACATTATTTAATATTAGCTGAACATGTATTTCTCTCAGTTACCTACACCTAAACCTATCATATAATTTTATAGTTACTTTATTTCTTTGTTATCATGACAATTGATCATATGATTTTTTTAAACCTTGTACCACTAAGGATAGGATGTCGCAACGCGGCGCGCGACGTGCAGGTTAGGGGGACCGTTAGTTAGGTCCTCAAGCGATTGTCGTGAAACGGAGTTCACGATGACTCATCGATAACATACCAGCGCCGAGGATGAATTGGAGGCGGGGCCTCCAACAGGGTTCAGAAGAGAGGAAAGAGCTCAGCCGAGCGGGCGGCTCTCCTTGTAATCCGGCATGACGACGACCTCAGTGGGCTGCTCGTACTCGGTTACGGTAACAGGCGGTAGCGGAAAGGGGGCGCAAGGCAATTCTTCCTTCCCCTCGCGGACTCACACTAGGGGAGGAGAAATTATGGAAAGAAGGAAAGGGAAACAACAGAAGTGAGCTCAGTAAGGTCGTCGTAGGAGAATAGTAGACAATGGCATGTACGTGTTGTAATATGTTTTATAACATGTTGTAAGTTGTAGTAAAATAAATCTATAACACAATAAGAGTACAACAGAAGGAAGAACCACCAAAACTCTTTGAGACAGTGATGCAATCTCAAAAGCGATCATGATGTACTGCGCCTTATTTTTGCATAAGGCACGGTGATCATCGTAGAAATCAAGTACCACATACAGCACTTTGCGGAACTTTGATCTAAAGATACACCCTTTCCTAGCCCTCCCCCAATTAGTGTAGTCACGAAGTTTGCATTCAATTATTGACGTATATATTATTATGCAGGCGGAGGTGATGTAATGGTACATCCCACTCTCATGGTGCGAGGATCAAATCCGGCATCAACGCCTGCCCAGGGCAATAAAGCCTTCCATTTCTCCGCGTTCGGCATGTTGGTACCAGACTCGTCTGTGAGGATGAAAGCTCTGACATGTACATCGGCTGGCCATCGCAAGTCATTGTATAGGCCGCATCACATTCATCAGCCGTCACGATTCTGAACGGAACTAGAATGTGCGGCGCATCCCAGGAAGAGATTGCTTAACGCCAAAAACTTTTCCTTTATCGTTTCTTCAATGGAATGTAGTTACAAGCAAAGAACGGATAGCAACATTTGGTATCTGATTAGAACTATTGTAAGATCTACTTCTAGCCGAATAAAAAAACGTAAACTGAAGTACCTCAGTCCAGTCTTAGATGAACTGTGAAATGATCGATAACCGATGCTTATTGTGAATGTTTTGTTTACTTATTGATCTTCAGATGATAGACTTGGAGTGGGCGTAAGAACACTCCGATTACTTCGACTCCCTCGTGCCAAGTGGGGTGACCTAGATCGAGCGTACGTGCCAAGTGACGTGACCTAGATCGAGCGTATTGACGACCTGACTTGGGGCGGTGGCTTGCGTCGCAGCTATGTACACACATCATTGTACTTGTTTTACCCTATTCTTCATCCATTTTTCGAAATACGGAATGAATCAATGCTGAGTACTATTGAATTTACAGCAGCAGGCATTCAGTGAACCACCGTACAAAATTGAATGTACCCAACCTGAAGTCCGAAGATGTCAAAACGCTCGTGCCAGACGAAGCTTTGCCGAAGCAGCTTCACGACTAAGGTGAGCGCACATTTTTTTTCGAAAATTATATAATTGTAATTGAAGTGTGAAGTTATCGGCAGTGAATGCCCCTTGTGCCTTTTGCGCTAGATATTCGGTTCGATTGTTCGCAGGGTTGGGTCGACCGTACGTACATATCAGAACACGCTGACATTCCTTTCCCTTTTCACAAAACTGTCTAAAATTGATTGAATCATCTGCTGATTGAGATTTATTCTACACTTATGGTTATGCGAGAATGTTTACAATTACACATGCTTAGCATGATAATGATCAGCACAAGTCGCAGGTTTTCTGACAGTACTGCTTCCTTATCTCTTCAGTATAGAAAGAGTTATTGCAAAATCCGTTAGCTTTCCAGACTTGGCATCTGAAATTTTTTTGTGATTTATACAAAAAAAGCTGCGTCACTTTTGTTCCTTTTTTCTACAAATTAAGGGTCAAGTAAAGTCGGGGGGAGGGGGGGGGGGGGGGGTAAGACGCAAAATTTCCATCGACGTCAATGCTCCTTCCTGCCTAGGTTTAGGCTAAAGCAGATGAGACAGATGCTTTGCCAGATGCTTTTTCCTGGAGGAGGAGGGGATATCAATTTTAGCCTAAGCCCGGGCAGGGAAAGGTGCTTCGACGTCGACCAAAGTTGCGTCTACCGCCCCCCCCCCCCCCCCCGATTTTATTTGACCCCAAATAAAAACACAGCTTTAGAAAGATCCCAATGGGAGTAGAATTCACTTACTGAGTAAAAGCATCGAAGCATGTCGTATTAGTTGGGATCACATCACCACATCTACCACATGTTTTACGGCAATACCTCGAATTGGTTCATTATTACATGGTTTATCGACCGATTTTCTAGTTCAAAGGATTTTTCAAATTTTAATTCAACTTATTCCAATATCCAAGCTTACAGCCTTGGCTCTGACTAATGACAATGCCATTCAATCAATATAAATCACCATTTTGTGGCTTGAAATTGTATTTTCTCCAATGAATTCCATTAAAGTAATTCACAGAAAAATTCATGGAATCAAAGCTATAGGCTAAACGCAGCGCGGCCGCACCCTTCGCAAGCCCAACGTGAGGCGTAGGACACGGTAATCGTCTCAAGGCCCCGCCCGGCACAGCACTACTGCTTTGCACGTATCGCGTCGCACGTCTCTTAGCGATTTGCCATCTTAACGATATACCCGTCAGCGCAAATAAGGCCTTTTATTGCTTATTTGTAGTCTGTTTGGGCAATTGTTTAACTACAGAGATACAGTAGGAAATACTGATTTGAGCATGATCGCTGAGCTTTCAGCTTGATGATCATTGATTTAAACTAAATAGTAAGTAGATCTGAGCTTTTAGAGTACCTTATACGGGCAAAGTGCGCCTATTTCCCAGCAGATTGCCTAGAGCGGTGCTATCTTCAACCACGATCAATGTACCCTCATTATGAACCTCGATGAATAAAATTTAACGGTACAGTTAGAAATAAAATAATGAAAATAATAATGAATAATGAAATCCTCAAATAATGAAATCCACTGCTCCATGGAAGATTCCTAGCAAACTTTGATAATTTAAAACCAAGTTTCGAGAGGGAAAATATCATTCTGTGCATATATTGACATTTTAATTAGTTATACTATTTTTCTACTGGTTCAACGTACATATTATACTAATAATGTTATGTTAAACCGATACAAACATACTGATTCATAAGCTCATCGTATCGGTGATCCGAGCATTGTGGCTTCAGTTTTGCACAGTTCACATGGGGATCGTCCTCACATGGGCTGGCTAATGGAAATTGATTAATTGGTGACTGCCACATGCTATTATTAAATATGAGAATGCATAATAAATAATCCTTACGTATTTGGTTTTCTTCGTACCTTCATGAGATCAGCTCTCGGCAAGGGCGTTCAAGGATTCATCACTTCACACCAGGAAGGGAGATTAATCCACTCCTTCAGTAGATGTCTGACCCTGATCTCGAGTGAGGGGCGCATTTTGATAGGGAGCATGTTTTCTGTTCTTTAGGCCGAACGCCCACGATATTCTATTAATCACTATGAAGTAGCAAAAGGTAAAGGAATAAGGTACATAGCGCCAACCCAATTATTTCTGAAAACGCCATGCATCCTACTTACAGTCGGAATCCATTAACTTTTAGTGGGGATTTCTCATTGACAGCCTTATCAGGGAACCAGCGGATCCTCTTTTCAGAGCATGTCACCCATACGGATCTCCTACTAATAAATGCTTCAGGAAAAATGGAAATCTTTTTCGGCATGTTCCGGTATCGAGCGAGGTTTGATCCCCGAGATCATGCGCGTAGTAACAGAGCCGTTTGTCTCTGTACCATTGCCTTCCGTCATTTATCGTCTATTTCCTCAGCCATTTTATTGCTACATGTATTCCTACCTGTCGTACTGAAAGTAGCGTCCGTTGTATCAGGTGTGCTTGGATCCGTTGTATCAGGGGTGCTTGGATCCGTTGGAGCAGCTTCTGTACTCGATGTGGTGGTATCTTCGGCTAATGTTACAGTTATACCTGAATAGGAGATCATTGGTAGATAGCATGAATACAAAATAATTCTATGAACCTACCTTGAAGTACAGCTAAAAAAATGAAGGCGAATTTCATGGGAACCATTGAAAAGAGAAGTCCGACTGGGTCTTATACAATGACACCTTATCTAAAAGCGACGAGAAGTGCTAATCCGTGGGTGTCATGGGGCTCTTTAACAACTCTCTTTGTTGTGACACTTTTATCAGTATGCTCGATGTTCGAAGAGGGCTCAGAAAAGAAGAATGCAGACAGAGGTATTAAGGAATGAGTACGTCCATTTCCATCCTGTTCTGTATATCCTTGAGTTATTGAGAAGCGATAAGAACTGTGCTCGAACTCCCTCGTGATTGATAATTTTGATATTTTTGCACTTTCTTGACTCAATTCTACTGGTAATATGTACATTCTTCTGATTCTTTTGGCCACAGAAGGTTGCATTGGATTGTTGTTGCCATTAAAGGAATCGTCCACGGAGAAGTGAGTTTCTTTGTTATCCATATATTTATGTTGTATTTGCCTAATGAGGGCCCAAAGTTTCACGCGAAAAAGTCAGAAATCATAAGATACAGCTTCCCAAATTCTCGGCCGGGTGGATGGGGCCTCCGAGTAAAAGCCGCGTTCCGTCATCCGCTGCGATTGGGAACGGAGAATGGGACAGTTTACGTAACTTTCTGTTCCTCCATTACGTATCCGACCGCGGCGGACGACGGGGTGGGCGCTTGCTCGGAGGCCCCGCCTACCCGGACGTGTCTTTGATGTGCTGTATCTTAGCCGGATTCACATTCTTTCGCATGAAATTTTGCATGCGGCTCACATCAGGCAAATACAGCATAGATATGTAAGTAAGTGAAAACTCTTTCTTCCGTGGACGCTTCAAAGAATTTTCGTAAAAAAAGGTACGATAAGATTCATGTAATTGGTGGAGGGAGAAATCACAGGTCGTACTGAATAAGCTTCTGTAATTT
Organism: Trichostrongylus colubriformis; assembly: GCA_963978905.1. NCBI lineage: Eukaryota > Metazoa > Nematoda > Chromadorea > Rhabditida > Trichostrongylidae > Trichostrongylus > Trichostrongylus colubriformis. The sequence goes on along the minus strand of OZ022256.1, from coordinate 56,459,541 downwards.
TGAAGATATTTCGTCTTTCGGTAACCATGCCGAAGATCATAAGTCACCGCCTAGTAGCAGATGATATGACAGGATCGATACAATTCCTGTAACGGACTATAAACGCAGACGTTCGTAATTTTGCGAAAACCCGCATTTTTACAAGTGTACTGTTGAGACAACTTTTGCTCTGGTCACCTTGCTGTTGCACCGATGCTTGTGACACCCACGAAAGGATAACTCGTCCATTCACTTGTGATACATCTGAATAAGTGCTGACAGATGCACTGCATGGGTAGAGTAATTCATATAGGAAAGTAGAGCGATTTCTTTGGTAATAGGTTATTCAAAAAACGGAAGTGAGACACAACGAAATGCTGTACCAGCGGAGGGATTCAATCTGTGGCAAACCAATGGCAAACTATGAGCTTCGGAGAAAACATTTGAATGTATAGGCAAAATGCCACACGGAAGCCTTGCCGGTCAATCGGATGTAATACCACTATTGGAAAGGGAATGAGCAAATTGCGACGAAACTACAGTTTAGACTGGTATGTAGCATAATTTCGTAATTGACAGAAATATTGCTATTTTTTAGAGCACGAAAGATTTCCACGCACCTCTTGCCGGCTGTGATTGCGTACTGTGGACGACTATGTACAGTATCCTGGAACCAATTCACCGCTGCAAAATTGTCCATTTTGCGTTGAAGACAGTTGGAAACGTGGACTTTCTTCCTCATGGTCAAGAATGCAACCGAGAACATCTGGCGTATGACGGCCCTGGTCCAGCTGATGAGTTTTCCAGATGCCTCTAGCTGCTAACTTGAGTTTTTTTTAGAATACTTCTAATTTTGACGAAGCATGTTATGCAAATGAATTTAATCTCACATCACAGCATTTGCAGAAAGACTATATATTTATCTATTTTATCATCGGAAAATGGCATGCCAAAAATTAGGAGATAAATAACAGCAGAGAATGTTCCGGTAAAGTAGAAATGGAGGAGACAAAAAAAAATTGTGAAATAATGCTGCTATCTTTGAACTTCATTCGATGTTATTTTAGCGCTCTTAAACTTCATTTATTTATCGATAAGTTTTCCTTATTACTGGCAAACTGCGATGAGCCAGGGAACAGGGATTTTTTATTGGGCGTGGGAAGATTTCGGGAAAGTGAACAATTTCTCACTTTTGCCATTCGGTACGAGAGACTTGTTCCACTTACCGTTATGCTAAGTTCTCTTAGCACTACAAATCGCATTTTGGCAATTTTCGAACACAACACAACCTAAAATTTGAAACGTGAAAATAGTACGCTCAGATGCAAGTATTCTGCAATGATGATGCTGTTAATTTTTTTTTCGTTAGCTGGTCTCGACCTCATGGCTTACAGGATTCGCCCACGGGAAAATGAGTTTTTTCTGTTACCTATATATTTATGCTGTACTTGCCTAATGTGGGCCACATGCAGTTTCACGTGAAAAATATGAATCCGGCTAAAATACAGCACCACAAAGTCTCAGCCGGGTGGGCGGTGCCTCCGAGTAAGCGCCCACCCTGTCGTCCGCCGCGTTTGGAGACGCATTGTAGCAACAGGTAGTTACGTAGACATTCCCCTCTCCGTTTCCAATCGCGGCGGACGACGGGACGGGGCTTTTCTCGTAGACCCCGTACACTCGGCTGAGAATTTTGGTAGCTGTATGTTAGCCCAATTTTCACTTTTTCGCGTGAAACTTTGCATGTGGACCTTATTACGTAAACACAACACAAATATGTGGGTAAGAAAGAAACTCATTTTTCCGTGGACGACTCCTCTGAAGGCAGTGGTAGGGGGAGAAGGGGCAATGAGAAACTAATGAAGTGAGTCATGCAAATGAAAGCACACTGTACACATGGGGGCACACTTTCCTGTGAAAGACGTGCCCCTGAAATTAAGGGGCGATGTTCATGGCAGGATCCGCTCTCCCTAATAGAGTTCGCCTCCTGGGGTAGACTCGGCCGAAGAAGGACTGAGGTGCAGGGTAATGAGCGGGATAGCAGAATGATACTTATCTCAACGTACTAATGTTGTATCGGTTGAATTACGTGGTGCTTAAAGGCAATATTAGGGGAAAGTCGGACGAAAAGTAAAAGAAGTAGTGCATATGAAAGTCGAGATGCCTAGTAAAGGACAGCGAAGAAAGAAGGGATGGAATTGGCCAAAAATTCGAGAAATAGGGCCCCCTTTCCACTGCTGATTCTCTACGCGGACGAACTGTCCGTCAAGAGGCGGGTAGTCCGATCTAGTTTTCCATTGGCATGAGCCAAGTAAAGACAACGGAATGTTTGGAAATACGACAACATCTATTTTTTAGAGTGAGCTTCAAGCCAAAACTGCGAAACCGCGCCGCAAAACCCTCAATCCTGCCGCATCTCCTTGGCCGCTCCCACCCCAGTCAATCGAGAATTACGTCATCAGGAGGCGGGATCGGCAAATCAAAGAGGCGGGACAGATAGGCGATTGCGGCTTTTTGCGGCATTTCTACAGCTCGGAGGGGCGCTTTTTCACCGCGATTTCGCCACAGATAGCCTTCTTAGGCCCAGGACTACCATGTGAGTGACTTCTTGTACGGATTTCTCCATTATGGCCTTACCCCTAATGCTGTCTTTAAAGTGTCTATTTTTGCGGTAATAATGTCCATCAGCACTCAGCTATCTCTTTCGTTGATGAATTCGCACTTGCAGGATCCTACCTGTATCTTCCCGTTAGCAGGATACCACCTGTACGGTCAAGTAGTCACTTGACCACACAGTCCTGGTAACGAAGTGATATCTTATCACTCACAATCATGTGAGTCGGAATCTCATCGGATGTCTTCATTTCATAGCGTTGTCACTTCAACGGTAGGTTCTTGCTCCTCTCCAATATTCTCTAAAATCTTCAGAATGTGCAGGATGGGAAATTGTATCTCTATCATAGCTTCGCTCATGTATAATGTCAGACTTGGCTACCGCACCCGAGTTCAAAGCAATTAGGCGACTGGGAAAAATGACTCAGATAGAAAGCGATTAGGCGAGTCAAGCGGTCAAGCTATTACATACGTGAACATGCGTAAGAAAAAGATACATATTAATCCGAAGATCAGTCGATTAAGCGATCAAGCTTATCATCTGCCTAGGTATTGCTCTTAGTTCGCGATTCAAGTGCTAGCGCGAGTCGTGCGATTCACGCTCGGTCTGAGTCGCGAACTATAAACAATGCCTGAGCCATTGTATCAATCCTTCTCCGCAGATTCCAAGATCCCACTTTCCCACGCCAACGCTAAATCCGTGATTTTTCTGGTCGGTACTTATCTCTAGTATTTTCCACCTTTTCCACGTAAACGCTAAATGTGTTAGTTCCCCACTATGAACGCTGCCTTGGAAGATCTTATTTATTGGAGGGCTCAAAGGCTTACTCCTAAAGGATATTCTCGTTCGGAACCGTGCCAAGTCGTCAGTTTCACCAAAAAACTGCACTTATTTTGTTGATTTCGATCCCACTGGAGAAAAATGCCCGTGGATTAGGTTGAAATACAGATAGCGTGATGGGCTCCGGACATCACATTCTAGACAGCAAGAATAATTAATATAAGATTCAAATAAGGTTTGCCGAAGGGTGGATCATGAGGAATAGCAGAGCTGAGAATAATCGCCTCTTTCATGACTTCAGCGCCTTTATCACGATCGGATCGCGCTTCACTTCTACCTGGCCAGTGAGGCACCTCCTGCACTACGTAAGCGCCAACTTCCATGTACCTATATCGGTCAATGTTGTCCCTTTCAACGTCTTTTAATTGATGGGGTCAGTAATCATCGTCAGGGCTTATGCTCTACCGTAAATCTCTGTTAATTAAAAATTATTTTGAGAGCATGAATGTCAATGTGGTATGCACTGTCTTTGTGGTCGTCATATACATAGAAGCCATCGTCCGGGCACAGGATCCATGCACACCTTGGATATACAATATCGAGTTCCGAAAATGCTACAGGGTAGAAATTTGAATATACACTGCAACCCTGCTTTCCAAAAAACACCTTTTGCAGAAATACTGCGATACTGTCAGTCCTATGAGTGCTCAAAAGGTGTGCCAACAGCAAGACGGCAATTTGGTGACCATCTGTAGCGAAGCAGAAAACAATTTCGCTGCGTGTAGGTTTCATGATCCCTTTTTGTTGGGAGATTTCCCTTAGCTTTCGAAAATTTTCCATAAAAAAAGTGGACACATTAGAATGCGACTAAAAGGATTCCACCTATTGTTCAACATTCACCTTAGTGTTAGATGCGCATGATAAAGCGTAGATCAAAATGTTTATATTATTAGTGATGGGCTTTGTTGCAACCGGATATCCGAATCAGGACCCCGCAGAAACGTGGATTGGTTTACATCGTAACCCAAATAATAGGATGCAGTTCATATGGATGAGCGGCTCTTCCTGTAACTACACCAACTGGGCTACGAATGAACCAAATGATAGATACGACGAAGAGGACTACGTTCACGTAAATACCTTTTTGTTCTGAATGCACTACCGAAAATAAGACCATGATTTTCAGCTATATTCCGAAGCTGCAGATACCTACAGATATTGGAACGATATGTACGATTCGGAAAGATACCAATACATTTGTGAAAGAAGTACGTGTCCCCAGGAAGACGTTGAGTGAAAATTCATTTCGAGTGTTTGTTGAGTGGTTAGAGTTCGATGATCGCCTATATTGAGCAGTGGTCGATTTTGAATGAAAGTTTCAATGCTTTCTAGAACTGATCACACATCAAGCTACACCTTCCGTTTAAAATTTAAAATCAAAGAAATTCAATCCACCGAAAAAGCTAGCCCATAGTTCCAAACTGAGGGCCAAATGCTTCGACGGGACAGACTGGCGACATTACGGCGCTTGGTGGTCTAAACACGGAACAGCTACGGTAGAACGAACATCAAATCACATACACACCTGTTCCTTACCGAAATACGGACCTATTACCGACGCTTTCCGAATCGCTTTTCCTTGAACTTTTCGAAGTTGTCTTCAAATGGATTTCGCTGAGAAAGGGATTCCATATTAGCCTAGCATAGTCTCTCACATCTTTCAACGTCTTGTGGGAGATTCGTTGCTGAAGTTTTACTCCCTTTTCTAGGTTATAAGTCGCCATCAACATTCTACAGGGTGGGGCAAAATTACGGAAACTAAATTGATGCTACCCAAAAACCTTATTTCAACTCGAACAAAAACATAATCATTACCGATTTACTCTCCAGAAAAAACTGAACAAACAGTACTACTTTTTTCTTGAAACCATCTCCATTTACTTCGATACAGGCTCGAAGACGCTCCAGAAACGCTTTGACTGTGGCGAGGAGATAGCCTTCGTCCAACTCATCCCATGTTTTCTCCAGCGCTGCCTTCGAGTGATCAAGGCCGGGATGGGGTTTTGAGCATGCCTTATGCTCGAGGACACTCCATACAGAGAACTCGAGTGGGTTGAGGTCCGGTGAACTGGGAGACTATTCATCAAAAGTAATGAAATCGAGGAAAATTTCCTGCAGCGTTGTTTTCTGTTCCTTTTGCTTTCGGCAGAAAGAAACTGTCCTTCTCCTTGCTTGTGTGCCTTCATTTTCCAAGTGATCTTTCACAATCCTGCCCATTTGTCATGTGAAATCGACATTTCTTCTGCCATCTTCCAAAGCGACCGCACTGGCTCTCAACGCAGACGATCACGCACTCTATTGATGTTCGCCCTGATCGTGACAGAAGTCGGTCTTCCATGTCCTGGTCGGTCGGAAAGGTTTCCTAGTTTTGTAAACCTTGCGATTGTTTTCGATACAAGCCTTCTTGATACCTTCAGACGACGGGAGATGTCAATCGCTCGGAGACCTTGATGGTGCAGGTAGATGATGGAATTCCGGTGAGGGGATGGCCTCGTCATTTTGAACCGAAGATGAAATTTTTTGTGCTGGTTAGTAGAGAGGGTTGCACTGAATCGATTGAGTACAAACAAAAGCTTCCCGAATGGGAAAAGCGCCTCAGAGGTCGAAGTTTCCGCGCCCGCGCCTTGTTTCCGTAACTTTGCCCCACCCTGTATTATCACAACTGTGGGCCGAACCTCGTTTCTCGCATCACTCCCGTGGAGGAGTGAAGCAGTAAGTCCAGGCCATCCTGAAGCGAGTTATGAGGGGTCAAAGTTTGCTTGTGATGCCTCAATAGCGAGGCGCTTTGCCATCGGACGGTTTGTCGATGGCCATTTGCAATGAGACACACACCACGTACGCGCTTTCGAATGCTGATCTCAAACCTGTATTCAGAATCTGTCAAACAATTACCTGAATGAAGTTATGAAGGTTTTTCTGAAAAAAATAATGCCATTTCATGGTATGTTTGGGAGCTCATGGCGCGCGAGCCATACGTTTTCACGCAAAACTAGTGTGATTTTCGTGTTCAGGGGATCAAATTACCCGTGGTTTTAAGCCAATTCGAGAACTTGACCAAATCTTGGAAAAATTGATGGGCTGGCAACCCATTCAACAAAGGAGAGGTCGTTGACCCTTGCCAAGCAAATGCTCTTATTTGGCGCTAGTTAGGTGCATTTAGTGTGATGTGCAAGTGTGATAGGTGTGTTTAGGTTATCTTGTTAAGCTTGCAGGATTTTTTGTGAAAGGAAGTTCAAAAACTCCTACTTAATCCTTGGCCACCTCAAATTGTCCGAATTGGGTCAAAAACTGGGTTCGGCTGGCAATTTGCATATAGAGGTAATTCGACCCTCTGCGCGCGAATATCATACAAGTAACGTTTAGAAGTGAAAGAAAAGCACCTACTGACGATGACACACGAAATGCAAGAAGTGCGCCCCGATGGGGAGCAAACGAAGGACCTCGTACCTGTAGTACCGGGACACTACCACTGAGCCACGGAGCCCGCTGCTGGATCTGCAGCTAGTCATGCTGATGACGAAGCGACTCGCCATTGAGGAATCACAAGCAAAGTCTGACCCTCCTTATTCGCTTCAGAATTATTTAGCACTTTTGATTTTCACGAATTTGCGTGTCATCCTTGCGCAGGGGCCATGCTAATCTTCTCTGTATTGTTTCAGTTTTAGTATATGTTCAGAAATGAACTTTCACGGTTATAAACAGTAATCGGAGCTCTATCGATTGATCTGGATCTCAACTCAAAGTTCCATCGGGAGTTGAAACCCCTCCCTTATTGGATCCCGCCCACACGGCCGAGAATTTCGGTAGCTGTATCGCCCAGTTTTCACTATTTCGCGTGAAACTTTGCATGAGGCTCTCATAAGAGAACACAACACAAATATATGGGTAACCAAGAAACTCATTTTTCCGTGGACGACTCCTTCAAAGGCAGTGGTAGGGGTAGAGTGGGCAATGAAAAACTGGTGAAGTGAGTAATGCAAATGAAAACTGAGGTCCAAGAAGATCACATGGGGGGAATAGTTCTCGGTGAAAGGCGTTCCCCTTAGAGCTAAGGGGCATTGTTCTTAACAGGGCCAGCCTTTCCTAACCGTGTCCGCCTCCTGTGGTCGACTTTGTCGAAGAATCACTCAGGTGCAGGGTAGTGAGCAGGATGGCAGGGCGATACTTATCGCGTGCTGATGTTGTATCGATTGAATTGCGATATCGATTGGTGCTTGACGTGTCGATTCTTGTGGTGATAACGTCCATCTTACTCACAAGGGAAGGATGGTAAGTCGAAGTGGCCGTTTGTAATGGGGTTTATACCAATGATAGGGCTCCAAATACCATTCACCAATCTGCATTTTATATCTGCTGTGCGTCTCTGGGAGCAGAGTTACAATTTGCGAGGCACTATGTCATCAGCATGGCCGTTGCAGCAACAAGTAGTGGCCTCCGTGGCTCAAAGGCAGTGTTCCGCATCTGCAGGCCAGGGGTTCTGGGTTTGCTCGCCGTCGGTGCGGGTTTTTTTTGCATTTTGTGTGTCATTGTCAGTAAGTGCTTTTCTTTCACTTCTGGACGTTTCCTTGTATTGCTACCTATCGTACCCATCATTTACTCTCCAACTGCTAACATTACTCACAAGGGAAGGATACCATGTCGAAGGAATCCCGTACCACACGATTTAGGCGTTGTTGCGTAAAAAGATTATGATATACGCGCACAGGGGGTCGAATTACTCTTCTGTGCAAATTTTCAGCCAAATCCAGTTTTTGGTCCAACTTCGGAACATTAGGGGTGGCCAAGGGGTGAAGTGGTAGTTTTTGAATTTCCTTCTACAAAAAACCCTGCAATCTGAACAAGGTAGCCTACACATACCTTTTACACTTGCCCATCGCACTAAATGTTCGAAACAAGCGTCAAATAGGAGCACTTCCTAGGTAAGGGTTAACGACATCTCCCTTGTTCAATGTGCTGCCACCCAATAACCCGTGAAGTTTTCCGAAATTTGGTCAAATCCTCGAAATGGCTAAAAACTTGTCCATTGGGGTAATTTGACCCCCTAAACACGAAAATCGCCCTGGTTTTGCGCAAGAACGTCTGGCTCGCGTGCTATGGGCTTTTAGACCTACCATATAATAGTACTGCTTTTTCAAAAAATCCTCCATAACTCCACTCAGAAAATCGTTCTGCAGATTTCGAATACAGATTCGAGATCAGCGTCCGAAAGTACGTCGGACCATATGTATCCCATTATGAATGGCCACTTCGACCTGGGGTTCTTCCCTTGTGAGTTTCTTCTCTTTCAACGCTTGTAACTCTGCTCCCAAAGACGGACAGCAGATATGGAATGCAGACTGGTGAATGGCATCCCGAGCCCTATCATTGGTATAAACCCCATTTCAAACGGCCACTTCGACTTACCATCCTTCCCTTGCCAGCTATTTCTTTCGCTGATGAATTCGCACTTGCATAATCCCACCTGTACTTTCCCGTTTCCAAGCAGCCACTTGACCATACAGGTGGTATACTGATAACGAAGTGATATCTTATCGTTCACAGTCCCTTGAGTTGAAATTTCATCGGATATCTCAGTTGTAGAGCGCTACGACATCATCGGTAGGTTCTTACTCCCCTCCAATCACCTGTATCACCTGTCGTCCCGCTGTTCATCGAGAGCCTCGAGCGGGCGCCACTACGTCTCCACTCGTTCCTGTTGGGAGCGAAAGCAGTCCAGTGAACGTTTCTGGCTCCAGGGACACGTAGCGTCTCGTTCCTTTCGCGCAGAGCTTTCTTGAAGATGCTTGACCATCGGGCCGGCGATCGTCCAGGTGTTTGTTTGACGTTCCGAGTGATCCAGTCGGTACGCTCTGGTCCAACGTTCATCGCAATATCGCACGGCATGTTCGGCCCATCTAATCTTCGATTCCTTGGCAAATACGACGGCGTCCCTGATCTTTGATCGACGGCGGAATTCGGAACTCCGGTTTTCCTTGGGCACTTGCCTGTATCGGGATACTCCGCGCATCGTCATTTCGATGACGCGTTGGATGATGCCGACCGCATGCTCCTCCTGCTTACGTAGAGTCCAAGTCTCTGAGGAGTATGTTAGGGCAAGAAGGACAGCGGAATCGAAGAGATGGGTCTTGAAGGCTCCCCAAGCCGCTCTTTTCCTCCTACTCAGCTCTGGTGCTGAGTCGCTCATCATATTGACTTCCCGACCCAGGTACACGTAGCTGAAGTATTCGATGATCTTCGTTCCGTTGAGCGTGAACGGGGCATCAGGTACTAATCCGTTTCTCATGGACATCGTCTCGTCAGGTTCAGCAGACCGATCTCTCCACATTCGCAGTCGAAATCGGTTAGCATCCGTTCTACTTGCTTGATTGTCGGTGTTATCAGCACAATGTCGTCGGCGAAGCGGAGGAGGTGTAGATGCCGGCCATCGACATTTACTCCCATTCCCTCCCACTCCCATTGACACATGGATCCTGATCGCGAAGTTGCTGTAGAGCTCACTAAGTACTCTTATATAGTGAGTAGGCACACCCTTGTTTTCCATTGCTTTGATGACCGCTTCTGTCTCAACGGAGTCGAAGGCTTCCTTCAAATCGATGAATGTGAGACCTAACGGCATCTTGTACTCTCGCGACACTTCAGTGAGCATAATGACCGTGTGGATGTGATCGATTGTAGTGAATCCTCTCTAAACTCTGCTTGCTCCCATGGCTGTCCTTCGTCTGAAAGTCTACCGATCATATTCAAGATGACGCGAGAGAAGAGCTTGTAGGCTACACACAGCAGGCAGATTGGACGATGTTTGCCAATGTTGTGTGGGTCTCCCTTCTTATACAGCAACACAGTCCTGCTGGTTTTCCACGATGTGAGTACCTTGTACTCCGACAGGTAGCGTGTGAAGAGTCGGGGCAGTGTTTTGACGATGACTGGCGGGGGATTCTTCAGATCTTCCGGTCTAATCCTGTCGGGACCGGGTGCTGTACCATTCTTCACTGACGAAATAGCATGTTGGACTTCGCAAGGGAAAACTGATGGTACGACACATCCATCCTGCTTCAGGTTGCTCCTAGGCAGTTGGACATGGCTATCGAAGAGATTCGTATAGAAGTCGTAGATGACCTTCCCCATTACCCTTCGGGAAGCAGTAACTGTGCCGTCCGGACGCCGGAGACCGGTCATTTTGGTCTTATGACTGGCAAAGCCTCGGCGGGCATTGCGAATGCTCCTCTCAGCCTCTGCTGCTTCAGCCAGCACTGCTGCTCTTCTCTCCTTGAAATCTTCTTTTATCGTCTCCCTGCATCGCTTCGCAAGTTCGGACGTCAGTTGGTAATCGCCTGCGGCTCGTGCGGCTCCACGTTGGCGTATCAGCTCGAGTGTTTTCGAAGAAAAACGCCTCTTGGTGACTTTCAAAGTCTCTGCACTTCTGGCACCATCGTGAAGATGCTCAACGAGCCGGTTGTACTCGTCGTCGATGTTTTCGATAACGGAATCCTCCTATTGACCTGCGAGAGAAATACATCGAAGATGAGAGGAATTCTGAAACTGTGAGTTAACATGGATAGGGTTGACTGACATAATGAACTCGGACAACCTTTCACCCTGCTCGTTCCATTCCGTTCCCTGAGTCCCGATGTGGAGCTCATTGTCCGTTCTTCTGGGGGCGATCTCGGCGTGTAAGTCGCCGACTATGACCTTGAAGAAGGTATGGTCTTCCTCGTAAAACCTCCAATTCCACATAAAATGCTTCGAGCTCGTCCCTGTCGTAGCTTGATGTTGGTACGTAGGCGACGAAGATGGTCAAAGCCGGGATTGAACCGCGTCTTTTCAACCGCAGACGTCCGATTCGGGCTGTCAGATTTTCGTACGAATCGATGTTCATGGCCAAGTGCGTATTGATGAGAACGCCTACACCGCCAACACCTCTCCCGTCGCATGTTCCGAGGAGTAGTCTCGACGTGTAGCGGGCGATGCCTCCTCGTCTTGGTCAGTTCGATGACGTCGTACTTGATTTTCCTGGCTTGCATCATCAGACCTTGGATACTTGCTTCCGATGCAAGAGTTCGTGCGTTGTAAGCACAGATCGCCATCTTAGTCCTTCTCGATTTAGGCAGCCTGTTGTAACCCTGAGATTTCAGCAGCCTCTCCCGAGCGGTCCCACCGAACGCTGCCGTTTCGAGGACTCCTTCAGGTTTAGGAGAACGAAACCCATTCTTATTGCTGTTTTTGCAAGATGGAGACCCACGAGTAGCTAGCTTGCCAGGCTCTGTCGTGGGGGCTGGGTTTACTTCGGGTAGTTAGCAAGGTCATCCCGAAGTGGACGTGGGGTTTATTCATTGGAGGCGACCTCTTATCGCCTCCCATGTACCTCCCTGTCGTTAGAATGCAAGCTTTTGGCTAGACCGAATGCAGGATATCAACTGCACCATAAAGAACGCTCCCACACGTATGCAAGAAACGTCTGTATGGATACACAGGGTATGAATCAGCCCAGCGCAGTAGAAACAGGAAACCCATCCCCTGAATTCACCTGCGTCTCAGGGCAGGTACATGGTGGCTTTTGGTCCGCGATAAGCCTCCCATTCGCCACCTGGGGTCGCGCCACGTAGCCTTGCCACCTAACGGCTCGAGATCCTCCAGCGAGAGAAGCCCCTCGGTTAAGGAGATCCGTGGCTTCTCTCATCTCTCCTCTCCAATATTCTTTAAAATGTCTAGAATGTGCAGGATAGGAAATTGTCTCTCTATCATATGCTCCGCTCAGGTAGTGTCGGAGTTGGCTACTGCACCTGAGTTTAAAGCAATTAGGCGACTGGAAAGAATGACTCAGATACAAAGCGGTTAGGTGATTAGGCGGTCATGCTAGTACTGGGCAATCATGCTTAAGGAAAAGATACACACCAATAAAGCCATCAAGCGTAGCATCTGCCTGGGCTACTGTTCATATTTCGCGATCGAGCGCTAGTGCGAGTCGTGCGATTCACGCATTGCTCGGAATCAGCGATTAAGGGAGAATTCAAGGAATCGACGCGTTCCACTCGTTCTCCGCAGATTTCGCAATTCCACTTCCATGCAAATGCTAATTTCGTGATTCTCTCAGTTTTCACGTAATCGTTATGTGCTAAATCCACTATGGACCCTCGTATTTTCGGACGCTGATCTCGAATTTGCATGTCAAATTTGCAGAACGTTTCTCTGAGCGGAGTTATGAAAGTTTTTTTTTCAAAAAACTACTATTATATGGTAGGTTTGGAAGCGCGTAGCACGCGAGCCAGACGTTTAGGGGATCAAACTACCACGTGGGACTTGTTTTTAGCCAATTCGAGAATTTGACCAAATTTTGGAAAAATTTGGCTTATAGTGTGGCAATCCATTCAACAAAGGAGAAGTCGTTGACCTTTGCCGAGGAAAGGTCTTATTTGGTGCTTGTTACGTACTTTTTTTTTGTCATGGGCATCTGTAATAGAAATGTCTAGGTTATCTTTGTCGAGGTTGATGGCTTCTTTACAGGAAATTTCAAAAAAGATATATTACTGCATGGCCACCTCTAATTTTCGTAGATAAGCCAAAAACTCTGTTCGGCTAAAAATTTGCACATTGGGGTTATTCGACCTCCAGAGTGCGAGTATCATATTCGTTTTGCGAAGTAGGGTCAAATTCGCAATCAATACGCTGTGCGAGTCTGCACAACAATAAAGTTGAATCGCAGAGTTTTCTGCGATCAAGAAGGTAGGAATAGTGAGAAACACAGAAAAGGAATATAACTCTTATTTTACATGACAACACTTTTGCGTATGTTTCTCAGACATAAAAGAGATGAGAATGAAAATAATGCATTCGACGTTATCGGTCGAAAATTATATTTGCGAAAAGTGCTTACAAGGGAAGGATGGTAAGTCGAAGTGGCCGTTCGAAATGGGGCTATACCAATGATAGGGCTCGGGATGCCATTCACCAATCTGCATTCCAAATCTGCTGTCCGTCTCTGGGAGCAGAGTTACAATTTGCGAGGCACTATGTCATCAGCACGGCCGTTGCATCCACAATCGACAGCCTCCGTGGCTCACAGGTAGTGTTCCGGATCTGCAGGCCAGGGATCATGGGTTTGCTCCCCTCTGGTGCGGGTCTTTTTGCATTTTGTGTTTCATTGTCAGTAAGTGCTTTTCTTTTATTGCAGGACGTTTCCTTGTACTGGTACCTATCGCACCCATAATTTACTCTGCCAACTACTAACATTACTCACAAGGGAAGGATATCAAGTCGAAGGAATCCCATACCAGACGAATTAGGCATTGTTACGTAAAAAAATTATGATATTCGCGCACAGGTTGTCAAATTACCACTCTGCGCAAATTTTCAGCGAAATCCAGTTTTTGGTCCAACTTCGGAAAATTAGGGGTGGTCAAGGGGTGAAGTGGTAGTTCTTGAATTTTCTTCTACAAAAAACCCTGCAATCTGAACAAGGTAGCCTACACATACCTTTTACACTTGCCCATCGCACTAAATGTTCGAAACAAGCGTCAAATAGGAGCACTTCCTAGGCAAGGGTCAACGACTTCTCCTTTGTTCAATGTGCTGCCACCCAATAGCCCATGAATTTTACGAAATTAGGTCAAGTTCTCGAATTGGCTAAAAACTTGTCCCTTGGAGTAGTTTGACTCTCTGAACAAGAAAATCGCCCTTGTTTTGCGCGCGAACGTCTGGCTCGCGTGCTATGGGCTTTCAAACCTACCATATAATAGTACTGCTTTTTCAAAAAACCTCCATAACTCCGCTCAGAAAATCGATCTGCAAATTTCGAATACAGATTCGAGATCAGCGTCCGAAAATACGTCGGTATCCCATTCCGAATGGCCACTTCGACCTGGGATTCTCCCCTTCTGAGTTTCTTCTCTTTCAACGCTTGTAACTCTGCTCCCAGAGACGGACAGCAGATATGGAATGCAGATTGGTGAATGGTATCCCGAGCCCTATCATTGGTATAAACCTCATTTCGAACGGCCACTTCGACTTACCATCCTTCCCTTGTTAGCATTTGAACATGCCTGATGCCATGAGAACCATCGACATGAGGTGATATCGAAATAGAAGTATTTTTTGTAGTCAGTAGAAACGTTCAACGGGCTGCAAAACAGATCCTCGGAATCCGAACCATCGAGTTACCCGCAATCCGTCTTCGGTTTATGCAGCGAGACACTTACCTCTCAACCGGATGGCTGATTGCAATCCATCCGCTTGTGGTGTATTTGGGTCGGTAACGGTCTGGTAACTCTGTTCAGAAAATCCCTTTACAAATTTGGAACGTAGATGCGAGATGAGCGTCCAAAAATACATCGTACCATATGTGCCCCATTCTGAATGGCCACTTCGACCTCGGGTCCTTCCCTTGTTAGAAGAATCTCTTATTTATTGGTGGGTTTGAGGGATAACTACTATGAGATATGTATGCCCGGAACCGTGCTAAGTGTCACTTCTGAATCAAAACAGTGCTCATTTTGTTCCTGATCCCGCTGGAGATAATGTCAGTGGATTAGGTTGCAATACAGATAGCGTGACAGACTTCGTACGTCACAGGCTTATGGACAATCTGGAATAAGTAATAGAAGATTCAAATAAGGTTTGAAGGCACTGGAAGGTGGGATTATGTGGAAAGGCTGAGCTGAGAATGATATCTTCCTTTATGGAACCAGCGTCTTTATCGCGGTGGGATCGCGCTTCACTTCTAGCTGCTCGCTGGTCGAGTCCATCTATAGGTGGAGTTGGCACGTAGTTGGCTGGCACACTCTTGCCGTCTGCATCTACCCTTCAAGGGCTAGTTATATGATGGCAAAGGAGAGAAGGAGGAGTGAGATAGGCCCTATTTCTTGCTTCTTTGGCCTCATCTCGAGTTTGTTCTCTGCTGCTACACTACTTACCCACCAGCTTTCATGTACCTCAATCCGCCAGAATTACCCCTTTTAACGTCTTTGAATTGTTAGTGTCAGTAAGCATTGCCAAGGTTTATGTTCTATCGTAAATCTCTGTTGATTCAGAATTACACAGAAGGCATGAATATCAATGTGGTTTGCACTATTTTTGTTGTCGTCATCATGCACATAGACGTTTCGGCCTATGAAGGGTATCCATGCACGCCGTGGATTTACAATATCGAGTTCCGAAAATGCTACAGGGTAGAAATTTGAATATGGGCTGCAATCCTGCTTTCCAGTAAAACACTTTTCGCAGAAATTCGCCGATATCGTCAGTCCTAAGACTGCTCAAAAGGTGTGCCAACGGAATGGCGGCAATTTGGTGACCATCTGTAGCGAAGCGGAAAACAATTTTGTTTCATGTAGGTTTCATGTTCCGTTTTTGTTGTCAGGGGTTTCCCTTAGCTTTAAAAAATTTCTATAAAATTAGTGGACACATCAGAATGTGACTAAAAGGATTCCACCTATTGTTCAACATTCAACTCAGTGTCAGATGCACACGATAAAGCGTACATCAAATGTCGTTTATATTATTAGTGATCGCCCATGTTGCAACTTCATATCCGTACCAAGATCACGAACGTACGTGGATTGGTTTACGTCGTAACCCAAATGATAGGACGCAGTTCCAATGGTTGAGCGGCTCTTCCTGTAACTACACCCACTGGACTAAGGGTGAACCAAACGATAAACGCGGCAAAGAGGATTGGGTTCACGTAAATTCGTTTTTGTTCTGAATGCACTACCGAAAATAAGACCATGATTTCCAGCTATATTCCGAAGCTGAGGGTACTTACAACGATTGGAACGATCTTAACGATGGGCCATACCAATTCATTTGTGAAAGAAGCACGTGTCCCCAGGAAGACGTTGAGTAGAAATTCATTTCGAGTGTTTGTTAAGTGGTTAGTGTTCGATGATCGCCTATAGTGAGCAGTGGTCGATTCTAAATGAAATTTTCAATGCTTTGTAGAATCGATCACAAATGAAACTACGCCTTCCGTTTAAAATTTATAATCAAAGAAATTCAATCCACCGAAAAAGCTAGCCCATAGTTCCAACTCAGGGCCAAATGCTTCGACGAGACAGTCTAACGACATTACGGTGCTTGGTAGTCCAACTACGGAACAGCTACGGTAGAACGAACATCAAATTACATACACACCTGTTCCTTACCGAAATACGGTCCTATTACCGACGCTTTCCAAATCGCTGTTTTTCTTGAACTTTTCGAAGTTGTCTTTAAATGGATTTCGCTGAGAAAGGGATTCCATATTAGCCTAGCATAGTCTCTCACATCTTTCAACGTCTTGTGGGAGATTTGTAGCTTAAGTTTTACTCGCTTTTCTGAACTATAAGTCGACATCAACATTCTATTATCACAACTGTGAGCCAAACCTCGTTCCTCGCATCACTCCCATGAAGGAGTAAAGCAGAAAGTTCAGTAGCTACCCCCCATCAGTATCAGCGGTATTCTTGGTAACCACCAAGCATACTGTCTGCTCAGAGGCGTTCCTGCAGGCTTCCTACCTTTTACAGGTTTTTCTCTTATATTTACTAAACACAAATTGAGTTTGCATCTAACGACAACCAGAAGAATTCGCAAACGCTGCTTCAGTCTCGCAGAAACTCGGACAGAGAAGTCCTGCATCTCGAAGTGAAACGCGATCAGATCATGATAAAGCAATGAACCATTTCTTAGCACTGTACTCTCGTATTGATTGAATTCATGAACACGGCCCGTAATGGGTGACCACCTTTCACTGGTAAGAGCCACACACCCATTTTAAATTTAGGATTGTGGATGTTTTGATTTGCTTGTTTAGTCTATACAACTGCATGAACTAGCGTGCACGTATGTCACTGGTTATCTTCAAAGAATTCACATCCAAGCATTACTGTAGCAGCTTCAACTCTCTATTCCATCAATGGAGTCCTAGAAGGCCACTCATGAATGGAGGTGTCAAATCGGTACCCTCTTGAGCCTATGAGGTCTTGGATTCCTTTGTGGTCACTTCACATCTAACCTGAGTCATGTCATTGTAAAACAACAAATCCATTCTAATACTAGGGCGACTCGAACGGCGGATCGAGTGTATCCTGAATAAATGAGCTATCCATTACCAGCGTATTATCCTCGATTTATTATATCAAACTACAATATGAATAATAAAACTTATAATTCTGTCAGAATGTTCAAGTGTTCTTTGGGAAGTTTTAAGGACGAGCATTCCTTCTCGTCTCAAGGGGGAGGGCGAGCGCTAATCGGCTGATGGACGGGACTTTGAAGGCGTGTGCAGATATGACAGCGAATCGCGTGGCCGCCCGCGGCGAACGGCGCGGCGGGTGTGAGTGCCAGAGGCAGGGCATGGCAGCCTTTAAGCGAGACAGCGTGGCATGGGTAGAAGCGCAGAGGTGACGCAACTACGCTCTGTCGGGCTCCCAAGAGCAATCGTACTGGTGGCGCCGCGAGTGAAACGTCGCGAAGCGATTCGCTGTCATATCAGCACACACCCGGACGGTAAGAGGTATGAGGGCGGTGCTCTGAGCAACGTTCATTTGATGAGCATGGTCGGCCTGGGCCTATTAGTAACGGCCGGCCTTGGTCTGCAGGTCCACGACCAACAGCCGCTTTATACAGGCTTTATACAGTTGACTTTTATGGTCATCAATATTTTATTCCACGTCTTCGTTGTATTTGGATTAATTCAGGTGAGACAAGCATCTGATGCAATCATTGAATTGATAGTCAATTTCATTGAGATTTAGGCAAATTCCAAGGGGGCATTGCTGGAATCGATCGCGCTTTTCTGCAGGACCCGGTGTGCGCCACTATTTTGTCAATGTTTAGTTACTGTGTGATTATAGTTTTTCTTCATTAGGCTTTCTTCTATGGGTGGACCAGTCCGTGTCCATCCTAGCAAGTGTGGGAGAGCATGTTTAATATGATGTTCCTTTGCATTGTGACTGGCCTAGAGGACTATAAACTTCCAGTTCACTCTACGGTAATTTCGCATACTGAATCATTTCTATGAAAGCGTACTTATGTAAATATTGGTTACTAATTGCTCGGAAGTCCGGTCTGAATTTTTATTGACACGAAGCTGTTTTTTAGAACTAAGAAACCTATGACCATGGACGATCTTCTTCTTATTTTTTTATATAAGCATTTATAAAATCCAAACAAATGCAAACATGGTGTGAACGGAACCGTTCCTTGAAATCCATTCACCGATCGCGGAGTCATCATGGTGTTTTGTTTGCTAAGCGCATCGAATCTTGTTTTAAATTTTTTCTCATAAGATTTAAAGTTTTCAAATTTATTTATCTATTTATTTATTTTTTTGCGCCCAAAAGATGCGCTATAACAAGTCAGGCAAAAGGCGCTTAGAGGTAGCTACTGTTATGAGCTTCAACAAAACTAACAAAGCCATAAGAATTAAACCAAATTGTAAAGCATAAAAGAAAATGAACGTAACTGCTACGCCACAAAGAGCTAGAGATTTGAAGAAAACCAACGCCAGTGTGAGGATCGCATAGACTGTAAAGAACTGGGTGCAAATGTAGAAAGGATGAATGAGCTTACAAGTCAAGCGGACCGCATCACAGTGATGCGAAGATAAAGAGATGAGACGGTGAAAAATGAGACAGTACTGAGTTATTGAATGGTCCAAGTAGGAAAGTAGAAAAGTCTTGGCGAAAAGTCATCTTGCACATAGCTGAATTCAACCTTATAAAACAGACCCGCATCAACAGGCAATGATGCCCTCCAGCCGCAGGTGGAGTCATGTGAGCTTACCGAGACTTCGGTACACGGGTATACTGACCACCCACGTGGAAACGGTAAGCCGGGTAGGTGTGGTGCATAGGAAGATCAGAGACCGACGGTACAGTACCATCACAAAGCGTCATTTCGGAAAAGGTGAGATTTTGGGAGATGAACTTGAGATGGTACTGTACTGTCGTTCCATGATCTTTCTATGCGCCACGCACAGAACTTCACTCAAAATTACTTGAGATGAGCATACGGAAATCGATTGCAAATCTTCATGGTGTTGAACTATTAATTCCAAAAGCAGTAATAAAAAAAGTGAAAATCGTCTAACTATGAATCTCCCCTTTGACTTGAACTACTATTCATATTCAGAACTGCATAGTTTTCTATAATTCTCTGTGAAAAACAAGCAATCAGTGCGGATAGATGGTATCATGGATCCAGCGTTCTGTAAACCCGTCAAACTACAGTCCATTTCAGAAAAACTGATTGGGCGTGTCCTACGCACTTGTAGGAACATGTATCAAACTCTCTTAATTCTCTTACCGGGCCACACACTCTCACTCTCGCCACGTACTCTCACTCTCGCCATTCACCCAAGTCCCTGGCACACGCCCAATCAGTTTTCTCGAAATGGACTATAATCGCTCTCCCCTGATACTTTTCCAGCTTTTCTCAGCTACACACAGGTTTTTTCGTGTGGATGTTGTCTGTACATTTTTCTGTCCCGGACGACAATATCGCGGTTTCGCCAACAGGAATAGGTGAAGAAGGTTTTTTAGTCACGTCTTTCAGATGTGACGGGCGGGTATCGAACGGATAAGAACCTTGCTCAAAATCGACTTCCGAAGGATATAGTAGTTCTTCAGTCGTTGCCTATGTGCGGTATCCAAAGATTTCATATACACCACATATCACGAAAACGTAGTCTTCGACAAAAAAAATCGATGACCCACATGTTTGTTGATCTCCCTTTTATCAGCGGGATTATTTATGGGTAATATCGCTCGCCTGTATTACGTATAACTACCGTTCTTGAATTATAGTGCCACATGAAGTGAAAATAATCAAAAAAGCTTTCGCCAGTTATCGCAAGGGTGCATGCATAAGATTTCAGCCAAGAAACGCTGAGGAGGACCATCCGAACATCGTGAAGGGCTACGGGTATGTATCATCATTATGATTTCAAAAAGTCTGAACTGTCCAGAAACTAGCCCATTCCTTCGAATGTTCTCCTTTGCCTTACTGTTACCCACGTTGCATGGATTATGTATGAATGAAAACCTGTTGTTATCAAAACCGATTTCTCAACAAGGCCGTTGCCTTCAAACAAAGAACACACTGGAGCCTCATATTGTTGTTGAATATTCTATAAAATAATAAAACCACTCCTTTAGAACAGCTAGAGTCAATCACCAAAAATAAACTATCACCTCAGATTCTGTAGTGCATAGAAGACTGATGACTGTAGTAGGGGTGTCCAGAGTCCCTCCAGACGAGTTTTCTTGTTTTTATGTCGAATGTCACTCACAAGTCAGACATACTGGAGAGAAGCAGATCTTATTTGGTCGCGGTGCGTTTTCCATGAAATAATCGTCCACTAAACTCATGCACTCGGTTGGATTTTGGCACGAACACAGTCGTGCAAGTGAATGGCCATCAACTTGACACCCTCTTCTCTATTAACATGTTTATTGCTTTGTTTATTGCTATTTAGGCGACTCTGTCACCGTTTATAGACGGGGTGACGAAGTGACAGGTGACGAGCATTCCCACTTCCATGTGCGGGAATCAAATCTCTTATTATCAATGCTCGCTCAGACCAACCAGCTTTCCATCCCTCCGGGGTACATGAAATCGTACCAGACCCGTCTATGAGCGTAAAAGCACTGTTTTTCTAAAACGGGCTTTTACAAAGACTGCTCCCTTCAAGTGATTGTATAGGCCAAACCGCATTCACTGTCACCAGGACTGTGAATGAAAATAGAATGCACGGCGCATCCTGACGGAGACTGGTTAACGCCTAGGACTTTATGTCAATTTCAACTCAAAGTGGTCATCATGGCATTTGACCGAATCAGAACAAGTGATATATTGATCGGAGAGCCCAACGGACGGTAGTTCGACATAGTCCGATACTCTACTAATTCATCAGTCCAGCCTTATTACACATACATTCGTTTAGTTTGTAATATTTCCTTCTCTCGATGCTACCGCAATGAAGGGACGAGGGGGGGGGGGGCATTTTTTTATCACGCATCGCCTTCATGTCTAACTTGTTAAATGCTGTACACGCCTCTACATGACATACATACGTGTTAGTAGGGTATCATGCATGTCCAACACATGTGTGATCCTGTAAAGCCACAGATAGCGACAGTCAGTCCTACTTCGCAAATTTGCATTTTTTTTGGTGAGTTGCAAGTGCTCCGATTTGTAGAGGCCGGCACTGAATCGGGTCACCGCACGCGGCGACGCTTCGCGAATTGTCCGAATGGTTGCGTGTCCTTCGCCGTCTGGGCTCTCCCAGATTTGCCTGAGCTTTTTTAGGGGAGGAGCATTGGCAGCGTGTTTTTATCTGTCTTTAGCTGATTGCAATCCGCCGCGCGCGAATGGGCTTGTCCTCCGCGCAACCTGACCACACCAGTCGGAACATTTGCACTCCCTTTTTTTGGAGGGGTTCTGCTGGTTACTTCAGCGGAGTGATGGAACCTGATAACATTTCGGTTTCGTTGAGATTCACCTAAACGTGAAGGGTAGCAGTTCCCGTCGGGATGTGTCTGCACCCAGACAAACTCTCATGCACGAAAAAGTTGCTACACCTACACACCAAAGCTCTTCCTCCCAGGTTTCGAGGAAAAATGTCACAATCGCAATCGCTGAAGTAAAAAAATTTGTTTGTTGTGTTTTCAGTGGTTTTCGCTGTAATCATCTACAGATAATCACATCTGTGAAACTTAAATGCAGTATTACACTGTTTGTTGTGCATGATCCAAGGTACTTGTTAGTAGCACGTTGATCACGTATAATTGAAGACTCCAAAAAATGCCCCCCTCCCCTCATAGCGATAGTACCTTTTTCTATTTTTCACACATCGACTACTTAGTGATTTTCACCCATTGTTTATAAGATCACCTTATTCAGTTGATAATTCACACTAATATCCCATCTGCAGCACTTTCTGAATGCCATCGCGTGTGATTCGTCCACTCACTTTAAGTTGGTACAGAAGGTATTTCATGCAAATAAATCTGGATACTCATCGCAGAGCATTAATGAATGAGGGGGGAGGGTACGATTTGAAAAAATTGGCTGTGGGCCAGGAAACGTGGATTGTGTCTGTTTTTTAGGAAGAAAAGAAGATTCTGAGGAGCATGAATCAGCGTCAAGCACTGCACTTCAAAAAATAGGACCCTCCCAAACGGAACCCGTTCAGGACTACCTCCCAAAAATGCAGATCGATAATCATTGCATCGCTAACCGGTACAAAGGTATAATTATCTGTCGGCTATCTCTCTCATAGGCTCGAAATTCTCTTGAAGCAGGTGGTCGTTCAGGACTACTAAGGAAATAAGAAATTTTCAAAAAAAAACGATCCTTTCCTCGTGAGAATTTCTCATTACATGCTTGATCCTGGTGTGACCCACTCTTGCCCGACCCATGACAAACCCTGTCAGCTGGACGCCGGTTTTCCAAAAACTATATCCAGACCTAAACATTATTCCTCTTTTCCTCCACATTTTATCCAATTTCGCTCTTACTTTTTCTCACTTTGGTGTTTCTTGTACTATGTCAAGTGGAAATTTTCGAGTTAACGCCCTCTATTCTTTTTTTTCAGAGGGAGTAGCAAGTTCGAGCGAGATGGGATATCAGTCAGTGTCATACACTGCCGTGCCATTCAAACGTGTGTAGGATCGAATCTGGAGGCCAGATATTGTGCACTCATTTCATTTGCTCGTGGCGAAGGTGGGTGTGAGTTTCCCCAAAGTAAATTCATTTAAATGAAAATGTAAAACAGTCAGCGGTGAAAATGGTTTTTTCGACCAGGAGGGTGCGTTTGATCTTCGGTCCGATTGACTCTGTAGCTCTTTCCGATCCTGCCACGTCGTAATCACAAGTGTGCAAATGCTAGTTACAAGTTACTCAAAGGCAAACCGCGCGATGGTCAGATTAGTGGCCTACTTTCTTGGGGCAAGTAGGTCCTTGGAGAACCGCCTAGACTGCACCTTTGTTGCCGTTACACAGTGCACCGTCACGGTGTTGCACCTGCTTGAACACAACCAAGCCACGCCCACTCAACCAAATAACACCCGGCGTTAGACAAACAAATTTCCAACGTGACGTTCACGTAGAGGAGAAAACTCGCGATAGGAGAAGGTGTTCGATAAAACAGTCGTCAGGAATTCATTCTTTTGAGGTCAGGTGTGATCCGGTTGGGTGGACGTGGCTTGGTTGTGTTCTATCTGGCACAACACCGTAAGGATGAACGTGCGACCGTAAGGAGAATGCAGCCTTAGCAGTTGTCCAAGGACCTACTCGTCCCAACAAAGTAAGCCATTTGATTATCGCGAGGTGTGCCTTTAATCGAGAACGACTCCACTATAAATACGTGTATACAGCAAAGTTTTCGATTACACCAGCTCAATGTGGGCATTATTAGCACAAATCGCAAGTTTTTTGGCAGTACTGCTTCTTCATATCAATGGTATAAAAAGTGTTGTGACAAAATCCATTAGCATTCCAGTGTACACATCTGAAAAAAAATTCAAGTAAAATACACTGTAAAAAATACAAGGTTCACCCCAACTACAAAGATATATTCGAGGTTCCGTCTTTTTAATTTCAAATCGATCTGGATTGCACACTGTGAGCTAGAAGTCACGCAATGTTAAATTTAACTCATCGAGCTCGTTAAGAATGTGTTTCATTAGAGACACTGGACGGGTGAATGTGGAAAATTGTGGATTTTGAAAATAGGGGTACTCATTAGTGTAACAGTAGAGAAAGAATGAAATAGAACGGCGAAAATCCCGAGAATAGGAACTAGGAAACCCTACTTCTCTTTCGCGCCCTCTGCGTCACCAGCCGATTGCAGTAGATTGCAGATGGGCGAGAGGCCAAATCAGCTGACCGCGAGCGATACCCCACCCTCGCGCCCGGCAACAACGTAGCGGATGAAAAGCTAGTTTCGTCATATATCCCCTCTTCTGAAGTGGAAAGTTCGTTTTAGGGAGCTAACTCCCACTTCTCACTTTCTCCTTACCCTTCCCGATGCCTTTGAGCAGACCAATCCTGGAAAATGCCATCAACTCAAATTTATTTTAAAATAGGAATTATTCGGTGTGTTCGTACTTTTCATGTCGACGAAACAAAGAGATTTGCGTAAAAAGCCATGTTATGCAGAAATTTGAGTGCCTACTTTGGTTCTATTTCTATAAAATACCTCTTTTCTTAAAAAAGAGGTGGGCACCATTCGGTCAACTGCTCTACCCATTATAGGCTGGTTTCCGCTCACTTCAAGCATGTCTGAGACGTCCTAGATATTTCTGATCTCCATAGTATTTTCACGGTCTCTAGACTGTCCTATATGAGAACTACGAAGTTTTTCAGTAAGCGCTGCCAAACAGCATCACACTCCACCGACAAAAGACGGAATTTCCTTCCACCGCTGCTTTCTACACTTCTTAGCCTATGTTATGCGGACGTGTGAGCTTTTCCTGTTTTTTTTTCTATAAAGATTGGTAAGGCATTGTTCAGAGCTCGCGATTCACGCGATTCAGGTGTATAATACCTAATCGGTACGTATATTATCCTTTCAGCCTAAATCGCCTGAGTCGCTTGATCGATATGTATCCTTTTCCTTCCGCCTGATTGGCGCGAGTTGCGTTGATCGCGAACTCTGAACAGTACTTAAGCAATGTCTACGAATCACAAAATGTCATGGCAACGTGAAAACTGTGTGTTAAGTTCCACAGTTTCAGGTGAACTCATGCGTGTCGTAATCCGAAATTCACTTCCACCCCGATTTTGAAGTGTGATTCTATGGAAGACGATCGAATCTTGCTATCATGAAATATTATTAAATCCTATTGGCTTATAACAACGTCACGTTTCGGCCAGTTTAGCGTTTTGAATCGAATTGGAATACATGGCACAGCTCAGGCTTTCGAAATGTGTTAAAGGCATACCACGCGATAATCCAATATAATCCAATTAGTGGCTTACTTTCGTGGGGCTATTAGGTCCTTGGATAATTGCTCAAACTGCATCTTTGTTGCGACTGCACGATGCACCCTCACGGTGTTGTGCCTCCTTGAACAAAACCGAGCCACGCCCACCCAGATGAATCATACGCGGCGTTAGATGGAAGCGTGGAAGCATTTCCCATGTGGAAGCTGCCTTCGATACCAAAATGGCCGTTTCATTTAATTATTATCTCTTGGAGCAAATTTCATTTTCCACGTGAGCCTCACGTTGGAAACTTGTTGGTCTAAGGCCGGGTGTGATCCAGCCGGGTGGGCGTGGCTCGGTTTTGCCAAAGCAGGCACAACACCATGAGGGTGCACCGTGCAGCCGCAACAAGGATGCAGTTTGAGCGGTCATCCAAGGGCACACTCGCTCCACGGAAGTAGGCCACTGATTGGATTATCGCGTGGTGTGCCTTTAAAGCATATCGTTGTAGAGCCGGACGAAATCATTTCATTAGTAAACACAGTTTCTGCTGGACCCGTGACTTTAGATCGACTTGAAATGAGAAAGAGAAAAACGTGAAAATGAAAAAGAGAGATAAGTTTGCGTTGTCTTTTTTTCGTTTCACGAGATTATGGGAAAGAAACGCAGCAGATCAAATTCAAGATAAAGCATAGAGCTAACTGGAGTGGCAAGGACGATAAAGCCCTAGGGGGAGGTAATAGAATGAACTCACACTTTGGAAGCATCGAAACATGCCGATTCAAATGGGATCGATTCATCACATCTGCCACATGTTTTCCGACAATATCTGGAAGCGATATTTTTTGCTACTCGTTAACGATATAGAATCCTTTAACTTAAACTTTAACGAAACTTGTAGAAACTTCACGATACTTTAACTTATGTGTGTATACATTGTAGAAATATTTATCCGCCATTGCTGGCTACTGCTTAAACGGCAGCGTAATCCAGTATAAATCAAGCCTTAAATTGTATCTTCTTTTCATGTGGAATGGATTCAAGTGAAATGAGACATCCTTATATGGCACAGACTCGTTATTCGTTATAGCCATTACATCTTAATCGTTTTATTATGAAAATTTGTTTAACGTGCAGGCTTAGTAGAGTCCATTAATTACAGTTATTAATTATGAGTACAGTTATTAATTTAGTAGAGTCGGAAGATTTAATCAAACAATGGTTCGTAATTTTACCGGTAAAAAGGGAAAGGAAAGTCAAAAGTGGCAAAATTTTGCAAAATGTGTTCTTATTCTATCATGAAAACGGGGAGTGGAGGAGTCTGCCACAGTAACGGAAGTCAAAAACTATAAAATGACGGGACGCAGTGCATCCCAGCGGTGCCGCGGAAGCTGTACGCACTTGGGAGCGGGGCTGCGCCAGAATACAACTTTTGTGCGCGTCTATGTGGCCAAGGGCTTCTTCGCTTCGGAAACGCCTTAGATCGCCAGCATAACAGCCAGCCCCCACTATCCGTACGTAATTGGTCTGAGGTGAGCACAAGGGAGTTATCGTTCAGTATTATGTACCCTTTGAGTTCACCGCACCATTCTGGGACGAAAAGCGAATACTGCTCTTTCTTGTTACAGATAATCGTTCGAGTAATTTCGTCTAGGGGTAAGGTATAGTAGTCTGTGCTAGTTCGAACATTGTGTTCTTCTCCCAGTTATCCATACGGCAAAATCTGCACTCATGTCTCTACTATTGCCGTTACATGTGAATTGCATGGCTCAATCTTTGACTAGTACCAGATCGAGGCCTTGCTGCTTATGAATTTAGGGAGTACTGATGCACCGAAATCTGCAAGACATAACACGTTTTTCTCAGAAACAGTTCTCAATTCTTCTTCGACAGTATAAAACAAATTTTGAAGGCAAGTATTTTCTATATTTATTACTTTGTTATTTTCTATATTTATTACTTTGTTATGTTATAGAAGTACTGATAACTCCATTAATTGTTTTCATAACAAAATAATATAATTTTATAGTAACTCATAGAAAAATAAAATATAAAATAAAATGAATAAACTATGAAAAAACTCGAAAACCTACTCGTTCATGAGCTCGTCGTATCGGTGATCCAAGCATTGCGGCTTTAGCTTCACACAGTTCACTTTGGGGCTGTCTTCACATGGGCTGACTAATGAAAATTGATTGGTCCGTGTTATATCACGATGTTATATTATAAATTTACAATTGTAATAATATAATATAATATAAGTCCCATCTATTGGTTCCACTCACACTTCTGTGTGATCAAACCTAGACGTAGTCAGCCGGAGCTTCAGATGTCATTGAGCTGAACGGACTTTGTCGGGATTTGATCCTTGGACTATCCGAGTGGAAACAACGGTTCTTGTCATTACACTACCTTCGGCTTATATATCTTATCTATCGACTATTTTTTCAATCGTATGTCGACTAGTCCAACCTGTAACATGAGCAGTTGTGGTTGTGCTCGTTGCTCCAACGTTGGTCGATTCGGGTTCAAGAGCTTCTGTGGATGCAGTAGTTGCCTCATCGCTGCCCAAACCAGTTTCAGATGCTGCTGTGGATCGACTACTTTTATCGAGCTGGGTTGCTTTCGTGGTCATACGACGACGGGTTACGGTAGCAGTTATCCCTGAATTGCAAGTTATCGAGACATTGTTTCGAGATGCAAAGGCGGCCTCTAATACCTACCGCGACACGTTAGGTGTTTTGGTTTATTATGTAACCAAGATTAATTGAGAGTTAGCATAAGCATGTGTGAAATCCAAACAAATGCAAACATGGTGTGAACGGAACCTTCCGTAGCATGATCAGTTGTGGCTGTGCTCGTTGCCTCGTGGGTGGTCGATTTGGGTTCAGGAGCTTCTGTGAATGCGGTAGTTGCCTCATCGCTGCCCGAGGTAGTTTCAGATGCTGCTGTGGATGGGGTATGGCTTGCTTTCGTGGTCCTGCCACGACGGGAATGCTTTCGTGCTCCTACGGTAGCAGTTATCCCTGAATTGGAAGTTATCGAGACATTGTTTCGAGGTGCAAAGGTGGCCTTTTACACCTACCGAGGATAACTATAAGTATAAGAGCGAATTTCATGTGCTGACTCGAGGAGAATATTTCGAATGGGGCATCTTATCTATGGATGGTATTTGAAGGCTTTCATATAGAAAAAGTGAAGGGAGTTAAGTTGGTTTTTGCAGTTTAAGACATTCACACGATAACAAAAGCCCGCAGACATTATTGTGATTGTATGGGAGAGCCACTTTCACTTCTACAAAAGCTTCCTGCAGCTTCAAGTGAAACGCGATCAGATCACGATAAGCTATTTGCAATGAACCATTACTTACTGTGCTCTCGTACATAGTGTCTGTATTCATGAGCACGGCCCGTGATGGGTGACCCGCTTTCACTGTAAGCGCCACACACCCATTTCGCATTTAGTATTATGGATGATTTGATTTGCTTGTCTAGTCTGTACAACCTCCATCCATGAACTAGCTTGCGTGTATGTCACTGTTCAAATACTACGACTGCTCCAGAATCGTCATCTTGGAGTAGTTAGAGGAATTCATCCGACTATGCAAAGAAAGAACTGCGCATTACTGCAGCATCTTCACCCCTCTGTTACATAAATGGAGCTGTATGGGACACCCATGAATGGAGGGGCCAAGTCGGTACCCTTTTGAGTCAATGAGGCCTAAGACCCCATTGTGGTCACTTTACATCTAACCTGGGTCATGACATGAGATGAGATGAGACAACTACCCCACGGCAATCATTGAATTGAGAGTCAATTTCATTGAGATTTAGACAAATTCCAAGCTGATATTGCTGGAATCGTTCCCGCTTTTCTACAGGAACCGGTGGACGCCACTATTTAGTCAATGTTCAGTTACTGTGTGGTTAACCTCGTTCTTCATTAGGCTCTCTTTTATGAGTGCATCAGTTCGTGTCCATGTTTACCAAGTGTGGGAGAGCGATCTTCGTCATGATGTTCTTGTGTATTGTGTCGGTAAGTCTCCACCTTCATATCTCGGTTAGTTCCGGAACTACACACAATCCATCACACATACACACCTTCAATCACATCCAGACCGACGATCGATGACGTGGTCCACAGCACAGCTAGACTAGAAAACTGTGGGTGTGTACACTTATGACGGAAAATCGCATGGCCGCGCGCGACGAGCGGCTCGGCGGGTGCGAGTACCAGTGGCAGGGCATGGTTGTCCTCAAGCGAGGCAGTGTGGCATAGGTGGAGGAGGCAGGGTGGCATGGGTGCAAGAGGCAGTGTGGCATGGGTGGAAGTGCAGAGGTGATACAGCCACGCTTTGCCGAGCTCCCAAGAGCAATCGATTCGGCAAGTCGTGCTCATGGCGCCACGAGTGCGACGCCGCAAAAGCGATTTTCCGTCATAAGTGCACACCCGAGGACTGTTGGCTTTCAGCTGATTCTGCGGTCATTTCCCATCTGAGGCATTTCTATGAAAAGGTACTCTATGTAAATATTGGTTACTAATTGCTCGGAAGTCCGGTCTGAATTTTTATTGATACAGAGCTGTTTTTTGAAACTAAGAAATCCATGACCATAGACGATCTTTTTCTTTTTTTAGTGATTTATTAGGTAATCAAGAGTAATTGAGAGTTAGCATAAGCATATGTGAAATCCAAACAAATGCAAACATGGTGTGAACGGAACCTTTCGTGGGAGCAGTTGTGGTTGTGCTCGTTGCCTTGGGGGTGGTCGATTTCGGTTCAGGAGCTTTTGTGAATGCGGTAGTTGCCTCATCGCTGCCCGAAGTAGTTTCAGATGCTGCTGTTGATCGGGTATGGGTTGCTTTCGTGGTCCTACGACGACGGACTACGGTAGCACTTATTCCTGAATTGCAAGTTATCGAGACAACATTGTTTCGAGATGCAAAGGTGGCCTCTAACACCTACCGCGACACGTTAGGTGTTTTGGTTCATTAGGTAATCAAGAATAATTGAGAGTTAGCATAAGCATATGTGAAATCCAAACAAATGCAAACGTGGTGTGAACGGAACCTTTCGTGGGAGCAGTTGTGGTTGTGCTCGTTGCCTTGGGGGTGGTCGATGTCGGTCCAGGAGTTTTTGTGAATGCGGTAGTTGCCTCATCGCTGCCCGAGGTAGTTTCAGATGCTGCTGTGGATGGGGTATGGCTTGCTTTCGTGGTCCTACGACGACGGGTTACGGTAGCAGTTATCCCTGAATTGCAAGTTATCGAGACATTGATTCGAGATGCAAAGGCGGCCTCTAATACCTACCGCGACACGTTAGTTGTTTTGGTTTATTAGGTAACCAAGATTAATTGAGAGTTAGCATAAGCATATGTGAAATCCAAACAAATGCAAACATGGTGTGAACGGAACCTTCCGTAGCATGATCAGTTGTGGTTGTGCTCGTTGCCTCGTGGGTGGTCGATTTGGGTTCAGGAGCTTCTGTGAATGCGGTAGTTGCCTCATCGCTGCCCGAGGTAGTTTCAGATGCTGCTGTGGATGGGGTATGGCTTGCTTTCGTGGTCCTGCCACGACGGGAATGCTTTCGTGCTCCTACGGTAGCAGTTATCCCTGAATTGTTAGTTATCGAGACATTGTTTCGAGATGCAAAGGTGCCCTCTTACACCTACCGAGGATAACTATAAGTATAAGAGCGAATTTCATATGCTGACTCGAGGAAGAATATTTCGAATGGGGCACCTTATCTATGGATGGTATCTGAAGGCTTTCAAATAGAAAAAGTGAAGGGAGTCTAGTTGGTTTTTGCAGTTTAAGTCATTCACACGATAACAAAAGCCCGTAGACATTCTTGTGATTTTATGGAATAGACATCTCTCATATGTATAGCTATTGGTTCGAATAGGATAGGGCCATGCTTTGGCGCTTTTTTCTGAGTTATTGAGGTAGTTTAGTATGCCATGGAACATCAGGGATGTAGGCGGATTGGTAGGCCGATTTGGCTTATTTATGCAGGACGTGAGCGCTTCCGTTACCGATTTAAACACGGTTCGGTTTCGAAATGATAGAGATTTTGTGATGAATGGACTTTTTTACCTCAATGTGTGCGCAGAACTCGTAATCGAATGTTTTGGCAAATCTAAGTCAATGAAGAGTACGTGGCGCAAACCCTGCTTCACGATGCTGAGTTCTGTCCGAAACGTTCTGTGCTGGCTGAGACTCGGGCCGGTTCCAGTCCTCTCTGAGTGTGCGTCGATAGTGCTCGACTTGGTTGTTGCGCCACCCTTGCCGCTCGAGCCAAGTGCGTTGCTGGATCTCTTATGAACAGGCCGCGCGGATAGCGGTTGTTGTCCTGCGCCTGACCTCACCTATCTGGATTGTCCTGATGCACATGCACTCTGTTCAAGCACTTGGCTTGTCCAATACACTACTCTGAATCCATGAATTGAAAAACAGCAAGATAACCTTATGAATGTAATGTGCTGTTAGTGGCTGATAGTGGCCAATTCGAAGAAATGTTTGTTAAGGCCACTTTTTAAGGTCCCTATCACAAGCGTCTGGTGAGCCCTTATCGGTATCCGTGATTAGCCTGTGTCGAAATTGCTCAGTTATTAGAAAAATAAACATGGACAATGGGGTGAATCATGGTTAATCAAAGCGTGTTTTTCAAGGCATCAGATTTTAAGAAATTTATGGAGCGAAATCACCTTCATGAAAAGGGTGGCCTATGACGGTGTCAAATTTTTGAGACATAATTCATGTTTTACAGGAACTACCTCCACTGCAAGGGGAACAGAAAGCGAAGCCGTTCTCATGTTGCCGTCACAGGCATATCTATGAAGATGTAAGACATCAGGATTACCTTCTACGAAGTCATGGAAGTAAATCTGCGGTCAATTATGAATCGCTGAGCACTTTCCAGCTTTTTTTTTGTAATTTGGCAAAAATGCTCATATACAGGCAGACTTGGTAGATTATGGAATGCCGCTCTTCATTCACCACCAGTTTTCGACAATGAGCTGGAATTTCCGTGAGGTGCTCATAAAAATGGTCACCTGGCTAAGACCTTTTCGCCTTCTTCTCGATTCTTACTACTTCTAGGTGCTATTCACGATGTTAGGTGCGGTGTACTGCTGTCTCCTATGGTAGATATGTTTTAATATGGCATAAAAGACAGCATTAAAGGCACCAGTAAGGGTAAGGGAAAACTGAGATCCGGGAGTAGATGCTCTCTGAAACGAACCTTCTTGTTCAGAAGAGCTCACATGTGATGAAAATCGTATTAAAAAAAAGCGGCTGGGGTCTTATGACGACTCTGCAGCACGGCATGTCGTTATGCGGTTACACGGCCGGGCGAGCCGCCGTGGAGGGGCGGGACAACAATCGCGGCCGGCTGGTTCAGACTTTGGCCTGTCTTCAGTCCACTCCGGCTAGAGACGCAGAGGACGAGAGAGGGAAGAGAAATTTTCGGGTTCCTATTTCTTGGTTTTTTTTTTCGCCGTTTTATGTCGTTCTTCTTCTACTGTCATACTGCTGAGCACCTCTACTTTCGTAATCCCCCAATTTGTCAAATTTACCTACCGGTGTCTTTAAAGGAGTTGTGGTTATCGAGAAATCCTAGGACAAGTCACTCACATGGAAACTAGGGGCCTAAGAAGCCAATTTATGGCGAATTCCCTGTCGAAAAGAGCGCCCCGAGCTGTAGAAACGACGTGACGGTTGCCAACTTTGGGCCCTCGCCTCCAGGCGACGTAATTCTTGATTGGCCACGTTGAGGGAGGGGGGCTTTAGTCAGGATTGACCTTCCACTGCTCCTGCCTCGCACCTTCCCTAATTACTTCGCACCTCTCTGAATGCGCCTAAGGGATGACCTCCCTAATTGACTTCGCAAGTCAACATTTACAGCGCAAGGAACAGAAAGCGTGGATTTTGGTTGGAACAAAGAGAGATTTGCAGAATTAATTGAAATTATTAGGTTGTAAGTTCAGAAATGAGAATGAGTTGCTCGAATTTTCAGTTGATCAAATCGCTTTAACTGAAACGGCAGAAAGCGATGGGAGCCCATACTTGCAGGGGATGTCCAAAAGTATTGGCCCTCAACACGCAACCTTGGTTGACCACCTCAAGTGGCCTTGATTTGGAAAATCCCGAAAAATGGGTGTCGCGGGACCCCTAAGAGCAACTATGCACATGCGCATTTTCCACGAATCATCTTCTAGTAATTGAAGCAGTGGCAGGTTTAAGTCCTTACTCGTCCATCATATTCAGCAGATCTAGCGCTTACTATGCCCCACTTTCCCAAACATCTGGACAGCTTCTTCAGCAGCAGTGTGTTCAGAAAGAATGGTGATTTAAAGTCGATTTTTTTTATTTCGCGCTATATAAATCATCAGCCCATCATCATAATGAGATATGCAAATATCCATGGTATCGCCAAAAGTGTAGCGAACCAAATGGTGCTTATTCTGTGAGAAGTGATGCAGTCTGAGCCGAATTATTATCTCCCGAAGTTTAAATTGCGAAAACCGGCCAAAACTTTCTTTACAACCTAATAATAAGAATCCATGAAAGTAAGAGAGATAAAGTAAAATGTGAAACATGGAACAATGGGTCTGAAATGAAAAAGAACTAACTGAGCAATACATGAGAAGTAATTCTGGTAGTTTTCTGATTTTCTGATCTCTGAGTCCAAAAACGTTCGTGAGAAACAAGACAATCTATCTACGCCTTTCAATCCTTATATTACTAACTTATTTATAACTTCGAAATTCTCTTTTTTTTCTGCTTCACAATGATTCCATTCAATTCTACTTATTCCATCGAGCTGATGCAATAAAAATCTTGATTAGTTACGTAGTTGATGAATCGATGAAGACAGATCGGCCAATTAATCGAGGTCATACCTTAGGCGCATTCGGAGAGGTGCGAAGTGATT
Source organism: Trichostrongylus colubriformis (assembly GCA_963978905.1). NCBI lineage: Eukaryota > Metazoa > Nematoda > Chromadorea > Rhabditida > Trichostrongylidae > Trichostrongylus > Trichostrongylus colubriformis. The sequence goes on along the minus strand of OZ022256.1, from coordinate 56,425,273 downwards.
AGGGAAGGTGCGAGGCAGGAGTCGTGGGAGGTCAATCCTGACTAAAGACCCCCTCCCCCACGTTGAGGGTTGTCAAAGAGATGGGACATGGTTGGATATATCGCTTTCTCAATTTCACCGGTAAGCTCACTCCAGAAAATAGTAGATGCTGTCGTATTTCCGAAAATCCCTTCGTGTTTTCGACTTGGCAATATGCCAAAGGAAAATTCGTTCAGACTACCCGCTCTTGACAGAAAGGCATCCGAGTAGAGAATGAACTGTGGGAAGAGGTCCTATTTCTAGGGTCTCAGGGCATTTCTCTCCGTTTTTTCTTCACTGTCGTATTACTGAGTACCTCGACTTTCGCATTCACTGAATTTTTCATAATTTGACCGGAACTCCTCTATGGCTGCCTTATGAAACAATAAAGGTAGAATTGACGTCCTCTGACTTGATGAAATCCAGAGAACGTGTCTAAGAGGTTGTGCCATGACATGGGCGTGCCAGAGCAATCTAACTAGGTCACGCCGAAGTCCGTTCTAAGTGCCTCTCTCCGCGACTGCAGCCTTTTCGCGTCAACTGAGCTAGTTGGACAGTCCTGACACACATTCCATAAATTATATGATCATATTGTTGAACTGATTAGTACTCTGTGTTTCAAACTTTCAACAGTTTTGATGAAATTTTTATTTTGACGTGCATGCAGTATAATATATACCACAGAGTTATAGCCGATCTACTGACTAAATTTTTAATTTTAGCGTTTGCAAATTCTGGATTGTACTTTAAAGACACCAGTGGGGGTAAATTAGGCAAATTGGGTAATTACGAAAGTAGAAGTGCTAAGCAATATAACAGTAGAGAAAGAACGATATAAAACGGTGAAAAAACTGAGAACTAGGAACCCAAAAATCTCCTTTCTCTCTCTCGTCCTCTGCGTCTCTAGCCGGAGTGGGCTGAAGACAGCCAGAGTCTGAACCAGCCGGCCGCGGTTGTTGTCCCGCCCCTCCACGGCGATTCCCCCGGCCGCATAATTGCATAACGACATGCCGTGCTGCGGGGTCGTCATAAGACCCCAAGCCGCTTTTTTAATGCGATTTTCAACACATGTGACCTCTACTGAAGTAGAGGGTTTCTTTCAGGGAACATCTACTCCCAGATTTCAGCTTTCCCTTACCCCTACTGGTGCCTTTAAGTATCATCTATTAAGTGTTATCACGATTATTCACGATATCACGAGCATTTATCAAACAAAATCAATCGACTAGTCAATTGATTGTTGAGTGTGAATTGAATGCGTTGCTGTTTCGTCTCGTTTATTCACTTTACAGTAGTTCTTGACGGTAGTTGATCTGCTTTTGAAATGATTTCTATGTGCTGGCGCAAAGTTTTGTTGAGTAATAGTTGTAGCCATACCGCCATTGTTGCCATGATCACTTTCATAGAACCTGAATATAGTATATAGTTGCAAGAACTCTTCAATCGCATTTTTAATAAAGCATAGTTACTTTTGAATGGTCATACACTATCGGAGAAAAGTTAAGGACTGTGGAATGAGCAACATAAGGCGTCAAGACAAAAGGCGCTGAGCCTTCCATTCCCTGGTTTCATCAATCAATAAGGCCTTGAATGCCTAAACCGCACATCAGCTTAGCCCACAACTCATTACAATATGCCATGATATGCCACTACCACCCTGAATGGAGGTAGAATGCATAGCGCAGTTGGGAAATGAAAAGGATATATTAATGAGAGGAGCAGTCCTTTTCCGCCCAAATAAGCTTAGTCAGAGGAGAGGTGTTATAGTGGAATCAGGTGTCGCCCCCATCAGCATGGCCGAGACCAATTCGTGGAACAGCTGTCGTCTAGGCCCACCATCTCGTTGAACCTCTCATGATCGGAGTATTGGTACCAGGTTTGTCTGATTGTAAGAGGATAAAACACTGAATTTTACATCGACAGGCCTAGGGACCTGAGGGGTCGGAAAAAGGAAGATCATGGGAAAAAATAATCGTTCAAAGTTAAATGCGATAATCGGTAGAGAAACCCGTAATCGGAAGCGCGACGTTGTGAACTGTATTCGCATTTCCAGCGCAACTCTTTGAACTGCAACATCACCTTTCCGAGTTGCTCGCTACGACCACGGTCATACTAACAAGGGAAGGATGGTAAGTCGAAGTGGCCATTTGAAATGGGTTTTATACCAATGATAGGGCTCGGGATGCAATTCACCAGTTTGCATTTCATATCTGCTGTGCGCCTCTGGGAGCAGAGTTACAAGCGTTGAAAGAGAAGCAACTCAGCACGTATGCGATAGGCAAGTGCAACAGATGTGTGCTTCGATAGCCAAGTGTTTATGTGCTAGGACTCAAGTTCGAGTTGTCTGGAGTTCGGATCTTTGCGGAACGTGCCTTTTGCATTGATGGAAATGTACATGATAAAACAGCGAAAATGGATACATTTCCTCAGAAATGCTCTTTCGTAATGAGATCAAGCTCTCAGAGCATGTAATTCCTTGTTTGTAACGTTCGGGAAGCAATTTGGTAAAAATGCAAAGAGACGCGTTCAACGAGGATCGGAACCCGTGACCCGTTGAACTTGATTCCTGGCATATAACCACTTGGCTACCACAGCACACAAGTGCTTCACTTGCCCATCGCATACGTGCTGAGTTGCTTCTCTTTCAACGCTTGTAACTCTGCTCCCAAAGACGCACATCAGATATGAAATGCAGATTGGTGAATGGCATCCCGAGCCCTATCATTGGTATAACCCCCATTTCAAACAGCCACTTCGACTTACCATCCTTCCCTTGTCAGCACCGGCGGAGCGTGGCTGCGTTCACACACAGGCTTCGAGGCAAGGTAGCACGTGGCAGGTGCAGAGACAGGGTGGCATAGGCAGAGACGCAGAAACACGCAACCACACCCTGTTGTCGGCACCGCGGAGTATGAACACGACCTGAAGGGGATGTCATCTGCTGTCTCGTAGGGTGTATTTCAGTCATTCGTGATGATAGGAAATAACTGAAACAGGAAAGGGCAGCAATAAAGTGAAACAATGAATGGGCGAATAAGCGAAAGGGTGAGAAAAAAGGTGTTCGCGGTACTAAAAAATCTATTGAATTCCCCTCAATGTCTTAGAAAGGTGTCATGTGTGCAATGTCTGCAACTTAACTAACTGCAAGCGTTACAGTATGTCTTACCGTAGGCCAATGATGACACCTTCCGGTGTCTTTAAGTTATCGTACATATGGGCTAAATCGCATTCAATTCCACTAAACTTCTGAATGAAGAAGCATGTATTTCGCGTTCTAAAACGGATTGAACAACACAATATTCTTCACTTTCATTCTTTGATCTGGAGATTCGTGACAGAATAATAAACTGTGTGAATAGGTGTAATTGTTTAATGTTAGCTTGTGACACATTTTTTGAATTTGTTAAATCTGAATCCTGTGAAATACTTGGTTGAGGAATAAGTTTTCGCGGTTTTTTCAACTCCGTTTTTCACATTATTCTCTTCATCTTTCGACACATCTTATACATGCTGCCGAAAGAGCCTTTTTCGCTCTACAAGATAATACCACTCCTCTTTTGTACTCCCTCATATTTTATCATTTATAAGTTTCCACCTTTTGTTCGAACTAATTTTTGCCATTTTTTAGATCAAGAAATCGAGCATTGTCACATGGTGACTCATGGTGTCGAAACAATGTGAAAAACCGGGTTAAGAACCGCGCGGATTTATTCCTCAACCGAATAGAGTTGTAGTGCTCACCATAATGCAACTATGAAGTGCAGTAACGCTTCATTTCCAGCCGCTGGAAGTGTCGTTAAAATAACAGACCCTACAAAATTAGGCACAAAACCAACGCTAGACACTAGCGCACAGACCAGCAAGCGTCGTTCAATGATCTGAAACGACACTGAAACTCGAGCAGAGGTGTTCAATATTTCGATGAAATCGAATGTAACGAGCTCTCTACCGCTTTTCCTGTGGTCACACGACATTTTATGAAGGAACATGTGTAACATATCGAACATAATACAATAGTTGCCACACCTCTGGCACAAGCCAAAAAACCAGAAATCTCATGGCCTTCGAATATTTCAAAGTGGTTTCAGGAGGTTTTCCCTGGAAACTGTGGGAATAAAAGCATGTTATCCTGTTATTGCTTTTTACAGCTTTGGAAGTGCTAAAAAGTGAGAAAATGTCTTTATAACGGAAAATTTTGTTTCCCTTGCGGTCTTGAAAATTAGCACAATGGGTTTCAACGAATTTGGAGTGACAAAGTTGTTACCAAAGTGACGAAAATGAGGTCATATTCGCATTCCGAATCCACAAGTACAAGTTTTCAGCATTTGATGTGCTGAATTAGTGGTACAATTTTTCGTGGCATTTTTGTAGAAAGAAGAGTCAGCTATGAAAACTAGCTCAATAAAACCTTATGTGATCCATTTCGAAGCTGCGCACTAGCAAGGTACTATTACCGTGGACAACAAAATCAATGGAATATCCATGTAAATAGTTAAGTGGCAATGGATGTATGATGAAAATTGCCCAAAGAATAAAAAAGCTTGTAAAACGGCTTTTTTGCTCCATATCTGCAAATTGGAACTTGAAAAATTCATTCTTATAGTTTAAATGTTGTATTTTGTTGAAACAAGGTGTTGCGACTTTTCTCAACAACCTGAAAAAGACGAAGATTGTCTAAAAAAGGCAAAAAAACTTGACTTCGTAAAATTTTCGGAATGTTTCATAAGTGAACGCATTCTTGTATCGTACTATATCAATGCCAGCACACTAACGGGAGTTACAGCTGCATTGCCAATGCACTTTGATGCTGTACCATCAACGTGATTGATGCATTATTCCTGCTATTGAATTTCTGTGCGCTCTTAGAACGAGAAAGAAATTCCTCCATCAAACCTGGCGAATATACGGTGCAATGTTCTTTGGCTAGGTCACATTCCCACAGTTATGCCGCCCTCCCCCCAAAATGTGTCCTCTGTGCAATCCCCCCTCTTACTTCTGTAAAAAGTTCGGATAAATCAGACTTAACAGGAAGCAAATGCTTGCACAGGCTATGTACGGCCTCTTCTATTATGACTCAGATTATGGAAACCAGTCCATTTGTCCTTTGGTTTCCCTAATGATTGCGTACTTCTTTGATGCGGGTATCCAGTCGAGGAAAGTTTTGGAAAATTTTGAGCAGTTTTACTTCGAATGGTCATGACCTCCTTCAAACATAAAGGAATCGTCCACGGAAAAAAAGCTTCTTTGTTACCTATATATTTACTGTTATTTTCAGCTTTCCATTACCTGTTAGGTCGTAAGGAAAGTTTTGGCCGGTTTTCGCAATTTCAACTTTGGAAGACCATAACTCGACTCAGACTGCATATTTTCTCAAACTGCTAGCACCATTCGATTCCCTACATTTTTGGCAACATTACGCATACTTGCATATCTCATTTTGATGAAGGACTGACGATTCATTTAGCGCGAAAGCAAAAAAGTCGACTCCAAATCACTATTGTTTCTGAATACACTGCTATTGAAGGAGCTGTCCAGATGTTTGGGAAAGTGTGGCTCAGTTAGCGCTAAATCAAATGAATATGATGGACGAGTAAGGGCTTCAGCTTGCAACTGCTTCAGTTGCTAAAAAGCAATTTGTGAAAAATGCGCTCGCTCATAGCTGCTCCGAGGGGTCGCGCGGCACCCATTTTTTGGGTTTTTTTTTAAAAATCGAGGCTACTTGAGGTGGTCAACTAAAATTGTTTGTTGAGGGCCAATACTTGTGGATTTCCCCTGCAAGTACGGACGCTCATCGCTTTTTGCCGTTTTAGTTGAAGCGATTTGATCAATTGAAAATCCAAGCAGCTCGTTCTCATTTCTGCACTTCCGAAGCCCTGGACAAAGTGTTCCATACAATGCTTCACCCCTCCTCTTGCAGTGTTCATATTTGTGGTTGCCTTTGCTGTTACTCGATTGAACAAGAACTCATGAGTGAGGTCAACCAAAAAGTGCCATTGTCGCAGTACTTTAAAACTTTCCTAATAATTCGAAAGCCTTGTGGCATTCTAAGAGAAGCATAAATCCAGAAAGAGCACTATTTTGTCTATCTAAGGAGCACGACATGTAATTCAATTCATGTTGACGCGCTTTGAAATCTGAGTTTTTCTTGTGAACGCGCAAAAGCGACCAGAACTTTCCTTACAACCTAATAGTATCTGACTACATTATTTCAACGGCTGCCCTGTATTCAAACTAATAAACCGTTTACCTTTTCATAGCTATATGGCCTGTAGAATGCAGTCACCCGATTCAGAGCAATAAGTGTATGGCCACAGTTGATGAGCGAACCCGAAATCACGATGTTGGCATATGAAATCACCGCAAAACTGTGCATTTCATTCAGTGGTAAGTCGAAATAATTAAAATTCCCGGTTTTTCGATCAGTTCAATAGTGAAGAATGAATAAAGGTCAGCACAGGCTTGTAATAAAAAAATTGTATAATAACATGATTGAAATTGTCGTTTGTCAAGGCCACTTTGACGCCTCCATACTAAAAGTTTGGTAATCAAATACAAGTACATAGCCATCGAGATCCAACCATAAATCGAAAACACTATCTGCCCTGTAGGAACTGCGGCCAATCTGTCGCTGAATATCACTCAAATTTCAGGTGCTCAAGTTTTTCCATATAGTTAGTTCTTCATAAGAAATGAGCTCTAGAAGAAATGACAAACCATCCAAAGTTTGAACACGATCAACAAACCATAAACAAGACTGGTTGTCAACAAATAGCATTAGAATTAACAATTACTTTTTCATTTGTATAACGGAGGGATGAAAAATAATGAAAGGGGTGCTGAGTAATCCCTCCTTGGGGTGCGCCACACATCCTACATTCTCTCAGCTTAGTGGCATTTCACGGATGTCCCTTCATCTACCATAATTTGAGTGGACCAGCCGATCAAGAGTCGATGCTTTTGTCTACTCTTACAAGTCCGGTACCTACTAAATGATCCACAAGGGATGGGAGGTTCAGGGTATATTGGCGAAGGCGGTAGGGTTTGTTCCCCGATCCATGCAAGTGGAATCATCTCTCTTACGAGATGAGTCACGAATTTGATAAGTGTTCGAAATTGTAGGCCACATAGAAATACCCATCAGGCTATCACTTCTACTTATAGCGACATATAGAGCTCACATAAAGTTTGAACCTTTGAAATTTTTGGTGGCCATGTCACTAATTAAAAAGAATAGGAGTGCACAGTAACCATCAAAAATTGGGGTGTGATAAAGGACGAAAAATACAGGAAAAATTACTAAGATACCCGAGCTTGTTTTTTTTAGCTAAAGCAAAGGTTTACCTCAACTCAGAATAGGATCTCCATACAGCTCTATAACGTTTTTTTCTATAATTTCATAAACACTGCTGCGTGTTTTAAAACAGTTTTGAATGAAGTAAAACGTCGGACGGTAAGAGTAAGCAAGCGAAGATTCATGATTCATTTTCTATAATTTCATAAACACTGCTGCGTGTTTTAAAACAGTTTTGAATGAAGTAAAACGTCGGACGGTAAGAGTAAGCAAGCGAAGACAATGTTTTCTAGAATACTTCTCAGTCGGTAAATTTAATAAATGACTCCTTTTGACTTGTTTACTGTGATTATTCTTGCACGAAACCTTCAATTACTCAAGTAAACCACTCCAGAAAAACACAGAGTCAAAGGAATTACCACACAAAACAAAACAAAATCCCATAAAGTCTCATCTGGTGCTCATCGAACGTATTCACTCTGATAAAAGTCCAGCATGATTGCAGTAGTGCTGGACCCCTAAATTCAAATGCCGGATATGACAGTACAGCTGCTAAACCCCGCCCTAGCTCTGTGATTGGTCGGCTGATTTCTGTGATTGGCTGACTCCACCCTTGGGCGGAGCGAGGGCGGGGTCGCAGTACTACTGGTCCACTGCTGACTTTGCAGAGGTGCTGAAGTGTGCTGTCAAAAGGCGGTGCTTATAATCGTCGACCAATCACGAGCGAGCTGCTCGTCTCTGATTGGTCAGACACGCCCAACGGCTCTGTTACAGCTAAGGTTACTAACGACATGTGCTGCCAAATAAGGAGGATTGTAGCGGGGGCAGGTATGTTGCTGGCGATCGTGGCGGGACCAGTGAGGGTCCTCTAGCGATTTTCACAGTTCGACGGTAAATTGGCGCGAACAATTAATTTGCTGTGACGTCACAACTTGCGCGACTACTGCTCAATGTGTGCGCCGCGGCTCGGCCAGCGATGAAAGTTGGGTCCCGCCAGGATTTTTACAGAATGTCGTGCACTTTTACAAACTTGTGACGTCACAACTAGCGCGACTACTGCTCTCTGCTGCCCGCCGCGGCTTAGCCGGCCATTGTTGTGGATTATATTTGGGTCCCGCCAGGATTTGCACTTTCATTTTGCCACGTGGCATCGATCGGAATAAGGAGATGAACTTTTCGTTTCCGTTTTTTTTTTGAGTGTTTCGCTTTAATTGACCCAAACTGGGTTTTGTTTGTGATTTTCTTGAGTGTTTCGCTTTGATTGACCCAAACTGAACTCGGTGCCTAAGGTAATTGGGGAGGAGGGAGGAGGGAGGGGGGAGGGAATCTACAACACGAAAAAGTGCAATGCTAGTGTTCCTTAGTCGACTAGTCCTTAATGCGACCGTTTCAGTCTAGCGTTGCGCGGAAACAAGTTGCAGGTCGCACTGTTTTTTTGACTTCTTTATGTTGCATTCGGCTGTAAGTGTGATATGGTGTTAATGTTTTTGAATCTGCTTGATGTGTTTCTTTACTCATGCTACAGGATGTTCTTTATATGTCGTCATGGACTGTAATTCTGCCTGATATGGTGTTGTTGTTTCGGATATATGCTTCTTTTACTCATGGTACAGGAAGCATATATGGGTGAGATAATATATAGATGTAAACCTATTATATTGTCGCTACTGAAGTGCTTCGGGTCAGTGAAACAATATCCTTGTGGAAGAAGGGGTTTGTTGCGTGAAAAGTGGTGGTTCACTCGCCTAGGGTTCGTGTGCCTTCTTCCCCCTCCTAGACTTAGGCTAGGAGTCACATCTCCTGGCTTGAATAGCTTTATCTATCTTACAGAGGATGGAACAGTTTTTCTTTCAAATCACATGTAAATTCCCTGTGTGTGTGACTTGAGAAATTGCTTTCGTGCTAATTTTAAGGGACTCATTTTCGTGTTGTAGTTCCACACTTGGCCCCTCCGCAGTTGATAGTACTTCGTACACTTTGATTTTGATGCATCCCTTCATCTGAGCAAGCCGCAGTTGATGAATGTGAAGAATCTGGTTTTTTGGTTCTTTTTTTCCTGCTAAGGCCTAGGTAAATATAGCGCCGACGGCCGAGCAGCTTTCCCCATGCCAACTACATCAAGGCTAGTGATTGTCGTATAAGAATGTCAAATAATACCACTTGAAGCTTTAATGTCGAAAAGTGATGTTTTTGGTGCAATATAAAAGGGACCTTATGTCATACTTCAGTAATTCAGTAATTTCGCCATCAAAACACATCTGTTCCCTTTTTCGTTGTCGCTTTTCGGTAGCGAGTTAATCATTCACTTCGCTTATTCTGCACTCGGAAGGGAGAGGTCATGTAGAATCGTCAAGTTCTTAGAAAGCATCTCTCAACCTCTTTCTTGCTACAAATGGAAATTTGTTGAGGGCAAAGGTCGAAGGGAAACTACATTCCATAACTGCTTTTTTAACAGCGCCTCTCAATGCGAGCCTCAGTCCTTAGAATCTTTCACTACTGTGAAATGTCCCGTACCACTATGGTGTATGGTGAAGTGAGCACTCTATCTGTCCTTATACGATGCTGTTTAATGTCTGCACCTGCACTGGAAGAGTGCAAAAAGTATCAAAATTTTGTTGTGTCCTTGTTGTTTTTTGAGAAATGGCTAAAACCGTCATTTATAAAATCGCTTCGAAAGAATCTAATGATCGTTTTGGTTCCCATAAAATATGATGAAACGGACGAATTGATCGCAGCTCTTTATCCGCTCTAAAAGCCATCAACTGGCCATTTTACGTTTAAGTGCTCGTTTTCAATTACGACATTCCTTTGGTAGTCTGGTACTATCCTCTTTCCTCACCCTTTCATGTTTCCGCAGTGAAAAGTTAAGTTTGTTTTTTTCGTGTTGTACATTTACCCGACACTAATTGTTGCACTCTAGAGTCAACTTATTAGGCGTCGGGCTACGGTAGTTGGGGAAGTACGCATCATCCGCTTTAAAAGCTATCAACTGCGGCCATGTTAAGTTTAAGGGCTCGTTTTTAATTACGACAGCCGTTTAGTTTGGTACTATACTCTTTCCTCACCATTCAGCTCATGTTATTCGCGATAAAAAGTTGAGGTTGTTTTTTTGTGTTGCATATTTAGCCGACAGTCCGAATGTTGCTCTCGAGGGTTCTAACATAGTGGGGGGGGGCACTCATTTTCGCGCTGTCGCCCTCACCCGAGACCGTTCTGCAGTCATCAGTCAGTATCTATGCTCAAAAGTATATTTCCACCTAAGCCTTATTTTCAGAGGGTAGGGGATTCCCTTTGAAGTAAGGCTTAGGCTAATAAAAACCGACATAAATATTGCCGGGCACCGATCACAGTGCATTGCCCCCTCCCCCATTACATAAGCACCCTCTCCAGGGCCAATTTATCAGGCGTCGGGTTACGGTAGTTGAGGATGTATGCATCATCCGCTCTTATAAGCTGTCAACTGCGGCCATGATACGATACGAAATACTCGTTTTTATTCACGAATGCAATGCTCGTTTTCAAGTGCCACAGCCTTTTTTGGTAGTGTGATACCATCCTTTTTTCTCATCGTTAGCTCATATTGTTATCTGCAATCAAAAAGTGATTTTTTCGTGCCGCTCGAAAAGCTGAAAAGCTGTCTACTGTGGCCATGTTATGATACGAAATGCTCGTCTTCAACTGCGATAGCCCTTTGTTAGTCTGATACTATCCTTTTTCACAGCGTTACCTCATGCTCTCTGCAATGAAATTAAGGTTTTTTCGGGTTGTAGATTTAGCTAGATTTACCCGACAAAACGAATGTTGCACTCTGCAGTCAATTTGTTAGGCGCCGGGTTACGGTAGTTCGGGAAGTATGCATCACTCCCTGAAAGCTTGAAAGCTGTCAAAGGCGGCCATGTTACGAAATACTTGTTTTGTTTTCAATTGTGAATGCAATGCTCGTTTTCGAGTGCCACAGCCTTTTTTGGATACCATCCTTTTTTCTCATCTCAAATTGTATCTGCAATCAAAAGGTATAGCTTCGTTTTCTTTTCGTGCGGCTCTAAAAGCTGTCTGCTGTGGCCATGTTATGATACGAAATGCTTTGTTCTCAACTACGGCAGCCCTAGTCTGATACTATCCTCTTTTCTCATCGTTACCTCATGTTTTCCGCAATGAGGTGGTTTTTTTGTGTTGCAGATTTTGCTAGATTTACCCGATAGTCCAAATGTTGCACTCTTGGAGTCAATTTATTAGGCGTCGGGTTACGGTAATTGGGGAGGTACGCATCACCCGCTCTAAAAGCTGTCGGCTGCGGCCATGTTACGAAATACTTGTTTTGAAAAACTTGTTTTCAAAAACGAGTACTAGTTTTCATTGTTTTCGAAAACGAGTACTCGTTTTCAATTGCGACAGCTTTTTGGTAGCTTATACTATCCTTTTTTCTCATAGTTACCTCATGTTGTTATCTGCCATCAAAAGGTGAGGTTGTTTTTTCGTTCCGTTCTGAAAGCTGAAAAGCTGTCTACTGTGGCCGTGATGTTACGTTACGAAATGCTCGTCTTCAATTGCGACAGCCCTTTTGGTATTCGGTGATCTGATACTATTCTAATCCTATTATCCTCTTTCTCACCGTCGGCTCATGCTATGTACAATGAAAAATTGAGGTTCTTTTTTTCGTGTTGTAGATTTACCCGACAAACCTAATGTAGCACAATTTATTATAGGCGCCCGTCAGGTTACGGTAGTTGGGGAAGTATACATCATCCTCTCTGAAAGCTGTCAACTGCGTCCATGTTACGTTTAAATGCTCGCTTTCAATAACGACAGCCTAGCCTTTTGGTAGCTGATACTATTCTTTTTCTAATCGTTAGCGTTAGCTCATGTTGTGTTGTTATCTGCAATCAAAAGGTAGGTCGTTTTTTTCGTGCGGCTCTGAGAGCTGTCTACTGTGGCCATGTTATGATACGAAATGCTCGTTTTCAACTACGGCAGCCCTTTGGTAGCCTAATACTATCCTATCCTTTTTTCTCATCGTTACCTCATGTTGTTATCTGCCATCAAAAGGTGAGGTTGTTTTTTCGTGGCGTTCTAAAAGCTGAAAAGCTGTCTACTGTGGCCGTGATGTTACGTTACGAAATGCTTGTTTTCAATTGCGACAGCCTTTTTTTTTTGATGGTATGATGCTATACTTTTTCCTCATCGTTAGCTCATGTTTTCTGCAATCAAATAGTGAGGTTGTTTTTTCCGTGCTGTAGATTTGGCTTGATTTACCCGACAGTCCTATTGTTGCGCTCGAGGGCTGACTACAGTATCCAAAATGAATCTGTTGATGTTGATGCGGGGGTGCGCATTTTGTGCCGAAATGAGGTAGAAACGTATTCATCTCTCACATGTAGCGAAATCTCAGACTCCATTCATTCACAGCCATTCGCAGTTTGCAGTTGGTAGACGGCTCCTTTGTGATTGTTGTTTTCTGGAGAATAAATGCCTAGCCGATTTGTATATCACTTATATCATTCCGGTTTTGTAGCCGCAAGTACTTCATTTTATCCCACCATTTTAGTTAGTTGTGATGGCGCTAATGTTAAAGAAGTTGATTTAATTGTGACAGAAGAGGGCGTAGGTGTAGCATCCTCCTATCATGAGCCGCAGACGACTGGTCGAAAGTTCTTCGAGCTCTTGCGACCACACAGAGGAACCCACCGTATCAGAGGAGCCGCCGAGGAAGGTGCCAAAGCCGTTGAGAAGAAGTCGGTCCTTGAGAATTATGGCTGGTGGGAATGTTGAACATTTTCTCGATGATGGGGTAACTCTCTGTGGCCAGTACATTCTATCGTTTGTAGAACCAGTGAGAGACTTGGCTCAACAGCTGGTTGAGCTGAATCCGGGAGAGAACGACGGGGAGGAAGGGGAGGAAAATGACATGCGCGAAGAAGGCATTGGTGAGCCCGTAGAGGAGGAGTCCGCAGAAGAGATTCGAGGCGAAGTTATTGTCCGCCAAAATGACGCAAGGATTTCGTGTTCCCATTTGTGTGAGTCTCATTCTTTACTCATGTGTGGCTCAGTCTGCTATCATGTCAAGTGTTGCAAACGTTCATTTTTCAGCTCATGAACAAAAATTATTGTATGCTACTATATTTAAATTGCACTTTGGCATTAGCGAAGAAATGGCAAGTTTTTTGGATGATTTTTGCCAGGCCATGACTGATGTGACCCTTCCAGAACCGGTCAGTTAAGCTTTTCTTCGCTTTTTCGTGTAGGATAGGTTAAGATAGGATAGGATTTAGGATTTACATGTTCCGGAGAAATTAGGAAGCAGTGATGTTTCTGATAAATTAGGATAGGATCGTTTAGGATAGGTTAAGATAAGATTTAGGACTCACATATTCTGGAGACACTAGAAAGTAGTGATGTTTCTGATGATTTTATTGACATAGTAGGCAGTGATTTTTTTTACACTGAGCCATCTAAGGACACCACTAGGGGTAGTGACGGAGAAGAGGAAGTAAATATGTAGTGTAGACATGTAAACATGGATGAAATTGAATGAAATCCGAGTTGTGAAATTTCATATATGATTCTTGTGATGATTTCGATTTTCCACAATGCTCTGTGTGCTTTCGGTTTTTTGATGGTGGTGGTGATGATAGCAGCGATGATGATAGGGAAAATAATGGGCCATTAAAATTACCTAGTGGTGTCTTTAGATGGTTTTGTGTTTTTTACATGCTTTTCTTTTTTACTTTTTTTGCATGCTTTTGGTTTTTTTTTCTAATTTTTTGCATGCTTTGCTTTTGATGTTGTTTGATGATGTTTGTTCCCCCGTCCCCCCTCCTCTAACAATAACTAATACACTCTAACAATAACTAATACAGCACTACACACACATACACAGACGCAAATAATAATCTTAGGGATGTATTTAAGATTGGCAAATCTGTGAAGAAGGCAATGTATGAGGCGGAAAGCAGATTCGCTCACAGGAAATCATACTACTGCAACCAGTGCAGCTCACGTTTAGGCGGTGCGAAGGCTGTTTGTGAAAATACCTCATGCCCGTTGCAAGGGTTTGTCCATTGAAGTGTTTAGTGAAGCCGTAGTTATTATCATGCTTTAGCCAGATTGAGTTTAGAGTTGCTCCAAAGCGGTGCAAAATCATGAAGAGAACCACTGTTCACCATCTGGATATTGCGCCGCAGCTGTCGTTGATTCTTGAGAGAGTCCTTCCGAGTATCATAAGCGTTCACAGAGAAATCCACCATGGCCAAGGGGTAGGCACTTGCTCCGGACTACATAACCTTTTTATGCGTATTCCGCAATTAGTTACAGGTAGAACGTGTCGAGCGAAGTGAGACCCATTCGTTTCCTAAGTACCAGCGGCTCATTGAAATGCGGTCGGATTTTGAGGAACGGAAGATCAACATTTTATTGACTATCAATTTTGACGGTGTCAAGTTCAAGAAGCTCTCACGGTGTCACAGTTTCGCTTAAGTCTGGTTGTCTTTCCCCTGTTTATCATAATGCTCACACTAAGGTCCGAAGCCTGGCCCATATACATCCGTCTCGAAGGGCTACCATTCAAGGAGAAGAATAAGTTCGAGAATATTATCATGGCGGGTATCACATTCACACGGAAACCTCTCACGGAGCAACTTCTGGCAGAAATTTTTTCACGGTCTGTGACTTATGTCTCTGTTGGATGTGCTCGATTGTTATAATGAGGAGCAGCTGTCACCTTTCAGTCTTCGGCAAGAACTTATACAGTTGAGGGAGAGTGGAATCCCTGTGGTAAACGAAAACGATGACTGTACGTGGTTATGCACTCCAATACTGGCAAATGGTGTCATTGACTTTGGCGTGGGTTTTACAGCTTTGGCAATGACGGAGGAGATCCCTATAGCATTTAGTGTTGCAGGCCTTGAAAACACTGTACGACTTGCCCCGCTGGCAATCATTGCATGGTTGTCATCTGTGCACTTTCGCGGGTGAAAGGGCTGGTTATCGAATGATTTGGTTTCCCAGGTTCCCCTACCAGGGTGACCGTCGCACATTTACTACTTCTTCTTCTTCTTCGTCTCAAGGCATGAGAGGTTAGCTGTGACTGTTCATGTCTTACCTTCAATCCGAGTACTCAACGGAACAAACACAAGGTATTTCATGTAGGGCGGACGCAAATGATGGATATCTTGTCGTTGAATAATTGCATACCGGATGCTCTACATGTGATTTCGGAAGGGATAACATGTGACCTTTTCAAAGGTGACTCATTTGACTGTTCTTCACTGTTCCCTATGAGAGTGTTAAGCAATTACTTCAGCCATGTTCTCGGTGCACAGCCGCGTGCCCGTAATGAAGATTCGCTCCCAGTGTCTGCCGAGTTTCCACCACATTATTGCTACCACGCGCAACTACACCTACGCTTCTAAGTTCATTCTTGGGATAGAAGATCTCCCTTGTACGACGGGGTCTGAGAAGGATGCTGTAAGTGAAGGATGTTCGAGCATTCTCTAATTTCTTGCTTTACTTTGGCAAATTCTAGCTGTCCTTCGTCGCATTCCCGCTTGCAGCCGCCCTGAATATTTGTGCAGAGCCGGTAGGTGCCGTCGCGGTGCTGGCATACTGGATTGTGGTGCGGGTTCTAGAAAAGAGTGCAGAAATGCTCGTTTCGGATTTCGAAGTGGTGCAAGACTTAGCGAAGTCCATGAAGTTGTTGTGGTACGCCATCGAACCGACTTTGTTCACGTTGAAAGTCCATGTGAGTGCTGTAGTAGTTTCCAAAAAGGTTGCTTTCAAGTGTA
The DNA here is from genome assembly GCA_963978905.1 of Trichostrongylus colubriformis. Classification (NCBI taxonomy): domain Eukaryota; kingdom Metazoa; phylum Nematoda; class Chromadorea; order Rhabditida; family Trichostrongylidae; genus Trichostrongylus; species Trichostrongylus colubriformis. The sequence goes on along the minus strand of OZ022256.1, from coordinate 56,409,184 downwards.
CGATGGTGTACAACAGTTAAATCTGCAGTGCCTCATCGATCATGCAATCCTGGAGGACCTCAGTGACGTGGGATCACCATACCATTGGAGTGCCAGTTCTTTCGAATGCATGCATCGACGGTTACAGCTTCGCATCACCCAATGTACAACGAATGTCGAGGATACTGTTGTTGAGAAGTATGCACAATTCGCAGTCCTTCTATCGTGAATACATTATACACCGCAATTTCTTCGGTTTCTAGTTTTCTACTCTATAAGCATATGGTGGACAGGCTGAACAAGGGAACCCAGTTGGTGAGCAATGTGTTCATGGACCGCTTGCAAGCAAAAGTCAGAGCAGGTGAAACACCCAGGTCAGGTTACATATACTTACTCAGGAAAGACTGGTTGGTTATGGCAATGGTGGTATACTTAACAAATTATCTATCAGACGTTTTACGGGCGATATCATGCTCAACGATGGTTGGTACGTGCCGCGATCATATACGATGTCATTCGAGGATCTGCTGATAGAACATCAGCAACATTTCCTGCCTAGGCGGCACTATACATCATTCAGGTACAGGTAAGAGGTAGATAGGTAGGGGGAATGAAAAGGAAGTTTGAGGCTGTAGGGACTGTTTCAGTTCACGACTGCGTAAAGGAGACAAGATGTACTCATCTGCGGTTTACAATAAAAGGGTGATGGATACGACGCAGGACTACGTATATTTGGAAGTGAACGGCAATGCAGTATTCGGACAAGTCATAGTGTTCGCTTTTGACTCATGGACCAATGAATGCTGTGTACTTCTGCAGGAGATGCGGACCGCCGACCCTTTTGTAGCACTCAGAGAGGCCATAGAAAGAGGACAGCACCCTGTAGCGCCTCGAGCTCTATTCACTTTGAGCAAAATTAGTCGCTTCAACCGCTTCTTTAAAAAAGTCGTAGCCAGAGAATTTCGAATTCATAATGTTTACAATATACTTTCCCCAGCCATAGTAATTGAAACTGGGTCAATCTCTTACGTCTCACGTCTCTAATTCTTATGTCGATGTCTCATAGCCCTATGTCTTGTTTCTCTAAGTTGTCTCACGTTTCTAAGTTGTCAGCTTTGCATTGACTAACACACTAACACATTGGCGACGGTGCATTCTATCTTCTTCATTTTTGGAAGAAATATGGCACCTACTCGGCTTATTTTGATAACGTTCCTACTTGACCATGGGAGAAAGTTCACATTTTCTGATTAGAATACGATCACGAAGTTGCTGTACAGCTCTCAGAGAATGCTGCATTGCGCTCAATCCCAACCTAACCTACTTGTAACCTATTCGGCGGGGACGATTTTTTCGGGAGCACAAAAAGGCCTTACTCTTTGCAGTGAACATTGCTCCGTTGCCAAAGTGTTAATCGTTCTTTAAGAATTGCTTAATAACCCTAATACGTGGTGAACTCATGATACCAATGTATTAATCATGATCGGTCTCAGCCTCATAATCTCACCGTATCCAGATAACCAAGGTCTCTTATGTAAACAATGTATCAGTTGACCTCACAATCTTAACCTCCAAAATGGTGCTATCTGTAACCTCTGATAACCTCTGGCCAGTCGAAGGATTAAAGGGATTTAAATGTGTTCAACTTCTTCGAACGGTAGCAGCCCAGTATCTTTTTTTTTGCTCATTTGTAGTTAGTTTTATTCAGTTCAAAGGGCATAATGAGCCGTTCCGCATCGCCTTCTCATAGCTCAGACCCTGACCATTTTGTTGGTGCCACTGGTGAAGGGTGTAGAACATCTTCCGCTGCTAACGAATTGATAAACCAGCTTCGAGAGTATAGAAGAGCTGTCCACGAGTGCACATCAACATCAATGAGTGGTAGGTCTCAAGAGGAGATTACTGTAGGTGTTCACTGAAGCCCTTACCAATCATCTCCAGACTGCAATAACTCGTCGTTAGAGGACCGACCAGGCTCAAGCTCTACGTCGCTTGTTACTCAAGAAGAGGATGATGAAGCGTCCTTGCCTTCTCCCACCTTATCCCTCTCTCAGCGGTCAGCGTCTGCTAACTCAATGGAATCCCAAGAGCCGCGACAGGAGCCGCAAATTGTCGAATCAGACTGTGTGGTCGCATCGCAAGGTCATCCACACTTTATTGCAATCCTCAGCTCTGATACTGATTCATCGTCGTTGTCCTTTATAGAAAGTGGGCAAGTAGTTGCAGCGGAAGGAGCTGGTCGTGATTCAGATCAGCATGGAAGTCAAAGTGGATCATCAGTTCCGCTATCTTCACTCCGAGGTTCCATTATACAGTCTTCATCGTTAATAGCAGAGACACTTTGAAAATGTAGTTTGTATCGTATTGCAGGGATTGTGCGCGCAGTAACTCAGACAAAGGAGATCTCAGTGGAGCAGTTAGGGGAAGCCCTATCACATTCCCATATTGGCAAAGAGTACAATGTCTGTTCCTTTTATACTTTCGGATTCGCCTTCGTAAACCTTATGGGAAACTTCAGCGTTTCATCCAGTACACGATTCGGGAGTGCCGCATCGACGTTGAAAATGCTAGATCGTTGCAATTGGCCGTTGCGGACGTCCCACAGTCATCAGATTCTGTCGTTCGTGCTCAGCTGGCCGTAATTGCAAGACTGTCAGATGCAGTCGTAGGGATGGCAGCCCTCGTTAGTTACCATGTGCATATACACTGCCTCAAAAAAACTGTCCCTCACTTCGAAATTGCAGATTGACTCCTTGATGACACAGACGAATTCTTTACATGTACGGTGTTCGCGCGTAGAGAGTGCCGTTTCGAAAAATGCGAGCAGTAGATTGCCGGAGGGATCATACCTGAGTGCGAAGAACCTGACTTCACAATGGATAGTGCGAGAGTCTTCCCCATTTAAGGTAGACTTTGCTCGCGTTGAGAGATTTGTAGTACAACAAGGAATGATGTTCTTTTTTTTCATGCAACTAACCTAAATCAATTGATGGCGTACTGGCGACGCGCGTTGCGAGCGCGCCCCGAAGATCACACTTCTCAATGCGTTGATTTCATGAGGCAGTACTTGGTTCAGTTAAGTTTTGAGACCACTTGGACTAGCCACCATTGCCATAACCTTTGATCCAGTACTTATCACTTTAGGCGTGCAATCCTGCACAGGTTATTCAAGACTACACGTACCGAATGTCAGGTAGATACCAAAAAAGCCAAATCTCAAGGATCTTCCAGAGGATATTGCAGACACGTTGATAGGTTGGTTGTGGTGAAAAAGACAGCCATAAAATATCCCTGTTGATAACTAAATTCATCTTTTGGCAGGCTGTTGTCTTGACGGTTTGAAATTGTATGCTTCGGAACTGGATGGTGAGATAGACCACTTGATTGAAAATCCCACTCGGTGAGACAAGGTGATGGCTGGAGATGGTTGCCGTTTCAATAACATATAGCATTTTTAAGCTATTGGCTCACCCTTGGAAACAACGATACGGCAAGGGCTAAAAAGTTTCACCAACTCAGGGGCCTGCGCTTGTGTTGGAGAGCAATTTTGCGAGGCGCCCTAGCGCGTGCAATGTAGGTGTCCCTTTTTGTATAGAAACGTAGAGCAATTTTAAGATATAGTACATAATTCAACATGTAAACATTTCAATGATTCTCGATTGTTTAGGGCTGACATTAGACAATACCTGTTGACAGACGACCGCCTAGTGCCCCGCCCTGTAAGGATTTACTTTGGTGTTTTCAAATGATTCCTCAGGCATATCAAAAACATCTGTTTTAGAAACGACGATGTGTTGATAGTTCCCAAAGTGAGCAAGCGGGACCCTCTGGTCAGTGAACACGGGTCTTCTACGCCCCGGGTCTTCTTTACTGTACTCACAATTTGTATACACTTTTCCACACTCACAATCAGTCACCTCACAGCTTCAATGCCACCTCATCTGATTTGATCGAGACTTTTGTTTGCAATCGCTTGTTCCGCTGGTCCGTTTTTCAAACATTATTAAAACAGAATATCCGTAGTTGGTCCACCTTCGGAGTGCTTCTATGCATTTATCTAGCTCCGCCATTGATCAGCAATCACCAATTGAATCTTCTCGTCGTCGGAATCTTCTTGTTCATTGGTTTTGGATCGCTAGTGAGCATCTGGGCGCAGGTTTTATTCTAGGACGCTGCATACATTCGAGGAGCGTCGGATTAAATTTCAGATGATTTTTTCGAGTTGGAAAACGGATTAGGCGATAGTAGTCATTGTATCTTAGGATATATTAACCATTTTGTACACACAGTACTTTAACAATCCATCCCAGTAATAATTCGATGTACTCCTTGTATAGCGGTTGTATATTATTGTGATGTCGTGAAGTGATGCATGTTGAACTAATTACCGGTATTTGTTAGTACCCGACACTGGTTGAAACTTTTCTCTGGAAACTAATACCACGCAAAACCGAGTTCGCCAGCGTGAACAGCACCCTCAGAAACCTTTGTAGGAGTCCCTATAATCAAAATCCCCCGAAATTGTTATATTTGTCGAAAACGCGCGAAATTCGACACTTTCGCGCAAAACTGAGCTCACCAGCGTGATCAGCGCCCTCGGAAACCTTTGTAGGGGCCCTTATAGTCAAATCCTCGAAACTGGTTTATTTGTCAAAAATTCCTAAAAATCGGTACATTTTTGACGAAAGTCCCTCAAAATTGGTTCTGTTTTGTCGAAAATGCGCGATATTCGACACTTTCGCACAAAAATGAACTCACCAGCGTGATCAGCGCCCTCGGAAACCTTTGTAAGAGTCCCTATAGTCAAAATCCCCCGAAATTGTTATATTTGTCGAAAACACGCGAAATTTGGAACTTTTGCGCAAAACCGAGCTCACCAGCGTGATCAGCACCCTCGAAAACCCCCATATGCAAGTTTCCAGAGAAAAGTAAAATTTTGACCTTTTTCGGGTATGACCAGATGGTCGAAAATCTGATTCCATTGATGTTATTAGGATAAACATCGCACGTTACTGTGCATGAGTATTGGCTGATAATGACATTAGGACATTAGAGTAGTACAGCTGGAAGATTCCAGTAGTGGTGTATACTTTGGTACTGGTGTATGCCTGTGGGTACACAGTAGGGGCGGGATCAGAGGCGGGGTCAGGGGCGGGGCTTAGCAGGGCGAGACCACCAGCGCTAGTGACGGCAGGACAGTGGAGTAGTAAGGTCGCAGGGTACCAGTGGTGCTGTTACTTTACTACTGGTGTATGCTGCAGGAGGGGGGCGGAGCCAGGACGAGGGCGAGAGTTCCAGTACAAACGAAGGCAGCATATATTCTGTAATGCTGATGGCAACATCATGGCACTAGTAACTCTGGCAGCGACTGCTGCGAGCATGGCAGCACGTGCTGCAGCGGCTCCGCCCACTTTAGCAGCAGCACGGCAGTGACCCGAGCGTTGAAGTTGCTCTGCTGCTGCCATGCTGCTGCACCTCTATCAGAGCAGTAAAGTGCAATGTCCAATATTTTACTGGTATTCATTCCCACAAATTTTTGCAGATTAATTGGAATTGCGCAAAATGGTGTACAGTATCCAATGAATAATGTGTTATAATCTTGAAAATCGAAATGGTGAGCCGGGGAGCGATAAATTTTGTTTGTTAGCAATGTGTCATCCTTTTTAGGCAATGAAGCTTACTTAGTGTACAACAATTAACAATCTACACAAGTAAACGGTATATTGTGGAAGATATTGTACTATCATACTGCTCTTCAAAGGACGCCACATAGTAGCGCAGCGATAAAGGAAATCTCGAGTATATACCTTTCGTATACTTCGAAAACGAGAAGAATTTTCTGGTTCGAACTCCCTGTAGAAAAAGTGGAAAATGCGGAATGTGAAAATCGCCATCGGGAAGGACCGAATATCGGTTAGCTCTAAGCTTCGTATATTTCTTACAAATATGATATAATGGCCGCTGTGCTAGTATTGTATGTCCACTGGGCAATTCTCAATGTTTGGGGGTGTGTGTCGTTAGGACAGAAAATCGCGCGTGCGCGCGACAGCGACGATCGCGCACGAGTTGTACAATTCCGATTGGGGCAGCGCATCTGCACAAGAGCTACAGTGCTCCTACACGATGAGATTTTTTGTTGTGCTCGGTTTCTTTTGTTAAGTAATCAGTTTTTTCTCATAGCGAACATAAAGGAAATAGGGAACAAGGTGAAAGTAAACGGCTAAACAAGATTAAGATCAAGAACTTTTACTCATAGATCTGCACACTACAACTCGAAGTATTCAAATAGGTGCTAATATACTTGGGGGAGAACGCATTGTCGCGCTGTCGTCCCTCACTCGAAACCGTTCTACATTCAACGATTCATACACTACACTCATGTATATGCTCATGTATATGCTTACCTAAGCCTTACTTTAAGGAGGTGAGAACTCCCTTCTAAACTGAGACTCAGGCTAAAGCACAACTGCATAAGCGCATGAAATGTTAGGATATAAAGAAAGATATAATAAAGTCATAATACGGATAAACGGCTACTTACACATCGAAGCAGAAGGTTGCCCCAATCAGAATCGGACAACTCGTGCGCGACGCGGCCTCGCAACATTTCCGTCCTACCGACATACACCCAATCGTTGGGTGTTTAAGCATTTTGTTACATTGTCTGTGCCCTCCTCCTTTCACACGACATTTATTTTCGCTTTCTTTCCTGGTCTTGCACGGGTAGGGTGCGAAATGGAGAGGAAATTTATTGTATCTGTTATCGAATGATTACGTAGTAGAAAAAAAATCCACCACGATTTACAGCCAAAGTACGAAAATATGAGGTAGGGATTTATTGTGTAAGAACTCTAGCCACATATTATTGTTTATTAGGCATGTAAATAGCATAAAATAATGTAAATCATCGATGGCATCATCACATGACGACACAACAAACTCGTTCGGGTGGTCGCAGATCGGCCGTATATCGTTTCGTATTCTGTTTCAAGGCTTGGTGAATCTGTTCGAAACGCGTAGGCGCTTTCTCGATATCCGATAAAGTCAGGTCCTGAATGGAAAACCAAAATGTAGGTTATCGTCAAAGGAAATGGGAAGTGCTCACAAAGATGGAGTTTTCCTACCCCACCCTCTTCCCCCCTCCATACTTGTTCATTGCCGACCATCTGCATATTTTCAAGCGAAAAAAGAAAATCGGTCGTGATACATCCTCTCAAAGTTTCGTCAACCCGGATATCGTGGGCAGAGGTAAGAGGAGCAAAGCGGCGGCTGTCCCCTGCTCGGTAGAGGTTTAGTTTTTTGACCGGAATCGTTTTCATTCTCACAGTCGCTCTCAAGCCTTCAGCTTGATCTTGGTTTCCTTCCTTCATCGCGCAATCGAGCACACAACCTCCATCGCTTAGCCCTACAGCTCCCGTGGCCCCACCCATACCGGCGTGGACCAAACTTTGGGATTATGTCTTCTGCCGGATTTTGATTTTTTTTTTGAGTGAAACTTCGCATGTGGCCTTAGTAAGCAGATACAACATAATTATATGAAAGGAAAACTTTAAATTTTCCTGGACAGTTCCTCCATATACTACATCCATAACCACTTGTGAAGACAGAACTTACATCACAGATGTCGAAGGCGTTCACAGTAATGTTCATGCCTTCAAAGCAATCCTCTTCACATGGATCGGATTCGGAGTCGGATATCTGAACGCTAAGCGTGATTGGTTGAAATAGTTAGGGACACATAGGGGTGTAAGGACTAATGGATAAGGAACGGATTAATTTCCAGGGGTCTGAAAGGCTGTGAGCCACTAGGACCCTATGACCGCATGGGGGACGCGACGCGGTAGGCGCAGGCTGGCTACGTTATACTAAATGGCTCACGAAGCGACTACCCTGGAAAGGTCTAGAATTAAGTATAGGATACACTTCTGGACCCACCTAATATGGCGCTTCTAGCTTGCACTGCGTCGCACGTTGGATGCCGCGACTTGAATTTCTGTCCTAATGGTACACACCCGGCGTAGGGGTAATGTGGGTAATGAGAACTCTTGAACTGAATCACCCAAATGAAACTTAGGGGTCTAGGAAGACTATATGTGACGAAATTCCCGATGAGAAAGAGTAAGAGTCGTCTTCCTGAACAGCTACTACTTGTTTTATCCCAGCCCACCCCTTTTTTCGGCCCATATCTGCCCTTTCGAAAATAGACGGCAGGGAGGGGGCCTTATTTCTCGGGTTTGTAACCGTTCACTTCCGTTTTTCCTTCACTGTCGTACTCTAAGCATATCGACATTCCTATTTGATTACCATTCCATATTCGGCCCGAATTACCGTTATCATCTCTGCCTTTGAGAATTCTAATGGATCTGTAACATAGTTCAAAACCAGAACGAAATGACTTCATTCCTGTTTGAAGAGGGCCTCCCGAACAAAAGAGTAGGTGCCTGAGTAGCAGCAAAGAATTATTTTCTGGCTCCACTTCGATCTGAATTCGATTATGTAGAACTCACCATGCAACGGTTCGCGATTTGCGTTCGGACAGAGGAATTCGGTTGATATGTGGCCAACTGAACACGAGGAGCGTCGATCTGAGGATACCCGTATCTCTGCAATTAAGATTTTTCTCATATTGAAATACATCGTGGGACACTGATCCTGTAGAGAACGGCCAGAAGATCGCCTGCAATATCCTTCGACACGTATACAAGTACGTGATTCCCTGCTTTTTGTGATTTCACTGCACTTGTACGCAATATCGATTACACTTTTCATAGAAAATGAAAAAATAAAAGAAAATCTTTGGGAAATCGAGGAACGGAAGTTCAAGTAGGCGAATAGCCCTGATACTTTGCGCGCACTTTATATCTCTAGACTAAATCTGATCAAATCGTCACATTATTATATCGATTGGGCCTAAGTCTACGCGCGTAAAATCGATAAGCATGTGATGAACGCACAGCATCAGAGGCGACGGGAAAAAGATGGTTTGCTTGCAACATAACCATTAACGTACACTGATCTCTGGCCGAAATGAGAGCTCTTTCATTTCAGCTGCAAGACTTCGTTGTGTTGAACCGTCTGAATCGATGAATCGTTGCTCAGCTAGTCGTTTCATTACCATCGACGATGACATGGTGTTACCTGCAACTAGTTATAAGTGATTTTGCCATAAACATTCACTTTCATAATTACGGCATTTTTTTTGAAGATCGGAAGGGTGCAATGAATGGAAATCATTGTGAGTTCAATCCCAGTTGTACGAATAAGTCCCTTCTTCTATACACGTGACGATATTACAAAAAAAATTTCGAGCAAATAAAAGGAAGCATTTGGAGTGACTTAAAAATAGAATAAATTTCATAATACACATGCATGGATGCACTTCAAAATGCAGACATCACTTTCATGCAGACAACAGTAGTCAGACGATTTTTCGATTACTGTACTAGAGACCGACCATCAGTATGTAGTGAAACAACGCACTGGAAGGACTTGTGATACCCTAACGGTTACCGGTACAAGAAAAATTAGCGGAATCGCTTCGTGAGCGATGTACTTCGTTGCAATAAATGATATGATGTCCAGCGTATCGACCAATTTTTCTAACGAAACAAAAATTAACACTAATTGACACATGCCATCCAGTGATGCCTGCTAGTCAGCCCATGAAATGATAATCGTTTCTGTGATGAACTATGGGTCTACTAGTGCGTTAGACAGTGCTCAGAGTTTGCGATCGCGTCTCTGTTTTAGGCATCAGGCGATTAGGCGACTAGAAGAATACAGGCGGAAAGAAAAAATTACATGTTGATCAAGCGACAAAGCGATTAGGTGATAAAGCGATCAAGCGATAAAGCGCTCAAGCGATCTAGCGATCAGGCGATCAGGCGACTAGGCGAACAGGAGGAACATATCAATTACGCGATTGAGCGACGGGGTGATCAGGCGGAAAGGGGAAGATACGCATCTATTGTTTGGATGATACGCCTGATCGCAGAACGTTTGATTGATATGTAAATTTTTGTTTCTCCCTGCTCGCCTGATCGCCTGAATCGCGAACTATGAACATGCCTTAGAATATGAAAACGATTAAAATAAACCATCTTGAAATATTGAGATCACAAGATCTGCAAAAAAAAAACACATAGCAAGCCACTCGCATTAGAATGATTGAGAGCTTTTCCAAGTGATTTCTTGACTACGTTTCAGAAGGCCAATATGACACAGAATATATTCACTATGTACGACCGCAAGCGCGTAAAATCGATATCTATGTTTTGCCGTGTTAATATGCATGTGTAAAAGAAAATATGTAAAAGGGTGTGAAGATGGAAAGCTGGACATATCAAGCATTTGCTGAATCCGAATAAAGGACCTATAACGTCAGTATAAACCAAACATGACGAGAATTACATTTGTGGAATCCATTGGTTGAAGAAGTTTAGAGGGCGTGGTCGACGCACTCCAGCCCTGCAAAGGACGGGACTACACGCCCCATTGGTCTGCTGCCAGCGAATACCCTTCTTTCTGTAACACGTACCAGCCTTTATGTGGTATGAATGGAACCTTGTTATCTTCATAGGCAACTACACATTACTCGTCAAAAGTCTTTAGTTATAAAAAAATATAAGAAGAAAATATAAAAATTAAGGGCCGGTATAAAAAAGCTAGTGCTAATGAGCGAAAATGACGTTCATGGCATGTCCCAAGGATGATTAATTAGTGATGCATGCGTTATTTCTTCCACTCCGGACACTAAAAACGAAATTGCCGCTTTCTATGGAAGTTTGATGGAGGCGTGGCTTTGAAATTAACCTTCAGAAGGATCCAGTACAGAGACAGAGAGTAGATTCAAAATAGAAACACTCACAGAGATTTCTAATAATCGTAAAATCGACGGTTATTATAAAACATACTAAAGCTCTTACTAAGATTTTGATAGGAATTTATGTGGATTCCTTAATAACAGTGGTGAGGTCTGCACTTCGGGTGTCAGCAAAGCGCCTGCTGTCACCCACTCTTAGCGAAGATGCCGTTGAACTTTACGTAACCGAAAGGGCACATGAACGCCACACAAAAAAGTTGGCTTTTTGTTTGAAGCTTTTTTCTGTTATGCCAACAAGGTTGTTGGGAGAATATTTATTAACAGCCTGACCTTTCGACCACAACATCTTCCTCAAAGATATACTTCAAACTAGGTAATTCACGAAGAGAGAAGCTGAAATCTGTTACGAAACCTACCGCAGACCTTTTGGTACTCTTATTATCACAATAGGATCACATTTTTACGTTATTTCACGATGCCCATCTTTACCTGGATTAATGCTCCGGGATAGACCACGTACCCCATACTCTTACGGTTTCACAGACTCATTTGAATACATATGAATTTGAATCTGGGCTACACAAAGAAAGCAGCTAGCAGTCATAATATAAAAACCCCGCGGAGGTACATACTTGGTATATTTGGTATACCTTCCAACTAAATGGTTTCAAGGACAGGTGCATGATAGCAGAGCATTTATACACCGTGTTTTAGACGAGTTATGTGATTACATCTTTTCATGTTTCATATTTACACTCGACGCAAATAGATACTTATTAATGAAATAATACCGAAAGCATAAAAAACAGAGTAGTCGGCTCTGATCTATCTCTTTTGCTCCGAGTTCTACTCAACTTGATTTTCTTTTACAATTTTATTAAACTCTGAATTTAGGTCGCGTTGATACTTTGCGGTGCCGACGGCAGGGCGTGTATGCGTACCTCTGCGTCTTCACCTGTCTCACCCTGTCTCGTTGCCTGCGTCTTCTCCGCACCTCCCTCGTGCCACTCTGCCTCTGGGCCTGTGAACACAGCCACGCCCTGTTGGCGCGAAGTATGGACGCGACCTTAGCCTTCGTCTAAGGGTAAGTGCAAAACGAAAGTCAAAATAGTCCCTTTCTTTCCCCCCACAAATCTTTTTAGCACCGTCTTTTCGCTAATAATTATTAGGTGGATGCAGAATAAATGACCAAAACAGACCACTTTTTTTCAAAACATCATAACTTCGCTCAGACAAAACTTTATTGGTCGAAATGAAAACCATTCGAATCTACACACATAGAAAATCTGCAATCATGATAAAATTTTGGATTGCGAAAATTAATAAAGTCAACGATGGCATTTTCAACCTGCATCACATCGGCAAATTCCTTCAAACGCAGGTTTGCTTCGAGAACCCGGAAAAAGTGGTAATCCGCTGGGGATAGGTTTGACGAATAGGGAGGATGAGGGAGAGTCTCGATGCCTAACTGCATCAGTTTTTGCCGGGTGACTTGCGAAGTGTGAGGTTTTGCGTTGTTTTGCGCAGCCGGCAAAAACTGATGCAGTTAGGCATCGAGACTCTCCCTCACCCCCCTTATTCCCCAGACCTATCCCCAACGGATTACCACTTTTTCCGGGTTCTCGATGCAACCCTGCACAAGAAGAAATTCGCCGATACCATGCACGGTAAAAATGCCATTGTTGACTTCATTAATTCTCGCAGTACAAAATTTCATCATGATGGCATGTTTCTTTACCAGATTGTTGGCAAAATTGTGTAGATTCAAATGATTTTTCTTTCGACAAATAAAGTTGTGTCTGAGCGACGTTATGACCTGTTATGTTTTGGCCATTTATTTTGCATACACCTAATACTTACTTCCTTGGAAGTAGAGTGGCCTTGAATGTGGTTTAGCCCATACGATGACTTGAAGGCGCCCCGTGACAAATGTATGTACACGAACATAGTATCGTGTTATATCTTACCAGACAAGTTCAGCAACAACTAGTGTGTCCACGAAAGACAGGCAGTCTAGTTACTCTGAACGATAATGAATCGGTCAGGGGGAATCCGTGGTCGACGCTAATGAGAGCGGCGCCGTTTCCCTTTGCGCCACCTTCACCTTGGATCATAACCACATTTAATGATTGCTAATGAAACGAGGCAAAACAGCGTGAAGATACATGCAGAAGGGCGATCTACAATGTGCCAAAAGTTTACAGGAAAGCGATCCACAAAAGTTCAATCAAATTATGGGATAGAAAAAGGACTTATAAAAAGTCCAGACATTGTATGTATGTACACATATTAGCCCGATTTGGAATCGAAAATCCGTGCTGCTATAATATACAAAATTCAAGAACAGGATGCTCGTGAACGCCGTCGATTATAGAATTGAAAGGTTCCCTCCATCCCGGTAGCTGATCCGTATCTGCACAAATATGGGAAACCTATTAGCACAATCCTTCTCTATTATGGCTGTCAGGCTGCAGTGGTGAGAACATGGGGAAGGCTAGGAAGATAGAAACCTTGATATCGTTGACCATGACAGGTGGAAAGGAAGATCTGTTTGTTGTTTCCTAAGAGGTTGAAATTCGAAAAAGAACAGTAAAATGCAGAACGCCATCTAAATACCCGTGAAAGCGTTCGAAATATTCACAAATCGACGTGGGGAACGGCACTGACAAGAATTCGAGTGAAAGTATGGCAGTCTATTAACGAGCGATGAAAGTTGTATAGACGATTTCATGCTATCAACGAAAGTGACCGAAGACACCTTGACCTTGACGATGGACGATTGCGTGAGAGTGCACATGCGCATGCGACCGCGGCAGTTGCAATATATGGTCAATGGGCTTTTTAATTGAACAGATGGTTAGACACTCGGCGTGCTGAATAGCCCAGTCCAGCCATGCCATTGTGCTCTCGTACATTTGGAGTCATACAAAGGCAAGAGCTGTTCGGTGGACAATGAACTCTGGTCGTAGGCACTTTTATGAATTTTTCAAAATGACAGAATTTTTTTCAGATTCCACTTCACGCAAACTGCTTCTGGTCTCCCGACCTAGTGGCACATGTTCAGAAGCGTGTGCGGCCGGGAGACCACAAGCAGTTACGTTGAGTGTATTAGTAAAGAATTATTTATTTGTTTTAATTGTGTTAAGTAATTAAATGAACAAATGCAAAATTATACCATTCAAAATAAACACAATATGAAGCTGAAGCAATCTGATATGCAATCTGATATTTTTTGCGTAATCGTGCATTTCGATTTATTTACCCACTCGCCCGTTCACTTTAAGACATCCTCTTTCATCTTTTCCTTCTTAAGCCATTCCATTTCGAAAACTGCATGAAATTTGGCAAGTTTAAACATTTGTGCAGTATTTACGCTTAACCAACACAGAAAAGACGGACTCTATAAAATACTTGAATGAAAAGAGCGAGTAGCAAACAGAAGCCCATTCTCAATTGGAAACGACCGGAAAGAGGAAACCAAGAACAGTGGACCTTTTCTTTTTCGCGAGCGCTAAACAAACAATAGACATAGGTGAGTGGGTAAATAAATCGAAATGCAAGATCACGTAAGAAATCCTGATATCAGATTCCCAGATTCCAATTACCATACCTACCTCGACCTTACAAGATTTATCGAAGCATGATCTAACAATCCATTGGTTTCGTATAAAATTAAATAAAATGGAGCTAATGAATTCAGAATTTCAAGAAGATTATGTAAAAACAAAGTATACTAGTAAATCCTACAGAAAATCTCAACTAGCATCATGCGTCAGAAACAAAGTCAATATGTAGATCGTTCTGTTTCCGTTGGAGCGGCGAATTACAGTGCTGGACACAAGGTATACAGGTTGGATCTTTGTGAGCGCAGTAGACTGTGAAATTCAAAAGCTTCTTTTTGTTATGGGAGCCTATTCACACTGCACGAGAAACTGGCATCCAAAGATTACGTCAGCCTAGAAGCATGGCGGATACAACACCGCGGTCTCTCTCCGGTGAATCATCTGATGAATCTTCAGTAATTGAAGAAATACTGCATTTGAGAAGAACGGAGAATAAAACTCCCAGCTCCACCTGGCGCTTTTTTTAGAAATCGTGGATGCATTTGATTCCTAATTTTCGCAAGTTCATTGAGTACAACAGCCTCATTAGTATTTATATACGCGCCATTAGATGGGATATTAGGTCAATTAGATCCGAATGGTTCAAAAACAGGAAGAAGTCAGACTCACGTGGTGCTCGAGCTCCCTAAAATTGAAGTATTCTCAGAGTTCTGGAAAAAAATGAAGGATTAACTATAAATCTATAATGAGGTCTTAAACACAATAAATGAGAAAACAGAAAGCAACGTCGCTCTGATTATTATTTCTGATAAATTCACATGATTTTTATGGAGCATAAACGCTACCCAGCCATCCATTTCTCTTGCGTGAGCAGCCTTACATTGCAGAGTTGCTTTGCATAGGTTAAGCTCCTCATAAAAACAAACCGCAAGTACGAATTTGAATGGCACAACCATTCCTAGCAAGAGGTTTAATGCTTGACACGTCCAGCAACGCATCAGAAAGTAAAATAAATAAAAATAAGGAAGATATGGCCAGCATATACAGTAGCGCTCAAAAGTCTTCGGCCAAAACTCTTTTGTCATAACTTTTTTTCTACTTGACCAAATTTGACAAAATTTTAATATGTGATGCCTGAACCTATTGTCAACATTTCCTTTTACTTGAGTGTCGCTTGACACTTTTCATGGTTTTTTACAAGAATTTACTACAAGACAACCGAAGAAAAAGGAAAAGGCTGGGTCAAGAAAAACTGCTTTCTTTACAAAAAACAAAACTAGCAAGCCTCAAAAAACATCAATATTCTGTAAAAAAAACCACTATTGATGGCAACGGCACAGCGGGACGGCATAGGGATGGCATCTCAAAAACAAAACATTGCATTTAACCACGTAACTTACACCGTTGAGCGCCAAAATAGTATATTTAATATGCAGTGTCTCCAGGTGCAACATACTAAAATTTCTCTTAGATCGATGCAGTTGCAAAAAAGTTACAAGTGAAAAACCCAAGTGAAAGACCATTTCGCCGAAGACTTTTAAGCGCCACTGTAGCTCATTCTTCACAAGCAATCGGTGATGGAAGAGGAGTCCGATAGAAATGACCATCGAAAGGGTGCAATTGTGAGCAAGAGAATTCTGATGGGTGAAATGCATTCGAAGCTAACCGCTTTTCAAAATGAAAAATGCAAAAATGTGACAACCGAGAAGTATTTAACTGGGGAAGCCTCTTTGAAAGAGCTGTAGATGGTGACCTCTCGCGACCAAGAAGCTTTGATGGCGTGATAATATCAAAACGTATCAAAACGAGGAAAAGCGATAAACCTATCACGAAACCATTACTTATAGAATTGTGAATCAGGTGGTCATCACGTGGCACTAGGATTTACAGGTTTTACTTAAAGGAATCGTCCACGGAAAATGAGTTTTTGTGTTACCAGCATATTTATGTTGTATTTGCCTAATGTTGGCCTCATGCAAAATTTCACGCGAAAAAATATGAATCTGGCCGAGATACAGCACCACAAAGTGCGGTCCCAGTGGGCGGGGCCTCCGTGTAAAAGCCTCGTCCCGTCTTCCGTCACCGTTGGGAACGGAGAGTGGGACTGTTTACGTAACCTTCTGTTCCTACAATGCGTCTCAGACCACGGCGGACGTGGCACGAGGCTTTTGCACGGAGGCCCCGCCCACTGGGACCGCACTTTGTGGTGCTGTATCTCAGCCAGATTCACATTTTTTCGCGTGAAATTTTGCATGAGGCCAACATTAGGCAAATACAACATAAATATATGGGTAACACAAAAACTCATTTTCCGTGGACGATTCCTTTAAGCTCTCTTTACGATGTGGACTGGCCTTCGCAAGAGAACTTCCTTACAAAGTACCTCTTCATAGTTCCTTACTTCCTTCCACACAGTCCAAAGGACCGTTTTTTTCGCTCGATCAGGGTATATGACGGCCATAGCCAGGACCAAAATGAAAACTGACCATTTGATGGCCAAAGCAGGGCAAATGATTTCCTTGCAGGTGAACATATGAATTACGAGGGCCTTTCCTGTCACGTCTATTTGCCATCAACGAACACACGTCTATTCATAGATGGATGACCAGACGGATTGACGCACGAAATGTTCAACGGAGACCCTTGTCGGCAGATGGTGAAGAACATGAATAAATAGAGCATACGCAGAGAGCACCACGGCACTGGAACGGTTTGGTCCAGAAAAGTGAAGTCAAGTAGGTTATAAGCTTAGCATTAGACGGCAAATAGACGGCAAATCGGCACATATCGCTTGATAGATTCGATTAAAAGTAAAAGATATAGTATAAAAATTCGATTCACACGCAGACATTTGAGGTATTTGAACGCAGTTATTAGGCAACACTTTGTAAGGACCATCATTTCGTAAGCATTTCAGAAGGTTTCATGGGCTCTGTGGTTGGACCAGGGTCAAGAATGGATTACCACAAACACTGACCGGGAGCCTCGTAACAAAAGCATATTAAATCCACGAAAAATCAATGACTTGGGAAAGAGCATGAGAGAGTGGATTTGGAAGCGCTTACCAGAACAACAGTTATGATTGAGAGGAATTATAAATCAAAGAAAACAAAGAAAAAGAAGAGAAGAAATGCTCAGAACTAGTACGAAATTGTAAATATAACCACAAAAATACTGCTTGTTGTCCAATGGGTTCAGGAAACCCTACCGTGTACGACTGGCAATAATGAATAGTATTTCATAAAACAATAAAAAAGTAATAATAAATAAATTTCAACAAACAATGATAAGAAAGTGATGGGAACAACAAAAGAGTTGTGGAACACGCCGACAAGCTGTAAGGGAGAGGCGGTTGCTCAATCGTGCATAGCTAATTGCCGGATGTATCATACCCAAAGACAGCCGAATGATGGAAATAATATTTTTTAATCAATATTCAGCTT
Organism: Trichostrongylus colubriformis; assembly: GCA_963978905.1. Lineage (NCBI taxonomy): Eukaryota > Metazoa > Nematoda > Chromadorea > Rhabditida > Trichostrongylidae > Trichostrongylus > Trichostrongylus colubriformis. The sequence continues at coordinate 56,391,377 of OZ022256.1, read as the reverse complement.
GCATAGTATTTATTCTGAAAAAAAAACAAATGTGATACCGTTGATTTCTCTGTCCAGTCGACGGATTTCTGGATTACTGAAGCCATCGAGTTGTTGTTCAGCGACGTCTCGAAGACTTCTCGGTAGGACGTCGTAGACTGGAAAACATCCTTTTATCGCCTTTTCACTATCTAAATTATTTCGTATTTTACTGGTTAATGTAAAGGATGAGGCCTGAATAAGGGTTTTCGGTAATTCACTGAAGCATGAACCCACCAGATGCTTCATTAACGTCTTGCTTCGGGGAACTGGGGGGTGGACTCAGTTTCTCCTTTTGCTTTTCACTGTCAACAGCTGCAGCATACTGTAAAATAATTATTTCAGATTGCTTACAGACCAAGATACTACGATACTGTTTGTTATGATAATAAGAAACAGAAATATTAATAATAATAGCTATAATAGTACAAAGAACAAAAATTTGAGGGGGAAAAACTGTGAAAATGCATTGCATTCATCGCATCGCATAGCACCAGCCCGAAAAAACGGTTCCAATATCTACTTGTAGCGCTACATATCAGAAGCTCGAAGGGAAGTAGACGGTCGTTCATCAGAAAGATATTGAATTTGTCGAGTTCGTAGAGTGCTTTTGAAGCTACTTGATAAGCATGTACAACCCTCCCATGAACCTATCATAATGCGCACCCACCGAGTATCCTAAAGTGAGGATATGCGTCAGGACATTTCAGGTAGGTCATCGTGCAACGCACATATTATGTCGCAGCTCGGTCAAGCGCCTTGCTGGTCCCGTCGAGATTGGTTGCACACTGGAGGGCACGGCTGCCGTGCATAACTCTTTATTTTGATGGCAGAATATCGCACCGCGGCGTATGATGTGCAGCGCGATGCGTGCGAGCCATGGTCGTCGTGTCTAGTTGGGTCCCAAAGCGATTACATATCTCCTCGCTGGCCACATGACGTTGCACGCCACAGTGGGAAATCATGACTAAGGGTGCATACTCGGAGCTTTCTAACCAGTGTCGATCTAGCTGGGACGCCCGTAGCTCATGCCTTGTCTAATGCTCGGAAATAGTAAATATTTAGTTACCGATTAGTATGTATAATCATACCTGCTATCCGTAATTTATGCATCTATCCTTTAAGCTTCATCTCAACTATTGAAGCTTACCTCATAAACTGCTGTCGTTTATACCACATCCCAATCCCTCGACTTGAATAGTAGTTATATCAGGGTAGACAAAACCCATTGGCTCCCTTATGCGTCAAGTCCTAGGGAACGTTTTGACCCACACTTTTGACCACACGACACGATGCATATTTGCATATCCCATTTTTATGAAAGCCTTATGTACCTTATTAAACCATTAATAATGACCACGCAGTACTCAGGACCAATTATTAGGTTGTCCGGAAAGTAATGAGATAATTCAGTGGTGAGATTCAACAGCATATGTTTTTGGACGTCGAAGTCGTGAGAGGGCAAAGCTCTGGAATATAGTGATTGAAGACCCGTACATATACGCTACCAACGGAATATGGTCCACACTGTCTTCATCTTTCACTAACGTGCCAGAAATGGACGAGAAGAAAACGCTATTTCAGTTCTCCTTCTACTCTACTGTTCCGGCAAATCCGCGGATGAGGCCCATCGGCTCTTGCAGGAGGAAATGAGGGATCAAGCACCTTCTCAAGCGACGTGCTTCAGATGGTACGGCAAGTTCGACGAAGGAGAGAAATGCCTTGAAAACTGTAGTCGATCGGGACGTCCACCTACGCAAAAGAAACAGCTTATACTTGCCATTTGTGGAGAAGGATCTGATGTTACAGTGCGCAACTTGCGGCCTCCTCGGTGCTCCCAAATCCACGGTACACGATGTTCTTCGTGCGTCAAGTAAAGTGGTAATACTACGGAATCTGTCTCATTACTTTCCGGACAACCTAATATTATTGAGACTAAATACTTTGGCACGTCAAAAATCGCTGTGGATCCCGTGAACCATTGCGCTAATGCTAATTTGCCCAAATAGTTTTTCACAGTATTGAAAACACTTTCATACCCACTGACCAGATAGTTATCCCACATTTCGAGCTGCTCTTCGCTGAGATCCGGACACGACCCGCTCAGCAGCTGTTTGCCGTCCGTTGCCTGAAGCATATGTTACGTTCAGAGTTAATAATTCACTGTAGTAAAGTCATATGCACTTCGTTGAATGCAAAAATATCGATTGAGCCCTGAAGTTCGGCTAATTTCCTACGGATTTCCTCTCTTCTATATGTCATTGTTATAAACTATTCAAGGAAAATTTAATTTTTACATCTTGTAACTATCATTTATTTTGGATTACTTGTATTGACAAGATCACTCGTTTGTTCCTTAATTCACCTATTTATGTAATATATAAACAAAGTAAACAGTTACAACGGAAAGGCCACAATTGGGTTACAAAAAATTAGTCATGATGGGCTAATTTTATATTCTTCTATTTAATTAATGCCCTGTTTCGATTCCTAAAGGGGACTTATGCCCTGGAGGTATCTCTGTGAACGATAAAAACAAAAATTAAAAGGTAGAGGTAGACAAATATTCGAGGGTTACGGTACTCCGAAAAACTTATTCGAGTGGCTAACATGGACAACATGGACAACGCAAGACAAAGCTCCCCTTTTCGTAAAGCATCAGAAAACATACTGATAGTTCGTCATCTTCATTAATCGGTGCATCATCTGGTGTTACGGCGCCGTTTCGATCACTGGTATAGCCGTTCGGGTCCAATGGATGTGACGAATTAGGCGATTCCTTCAATGAAAAACTCGTTCTCCGCAAAAGTCCCTTCCGCACCACCTATGTACTTCACGAACTCCACAAGTGACCCGAAAATGACAACATAATCCATCTGTGAGCCCCAGTAAGCCCTATGAGGCCTGCCGAAGCGCGTTTGGAGAGGAACGCGGGCGCAGAGTTATATTTATAAGCACATCAATTGATACCCCATTCCGAATGCATTGTCGATTAGTTTTCTTATCGATTCATTACTTTTTAAAAACGACCACTTTCCAATTAAGTACAGTGCAATGGACACGACGACAAACGTGGTGGTAATAAGTAAGGCAAAAAAGAATGCGTGCGGCTGCGGTGCTTCGGAGTTGCTAAGTTGATATGTGGTAGCTTCCCTGCGCAGGAAGATTTGTTATGCATGCTGATAAGCAAGATAAATCAATTTAGGAAGTGCCTTTAGCCACAAAATCATCTTATTCAGATTTTTGGGAAACCGGAAATCTTTGAAGATCTTCCTTTCCAAGATGGTTTCCACCTCTTTGCAAAATTATCTGCACATTTCAAGAGGGTCGAGCTCACGGAACCGTCCTTGGGAAGCACTTTAAGCTAGCAATTGCCCGCGAAATTGATTGCGTCTGGCTTATTTCAATGTCCCCTAACAGATCCTTGTGAGGGTAATTCACTGAGGAACGTCCCGGTCCTCCATCCGTTAGGCGTCCCATGTCCATGCAATGCAAACCATTAACAAGTGAGCCCATCATTGGACGGAAATTGCCTTCGATTCAAGTGAGCCATGCATTGACGAGGCGGTTTTTTTCGGACATGGAACGTATTACATGGCGCTGACGAGGGATTACTTGTGGTCAACAGGCTAATCCACGAAACCATGACCCTGGAGATTATGAGCACTCACGTAGGGCTCATGCCATGCATCAAAGCGAATCTGGCCAGAAAAGTACATTTTTGGGACATCCATAAAAATAATCGTATTGAAAATACTATCGTACCGATGAATTCATCACTAACGATTGTGTGTTCTTATTACGCTTTCGTCGTTTCTTTCGCAATACGATGGCTGGTATTGGCGGTCCAGCACCTTCTGAAAAAATCAGGAAACTTTGTGTAAGCAAAGGACAGGTAATTGATCTGAATACACGAAGGTAAGAATAATGCCGAAGTGTCAACTTTGCAGCGATACGAGGGACGCTCGACGACATTTGCATTTTATCGGCTGAAAAAAGCCTGAGCGGAGGTGGCTGTTGCATGCAACTTTGAATCACGGTTATCAGTACGTCTGTTTTAGGCACTGAGTGAAGGGCTCCTAGGCACGCACGACTTATAAACTTAAATTCAAATTCACGACGGCGCTTTCAATTTTATTTACATCACAAACCTGTCGTTAAAGATCGGAAGAGGAGTCGGAGAGTACGAACGAAGGAGAGGTCAAAATCAGTGGTAGGGGTAGTTCGCGGATATGAAAAGATTGTTGGTATGAAAGTTAAGGCCTATTAGAACGAAGGTGAATGGAAACGTAACGGTCTAGGGCGAGAAATAAGACCCTTCCCCCACCGTTGGTTTTAAAAGGTGCGGACCACGTCAGTGAAAGGGAGTGTTTTTAAGGCCTATTAGAACGAAGGTGAATGGAAACGTAACGGTCAATGACCGAGAAATAGGACCCTTTTCCCACCGTTGCTTTCGAAAGGGGCGGACCACGTCAGTGAAGGGGCGTGTTATGTCAAAACAGGCGGCAGCAATTGAAAAAGAAACACGGCTCTTACGTACGTTTGGCGTCAATCAGTCTCTTGCTGGGATGATACCCTGTCTTGCGGGTGTCAGTCGATGTACAGGCCAGCGCTTTTTACCTCCCAGACGAGTCTAGTACCAACCTATCCCGGAAAGATGGAAGGCTTGGTTGGCCTGGATGGACATAACGCAGGATTTGATCTCCGCAGATGAGAGTGAGAATGCGCGCCACTTGTCACTCCACCACTTCCACCTTCCGAGCTTTGTGAACTTTCGAATAATTAATGGAGCAACGCTGTTGGTAACAAGCGACAGGAGGAAAGCCCAGAATTCGGGAAAGAGGCAGAGCAGCTCTTGATACACCCTTCATCTTGGCTGTCTTTGAATGGATGAGGCGAAATTTTTATGATAACTGTCAAGTGGGATCCGAGCTTGTCTTCACAGGTGGTCTGTTATCCACTGACAAGTACGGGAAACAATAATTTTCAATAATTTATGTATTTATATTTGTACTTACTTTCTTCATTTTTGTTGTTATGCAATTATCATCGAACGATGGAACGTGGCTGCAGTTTCTGGAGATTTCAACTCCTGTGAGTCTCAATCAATGCGTTCTGTGAACATCCATCAAAAGCATAATCGTTAGTCTTTCCAATTTAATGAGCCATTCAATTAATGTGGTGTGCCGGCTGGCAGGCTAAACCAGTTCTCCAAGCCATTTATGGCACAGAAAAACACTATATATTATTATCTGAACAAGGAATGTATTCGAGCGTACCCACTATGGAACGACATTGATTCCTTCCCGTTACATCGCGATGTCCTTTCACGTCCGTTCGAGGACAAAAAATATACATAAGAGGCTTGCGAACCTCTTTATGCATGCATCAGACTGGCCATCGAAGCATAGTGGGGTAATTGAAGGCGGCTATGAAGGGATATTTATGGCTTAAACCCTTATTTGGGCTGAATCGCAAGGGCATTCCAACTATATTGATGTCGAAAAGGAGAAAAGGACTTGATCAAAATGCAATATTTTCAGGCCTAAATGGCCCGAAAATATTAAAAAAAAAGAGCTTTTAACGCCACCGATGAATTTCAGAACTTATGACCGCCGATAAATAGGATACCTCGAGTGCGGAGAAATGTAGAGGATCAGGGATGAGACATAAAGAGATACTCAAAAAGTAGAGGAAGAAGGAGGAACCTTGCGACAACGTACAACATGCGCATGCGGAATGATACCTAAGAGGTGTGTCTTGCATGAGGCGGGCGGCAGCGCAGCGGCTACAGTAGTAGTAATCATGGGGAGTAGTTATTCGTGAGCTTTTGTTACCGTTAAGAAAATACCGATGATTCGCCGCATTCCACAGAAAAATTGGAGACCGAACTGAACTGTGTCTTCAAAATGAGGTGAGAATAGGCCAAAAATCAATCAATAAATCGACTGCATCGATTCTCACAAATAAACAAATTTGCTACAAGCCTTAACAATAGAATTCCTTCAAAAAATCACTATAGAGTGCAGTCGGATCGTGCCAACGACAACGGCGACGTGGGTGGAAGGTGTGGCGGCGGCGGGTATCAGCACACGGGGGTGTAAAGACGTGGGGTGAGACAACGATCCACTGCTGCTGCTGCTGTTCAAGAGCAAAATGATGACCGACGACGTCAAACAAGTGAGGAGTCATCCGTTATTTGTTCACTGGTGACCAAAAAAAACAAGAGTGGCATTGGCGTTATTAAGACAAATTACGATGTACACGATGTACCTCACATGTGTTACACTGCGTCGTCAATTTCTCATCGTATTCGGAGGTATTTCCGGAACGACGTAAAATTTTTAAAAAGACGGGTTTCTGCATTGAATGCTCACCATTTCATATAATGATCTCCTAGGATGCGCCATACGCCCGTTCCCGAAAGACATTTGTGCTAGTGATTGAGTGCGTATGCATCATCTATAGCTCCTTTGTGACCCTAGGGTATTTCCGGTACGACGTAAGATTTCCAGAGAAATTACGGGCTTCTGAATTTTCACCATTTCAGACACTAATTTCCTAGGATGCGCCATACGCTCGTTTCCAATAGACATTTGTGTCAGTGATTGAGTGCGTGTGCATCACCTATAGCTCCTTTGTGCATTCTTTCTATACTTTATACTTTATACGGTGTCTACTTTTTCTGGCCAAGTTATGCCAGGAATACCTCGAAGAACAGAGAACAATGACCTTGATAGTACTGTAGAATGGAATTTTCGAGATGTTGAATGGTTATAGAGACTTATATAATACAACCTTAGCCATACTCAATATACTTGTACAATCGTAGAAGAAGTTTCTGCATATTCATGCATGATCAAGCCAAAAAAAAATGAATGACGCATTCCAATTACCAAGGAATTACATAAATTCAGGCAACACCACGGCAACTCTGAACGGCGCAGGGATTTATTTATCCTTTTATTTATTTTTCATTTACTTATTTATTTGTCCTGTCGTTACAGAAACAGCTGTACTTAGCCCATTGTACCCAATCGATAAGTCCATCATTTTTCACGCAACCGCATGTACGACATACAGCTAATTCCAAGCAGCCTTTCATGAGGGGTTTATGAGTCGCATAAAACGCGAATCTTAGCCAACGGGAATTTTTAAGCCTCTTCTTCTAATTCAAAGAAGAAATGGAAAGTCACTGATGTTGACGCAAACAATTCAAAATCTGAAAAACAACTCACGATTTAGATTCGTGATGTTCACGGTGTATCCATTTGGAATTACAGGCATACGTGGCGCGATGGGACCGGTAGCAGCTGGCGGCATCGGGACCATTGGTGGAAAAGGCGGAGCCGCTACGTATGGAGGAGCCGGCGCCGGTGCCATGGCGAAGGGAGGAGCCACACCTTAATGGTCAATATCATTACTGAGAAGGCTACCGTAGTTGAGGCTTCTGAACGGGTGCGATTCACGGAGAATGTTGCTCGAAGGGGCTGAAAGCGCTAAGAGTCGTATTCTACGGTCACTTGGGTGACGATAAGCTACGAACGTCCTTGCTGAGCTGCTCATTGCAATGATTGCTGTATATTGGAGCGCAGCGCCTAGCACTTTTTTGGAGGTTTGAAATTATTGGAAAGCAAGAAGGAGGGGCTGGACTAAATGTGATCGGAAGACGACATTTTCGGAAGACGTTTTGACTCATGCTAGTTAGTGATCGAAGCATTGAATCCAACTATTTTTTCTGTAATAAAGGAAAAGGCCACGATACTGGACCTTGCAGGAGATAGGTGGTGGCTAATACCGGCCACCACCAACGATCCTCCAGGAGCAGCTTTTGAAGTCATTCCAGAAATACTATTGATCTCAAAAGGCTTTATGAACCCTTCTCCTTTGGAACCAGAATTAGCCACCGTCCGCTTTTCCTTGCATGTGATACATAATTATTGTAGAGACGAAAGGTTCAAGGGAAATCTCGGAAATCTCTCGAAGGCTGCTTCGTCCTTCAGCGTATAGTGGTCATAATCATAGTCTAGTAATCTATAATAGATCGATAACACTCACAATGATTCACAGTGTTCGGTGGTAAATGTCCGATTGGTACATAAGGCACTTCTGTTAACGAAGAATGGTCTTGTGGACAGTCAAGAGGAGGCGCAAATGCCTCGGTCAGCATCTTCGTACGTGGCACAAACTCTGGAGCTTTCAACCATACTGAAACAATTAAGATAAGTCAAAAAAAAGCAGTAAAGGTAATTAGAGCAGTAACAAAATAATGGGAAAATCAATATAATAATAATGTATAAAATGATACTCATAATTACCGACACTCACATTGGAACAGCGTTTTTTTTGAAAAAGTAATGTTCAAAATGACAATTTGAGAGGGACGGGGAGAAACATTCCAGGACGGATCATCCGCCTATCGCATTCAGAGAAGTTTGAAATAACATGAAGAACTTTGTACAAGATTATTTTCAGCCTCATTCGGCTACGGTGGGCCGTAGTAGGTGGCGCTTCCATAATATAATAGAAAAGATTTGATTGCTCTCTTTTCGAATGTTTGCTCTCTTTTTAGACTGTTTGCTCGCATAATGCAGAAAAAACATGCAAGTCTCATGACAGCTGAGATTTTCTTTTCTGATGGATATTCCTCGAAGAATACACTTTTTGTTGATAAGAATGAAAATTCTGAATAATAGCTACTTCTCTTCGTAGGGGTATATTATTATTTAATGTTGGGTAATAATTTGATTCCCTTGATATGATTTTAATATATTAGCAAGCTCGGGATATCTCACTGAGCGAAATTTGACAAACAGCGAAATAACACCAAAAATGCTATTTGTTAACATCTAAATGAGCATTCAAGGGCAAACCAGCCAGTTACCATGATATATGAGGTCGAAGCATTGCCTGCCTGGAGATTGATAGGTCGAATTGAAAATGTGAGAAATTGGTTGCTAGTCATTGGGAATGCATATTTATTGCGGTATACCGCCTATATCTAGGCAAATTTTATTGAAAATTGGTTGAAAACAAGACGGATTCCACAGGTCCCGTGCCGACAAGAAGAAATAAAATCTGTTGGATCTTTATTATCTCAAATCTTTTTTTAAATGAATCTCTATTTATGCTGCCGGCAGGTAGAAATGAAATCTGCTAAATCTTTATTATCTTTGACCTTTTTACACATGAATCTTCATTTCTGCTGCCGGTAAAATTTTGGGGATGTACCCAACACATGTGTAATCTTAAGGGCTCAGCTCCTAGTAAAGTTGATGCTCTAATAGGTATATTACCTTGAAAACACCGCAGAAAGCCATCTATCCCATCCGGATATCTCATTACGCCTCCTTCACTTTAAATGTTTTAACAGCGGCCGCTACAGGTCACTACACCCACGAGTGCCACCCTTCTTTGCAATGATTGTTACCTGTCTACCACCTTTGATTAATGACACATTATTCATGTGTAATTTATGGGATTTTTCGTTGAATTGTTTTAACTCGGTGGTATTATAGTCAAATCCCTTTCAATTTTTTTCAGTCACCGACGTTATTTCAGTCTCTCAAAAAAAGTACTTGAATTGTGCGCAGCCAAGAAGTGTAGAAAAAACTCCGTAAAATTAGCACTGCGCGTCATTAGGGAGCGAAGGTATACGAGAGCTGCGCCGCGTCACTATTAGGGGATCCAAAATCGCCCACACCAGCGAGTATTTCACTATTACGGGATCCCAAATCGCCCACACCAACTAGTATTTCAATTCACCTGGCGTCGGCTAGATGGTACCTTAACTGTCAGGCGATTTAAAAGCCTGCTTCCCTATAGCAGAGACTGAGAGTCATTTAAATGCTCATACGATTTCGATTGACCCCAGCGCATGGCGAATTCCAAACGACTTGAAAAGAACAAGCACTTTCACAGAATATTTCATCATTCTACCAGTTTCTCGCTGGTCGCAGCAAACGCACTTGAAAAGATGAACTTTCGACATTTATGGTACTTCTTTTTATAGTTCACTCCACTATATTTCATCCGAAATCGTAATTGAGGTTAAGTGGTATTTGGCCCATAGTTTTGCTTGTGTTTAAAGGCACACCACGCGATAATCCAATTAGTGGCTTACTTTCGTGGGGCCAGTAGGTCCTCGGATGACTGCTCAAACTGCATCCTTGTTGCGGCTGCACGGTGTACCCTCATGGCGTTGTGCCTGCCTGAGCAAAGCCGAGCCACGCCCACCCAGTTGAACCACACACGGCCTTAGACGAACAAATTTCCAGCGTGGCGCTCACGTGGAAAATGAAACTTGCTTCAGGAGATGATAATTGAATGAAACAGTCATTTCGATGTCGAAGGCAGCTTCCACGTTGGAAATTTGTTCGACTAAGGCCGTGTGTGGTTCAACTGGGTGGGCGTGGCTCGGTTTTGTTCAAGCAGGCACAACACCGTGAGGGTGCGCCGTGAAACCGCAACAAGGGTGCAGTTTGAGCAGTTATCCAAGGACCTACTCACCAAACGAAAGCAAGCCACTAATTGGATATCGCGTGGTGTGCCTTTAAGAGCAGACTGATGCATATTTTTGTGGATTCAGTTTTCAATCGACTAGGCGGAGAGGGATGCGGGATTCGATCACTGGGCCATGTGAGTGGGAGAGCTGCCACATGTGACTGCACTAGCTTCGCCCCAAAACAAAGCATATTTCAAACGCACACCACGCAATAATCGATTAGTGGCTTACTTTTATAGGGCACGTAGGCCCTTGGGTAACTGCTCAGACCGCACCTTTGTTGCGGCGGCACGGTGCACCTTCATGGCGTGGTGCTTGCTTGAACACAACTAAACCACGCCCACTCAATCGAATAATCTAGCCTCAGATGATCAAATTTCCAACGTGGCGATCACGTGGGGAAGGAAACTTGTGATAAGAGAAGATGATTTTCAAAACGGTCATTTCGATTATGGGAGCAGTACAGATAGGCCGGGTGTGAATTGGTTGGGAGGGTGTGGCTCGGTTACAACACTGTGAGGGTACACCGTGCAGCCCAACAAGGATGCAATTTGAGCAGTTATCCAAAGACCTACTTGCCGCATGAAAGTAAGCCACTAATCTGATTTTACAGCTTCTCCATTCACAAGTAGTGATCCACCGCAGCTGTCGGTCATTGATGTCAACCTGCCACGGCAAGATGAACTGTCATATGACCAATGTATGACATGTGGCCACAACTAGGAACATCATGTGAATCGCTATGATTTTGTCGAGTGCTGTAGTCGCAGCCACAAGCTACTAAGTCTTTATAAAAGAAAAAGCAGTTGCTGTGCAGCCTAAAAGAATATCCCCATTTCTGTTGATTGGCGCACTTTTTTATAGTAAAGCCGCCTACTCTTCTCGCCTTTGAACTGATCATGAACGAGTTTAAAAAAATTGCGGACCTATTGAAACGTGATATTTTTAGCACCATTTGGCAGCGAAGGACCATCCACGGGAATGAACAGCGAATTATTTGCTGAGTTTATTGAATTTGTTTTTAACAGCTTCTTGATAATATTGGGTAGTCTAAAAAGTTTTTCGTATTTTCAAATACCATTTTTTTCCTCCAAACTGCTTTCCAGCAATCTCTTCTGTACATACACATGTAGTACAAGTCCACACGCATCTATAGGTATTATTGTTTTCCATCTCCCGGATAACCCTTTTCAGCAAAATAAACATATCAACGGTCAACCTCATTTTCAATACAAAAATTATAAAAAATTTTTTTTTCGAATGGCGTTAGACAGGGAAAGGAAAAGGTGATAATCCGATGGAGCAAGATGAGGGCTATAAGGTGGATGGGGCAGCAAATTTTATCCGAGCTCGAGAATTTTTTGGCGAGTCATTTTTTCACTAGTAGTGAACATTTTTTAAAATTTTTTCTTTTAAAAAATTCTCGAGCCTGGATAAAAATTGCTGCCTTATAGCCCTGATCTTGCTCCATCGGATTATCAGCTTTTCGTTTTCCTGTCTAACGCCATTCAAAAAAGAAAAATTGGAATTGAAAATGAGGTGACTTTTGATATTTTTATTTTGCTGAAGAGGGTTATTGGGAAGATGGAAGACAACAATACCTATAGATGCTTGTGGACTTGTACTACATATATAGTATGTACAGAAGAAATTTTGTGGAAAGCAGTTTTCATGGAAAAAGCGGTATTTAAAAATACGAAAAGACTTTTTAGACTACCTATGTAATATATAATAATAATGAAGAAAATATAATTTATACATTAACATCAAAACAAAGTTCCGTTTACCTTCCGGATCAGGTGTCTGAAAGGGCACTTTTCGTAGTGGCATCTTCTCCAGACTACCATCGTAGTAAGAAGGTGGTGGCCTATCGGCTTCTTCGAAGAAGATCTTCTTCTTCTCAAGTGTTTCCATCTGAATTATTCAGATCATGTGACGTTCATCAATATCGAGTGATTGTAGACGAGCACAGAATAGCAGCGAGTTACGACGACGCAAAGTGCAGCGTGAATGACTCGACGAGGCTTCATAGCCGTCGGGAACACTTTACAGCATTCGTGTAATCGCTTACACATGTGGTTAAGCATTCTGCCGGCCTCTTATCTCTGCAGCTTCAATCTTATGAGAATACAAAACTCAGAATTTAAAGAAATTTCACAAGAGACAACCTTTTAAAAGCATCCAAGCTTATACAAAAGTGAAAATGGAATTTTGTAAAAATTTCGATGGGAAAGTCCACCTAAATCAAACAGGAAATAGCCCTTGTCGGAGGAAACTTGTACGGTGTATGAAATGGAAAATTATGCAATCAAAGGATCACAAGCAATCATTAATTTTTTTTTGAAAAAGGCTCATATCCCTTAGACACATCGGAGAGGGGCAGCTTCTCCTTACGGTGAAACATGCAGTTCGTACACATTGCCGTAACAGGTATACGACATATGACATCACCAAGCGCTGTTTGTACGTGGTTCTTTTCATTCACTCCGAACATTTTGCACAAATTGGACTATTTTTATTATAAAAATATTTTTAATCGAATTTTGCGCGCATTTTCCTAATCATTTTGGATGAATATAATTTTCTTACGTGACAACAAATGACAATTACGTTAGCCTGCAGCCCCCTATCTTCAGCGAACAACTCGGACAGGATGTGTACAGTTGGCTATGACACACGGGTGAGCGCGAATATGTAATGACCACGACGTTACGCTTCTCAGTCTGAGTTTCGGTACCTACTGCCACTTATATTCTCAGATCTTCATTTTGAGGCTAACATTTTCCGTTTCCCTCTTTACGTCACACCTCTCCCGGCACCTTTAAAATCCTTTACTGTACCGCAGGTATTAGTGATCACAGGCAGCGGGGATGGCTCTGTAAAACCACACCCCATTCACGAGAACCGAACCTTTTGACACTCAGCACTAATAGTTTGCTAGAGGGTTTGCCTGAGATGTAATATCAATCTCTGGCATGGGCTCCAAAATCCATTCCATAGGCTCGGTGCATACTCGAACTGCATGAAGATTCTTCTTTCCTATTTCAGGTCCAATGCATGGCGCATGAAAAAGAGTCACCGTTTTAAAGTGATCTTTTTCATCTTATATCATCTTTCTCTCTCCTCTAGGTCTACAATGGCAAGCCCGAATTGTAAATAGTTGTAGCAGCCCATAAATGTACGACGGATAGGAATTCCCAAAATTCGCGCCGTACCACATCGTACCATGTCATAGCTCACTCGCAAATTCATCAAATTCAATCGATCGATGTGAAGCTATACAAACAATAACGATCGATGCTGAGGATCCAGGATTGTATCTTGACACAAGTGTTGGTTTTGCATGGATTCATGATAGATTAACTGGCGAATCACAGCGGATATACCAAGATAATCAATTTTGTCAGAAAGATTTGCACCACCCAAAAATATTTTCTCAGACTACTTCTTGCACTGGATTGGGATTGGTGAGGTAGTGCTGCACAGCTGTCACCTTCGAAGCAACTACTAATATACCCCAGTGTGGCAAAATCTCGTAATATACTGAGGAGCTAAGAATAGATTTTCTCAGTTCTTTTCAAGCTTCCTACTATATAGAACGCTTTGTCTATCTGTCCGTCCGTCTCTCACGAAATTTGACAGCATGAAAAACAACCTGTAGAGCTGGGGACAAATTTGGGACGGGTAGAGCACGGTACAAGAAGTAAGGAGCACACATGGACTAAGTTCTGCTCTGCCCACGGTGGGCGGGGCGTGCACTGATATGTTGCGCCTCCAGACCAAAAATTATTAATTGGGTTTCAATACGTGGAGGGGGGGGGGGGGGGGAATGAATTGAGGTCATATACGTGTTTCTGGAACCAGAAAGAGGTCTGGGCGTAGTGAGCGGAGTATTTGTGGTGGTGAGGGGAGCTTGGAAATTGCATACTATAAATCAACCTGTGGAAATGGGGACAAATTTGGGATGGGTGTACATGGTACAAGAAGAAAAGAGCACTCATTGGCCAAGTTGAAGAAATCGTCCACGGAAAAATGAATTCACCTGTCACCTATATACTTATGTTGTATTTGTCTAATAGGGGCCGCATGCGAAGTTTCACGCGAAAAAGTGAGATTTCGGCTGAGATTCCCCGAATTCTCGGCCGGGTGGGCGGATCTCCGAGTGAAAGCCCGTCCCGTCGCCCATAGCGGTTAGAAACGGAGAGCGGGACTGTTTACGCAATTTTCTGTTCCTTCCGACCGCGGTGCACAAAGGGACGGGCACCTGCTCGAACACGCCCACCCGGCCGAGAATTTGTTGTGCTGTAACTTAGTCTGATTCAGATTTTTTCGCGTGAAACTTTGCATGCGGCCCACATAAGAGAAATACAACATGAATATACGGGTAAAAGAAATTCTTTTTTCCCTTGGACGACTCCTTTAAGCTCCGCACACGATGGGCGGAGCGTGCACTGGAATGTTCCGTTTCCAGACCGAAAATTGTTAATTGGGTTCCAATATGACCCAAACGTGATGGAAAGATGGATTCAGGTCAGCCATGAGTATCCATGAAAGAGGCTTGGGCACAGTAGGTATAGCGTACACTGAGTGGGAGTCCATACAACAAAAATCTCCAACACGGTTCCAACGCAGCTTTGAGACCAGGAAAAAAATCGGCAGAAAAGACCTGGTTCAGTTTATCTTGAACACACTCGAAACGAGCGAAAACCCGCCCACAATGGGCGGAGAGTGATGTGGCAATGGACACTGAGTAAATTTGTAGAAAAAAGCAATTCCGATCGACCCACTGCGCCCGTGATGTTACGCGTGCAGTAGTGTGCGCTAGCCCAACTAGCAAAACAGAAATCAAACGTGACCGAATAACAACCTTTGAGCTACCGGTACTCTTTATACTCGTGTGACTGTCCTTACTGTCAAATAGTTTGTTGATGATGGAATTGACCATGACCAAAGGCATATTCGTTCATTTTAACATTAATTAGAGAAAGAGCAACAAGTCGGCCAAGAAACACTGGAAAACGACTTTCAGCGATGAGAAAAACCAGAAAAAGCAGAGGAAGTGCCTGCGTCTAAGACTCCGAGCCGTAGTTCACCCTACCATGAAAGGAGATAATAATTTCTACCATGAAAGGAGATAATAATTCAGAAAAAAAAACCTGCGATTACTTCGGTGAACTTTCCGTGATATACAGCGCTGAATACATCAGGAGGTGCGAAGCGACGCGACCGCGCGCTTTGGGAGGGCCACGTCCCTCTGGTCCTTTTGTCAATTTTTTCGGTTAGAAATTCTTAACCTGACACTGTATTATGATGGGGTAGAATATGACACTATTCTGACATAGGAAACATTTTATGAATAGGTTTATGACCTATGCAATCAACTCAAAGGGGCCCAAGCGAGTCAAATGAAAGAACATAATGAGCGGTTTTGCATTAAAATTGATCTAACTTCGAAGATCCTAAAAAATCAGACACTGGTGGGACACGAATCTATGGCGTCGACATCTTGAAAGCTCGGCGAGACACATGTTTTCTGAGCACCTAAAACTGCTTCATCAAAAGAAGAAGTGCAATGATGCGAAGGTACCCCATCGCGCGCGCAACAGGCCTGCAACGATCCAAAGTGGACAGTGTTATGCGATCTGTTGGTGTAGAATAAGGAAATTTTGATACGACGACAATGCGATATGTCAACGGAAGCCCACGTGTGCTGAATCAGCCGTACGTCCACGTTTTTCGTGGTTGACTCAGACTTTAGTACATCACTGGCGAATTCAACACCGCTGTACAGTACAACGTGTTCTGAAGAGTTTTTTGGTGCTCGTGCGATACGGAAGTCGAGAAGTTCAATGGTTTTTGGAAAGCACAGTGTAGTGTGATGAGAAAAAGTGTAGATGTTGTTTACAAAATGGTCAAGAAAGGGTAGAATGGTTCGTTTCGCCTCTGTCCCATACAAACTATTGTCCTTCGTTTACCTTGAGGATCATCAGTGAGATGAGGTGGGGAGAAACAAAAGGTGTATAACAGAAACATTTTTAGGAAGAAAGGAAGTAAATAAAAAGGAGAAAGGGTGACATAAAAACGTGACGATCAAATCGAAAATTCTTTCTAAAATGGATTCACTAAGAGAATGAAAAGTAAAATTAAGAAGATGTAATGTACCGCAAAAACAAATGCAAAATTAGAAATTATAGGAGAAGAAGGGTTTTTTATTGAGGAGATTCTTAGAAAAAGGAGGGTATGTGGCACACGACCAGTCATGGGTGGAACGAGTACACTGATTGTCATGGATAACCAAGTCTTACAAACCAACAATCACAGAGTCGACTTTTAGAGAGGAATCCTCGCAAAAGGGGCCGCCTTCAAACCTTGAAATAGAGAATTGCCAGTACCGAGGCTGGGCAGACAGAGGAGGCAGGTAGGACGCGACAAATGGAATCTGATTTGTTGTTAATATTTTCAGCAGTTTTAGTGCTGTATTCTCTTCCCTCGCTCGAAGTCCATCTTCGAGATATGGCTAGCAGAAGGAAATTGGACCAGGAAATGGGAAGTAACAGTTTTCCAACACACTATGGATTCAAAATAGGGCCCAATCCGTCGGTGCTAACAAGTAAGCCATTGAGAACCGTCCGAAAATTGATGAACCCCACAAAAAGCGTGCAGGCAATTTCAGAATGGCGGCCTATGAAAAAGAGAATTTCACGGAAGTCTAAGGGCAACACATCAATTCGCCACAGGAAAAAAAAACAGTGAAACCGTGGAAAGCTTTTCAGCTTATTGCAGCAGACTCTGCAGACACTGGTACAAATGAGGTTCGAGTGCTTAATTCCATTGACAGGCCTCGAAGAAACGAAATTCCATTTCAGCCGATTATCCGGTGAACATTAACAGGATAGAACTACTCTATCGTTTTCACATGCCATAAATGCTACCAGCTTTGGTGGCGCAATAGTATGTAGAAATTATAAAGTAAAGTATGTAGAAAACAATTAGATGAATAGTGCATTAAAAACTAAATTTCTTTGATACTTATATATTTATGTTGTATTTGCTTAATAAGGGCAGCATGCAAAGTTTCACGCGAAATTCGTACAGTTGCTCAAAGTGGTGGCCGAGGAGGCGTGGCCTCAGAGTAAATGCTTACCTCTCGGAGTCGGAGACAAAGTCTAGGACTATTAACGTAACTTTCTGTTTCCACTATGCGTCTCCGATCGCGGCGGACGACGGGGCGGGCACACTCTGAGACGCCGCCTCCTCGGCCACCACTTTGACAAGCTGTAACTCAGCAGGAATCTTATTTTTTCGTGTGAAGCCTTGCATGCGGCCCTATTGAACAAATACGATATAAATAAATGGGTAACAGAGAAGCTCATTTTCGACGCACGATTCCTTCAAGGAGAGAGGAACTGTGAGGGGCCACATGCTGTCAGCTTGGTAATGATATGAGAAAAGCCAATTTCCTTCCAGCACGGCTGTCGCATTTCCGGCTAATCTTGCTATGCAACGTCTTGGAATTTCGTGGAAACCAAAAAAAGAGTGCTGAGCAGAAATGGGTTCGTGAGAAAAGCCTCTCTCCGGAGATCGTACTTTCTATCTGTTAGGGCTTCTCGTCTTTGCTTTTGCATACCTAAGCATGGCTTAGAAGGATTTGTTTTGCCAAAGTAATCAAGTAAAAGAAAAAGCACCCGATAAAAGCCAAAGTTGCCGGAAGATCTCATCGCCTGCAATTTTTAACAGTCATTTTGTTATTTAGAAATCGGTCATAACTCTCTATACAAACCAGCTGCCGCAAGCTCAAGACAGTGTTAAGAGTTTGCGATCGTGCATGCGTTTTGGTCATCAGGCGACTGTGACTGGGCAAAAAATAAGATACAATTCGATTGGGCAATTTAGCGATTCAGGTGATTAGACGATCAGGCGGGATGGATAACATACGTATCGATTAGGTAAGTGATACGCCCTGATTGCCGAATTGCCTGATCGCTTGATCAATATGCACGTTTCTCTTTCCGCTTGGTCGCCTGAATCGCGAACTCTTGACGATGTCTAAGAGTTAATGTCGTGAGAAATGCGGTAGCCGTGCTAGGCCTCATCACTATATACTTTCAATCATATTTGAAGTTACCGCCTATAAAGTTCACTTAGTTGCTAGATCAATAGCAGGTGGTGCAGACTTTGGAATAGAGAGCAAAATGTAAATAATAAATAAAAAATATTTGGAAGAACCGTAAGCACCATTTACGCGATAACGCAATCCAACAGTAATGTGGTAATTTCAGCAGTAAAAAACAACAAATTTTATCAAGGTGTGGCCAGTCGGAGTGATCTGATATTTGCTCACCAATCTAATAAGGTATATTGCTACAAATTGTGCAATTGGCTCAGGATGAAGCTTACGAGCCAAAAAAATAACATTTCTTGGTGCTATCGTGATGGGGAGGGGGCATCACTATGGTTATTATTTTTACTTAAGCTTAGGGAGAAGAAGGAACCCCATCCTTCCTCCATTAGGGCTCAGGCAAAAGGATACGCCTGCAGATTGACCCCTCGAGGATCTCCCCACAATGCTCAGATAAGCAGCTTTTTATAAGATTCCCCCCTCCCCTCATTGCGACAGTACCCATTTTTTTTATTCCAGGCCACTAGAGCTGCTTAACAAATTCGTTTCTGAGTAAATAAAATAATCACCACCATCTGTTGGTGAACGGCGAAATATTCAAGATGGGCAACAGTAACGAAATTTCGACACAAAACAACGTGGTTGTCTGTAGGAGGCCACTCAGGAATCTGTCTTGAGCTATTCTTCAACAACTGGCGCCGAGATTGACAGGGATAACCATGACTGATTTTTATACGTATTTAATTTTACGTTTATACTTATTTGTTATTTATTACCATTAATATATTTTACATTTTATTTACCAATACTGTATTTTTGAATCAAATAAATTTACAAAGTGAGATCAGACAGTAGCTCAAACAATGATAAAGTTCTTGGCCAATCTGCAGTTTTACAAAGGTCACCAAAAATTACGATGAGTACTGAATGGGCGCAAAACGGAGAAATTCAACGAAAAAAGTAAAGGCTTCCAAATAAATGGGATATGCCATGCAACTCCCTCCCACTCCACCCGTGAACGACGTAAACACGGAAAATTGGAAAACAAACAAATCGAAATGCGAAAAACGAAGGAAGCAAACATCATGATCTAGCACGCAATGTACACCATGTCCGTGTTATTCGGCTGCCACCGCCCTGATCGACGGCGACAACCACAAAAAGCTGAAAGGTAGTGAAATGAGCGCGAACATACTGGGGAAAACCGGTTGTTTGACGTTAAGGAGGGGTGGTTATTTACTTGACAAAATGGCCTTGGCTCAGCACATATGTGAAAAAGTAATCATGCATCGGCAGCTGACTGTAGGAAAATCAAAATTTCAAACTCAGAGAATTACAGCCGGGACTTTTGAATGGAAGTTCTATCGGGTCCCTGAAATCATTTACAACTGAACTAAAAGTATGAAAAGAAAGTATGAATGACGACGTGA
Source organism: Trichostrongylus colubriformis (assembly GCA_963978905.1). Classification (NCBI taxonomy): domain Eukaryota; kingdom Metazoa; phylum Nematoda; class Chromadorea; order Rhabditida; family Trichostrongylidae; genus Trichostrongylus; species Trichostrongylus colubriformis. The sequence continues at coordinate 56,371,306 of OZ022256.1, read as the reverse complement.
GAGTAACGAGAGGTGGTGCGAACTTGCATCGATACTTACGGTTGCTCTCATTCATTGGGGGGAGGGTCTGAGGGACGGCGAACTTGGCACAAACTAGCCCCGATGCAAACACTCTAGGCCGACAAGAGGTCGGCTAGAATGGCGTTCTATCAAAACAATCATCGATATCATGTTTCATTCGCGTCTTCTTCCTGTCACAAAGTTCGCTGACAAAACTTTTGACGGCACTTCAGCGCTGTCAGTCAGTGGGGATGGTTGAGAAGCAAGCCGTATGAACAACGGGCATTTCAGGGAACCGTCAAAAACTATGGGTCTATTGGAGTCTCATTCAGGAAAGTAAGAAAAAAAATGATTTAGGGAGAATGGGACTCCCAGAAGATGCTTAGTGGGACCACAACGTAGGTATGGAGTTTTTAGAAGGTGCCCTCACTCTCGCATTGTGTACCATGAACTACGGCAAAGGCCATCGATCTCTGTAATAACTTATTCACTACCGTGATCGGCTATTTCCCCCTCCGCTCTCCCGCATAGCATATCTAAAAAATGAGGTTTCAGATCTGCGACAGCACATAGAGATCTGGCCATCTTAGATCTTGCGGCGAAGAGGGGGTGTGACTTTCAAAGTGGGTGTGATTCTGCGTTGTACACGTTCGGTCACGTTGATCAATGAATGTATATTCCATTTACCGATACACCTACACCTGGATAAAAGACAACAGCAATGGATCACGCCGAGGTTTCATTACGATAAAGCATGCAGCCTGTTTACTTAATCTATTTGGACAATACGGAAAGGCTTGATGGAACAAAGCGCCAGAGAGAGGAGCATCAGAAATCATGCCCCTTCAACAATCCTGGAAGTACTGGAGCACGGGAAAATTGACCCCGGGTAAACTGTCCAGGGATGCCTTTTTATGCATTGGAATCTTCTGGAAAACAGCTGATGCACAGATGGAGGAAATCGAGATCTGGGCCATAAAACTAGTAGATTTACGGAATTCGAAGTTTTTCCAATGGTTTCGATGGCACATGTGCTCAACACCTGGCGTCGTCTGTGTTACAGAGTCATTCTCCATACATTTCTTGCATTAATAATAAAATATATGTGGTCCAGACTTTTGTTTGCTTCATGGCTAAGCATCGCGTTTGATTCTGATGAGTTCTGTGACGCAGTGCTCTGCTCACACGTTGTTCTACAGAGAATGAAGAAATCGTTCACGAAAATTCTATGTTCTATTTTCTCCCAAAATAATCTACAAGATAAATACATGAACACAAACACGAAAAGAACTGAGAAATTTCCTTATCAAAGCAGAAATCAAAGAATTGGGAGGATCAACTCGCTTGAATTCTCGCCGAACGACATTTGAACAGCCAGAGTGCAGTTCAATTTTTTAGCTAATTGTGCTGCTTCTCACTCTGCTTCCCTGACTACGTGACTGTCGCCTCTTTGCTCCTCAACTACGCAGCTTTCAAACCCACTTGGACGTCCCATTCCGTCGTTCGCCACTTATGGTAGCTCTATTTAAAATGGATTTTTGTATATACGCCTCTCAACTGTAAGAGGATGGACCTCGTAAAGAGTTCCCTATGGATTTCGGAAAAGGGGTACAATTTAGGAAATGGGATGGAAACAACCCACGGAAGTGGACAGAAAATGCAGCAAAAACGTACGAATCACTTCTTTCACACGCCATTCATGCGACTTGAGCCGAGAATCGGTCCTCTTGTATGACGCATTGTGATATTTCCAAGTGCAGCAACCTCCTCAGCCCTACATTGAATTTTCAGACGACAGAAATTCAGCTGATAAACAATATACAAACAAGGAAGTCGGTTCTAAGAGGTTCATGGTTACGGTATGGGATTCGACATTCGCGATAGTAAATACCAAGAGATCTGATAGCAAAAGACCAAGGATAAAAGCTAAATAGAAGCAAATCGTTCGAATATAGAAGCACTGTTCTCCAAGGAATTTCTCCAAAGCAAACAACCACCATGTAGACTACATCAGAAGAGCAGCATGACGGAAATTTTCGCAGTCATCTGACGCATCTGGGCATGTGTGATTTCAACGCCGACTATGTGACAGCTGAATGATACTGTCTTTTGCTCACGAAATGGCTGCAGTAAAACATGTATGAATGAGTGAATGACACAGCATTGTGGCACAGTGGATTCATTTTATGATTCATATGAACAGAAATGAAAAGCGATTTCACAACCCACGCATTCCATTTCCACTTCGATTCGTCGGTGTGTTCCCGCAAAAAAAAAGAATTGATAACGTTGACTGGAATATAACACACAGAAAGAAAAGTATTAATGTACTGTAATTCGCGGAAACTACGCGGAAGCAAAGTGATTTTCAAAAAATCCAAAATATTATAATAATTTTTTTCCAGAAATTCAGAAAAAATTCATAGAAATATGCAAAACAAATTCAAGCGGATTGGCGCATATCTTTATTTCATGCATTGAATGTTTTGCAATCAAACAGTGTATACATATGTATGGATACTTTTCATGGCAGTAGTAAATTAGTGGGATACATATCTATTGGTTTATCTCAAAATATTCAATCTATAAAATTAATAAAATACCTCTTTTTCTGGCCTGGTAAAGGCCCCAGGCGCCGAATGCTCGCCAGTAGACTCATACTTGTTTTGCATTACTTCCGTGGAACTATTTTGGGACCGAAAATTTGAAGACTCACGCTATTTTTTTAAATTTTTTTCTTGACTTTTGAATTTTCTTGAAAAAACTGCTTAGAAATTTTGGGATTTTTCGAGAATCACATTTCTCTCATAGGGTTTGAATTATACTACATTGATACCCTACATTGCTTCTTTGGTGCTATCTTCCTGTCCCAAGACTACCATGAGGTTTCGGGACACAATGACACTTAGATACATTATAATTCAGGTATATTTTGGATGATAATTACTACAGAGTAGAGAAAGAGGTGCGATTGGAAGCGCGGATCAAGAGCAGTATTTCTCAAAAAGATTCTTCGACGCTAGGCTTAACCTTGTCTCGAATCCGATCCATTTGAAAATTGCTCAATACATCTTCACTATCTTGGAGACGTTCTGACCTCGAAGACCTACCTCTACGCAGTGGACAAATGTCAAATTCAATCGTAGCCATTGAAAAGATGAATTATTTCCGTACTACGAAGTGATCAATAATTTACAACTACCTGCTGACAACATCGTGCCATAATTGCCCCACGTTACACTTGTGGAGGAGGAGAACCGGTTTCCGTAGTGGAACAATGTACGAATCGGAGAAAAGAGTCTTTTTTCCATTCATTTTAAGAGAAAGGAATCTTAAAAGAGCTTTTCTAATATGTCTCATGATCTATATTCGAAGGTGGGGCAGCGGTAGGTCGTTACATTAGTTCACTTGCTGCAATGGAATGGAAACCTGATCAAATCTCGCTCTGGCCAACCTACATAGAAAAGTTCAAAACAAGTTTGAGGGATCGCATTTCCACGCGGATTGCAGCAAAACCGTAGCTGTGCAACAATTGGTAACGTAACACCGCAGCACATGACGCTTCTTTTCTCAGCAACGATAGCGAAGCATAACATCAGGACAAGCCCCAGGTGCTGAGTTATGTGCAAAAGATTCAGTCCGAGCGGCATTTGAACCTGAACTTGTGTTTTCTGTAGTTTATAAGCATCAACACGTGTAATGTGATGAGGTTGTCTGCTGTTATTGTCAGTGAACTATCAAGATGAATGTCCACGGAAAAGTGAGTTCTAATGTTACCCACATATTTATGTTGTAATTTCCTAATGTGGACTGCATGCAAAGTTTCAAAGAAAAAAATGTGAAATCCGCCAAGATACAGCACCACAAAGCCTTGGCTCGGTGGGCGTAGTCTCCAAGCAAGTGCCCTCCCCGTCGTCCGCCACGGTCGAAGCCGCATCGTAAGAACAGAACGTTACGTGAACAGTCCCACTCACCGTCCCCAAATGCGGTAGACGACGGCACGAGGCTTCAAAAGGGAGGCCCCGCCCACCCGGCCAAGAATTTGGGGAGCTGTATCTTAGCCGAATTCTCACTTTTTCGCGTGGAACTTTGCATGTGGCCCTTAATAGGCAAATGTAATATAATTATGAGGGTAACAAAAGAGTAATTTATCCGTGGACAATCCCTTTAAGTAACCATCACCACGTCTATAAGTCATTTCTATAGCTCACAGAAAAAACACTATCAAAAAACGAGAGGACACTGATGAGGCAGGACGGGGTAATGGGTTACAAAGGGGGATGGAAAGCATAGGTGCAGGTTCGAGCTCACCAAAAGTCAGGAGTCAGTCCGATTCGTGTTGATCGTATACAGCATAATAATGGCCTCATAAACAAGCATACAGTTGAACACTCATCTAAAGACGACCACAACGGCAGGGGTAACGAGAAATCGAACCACACTGGAGTGTACCTTGCCCCGCCTCCTACCACTGCGTTCCTGAGTCAATAAACAATTGATGACCTTTCAATTGTCGTATTGACGTAAATTCAACCGCGAACACAATCGCTGCATTCAATGTGAATTCGTGACCAATATTTTGAAATCCATTTCCTTCTACAACTACAAACATTGGCAGGATTTGCTGTAGAGCCTCGTTAGCTCAGTTGGTAGAGCGTTAGACTTTTAATCTAACGGTCAGGGGTTCGAGTCCCCTACGGGGCTTAACGTTTTGCAGATGTGCATATGAAAATACCAAGCCACCAATATCATTCTGAAAGATTACTTGAAAAACTGCTATTGATATTAACAAGTAAGTGATTGAAGTAAAACCAAATTTTCATATACAGCTTGCCACTTAAATCTACAACATACACTTCAACTTCCATGGAAATAGGCGATAGCAATCAATACAGACACAAAAGAAAGTCCAAGTGATAGTCCCCAATCGATTTTTACAACAATCATAAATCAATCTCAGTCATTGTTTGCATAGAGAAGGGTCAACCTTCTGGGATTCTTGAAGGCAATACTGCTATGAAAGCTGAAACTATACTGAACCGGGTTGAAAAACTATGAATCGCTGAATCTTGAGCAGTTTTTGCCTAAAAGAACCTAAAGTGCGCCATGTACCCTACTATCATTTGCAATTGGTAGAGTACATGGCGCACTCCAGGTTTTTCTAGGCATTTCTCTGCTTATTAGGTCAATGAAATCAACGGTTCAGGCGAATGTAGCACTTATTAAAAGATCGCGAAGAATCGGAGCGTTTGTTCGGCCTGGTTGACAACCAAATATAAATTTGACCTTATGACATTGAGTGATTCGCGACGGCACTTTTCATTGGCCGTCTTCGCCCTTTTATGGCGGAGTTATATCTCAAAAAGCCTTCTTCGACAGGAAGCGTATCGGTCAGATTTCAAAAAGCAAAAAGAGTTGGTAAAACGTCAGCATCACCTCCATTAATTTAATTCTTTTCCCAAAATACACACATAGCAGAGTATTGTCATCAATTTCGTTTTTCCTCGACATTGCATGGAACGGTTATCAAGCAGAAAAGCCTAGAGCTTCCTAGAAATCAGGTGTCTCGCTCTTTGGATTACAACTTCAAGGACGATGATAAAAGTAAAGGATTTGCGAGAGTGAAGTGCTCGTCCAAAAAAATCCGCCGGTAATCGAAACAAATAAAAACTTGCGAAGACTTAATGCAAACAGAATTTAAAGTGGATATGCCGTGTGATGCTTTAGAGGTGCATACCAACCTACCGTATACCTGATTTTATAACCAACCACATAAACAAAAATTTATGGATAATAATTAAGAAAATTCCCTGTCATCTATGGAGCTGTGTATAGTGTCACGATTGAACCAAGTGAGGGATAAAAGAGATTTATAGGAAAGGCGAATGTTCTATTTTTGCAAGTGCAATGATTGAAAAAATGCAGGAACAATAATAGCTTAAACTATGTGAAGGAATACTTGTGGGCACATAAATTTGTAGATGTTGTACTATAGGATATGATGTGATATGATACAATCTGACGTGATATTATACGATACGATGATGTAAGTCACTGGACAGTCGTGTCACAGTGCTTATTAGCCTTGGCTACATTCATTGTTCAGATTGAACGTTTAACGAAAGCGTGTGAACTGACCGTGAAGAATCCGCTGAGCCTGTACGAACGGATGATTAGCACCAGCGCACGCGCGCGAGAGAGAATAAGGGACAAATTACCCGATCAAGTGGTGCGGATATTACTAGAAATGCAGTGGCTCAAGGACCATCATTCAGCTGTGTATAGCGTCACGAGTGAACCTATTGAGGGTTTAAGAGAGATCCGAGTTCGAGTCTTTCCAATCGCAATCTCCCTTGATCCCGTGATCCATCCTCGTAGGAAAATTTAAGCCTTATTCCTATACAAATACCTTATTTAGAACCCTTCCAGCTTAGCTATGGTATCTTCACAAACTTCCTAGAAACGAGTCTACAGCAGTGATACCCTTGGAGTGAATAGAATGACAAGGTCTTCTTATAAGGAGTGCTCCCCAAGAAAGCGCTAAACTGGACAAGAGGATAAGGCTAGCTATGAAGTCTGATCACGAGCCTCGAGGATTCACAAAAGCGATATCTACTTTCACACATACGAGCGGGTAGGGAAGAGCGTTATCAAAAGGAATTGCAATGAATCGCACATGAACGGCTTTTCCAATTTGGGAAGCATTAGGTTTTTGTTGAAAATTCAAATGGCCTAGCTGGCACGACACATCCATCAGCGATCCTGCAATAGTGTTGTTTCCCGATGACGAAACTATGAAAGCTCTCATGTACCCATAACCCGACTGCTTCAGGAGCATCCTTTCCAAAATCAAGGAAGAACTGGATAATGAACAACAAGCTAGCTGCATTGTAAATAATAAGTCAAAATGCTTTGTTTGTTTGAAGTGTAAAAATAGAATAAGACTTTAAAAAGCTTATAAAAAAATTTTCAGCAAACTAGAATTTTCTCCAAAAGCATAGTAAAAATCTGGAACCTATAAGTTCCGTCACCATGCTACATTTTGCAGGCTCAAGCATAATGGACCATTCCTTTCTTTTTTATGTCTTTCTATATTTATTCCTTATCACACCTTGTCATATTCAAAAAGCTTTTTAAATTTTTTGGCACTTTTTCACTTTGCTCCGTTTCTGGAATCAAACCCAACAATTAATTTTTACGATGGAAATTCAATTCTGGCGCATGAAATTCCACATATGATATATTATACGCACAAATATTAATGACCATATTTGGATGAATTATGGAAGCCATGGGCAACATGAGAAAAGCCACACTTCCTCATGGATGGCAATGGAATTTGGGGAAGAGGATGAATTTTGAGTTTAGAAGGCCAAAGACCGATCAAGCATGCATCGCATGACTACAATTAACGACGGCAGTGCCAGCTGCCACGGCCATTTGAAGGTTGAAATGAGCCAACTGCAAAATTGGAAGGCATTCGGGTGAACCTATTTTAGCTAGTAAAGTAATCGATATTGATTAAGAACGTTAGAGCGAGAAGTTAGTGAAAAAAATTCAACTGGGCTCACGTAAGGTGGTATCAGCTTGCAGTGAAGGAATCTTCTGGAGCTAAAGGATCATTCCTGTTGGGTGAAGCATCATTGGAAAAGCGCTGTGAGGGCTTTTTAGCGTGCGTCTATGGTATAGAGGTGAGGTGCAGAAGTTCACTACCCACATCGAGTCTCCTTCCCGCCCCATCTTTTGGTGGAATCCACATCCTTTATAGGCTTGCTTTGTGCTAATACACAAGATGGGTTTAACGTAGTATTGTGCTGTCACGAAGCCTCATGATTATCTGAATGGTAAAAATAGTATGATACTCCAAAAAGTTTATTAAACTTGCAATATTTATTTGGTTTATAGATTTTTTATAAGCTTTTCAAAGTCTCATTCTATTTTTACATTTCAAATATGATTTAATTGGCCTAAAAAGCCCCTTATTCAGTCTCTAAACCCCTTTATCTGACAGGAAAGGTAACAATATGCAAATTAATGCAAATTATAAAAATAGCGGTGCAGTTAAAGGTGGTGCGCACTCCCCTCTCATGGTGCGGGGATCAAATCCCGCATCAACGTTCGTCCAGGCCAACCAAGCCTTCCACCCATCCAGGGCCAGTGAACCGGTACTACACTCGCTGGGAGGATAGAAGCACTGACTTGTACATTGGCTGGCCCCCGCAAGTCGTCATATAAGCCAAATCGCATTCGCCGCCACACGATTCTGAATGGAAATGAAATGCACGGTGCATCCCACAGAAAGGACTAATTAACGCCAAAACTTTACAATTTGTTCGTTAGATGATTCTTTTACAAAAACAGTTTCCCATTAAAGGCTCAAACACGACAAAGCACAAGTGCGAAACATATTACCCATGGGATTCCCGATGAAATTCATTGTGGATGTGACAGATGTACGTGAGAATGACAGGAGAACGGAGAGAATCGACAGCAGCCATCGCGCTGATCTGCCCGTTATGGCCAGCGACAAAGCACCCAGTTAGTCAGTCATGAATTCCAGAGGGAACCATGTCATTTCGCAATGCCATTAGACCCAACGGCTAGTCGTGTAGCCTTCCTGGCGACCTCCCGGACGATCACAACACATTTGGTGACCTAATTCAGGTTGATGAAATTATGCCGGCTAAAACAAAAAGTAAAATGAGCATCGATCAGTTGGCCTACAATACATTCAATGCATCAAGAGCTATTCGCCTGCAATTTTTGAGAAGACGAAGGAATTTCATGGATTTCATGAAAAGCCGAGATAGCGTTCCACCTACTAATTTCCCTAAAAAGCAAAAGCTTCACGGAATGAGATTAACCTTTTTTTCCGACAAATCCCACTTTGTTTTTGAAGTCCTACAAGCAGGACTTCACAGACCCTCCTTACAGAGTACTCATACGTTCAGAATGTGGCAGTGGTTAAAGGCGTCCTTACCTTGGGTACGGTCCATAGATCGGATCCCACTAATAATTTACATAATCATGTAAATGCTGTCAATCCTCAAGGTTTATCGAGTCTGACACGTCAGTGATACATAATTTGTTCAGCATTTCGTTAAATGTCCCCCCTCCCTCCTAGCAATTGCACCAGTTTTCTTTGCAGAGCCTTTCAAATGCGCGAAGTATGACCCTCGATTCTTTCTGTGATTTGGACTTGATATCTGGCTTTTCAGCTTGAAAAATCGTGGCTTGACACCTTTCAGGCTCCACAAGTCACCGAATGAACCAAAAGCTGATACAAAACCTGGCGGTGTTACAAGGAAGTAGAGTGCGCTGTTGAGCCAGGTACTTCGTTTTTTATTCAGTTGCAGTCGCAATGAACAGTTGGGATTTGAGAGTGGCTTGCACGACGATTTTTCCAAAGAGCTTCTAGCAAAAGCAAAAAAATAAAGCCATGAAAAATGATAGGCATTGTACAAGGCTTTGCCATCAATTCCCCTTCCTATTGTCAGCTGCTCGGCGTTTATCAATCGAATGAGTCACGTATTCGACTTGTGTTCATAAGTGCAAAACCCTTGAAAGCATTCCGCCCTACAATGACTTATGAGACCTGGTCGATGGAAGCTGATGGGCTTGCTATCTAGATTATTTGTCCGTTGGAGCATATGGCACTTAAGCGAACTTAAAGACACATCACGCGAAACGTTATGAGGGTTATTGTACCCATCACTGAAAGCTGACGTCCTGGTACACTCACAATTGAACATTGAACGAACGAAAAGCCTTGAGCACGCAAAAATTCGGGCCCCCTGACCACGGTTCTCATAGTAGAAAAGCCTGGAAAAAATTCATAGTATTGAGTAGAGCCCAAAGATATCCTTGTTCGTCATACCCAAGAAGGTGAGCGACTGGTCTGATCATACCGAGGTATGCTTTCAACCAAAATAAATCGGACAGGTTCAACCCACGGACGATGTGTGTGTGTGATAAGGAAACCTCCTTGCTCTCGTCGAGCATAGAATTCATATCGGAGCGCTTAATAGGGCATGGCCTACGGACTCGGATAAGAGTGTGTCAAACTCTCCTCTCGTCACTCACCCATGTCCATAGGCCACGCCCAATCAAACGCTCCGAAATGGAATATACATAGTATTAGGTTGATTCATAATAAATCGGACAAATGGTAGTGATGATTTCTAGAGATCATAACTCAGTAACGAATTAACGAAAATGGACGCGCGAGGTACCGTTGGAATGAGTATGAAAAGCTCTTCAAAGTACCGCAAAATAATCACTCCAAAGTAAATTCATTCCGCCACAATGCCGCACGATTTGCGGTCCAGAGACCACATCCGCAACGTCATACTATTTATATCGCTTATTTATCTATTATTTATATCTGGCCAGGAACCCGCGGATATCGGCAGACGTCTGATGGAAGTTCACAAGGAGCATGCCCCCGGCAGAAGTACACTGTAGTTGTAGCATTCGAAGTTTGCGTCAGGCGACTATTCCATCGAAGACGAAAACCGCGGTTGGTGGAGCGTACACGGCGTAGAGTACTGGGAGCTGCTCGATGAAGGTACCACAGTATCCGCCGACGTCTACGTTCGTCAATTACGAGAATTGAAGGCCAATGTCCAAAGTTCGGGCGGCGGTCACATGTCTACTTCCAGCACGACAACGTGTCTACTTCCACAGACCGCACTTCGCAAGATCGACCAAGCCGAGCTGCTGTCGTACAGTTGGACCGTACTTCTATACCCACCGTACTCCCCAGACCTGGCCCCTTCAGATTTCCACCTTTTCTCCCACAGCCAACGCCACCTGGACGGCCAAGACTTCAAAACTCGCGACGAGGTCAAGGCGGCACTCGGCAACTTCTTCGAGCTCCAGCTTCCGGCCTTCTGGAGCAAGGGCATCCATGATCTGCCTATACCGTGGCAAAAGGTCATCGATAAAGATGGAGTATATTTCAAGTGAATCCCTGTTGTCGTAAAAAGGTTGTACGACAATGATTAAAATTGGTCAATTTGTCCGATTTATTATGAATCAACCTAATAGATTGATACATCGGTATGCCTTTTATAGGCCCCTTTCGTGGAAAAAATCGTGTTCTGCGTGCTTCCTTCAGCAAATTCTCTTTAGTTTCTTTAGGAAATAAAAATGCGTATTGAGAACCATGCACATCATTCCCAAATATTTTATCGTTCATTGTATGAAATTGTTGAGAGAAAAGCCGCAACGAATATGCTAGCCTAAAATATACCATGAAACTGTCACTGCTAGTTCACTTCGCGGTTCAAAAGAGACGAAAATAGTGACAAAGTGGGTGGAGCATCCACTTGAAAAATATGCACACATTGGAAGGGTGCGCCAGAAGTTGCCAAAGGCGTGTAGTCCAAATCAAAGAAGAACGTGTAGCATGACAGACGAAGAAAAGAGCACAACCAGCAGTCCCTTCGAAATAATGTCTTCTGCCATTCTAATGAGGGGGGACGGGGGAGCTTACAGGATGACCTTCTCAGAAAATGATTTTTCACATTAAATTTGGGGACGTGTTGGTGACACTATAATTATGTAAATGCTGTCAATCTTCAAGGTTTATCAAGTTTGACACGTCAGTGATACATAATTTGTTCAGCATTTTGTTAAATGTCCCCCCTCTCTCCTAGCAATTGCACCAGTTTTCTTCGCAGAGCCTGTCAAACGCGCAAAGTATGACCTATACATTTCTGAAGAACACTTAGTTGGAAGATTCAGTGAGTCTACAAGAGGTCGACCCACGTACCGTACTAGCAATAGCAACTTCTTTTAGTATCCCTCATCTCCAGCTACACCAAACAATTCTTCGACAGCTGGATAAGGAGTATTCACCAGCTCTGCTTTAAGTTTCACTTGAATTATCATTACATATAGAATCACACAGTATCATATCATATTACGCCGTATTACAACATGCCATATGATAATGCATCGAAAATAAGCGGAAGTTATCGGAGAAGAAGCATGTGACTATTGTGAAGAAAATGAAAGAATTTCTCTGAGCAAAGCCAGTTCAAAAAGTCTTTTCAAAAGAGATTCTAAGCCTATTTATCAGCGAGGAGGAAAAGAAGATGCAATTATAAATGCTAGGCTTCGCATACGGATTACACAAGGAATGCAATACGTGAACTTCTTCAGCTCTTCTTCCTTCGCACTTTCTATTTCTGCTATGTGCCTCTTGTATACTATACAAACCGAACAGTAACTCTTTATAATTACTTAGTCAGCTCTTCTTGTACTTATTTAAATGTTTAATATATAAATAATACATATTATTGGCCACAGCGGATAAAGTCATATGCGCTGTCGGACATTAATCACTACCAGCCGTCTCATTTCATTCATATTGAAATGGAATGCGAATAGAAAAATAGCCAACTGCAAACAGTCGAAGAAAGCTGTTGAGGGAATTTGATAAGCTGCAGCGAGAAAATATCTGTCGGGCTGTCTCGAAAAGAGCTGACCAGTGGTATGGCGTCAGTTGGCGCCGTTGTAACCCAACTCATTTCCCGGTAAACAGATCGGTGTCATTACGGAGCCGCGGCAACACTTTGTCAGAGTGACAAATGTTCTCATATCAATCATATCACTGCGGTGAACCTACAGGTCAATAATATTGTCAAGGGTTAGCCAACTCGTAATAACAGTGACAAATGTTTGGAATCCCATTATCGACCCAGACCCTGTGCTAGCCTGAAGTTATTCGAAAAAAGTATTATACAGTCAAAAAACCTAGCAGTGACAAAAACTGGTATTCTCAGGACATTTCCCAAAGTTCTAAGGCACGAATTCCCATAACCCAGATGACACTGCCGTAAAAATCAGGAGAACTGGCTGCCGTTAGCCCTGATTTGCCCGTTTACCCAACAATAGGGCATCATCACCATCTACTTGTGGTATTCTCTATGAGCAACCTTGTCTGATTTATGGGTTATGGGTTATGCCGCGCTACAGTAGTGTGTTCAAGAAAAACCATCTACTCGCCCATTCGTCCACAAAACTACTATGGTCCTAAAATTAAAGCAACAAAACTGCTGCGTAGGCTGACTGAGCCACCTATAAAACTCCGAGAAGTCGAATGTTCACCAAAGCTGGCGGGCAATGATAAGTGATTCATAAAATTTGCAAAAAAATGGCGGACAATGATGAGTGACTCACGCGATGACCAGGAAGCAAAATCCAATACGACAGCGCCATAACAAAATGACGTGTTCGGCATCATCAACAAAACGGCCCTGCTCAGGTGCTTTTAAAAGGTCCGACAGTTCACGAGTTGATAGCAGACAAAATATAGTATTACAAATCATGGGACATTGCCGAAATCAGGCAAGCCGTACCCACCATGTTTCCCTGATATGGCGAATTTGTGTACTATTTTTCGGTTCTAGAATAGTGAGAGTCTTACAAGGGAAGGTATCTTAATTCCCATGGAACTTTGAAATGAGACGCGGGGGGATCGATAGAGCTTCGAAGGCTGGTTATAACTGTGAAAACCAAAATTGCTACCTGTCATTCTGAAGCGAGTTACGAGGGGTCAAAGTTTCAGGTCCAACATCGGAAAATTGGGGGTGCCCAGGGGGTAAAGTGGTAGTTTTTGAACTTTTTCCGACAAAAGTTCCTGCAACCTGAATAAGATAACCTACACATACCAGTTACACTTGCCCATCGCACTAAACGTACGAAGTAAGCGTCAAATAAGAGCAATTCCTAGGCAAGGGTCAACGACTTCTCCTTTGTTCGTTGTGCTGCCACCCGTAGCCCGTGAATTTTCCCGAAATTTGGTCAAGTTCTCGAATTGGCTAAAAACTTATCCTCTGAGGTAATTTGATCACCTGAACACGAAAATCACACTGGTTTTGCGTGAAAACGTATGGCTCGCGCGCTATGGGCTCCCAAACATACCATGAAATGGTATTACTCTTTTTTTCAGAAAGACCTTCAACTTCATTCAGGTAATGGTTTGACAGATTCTGAATACAGATTTGAGATCAGCACTTAAAAGCGCGTACAGTGGTATGTGTCTAATTGCAAATGGCCATTTCGACAAACCGTCTGATTGCAAAGTGCCTCGCCAATGAGGTGTCACAGGCAAACTTTGACCCATCGTAACTCACTTCAGAATGCCAGCTAGCAATTTTGGTTTTCACAGTTATAATCAGCGATCGAAGCTCTATCGATCCCCCGGGTCTCATTTCAAAGTTCCATGGGAAGTAAAATACCTTTCCTTGTTAGATCCAGGAAAAGTCACCTTGTCTCGAGAATACTCAAATCGCCTGAGGTTTATAGGATTTTTAAAACTCAAATGTCTCGCTAGTATTTTTCTTGAACGTAAACAACAGTATACCAAAAGAATCTTGTGTAAATTTCCGTTCTTGAGTTACCCGTATATTTACGTTGGTACCTATTATATTTTCATACGACTGCAGGCCACATACAAAATTTCACGCCAAAAAAGCATCCAACTGACTCTTCGAGGTAACGTCTAATGAGGTAGAGCGTCCTGGGAATAGAGACCGCAAGGGCTTTAGGAGCAAAGAGGCAACGGTCATGCGCTGAGGGATGCAGGGTGGGAATCAAGCCAGCATCGGCCGCAAAAATTTGAATTGGGCTCTTCCCGCTGATAGCTGCCCAAACGTTACTAGGCGAAAATTCAGACGGGTCGCTCTCCACTTTTTCGATTTCTGTTTGGAACAATGGAAATTCTCAGATCAATCAAGATAATCGAATTCCTGTAGATGATTCCTAAGTATGATGCATTTCATAACGAGCGATTTTGAATAGAATGCAGTGACATTGTTCTGTTTTGAGCGTTCAGAACGGTGACTGCTTTATGAGTGGCCTAAAAAATGCTCCAGCGCCATATTAGCTTGATCAAGGAAAATGTTTTTTTATAAATTAATTTTTTAATCAACAGATCAGTAAAGGCTTGCGAAATGAGATTCGAGATGGAACTAGATTTAATAAATGAGCACTTTAACACTGGAAAAAACCAAGCAACTCGCTAGATGTTTATCGCTCTGAAGGAATCTGTCAAGCTGAAGGGTTTTTAAGTAACATATTGACCTTGCCATACTCAAGAATATTTAATACCTTTCATCGATATCAATCAAATAGGCAACAACTGACGCTCTTCCTCAAAATTTTTTTCAAAATTGAAATCCAATTACTTAGGACTCAAGGGCACTCGCACGGCATGGAAATCCTACAAAATCGCGAAGCTCACGTAAATTAAAAATAGCTTCAGAATGGAACGGTGCGGTATCAAACCCAACAGAACAACTGATGCGAAGTATTTTCAGATTCACTTGCCTACCTCCTCCTCCTCCTCCCCCCCCCACCAAGTGTTAGTGCCAACCAAAAATCATTTTTCCACTTTTTTCTGCATCGCACATGGTCGCTTTGCGCGAGCATATTACCAGCTTTGGTAGTTATTTTCCGAGAACAACGGCTGCTGTTTTCCAGAGTATTCCAGTTATCCACCACTAAATTGGCAAAGAACTCGATTGAAGACAAGAAAACTAAGTGCTTTTGATTACTTCATTATTAAAATTTTCAATAAGCCAAAGATCAGCCGTAGAAGCTCACCCCTATGCTAAGAAACTACTTCAGTGGCAATCTCATCCTGTGCTGAACGGTGCAGTTTTTATCGAGGAGATAATTGGATGGGCAATTTTGTGGGCTTCCGGATGATTGCTTGATTTACGCACGACAGATCGCTACCGGTTGGTGACAATACGTAGCGCCGACTAGTTTAGTTCGCTATTTATACTTATACTGCAGTTGTTACTACTGATACTGTAAATAAAAACAGAAACTTCTCAACTATATAGATATGGAGGGATCTTTTCTGGTGGCTTGAGGCTAGTTATAAGCCATGGGGCACTTTTAAAAGACAGCACCTCAACCCACCTCAGCGAGCACTGTAGTCAAGCATTCGAGGACAACTGACCGCTGAAATGAGCTCTCAAGTGCGGGGAATGAGCCGTGGATTCCTACTCCAGCAGAATCGGTACACTCGACTGATTCGAGCGGAATAAGTCTCAGGAGCTCTGATCAATTTCAAGCCATTTGAACAACTGTAGAGATTAGTGATGAAGCGAAAGAAATGTATCAACAAAAAAATCTCACTAACTCTTTCAAATCTTGAAGGGGGAGGGGGGTATTCCCTACTTCAACAAAAATAAGTTACAAGGGAATCTGAAAAAAATTCGCTTTTATTTCCCCGCATGGAAAAATCTCCCTGCTTTACTGTAGCTTTCGATATTTGCACCTGCCATTTTAGTTGACTTCCCGATAAACCAGAGCCAGCCATTGAAAATACGGCGTCCATTAGTCGACATTTTGGGCAAATCCGGATTAGACTCGAAACGTATACCGGTTAGCAACCTCACGGCCATCTATGATTCGCAGTTTAAATCGCCTACTCAGCTGTAGCGGCACCTCACTTTTCATTTTCCTACCACAATCGGCACCGACATGCTCGTCAATGTTTCATATCTTCCCGATATTCTACCAATTTCCGTAATCTTGCGTTATCTATACGATTTTCGCGGTTTCTCCCTTCAGAAAGTGCTCCTTCTAGCTTGCGAGGTGTTCTTCCTAATATCAATTTTGCCTTCGGTGCTATCGCAATTGGGGGGGGGTCATCCCACTATGGACACCATTTTTGAGTCTGATGGGTGAAGGAGCTCCATCTTTCCCCCACTGAGGCTTAGGCAAAAATATACGCCTGAGGGTGCAGATTGACCCCACTTTCTTCGCATGAGAGCTCACGATACAAGGGATACAGTACTACTACTAAGATTTTTTTCACAAAAATTGCACCTGTTTAAATGACTTTAAAGGAAAATCGTTGATCTTCTTGATAACCTATGGGTTTCTGGGAAATCGGCATATTTTTAAACTACACTGATGGATAGGGTGTCTTAAAATAGACTGATAGATTACTAATGAAGTAATTTCTAATAGAGATGAGCCACGCACTCTACTTTTACAAAACTGTGTTCGCTTCTTTATTTTTTGGTCTAATCAATAATTTGAACGCAATGTAGCTGGACAGATCACCGTTTCCATTTAATATCGGGTTTTGAAGCGATCACCAGTTTCCACATGAATGAGAGATTCGCTCCGATCACGACGGGATTCCATTTGAAAAGTGGTCGTTGATCACCCCGTAGTACGACAGTGGCATAAGTGCTATACCGTCCAATCTTTTGTATGGTAAAGCACTTATTGCCACTGTCGCACCTTCCTCACAAAGGACCCTTCGGTATAAATAAATTATTTCAAATTATAGAATCAGGCAACGTAATGCTGCCTGTTTGCAGGATTACTGACCCGCGGTATATAGATCTCAGCCCCTCATTAAAATGAGATATTCAATACTTCCGTGATATCGCCAAAAGTGTAGCAAAAGCCCAGCTTGACCATTTTGAAAATGCAAATAGTTTTTTTGTAAAACCAATCAAGAACCCTGAAGCTGTGTGAGCTAGCTGAATGGAAGCACTCACGTAATTTTTTCCTTGATCTTCGAAACCACGGAGATTTACATCTTGAGGGCCCGTCCCAAACTGCGTCAAACATTCGCCATCCACCTAAACACAACTTCGTTATAAAACAAAGTTAAAGCGATTGGAAATTAAAGGTGACCAATAAAACGAATTCCTGTACGAAGCACACATAGATCGAGTTATAGTATAGATAAGGGACAGAGGCACCACATTGGTTGAGCCATCATAATGCGCTACGGAGGCCTAATTTACTCAATTAAATTATTTCCTTTTCCTCAAATATTAACCAAATTGCACCAGAGAGCTTGTCTTAGAGGATAAATTACTTGATCATCTACACTACTCTGGAGCCATTGCATAGGCCAGCAGATGCGTGCACTCCTATTCTGCATGAAAGCCAAACGCATGGCGTATCCACAAAGAAACCTAACAGTGACGACAACTGCGTCTTGATCATTTCCACGATTCACCAGGTACAGGGAGAAGTTATTCAGGAGTGAGGATGATCATACGTCTCAGCCTTTTCCTGCTGTAACGGAGGTTATCAAGCAAATTGCAACCGAAAACTGCCAGCTTGAAATTCGCAAGTCCCTCGTTGGATCCACACTTAGATTACTTTTAAATACAAAAGTGAGGAATGGATAGTGCACAATACATCAATACTTTTTCTGTGTGTCCTACACCCTAGCTCACCTTTTTCCGTAGAAAATAAAACATAATGAAACAATAGAACATAATATCATACCATTACATACTACGCTTGATATCTCACCCAGACACCATGAAAAAAAAAACAACGGAATTTTTTAGGATGATATTATTGTGAGCTAAAAGATTTTCCCTCCGCGAGCTTCTTTTGTCGGTCTGTGCGACGAAATAGGATACCTACGTG
This sequence comes from Trichostrongylus colubriformis, assembly GCA_963978905.1. Taxonomy (NCBI): domain Eukaryota; kingdom Metazoa; phylum Nematoda; class Chromadorea; order Rhabditida; family Trichostrongylidae; genus Trichostrongylus; species Trichostrongylus colubriformis. The sequence goes on along the minus strand of OZ022256.1, from coordinate 56,352,874 downwards.
TGTAATTGTAATTGATCCTATAATTGATCCAGGTTATTCGACTTCTAGCCGGACACAGCCAATTTATCATACTCAACTAGAGCGGTCTTTCCTCTGTGCAAGCTCAACCACTATGTACAAATTACCTGTCGTCTTTCTTATACTCTCCATGATCTCTGGTAAGATTACCTTTTAAAGACGTTGTTTTCTTTTCAGCATTTTGCCAGGTAAATTGAGTAGGATCTTCTAACATTCCCTTTCCAGCTCACTTCAACATAAACTGTGACATATTTGAGAATTTTCAATTGGCATTTCCTTGCCACTGGTATAGTGGTACAATGTAAAAACGAGCGCAAACGATACATCTCGAAGTTTAGAGGAGAGAGTGTGGCATGAACGGATTGGTAAAGCGGCTCATGGGATTTATGTTATGAAAATTCAGTTAGTTCCTGATGACGCTTCCTTGTGTTAGGTAAAGGTCGTCAAAATTCAATTTGGATATCCACTAGTTCTTATCTCAATTATTATTCCATGCTAATAAGTAGTACCCCTTTATTATATAAACCACTATTTTTGTGTGTCGCTTTGTTTGTCGGTTTACGTGTCGGTTTGTATCGGCTTTTCTGTCTCTCCGTCCGCAAGTGTGTGGTTGTGACGGGTAAGATAGAGGAAATCAGATGTGTACCCTTATGACAGGGTGTCGCAACACGACGAGCGGCGCGCGACGCAGTATGTGAGAGCTATGCGCGCCGCTGTAGTTGGGTTCTCAAACGATTACACAGTAATGCTAGAGGCGCGATCCGCTCTTGGCTTGCAATCGCTTCGGAATCCAACAACATGGGCCATTTAAGTCGTCCGTACTGCTTCGCTTGCGACACGCCGCTGTGCGAAATCCTGAAGGCACACACCCGGGGAAATCGACCGCTCATTGTATGCGATACTAATTGATACAGGACTATCAATCCAAGGCCACATTATCGATGTGATAGCACTTCCTACTTACATAAACATCTACCACATACACTCGCAGCCTTTCTTGGATTATCCCAGTCGAATTTGCCCCAGTTCACTACGAAATCATGTATGGCTATCTCCCCTTGACCCCCACCCTCAGGGAGAAGGTCAATGCTATCTGTTACTTATCGGCCACGTGCTTGGACTACACCTTACAAGTAGACTTTTTAGTGATATTTGCTGACGATGACTCGGTGAAGATTCGAGGACAATTGAACGTGATTGATGAAGGTGAGGATATCAGCAGTGGTGCTGTGGCAGAGGAATACGACGGTAAGCTTTCACTGATATTGAAAGGAACCGTGCGGAAAAATGGGCTTCTTTGTTACTCCTATATTTATGTTATATTTGCTCAAAAAGGGACGCACGCAAAATTTCATGCGAAAAAGCGAAAATCCGGTAAATATATAGCTTCTCAAAGTGGTGGTCGAAGGGGCGGAACTTCAAAGCGAATGCCCCCCCTCGGCCGCTGCGTTCAGAGACGCTCAAAGGGAACAGAAAGTTACGTAAACAGTTCCACTCTTCGTCTCCAACCGTGACGGACGATGGGACAGGCACTTCCCCGGAGGTCACGCCCCCTCGGCCGCCATTTAGAGGAGCTATATCTCTGCCGGAATTATTAGCAAATACAACATGTGCACGATTCCTTTAAAATATCCACGGACCATTACTTGCACTAACCGCTTTGCCTTATTTAGACAAAATCTTCGACGAGCTACCATCGCTACGCATTGCTCGCGAGTACTTACGACAAAAAATCGCCGAAGAACGACAACAAAAAGCCTAAATTGCACATTTTGATCTCTTCTGATATAAAAATTCTTCTAACAGCATCTAACTCTCTGAAAATTTATACTGTATAGTTATTCTTCCGACCATCATTGAATAAAAATTCTAAGAATTATTATGAGTTATTGGATATCATACAAACATAAATGAATCGGCTATTTCGCTCCATTATGCAGAGATTTCCCGTCTTAGGCCGCTTCCATACTTTGCGCACCGACGCCGTCACGCGCGTGCCTGCGTCACGCGCGTGCCTGCGTCACGCGCGTGCCGGCGTCACGCGCGTGACGGCGTCGGTGCGCAAAGTATGGAAGCGGCCTTAGACGTTTTCAGCAACAGTGGCTCTTTCGGAGATAGAAACAGAAGCGCCGACAAAGCTCCATGCACAAAACGATAACAGGGTCAGGACAAAGGATGGCACCATCCTGATCTACGGGTAGACGTCAGGGCATTCCGATTGGGTCAAATCACGCAAGAAAGTGCCGGTTCTTTCGAGGAGCGGTCGATTCACAGGCAAGGTAAAGGAAGGGACCAGCAGGGCACATGGCGTGTACGACGAAGCAATTTGCGTAGCGCGGTCAGCTGCTCAACATTCCATTCCTAGTTTCTTAACTTCTTAACTAGTTTCTTAACTAAGTGTATAGAAAATAAATGGATCGTACACGGAGAAATGTTTTCCTGTTACCCATACATTTATGTTGTATTTGCCTAATGTGGGCCGCATGCAAAGTTTCACTCGAAAATTGTGAAACCGGCTAAGATACAGTACCTCAAAGTCTTGGCCAGGTGGGCGGAGCCCCCGTACAAATGTCCACCTCGTCGTTCGCTGCGGTCGGAGAGGTATTGCAGGAACAGAAGTTCCGAGCAGTCCCACTCTAACTTCCCACCGCGGCGGACAACGGGACGGAGCTTTCACTCGAAGCCATGCCCACGCGGTCGATATTTTGGGGAGCTGTATCTCAGCCGAATTCTCGCTCATTCGCGGGAAACTTTGCATGTGGACCTTATAAGGCGCATGCAACATAAATGTATGGGTAGCGAAAGAACTCATTTCTGGACGATTTCTTCAAGAGATGAATAGAAGGAACGAAAGAGCAGGAAGCAAACGCGACTGCTTAGGAATCGAGTGCTATGAATAAGAAAAAATATCCTCCTACTCCCCCCTCCAACGGATAAGAACCCTCATGCCAGGATTCCACAGTGCTACGCGCGAAGTGGTACCTCACCCAGTGGGGTCACATAGTGATCATTGTGCCCTTCGTCTTAGACGAGACAATCTCTTCGGGGATCAGGTGGGTAAGACGCCCGTGTCTCGCTCACATCCCGTCACATGTCGTCCCCCGCGGTGCGAAAGTTTGATGTGAGGCTGCGTTCAAACCAACGGTTTTGGATTTTAAGCAATTCCGCGCAAATAGAAGGATAAGTACCGATCGACGTATTTGAATATACGCGTCCTGGAATTTCAGGTGTATGGATGCATCCGCGAATTTGGATACTTGCTATAATGTGGATAGACTGTCGTCGTAGTACGCGAGTTAGCGACACAAATCGTGGATACGACCATCTGCCGAGAATCCGAAACGTTGAGTATGAAGGCAACCTAGGAGTGACACCTGCTTTCCTTTGACAGAGTTCACAATAAATTTTTTCATGCCCAACCTGTCTGGAGAGAAAATCAGAAGACGCTGAAGGACACTTTTGAACACGAGAACGAGCCAAAAAATATTAAAATTGTGAAATAGGATTGGGAATAATCATTCAGGACAAAATACGACAAAACAATATACAAAGGGAGTAGTGTATGAACTGTGTGAAATGTTTGTAAAAAGGATACAATCCTGCGGACAGTGCCCATAGAGGAGAGGCAGGCGCACGACACAGTTATTATATACATATTTATATCCATATAAATTATTTTCGTAACGTAGAATAAACAGGATTAAGCCAGCTCGCTTTCCGATCTCTAGCTGTGTCGCTGTCTTGCGTTGACTCATCCGACAATTCCACGGTGTCGTACGAATTGTTGTCCATAGATATCATACGAGTGAGTCCAACTACACTTCTGTAAAAATAACATTTGAATTAAAGAATTAATTGCTGATCATTCGCAAATCAGTGTAGACAAGGAAACAGTTCTTCAAAGTGGTTATTGTGCCACCGAAATGTGGCAAGTACACTTCCAGTTGGTCTCGCGATAGTCAACGAACTCTGGCGACTTGACCCAATTAGGGTGTATTGACCAGGAGCTCAACATGCGTAAGCGAATGCTTGAAAACACCTAAGCATTCGCAGAACGGGTCCAGAATCGCTCTGCTTCACATATCATACAAAGGCGTTGGAAAAGGAAAAGGTTCGCGCGCGCTAGAATGGATGTTCAGTTTCGAGAAAATACTCCTTTGCGCCATACCTCGAGTGTTCTGTGAAACTATAGGTAGGATGAATAATTTTTCGGCTAGGTTCTAGTATTTCAATCCTGAGGCATTCCATGGTTCACACATTGACTAACGAAACCGTAAGGCCGCGTTCATACTTTGCGCACCGACGCCGGCACCGACAGCGACAGCGTCAAAATTATGTGCCCGCCGCCGACAACGGCGGCACTCTGGTGACGCGCTCCACAGTACAGTATGACGATCGTAGTGAGGCTTCAAGAATTGAAATTAGAATTGGGCATAGTATAACACTATGCCAAGATTGGAATTCAAATTTATGGGCTCTCGCCACGCTCATCATACCGTGGTGTGGTTAGATGGAGCGTTTTACAAACGGAGCGCGTCGCCGGAGTGCAGCCATTGTCGGTGGCGAGCACATGATTTTGACGCCATCGCTGCCGCCGGTGTCAGCGTCGGTGCGCAAAGTATGAACGCGACCTTATATGTATCAGATGGGAACAATGCGGATACAGCTGGCCTCGGAAAAGCCAATCACATCAAAAAAGGCAGCTCATGCAACATAGTGCCCCCTGCCACTGCTAATTCACTGCTGTTCTAATGTTCATTCACATGCTGTCATAAATTTAGTTATTTTTGGACAGCTAATGTAAAATTTGTACTAAGTAGAAAAAGCATTCGAGTTTTTAGTGAACTCACTTCCTAAAACGGGCAAAGTACACGGCATCATGTATGGTAGGAAAGAAGTTGGTCTTGCTCACTGTAGAATAAAAGTCGCTTAGATCAAGCAGCTTTTGTAAAGGCGCTGAAAAAAAGACTTATGAAAACATCTACTTACAGCTACGAAACGGAACTTACTCTCTTACATACCTTTAGCTGCCGCATAGAGCACCCGTACCGATTTTTCAAGAGAGTCTATGTAAACCTGAAGGGAAAACATGATAAATTTGGAGATACAGGATGTACAAGTTCCACACCATAATTTCCACACTATAATCAAGGGGGCACTTTCATATTGAAAAACTGACCTCTTTCAGGCAGTTTATACCCATCATATCAACGTAAACAAAGCCAGAGCAATCCACAATGAGGAACTTATCTGGTAAGTGTACGGTTACGTCTCTCGTTCGTTCCTGAAAAACGTAACCATAGAATACTTGGCTTAAAACTTGACTTTGCATCAATAACTCATTCCTGGTAACTTTCCAGGATGATCGATAGCATTTAGTTACCAGCAACCGCTTGAGATGATATTTCATGATAATATGTAGGACTGTCCTCCGTCCGTGCCCGATGAGATCAATGAATCAGGACTGCCTACGCTGCTTTTCTCATGATTCAAAATTCATTTCTGGATTTGACCATTCCACAGTGGATACCACCTGTGATTTTGGGCACCCATTAAATCTCACTCACCGGCTGCCGTGCATTTGCGTACTTTTGGCAGGTACCGTAATCTTACACCTAGCCGTAATCATCTTGGAGCAGAATTTTGTCGTACTCACTTCATTGCTCAATATGTGGTGTTCGCCGTCGTAATAGTTACCACGAGATTTTTATAGTGCTGATGTAGTGAGAGGGCCACAGCACTGCTCTCAAAGTCCCGCGCTATTTTTGGCTAAGCTTTTGCCTAAGCCTTAGTTCCTTAGTTGAGGGGGGGGTGGGACTCCTACCGGTGCCACTATAGTTGGATAGTTGGATACTCGAGCGTATATTTTTGTCTAAGCCTTACTTTCGGGTAGTAGGAGATTTCCCTGAATTAAGGTTGGCTACTCGAGCGTATATTTTTGTCTAAGTCTTACTTTCGGGTAGTAGGGGGTTTCCTTGAATTAACGCTTAGGCTAAAAACATAGGCGAAAATAGCGCCGAACGCCGAACTCAATGGAGTGTCCCCATGGAGTGCGTCGACCGGTGTACAGGAGTTCCAAACAATTAAGCTTTTGCAGATACCATTGCGAATCAAAGATTAACCAACAGACAAACGATTAGTCTGATGGTTCAATACCTGTTCTTCATTCATCGACTAAGAAAAAAGACGACTAATGAAATCAAAGAAAACACAAGCACTTACCTTACTTGCTTCAGTGATTGTCGACCCCTGAAAAAAAAAAACCACTCACTCACTAGTATTTAAAATAAACTTTGCTTTCGAACCTGAGATTTCTTTTCGTCGGCTATAGACTCCTTAAAAAGTAGTGAACAAGAAAAATATTAACTATATAAAAATACAAAGCACAAGAACAACTTAGCTATCAATAAATTACCCCACCCTGGACTTTCTTTTCTTGGATGAAGATTCCTTCAAAGAAAAAATGCCAAATAAAAACACACAGCATTGGAAATAAGTTCTCAAACCTCAGCTTTCTCATTCTTGATGAGAGGCTCCTCCAAAAGAAATGGTTATTGGTCTAGAACATTTTAGAAGACAAATTGGGGATTTTCAAGCAAAAATGTGTGGGAATGTTATTTTCTATATAAAATTATCAAAAAAAAATATTCTATCCAGAATCATCAAAAAAAGATGTTGCTCAAACCTCACTCGTTTCCTTTCTGGATGAGTCCTTAAAAAAGTGGAATTTACAGACAAGCCAACGAAATTATTGATTGATTAGTTAGCATAACGATCCGGGAGAAGTGTTTCAATTTCGACAAGTAAGAATTTGAGAATTCCTGCTCATGCTCAATGGGTAAATCATCGGAAAAGAGAGTTTTTAGCGCCAACAAGAGCGATTATCAGCTAATTATAAGCAATCCGTAAATTATATAGCAGTGACTGAAAAATGATTTTGAAACCATTCAGGGAGCGAGTCCAAAAACAGACTGCTCTACAGTGTTACTCAAGCTGTCTATTACACTAATCGAAGGCAAGCTATGCATCTGTTTCCTTAATCCAACCAGCCGTGAGTGGCAAATTATTTAAATATCCGTACCGTAGACTCCTCCTCTATGAGCAAAGACTCTTCGCTTGGTACGAGTTGTGCATTACACGAGACAGTGTTCCACTTAGTTGTCACGACCTCTACCATTTCACGGAACCGTTCCACATTTGTGAACAGTAATGGAGCATCGAAACGTACAACACATACACTCTAAACGTTCTAATTCCACCACTAAAATCGAAAAACGTGTCATATTCAATTTTTTGAGCTATAGGAATTCTCAGAATAACGTTCAACTTCTGCCTAATCTTACCAACTATCGCCTACGGATGTAAATCAGAAAGCCTCAAGACACTTCTTTACAGAAAATCATCGCTAAAAGGGAGAGTCATGAAAGCTTGGCGCTTGGGCGCAGATCATACTGCGAAGTTGCATTCTTTCATGAACAATCTCAGTGAGACTGGGACCGCTTTCTCTCAAAGTCGAGAATTCCATTGCTAACCGTCAGATAGCTGGCATTACAAAGCTTGTTATTTGAACTTTGAGACCCTACTCAAAACCAAGTTGAATAGATGATTCTATAAGGAATGTACAGATGAAAATCCCCATTGAGATCCGCAGCGTCTTTCACTTCCCTTTCCCTAACTCCTTTTTAGTTCTTATTTCTAGCTTTGGATGCGCCCTACATTAAAGTACAGAAACTTCTAGGGAGAAGCCACCGCAGTTCCCATAGTTCCAAGGGCCACTCCATTTTTTTATAGAAAACTTCGGGAAATAGCGGGCTATATATGGCTGCACGAGACCCGCGATGGTAGCGGCATCATGAACTAGCAGCTGACTGCTCCTAAAATTCCCATTCGACTGCGGCTCCTTCTGAGATTTTCGCGGTAAATCCTCCTATATCGTTGCAAATGCGAGTCCAATTTCCTCATGGTATAGATACTCATGGATAGGAACTAACCTCGATATAATTGACTTGAGGATATCGCTCCACATCCCGGTACTCGCCTGTGTCAGGAATATTTACAAGGATGTGCCATTGTGGCCTAAAGTTGGAAGCATTAGAACAAATCCTAAATACGAGATTGCCAATCAAGTCGGTTAATAACAATGCTGATACGAACCATTGCTGTCGAACCAAAGTTGTGAGTAAGGCGAATAGAATGCCGATGATCAAACCTTCAATCACATCTATACAAGCTGTTGTTAGAAATGTTACGACCCATATTGTCTGAAATAATGCATTCGAGAGGGTGGCACTATTCAACTGGACAAAGCGCTAACCCAATCAATTTTTGAAATCGACCATAACCTCGGCAATTGCTTGAACTTTGAGAACATGTCCAACAGTGCTATGATTATAATTGAGGCTAGGATACACTGAAATGTGGCACGTTCGCTATAAGATGATGGAAGTAATCTTGCTCAAAGTTAGGTTGAATTCATATTCAGTCTGTGGCTGGTTGTATTTTCACGAATGTCTGATTAATCAGAAAGAAACAATGACAGGTCCAACCTTGTAAACCCTCAAACTCGTACTGGTATGGAATATTTGACAAAAGCGTGAGGTAAAAACGCGAAAAAAAAGATTGTCATCGTAAGGTTTTTTGAACGTTTTTTGATGCAATTTCCAGTTCTGCATATGTTACGGCTGCTGTTAGATTTTTTGAAGAAAGAAAACCTCGCAAGAAAATTGACTTCTGAAAGCCGTCAGGATGACTTGCGTTGGTTCGTGATCAAAAGGATTAAAGAAAGGAACACTTTTCCGATCACAACGATCATGTCTACCAAAACTTCAGGCGACCACTAATGGAACGTGGCGCGTGCGCAATATCTTCTTTACAGATAAAAAGTGTCACTTATAAAAAAAGTGTCAAGGTAACCAACCATAGGAAGTGGTCGAAGAAATGTGCCGCCATATTGAAGAACAAAGAAAATGAATATGGACGAGAAAATAGCGAACAACTGGAAAACGCAAAATAAGTACAGAACGTGAAATGCGACAATGCAAACCAAATACTTGTTCGGATTTGCAAAAAAAACGTGAGGGGTCAAAGGCATATCTACCTGAGTCTTGGTACCGGCTGAAGCGTTCACCAGTGTCCGCGCCAGAGAACATGAATTTGGATATACAGGGAAGCAGCTGCTAATAGATGATGTGAATCCCAATGCATAAATCTCCTTAAAGGTTCAATCAAGTCAGCACTGAAAATCCGGAAAAAAATAGCAACTAATCTGGCAAAAGTTGCTTTTTATCAACCAATGTACTAACTATTAGTATTCACTATCCATTCTATTGACGTATACACGATGTATTCTCACCTGTTTACCATCAATTGGGTAGTTATGCTGTTTAGCCAACAATTTCGCCATTGAGATATGAACGGCTATAATAACAACAGCTATAGGAATAGCATCTTTTATAAGGAGTGGCAAAATTGCCAAACGAGGATACGATGGCAGTGGTAGCCTACAAAAAGGTTGCCATAAAGAAAAAAAATAGAAGATGAAAAACAGAAACTATTACCCCGTAGGTATATATCCCACGATCTGCACCCTGAACTTTGTCTCAAGCTGTAGAAACCATGATACAATCACTCCCAGTATCACCTAAATTGTAATCCAATTAGTTGGCTCATTGTAAGAAGGAGGTGAGTACGTTTATCATGACGCAGCATCGCGCACTGTGTATCTTTGCACCGCATAAACCTGTGTGCGCGTTCATACTCTGCGGTGCCGTCTGCAGGGCGTGGCTGCGTGTCTCTACGTCTCCACCTATGCCATGCTGCCTCTCTGTTTGCGTCATCTCTGCACCTTCCCCGTGCGTTATGCCTTAGGCATACTACAATTGCCGCGTGCATTTGCGTACTTTCCGTTCCACCGTAACCTTACGCGTTTTCTACAACTGTAGTTTCAAATATCATTGTTCTAATGAAAAATTTATCGAACAGCAAACTCACCACAAGTAACTCAAACGGAACTGGAACTGGCGAGTGTGCTACAACATGTGGATTGATTAACTTTTTACCAATATACAGTATTGTCATAGCAACAGCCGATACCAAAACAGTGGTAGGATTTATCCTGTAGATTTCAACCAGAATATCGAAGACACGCTGTAAATAGTGAAACGAGCTAGGTGCAATCATTACTGCGTTACTAAAAGTATGTTGAAATTTTGAAATGCACAGGAAAATTCGTACAAATATCTTTTGATGTCCCCTAAGAATCCAGCGTTTTGTGGCACTTGACAAAATGCCATATTATTGAGCTACACTTCGAGCTCTTGCAGACACGCAGCAATTCGTTCATTCGGGGTGGTACCACAATTCGAAGGCGTTTCTAACACATCCGAGATACAACTACCCTAAAGTCTGGTAGATAAATCCGCCCGCACGCGGTGTCGCGCGCGGCACAGGCAGCCGCAGTCTTCGAAGAACCAGAAGTGGAGGAGGAAGCTATGATTTTTGAATTGTGTTAATAACGAGTTTATATTGTATTGTATATTGTATTTGTTAATATAAAAGCAAGTAGCAAGTAAAGTTGAGGTCGTACGAAAGAAGAACACATAAACTTCACAGTTGGCAGAGGTAAGGCCGCTTCCATACTTTGCGCACCGACGCCGTCACGCGCGTGCCAGCGTCACGCGCGTGACGGCGTCGGTGCGCAAAGTATGGAAGCGGCCTAAGTGAACGAGTGAGAGGAGAATCGTTGTTGAACGGGGATTTCAATGCAACGATGGCTTTGGCGATGAAATAGCAGTTGAATAAAAACTGTCCCTTATTCTGTTATGATAAAGGTACACAAGGCCTCGCAGATATGCGTCTTTCACCTTATCTTTACCCCGCTAACCGCGCTTCCGCTTGCTGGTAACTGCGCTTCTGCTTGCTCTGAGGAGACGATTGTCAACAGCTTCTTGAAAGCCTTGAACCAAGAGTCATTGTTAGATGAGATGAGTGAGAGTTTTGATGTATGAATGTTTGTGACGATAAAATGGAAATTTAGGATGAATGATCATTGCTACACGGGTTAAACGAAAATTATGATACGTGGTATTTTCAGATATTAGGAATAAAGTTGAATAAACATTGCCTACAATTCCTTTTTCAAGAATGATGGGTGCATTGCGATCCTGCGTTTTGAAGACTCTGCGCGTGCGTCCACCGCTGCCGCGCGCGACACCGCGTGAGGACGTACTTATCTACCAGATTTTAGGGTACATCCTACTGTTGGCCTTTTACCGAGAAAACGGCTTAGATTGACTGGGACCGCGTTAACCCATATAATTGGTCCTCGCAACCTAATGTTTAAGCTGCGTTCATACTTTGCGGTGTTGGCGACAGGGGGTGGCTGCATATCATTGTGTCTTTGCCTGTGCCACCCTGCCCCTTGCCTGCGTCGTCTCTGCCCCTCTCCTGTGCCACTTTGCCTCGCTGCCAGAATGCAGCCACGCCCTTCCGACGATGAGTATGACCGCGGCCTTACCATCGAGTTATCTGCTCTTCACTGATTTTTCAACGGACAAAACTATTTTGGTGATTTGAAAAGCTTTTTGACTTCCAAAAAAAAAAACTGATTAAACACGGTCGTGCTCTCAGCAAAGTTTGCTACCAGAACACATATACCACTCGAAATGGAGTACAGATCTACCACGTACCAAAATCGCATTCCCTACACCACCACGTCTTGGTGTCCCATAAATTCCAGTTATATCTTTTAGCTGAGTCACAAACACATGTACAGCAGCTCCTGTGGTGAATCCAGCGACAATCTGATCAGAGAAAAATACTGTGAGGAAATCAAGTCCAAGGAAGGCAATCGAAAGCTGAAAAAAGTAGTAAGCTGACAATGGGTTATTCTGCCAATAAGATGGCTTAAAATAACAAAAAAGTTGCAATTTGTCCTACATACCCGCCTTAAGTTTTCAAAAGAAAACGCGGATCCGCGTTTTCGGGGTTTTCTTTCGAAAACTCAAGGCGGGTATTGTACTAAGCTAGTATTCACCTGGACTAGACCGATTGCTAAGGTTAAAGCAGAAGCCACCTCTACAGGTCCATAACTGGGTTCCACTGCGGTAGATACATTCACCAGTATCTCATCCATGTGTTCAGTTTTATGGGATAGACGATATACTGTTTTTCCTGACATCAGAGCCACTACAGCAAAAGAGCCTGGAACAGAAAAAGCTGAAAGGTCGCTAAAAGTAGGAAGCCACGAAAAGCATGGAAGGCTAACTCATTTGTTGACTTGTTTGTTTTCAAAAATAGGAAGAGTACTTACCCAGAGAACCTTCCTCTCACTCGTTCCCTATCGCCTCTTCTGCATCTCTGGCCGTTGCTGGTAGACGCAGAAGCGAGGGACTATAACAGCCAGCCGCGAATGTTGCCTTGCGCTTGCAGCAAGTCGTCCAGCGGATGCGAGGCAGAGTGGTTGGCAGCACTGCGGGATCGCGATAAAGACCCTAAGGCGCACTTTCTCAAGGGGATTTCCGTCACAGATGATTTTTTATGGACGGGAATTTTATTCACAGGGAATATGTCTTCACAGTTCTCATTTCCTCCTCAACCCTGACGGTGTCTTCCGAACCGTTGAATTAGTGCTCCCCTACCATCTTCATCATGCGTGGCGCAATTCATGGTGCTTGGTGATGGAAAAAGAAAAAAGAAGCAGGAGAAAGACCAGAAGGGGCGTAGGGCGGTAGGTAAACAGTCTAGGGGTGCTTGCTAGCGCTTATATCATGCATGTTTGGGGTGCGAGATGGGGAGAAGATGGGATTCTAGTGTACCCCTACCCTTACCCAGAAAGGATCGGTGTAAAGGGTGCAAATAGAACTATAAAATGACCACAACTACACATACCTATTGAATTATGACGAGCAGTTCCGAACAACATATAAGTGAGCACAGGAAAAAATGAGGTATACAGGCCGACCACAGGAGGAACACCAGCAAGAAAGGCGTAGGCTATTCCTGAAATTTAAAAGATTTTTGAGAAGTAACGAATCTTGAAGCCTTGTGTAGAAGTAATGTACCTTGTGGAACATGCATCACGCCAACCATAAACCCTCCGATGGCATCACGCAGTAGGTTATTTTTTACGTCATATCTTCAAGAAACCATTTGCAGAAATTCTGAGGATTTTGAGGTAAAATCTAATAACTCAGACCTAGGAAGCCAAAGCAAAATTGGCATAAATGAGAATAGCGTTGCTCCAAATAATCGACAACTTGTGAAAGGTCGAGTAAATCTTGAGAAATACTTCACTGTTAGTTTGATGAATCTGTTTTCCGTAGACGGTTCAACGTGTTCGTAACGTCTATCGAATTCATCCTAAACAAGTGTTTATTGATCAAATGCACTAGTCAGAACCAAAAAAAAAATAAATAAAAAACATGATTATCGCGTGTGGCCACAATTTTTTTAGAATTTATTTTTTACCTTGATTTTTGCTTCAATCGGTAATACGTGTGTTGTTACAAGGATGCCCAATTATGTGTAAAACGTTCCGCCTTCGAGCGGGATTCGAGGCAGCACTTAGGCTTTAGGTATACTTTGCGAAAGCGATTCGCACCACTGTGCAATCGCATGTGCCGTCATGCGCACTCTCGCTTGAGCGTACTATTTTCCTTCGCAGCGCGTGGTTCAATGGCGATCAATAACCGATTAGCCTTGAGAAGAAAAAATAGTACGCTCAAATAAGAGCGTGCACGACGACACTTGCGATTGTGCCATACGTGACCTCAGCTTTATGTTCCTGGGTCCGTGACGGTTTTACGGAATGGGTCAGGACCAGGAGCGTGGTACTACATTTATTCGCTTTCCGGGTTACTGAAGGGCTACTCAGCGGTCAGAAACTGTTCCAAATTCGCCCGAAAAATTTGTTCATTGTACAATTGGTGTAAAGCAAACATTATCCAAAAAATATTCCCACCTGGTTCATGGGTTTTCTGTCTTGCATCTCCCATTCTGCTGGAAAAGTTACTGACGTAATTGAAGAAGTAGGACTGAGAGCCTCCATTTGACACTAGCAGAGATATGCTGAATTAGTATATATGAAAACAGCAAAATTGATCACATTTTGTTAGTTAGTTTGTTTGTTGTTACATCCACCATAGAAACACCCTGGTCCGCCTGACTATAATAACTGAAATCTGGGGTGAAATCTGACACGAATGGTTCTGTGCTTCCTATTTTGTTGATTTCCCCATGTACACCTCTCAAACGGTTTACAACACGTTCGTTTCTCTATGTCATACTATACAATGGGCGGAGTTGATGCAGCGGCTACAAACTCCGCCCACCACTTGGGTAGCCATAAACCCGACCGCGGTTCGGTATTATCAGACCACCATTCACTGATCAATATTCTTCATCAGATTTATTGATAGCGAAATAAAATGATTATGGGAACATGAGTGATGGCTGCGAATGATTGCATTACCTAAATACACTTTCAATGTTTTCCCGCACAGAATGCAAGTCGCATGCACTGGTGCGTAGAAAAGCACTGACGGATATTAAACACTCAATCAGTGATTACCCTCAAGGACATTACAGGGTGATAAAAAGGAAAAAAGAGGAGGTATTGGAAAGAATCACTAATTTTCAGATCAAGTATTTGACAACTTACTCTATTAGTATTGGAGTATATGATGATTCCTTTCGAGAAGATTACTGAAAGCAGACATTCATGTTTTCCATCCGCTTAGTTATTGAAGATCATGCTGCAGTAGCGCAGACCGGAAATTGTTATACATATATTGTTCACAGAAAATATATGTACACACGTCATCGTTATTATTTGTTCAGCGGATTGACATAGTAGCAGGGCTATGAGAGATGTGCAAAACAGCCCTCGTTCCAGTAAGAACTTTGAAAAAGGATGAATTTATGCACTTCCAATATTTTGTCACGATTATAGCCGCACTTCCACCCAAGTAAAACAAAGTATTTTGCAGAAGAGTTGAGAATTGCCACGAGACTCACTTTTGTCCGAGGCCGACTCGGCTAAAGGTTGCCCTGTGCATAGGCTGGTCTGAGCAATAGCGAAATTGATCAGGTCTCAGAAATCATTGGCTATGGAAGGAGTAATCTGGCAGTCTGTCGCTACAAGAAAGGACAATGGAGAAGGTACCGAAGAACTCGATTTCTCAAAAAAGTGTCAGATTGAATGGCTTATTCTGGTTTTCCACATAAATCAGCACAAAGAGAATAAGCGAATATCCTGATTCCTTTTTCAGGATGTTAGGTAAGACCGCGTTCATACTTTGCGCCGGCTGGGCGTGGCTGCGCTCACAAGCAACGAGGGAGAGTGGCAAGGGGGAGGTGCAGAGACAACGTAGGCAGGAGACAGGATAGCGCGGCGGACACGCAGAGACACGCAGCCACGCCCTGCCGCCGGCGCCGAAATGTATGAACGCAGCCTAAGCGCGATAGCATCGTTGCCCAAAGCGGTTTCCCTACAGCTCCTCGATTTCCATCAAAATAGGCTCAGCTCCAATTGTGAAAGACCACGACATCTAGCTCTTCTCAACAAGCTTTGTGCAACACTTTTGATTTGGGTCGTATACATGCACAGTGAGTATCCTGAGTTTCCCAAAATGGCGAGTGAACAAGAAAATTGCAGTGGCAGTAGGATGGTCTACCTGCTCTCCTCTTCCCCCTGCCCCTCCTCCCCTCCCCCCCCCCCCCCAAACGAGATTTGAAAAATCTCAAATCGAAACATATACGGCCAGCCATGCACGAAACATATACGGCCAGCCATTGTCCTCTGCAAACGCCAGAGACCTTAAAACAACAAACGCTCATACATGGAACCATTTCCAGCTACAGCTGCTCAACCAGCTAGTGGAATCGATAAAATCGCATTTTCGAACACACAGAGAACCATGGAGGACCGATACCCAAAAAAACGCCATTTTATCCTGTTTTTGCAAAAACATATTGAAATTTAGATGTGTATGTACTTACGAGACGATCCTCACACTTTTTTTTTTCATTTAGGAAAGAATTGAATTGCTGTATACGCAGTAATATCGACAGGCTTTTATGTAAACAGTTTGGAACTGTTATGGGCCCTGGATGGAAAGAGGGGGGGGGGTGTGCTGCGTACTTATGAAACGCTCAGATTGCAACAGGTTGTCTGAATTGAGGAAAGTATGTATGAATGAGAGCTTTTCAAGATCAAGTCAATCACAAACAATCGCTAACTCATGTTAGAAAAGCGACAAGTCAAAAACCATTTTCAAATAAAATTTTTCTTCTATTTTTAATACTCATGGCGATCACAGTCAAATAATATATGTGAGATGAGGATGTTCAAAAATTTTTACGATTATTCCATAGAAGTTGCGGAATGTTTTTAAAATAATTAAAAATTGCATGAACGCGATAACATTCCTTTTCGAACCTGGTCAATAAAAATATATGGTTGTCCAGAACTGCTAGGAAACCATGGGCGCAATATCATGAGCACTCTCTATTCAATGGACGAAATAAAAAACGAAATCAATGGAACCACGCTACATGACGTTATTATTACCCCATGGGACTAATAATTGGTAGAAAGTTCACAGTTTCTCTTAGCAGAGGTCTCGTATTATTTCATTGGCACAACAATGTATTTCCAATAATCACTGTATTGTAAGCGGGGGAAGGCGGGGGTGGCATCACCGCAGTACCAAACGCATGATCTAGAGTATTGGTCGAAACGCATTCAGATGATATTACGACTCCGGACGTAGCAGTGGAATGCATGGCGTCTCCCAAGACAGGGATTAATGACGAAAATCCCTCCTCATAGATTTCAATAGGAGGTAAAAAAATCCTATAGTATTTGCCCTTCTGCGCTGCTGAAGTCCTTTTGAGCTATTCAGTTAAATAATTCTTGAATTCCTTTACTTTAACCCTTCAACTGAATCAAGGATAGTCTTCTGAAAAAAATACAATTATTTAGATGATTTAGGGAAAGCAGGCAGGGTATTGGAGGGTGACTGAGATACAGAGCACACGCTCGAGACCACCTGTCTAATGAGCGGGGGGAGGGCATATTTGAATCAAAATTGAGACATCGAGAATCGGCTCAAAAGTATTATGTTATTTTATGGTATCAGGAGGTGGATCTGATGTTGATCGTGGCCTCGGGACATTCCATCGCAGAAACTATATGTCCCTCTTTACTTGTTGGTTCAGCCGATATTGTTCGATAAAATAATCAGAGCAGAAAATACTGAACTTTTAGCGGAGATTTCCATAATGAAAATGTTCCCAAATTCCGTGACATTTTTAATTAATTAATAGTGATTAACAATCAAATAAAATAATATCAGGTTGTCCGGAAAGTTCTCGGCGTTTTGAGTGTTCACTTTAAACGATCAAAACTTTCTCATTACTTATCGGATTTAATCGAAATGAGCACCGTTCGAATCAGCACACTTTTGCTAATGTGACTCTAGTCGATAAATCCAATCAAAGAAAAAACTGGGTGGTCGAGAAACCACGCAATCCACGAGCGTTTTTCTTTTGCCTGGTTCTGAATGATGAAGTATTTTCCAGCAAGGAAGCTCTGAAAATGTTTGAAAAGGTGATAGTCGGTTGGTGAAAGGTCTGGAGAATATAGCGGGTGAGGTAGAGCTTCAAACCCCAATTCGTTCAATTTATGGATAGTGATTTGTAAAACGTGTGGGCGGGCGTTGTCATGCAAATGAATCGGAGGACCCTTTCTGTTGACAAGTGCTGAATGCAGCTGACGCGATTTTCGGCACATTTCGTCGATTTCTTTACAGTGAGACTGTGCTGTGATGGTTTGACCTGGTGACAAAAGTATAGTGGATCACACCAGCCGATAACCACCACAGTGTGACCATAATCTTTTATCGTGAGGATGTGGCTATGGAAATTGAATCGTCGGTTCAGACCATCCGCAACAGTGGATTTGTCAACGCCTAGCTTTTCTGCAATTTTTCGAACTGTTTGCGATGGGTCAACCTCCACAAACGCCATCAGATCCTCGTCAGGTATTGCTTTAGATTGACCACTACGAGGTTCACCTTCAAGCTTGAACCTCCAGAACGGAATTTGTTAAACCATTTTCGCTTAGCACTTTCTCCAACACTATCGGGCCCCTACGCCTGGTTAATGCGTCGAGCTGTCTCGGCTGCGGATGTCTCAGCTCACCCAACTTGTAGTTGCGGAAAAATATCATCCAAAGATGCTCTTTCAACTGCTTCAAAAGGATTCGAGAAAAGGGTGCTTATTAAGAAATGGTGAACCGACAACTATACCATCAGTTAGAGCAAGAAATTTGCTTCACGATGTACTACTGAGACGCAAGAGAGAATGAATTTCTAATTAGCAATGAATGTACAAAAAACAGTAGCACAAAACGCTGAAAACTTTCCGGCAGCCTAATATTATCTTGATCGTAGTGATGCGTAGTGTAATCGGGTGAAACACTGTGTAAGTGGAAGCCTTTCGTACAGCATTTGGTACGAATAAGGCCGCTTTCATACTTTGCGCACCGACGCAGGTGACGGCGGTGACAGTGTCAAACACACGCAACCATTTGCCCGCCGCAGGAGACGGCGTCCATAGATAATGCGCAACATTTGCACAATTCTTGACCCAATCACACTACAGTATGGTGATTGTGGTCAATTCGAATCTTGGCGCTGTGCCAATACACGAAGCGGCCGCGATCACTATGTTGGCACAGCGCCTAGATTCGAATCGACCACAATCACCATACTGTAGTTTGATTGGGTCAAGATTTTTGCAAATTTTGTGCATTATCTATGGACGCCGTCTCCTGCGGCGGGCAAATGGTTGCGTGTGTTTGACGCCGTCACCGCCGACACCTGCGTCGGTGCGCCAGGTATGAAAGCTGCCTAAGCCTTTACAGAGCCAAAATATGCACCAGCGTAGTGGAATTTTCGCCCACTCCACGTTACGGAGATACGGTTCTCCGAATTCAAATTCTCTTGAAGATACCGTATCACATTCCCTCAGCAGGTCTGTCACGGGAGTGGGTTGTATAGGCGGTAGTCGTTTTTCATCATGGTTCCATGATTCCTTGAAATTCGGCTGTTCTTACTATACCTCGCTCACCATATCTACCCTGGGAAATTTGGTAAAGCGCGCATGAATCGGTGTTCCAGTGATGGATAATGGACGGTCAACTAAGCTATGGCAATTTGCCAGTTAGAGTGTTTTATCATCGAGCGGAGCCCTTCATGAATCCGAATGTCTACCCTTATGTCAGGATTTCGCACTGCGGCATGTCGCAAGCGAAGCAATGCGGACGAGCTGAAGGCACCATGCTGTTGGGTCCCGAAGCGATTAGAAGTCAACTGCGTATCGCGCCCCTAGCATTATCGTGTAATCGTTTTAAGACGCAACTATCGCGACGTGCATAGCTCGCACCACTGCGTCGCACGCCGCTCGTCGTCGAGCGGAATCCTGACGTCAGGGTAAACACCCCATGGATACATCAATAGCAAAAATGCGATCAATAGCATCTCCCTCATAATCACCAATGTGAATACGCGTGCAGCCTATAGGACAGAATGGATTTTGTATCGTTAGGACGAGATTTCGTACCACGGTGTGTAGCGTGCTGCGCGATTGGTGCTTATTTGGACTCCGTGGCAACTACGCCTGAAATAGATTTCAGGACACAACAGTCCCTTAGGACGCAACTACGTGGGTGCGTGTGCCCTTATGTCAGGATTTCGCACCATGACTTGTGGCCTGTGACGCAGTGTCTGCGAGCTAAGCGCGTCGCTATAGTTGGGTAGGGTCGAGGGGATAACGATAAGTCAATCAGCCGCGAACGCTGCCCGCCTTCGCAGGAACTCGCCTAGCGCATGCGAGGCTGCATGACTGGCAACTTTGCTGGATCGCAACAAGCTCCAAGCCGCGCTGTTTCAATGGGCGTTTCGCCAGACCATCTCATCTTCATGGGTACCTTCGTTCACAGGGAATACACTGTTATGTACTCTTATGTCAGGATTTCGCACCACGACGAGCTGCGCGCAATGTGGCGTGTGCGAGCTATGTGCGGCGCTAGACTTGAGTCTTGAAGCGATTACACGATAGTGCCAAGGGCGCCATACACAACTTACTTGTAGTCGCTTCGGGACCCAATAACACGACGCCTTCAGCTCGTCTGCATCGCTTCGCTTGCGACACGCCGCGTTGCGGATTCCTGACATAAGGGTACACGCCCAACTACGTGCAGCGTCTCTAGCTTGTACGTTACACATCTCAGCTCAAGAAAAGTTGTACAACTAAGGATCACTGAGGGATCTCCGAGAAGTCAATCTGCACGTTCAAGCGTATAATTTTGCCCAAGCCTTCCTGGAGGAAGGAAAAATCATATTCCTCATCTAGGCTTAGGTGAAAATATCGTGTGAAGTGGGATGCTTCCCCACACTACCATAGCATTGCAAGAAGATTTGCAATACTTCTAGCACTAAAATTAACGAGTGGAATCAAGCAAAAAGCCGTAATTGCCTATTCTTTGAGACCAGCTGAACAGATGGCATCTGACATAATAGAGTCCGGGTCAATTCAAGTCGGGGGGGGGGGGGGGGGAGACGCAACTTTGCGTCAAATTTTCATCGACGTCGAGCTTCTTTCCCTCCCTAGGCTTAGGCTAAAGCAGGCGTTGACAGATGCTTTTTCATGTGGAAGGAGAGGATATCAATTTTAGCCTAAGCCTAGGGAGGGAAAGGAGCTTCGACCTTGACGCAAAATTGCGTCTCCCCCCCCCCGACTTGAATTGACCCTAAAGTCCTTTTTTAGATAATTTAGAAAACGTTACAAACTAAATAAAGAAGCAATATAGCATCGAACCAAAACAATGAAAGCAGCTGACGAGGGAGCCGACCGGAATAAGTGAGACACATTAGGCGTATGAGGAGGGCTGCTAACTATCGACCGCATAGATCAGTGATCTTATAAAATGATCTCGGAATGATACGATTCACACACTTTAATCGCTTATTCATAGGCTTTTTCGAGTACTACTACGGTGGAAAAGCTTAGTTTGTAATTATCATGTAAGTGGGTATTCCTATTATATGCTAATATAACTTACCTCGATTTTGATGTCATTGATTTTTGATAGCTGCTAATTGCCATGCTGGCTTTTGCCCATAACTCAGCATATTTGTAACGAATTTCACATAACCCACCTTCTTTTTCGTTGAAACACAATAGCTTAAATAATAGCAGCCGTTTTGGGATGAATAGCACAATCAATTTGGGATTGCCAGACGGTGTGAAGGGTGAGTGCAGTATGCGATAGCTATTCATAAAAACGACCTATGCACAGCTTCCATTTTATCAGTGGCATGGAATAACCCACATGAAACGAAATTAATTAGTTTTTCTATGGGATATTTCCAATGAACGAAGGATCGCAGGATTCTAAGTTCTCTTCAAATTGAGCAATTTTTTTGTTATTGTTTCATAGTATGTACACAATTTCACAGGTCTTTGAATGCTCTACCTATTCCAGATAGGTCTAGAAAGCGCTATCACAAACAAGCTTCTGCTTCTGTCATGTGCAGAAAGGGCAGCGAGTGTAGGGTCACTTTTAAATCCCCTGAGGGCGCATCAGCCATTCGAGGAGGCGAGTCACTCAGTTAATGTGTATTCGTTAGACAGAGTGAGAAAGAATGAGAAATTTCCCCTCATCCCAACAAGATACCCGAAAAATTGAAAAACTAACATTACGTTCAAATTCCCGCCAAGAAAGATTTCAACAGTTGTCGGTGGAGAAGTGTGCAGCGCGGAGAAAGGCGCGATTTGATTTGCTGTTTATGCCGTGTCACTGAACGTATCGTGGCTTTACTCTCCGGCTCTGCTCACGTTTTTGAATCCCCGCTTATGTGGCCGAAAATGTGAAAATAGTTTACGGACAAGCAGCCACTCAAAGATTGCTGGAATTTCAACAGACTTCGAATAAATGGTGTACTCCAAAAACAGACTAGTCACGTCGAATAATTTATTTTGTTCACAAAATATGCCTCAGTGAACTTGAGATCGATAGCGATGACTAGGGTCCTAGCACATGAGCTGAGTCTGATGTTATCTGGTAGGAAAGATGCATTGCTTCACCGACGAGTATCATGCAGAAAGTCACGACGAAGACCACAATGGAGAAGACGATCAACAGCAACCTGTCCAACACAGTGGCCAGGTATTCCCATTCCAGTGCGTATCTGAATCATCATTTTACCATTGTGCAATACACGGTACTTCCCACCACGACAACTCCCTACAGTTAAAGCTCATGAAGGGAATCGTGCACAAATGAGTCACCTTGTTATTCATGTACAGTCAATTTCAAAGCGCTGGATAGGGCGTAGCCTACGGAATTCGGTGAGAGTGTATCGAATACTCTTACCCCGCAACACACTCTCACCGAAATTCGTAGGCCACGCCCTATCTAGCGCTGTGAAATGGACTGTATCTATGTTGTATTTGCCTGGTAAGGGCCGCATGCAAAGTTTTAAGCAAAAAGTGAGAATCTGCCTAAGATACAGCTTCTCAAAGTGGTGGCCGAGTGGGAGTAAATGCACACCCCGTCGTCCGCCGCGGTTGGTGACACATGGTGGGAGCAGAAAAATACGTAAACAGTTCCTCGTCTCCGACTGCAGCGAATGATGGGGCGAGCATTAACTGCAAGGCACCGTCCTCTCCGCCACCACTTTGAGGAGCTGTGCCTTAGCCGGGTTTTCGCTTACCAGTGTGAAACTTTGCAGCGGCCCTCATTAGGCTAACACAACATAAATATAGGAGTAACAGAGAATGTCATTTTTCCGTTAGGTCCCTTTCAAAAATGGTGGGCTTCACTAGCATGCAAAAATAATAAAAGCAGCACAGGTACTCCACGTGCCCTGCCCTTGAGCACAGGGCACATCCAGGTGTTAAAAAGAATGATCGCTTCAGTATAACCCCCCCCCCAAATACGATCCCCTTCCAACACAGTTGGTGCCGTAAGAGTGTTAAAAATCGCGCGAAAACGCGTTTTCGCGTTTTTATTGTTTTTTTCGCCATAAATCGATTGATATTGATTTTTTACTGAGTATACATTTTCGGAATCAGCTCGTCGAGCTCTATAAGAAGGCATTATAAGTTCAGTAAAAAATAAAAATCAATAGATTCGTGGCGAAAAAACGACAAAAACGCGAAAACGCGTTTCCGCGCGATTTGTCAACGCTCTTACGGCACTAGCTGTATTCATATATCTTGTGCTGATCACTCAAATTCTGTCATATTTTCTTACATAGCCGAGTCAGCTGACGGCACGTTCCACTTACCATCAAGCCTGGGACCATTGCTGACCTCTGCAATTATGAAACACCATCTCGACCTTCAGATACGATCTCCCCTGTCGAGGGATGCTCGACTATCGGTGCATCCTGCTTATGTGTAGGAGACCGCCTTCACAGTCTGCGTTGCCTGTGGCGGGGCGTGGCTGCATCATCCCTGTTTCTCCACCCGTGCCACTCTCATTCGCTGTCTGTGAACACGACCACGCCCCGCCGCCGGCAGGTACGCAGGAACAACCGCAAGTACGAAGATGACCTAACATTAGAACAACGCGGGCTCGCACAAAATCCATCTCTCGTCTCGTGCAGCATCCATGAGCAGCTTTGAGGCTTTAAAGGCACCGGGAGGACTGAAGAGAGAGTGAGAACTAGGGGTACGTGTTTCCTGAAAACAGACCTTCCACGTCAGAAGAGGTAATATGTAGCAACACTCGCATTGAAATTGTGCGGCTTCAGGCTTTCATCACGATTTATAGGGCGTATCGTTCCACAGTTCATTAGCTGGGAGTGTTCCTGGCGAAAGCAGGACAACGATCGCGGTGGGCTGATTAAGCCCCTCGCCCGTCTGCAATCTATCTCACACTCGATTAGGGTCTCAGAGGGGCGCAATGTGCAAGAGAGATTGACTTCCACGTTCCTGCTTCTCAGTTTTTTTTTTTTCATAGGGTATTTCATTCTTTCTCTACTGTTACATTGCTGAGCAGTCCTACCTTCATATAACACAATCTGCCAAATTTACCCCTTCCGCTGCTTTTAAAAAGATCGGGCGCTAATTTCCTGCGACTGCGTCGCGGCGGCACGCAGCAAATTTACGCGACCGCGGCCCATTCCACGGCTAAACACACAGCCGATACTGACAGAACAGCACATCGAGAAACTTGCACATCAATCAAATCAGAACGATTCTGACAGCCTTCAGCATCACAGGGCATATCATAGTAACGTCCACAGCCAATCACTTACCTACCTGTTCATAGACACACGAACTCATTCAACGGGAACATACCTCCTCTTAAGTTTACTCTCAAGTAAACTGTTCTCGGTAGTGCTGAGAACTGACAGACACTGCATCAATGGCGGTGGATCTTCTTGTTCACACTGCACTGATAATCGATTTTGTTGAGTTTGTTGAAGTGGACGAATGGGCAGCACTAATCAAAATATAATGATTAAAATGTATTGACAATTCGTAAAGAACTATTAATGATGCCTAATTATCAATGTACTATGAACCTGAATTTGATGCGCTCTATCGTTCCGTTTTCTTTAAGCGGCGGCACCCGTCATTTTCCTTGAACTCTTGGGCTCAACCATTTAATGAGGTCAAAGAAAGCGCCCACGGAAATTTCAGTTTTTCCTGTTGCAGTGTTGTTGTGTTCGCTATGTTGTACTGTAGTCACGCTACGTTTGCCTACTACGGGCCACATTCAAGTTTAACACGGAAAATACAGCAGACATGCATTTTTTTTTAAAAAGCCGGCCACGGAGGCGGGGCGAGTATCGAAGGCGAAAGCTGTGGAGCAATTTGGCGGCGAACACTGCTTGGTGACATAGTGCGGGAACCAAATCAATATTTGGCGCAGTAGGCCGCGGTCATAGTTTTCGCACCGGCGGCGGTGCCTGCGTCAAGTTGACGCAGGTCTCAGCGTCAATTTGAAAACGCAGTGCGTTTGCAAAAGGAACCCAACAAATGGAATCCGAATATGGCATATTATGGCACTATGCCAAGATTCGAATTGACACCGCATCACTTGGCGCCACGATCATACTGTAGTGTAGTTGGGTAGAGCGTTTTGCAAACAGCCTATTTCCAGATTGACATCGTGACCTGCGTCATTTGACGCAAACACTGGCGTCAATTGACGCAGACACTGGCGTTGGCGCGCAAAGTATGACTGCGGTCTTAGACTGCGAACTGGAACAGGCTGCTCTTTTCCATTCTTCGATTTCTGCGTTGGAACAAAAGAATTGCTTAATGTGTGAAAAAACAATGTGAGGCTCCTAGTTTCACCTCGATAGGCTCGAAAGATTCCGCAAAATATTGCGAAAGAAAGCCTATTTCGCAATATCTTGTGGAGTCTCTTGAAATAAAACTTCGAAGCCTCCCTTTGCTTTTTCTCCACACATTTAGATTGGCATGAGGATCCAGGACAGAAAAATACCAAAAGGTTTTTTGTTTATTTTGTATTTCTGTTCAAGTATTTAATTTGGTGCTGCGGGTGTTAGGGGAGGGAGCCATTGCACAAAAGAGAATTCGCATCAATTTTCTGCTTAAAAGCACTCTCAAGGTTATTTTATGCCTAGATACTGCTAGGTAATTGGAGAAACGAACAAATTATTCTTCTATCAGTGTTTTACAAAAATTGTTCCAATTAAGCTAAACAATGTTTTACGCGTATTTGCCTTAAGCTGAGGAAAGGAAATCTTCTTCTCCCAGGCTCAGGCTCACATGGTATAGGAAGAAAAACACATCCGTTTCATCGAAGTCGTCTTCGCACTAGCACGATACGTTTTCGCTATAACCTCTCTACGCTCTAACCATAGCGTTAGAGACGCAGAGCACAGTGTACTGCCCCCCCTAACTCCCTCAGCACCATCTATTCAATGTAGTGGCTCCGAAAAAAAAACGAATCATGAAATTTCCGCCAACGATTATAATAAGCGGCTCCTCTTCCCGCTGCCTTTGATGATATATTACATTTTCGAGGGCATTGAATTGGTCAGTAATCCGCGTGTAATTTACCATCACCGTTGCCATTAATGGCTTCCGTTGTGCGTCGTTCACTAGCCTTCCTGGCCAGCCTTTTCCAGTTGTTTCGAGCTTTTTGACTACGCAGTAGATTGTTGTCTTCAGCCGAGCTGAAAAAAGGAAAATCATATCACTGGGTCACCCTTAGGCCGCCGTCAGACTTTGTGATTTTGCGGCGTCGCACTTCCGCACGCGATACTATGACCTTCAGATTGTGCAATGCCGCAATGCCGCGTGCGAAAATGCGACGCCACAAAAGCGCAGAAACCGCAAAGTCTGACGGCGGCCTCACACGGGACCAGTACGAAGAAGCTCTTGATAATCGAATAATTTGGAATCGCATGAAATTTTCCGTAACATATACGGTAACAAATGGTAAGTAGTGATTGATAATTATAACTAATTATGTAAGTGATTTTACTTTGGGTTTTGGAGAGCGATATCAGCAGTCAGTGTTGCTGTAGGCGAGTTCGACAGTGTACGTGGAGACGGTTCCAACAGGACGTCACTATGCGCATCGTAATGCGCTAGTTTTGCTTTCTGAAATATTGATCAAGTATTTTCAGCTCTTATAATGGTTCCGATTGAAGAACAGAAATCGGTACAAATGACCTTTGTATCGATTTTCCTTTTGGATCGACCAAAGTGTACACCAGTCTCCTCCCACAGCTCACGCAACATTGTTGGCGGATGCATTTGAAGCAAGGAAGCTACCTAAATTTTCGACTCCATAGTTACTGTAGGTGTCAATATTGAAGAAAAACCCGTTGGCTGAGAAAAAAAACGATCCAGTTCTAATCATCAGCGTGTATTCTCGATATCTGTAGAAAAAATGAACAAAATTCTGCGACCTGTTGAGCTGATGGCTACGGGCATGGTCGAGACACCCGTCCGATTGCCGCGCCTAAGAGCGTGGTCGCAGCTTTGCGCCTTAGGAGTTTCACTTTCGACTCGATCTTATTTGAATATTGATAGTGAAGGAAACGCGAGAAGCGAATTTAGTATCAGCAACTAAGGCTGCGGTTATACTTTGCAAAACTGCGTCTCCCACATGTAACACGTGTGCGCAAGGCCTACGAGTAGGGACAAGCAGCACTGCGGATGGGAAATAGCACGGACGAGTGAGAGGGCGCTCGACGACACATACGATCGCGCGAGCTGTTATCTCAGCCTATCCCTGTTCAATACATGTTCAGCTGTGGTAGAGTGTTGCACGGCATCCGATAACGGTCCGCTCCGCGCGTCCATGAGAAGACACATGATGGTCCCCCCGTATGCGCTCGATGAAGAGTTCCGCTCCGCAATTTCTTTCAGTTACCATCCTTTTTGACAATTTCAAAGAGCAACGCTTTTATTAAGTACATGCATGTTGGTTCGGGAAGTTCTAGTCGGGTGGTCGGGAAATTCACATAAAATGGATAATGCTGTTGTAGTGCTGCAATGCCATAGAGGAATCGTCCACGGAAAAATGAGTTTTTCTGTTACCCATATATTTATGTTCCATTTGCCTAGTGTGGGCCGCATGCAAAGTATCACGCTAAAAAGTGTGAATTCGCCCAAGATACAGCACCACAAAGCCTCGGCCGGGTGGGCGGCGCCTCCGAGCAAGTGCCCACCCCGTCGTGCGCCGCGGCCGGAGACGCATTGTAGGAACGAAAGGTTACATAAACAATCTTACTATCCGTTCCCAACCGTGGCGGAGGACGAGACGGGGCTTTTGCTCGGGAGCCCTGTCCACCCAGCCGAGAGTTTGAGGAGCTGTATCTCAGCCGAATGCTCACTTTTTTCCCGTGAAACTTTGCCTGCGGTCCTTATTAGGCAAATACAACATAAATAAATGGGTAACAAGGAAACCCATGTTTTCGTGGACGATTCCTTCAACGGGCACCGCGTACAACCACTATCGTTCACAATCTGTGTTGCGCTCTGTTGAAAATTTCCGGGTGAAAGTCCCCTGACGGATTGCTCTCTTAAATTTTTCCCTTTCTCTCTCATGGTTTTCATACTCCGGGCGCCACCTACATAACTGATGTTGCATAAGTTAATTAAAGCAGCATTCTTTGATGAGTTGCTCAGTGACAGTGAAACCTTGACAGAAATATCACCCCAACAACGGAGACACACATGCATTTCAATTAGGTGAAAAGCCTAGGTATGAAAAAATTGTCACAAACGCGACAGAAAGATTAATGAGTTGCAGAAAGCTGGAAAGCGGAAAGAGTCTGCCGTACTGCACTCAATGCTTCTACAATAATAAATACACAGTAAAGGTTAAAAATATATGCATGCGGCTCTGAATTTCAACAACAACTTTGGTCCTTCAGACTTTTTTGCATTTCGAAGGCAGCTGTTACTCAATGAAACAAAGTATTTCAGCTGTATAGGTGGAAGTTGAAAATTTTTCTCAAACTTGAACTCTGAAAATGACCACAACTTCTTGGCTGAGGGCTGTAAAGTGCTGCCATTATACCGAATGACGCGTCACAAAGACCAAGCTTTATTCCGTGATACTCTCTGCACAGCTGCTTCTTTCATTAAGTTATAAGATTTTTATTGCTGATTAAATTTTTTGAAAGTTTCAACGTTTTCTGAGTCTTCAGGTGAATAAATTTTAAATCTTAACCCTGCGCCCTACCCAGCTGGGATTCTTTGCTTTATTGAGTACCAATTGGTTTGAAAACACAAAAAATTGGAATGTAAGCATCGACCAAAATGGGTTCCTGAAGCGATTGAAGGATCATGTCAGGGAAGCCGTATGTAGTCGCTCAAGGACCCAATTATAACGGCGCCTCTGGCTTGCACGCATCGCGTCGCATCTTGCATGTCGTAGTGCCAAATCCTGACGTAATGACACTACACCACTAAGATAGTTTTAGTTTTCGGGTTGTTGGCCATCCATTCCATCGTTCTAGTGTTGCACTATCGAGCACCAAACCTATCATATACGAAGGAAATGCGCATGAAAAATGAGTTGCTCTCGCTGCCTATATATTTGAGTTGCATTCGCTTAATAAGAGCCGCAAGCAAAGTTACACGCGAAAAAGTGAGAATCCGGCTAACAATAAGATGCAGCTCATCAAAGTGGTGACCGAGGGGGCGAGAGACAGCGGCGAACGACGGGCCGGACATTAGCTCTGGGGCCCCGCCGTCTCGGCCACCACTTTTAAGAGCTGTATCCTGACCGAATTCTCACTTTTGCGCTGAATGTTCGCATGCGACCCCTATTATGCAAATACAGCGTATATGAGTGACAGAGAAATCAATTTTCCGTGCACGATTGCTTCAACTATCGGTAAAAAATACCTCTCACGCAGTTTTTGATAAGCACTCAACCATTCCTACAAAAAACAGTAAGAGACTCCGAAAGTTGATTCAAAAAAGTCAAAAGGCTGCAGAAAATCTGAAAAGTTTTCTGAAATACATTGCAATATTTTGGTGCTTATTACTTTTGTCAAGCCTGGAATTTGGCAGTTTTGTTATGTAATTTATGTAATATACATGATATAAATATTAGCAACTCCCACAATGATCAAGAAAAGTCAGATACATGGCCCATCATAAAGGAACTAATTAGTGCCACTGCTACGTCATCAGTTTCCCATCAAGATTATTATTATAAGAGCTAGTTCTCTTCGATTTCCCGCTGAAATCTCTTCTAAACAAGACTCACAGTCGAATTTTGAAGTTTGAAAATGCCGCAACAAGATGGACGACCTTGGAAAGTGGTAAAGAGCCGATTGCAAATCGTAAAAAAGTACGAATTCATGAATGAACGTTGGCTGATTGTAAGATGTACAATAAAAGACATTTTCTATGAATAGTTCCGGGTTTCCGTATGCAATATTGAGAATTTCATTGGAGGGATGAAACAAGCCTTTTTGTGAGACAACCGGTTGGTTGAACATGTGCAGTAGCGTATCAGCAACAATGAAACCTCAATATAAAGGGATAGAAATGACATAGACGGTCTCAGTCTTCTACACATTCAACCCTTTCCTTCCAAATGATTTTCCGTCTCATCTGCACATTGGTGCTAGTGAATGCGCTCATCCCAACGACCAGAAAACCGCGGGTAATTAGAATCATTATTATTATAAGTAATTATATTTTGTAAGGTTTGATCAGTATTATCCATTGGGACATCCACAAATGGAATCGTTTGCGCATTTCCTTCTATTTTACGTAATTAAGATATAGAAAGTCCTTTTGAAATACCCCCAGCAGCACTTTTCTAGGTGCACCTCAAATTTCTGAAGAATTTTTGATAACCTCTTGACATCATATCCTCTTAAATAATCAGAGGCACGTTCAGGTTATCATCTAGCCTATGACCATTGCTGACCTCTGCAATTACGAGCCCCCCCCCCCCTCAGCGCACTCCCAGATGTCGAGGAAAGTAGCCGTTCCAGAAAGACCCCAGCCCCTCTACGAGGACCAAAGGCGATGCCACCCCCTTTTTCGACCTCTGCGGTGCCAGTACATAACTGTTGCCGAAGACCTCACCCCCTCTACGAGGTATAGTTGCAGCGCATTTTATTGCTGTTTACTTACTTAGAGCGAAAAATATTTATCTCACATTTCTCCACTCGGGTTCGTTGTGAAAGATCCCTTGTCTCTCATCTGCTTATTAAAAGTACAGATTCTAGGGCTTGTCTCTGACCTCTACAGGTGCAACCACCCCGTCTCCCGTCCTGTAAAATACGACGGGTGGGGGGAAATACGCCAAAAAATCGCGCCAGCGGCGTCGCACTCGCGGTGCCACCAGTACGACTTGCGAATCGATTTTGCTCTTGCGAGCCCGGCAGAGCGTGGCTGCGTCACTTCTGCACTCCAGCCATGCCACACTGCCTCTTCCACCTCTACCACACTGTCTCGCTTGAAGGCTGCCAGCACTGCCACTGGCACTCGCGCCCGCCGCGCCGCTCGCCGCAGGCGGCCACGCGATTTTTTGGCGTATTTCCCCCCACCCAAATACGACCCTCCCTCCACCTCCTCCCCCCCCCCCCCCCCGCCAGTCGAGAAATCCCTGACTCCCAGCGTGCCATACTAGTAGAAAGCTCACCAGTAGACACTACCAGTGATTAGTGATTGCGTCGGAGGGCACCCCGCTCCCTAGTGAAGGTGGAAAGTGCTTTGAAACTGCACCATTTATGGAATCACCCAATATTTTGTTATTCAATTAGCTAACTGAAAACAACTGTTCAGATTTTTCGCACGTGCAAGGATCGCTATCCAGAGGCCAGATGTTTGAAACATAAAGAAGTCGGTGATTGTGAATACAAGGAAAGTTGGCAGTATCTTATCAAGAAAATGTGTGCAAAAACGTGTGGTTTCTGCAAAAAAATACGTGCCAAATTACGATACCTTAAATCTAAAGGATTTTCAAACAATGCAATACGAGCCTTACGTAATTTACTGCTGTCCTCTAACATCTCAAGACTAACTCGTGATGGAATAGCAGTATAAATAAATGTTTCTCCGTGACTGAGCTTCGATCACCCATATAATTCAAATTCTTCACGTAAGGCGAAGATGGTGCCTGAGTGCGAGAGTGCGCGTCCTCTCGCTTGCACGGTGCGAGAATCAATTCCCGTATAAATGGCCTTCCAACCCAACCAGACTCTTCACCACTTTAAGGTAGGTGAGCTGATAGCAGACTCCCCTGGGAGGATAGTAGCATGACTTGCACATCGGCTAGCGCCCGCACGTCATTATGTAGGCTAAATCGCATTCACCTGTCACCACGATTTTGAAGAAGCCAAGCTGTCGATGTCTTCAAGCAGAGACCCATGAGACTACCGATGAAGAATTCATGAATCGCACAAACCATATCCTACATTAAACGTAACTAATATGATTTTTAAGTAGTCATACCCGATTCCAACAGGGACATTTTTGATTAAAGATGAAGGAGAAACGTGCCCAATGACATCATTCCCCCACTACTGTTCAAATACAGGTGCAATGGCGCATGAGAAAGAGAAATGTATGACCAAAAGTTTTTCAAAAAAGCATAAAGAACTCCAGTAAAGAGAAAAAACAAAAAGGGCGTTAGCATCAAAAAATCTCAAGGTCATATCAGGAGTAACACTATGAACGCAGAGGGCAATAGAACTGTCTTCTCAAATTAAATGAAATACACAGCTGAATTTGACAGGATCGATTAAGTTTGAGGAGTTTATCATACTCAGTCTACTTTTTTGGTTTTATTTTCAGCTTTCACACCTTTTTGGATCGCTCAGTGCCTTTTGTGTAATGCGTTACACGCACTTCACTCCCATCCGAAATCATTTTTGTCGGCCTATACGAAAAACGGCTTCTAGAGATCAGTCACTGACAAATTAGGCCTTCCATCAGCCACAACAAGTTTAGCTACAGCACAATCACAGCAATTACTAACCAGTTCAATTTAAGCAGCCGACCTGGACAAGGGGGACGGGAGGAGGGGGGGGGGGGTGGAAGTTGGGTTGATCTGGGCAGGAATCACCTCCTACTATTACACATTAGTTATCCTCCCCTCATTCATTACTAGACAATATCTCTAATCTTTGAGCACAAGCCCATAAGTACAATCAAGTGCTATCCATTGCTGGTTGAAGTAATTTTGCCTGCCATTGAACGAAAATAAAAGATTGAATTACAAGAATCGCATAAAAATAAATTTAATGGAATTCGTGGCACGTGAAAGATTCCCAAGTACACGAATAAAAAAATTAAAGCCAACTAGAAAACTGGCGAGCCCGTTGCACCAGCCTTCATTACGTACTTGCACATATAGCGGAATATTTATACTTTCCAGCACTTTAAAATCTTCCGTTATGCCTTTGAGATATATTGACATAATTGTAAGGTGTGGGAATCTCAAAAGAGTTCTCGTCCGGACTTGATCAGCTGACAAGCGTGCGTTCGCTGACGCAAACTCCTCAAAATTGGAATATACCGAAAATTTTTCAGTAGCAGTTAGTATTTGATCATTCCATCCTCGGTAGTAGGAGCAAGAGTTGTGAAGTGATATATTGACAATCACTTTTCACAATCATAATCACAATCACAATCACAATCACATTCTTGTAATCACTACTATTGCAAAACCTGCAGACAATAATTCCAAAAAAGTCGCTCACCTTATTGAAAAACAGATACGATATCAATGGTGAAACCGGTTGAGCATACATCTTCTGTAGATGAACATTGAGAATAAACGCCGTAAATAGCGTTCCAACGAAGATGATAATAATAATAGACAGGTAAAAGAGACCTAAAACAGACAGCTCACAGCATTGACGTTGATGTTAAGACGGCGCAGCGGCAGCGGTGCACATTGTCGCTAGTGCGATAAAAGTTCAATGACGCACACTGAGAGTCGAGTACGGGTATGTACACCCAGACTCGTAGATTATGTGTGCAATAGTGATGATCATCCCTGTGAAGATCCCTCCCAACCACTGTGGTTACGGAGATTCATGCACACGGCACATCTACTTTCCTAGAGCCTTCACTAATTTGTAAACGTATATCTTTGTGTGACCTATCAGTTTGATTATTATTGGTCAATAATTATAAATAGTAGCTATGCAGGCTGAAAACCAATGGCTTAAATGTACAACTAAAAATTGTGACATTCTTAGCCTCGGTCCCTAAGGTATTACAGAAAGAGCACAAGTGAAGGAAAACGCTATGCGAAGGTTCTACTCCTTGACATTCCTGGAAAAATCGTCGCATGAAAATTTGACTCCAAACCAGCTAAATTTATAAAAAATTCGATCTGGAAAACTACGAATTGGACTACCTATTCTATTCCAAAAGTAATGGCTTAAGCGTACAACTGAAAATTACAATAAAAAAATAAAATTGAGTTCCATGGCTTGCTTAAAGCATGGCATGTTCGGCTGGAGCTGACACGGTCAAGTGAAGCTATGAAGTCGGTCAAAAGGCATGTGCATGCTCATCGCGCACGCAGAAGAACCGGCACTCCATCCTGCCATGGAAAGTGACTGTCAAACAAATTTGGAGAAGTGCTTGTAAATTACCAAAAAGAGGCACGTAGTCACTGGTAGTAGGCATTTGCTCTGAGACCATCATCATTAGAATTGACATCGCTAACAATGAGTCGATGCCGAGAGACAGCTTTTCGCGTCTGAAAAACGGCTTGCAAAAAATGTCAGGAATGATGGAGGAATTGACTGGGAGAAGTGAATAAGCACTGGCTAGCATGGAGCGTAATTCTGTGGCAAGATTAAAGGATTCGTGCACGGACAAATGAATTCCTGTGTCACTCATATATTCATGTTCTATTTGCTTAATAAGCGGCGCATGCAAAGTTTCACGCAAAATAGCGAGAATTTTGCTGAGATACAACTCCTTAAAGGAGCGGACGAACGGGCGGGCAAGACTTCTAGGCACCGCCATCTTGCCGTCACTCTGAGGAGCGTATCTTAGCCGGACTCTCACCTTTTTGCGCAAAGACTTCGCATGCAGTCTTACGCAACATAAGTATGTATATGGATAACAGAAAAACTCATTTTTTCAAGCACGATTCCTTTATCAGTGTTACGGTGAAATATCGTGATTTCAAATATTCAGCTCTGACCTTTCCGTACTGGTCGAAGCAGCAGTGAAGAAACCGGTAACGGCGACCATCGTGATGACGGATGTCGGAATGACCAAGTTCACTATATAGTATAGAGGTTTACGGCGCACAACCAGAATAGCTTCCAGAAGCACCCAAGGCTCAGGACAACAGACAAACTTCTCCTAAAAACACTAATTGTAATTGGTGAAAATCAGAAAACTCAAGTAGATTCCTGGTTCCATCTGTTCTGCTACTATTGAACACGGCACATGAGCGCATGGAATGTGCCATGCAGCGTGCAAGTATACCGCATATTCAAAAATGGAATGGAATAGCAAAAATTTCCTGTTTTGAGTGGGGCTCTTCAACAGCTCAGCTCAAAGTGTTATGGTATCAGCTGACAATCCTTAACAGCAGTAGTAAGCTATTTGCTTGGGATGAGCCATGCATCATAATATTTTGTTTGCAAATCTGACTTTGCCACGAATATGCACATAAGCTTGTTAATTCGACAGCTCTCCGATGATGAGGGTAGCAATTTTGAGAGCCATTTTACATGTTACTTTCAAAATAGCCAGAACGTCTCAAAAAAAAAGCCTATGGTTGAAAACGAGCTTCTATGCATGTTAAGAATTGAGTTGAGCCGGCAGAGGTGGCACTTATAGACAAAAAGATAGAAGAAATATTCGTTAAAAATGAAGGAAAGTGTTTTCGGCGATAATCGGTCCCTTAGAATGCGCTACGCGTTCTCGTGTCATCAAGAATCGAGGTCTGGGTGAGTGCGATTTCGCCTATGCAATGACTTGCAAAGATAGAAGTCACTCTTCATCTTCTCAGTCAAGTCTGGCACCGATTCTCCTAGCCCCAAGAGATGGGAAGCCTGTTGTTCCGAACGAGCATGGACAGAGGTTTAATTTCCACACCGTGCAGAAATGAAAGCGCTCCGTCGTCACTGCACCTTCGGACCAAAGGCAACGGTGGGATTAAGGGAAATTTTAGAACTGTGAGTACATGTTCTCTCAGACAAACCTTCTACTTCAGATGAGGTAATGTGTGGCGAAACTCGCATCGAGAAAGCGCGCTCGGGGCTTTATCACGACCCCGCAGCACGGCAGCTGGACGAGTTGCCGGCGAAGGCGAGTTAACATTCGCGGCCGGCTGAGTTAGTTTCTACCGGTGGACGTGTTCACCTCGAAAGTTCTCACGTCAAGCACCACGTTATTTCGATGAATACAGCTTCAATACGATACGATAAGTATCATTCTGCTATCATACTCATTACTCTAGTCATTAATTCAGTCATTCTTTGGCAAAGTCGACCCTAAGAGGCGGGCTGACATGATAAAGGCGGCTAGGTCTGATGAGGCTGCCTCCGCCACAGCTCAAGGGAGCGCCTTCCGCGGGGGATTTCACCATACATAGGCCTCTTATACCCCATTTTTCGGTGAATGACTCCTTTGGGATTCCTTATCACCCATATTACCCCCATTAATGCCTTTTAAACCTTGCTCCTGCATCAGGATCCGATTTTATTTCATCAAGCCGTCTGTGCTCACCCATCAGGACGGACAGTGACGGCTACAAGCGGTATTCACCGTAATCCAACAGTGGTGCGAGTTTCTGCGTGAGAAACAGGAAACCGTTTTTTTAGATAATTCAGAATTGAGTTTGAACAAAAACAACGACCTACCTCGATTCGTTTTATGTTGAAGCTGACGACCACCCATTCCTCATTGGGGATGAAATTGTCCATATTCACGTCGTGAAACTCTGCCGCATAGTCAATATCGCTTTTTGATGATGTCCATGACGAGATTATCAGCTTACATTCCTGTTGATCGTACGGGAAGAATCTGAAGACAATCAATATCAAATGAGAGAGCATTGCAGAAAAAAATTAGGCACTCCCCCCTCACATGTAGATCCCACGGGGGCTCTGAGGCGGTACTTATCTGAATTGTCTTTCATGGGGAAACTTCATGAGCGTTGGTCCCTCACCCCTTGACATTCCAAAGGCTTAACCGAGCGCCATTCCTCTATTGCCCATACAAGAACTATTCAAATTATGCTCATCTTCGAGTGTAAAATGCGCTTTCACAAAGGTGCAAGATTGGAATGCAGCTGAGCCAAGCACCATATTCCATCAATAATTTTCATACCTAAAGGCATCGAGATGGAAGTCATTCTTAAAGGCACCGGGAGGGAGACAAGGAGGGAGAGATCATTCAGAAACACTTCTATGTAAACGAGCATTTGAGCCCAGAAGAGGTAATATGCAGCAAAACAAGCGTTCAAGCGCCTTCGGAGCGCTATGTATTGCTATTCTAGCACGCTTCACCTCGAACTATACGCTTCAGTGACCGAGTTGTAGGCTAGTGGAGAGCAGGAAAGGCGGAATTGGTTCCATTCATGATGATGTTCAACAAGTGAGACGACAAACAGAAACAAACAAGTGAAACAATGACAGGGAGGGAGAATAAGAGGAGGAACACGAAATATGCGTTTATAATGGAAAATTTTCAAGGTATTCACAGTTGACTACTTGGCAATGCGTCATGTGTGCAATTGCCGAACTACAAGTGAGGACTGTAGGCCAAAATTGCTCCCTCCAGTGTCTTCAATTCGGGTAAAGCGTGTTAGCCATTGTACAAGTTTTCCAAGGCGGGACCACCATAAGATTTCTGTACTGAGTGGGGCCGTACGCAAAGCTTACTGTTAGCTTTCTTTGGTACTTTCAAAAGCTTGACAATCACCTGATATCAAGCATACAACTCGTACGATACAGTGCCGGATACATGAATTTGATCTCGGCTCCAGATTCACCTTTCCAGAAATTCGTGGTGACAACGACGTTGATATAGCGTTCTGTTTCCTCACGATTCATCACAACACTGAAATCGGCAGAAATAGATTTATAAAGTGTACGAAAGCCTCATCAGCTAATCAAGGTTCAGGCAACTTCACAAGCTCACTCAAAACATGCCAACTAGGATTTTCAGTAGTGCTTCTACCTCCCTCAAGGGAATTCCGGGCACCACACACGAAGGTGCTGATAGTACAGGAAGTAGCGTCAGATCCATGCCTACGGGTGTGTGACATTATGTCGAATTTTCGTGCGCGGGCAGTGCGCGGCGTGCGCGGGCCGAGTGCTAGTTATTTCTTTGCTGATGATTACATGCGCACATTGCGTACACTCCCTTCAAAGTTTTATGCCCGAATTACTTCTTGATTAGGATTGTAATCATGTTATAATACCGCTTCTTTACTTTTTATCTTACTATTCTGTATTTTTAGGGCATGAATACTATTATTTTCAGAAGCGACCGCGGTATGTCGTGCTGGCGCCGCAAACGACTCTGGCGAAAATTCGCCATAAGGCTACACACACCATGCTTGTGCATCCCTTACTAATAACTCGCTTGGAGCCCCTCCGTCCTGAAAGAGTGCGCAAAGGCGCGATTCCAATGAGAATGTGCCCATTCTCTCATCGTTGCAGTGGCGTCCAACACATGGGAGACAGACCGAAAGAGTTTTTTCAGTAAGTAGTTTGAAGTTCAAAAACGGGGCTGAGTTAGCATCAAACTAAGTCAGAGATTTTCGGATCAATGTGCGTAAGATAAAATTCATATTCTCTCCTGTACATGAAAAACCTTCTTCGCTATTACATACTTTCGAAGTGAAGTGGTGGCCAATCTTTCGCGTCCCGTCAGGTGTGTGGTGTAATGGTACGCAACACACGTATTTTGCGGCATCCTGCCCCTTTCCCCTTCCCCTCCACCTAACTCCTAATGGCTTTCATGGAAAATTTCCCGAGGTCTATGGAGCCGTTTGAGCAAAATGTGTGAAGGGTGCTATCGCAATAAGGGGGTGGGGGCATCTTATAAAAGGTTGCACATCCAAACATCTTAAAGAGATCTTTCGGGGGTCTATCTCCACACTCAGGTGTATATTTTTGCCTAAGCCTTAGTGAAAGAAAATATGTTCCTTTCAACTTCTAGGCTTCGGTAAAAATAGTGGGATGCCCCCCCCCCCCCTACTGCGATAGCACCGTGTAGAGTCTCACTATATTGCGAAAACTGGGCTTCGTAACTTGCCTTACCTGTTGTATACATATGTATCTGGCAACCATATTGACTCAAATGGAAGTATGGTGGTATTGATCATACCGTAGAGATACGGATTCCATCCAAGAAAATCATCTCTCCACTTTTGAATCACCCACACATTCAGATCGACGCTCTGATGTTTTTCGTTCTAAAACGTATACACAAACCTTGGCATATCGTCATAGATTTCATCTTATATGGCAAAATGCATATAGGCCGCGTTCATACTTTGCGTCAGCAGTGCGTGGCTGATTTCACAGGCAGCGGGACCGAGTGGCATGCGGAGAGAGGCATAGACGACGCAGGCAACGAGACAGGATAGCACAAGCGGAGACGCAGAGACACGCAGCCATGCCCTGACGCCAGCACCGCAAAGTATTAATGCGATCATAGCAGGGCACAAATGGTCATCAGATCATCGCCCAACAGCGAGACCTCAGTAAACTTCCGTGGCAGGCCATGTATACCAGGAAAAATACCTTTGATCGGTTCGCAAGCCCTCCTACGTCAACCAAAGTGCAAAATAAAAGTGGAGAAGCGAAAATTAACCCACAATGGCCAATATCTGATAAAGACTCATCGAAAACAGAACTGTGGTTGGTAGCGAATGGTTCATGATGGGACGTACTCGAGAATCATACCTGTAAATGACTTTCATGATTTCTTCATTATTTTCACTACTCAGAATTGTTCTGTTGGGCCAAAATGTTCGTCGAAGAAGACTGTCTGGTGTCTCAAACGCTTGCAGTTGATTCAAAGCTATTCATCCTATTACTATCTATATGTACATTGTAATTTACAAATATTATTCTCTATTATTCATTATCGCTCGTTATTAGTTCGTGGTTCCCGGTTGTGAACCCGAAACAATGAAATCCTACTTAAAAAATTAGAAGTCTCATAACCTACCAGAGGCGGTGGCAAGATTTCTACATACTCTAGCAAATTCAGAAGGAGGAGTGTCTCATCATCCAGAATCGATAGTTCACTCCAAATTTCCCCATTTACCATTTTGAAAACCCTCTTCCTTCAAACTTTTGAGCTTTCCTCTATTCAATTTCGCCGCGGAATTTCACCACCTCCTAAATGTCTTCGTACTTATACATTTTTCAAAGCTATTTATCTTACTACTATGGATATACACAACTTGCAGAGTAATCTGTGCAATTGCGGACTCAGGCTGAGGTTATATCTTGCAGTTCGTACGATCCGCAGGATCGCAAAATTGCGAAATCGTAGAGTCGCAGAATCTCATGTGTTGTCATGACACTCTCGCTTGACCATGCTATTTATCCTGGTTCGTTACCGCTCCGCTGGGGCCGTAAGTGACGAGGGACCAGTGTTATGTAGGAAAATAGCGCGCTCAATTAGGAGTGTGCAGAACGGCACTTGCGATTGTGCAATTCCGCAATTCTGCGATTCTGCGATTCAGCGGATCGTACGAACCCTAGATATAACATTAGTTTTAAGGGAAGAATACGCAGCTCACCTTCGCTTATCCATCAGATCCTTAGCCAAGCGTATGTGAGGCAGGAATTCGCCTTGCTCATTCATTAAAGCTTCTCCTGAAAATAAAAAGTATCCAAGTAAGTAATCGTTATTGCATGGGTTTCTTAGCTTGAGGGTAAGTATTGAAATGCTTGGAAGCGGCTGATCTCTTCGCGAGTGATTGCGTACATTGCCACGCTCCCTTTGAAGTTTTACGCTCGAATTAGCTATTTCTCGATTAGGATTCTTATCATGCAATGGTATTGTTTCTTTTACACATGTTACTATTTTGTCTTTTTAGAGTACCAAAGTTATTGTTTTCAGATAATGATAAGATATTCAGCTATTCGTCGGAAGGATCTCTATGGTACTAGTCCCTTACGTCCTCAGCGGAATTCCAACCGACCGCGGTATGTCGTGCTGGTGGCGCGAGTGCGACGCAGCAAAGCTAAAATTCGACATAAGGCTACACACCCAATAGACATCCCGGAACTGACTTCAAGGTTATTGTGCAATCTCGTTCTCGCAGTGTTGTCTATGTTCAGGTCCCTATTTCATCCTCTCCGACAATATTCCATCGGCGGTAATCCCACGAGACCGATAGAGAAGGCTACTTTCAATCCACGGACGGGTGTGTGCAGATATGACAACGAATCGCTTCGCGGCGTTCACTCGCGGCGCCACCAGTACGACTCGCCGTATCCATCGCACTTGGGAGTCGGCCGAGCGTGACTGCGCCACGTCTGCGCTTCCACTCATGCCACACTGCCTCGCTTGAAGGCTGCCATGCCCCGCCACTGGCATTCGCACCCGCCGCGCCGCTCGCCGCGGGCGGCCACGCGATTCGCTGTCATATCTGCGCACACCTTCCACGGACCCTGCGGCGTTTTTTCACCGAGCCAATTCCCCGCAATTTTTTCACCTTTTGCACCTTGAGCTGTATAATTGTATGTACTGTACCATGAGGATAAAATGCGATGAGTAGATGAGACGAAGGAGTAGAAAGGGTTATTGCTCCCTCAGCTGACAATGAGTTCTCGCTACACGTTGTGAATTGTTTTTAGTCGCGACGACGAGCTCAGGTGTTGTTTTTTCAACTGAACCCACTCATAATTGATCTCACTGGTTCGAGAACAACAAAACGAACAATACCACTAACGTCACCGAGTGAACCCCATCTATTCCATACAAAATAAGCGGGATTAACTAATAATAGAACTGAATTATAAAATTGTGTTAGAAAACAAATGCAGCAATCCTTCTTTTCTAGTCCTACAATTAACGTTATGATTCAGTGCATTAGACAGAAAAACCCCATGTAAATGGCTGTTATTGCCGCGAGCATTCGTACTGGATTGCGTTGATACGACTGAACTATCGTGACCATTACTTTTGGAAACTCACAAAATTCGAAAACCGAAAAAACTCACGTGTTAAGATTACTTCATGAATACCGACGGCAAAAACAAAGACAACGAGTGGCCACATTGATCAAATCGGAGCAGTTCTTCGAGAACCCAACCTGAAATGTCTCACATAGATCATTGGTATTTAATGGATTCATCGAAGATCCATCCGCGATAATCAAGTTGACTTCTCGCCTTTGGGCTGTAGATCCTTGAATAAATCCAAGATGTTCCCTGTTCGCGCCGACACACTCGCTCGAACCCACGCCCTCCCAACTCAGCTGACTAATAAGTTGCCGAGAGGCAGTTACAACCTACGGTTCGCACGCTATGGAGGGAAAATGTACATGAAAGAGAGTGTGCACTACCACACATTCCATCGCAAGATTGTATGAATCACGGTTTCGTGAGGTAAGCAGCCCAACGTCTTTTCACCAAGCACAACCAGCAATTTTTGCGACGTCTCAGCCTATGTATGGCAGAAGAAACGGGAAAATTTCAGGAAGTCTAAGCTTACGCGTCGATCTTGGGAGAAGGTGGTACCTTTTTATCCTCACAATCAGCTGACTCAAGCTGAGGGCGTGTTAGCGTAAATTCGAGCAGATGAAGGGGTGCAAAGTAGCAAAGTGCATCTGGAAAGGTATCCACGGATATATTTTCGAGAAGATATGTCGACTAATCTCATTACCGTAGAGTGTGCTTCAGAAGAAACAGGGAAACCGGACGTTATTGGAATGGACATAATAAGAGTGATAGCAACAAGCCCATGCAGAAGTAACAGTACAGCAACGTAGGATATTTATGTAGTAAGGTCTCAGAGCTGTTTCAAAAATCCTTCAAAATCAGATTTTATAACAACTTATTCAGAGGATGGAATCCATGCAGCGAGAGCAGCCTCAAGTCGATAGTTGCGAGTCAACTTCATTGAAGTATATGTAGATATATGAAAATGTATAAGATTGTAAGTCCATTCAGGACAATATATCTGCCTCACAGCCCGTCTATTGTCGCTACTAATACGACATTTTTTACGGCTATCGAATCGACTATAATCTATCAAGCTCAAATTATTCTGATAGAAGTTTCACGGTTACCTCCTCGCACCCTTTCCCCACAACATGTTCTACGTGTGCGATAGCATTTCTCGTCGTGCGCACTCTCAGTTGAGCGTGCTGTTTTCCCTTCGCAACGCTGGCCTGTTATCACATACGGGTCGTGCTCTGCGGAGGAAGAATAGTACATGCAAGTGAGAGTGTGCACGACGGGACATGCAATCGCACGGTTGTATGAATCATTGTTTCGTGAGGTGTAACCGCAGCCCTACTAATTTTCACTGAACACCATGGCCAACAACTGCTCCGCTGTCTCAATCTTTGTATGGGGGGAGGGGGAGGGAGAAACGGGAAATTTTCAAAAAACCTAAGTACATTTCGATCCTGGAAGAAGGTGGTACCTCCCTTTATATGCATTATTTTCAAAGCTGCGACCATGATACTAGTTCGGTTTATTCGGCAAACACTTGACCTTGGCCTTGTTGACTTCATCAGAGCCTGGAAAGCCAAAGATAAATGCAATACACCCCCACACACCAGTAACGGTGGTACAATATTACGCTGGCCCCTCGGCTGACATGGTGGTCAGGTTGCATTCACATACCATTACGATTCAGTTCTAAAGTGGAGCGTATATCAACATGGGGCCGAGTCAATGACCTGTTCCTGGATCAGCGCCTTCCCAAGTCAACGAAGCTTTCCATCTTTTTTATCGTTAGATCAGTGAATCGCATTGATCGCCACTTGTCGCAGAGGATAAAATTATCAAACTGTTGCGCATTGTTTGACCCCATTAGTCATTCTATGTGCCGAATTGCATCCAAGCGTCACAAAGATTTCAAATCCAAATAAAGTGCGCAGCACGGTAACAAATGTCCCACAATTTTCTTCTTTTAATGACGTCTAAGCGTAACACTTTTGAGCCAGTGCTAAAGGGCGTTACTGTAGTTTTTGTCAGCAAAATAAAAGATAATGAGGAAATATAAGCGGGGAAGATATGTCTTCCATAAGCGAACATTTGAGTTCAAAAGAGATGACCTGTGGCGAAAATCGCATTGAAAACCACAGCGTAGGATCTTCATAGCGAGTACGCCGCGCTGCGTTTTCTACTTCGCCCTGCATTGGGCCGAGTTGCTGCGAGGGCGGAGCAACGTTCGTGGTTTTTTCTGGTTTTTTTTTGAGCATTGTATTCCGTTTACTACTGTTGCAGAAAAGGGCTACCCAAAATCTAATTTCACAACCACTCTACAACAAATAAAGAAATGACGATTGGTAATGAAAAGAACTGACGATTGGTTATAAGATGATTAATAATGAATAACTGATGATTGATAATAAAAACAAATATCGAATTCACCCTTTATAGTGTATTCGAGGCCAGCTAGAAGTCTCTATCCAGAAGTCAGAATGGAGAATAAAAAAAACGTAAAAACGTGATTAATGAGTCCGACTGTGCTGGAAAAACT
This sequence comes from Trichostrongylus colubriformis, assembly GCA_963978905.1. Taxonomy (NCBI): domain Eukaryota; kingdom Metazoa; phylum Nematoda; class Chromadorea; order Rhabditida; family Trichostrongylidae; genus Trichostrongylus; species Trichostrongylus colubriformis. The sequence continues at coordinate 56,308,648 of OZ022256.1, read as the reverse complement.
CAATTCATGAATATGTCACATTTTTCCCACAAATACTCATCTGCTGGCCCTGGAGCAAGTACTAAGGATGCAAAGAGCATAGTGCTAGCCGTTGATGGAAGTAATCGCGTTGAAAGCTATCCGATGAATAACCGATTGCATTGGCATAGCGGCCGCTATAGTTGAACCTCGGTGGGACAATTAACAATAGCACTAAAACCGAATTTGCCTTCCCATACCCATCAAGACTCGCACGGTTCGTCGGGATTGCTACGGCTATGGGATTCAGTACGACTACATATGTACTACCTCCTTATTTCACTCCAGTAGGCAGATAGGATCTTTACAGACGATTTTTAGGCCTATATCCAGACTGTAATATAGCGTATAAAAGGCGAAATCACCTGGTATGTCGTCATTTTACCGATTGCAGCAAAATCTAAAGTTCAGGCTCAAACGCAGGTCAGTACCGTCGGGCTTACATGCTTTTTCCATATACAGCAAAGTTCTCTGATTTGAGCTAAGCCCTTCGACGGAACAGGCTGAGTCTCGCATTCCCTGTTCCATGTCCTAGCTCTCTTAGACTAATTCTTCATGAAAATTTAGTGCTTTTTTATTTCCTTACATGCATTTGTGCACTAGGACCACGTGCAAAAATTCAAGAGAAAAAAAATCAAAACTCTCGGTATAGACATATCCCTTCAAAGTCTTTAGACATATTCCACGCGGGTGAAGTGCGCGGCGTCACGGGAGCTGTGTGGCAAAGTTGCGTCGTAAAGCTTAGTCTGTCGTCCGCAACGGTTGGGAATGAAGAGTGGGACTGCTTACGTAATTTCTGTTCCTACAATGCTTGTCCCGCCGCGGCGGACGACGGGGTGGGCACTTGCTCGGAGGCCCCGTCCACCCGGCCAAGACTATGTGGTGCTCTATCGTGGCTGAAATCACATTTTTTTCTTGGATTTTTGCATGCGACCCACATTAGGCAAATACAACATAAATATATGGGTAATACAAAAACTCATTGTTCGTGGACGATTCTTTTGAGGAGTACAGATTTGAAAATACGCGTGTATATAACGAAAATAAACTTTAGTACGAGACAAGCCTATCAAATTATTTAAAGGATTCTGGAGGAACACTGCTGTGAAGGTATCGCAAGTTTCGCACCCTTCCGCATCACTAATTGGTGGGGTAGATGCAGACAGGCAAGGAGCTAAATCAGTCAGCCGTCAACACTGTCCCTCCCGGGCAATCCCCTGGGGGATGCGTGGCAGTGCGATTCGCAGTGCAGCGAGATCGACCACTTTTGCGCTTTTCAGTGCGAGTTTCGCCACATATCACCTCTTCTGAACTGGCATATTCGTTTTCAGAAATATCCCTCTCAGTTCTTTTTCTCTCCTTGCTCCAGGGAGTGCCGTTAAGTGTTTACACAGATGGGCATGGGTCCGTCGACATTTTCGTTGTATATTTCCATCATCAATGAGGGCAATTTCTCGAAAATGAAACGTTTTTATGCCTTGCACTATTGAGAAATGGGAGAACAGTGGATGCCCTAGAGCTAGTTTAATGGAAATGGAACCAGTATTCAAAAAAGTTCGAGAGGGCATAAATCCAAGTGCTTGAATTGTACGGTTTTGGGCCCTCGTACAGAATAATGGCAATTGAACGTCTCATGTATTCAAGGTCGATCTTTAGGCCAATGTCACTGGGGGGGGGGGGGGGGGGGATAGAGAACGCGGCCTGCCGCCACGCTTTGGGAGTGTGCTGACAATGCTGTCGGGCTACTTCTCCCAAACCTGGAAGAGCCCAGACGCTTGGAGAGCACGTCCCCCAACTGCAAGAACGATGCTGCTGGCAAGGCAAGTCCCCCTACCCCGAGTCACATTGACCCCGATTTTTCGCCACAGAACTTTTCTGATAAACAGGCAGGAATCAATCGCGAAGTAAACCCAGGCGGATTTGCGTCGAAAGATGATTCAGGCATTTTAGAGAAAAAGGATTGTTCAGTTGGATAAGAATTCCTAAAGAGCTTGAAAGGTTTCTAAAACCAGTTATCCTATAAATTTCATTACCTCGAAAAAAAAAACGTAATTCTAGGAAAATGGTGGAAATGGAAACTGATTTCGCAATAATGTGACCGAAGCGGGGTTAACCGCTAGCTCCGATACCACCTTATTTTCTTCAGTCTGGGGAAATATCAGTAATTTCTCTTGGAAAATGACTTTCACATAAGTAAGGTCTTACAAGATTGCTTGAAGACGAATTCTTCCAATTCAATTAGTGAAGAGTGGTAAATTTTCGAAATAGAGGAAGAGGCAGTAAAAGTGAGGCATTAGATGTCGTCACCTCCGGCACCAGCTCTGCCAGCGACTGATTCAGTCGTGATATAAAGGATAAAATGCGCCATGAATTCCAGTCTCATTTAGAATCGTGGTGGTAGGCGAATGCGGTTCTCCTGTACAATGACTTGCGATGCCCACAGGCACAAGTCAGTGCTTTTAATCATCCAGACGAGTCCGGTACCAATACGCCTTTCCCCGAGAGGTGGAAGGCTCGGTTAGTCTGGGCAGGCAGTGATGCAGGATTTGATCTCAGCACCATAATAATAGGAGCGTGGGCCACCTTACACCCATTCGTAACGTATGCATTGTATTAGGTTGTCCGAAAAGTAATGAGACAAATGTCGTAGTGCAGTGATTCGTCGGTAACTTTATTACAAATCAATATCATTTACTATAATATTGGCCATTGTGTTCCTTCACATACTGCCATCTTTGCGGCAGAGATCTGATTCCATTAGCAAAGAACTCCGAAGGCTTCGACTTCAAGAAGTTGTTGACAGCTAATTCGACGTCCACCCGATTGGTGAATTTTTTTCCAGCAAAAGAGGATTGAAGAGAACGAAATATGTGGAAGTCTGATGGAGCGAGATCTGGTGAGTACGGTGGATGGGGTACAAGTTCGATCGCCAGCTCTCTCAGCTTACTCTGAGTCCTTTTCGACGTGTGTGGCCTGGCGTTTTCCATGAGGAGTAGGATTTTGCCTCTCCCACGACGGCGACTACGCAGAATTTCAGCTACTCTTTCCAGCTGAGTACAGAATCTTTCAGAGTCGACCATAGAACCAGTTGGAACCAGTTCCCAAAACACCGGGCCTTTAATATCCCACCAGAATGAGAGCAACTCCTTCTTGTCATGATCGGGATGTTTCGGTTGTGGTTTCGGCAATTCATCGAAGTCGACCCAATGTTTTCGGCGCACCGTGTTATCGTAGACACAATACTTCTCATCCATGGTAACGATGGAGTCGATCCAGGAAAGCGTGCGATGACGCTGAGCAGAGAAGTGCACACTTCAACACGCTTCTTCTTGTCGTGAGAGCTGAGAGCGCGCGGAAGAACCCGAGGCAACTTTGCCACTTTACGTGACTCACGAAGAACATCGTGTACCGTGGATTTAGGAGCACCCGAGGAGGTGGCAAGCTCGCGCACTGTAACGTTAGGTCGTTCCTCACAGATGGCAAGTATGAGCTGCTTCTTTCGCGTCAGTGGACGTCCTGAACGACTACAGTCTTCAAGACATTTCCCTCCTTTGTCGAACTTGCCGTACCATCTGAAGCACGTCGCTCGAGAAGGTGCTTGATCCTTCATTTCTTCCAGCAAAAGCCGATGGGCCTCATCCGCGGATTTACCTGAACGATAGTGTAGAAGGAGAGCTGCCCGATACAGCTTTTTTTCTCATCCATCTTTAGCACGTTTGTGAAAGATGAAAACAGTATGGACCATATGCCCTCGGTGGCATATATGTATTGGACTTGAAACACTAAATTCCAGAATTTTGTCCGCTCACGACTTCGACGTCCAAAAATACTTAATGTTGAATCTCACCACTGCATTTGTCTCATTACTTTTCGGACAACCTAATAATTTGGAATTATAGGGTTGGAAACATTTGGCGACATGTTCCCGAAGTTTCTTGTTAGCTTCCGGAAACTTCTGAGTGTGGGCGCATAAATAGCTCAACTTATCCTGCTACACAAATATGTGAATTCTTCCATGCTCTACGACTGCTATGAAATGAGGCTTTTCTAGTCGTACTTTACTCCTTTTTCATGAGTATTGCCTACGCTCCAACCCAACGAAGACATCGTGCCAGTCAACCTTACGATAGGATGGTTTCAAACATATATTTTGATTTAATTCCTTATAGTTCAGAAATTTCCTGTCTCCTGATGTATCTCCACTTGTTCGCGAAACAAATAAATACAAATAGCAGAGTCATTTTTTGAAAGTCGTTATCATTAATAACTCAATTATTAATCAATATAAGTAACTGATTCATTATTTCTTTCGGTTCGGAAAGTAATGTGAGAGAAAAAGATGTAGCAAAAAATAATTCTGTATTCAATACATATTTCAGAGGAACAAAAGCCATTAACGACTGGAGCGAAGCAGAACAATTTCTACATCACCGATTCTACTACACCACAGAACGATGGCGTTCACTACCACAACAACCCAAACCGCGTAACCACTCGGCGCCACAAATATGCATTATGAAATGAGCAAAATCTCTGATGCGAGGTGGAGGGTGTTGATTTACGGGTGGGTGAACGGACCAGCTAAAATTACGGGTCATGTGGATGTACTGGATGCAGGGTACATCGAAAGTCGAGGATTCCTCGACAGGAGGTCCTATTTTACTGTAAATGTAAAATAAATATCTTTTCGCCTCAGGAAAAGATATAAAGTAATAAAGCACATTGCAACTATTCAATCCGGCAACAGTTACTGGTAATGTGGAGGTCAAAAAAGAGGGGATCGCATTTGGTCGTCATAGAGGGTGGGATCGTACTGAAGCGGCTATTTTTCTCGTCACATTGGAGTGCCCTGACTGGATGACGGCTATACTCGTCCAGGAGAATGTCATTCTCATTACGAGAAGAACCTTGCTTCAATCCGATCTGAGGGTTACATAGGAGGAAATGAAGTCAACAGTCAGTTAACAGTTATGGTTAACAGCCACAGTGGTTCTGGATATTAGTCACTTGTTTATTCTTCGCTTCAGAATAGTAGGTCGACTCTCTCAGAAATCAAAAAAATTTATCAAGTCATTTCACCATTACAAAATACCGTTACAACATCCACTGATAGACAGATATATAGGGCGCATCGTGAGGAACCCTTGCTTTATCATTTTTTTCTCAGAGGAGTTGTATAGACCCTTCCCATATCCGATAAATCCGCTAAATATCGTATTCTTTTGCGTCGAAATACACTTTCTCGACCCTCCCCCCCCCTTCTTCGAGTCGCCACGCAAGGGCCAGCAGGCGTGATTTTCTGAGATTTTCGATTTTTGTTGATTTTTGCCGTAGTCCGCGATATCAGTGCTGGATGTATGTAGAGTTATGGGTTGTCAACTACTGACAAGTGATGAAAGATAAGAGTAAGGAGAAATTGATGTATGAAAAGAGAAATGATAATGACACGGACTCCCTCAAAGAGAGTTTAATAGAGGAAAAGGCGAAGCCATAGAAAGCAATAGAAACGGATGAAATTCTCAGAGGGCAGACCAAATGAGTTTTCTATTAGCACCGCCCCGACATACCTACTACTCCGAGTGAGCATGGATATGCTCTACCAGAATAGACATTCAAATAAATTTCATCAAAACTTAGCATTGGGCTCAGTGAACCCTCAAAGAGGTCTTTCTGGGTTAAGTTTGACAAGAATGTGATTCATCAAGGATAAGGTTTATCACGGTGAGAATTTTCTTAGGTAGCATCCAAGACGTGAAATTTTCGCTCAAAAAGACGAATGAATAAATATTTGGTGGTATTCTCGACCTTATACCGCTGGTTTAGTCTATGCGAGGAGTTTGTAGAGTTGAGAGGGGTGCAGTTCACAGCGCTTCATTTCCAGCCATGCTAGGCACCCTCCAATTGGTTCCGAAGTGATGACAGAATTAAAAGAAATGGGTACAGTCTCATGCAAGAGTGCGTTCAGTTATTTTCATGGCAAAAGAAGCCTAGCTGTGCCCCCAAACGTTCAGCCATTCGAGCACGCCCGGTCCCATATTTTCATGGAGTATTATACAATTGAAAATCACAGAAACATCTGCTCTTTATTGATACTTTCGCCTTCGATTTTTGTGACGTTGCAACATTCAATGGATCAGACGAAAACGCTTGGATGTGTCTCTGGATGCTTATGAATCTTGCATGCCCAAAAATACTAGACTGTGAAGAAAAATACGTGAAAATGGCGGCTGGAATGCTTGAAGACACCGGAAGGGAGTAATTTTGGCCTATGGTAGAATAGACGTAGTTTGGACGAGTTCAAGTGGCCGCCATTGCACAAACTCGCCAATTTGACGCCCTGGCATGGTGCCAAGAGGGGATGTTTTTATTATAAAGCTGTTCTTTTCTTTTACTTTTTCTTTTGTTATTTATTGTATTTTTTCTAGATGTACTCACATGGATGCTAATTTAGTTGGGAAGGGCACTTCACTGCGCTGAGGGTCAGGTGCTACAACTAACGTTGGCCGGCGGCCCGCTTCCTACAGCGGACAACTCGGAAAGTCAGTGTGTTGATGCGAATAGGATGCGAATACACACCGCAGCGTCGCGCTTTTGAGTCCGGGTTTCGCCGATTATCGCTTCTAACCTCCAGTGTTCGTTACAAAATGCTCATTTCTCTGCATCTTCCTCTTGTTTCGGACCCCTTTCGGTTCCTTTAAACACCAAGGGGTGACGCAGGAAAATTCAGAAGCAACAGAAGCTTAAGCAAGCGCTCAAAACTCCTATCCGTGAATTTGCAATAATTTCTGTGCACCCTGATCCCACTCAGAAAGGTGGGAGCATTTATCGGTGCTAAGGTAGTTGGGGGGGGGGGGCACTCGACAAAGGCTAGACTCGCGCCCAATTTCTGCTTATAGGCACTCTCAAGGTTATTTTAAGCCTAGATACAGCTAACTAACTGAGAAAACGATTGAATTATTCTTCCATTAATATATTACAAAAAATTAGCTACAACTAGACTAAGCAACCACTTACGCGTATTCGCCTAGGCCTAGGGGAAGGGAATCTCCTTCCCCAAGGCTTACGCTAACATAGGATGAAAAGAAAAGCACGAATTTGATCTACAAAATCGTTTCCATGCAGAATTCGAACCCGACTCCGCTAGCGCTATGGCTTCTCTGCGCTCTAGCCATGCGTTAGAGACGCAGAGACACTACTGCGGTGCCCCCCCCCCCCCCCCGAACTACCTTAGCAGCCATTTATCTCGCTCCAATTACGCCATTAATACTTTATGAGGACATCTGTCAGCCTATATACGTACATTTATATGTACACGTTCTGAGATAGTTCTATTAATTTATGCATCATGAAATATTCAAGAAGTGAAAATTTCAAAAAAAAAAAAAAAAAATGTTGCACGCCTGAAAACCGCCAAAAAAGGACATTTGCTAGACAAGAGCCGACGACTTCCTCTGGTTAATGTGTGCTGTCACGTCCATGAATTTCTTCAAAAATTGATCAAATTCTCAAATTGGCTAAAAACTTGTCTCATGAAGTAATCTGGTCCCCTGAACACAAAATCGCACTGGTTTTGCGCGGAAACGTGTGTCTTACGCGCTATGGACTTCCGAACATACCATGCAATATTCTATTCATGTAATTAGTCAGCCAGATAAACGTACATAAGTTCCTTCAGACAATCATTTGGCAGATTTTAAACACAGATTTGAAATCAGCGTTCAAAAGCGCATTGAATAGTATGTGTATTATTGCAAATGGCCACTTCGACCTTGAGCGCAGTACTGGCTATCCCTCCCCAGTCAGTACTGCGCATATCACAGTGTGGAATTATACGATATGGACTCTTTGATAAAGGTTGCCAGTTGGGCTGTTTCCACGTCACAAAATTCCATCATGCGATTCTCGCAGTACTGTGCGATAGCTCAACTGGTATTTAATAGCAGACACTTCCGAATATGAGAAAAATATGAAAAAAAGAACAAAAGAAAGGAGAAACGAGGAAATGACAAAATAAGAAGCTGTCAAATGAAGACATTATTGGTACAAACGAGGATCGAAGATGAGTGAATGGTGAAGGTGCATTCAAATTGAAACGAAACGACAACAACTAAAAAAGAGATTCTGAGCTTTGTTAATTAGAAACTGGGAACACCAGCAGCCAAATGGACTGACTGCCTTCGTCAGCCAGTGGCATTTAAATTACATTTAATGTGATCCGTGTCCATGCTCGTTGTGCACGTTGCACAACTGCCATTCGACTACCTTCGATGCTCACTTCGCACGTATGGGTAAAGCTCGGTCGACTGAGTTTCCAGTCCGATTTTTTGAGGAAACAACTATTATGGCTCACTGAACTGAACACATCAGAGAGCGATACGTTGAGCAGTGGCCACACTAGCTGCTTGATGAACTATTCTCAAGAAATCTGCTGCATGTCTCTTTCAGTTGTTTGACTACTGATAGGGTGAAAATTCGAAAAGTTAAATATAACACATTCTAAATGAAAATAGTTCGAAAAATTGCAAAACGCTGCTATCTCTAGACATCATTCGCTATTGTTTGGTTGAATGTTCTGGAGCTTTAGGATTTCTCAAATTCATTAACAAGCTCCCTGTATTATTGCTTTCTTCAGTTCTCAAAATATTTCTCACACATAACTGCGGTACAATTACCACATCAATAAAGCATATGAGCATCAAGGAGGGGGGAGGGAATGGAGCGGGAGCCCTAGCGACACGGTGGTGGAAATGAAAAATGATACGTCACTCCAACTCTGAGACAAGGGATCATGATGATTGCTCCACTAGCCTCAAAAGGTCGAATAGTACTCATAGTTTTAAATCAAAATGCGGCGTTAGAAGAACCGGGAGGGGTCGGGAGAAAAAGGATGGTGGCAAGAAATGATTCTCTTGAAGCGAACATTCGAGATCAAAAGCGATAATCGGTAGAGGAACTCGGATTCAGGAGCGCCACGTTGCGGTTCGCATTCGCACTTTCCGTACATCTCTTTGAACTGCAACATCATCTTCTCCGAGTTGTTCGCTGTAGGAGATGTAATTTGTTGTGTCTTAGAATACATTAGGTAGTCTAAAAAGTCTTTTCGTATTTTTAAATACCGCTTTTTCCCTCAAAACTGCTTTTCACAAAATTTCTTCTGTACATATATATGTAGTACAAGTCCACACGCATCTATAGGGGTTGTTGTCTTCCATCTCTCGGATAACCCTTTTCGGTAAAATAAAAATATCAAAAGTCACTTCATTTACAATTCCAATTTTTTTTCTTTGAATGGCGTTAGACAGGGAAAGGAAAAGTTGATAATTCGATGGAGCAAGATCAGGGCTATAAGGCAGCAATTTTTATCCAAGCTCGAAAATTTTTTAAAAGGAAAAATTCAAAAAAATTTTTACCACTAGTAAAAAAATGACTCGCCAAGAAATTCTCGAGCTAGAATAAAAATTGCTGTCCCATCCACCTTATAGCCCTCGTCGTGCTCCATCGGATTATCACCTTTTTCTTTCTCTGTCTAACGCCATTCAAAGAAAAAATTGTTTATAATTTTTGTATTGAAAATGAGGTTGACCGTTGATATGTTTATTTTGCCGAAAAGGGTTATCCGGGAGATGGAAGACAATAATACCTATAGATGCGTGTGGACTTGTACTACATGTGTATGTACAGAAGAGATTGCTGGAAAGCAGTTTGGAGGGAGAAAGCGGTATTTAAAAATACGAAAAAACTTTTTAGACTACCCAATATTTCATTCATTCATGATGATGTGAATTGAGTTAAATAGCAAAAGCAGCAGTCAAGTGAAACAGTGAATGGTAAAATAAGCGAGTGTTAGTAAAAAATGCTCGTGATTGGAAAAATCCATCAAATTCACATTGATGTCTTAGCAAAGTGTCGTATGTGTGATAGTGCAACCTAACGAGCTGCAGGCATTACGGTAGGTCTTACCGTGGGACGAAATTGCCCTTTCCAGTGTCTTCGATGCCCAAAGTTCATCAATGAATACAAGAACTCAAGAGCCTCACAAGAATTTAACCAAACAATTCAAAAATTGTAAGTGGAAAATAAGCCAAAACAGATGAAGCATTAGGGGTCAAAAATGGAAAGCTAGAGGTTTCAGGGAAGTGCTGCAGAAAAGCCACTGACCAATTTAATGAGACAGGAAATTGGAAAAGCCAGCGTCTGACGAGCATAATGTCCCTATTTAGAGGTCTAATGCTCTTTCAATGACAGAGGAAAGATCAAGGAGCACGGGAGTGCCTCACTTTCCTCGGGTGCAAAGAGTGGAACGCAAAGCGCCGAAGTTCCGATTGTTCGACGTGAAAATGGCCAGTTTAAAAGAAGACGAGGCACTTCGGATCCTTCTATGATTTCGCCGTTGTCTCCACTAGACGTAAAGTACAACAAAGTTTAAATTGAAATTGAAGGGCTTGCACAAAGGCTGCAGAAGCTTAATGACTCCGGAAATTGCTTGCTTCGATAGTGGCTCTTTTAATCACGTTAAAAGGGCCGTTTGGGTAGAGTGGTGTCGGCTGTCAGGCTTCGAGAAGAGGGGAAATTCGCAAGCGGCACAAAAGTATGTTAATGTATTTCCCTTAACGAATATCATTCTGGATGTTTCTGGGAGCTGGAGGAAGATACCTAAGAAGCTAAGAGACAAATCGAAACCATGAGCTAGTGAAAATTTATGAGGCAAATTCTTAAATGATAGGGCTGATAGTGCTGAAAATGGATGGCACTACATAAATAGGAGAGCACTCGGAAGTGGTGTCGCAATTGCACATAGGATGAGGATCAAATGAGAAGCAATTTATAGCCAGCCCGATTTGGTTCTACATCTCTCCAGGGCCCTCAGTTCTACTGCTTTTTACTCTGTTCGAAATTGCAAACCTCCAGGTATGTCGAACATGATTCTAAATACCATCAGAACTTTGGAAGTGGTGGCTTCCATAGGCGTTGCTTTCTAGGGAGATGTCGGACAGTTTGAAAAAAAAATTGGAAATCAAGTTTTCTAAAAATTCACAACAGCACTGCCACTAAAATTCGCACATCCAAAAGCCATCCGTAAAAATTAATGGAAAGAACGATCAAAAATTGATTGAGAAAGCCACTTTTCTTCAGGTCCACGTGAATGATACCTCGGCACTAAAGCCTTCGAAGAATTGTCCACTGGCAGCTGAGTTCTTCTGTTACCCATATCTTTACCTTGTATTTGCTCACTAATAGAAAAACAAGAATCCGGCTGAGATACAGCTTCTCAAAATGAAGTTCGACGAGGGGGGGGGGGCGGCCGGGTCGGAGAGGTTGCGAGGTACATATGAGCGAAAAAGCGACGATCATGAGAGACGCACAGTGGGAAGCAAATAAGCACCGGCGCGAAAACTTGGATCGCATTTTGCCCGCCAACAGCTCTTCAAAGTAGCTTGGCGGGAATTCGAATGAGTGACTGCCCTTACAGTTTTTCGATTTCTGACAGGAACAAAGGAAATTCTCGATTCATTCCGTGTTTCTTTTCGTGTAATGTATCCAGTAGAGTGGCGAGAAGATTCAGGATTGAGGAATTATCGTGGACGACTCCTCTAAATATGCGCGAATTCTCTTCCCTCATTTTCAATCACTCCCGCCATTTGTACGTAACTGATTCGCTCTGTCTACCTGGTCTGTCAGCCGACCATACTCATTAGATATGGGAGTGGAGCGCAGGGCACTCTCAGGTGTCAAAGAAAATAGCCGCTCCAGTACGCCTCTTCTACGGTTACCAAATACGACCCCTCTCCCTTTCTGACCTTTGCAGTACCAGTACTGCTACCGAAGCATAGTTGCAATGTGTTTTATTGCTATATATTCTTTCCAGAGGCAAAAATATATTTATTTTACATTTTGTCACACGGACGTGCGGTGAAATAACCTTTGTTCCTCATCTGCTTATAAAGAATTTAGATTTTAGTACTTATCGCTGACCTTCGAAGGTACGACCCCCACCCTCCTATCCAATCAAATACGACCCCCTTTCGAAGAGTCCTCGAATCTCGGTGTACCCTGCTAGAGCGCCAAAAGAGATGGTAAATATGTTGAATCCAAGAAGAGGGATAAGCATAAAATGAGAAGTGGTACGAGACAGAATAGAAAGTGTCGATGGGCTAGATAAAAAGGACGCCCATTGCTGCCATCTGGGTTGACCATGAGAAAAAGGAATTCTCAGTGATCTTTTGGCCAGCGATTGTCACCGAGCAAGAGGAATTCTAAGGGACTTATTTGGATCACAAAAGGAGGAGGTCACATTTTCCAAAGTGCTCTCTAGAAGATTGTGGCCGAGGTCGATGATGTGATCCCTAAAAACGTCAATCAGAGACTATATTATCGTTACGACCACAAAGCATGGATTATTTTGAAGACCTTTTTTTCACCAGAAATCTTTAGACCACTCTCAAAATACGACATTCTTTCTTCCAACCCAAAATATGTATGACCTTCTTGGAAATTCCACTCTAGACTCAGGTTGCAGCCCTGAACAAGAGCACTCCTGGGTGTCAAGGAAAATAGCCGCTACAGTACACCCACTCTAGGGGCCCAAATACGATCCCCCCTTTTTTTGACCTATACAGAGCACCAGTAACTGTTGCAGGGTCATCTAGTTGTAATGTCTTTTATTGATATGTTCCTAGAGCAAAAAGATATTTAACTCACATTTCCTCACACGAATCTCTGTTAAATACTCTTCGCCCTTCATGTCGTTCATTTGTTCTTGTTTGTTCATCAATATAGAATGGCCACATATCCCATCTCCTTCGGCGCTCCAACTCCACATATGATGGACATGACCGGCCAACAAACCACGTAGACAAAACGAATGTTATCAATCACCTAGAACTAATGGCCGCGGATGGGCACAATCTGGAAATGCCCTTTCCGAAGTTTTTATGACAATTTTACTTGAATTGTATTTGACTTCCATAGAGACTTGCAAGCTCAAATAACTAAGGCAATGACACAGAGGCCTTGGAGGGATGAGAAGTCAAATTGAGCTTGACGAGATTTCATCCTCGGACCACGTGGGCCGTAGCAGCAACGCCTACCTTTGGATCTCATCACCCCAGTAGAGCATGAGTAGAAAGCAGCAAGAGTTCTTTAGCAGAAGTGGTGGCTTCCATAGGCGTTGCTTTCTAGGGAGATGTCGGACAGTTTGAAAAAAAAATTGGAAATCAAGTTTTCTAAAAATTCACAACAGCACTGCCACTAAAATTCGCACATCCAAAAGCCATCCGTAAAAATTAATGGAAAGAACGATCAAAAATTGAATGAGAAAGCCACTTCTCTTCAGGTCCACGTGAATGATACCTCGGCACTAAAGTCGTTAAATTTTTAAAAAAGTTTGAATACTCACGATAAGCATGGTAAAAAGATTGATGAAAAAGTTCAGTTGTGTGGAGACTAGTCCTTAAAAAAATTAATCGAGTCTAAAGTCCGATATTTTTTGTGAGAAACTGTACGAATATCACGAACCGCACTTGCACAAAAGTGGTTGTCGGTCAAGACACACGAATTATGGTCATGGCAAAACGCGAAATGCGTCGACGTACACGACAGAACTTTTGCCACTCCCACCATAAGCTGGCTGTATGTTTGGCGTGGCCGCCGTGGACTCAAAGGTGATTCCTCCGTCTCTTGAACAGATAGTGACGATACTAAAAATAGTGAATTGAAGCATATAGAAACCCATACCTCCGAGGACACTGGAAGCGGTTATGTGGCTTATTAAGGAAGATGAGAGTAGGGGTGTTCAGCAGCGTAGCAGTAGAGAAAGAACGAGATGGCGAAATCCAGAAATAAGATCACAATCATCCTCCTCGTCTTTCGCTCCCCCCCCCCCTTACATCACTAGCAGGTGGGGTAGATTGCAAACGGGCGAGGGGCAAAATCAGCCGGCAGCAAACTTTGTCCCGCCCTCGTCGGCAACTCCGCTGATGGATGGGCGACACTGCGACTTTCAAAACTGCGGGATCGTGATAAGGCCCCGAGACGCGCTTTTCGATGGCAGTTTCACCACACATCACATCTTCTGGAGTGGAAGAATTCTTTTCAGAAAACATGTATTCACAGTTCTCACTTTCTCATTACCGCTCGTGCACCAGGTCATTTCGTCGATACGGCTTTGATACGATACGATAAGTATCATTCTGCCATCATACTCATTACACTACAATTCAGTCATTCTGCGGCAAAGTTAACCCTAGGAGGCGGGCCGCGATAAGAAAAGCGATGCAGCTAAAAAGGCCGCCTCCCCCATAGCTCAGAAGCGCTTTTTTCGCCCGAATTTCGCCGCAGATGGGCTTCCCAGACCACTATTAGTGAATGACATTTTGAAGACACATTCCAGGATTCATAGGATATCACATCTCCTGCCGTGGATGGATAATTCGACCCAAGCCACGTAGGCTGTATCTTCACCGAGGCGTGGATGTCAGTTCCCGGAGCGCGCAGAGCCAAAGAATCTAGCGCAACAGCTTGGCCCTGCCCACCTCAGCCGGGGGTGTGTTGCAAGTGTTCCGGTGCCTAGTGTGGGGTCAGGTCAGTCAGTGGTGCGTTTACTCCACGAGGCGATTGGTTTACTGCCAATTTCAAGATCTTGGCCAATAGCTGGTCTACCTATGTCAAAGATAGGAGTGGCAGAGTAAAGGCAGACTCCCGGGTGGGGTGGGCGGGGCCGAGCTGTTGCGCTAGATTCCTTGAATCTGCACGCTCCAGGAACTGACACCCACGCCTCGGTAAAGGTACAGCCTACGTGACTTGGGTCGAACTATCCATCCACGGCAGGAGATGTGATATCCTGATAATCCTGGAATTGCTTTTGAAGGATTCCTTGTCACCCACATCACATCTGTCAAGGGTTTGAAGGGAAAACGGAAAATGAGCACATTGGCACGTAATTGAAAGGATTTGGCTTATTTGTTGAGATGGGATCGCGCAAAGGCGTTACGGCAAAGTGCGACGCAGTGTGTGAGTGCAAGAAGGGTGTGGTTCGCTTATAAATCGATTACGGTTGGGCACGGCAAGCTCTTGGTGCATACGACGTCTGAGTGCGTGAAGTAG
This sequence comes from Trichostrongylus colubriformis, assembly GCA_963978905.1. Lineage (NCBI taxonomy): Eukaryota > Metazoa > Nematoda > Chromadorea > Rhabditida > Trichostrongylidae > Trichostrongylus > Trichostrongylus colubriformis. Next base: position 56,293,528 of record OZ022256.1, on the reverse strand, counting down.
AAAAGAAGGTTCTCCCCTAGCCCACAACTACGGTGCCGTAGCGTAAGTCGATTGACCATAGAATTCGCTTCACGGCGGACCCGTCAAGCCACATCCTAAGGCACCCCTATCTCGCACACATCTCACATTCTAGGTGGGGAAGTTCCAGGAAATGCTCATATAAGTGGGGAAAATCATACCGGAATACACTACAGAACGAACGTTATGTAATCCGTTTGTCTGTCTGCGTGTGTGTCTGTGTCTGTGTGTCTGCGTGCGTCTGTGTGTTGTGTGTGTGTGTATCTGTGTGTGTCTGTGAGTGTCTTTATGTGTGTGTCGGCGTGTGTGTGTCTGTGTATGTGTCTGTGTGTATGTGTCTGTGTGTGTCTGTGAGTGTCCTTATGTGTGTGTCGGCGTGTGTGTGTCTGTGTATGTGTCTGTGTGTATGTGTCTGTGTGTGTCTGTGAGTGTCCTTATGTGTGTGTCGGCGTGTGTGTCTGTGTATGTGTCTGTGTGCGTTCTGTGTGTGTCTGTGTGTGTTTGTGTGTATGTGTCTGTGTGTATGTGAGTGTCTGTATGTGTGTGTCTGCGTGTGTGTGTGTTTATAAGTGTGTGTATATCTGCGTCTTTCGCGTGTGTCTGTATGTGTCTGTGTGTGTCTGTCTGTGTGTGTCTGTGTGTATCTGTGTGTCTTTGTGTGTCTGTGTGCGTGTATCTGTGTGTGTCTGTGAGTGTCTTCATGTGTGTGTCGGCGTGTGTGTGTCTGTGTATGTGTCTGTGTGTGTCTTGTGTGTCTGTGTGTATGTGTCTGTGTGTGTCTGTGATTGTCTTTATGTGTGCGTCGGCGTGTGTGTCTGTGTATGTGTCTGTGTGTGTCTGCGTGCGTCTGTGTGTTGTCTGTGTGTATCTGTGTGTGTCTGTGAGTGACTTTATGTGTGTGTCGGCGTGTGTGTGTCTCTGTATGTGTCTGTGTGTATGTGTCTGTGTGTGTCTGTGAGTGTCTTTATGTGTGCGTCGGCGTGTGTGTCTGTGTATGTGTCTGTGTGTGTCTGTGTGCGTTCTGTGTGTGTCTGTGTGTGTTTGTGTGTATGTGTCTGTGTGTATGTTAGTGACTGTGTATGTGTCTGCGTGTGTGTGTTTGTGAGTGACTGTATGTGTGTGTCTGCGTGGTATGTTTGTGTGTGTGTGTCTGTGTGTGTCTGTGTGCGTGCATCTGTGTGTGTCTGTGTGTGGCTGTGTGTGTCCGTGTTTGTCTTTGTATGTCTGTGTGCGCGTATCTGTGTGTGTCCGTGTGTGTCTGTCGCGTGTGTCTGTGGTGTACGACGCATGAGCAACTGATCAGTCTTTGATTATCAACCACATATTAACAGGCGGTTGATGCTGCGATTGGGGAGGAGGAACAGGGTAGGTCGACAATTGGTTGCAACCCCGTCGGTCAATCAAGGTGCGTAGCTTGATGCTTCTCGATTATACAAGCGAAATCCTGCTGATCAAGTGATATCTTATCGCTCACAATCACTTGAGACAAAATTCCTTCGGTTATCTTCATTGTAGAACGTTGAGGCTTCATTGGTAAGTTCATCCTCCTTTCTAAAATTGCCTGAAGTATTCAGAATGTGCAGGATGAAAAAAAGTTTCTTTATCGTATACTCCGCTCAGGCGCCGCCTAATACCGAGGTGCGGTCGGAGTTGGCGACCGCACTTCGGACTCGCGATCTCTGAATGATGCCCCACTCTAAGGTGCTGCTTTGCCATCGTTCTATCTCCTGGCTTTACAGAAAATAGCAGACGATGATTTCTATCTCCTGGCTTCACAGAAAATAGCAGACGATGATGAGGCAGGGTTCATAGTCAGCGCTTTAGGTTATGTATTCAGCGATAAAGAACTATATATACTCGGATACGTGTGTCTGTTGGTGTGTGTGGTGTGTGGGTGTTTGACCGGAAAATCATATCTCGCGCCGCAGCAAAGCAGGGACCCTGAATTTTGCAATTGATATAAAGAGTGGTAAGGGGACTCAAACGGTAGAGGACCGAAAGTGATAGCAGCTGATAAGGGCTGATAAGGAGCCTCAAAAGAAAAATGTCATCATATTCGTTTCGCCTCACTGGTTGATTCAAGAGCGCCGATACTCATAGGTATTTTGAGTGGAGGGACGGGAACATTGATGGTGGGTGATCCAAACTGATAATGTTTGATAGTTCGATAAGTAGCGTTAAAAGGCTAATGTCGCCAAATCCGTTCCGATCTTCTGACTAGTAGTGGAATGTTCACGCTTACAGATATAGCAGGGTACGGGGATCCCATGGTGGCTTCTCGAAACTGATAACGGTTCACGCGGGCTGATAATAGCCATTGGGAAGTGGATGGGATCAAATCCGGTGCACCACTTACTAATACTACACGGATGCTATAGCAAATGCGACTGACCCTTGTGACATTAGGTGAACATATTATATTTGCTCTGATACCGAATGCCGATGTATAGACCACTAAATTGTCTAGCATCCCGAATAATGGTGCATATCTTATGATACTGCAATCCACGTGGATGATCAAGACACGATCTAACTTGTGACAGCAAAGTAAGTGATTCATTCTCTCTAAGCCTGAGGTACCGGCAACAATACTGGGTATCGACCGCTACACTTTGTGAAATTCTAATTAGTGGTCAGTTTACATTAACAATAAGCATCGATAACTGGTATATCAATCTACCGCCAAAACGTAAGAAATAGATGCACGACAAGTGGACTAATTGCTACCATTTGATGCGGTCGAATCCAGAACTATCGATCTCTCAATTACCTCAACTCCCAATAGTGACCAATTCAGCCAACAAGTTAACTGATTAGTGCTTATACCCATTTCACTCCTGAAAATTGATCGATCGTCGATATCGTTGCAAGAAATGGTAGCGACCGCTAAATCATCTGGCGGAGACCATATTCAGCGGTGAGATATGCAGTAGTAAATGGCAGGATATCATTATTCAATAGCTTAAAGGCAGCGTTAGACAGCGTTCATAGTTTTGGAATTTGCGTTTTTGAGTTTTTGCGCTATTGTGGAAAGTAAAATAGATATGTATCGATTGGGAAAACTGCGTTTCTGCGTTTTTGTGGAAATGCGGAGTTGTGGAAAGCTACGTGCGCGGCGCGTGTCATTCCACGCAGCTCATCATTCGCGAACGGTCGAACGGATGATGATGAGCTATTAGTTCTCATTTTCTTGAGTTCGAAAAGAGCTTACAGTCCATTTCCCAAGGCCTGGCAGGGCGAGGCTTACGGACTTGGCTGAAAGTGTATCGATCTCTCTCACCTCCGCCACACACTCTCGCTCTCGCCACGTACTCTCTCACCCAAGTCCGTAGGGCCACGCCCTGCCAGGCCTTGGGAAATGGACTGTATATATATTTGTTAAATGGTTTTAGTCGACTTTAAAGAGAAACTGCCATTTTCGTGCAGGGATATAGGCATGATTTTGTCAGAAGTACAGTTTCTCTCCTACAGAAGTCAACATCGATGAATTCCCTTCTATTGCATTGAATGAGTAATGGATTATTCGCAAGTACTGTGCGATAGCCCAACTGGTGCTTATTGTACTACCCCTCAGTGGGTGGGGGTCGATTGGTCGAGTTTTCGCTTCGCGACGGCGTCAGTACGAGTCGCTTGGAACTCCGCTCAGGACGTAACGGACTGCCACCTTAAGGGACCTTTGGGATTGCACCTATTTCTAGCAATATGGTGCTAGTTAGAATTTATAAGACTGTAATGAGCTCTCCATCGTCCTTCAAAGCTAATAAAAGCATAGCTATCACTGCTTCTATTCTACTTGAGGTTGTTGTTGATTAAAGACACCGTTAGGGGAAATGTGGCAAATTGAGGGATTACGGAAGTAGAGGTGCTCAGTAATATAACAGTAGAAAAAGAACGACATAAAACGGCGAAAAAACCAAGAAGTAGGAACCCGAAATTCCCCCTTATCTCTCTTGTCCTCTGCGTCTCTGATCGGAGTGGACTGAAGACAGGCCAGAGTCTCAACCAGCCGGCCGCGATTGTTGTCCCGCCCCTCCACGTCGACTCCCCCGGGCGCATAACGGCATAACGGCATGGCGAGCTGCGGGGCCGCCATAAGACCCCAAGTCGCGCTTTTTTTATGCGATTTTCACCACATGTGACCCCTTCTGAAGTAGAAGGTTCGTTTCAGAGAACATGTACTTCCAGATCTCGGTTTTCCCTTACCCCTAATGGTGCCTTTAAGCTTTGATGTTCCTGAAGAAACTTCTATGGATCACTCACTGCAGAATGAGAGAGAATAATAACATATAAATCCTTGAATATTTCAGCTATTTCAGAAAGCATATGAACAAAAGGAAGTAGCCGCCCGCGCTGAAAATAGGTGCAACTTTCGAAGGTTCCCTACGGTACCAGCCCATTGTGTCTCGAGCAGAATTCCAAACGACACGCACTCGCCACACCGTTCGCCGCGGGCGGTCGCGCAAAAATTCGACCAATCGACCTCCACCCCACCTCAGGTATTCTTCGGTAAAGTCGACCCTAGGAGGCGGGAAGGGGTTATTCAAGGCGTCAGGTGTCACCCACCACGTCGTCACTACAGCTCGGGAGCGCGCTTTTCGACGGGGATTTCGCCATGATAAATCTTCTCAGGCGCATAGTTTCTCTGTGAGTCACTCCTTTTTTGGGATTTTCCATTAACCTATTATCCCTAATGCTGTCTTCAAGCACTATGTGCTCAGCAGGTGATTATGCTTTGTACTTCGATAAAGTAGCAACGGGATGTTCCAATTGCTGAACTATGTGGAATTCCAAAAAATGGTAGGCATATGGTTGTACCAAAAGTCTTGTAGGATTTTTTTAAGAGCTTCAATAACTTTTGCTTACTTCGAGACAGATCTGGATGGTTCAGTAATATGGTAGAGCGTTCTCTAGGCTTTCTAACAAAGTATGCATTGACCCACCAGATTCCGTGGAGAGAGCTAATGCCCGTAGTCGATACCCACCAAACACGCGGTGTCATCTGCTATGAGTGCTCTCGCGACACAAGCGACGGAAGCTTGCGACTTCATCAATGTTGCATGGGGGAAGGGATGTGTGAGCTACGAGACCATGCGGCGCTGGTTCGTCAGTTACAGAAACGGCGAAATCGACAAGGAAGACAAGCCACGCTTGGGACTGTGCTGCATCTGGGACGCGGAAGCAATGCATTTCCACGAGGTGGGTACAAGGCAAGACAGTCACCACTGCCGTATACATCCGCTAGCTTCAGCAGCTCACCATCGTTGTTCTAGAAAAGCGCCGGAGAAGGACCGCGCTTACCCTCCTTCATGACAACGCCCGCTCCCATGTCGCGAAGAGTAGGCCGAGCTACAAGAGCTCGGCTGGGATGTCCTGCCCCCCCCCCCCGCCATACTCTCTAGGCATTGCTCCTTCTGACTATCATCTTTTCCATCCTCTGTAGTCTTTCCTGGCCAAGAAAAAATTGGTTGATTATGACTTGCTTGCGAAGGCAATCGCTGACTTCTTCGACTTTCAGAACCCAGAGATCTGGGAGCAGGGAATCAACGATCACCTACGTGGTGACAGAGTGTTGTCGATTACAAGAGTGGCTACGTTGTTGCCTATCTGTCATTTGTTGGAAGAAATAATATCAAAAAGTGATGATCGAAAAAAATCCTACAAGTTTCTTGGTACAACCTAAGATTTGAAGAGATACCAGTTGGGCCACCGCTCATTACTGCATTCACTACAATGTGGAAGTATGCGACATGGACTTGTAAGCTATCGCTTCATATCTGCCACCAATATGTAGAAAGTAGATGTCTAGGAAAAAGTCAGTATCTACCATTTTCTCATTACACAATCCAAATGTGTCATTCGCTCAGTGCTATGGCCTAACTAGCTTTTTTTTCATTTTTGCGGCCGCGGATTCATTGCTAATAGAAATGTGCGCTCGGAGGAAAGTAGTCAGTTTTGATGAAAAATGCCTAATTTGTTCACCTTGAGTGCGCTGGAGAAAAATGCCGGTGGAATAGGTTACAGTACAGATAGGTAAGCTGACTGCGGACGCGAAACGCTTCTCAATGGACAAGTGAAAATAAGTAATGCATGACTGAAATAGGTTTCAGAGGCATCGAAAGAAGATCATGAGAGGAAGTAGAATAGTAAACGATGTTTTCTCAAGTAAATATGCTAGCGCAGAAGGGACGATCCATGTCGAAATAGCAATGAAAAAAACGCGACTTACAAGGAAGGCCCACCAGGTCATGGTGAGCTTTTTCGAAACGGTTTTTTGCATTTAATAGGGCCACATGCATGAAGCAAGGACCGGTCTCAAATTCGGCTAAATGGTTTTGGTGGGCTCGGAAAATAAGTGACTAAAGTTGCTCAGAAAGGAACAATTTTGACAAGTTGACTGCAATGCTTTCCAGCTGCGGTGTTCAGTATATGCATATCAGAAGACTGTCTTTGAACCTACGCCAAAACTACTGCGGTGTTGGTTCAAAAATGTAGAATCACTCATGGTAACTGCTAAACGAATTAAAGGGATGCATAGATACCTGTGCCTACGGTGGTCGAATGGCCGAGCGGATAGGGGGATGGAGTGTCATTGGCACGGTGGAGGGGGTGTTTGTGGTTCAAGTCCCCTCGAATTCCTCGCTTTTGCATTTTCTTAATTTTCTTTGTCCCGCGCTATACTATTTGTGCATATGCAAAATAACTGCAATTTTCGTCGCTGGTGTATGAAATCGACCTTATATACAAGCTTTTAGTGGTGAAAGTGTTTGGACCCTTGGGCTCCCCTAGCACGCGTACCAAACGTTTACGTGCGGAGCTAATGTGATATTCGTGCTCAGGAGACTCAATTAGCCCTAGATACATTATATCATCCCAATAGAGATTTTGACCCAAACTCGAGACAGTGGGATGGACACTGGCATGCGTGATAAGAGATAGCAAATATTTCCTTATATCGGCTAGCGTCGGCTAGCGACCTCCCTTCGTTGAGTGCTCTTTACAGTAGTAGTACTATTGGTCGCCCAATTTTTCGAGTTTAGGTCAAAATCCCGATTAGGCTGAAAAACTTGTTACCTAAGATAGTTCGACCCCCTAAGCACGAATATCACACGTGCTTCGCGGAAACACGCCTAATTTTCCTGTTATAAGGCAGTGTTCATAGTTCACGATTCAGGCGATCACGCGATTCAGGCGGAAAAGAAAAGATATGTATTGATTACGTGATTCAGGCGATCACGCGATCGCGTGATCGCCTGAATCACGTAATCAATATATATCTTTTCTTTTCCGCCTGAATCGCGTGATCCACGCGATCGCGTGCTTTACGCGATCGCGTGATCGCCTGAATCGTAAACTATGAACACTGCCTAAGCGTTGGCAGGTCCAAACCAGTCATTCGCTTATTACGCAAAAATAGTGAAGATAACGGTTCCCTGGTAGAATAAAAATTGATTTTGCACATGTTCTGCACGTGTGGTCATGTATGAGCCCAAATGGACGAAAACTAGAAAAGTGCCTCAGTGGGGATCGAGTCAAATGTGAGATCGGCTTTTTGCTTCATGTGTGTGACCCTATAAAATGCCAAAAACCCTTTTGCAAAAGCTCAGCATGCCCTAATGGGCTTTCCTTGTTAGAGTCTTCATCGCGATCTCGCTGCTCTGCCATCAACGCTGCTTCCCGTCCGCGATGCGGGCTTCTGCAAGGGCGGAGCAGTGTTTGCGGCTGGCCGTCCTCCTACAACCAGCACCACTGCCTCCTCCAACTACCACCTTGGGGCGAGGAATAGAGATCTGGGTCCTACTACCCGCGCTCATGGTCGTTTCACCTAGTTTTTTTTGCTGCTGCACTAGCTAGGCTTTCATGTTACTCAATCGTCCAAAATCACCTTTCCGTTGTCTCTGAAGACAGTGACAGGGGTAATGTGGCTGATGAGAAATCTCTAAAAGACGCCGTTCAGTTGAAAATATTGGTTTAGGAAGCTCATCCGCGGCGAAATCTTACGCGAAAAGAAGGTCCTGATTTGTGGCAGAGGCGACCTTTTCAGCTTCAGCCGACTTTATTATCCCTGCCCACCTCCTAGAGCTGACTTTGCCGAAGAATGACTGAAGTGTAGAGTAATGAGCATGATAGCAGGGTGATACTCATCGTATCGTATTAATGCTGTATCGATGCTGTGCCTTGACTTTCGTAGTGAACACATCCACCGGTTAGTGCCAAAGATTGGAATGAGTGATGCAATAGATTTACCCCAATAGATTCACCACTTCCATTACATCGAATGATTGGAGTAAGTATCGTATTTTACAAAAACTTTCTTTTAATTCAGAACCACTCTGAAACAATGAATGCTAATGTGTTGCGCATTACTTCTGCTGTCGTCATGCTCATGAAAGTTTCCGTCTGGGCACAGCAACCATGCACGCCGTGGTTATACAATATCGAATTCCAAAAATGCTACAGGGTAGATGTTTGAGTATACGTTCAACGCTCTGCTGTCCAGTAAAACATTCTGTTCAGAAATATTGCGATGAGCGCAATCCTGAGGATTCTCAAAAGGTTTGTCAACAGCATGGCGGTAATTTGGTGACAATCTGTAGCGAAGCAGAAGGCGAGTTTGTTGGGAGTAAGTTTCATGTTCAGGTTTTGTTGGTTTGAAAGGAGCTCTCCTCAACTTTTTAAAATTTCCACAGGAGTAATAGGTGTTAGTATGTGAAGGAAGCATTCAACCTATTTTGCAACATTCAACACATGTTAAATGCACATGATGAAGAATCGATTAAAATATCCTACTTTCCTACTTTATATAATCGGCTAAGTGTGTCTGTTGGTGTGTGTGTATGTGTGTGTGTCTGTTTGACCGGAAATTCATATCTCGCGTCGCAGCAAAGATAGGATCCTGAATTTTAGATATGATATAGGGGTTGGTAAGGGGACCCTAGCGGTGGTGGACCGAAGTGATAGCAGCTGATAAGGAGCCTCGGAAGGCTAATATCGCCAAATCCGTATCGCCTTTCGGGTCGATCCTAGAGCGCCACTATTCATAGGTGTTTTGAGGGGTTGGACGGGCACATTAAATGTGGGTGATCCAAAGTGATAACGGTTGATACGGGCTGATAAGGAGCGTCAAAAGGCTAGTGCCCTCGAATCCTTTTGCCCATACGGGTTGATCCTAGAGCGCCGACACTCATAGGTATTTTGAGGGGTGGGACCGGCACATCAATGATGTGTGATCCAAATCGATAACGGTTGATAAGGGCTGATAAAGAGCCTCGAAAGGCTAATGTCGTTAAATTCTTTTCGCTCTTTTGGCCAGCAGTAGAATATTTCACACTCACAGGTAAAACAGGGTGCGGGGACCTTAATAATGACTCTTTGAAACTGATGACGTCTTACAGGGGCTGATAAGGGCCAACAGTACTATTCGGTATTTTGTTTATGTTCTGATATCTGCTGCGGATGTATCGACTGCTAAATTGCCCAGCGTTCCCAATAATGGTACATATCTTTTGGTACTGCGATCTATATGGACGATCAAGACACGATCTAGGTTTGTGACAGCAAAGCAAGAAATTCATTCTCTCATGCGGTGCCAGCAACAATACTGGGTATCGACCGCTAGACATGTAAAATTCGAAATAGTGGTGCATGTTTACAAAAACGATAACCATGGATAACTGGCATACGGATCTACCACCAATATGTAGAACATAGATGCTCAGCAAATGGAAAATTGCTGCCAGTTGATGCAGTTGAATCCAAAACTGTCGATCCCTAGGCTATCGAAGCTCGCAATAGTGACCACTTCAGCCTAAGGGCAAATTGATGAGTGGACTTACCCCATGTGATTCCTGAACATTAATCGCCGATATCATCGTAACAAAAGCTATCGACCGCTAAATAATAAACCTTTGAAAAATGGTGACCTTTCTCCGCGGCGATGTCTTCGATATCGGGTAATATCTATCACGTATTTGTAGAACGTAGATGCTTTCGCGTTGTAATTCGCGCAGTACTGTGCCATAGCCCAACTGGTTGTTCACATTATTACCGTTGGGCTATGTTGCGAATGCACATGATAAAGAATAGATCAAAATATTGTTCATATTATTAGCGTTAGGCCATGTTGCGACTGGATATCCGAACCAGAACCTCCAAAAAACGTGGATTGGTTATCGTCGCAATCCAAATAATAAGGAGCAGTGGCAATGGAGGAGCGGTTCTACCTGTAAGTACACCAACTGGTGGGAGTTCGAACCAAATAATCAAGCTGGCAACGAGGACAACGCTCATGTAACGCCTTTTCTGTTTTGAATGTACTGACATAATGAAGACCGTAATTTCAGCTATATACCGATTATGACGGTGCCACGAATAAATGGAACGATCACAGTCCCGATGCATACAATTATATTTGTGAGCGAAGCACGTGTCCTCAGGAAGATGTTGCGTAGAGATTCATTTCGAGTGCTTGTTATCTGGTCAGACGTCCGTTCATTTATATTGAGCAGTTATCGATTTTCAATAAAAGTTTCAATGCACTTCTAGAACTGGTCTACGGAGTACGTTCGAAGTTCCATTTGAGATTTATGATCAATCAAAAATGCGTGTTCGGGCTGCACATGCTGACCGTCGTTGAGTCAAATTCTTTCTCGAGAAAGTGCAAGGACCTGACTGCTTTCCGTGGTCCAATTACGGAACAGTTTGGGAAGAACTAACATCACATCATATACGTGGCTCTCTTAAGCGGAATACGGTAATCTGTTATCTATAACCGCTTGACGGTTTCCAACTTTTTTTCTTGAACCAGTAGAAACTGCTGTCGAATGATCTGGTTGCTGAGAGAATGGTTCCAAATCGTTCCAACATAGTCGCACAGTTCCCTCAACGCGGAAGGTCTTGTGGATGATTTGGGCCTAAAGTTTTACCCTTTCTGAAACTATAGATCGCCATCAATATTATATCATTACAAATCCTTCTCACATCGCATCTCTGAAGGAGTGAAGCAGAAAGTCCAGTAACCGCCTCAATCAACGAGAGCGATATCAACTCCAAGCTGACTGCTTGCTCGGCGCTCCTCGTCTTCCATGTTTACTGAACACATTTCGTTCACATCAACGACAATCAGAATAGTCCTGCCAACCCTCCTCCAACGTCGCTCAAACTCGGTAACTGAAGCGCTGCAGCTCTAGGTGAAGCGCGATGAGATCACGATGAAGACCGTCGAGCCTGTTCGACCAAATGATGTACTGACCAGTGACTAATTGTTTGCATAAATGTGGGTCAAAGGAGTCGTGCACTTAAATGAGTCTCGCTGTTACCCATAAATTTGTGATGTATTTGTATCCTACCATATATAATTCGCTTAGTATGTCTGTGCGTGTGTGTCCGTCTTTTTGTCACGAAATTCATATCTCGCGTCGCATCAAAGCTGTGATGCTGAATTTCACAAGTGATATAGGGGCTGCCAAGGAAGCCCCAGCGGGTGTGAACCGAAAGTGATAGCAGCTGATAAGGGGTAATAAGGAGCCTTGGAAGGAAAAGGCCGCCAAATCCGTTTTGCCTTTCGCGTTGGTTAGAGCGCTTACACTCATAGGTGTTGTGCGGGTTGGGGCGGGAAAATTAATGGTGGGTGAACCACATCGATAAGGCTTGATAAGATACGAGGAGCATAAAAAAGCTAGAGTCGTCAAATCCGTTCCGCTTTTCGCATTGGTGCCAGAGCGTTCATGCTCACAAGTGCTCTGCTGAACGGGACGGGGACATTGATGGTGGCTGATTCGAACTGAAAATGGTTGTTAATATTTGATAAGGAGCATGAAAAGGCGAATGTCGTTTCTCCTTTCGCGTTGATACAAAAGCGCTGACACCACAGGTGTTCCTTTCGCGTTTATCCAAGAGCGCTGACGCTCATGGGTGTTCAGCAGAGTGGGGCGGGGACATCAAGTGGATGATCCGAGCTGATAATACTTGATAAGATTCGATTAGGAGCGTGAGAAGGAAAATGTCACCAAGGCCGGTACGCTTTTGTGGCTAGCAGTGGAATGTTAATATCAAGGCGTTGTAGGGCACAGGGACCTCAATAGTACTGTTGGGTACAGGAGCCTCAGTGATAACGGCTTACGGTGGCTGATAAGAACCGTTAGAAATCGGATTTGGTGAAATCCTTCACATCGCTCTCTACTACCGTACGACCGCTTTAGCAAAAGCGTATGATTCTCAGTAGCATTGGGTGAACATATTTTTATATGTTCTGATATTATTGGCCGATGTATCAACCGCTGAATCGCCTAGCGTCAGCAACACTGGGTATCGGCCGCTAGACCATGTAAAATTCCAAAGAGTGGAACATGTTCACGAAACGATAAACGTCGATAATCGCGATATGAATCTACCATCAATGTGTAGGAATTAGATGCTCACAAGGAAAGGATACCAGGTCGCACTGGCCATTTATAACGAGACATATATCATCAGACGCGTTTCTAAATGCTGATCTCGAATCAGTTTTCAAAATCTGCAAAGCGATTCTCTGAAGGGAGTTATGGAGGTTTCCCTGAAGAAATAATACTATTACACGGTAAGTTCGGGAGCCCAAAACGCACGAGCCAGTCCTCCTCGTGCAAAACTAGTGTGATTTTCCTGTTCAGGGAGTCAGATGACCCCAAGGGACAACTTTTTAGCCAATTCGAGTATTTGACCAAATTCCGGAAAAATTCACGGGCTACCACCAGGTGGCTACATATTCGAACAAAAAAGTAGCCGTAGACCGTTACCGAGTAAATGCTCTTATTTGACGTACGTTGTTACGCTTGTTACGTGAGTTTGGTGCGATGGGCAAGTGTAACAGGTATGTGTAGGGCACATTGTTCAGGTTGCAGGATTTTTAGTGGAGGAGAATTCTAAACCTACCACTTTATCCCTCGGTCACCCCCATTTACGGGAGTTGGAGAAAAAACTCGATTTCGCTGTAAATTTGCACGAAGAGATAACTCGACCTCCTGAGCACGAATATCGTAATAGTTTTACGCAACAACGCCTAATTCATGCGTTATGAGAGTCTACATATAAATAAGCTGGATCACAGAGTTTTATGCTTTACTGAAGACAAGGATGGTACACCAACCCATACATAATTTGGAACCTTAAAATGCATGTATATCATCATAAAGGTGCTTCTCAAGCACAAAAGAAGAAATTTCATAGAATGCAAAAAAATCCCAAGCCCAGGACCCCATCCATGTTGTGCAGATTGCAAGTCCGAACGCTTACCTCCATGCCATCCGTGCCACGCCATAACCGTGGATGCCCCGGCTTTTACCGCCGCAGTGATGAAAGCCACGTTACAACGCGAGGCCATTCATTCAGAAAAACCTCTATTACTCCGTTCAGAGAATCGCTTTGCAGAATTTGAAAACTGATTCGAGATCAGCATCCAGAAACGCGTCTGACGATATATATCTCGTTACAAATGGCCAGTGCAACCTGGTATCCTTCCCTTGTCAGCAAGTGAACAATTTGTTACCAATCGATGTAATCGAATACAAAACTATCAATCTCCAATCTATCCAAGCTTCCAATGACCTAAACCAGTTGGCTGGCGCACACTGCTGTAGATGACGTGCAAAGCGGGTTCGATGCAAAGCGACTAAAGTATAATAACACCAAAATGTTTTTTTATCACACCATCTTCTCTGCTTTTATCCAAATAAATGGCTCAACTGAAAGCAGAGGAAAGGAAGTTTCCACTCAACTTATATACAACTGTGGTCGTGCCGATCAAACCCATTTTGCACAACATTGCCATGAATCGCGCGCAGTATGTACGACCGCCAACTGGTTTGTATAATTGTATTTGTGCTGTTTCACGAAGGAAAAGTGAGAATCCAACTAAGGTACAGCTCCTCGAAGCGGTAGCTATAGATATGTTTTCGTTATTATGACTTCAAAAAATCTGGACTGCCAAGAAACGGACACATTTCTATTAATGTGTTGCGTCTCTCTACTGTGTCTGTCGCCCTTTTTTTCTTGCATGGATGGTATATGAGTGAAAATCTCAGCCTAGTAAATCCGATTACTCAAGAAAAATGGTAGCTCCGAATTGTGTTTTGAACACACTGGAGCCCCGTGATATTGTTTAATATTAAAACCATTTCTCCTGATTAACTGGAGTCAGTTCCTAGAATAAAAGATTCCGTGAAAACGCGTAAAAAACACGACAGAGTGAATGAGAGCAGCATAAACCTAAAAAAAAACTGGTTACAGTCGGGGAAACTCAAAACTGCGCCTTCCACTTTAATGGAGTCGTTCAGCAAGCTTCTACGGTTGTTCAAGCCTAACGTTTAATGCGCATATCTCGGCTCATAAGAAGTTTTGTCAGTCGAGGTGAGAAATTCGGAGTCCACGCATCTTTGCGAACGAGACTCGAGCTTATTTATTCGTATTGCTCCAAACTCTGGAGGTCTTTTCGGCATGAAATTGTTGAAGGTCGTTCAACATCGTGCTAAGTATTAGGTTGATTCATAATAAATCGGACAAATGGTAGCGATGATTTCTAGAGATCATAACTCAGTAACGAATTAACGAAAATGGACGCGCGAGGTACCGTTGGAATGAGTATGGAAAGCACTTCAAAGTACCGCTAAATAATCACTCCAAAGTAAATTCATTCCGCCACAATGCCGCACGATTTCAAGCGGTCCAGAGACCACATCTGCAACGTCATACTATTTATATCGCTATCTGGCCAGGAACCCACGGATATCGGCAGACGTCTAATAGAAGTTCACAAGGAGCATGCCCCCGTCAGAAGTACAGTGTACTTGTGGCATTCGAAGTTTGCGTCAGACGGCTATTCCATCAAAGACGAAAACCGCGGTTGGTGGAGCGTACACGGCGTAGAGTACTGGGAGCTGCTCGATGAAGGTACCACAGTATCCGCCGACGTCTTCGTTCGTCAATTACGAGAATTGAAGGCCAATGTGCAAAGTTCGCTACGGCGGCGGTCACATGTCTACTTCCAGCACGACAACGTGTCTACTTCCACGGACCGCACTTCGCAAGATCGACCAAGGCCGAGCTGCTGTCGTACAGTTGGACCGTACTTCTATACCCACCGTACTCCCCAGACCTGGCCCCTTCAGATTTCCACCTTTTCTCCCACAGCCAACGCCACCTGGACGGCCAAGACTTCAAAACTCGCGACGAGGTCAAGGCGGCACTCGGCAACTTCTTCGAGCTCCAGCTTCCGGCCTTCTGGAGCAAGGGCATCCATGATCTGCCTATACCGTGGCAGAAGGTCATCGATAAAGATGGAGTATATTTCAAGTGAATCCCTGTTATCGTCAAAAAGTTGTACGACAATGATTAAAATTGGTCAATTTGTCTGATTTATTATGAATCAACCTAATAGAAACGTTCAAATAGCGGTACCAGATCTGTATGATGGATGCGGTAAAGTTGCAACTCAACATCTTCAAGGTTGTTTGTTCGACATGGGGCAGTGCGTTATGACGAAGAAGGATAGAAGAATAGATCCCTTTCTATTAGTCAATACATTATCTCATGAAAACTGTGGGTTAAAAACATCGGTAGCGACAGCGGGAATCGAGGCAGGCGCTTGGCGGTGGTGCCGGCATTTGAGGAACACGCACGAGGAATATATGCCAGACACTTAGCTCGCGTGAAGAACACATATGATAGAACGAGGACAAGCACCTCAAAACTCTGCGTTTCACTTCCTAGTAGCCATCGATGCGCAATTTTTTTCAAATTGGGGCCTTAGATAAGGTATGTTTCACAGAAATTCACAGGAATTCAGACAACATGACTGCAGCTTTTTTGAACAGCGTTCCTGTCGTGATCGTCCCACAAATTTTGCTCTGAGCACAGGAATTATGCTCACGTGGATCTATAATGTCGGTTCTAAGAATTGCTGAAGGGTAAAATCTGCATTGCAAAATCACGCTTTCCTTTCATACCTTTGCAGGAATGTTGCGATGAGCGCGGGCCTGATGCACACATAGTATGCAGAGTGAAAAGCGATAATTTGGTGAGCATCTGTAGTGCAGAAGAAAATGCTGACAGCTCAGCTGACAATTTTTTTCAAAATAGGTCTTCTCGCTTCTTAAAGGCAGCAATAGGGGAAATTCGGACGAAGAGTAAAAGAAGTAGTGAATGAGAAAGCCGAGATGCCTGGTAACAAGACAGTCAAGAAAAAGCTAGGACCCCCTCCCACCAGTGGTTCTTGGTGCGGACGACCTTTCCATCAAGAGACGGGTAGTACGAAAGAGATTTTCACCGGCATGTCGCCAATAAACACAAGGGAATGTTCGGATATACCACAGCATCTATTTTCTGGAGTGAGCTTCATGCTGAAACTGAGAAAGCGCCCCGGAATACCTTCGATCTCACCGCATATCGTTGGCTGCTCTCATCGTAGCCGACCATGAATCTTGACGCTTGGAGGCGGGGTCGATTATCGAGAAGCGGCAGCTCCTATACGTTGCACCGTTTCTACAGCTCGGAGGCGCGCTTTTTCGCCGGGATTTCGTCACAGATAGCCTTCTTACCCCTATAGTTTCCAGATGACTTCTTTCAGGGATTTCTCAGTAACCACATCACCCCTAATGCTGTCTTTAAAGGCAGCATTAGGAAAAAATCGGACGAAAGATAAAAGAAGTATTTAATATGGAAGTCGAGTGGTTCAGTAATACGATGGTGAAAAAAAACGGAAGGAAATGATGGCCAAAGACCCGAGAATAAGGGATGTGTAGCGTTAGGATCGTGGATCGTCGCGCGCGGCGAATTTCGGGTGACTCCAACGCTGCGTGGTACAGTATTCGCAACGCGGCTTTGCAATGGGGCGCAAATCTTGCGCCTCCGCCTCACACATTGCGTTGCCCTTTGTTCAGACGTAGGGTGGGTGAAAATTTCAAATAGATGAGACGTAACCATAAACCTTGATTAGCGAAACCGACTAGTAGAGAAAAAGGAAATAATAGTGCTTAGTGCGAAATCCAGCCTGTCCAAACAAAAAGAGGGTGTTAATATAATGGGGGGGGGGGGGGGGGGGGGGGTACAGCTTGCTGAATGTTGAACAGTACCGTTAGTTTTACATGTTCATACAGGGATATGTATGCTATCTACATGATCATACAGGTATATGTATGTTATCATGTATGTGCTAGTTAACTAGAGTCGTCCGAAATTTGCCACGCGCGGCGATCCACGATCCTAACGCTCGTCTCCCGAGAAGAAGACCCCCATCCCACGGCTGATTCTCGACGCGGACGATCTTTCCGTCAAGAGGCGGCTAGTCAGAACGAGATTTTCATTGGCATCTTGCCAGTAGACACAGATGTTTGGAGATACGAAAGCATCCATTTTCTGAAGTAAGCTTCGAACTAAAATTGCGAAACGCACCGCAGTACCTTGGATCTCGCCGCTTATCCTTGGCAGCTCTCATCGTTGCCAACCAGGAATCACGTCATCTGAGGCGAGGTCGGTCATCCAAAGGCGTCAGGTGTGATCCGTTGAGTCGTTTCTACAGCTCGGAGGCGCACTTTTTCACCGGGATTTCGCAAAAGATAGCCTTCATAGAGCTACAGATTCCATCTATGTGATTTCTCAAGAACCACATCACCCCTAATGCTGCTTTTAAGCGCATTCATGGTCGATCCGCACCATGTTTACTTCTAACTGAAGAACGCCCAAGCCAGCATTCATAGCCTACGGCAGAGGAGACCATCTCAGTGTAGTAGGAGATGAAACGATGTCACGACTGCAGCCGATCAGAACCTGCGTTATGGGCGGGTGATTAATCGGGAAATGGCGCGGCTAGGCGACGCAGCGGCTCCTTGTTCGCCACGCCTTTGCTGCGACGATTTTTCAAGAAGTGTGTGTCGTTTGCGAAGTATGGATGTAGCTTAAACGTTAATTTTCTAATTTCCATTTGTTGCTACGCTGATACCTAGAAATACCCAGGGTTTTTGATGAAACGTGAACACGCAGAACTCGAACATGCCCTCCTCTAGAGTCATCATGCTATTATTTTCACAAAATTGATGGCATTTATTCCGTCAACGTACTTCGCTGAGGCGCCCATAGCAATCAGATACCGAGCTGGGTGGCACGAGGGAGGTGGGGGGGGGGAGGTGGGAGGTTAAACGGCTCTCGCCGGCAGCATCATCTTGTAGTTGAGGCGTGTTCTCTAGCCGTCTGGGGGTTTTTTTTTTGGAATCGCTAAATAGTAAGGGCAAGCCGGAGCTCTAAGAAACGAAATTCAAAAGAAACTTGACCTCGAAGATATGGTGGGGCGGGTAGTCTTGATCGATAATATATGAAAATAGTTGGGTTAAGTAGCGCAACAGCAGAGAAAGAACAGAATGAAACGGTCAAAATCCGAGAAACTGTACTCCTTTTATACCACAGTAAGGTCCTTCCACATCATCGAAGGGGGTGATGCAGACGCTGAAGCCAGCTGATCCGGTCAGCTGTGAACGCTGTCCTCTCCCCTCTCCCCCTGCACCCCACAGCTACTCTGCTATCGAAAGCTAAACTCCGAAACGCATCCATTGAAATGAAACTGGTATAACGCGTCCCGTTGAGAGTATGTCTTTGAAATCCCTTTAGAGAGAGCATATCTTCCCACTTGTGATTTCTTATTTCAGCCAGTAGTGGGCTGGCGCACACTACTGTGCGTCACACATGGAAGCATGCGAAGTCGCGTGTATCGAACTCTCTCACCCCGTCACACACTCTCACTCTCACCCAAGCCCGTAGGCCACGCCCTCCACACCTCAAACACCTCAAAACTACTTAAAATTACATTATAATCACTAACTTCTTTTCCTTTTTTCCTTGGGTAATTGAACCAAAGGGTGGACACACAGACATACAAACATACCAAACTCCTGGTTTATATATAGGGTATGAATCTTCCACTCCATAGAAATACTCCTGTAAAATTCCATCACGTCACAGGGTTTTACTCCCACATCCCCAGGCTTTTGATGTTTCTTCGCATCTTTTGAATGCAAAACCAGGTAGCCAAAGCCCATTGCGTTCTTAGCACTCGAAAAATTCCATAGCATGAATTAGAGGGAAAACTATCACTCCAATCCTTACCAGGACATTGTAAGCATTCGAAAAAAGCAAAAAATTGTGCTCTCTAATTAGCAGTCCAACAAGGGAGAACATAACCAATATGACAGTAAAATATAAGAAATACGAAAAAAAAACGTTTCAGCTCCCTTTCACTACTCAAGTTGGCTACTGACAGGAAAGAAGATCAAAAGGCTCGATCAGTATCTTCGCGCGCGGCGATCATTGGTCAGCTGTCTGAGGCCGCGGTCAGATTGCGACATTGTGGTGTCACGGCACCTCACGCGAAGCTGCGGCATGCACAAGCTCAAGATCGTATATCGCGAGCGAAAGCGCGATGCTATAGAATCGCAGAAATGCAGAACTGTAAAATCGCAAAATCGCAAAGTCTGACGGCAGCCTAAGTGACCTGCGTATCATTTTCGCTGCACATCCCCTAATCCAAAAAAGATCTTATGAATCAGGAAATCGGGTCAGAAGGTTCAGTGAATTGATTAATAAGTTTATCGACGGTTTCGTCTTGCACTCCGTTCAATATGCCACAATTGTCCCCACGACGAATTGCCAAGATGTCGAGTGAGATTTTATCGGACTTCTTTCATTATAAACATATTTTTTCTTGCCCTTTCGCTCTCTGTTGGACAACCAGCCACGACAACTTAACCACTCTCATTGAAAGTATACATATTTAGAAAAACGGCTATAAATTCCCATAGCTTAAAATTTTTTTCTGGAAATGCACTAAATGTCTACAAAGTTACGTACCTGTCACAACTCACCTGGATGTCAGCTATGTCTCGGTCCACATAAACCGGTTCCTGTGTGACCATTTCAGTTGAAATTCTATAGGGATTGTTTACAAGCTCTTGGTATAGAATTGGCGGTTGTTATTGTTCGGTTGCTTTCAATACCACTCGTATTCCGTTCCATTTGCTTTCCTATAACTTTTGAATGTTGCGTTTTTCAATGAAAAATTAGCTGATATGGAATTTCAATGAAGATTTTCAATGAGAAATTAGCCAAAATGGAGTTTTAACGACGATCGTGCATCGTGCATGAACTAAGTAGGAGTGTTCCATTGATTGAAATGTCATGGACACACTTGAAAGGACTACACGTGGCCCTAGAGGGATATAGCCGATCAGTCTTCAAAGGCACATTCCAGGATTATTGGGATATCACATCTCCTGCCGTGGATGGATAGTTCAACCCAAGCCACGTAGCCTGTACCTTTATCGAGGCGTGGGTGTCAGTTCTTGGAGCGTGCAGAGCCAAAGAACCTAGCGCAACAACTCGGCTCCGCCCACCCCAGCCGGGGGTCTGCCTTTAGTCTTCGACTCTTATCTTTGACATAGGTAGACCAGCTACTAGCCAAGATCTTGAAATTGGCAGTGAACCAATCGCCTCGTGAAGTAAACCCACTACTGAGTGACCTGACCCCACACTAGGCACCGGAACACTTGCAACACACCCCCGGCTGGGGTGGGCGGGGCCAAGCTGTTGCGCTAGATTCTTTGGCTCTTCACGCTCCAGAAACTGACATCCACCCCTCGGTAAAGGTACAGCCTACGTAGCTTGAGTCGAACCATCCATCCACGGCAGGAGATGTGATTTCCCAATAATCCAATGTGCCTTCAAACGCTTTATACAAAAACGGTAAATTATAACCTCCGGCGCTGCTACATTTTTATAGGTTTAGGGTTAGATTGCGGGGGTATACCAGTTTTTGGAATCACACATTTCTTTAGAACAAAATGTTGTTTCGTGAAGTGTTTTATGATCAGCTTTACAGCTTTCTGTCTGTGTTTTTTTGGCGATCTGTGCTATCACATCTTTCTTTGTTTCAAAAGCAAAATATTTCCCGAATGCAAGCTGAAGGACCTGCTGCTCGCTCTTTGATCCTGGTTTGTATCTTTTTCAGCTGACGGAATATTGAGAATTTTCGAGAAGCTAGCTGTGAAATTCATGGGAACAGTAGCGGAATAGCCATAGGCACTACTACTTTTGGATCGGTTTCATTCTGCGTAATTCAAGGCTTTTCTTCCCGGTGCTGCACGGTACCTCCTTTCCACTGATCTCAATAACTCCATTATGGCGCAGATTTATGTAAGTAAATCTGTTTATTCAGCTAAAAAATTGGATTAAAAATGGAAAATATTATGTAAACTTGTGAGGCATATACATATTCTCTCCTTTCCGATGACTAGCTCTACTTTCAAGCTACCTTACTGAACAGATGAGGCCGAAAATGAATGCTCTTATGAGACCTCATTTTCATCTACTACTACTAAAAATTATTTAGCGTTTTTGCTCGGTTTTAGGCGCGACTGAGCAGAGCAGGACAGATTGGGAGGTCCTTTTCCCCGTCCCTTGATATAATGAGGATTTCCCTATATGTAGGAGTAAATCGGTTGTTCTAATTTTAGCCATTGTAAGGACACCAATAATACAATAAAAAATCCACTAACCATAAAATACGTGCAATTTGCAGAACCCTTGCTAATTTTAAAGTTTTCTTTCTGAATAAAGGGCTGTATAAAACATTTATCGCTGCCATTTCATTGTCGTTTCGTTGGAAGTACTTTAGAGAATTTCCACGCACATGGAACTTTTTCGTGCAGATTAGGTGATTTATGTTATATAATTCCGATTGCTAAACCAGCATATATTTCTAACCACGTAGCCGCTGCTCGACGTGGAACGGGTGAATACTTAGTCATCCATTCCGCCGCTATTCCTAGCCGTAAAGGCAATCGTGACGCGCCGTTCTTGTGGTTCCCGGAATAGCTGAATGAGCTCCGTCTGAAGTTGAGTCAGCCACTTCTTCGACGGCGGAGAGCATTCCAGGCTATGCATGCTGTCTCGTACCATTCCAATGTGTACTGTATTTGTTGACTTTGCTTGTATACAACCGATTTTACTAAAAGGAATCGTCCAGAGAAATTTAAGTTGGTCTGATACCCAGTGTTCATGTCAAATTTGCCTATTACGGGCCACATGCAAAGTATCAAAAATAGCGAAAAAAAAATTCGGCCGAGATAAACTCCTCGAAGTAACATCCGACGAGAAGGGGCCTCTGAGGGTGTCATCCGTCCAGTTTGAGGGTGTCATCCGTCCAAACTTGCAAATCTCTGGGAAAACCAAACACGGTTTCTAACACAGTTGGGGAGTCTTTAAGGAACTGTCCTTAAAGGCACACCTCGCGATAAATTGTGAGGGTTATTGCGCGTATCACTGGACGTAAAGGCCCTGCTTTACCCATCAGTGAAGAAAAATGAACCAAATACCCTCACAACCACTAAAAATAGAAGTCTCTGTATTCAGTCCTCGTACGAGTATCGGAGATTGTAGAAGAGCTTTTGCTTGATGATATCGCGCAAAATGCTACGATATCACCTGCTCTTCCCTGTTGAAGCTACCTTCGCTATTGATATCGCTGCCTTATCTTGCCTTATCGCAAGTTTCCCTCTCGTCTAAGCCGGGTGTGATTCGGCTAGTGTGCTCAACTCGGCTCAAGTTGACCAGGCCGTGCGCGGCGGGGGTTAGCCGTGGCCCCGCGAAAAGAGTGCAATCTTCACAACCAACCAAGGGTCTACCTGCTCTGAGAAGGTGAGGACCGTTTTGATTATCGCGTGGTATGCCTTTAAGGAAAATTGATTTCTTCTGCAACCCATATATTGTTTACGTTGTGTTTACTTACTAAGAGAAAAACAAAAACATGGCTGAGATACAGCTCCTCAACTCAAGGTAATGTGCGATGGAGTGCGAGGTCGGCGAGGCCACAGCAGAGCTTTGCGAGCAATGAGACGGGCAACGGTCACGTGGTCAAGGACGCAGAGTGAGTGGCAAATCAGCATTGGGCGAGAAATTTCAACCGCGCTCTTCCCGCCGAGGCCGTTCAAATGTTGTACGGGCGAGTTGCCGTTCTTGCGATTTCCGGTTTCTGCTATGGAACAAAAGGAAGACCACAGCTCTTCTCGTGTTTGCTTTCATGTAGCGTGTGGTAGATTCCGAATGAATTAGAATCATGAACTTTCCGAGGATGACTCCTTTAGGCAGGATGACATCACTGTGACCGCTTTCCTCATAAAGGATTCTCTTCTTAAGGAATTGTCCACGAATCTATGAGTTTTCTTTCCCCCGCACAGTTATCTTTTTTCCGTTACGGGCCACTTGCTAGAAATAAAAATCCGACACAGATGAAGTCCCCTGGAGCTTAGTCCAAGCAGGTATCATGGGCGGGATCACAAAGGCTACACAGCAAACCGATGGCTGTCACGTGATCGGAGACGTGGTGTGAGAATAAAATCAGCATTAGACGCAAAATACCTTGTGCCAACAGTCAAAAGGGTGCTCGAAGGAATCCAAACAAGTTGCCGTTTCCTTCAAATTTTTTATTTCTGCACTAGAAGAGAAGAATTTTTTGTGTTTTTTGCGTACTTCATCCAGTATAACTTTGAGAGCAATTAGAATCGTAGAATCCCGTGACAATTCTTTCAATTAAGTTGCACTGTGACACTCCTTAAACAGATTGGACAGCCTCAAATGTGTGTCACATTGGAACATTTTGACCGTGTCTCTTACGAAGGCACTGTCTACGAATATTCGAATTTTCTTTCCCCCACACAAGTGTCTCGTATTTCTTCACTACCGCTTTCGAAAATTCGAAATCCAGCAAAAACACGGCCCCTCTGGATTTTGCCAAGCAGGCGTCCTGGGCGGAGTTAGATCAGTTCAGCATTGGGTGCGAAATCCCATCTGCCAACAGTTGAAAGGGTGTTCGACGGAATCCAAGCGAGCTGATGTTTTTTTTTCGGATTTTTGGTTTTTGCATTAAAACAAACAAATTTTTGCTCCTTTCTGTGTTTTTTCACGTAATTTATCCAATATGATTTTGAGAGGAATTAGAATCATAGAATTCTCGTGGAGATTCCTTCTAATCGTTGTACTGTGATATTGTACTGTGATATGTACTGTGATATGCACTGTGATATTCTTTAATCCAATTAAGCAGCCACAAATGCGTAGCACATTGGAACACTTCTATGTGAAAGGTGATTTTTGAAATCATGAACAGAATCTAGTTGATTTTGATGTTTTTTGTTTGATTTTCGATAGTTGCTGATTTTCGCCGCTGCCCACAGGGCGAAGGTTGTTACAAGTATGCTGAGTTATGACAGAAGCCTCAGTTAGGACTCGAACCCGCACTCCGTGCATTAAACAGGTCCTGCACATTACTCAGCATACTTGTAACAAGAATCTTGTTTTACCGAAGTTTGAAGTCTGGATAAAAGTGGGGGATCAAGTTGAAAATTCCTTGACTCCCACGGTGATGTCAACGCTCAAAAATACTCATAAACGCTGCGGCTTTTCAATATCTTCAACAGTTAATCCCCGAAGGACAGAGAAGGGACACCTGTAGAAGTTCCAGACAAGTGCGACAACAATACAGGAAATAGTGGTAGGCTTCGGGCGTGTGTCGTTGGGACACTGTTTCGCACTGCAGCATGCGGCGTGCAGCGCGATGTGCGCGAGTTAGGGTGCCGTGCGTAGCTGGGTCCTGAGGCGATTATTTTCAAAATGATAGTAAGTGAAGCGAGGTAATGGCTTCAGCACCATACTACATACGGCTCCCCTTACTCTCACGCATCGAGTCGCACCGATCGATACAAAATCCTATACTAACGATACACACCCACGTGCAGCCAATAAAAGCCTCACTTCATAGTTGAATTTCACTCTATAGAATATCGTTTCGACACTTTGTTCCTTTCAAAAAATTCGGGGTGGGGGGGGGGGAACCCAGAGTAGACATTTTTCACGCTAGCCTGAAAGGGAAAAGGGAACCCATATGATGAAGCCGAGCTGAGTCATGATCTTTCCAATTTAAAATGCAAAATCTGGGCAAAACATTCCTCATGACTTATTTATTTCTTCGCCTAAAGTATAACATACGAGTCTCTGGATGCGTGCCACACGCTTTATAAGATCGATGAACCCACTCATCACCATAAATTAGGCTTTCAATGCAGTAAATTCCATACAATGCATCATTAGTAAAAACCTTTGTGACATTAGTAGAAATGACAAATCGGTACAAGAAGAAAGGGCCATAAATGAAAGCTCTGTGAAATTCCAGCAGCAGTATTGGCAAATTTGATAGTTAAAATAGTGCAGTAGAAAACATTAAATAGAATAGATTCGAAATTTAATAACCTCAGAATACCCGAGGAGTGCTAGTGCGAGTTTGAAGATCTGGCCAGTGACCTGTTCACGGTTGGCCATTCGGCAGTCATTATTTCGCATAGCCGGCTAATTCGTCAAGTATGTGAGATTCGTTTATATGTAACGGGTGTGTGCAGATATGACAGCGAATCGCTTCGCGGCCTTTCACTCGCGGCGCCTCCAGTACGACTCGCCGTATCGATTGCCCTTCGGAGCCGGCCGGCGTGACTGCGTCACGTCTGCGCTGTCACTCATGCCACACTGCCTCGCTTGAAGGCTGCCATGTCCTGCCACTGGCACTCGCACCCGCCCAGCCGCTCGTCGCGGGCGGCCACGCGATTCGCAGTCATATCTGCACACAACCATACTTGGCGAGTCGGCTACATGAAATGCTGGCTCATCAGTCGTAAACAAATCTTAGCCAGCTCTTCAAATTCGCACAAGCATTCGTCGGATATTCTAGGGTCGTCAAATTTCGAATCTATTCTATTTGATGATTAATATTTCCCTATTTTAACTAACACATTTGCAAGAGTTCTACTGAAATTTCACGGTGCTTTTAATTATGATTCCAATCCTCTTGTACCGATTTATCGCTTCTACTAGTTGCTAATTATGAGTGAATTGATTTGTTGATAACATTGTTTCTGTGGCGGATCGATTTTCCTTGCTCAAGTAAATCATAAATGTAATTATTGAGTTGTGCTTCTCAGTAATCAGAATTCTAAGAGAATATTCACTGCAATAATTGAATTTTCGTAGTTTCGCTTTCCTCAGGGCGTTTCCAGCAGCACGAAATATCTCATTTATTTTGCACTTTTCACTGCTAAAACAGCATAAATCAGTTAAAAATACCGATAATAATTTATGAGTGTCTTTTAACAACTTCGGAGAAAACTGGCTGGCTTCTTTTGCACCCACTTCCAGGCATTTGGTGTAACCAATAGCTGTTCCTGAGACAGAGGCCTCATACATTAACCGTACATTGCGTAGGACTGGCGCGCATCATTTAGAAGATCAGCTCCAAAATCTACAGGTCGGCCCTTTCTCTTTGAAAACAGTTGCAACCCCTCTCAATTCGGCATTTTCAACTAAACCCGCTAGACAAGTTTCGTTCTGGCCATAATGTTCAGAAAACTCTCATTGAGGTTTTATCAGGGGACTTTTACGTCAAAAAGGAGGGTCTGTGCAGATATGACAGCGAATCGCGTGGCCGCCCACCGCGATCGGCGCGGCGGGTGCGAGTGCCAGTAGCAGGGGATGGCAGCCTTCAAGCGAGGCAGTGTGGCATGGGTGGAAGGGCAGAAGTAACGCAGCCACGCTCTGCCGGGCGAGAGCAATCGATTCGCAAGTAGTACTGGTGGCGCCGCGAGTGAAACGCCGCGAAGCGATTAGCTGTCATATCTGCACACACCCCAAAAAAGATGGCAAGAGGCGCCATCACCCTTCATGCGGTCCAAGGAACGGTCACCCTCTATCAAAGAATGCTTGCCGAATCTTGCCTTCTGATTCTTCAAAGGCACGCGGTGGTGGCAATTCAGGACTATGATAAAACCTACAGTAACGCTTGCACTTGGTCAGATTGCAGACACTCCAACAGGACACCTTACTAGGACGTCGAGTCCTGATAAATCTGATGAATGAGCAAGGACTACAGCCTACTATTCCTTCAAGACGATCTTTCAAAAGTGTGATCGCGCGTGGCTGCACCGAGGTTTCGCAGTGCACTTTTTTCAATTTTTTGAGCTTTTTGAATTTTTTTGTAAGTTTGTATTCAGTGGATTTTTTCAACACGAACTTTCCTTACCTTTTCGCTTATCTTCCCATTCATTGTCTAACCTGATTGCTGCTGTTTGTTGTTTCACTTATTTTACATCATTATAAACGAATGAAATACACCCCAGGAAACAACGAATGACGTCTCCGCCAGCAAGCAACACCGAAAGAAGATATTGAAGTTTGAAAAAGCGGGAAATGCGTATGCAGACCACAACGTCGCACTTTTGAATCCGGGTTTCTTGACCGATTATCGCTTTCATCCTCGAATGTTCGCCTTGAAACTATCATTACTTCTCATCTTCCTCTTTCTTTCGACCCCTGCCGGTTCTTTTGAGGAAGTGAATTAGGAGCTGAATCAACTCAAAAAAAAATGTAAATAATAGTCGGTATTAGGGTTCACTCCCGAAGCTCACTGTTAGGCTTAATCGTACTTGGATGCTTCCATGATACCGGGCCAACTGGATGCGTGGCGCATCTCAAACCATCATAGGTAGTTGACCTTATCTTATGTCATCTGTCCTTAGAGGCACCAGAAGGGGTGAATTTGGCAGTCTGTGGAATATGATTGTAGATATGCTCAGCTATGTAGTAGTAGAGAAAGAACGACATAAAACTGCGAAAAATCCGAGGAATAGGAACCCGAAAATCCCCCTTCTCTCTCGCCTCTGCGTCACTAGCGGGAGTGGACTGCAGACAGGCCAGAGTAGTATGAACCAGCCGGACGCGATCATTGTCTCCCCCCTCCACGGCGACTCGTCTGGGCGCATGACGTATAACGGCATGCCGAGCTGCGCGGTGGTTATAAGACCCCAAGCTGCGTTTTTCAATGCGATTTTCGCCACATATGACGTCTTCTGAAGTAGAAGATTCGTTTTCAGAGAACATGTACTCCCAGATCTCAGCTTTGCCTTACCCCTACTGGTGCATTTAAAGCTGCTCTACGACTGTCTCATCTCTCCCATGTAAGTAGCTGAATATTGTCGAGCACCATCCCTTTCCAAGATACTCGTGGAAATTCTTGCCCTGATGAGATGGAACTTCGGAATTACTCGACTGGATACGTCCCAAGGTCTAGACATGTTATTGCTCCAAATTTAGCTCCGATTACCTCTGAAACTAATTCTAGAATCGTTAATGAGCGTTTGCCTGGAAAGCATTGCTGCTATGAGAGCAACAACCGGAGTATCTTCAAGCCATCTTACTAGCTAACGATTTCCCAGTGCCATTGCATCTTGTGGTTGCTCCGTTGTCAACTACTAGGGCAGCTATGGATGGCTTCCGATCAGCGTAATTACTTGACGTCATATGGCTTCTGGGGTACGTGCGAGGTCTAAGAGGCTTCCGAGAAAGGAACATGCATGGCTCGTAGAGCACCGTTGCAGCTGTAGCGACTTGCAGCCGCACTATTACCCGCCATAGAAAATCCAGTTAATAGGCCATTTCTCAAAAATATTGTTGTAGTTTTGCAATTACCGCGACCCATGATTACCAAGACTCGCTCTACCCGCACGAAACTCATAAGAATGCGCCACACGAGGGTCAAATCCCGTATCTCCTACGCCAACCAGGCCTTCCCTCGAGGTAGGTGTATTGCCACCAACTCGTAAGGATAAAAGCGTTGAGTTCTACATCGAGTGGCTCACGCAGATCATTGTATAGACCAAACCGCATTCACCTGTCACCACGATATGAAATGGATCTAGAATGCGCGCATCCCAGCAACAACTATCATCACCACCACCAAGGTTGGTTAAAGGCGGCGTTAAGGGTAATTCGATTGTTTTATCCCTTCCACTATTTGATACCAACCGGTGGACGTTTTCACCACACGTCAAGCACCACGTCATTCCGATCGATACTGCTTTAAACGCCTATTAGTCTACACCTCAGTCATTCTTCGGTAAGTCGGCCCTGGGAGGCGGGATGGACTCATCAGGGGCGTTAGGTCTTATCCGCTTCACTCTCTCTACAGCTCGGGGACACGCTTTTCGACGGGGATTTCGCCATAAATAATCTTCTCAGGCCCATAGTTTCTATGTGAGTGACTTTCAGGGATTTCCATAACCATATTATTCCTAATGCTGTCTTTAATGTGAGAAGACTTCAAACCCTAGGCTTCATTATTGTTATTTATATTTATTCAAATATATCATATTACTAAATTAAATAAGTTATATTATGAAACACTATTAATTATAATTTTTTATGAATGTGTAAAAATAGAATCAGACCCCAAAAAGTTCAATCAAAATCAAAAGGCTGTGAAAGTCTCAAAAGTTTCTCAAAATATGTTGCAATATCTCGGTGCTTATTATTAGCGCCTTCGCCAGGCCTGAAATAAAGCAGTGTTATTCTGTTATATACAAGGTATATCACCGACGCACGTGGTACTGTCCCTAAGAAATTTTGCGTGCATCTACCCTGCCTGAAACCTTGTGAAGTCGGAAAACTGCCAACCTCACCCGTTGGCACCCTCAAAAGTGGGAACGCCTCTATCATTGTCGTGAAATTTGATATGAGAATAATCATGCAGTATCCAAAAATGGTATAGTGATCAAGTGATGATATGCACAAAGCCACGTAGTTCATCCTTGCTATTTATTTCTGGTGATAACCACATTGTTCCAAGGACATCTAGGGATTTTCTTTCTACGGGGCTTTCACTAAACGGTGTAACACTAATAAATCCGTCCTCTAATCCGAACAGTAGTTTCTCCAAGCATCGTACAAAGATACATACCCACCCAGCGCCCCCCATATTGGTCACCAAGGTGCTACACCGCTCGGTGGAAAGTTCGTAGAAAGAACATATTAGAAGCTCTTGAAATGAAGCGGCTATCACCTGAAATAAATAGCAGGGATGAACGACGTGACCTTTCACATATCATAACCTGATCACAGTACACCATATCTGGATACTGCAGATTATCTTCATTCCAAATTTCACCACAGTCATAGAGGCGTTCCTGCTAGTTAAGGGTGTTACGGGTGGGTTGGCAATTTTCCACTGCACAAGGTCCTTGGCAGGGTAGGTGCACGCAAAAGTTTTTTTGGGATTTCAGGCCTGACGAAGGTGCTAAGCCCCAAGATATTGCAATATATTTTGAAAATCTTATGAGACTTTCACAGCCTTTTGAGTTTTTTTTGGAATAAACTTTTTGGAATCCGATTCTATTTTTACACATTCATATCATCATGAAGCTCCGTGACAGCACAATATTAGGATATATTTTTTATATCATCATCTGAATCGAACGTTTAACAGCAGAAAAACTTCAGTGAGAGCCATTTTCATATCCGTTGAAGAGCGATGTCGAAATCAGTTTATCGTTGTTTTGCCCCGTTCGCTTCGGGGCCCAGGCGATATTTTTGTAGATAATACTACCGTAGTCCATCCTTGGAAATTGTCATTTTTGGTGACATGAGATTGGATCAATCAAGATGAACCGCTTGACACAGTACAGAGTGCTTCCTTTGGAGACCCACCTTTGCGCGTTGTTGAAGGCTCTCAAAAAGTTCAGCAAAATGTCGTAAAAAATTTTTCGCCATATATTATGTGCAAGGAAGCCTCCGGAAGCCTCTGCCATTCCAAAGAGAAGCTAAAGCAGAGGGGGGGGGGGGGGGGGTAACAACGAGGAAATTGTTTTTACCCTTTATCCTCTCAGAGTGAACTAGCTTTGTCAGCTTTGTGCTTCAAATGACGCACGTTGCTAGCTTCACAACAGTTCTCATGGCTACCACGTATACAAAGTTCCGCTTTAGTTGAAATGTTGTCATACATGGCCATCTATGATTTCATCCGGAGCTTTCTATCCTGTGTTTTCCACAGCTTAATGGGTTTAATGACATCAGTTCTCAGAAATTGCGCGTTAAGCAAAGTTGAGTTTCCGACTTTTCTAACATCCTGTCCATAACCGGATCTTTAAATGAGTTCCGTGCAAAGAGAGGCAAAGTGATCCCCTCTCTTAGTTTTTCAATTCCTGACGCCGTCCAGAACCAATCGTTGCGTCACGGAGAACACTTCAAAAGTCAGTTCCCCAAACCACCACCGGCCAAACGACCCCTTTCCCTCCATTACTGCTATTATACTGTTGTACTACAACGGTTTTCAAGAAATCTTAATAGGTCGTGAATCGATAATTATAGTATTGCTACCTAGTAAAGCTGTGGTTATCGACTGATGATTCGTAAATATCATCTCATCGGTCCGAAATTCATTTGGAAATTCAAATTCATAATCATCTCATAATTCATAATTCATAAATTCATAATTATTATCATAAATTCATTCATAATTCATCCTTTACCAGCAAATCCCGCAGAGCCCCCCTTATGTACCGATTTGAGTATAATACGAATATATCATACATTGCATAAGGTGTAACTCATTTCGATTGATAACTGAAAGCACTTTGTGAAGCTTTTTATTCACAATATGTGATAAATAATACTAGTTAATATTACTGAATTTCATAAGATAAAGATCAGTGATAATTAATGATAATAGTGGGTAGCGAACTGGATCAAATTTCGAAAATTATGGTACTATTCAATTACTATGACGGCCACATTCCACTTTCTAGCCGAGGGCCACTTATGGGCTTCACGTCGCGGCGACGTTGCCATTTCCGGCTCGTCATAGTCCCGACGTGCAAGGCTTCTGGGAGGGCACCAACGAGTACGTATTACTTCTCACTACCAAAGATCGACGCAAGGTTGCTGCAGGGAATCGCCTCAATACTTTCTTCGAGAACCTTTTTTGAGTATCTTTTCGTTCGCTTTTCAAAGGAGTTCCCTTTTAATCTGTCGCTGCTGGCGTCGCGACGTTCGCATCTCTTTCTAAATGACCGTATTTTCTGATGCGAGCAAAACAACCTTCTAAAGCTTTTGTAGAGCTGAATAGCGCTCATTCTAACTTCCAATACGTTGCCGACGTCATGTCAAGTTATCACTTCCTTGTATCCACATCCTTCCGCCTCAATCGCCCGCGATTATGGATGCTCTTCCTTTTCCTGTTTTGTTCTGCACTGATACCCAGTTCCATCCGGTTCTCAGAGAGATAAAATTTCTTGCAAATTATCATCTTTGCGTTCTGTGGACAATCCAAGCAGTTCATCAAAATAAAATGCTGTAATTCTTTTTTGAAAGTTGCAAATCCTGATTAATGAAGTAATAATTAAAGAGAAATCTTTGGGAAGGGGTCTTATATTGAAGAGTTAATTTGGTTCCCGATTCGCACGGACCCTTAGACGAAAACCAAAGAGCTCCTCCCCACAACTCCGATTTCGAAAGGAAAATGGTGCATAGCGACAGAAAATTGTATCTTGAGGGAAAAGCGGCTACCATTTCTAAGAGGTTGGGCGGCAGTGGCGGCTTGTAGGGGAACATTTGCCGGGTCATCCTGCATAAGTGCACCCTCCATGAAGTCCAGGAAGCGGAATGAGGACCGACAAGAGGTGCTACGTCATAAGGCGCCAATCATGCCTACGCGGCAGTTGCGAAGTCGCCCGATGTGGCTGACTACCTTACCATCTTACCTGCTGCGACAAATAGAGGATGTATAGAATTCAAAATAATGTTATCCATTAAGGTCCTTCTACAGTGTTTTGTAAATGTAGTCAATTTTTATTTACAACAATTTTCAGACACTGATTTGATATTTTTGATTTTAAATAGCTGGTGATTATCGCCGCAGCTCGCGATGCGAAAACTACTACTAGGATGCTGAGTTATGGGCAAAAGCTTCGGTGTCGAACCCATAACTCAGCATTCTAATAGTAATTTTCAGACACTTTTAAGTCCTTCAAATTGATCCTTTGTCATGCATACTGCCGCAAGTGCAATTGAACGTGCTCACACCCACTGGGAACTTTGGTGGTTCAATGGTCGTTCTCTATTCACATCAGCATTTTGAATTTTATAGCAGCTTTCAATTTTTTTTTCTGAAAAATTTCATCTCAACTGGAATTGCTTTGGGCGTGGTACAAGACCATGCTGGACACTTTATTTTCATGAAATTAATATTTGCTTTTGTTATCCCACAGTGTTCGACCTGCCTTTTACGTTCAAAGCGGCCATCCCAAATTCATATTCCAAAGTAGCTCTAAGAAAATTTGAAAAAAAAAGAAAATCCTCTACTTGAGCCCCAATCAACATCAGACTGCATAGAGCTTCAACGACCCGTAAGAAATTCTAAGTGTCAAAGTCACATCCTTTTTATGCATGCAACATTGAAATGCTTACGACTATCTTCGAAACTTTAATAGAAAATGTTTACATTCCCTAATTAAGTTTAACAGTATTCAGTTAGAAAAAAATTATGTAAAATTGAATCAAAATGTGTACAAAATTTCTACATCCTCATTCGTTTTCCCCTTTCCCCATCTTCCCTACTACTGAAGCGACTCAACCTTTACAAGCGAAAATAATATGGAAGCGTTTCCACTCGGTTTGTTTCTGCAATAGCAAATATTTTACGTTTTCTATGATTCTGCCAGAAGGGGGGAGGGGGTGGGTTCGTGCGGTAAAAGAATCCAAGTGGACCATGGCCATCATCATATCCGATTCAAGACTTTTTTGGAAAATTAGGAAAATTTCAAAATAATCGCAAACTTTGGAACTATTCAAAATTCAGAAAGGTCAAAAATAGGGTATTGAGACTAGGATAAGAATTATCCTAATATATCACTACTGATTATCCTTTACAACTGGTGTTCCAAGAATGGTAATTCAAGGACAATGGAAAGGTAGGGTGTAAAAAGCAGCGACATTAATCAAGCTGGCTCGATCGAACTCAATATCGTAAAAAGCTTTTATATTTCCTATGCGCCGTTCGTCAGCGCCTCAGGCTTCATTAGAAAAGGCGGGGCAAAGATGGGATCATCGCCAGCGGCGACATGACATCTTTCATCATTTCACACACGTCGCTCACTCACATCTTCACCTTCAGTTGTTCCTAGCCTTTTTTGACAACTCGTCCACAGTTGTGAAGTTTCGGGACAATGTGGATGCGATTAGCTTTTCAGGTCCGTACAACTGGCGGTGGAAATCTCTATTCGTGACTATTATCAAAAAAATTCTCACTTCTCCTATTGCTCCCATCGCTACCTTTGTTAATAACCACCTGATCTCTCAGCTGCGTAAATATGATAATTTTTGAGGACTTTTGAACTTAATTGAAGCCTCAAAACTCTACCACATGACTGTGTCACGTCGCTACCTCCCCCCCTATAATCACACCTCCGAACTCCTCAATCGGTTTCAATGAACCGTATCATAAGAGCGAGAAGGAGGGGTAGGGAGGAAGGTAGCAATTTTTAACTTTATGTTTGCTTTCTGTCCTCCTATATCTCTGAGCAACATCTAAGTGTATCAGGACATGAGCTAAGATAGTAACAATTTTCAATGGGGCTTTGACTGGAGAAATGGAGTGCAGCATTCTATGATTCTAATTTCTCTCAAAATTTCAAAATTACTGTGCTAGACACAGTTCTCGAATAGAAATACAAAAAAGAAGAAAATTACGCTGTTTCAGGGCAAGGACCAAAAAACTATTAAACAAGGACTCTTTGAATTTCCGCCAAACAACCTTTCAATAGTTGCCGGCGGGAAGGAACACTGTTCAGCTTTTCTGAGCATTGTAGAATTGTTTTCCACACTGCGTCACAGATCAAACGACCGCCGCCGCTTTTCTAGCAGAGCCCTCTCGGCTTCGTTCACCTTCTGGAATTTCAATCCACGTGCTCAAAAATAAGGGTAATGCAAGCGATCGTGAATTCTGCCTTATTTCAATATTTTTCGGGGATTCGTGAAGGTGCCAAAATATAGCAAAACTATACGGGGAAGGAAAACTCGAAGTTTCTCCGGACGATTCCTCCATAGGGAAAAGCCTTACGCAGTTATTTTCTCAGCATATGATTCCATGATCTCTCTCCATGACGCAAAAACCCACACATTACTGAAGCAAAGCACCTCCATTTCCATTTGCTAGCACCCTGAACGCAAAATTCATTGGCTACAGCGTGTATTTTGGAGATCATAGAGATAATTATTGGTTATCGTGGCCTCTGGTTATCTCTGGTTGTTGACCACCAGGAGCAAAATCTGTGTTCATCAAAGTTGTCTGAGTAAGTATAAGTATAAGTTGTTATGTCATACGAAGTAACTCGTGATGTCTAGGTGGAAAAATATCGAGAAGACTCACTGAAGCATAATAAAACAGCGCTTCTCCTCATCAAACATCGATTCGCTTTTGACTGCCCCACCCACATCTATAAATACCCTAATTGCATCTATTGAAAAGCGCCAAGAACTTTCGGCGAATTCCACAGCTTTTAAGCGGCCTCTATGGAAATTAACGAGAAATTCTGTTGCTATCGATTTTAATGGGACATTTCACGATATTACATAGCCTTTAAAGGGCAATATCGCTGAACTGCTGCATGTCTAATCGGAAGGTATCCCTCAAAAACATCCTTCCACTGGTGTGTGTTGAATTTCGCTAGAAAAAGTTCATTATTCCTCCTTCGTAGTACCCCTCCCTGCCTCCATACTCTTCATCCGCTTATTACTTCTAGCCAAAAACATCCTTCCACTGGTGTGTGTTGAATTTCGCTAGGAAAAGTGCATTATTCCTCCTTCGCAGTACCCCTCCCTGCCTCCATACTCTTCGTCCGCTTATTATTTCTAGCCGACGGCATCACATGGTCTCTTTTACTGACTCAACGTTCGCTATTACATTTCCATTGCTTCTTCGGGCTATTTTAATGAGAGGAGGAGAAGCATTCCAAGGAATTCTGATTAAATTGGTGTGAATTTGCACGCTTAAGCGTATATTTGCCTAGGCCTTGGTGGAAAGGGCTTCATTACCCTCCGAAAATAGCGGCAGTTACAAAAATTGCAAAATTGCACAAGGTTCCCTCATTAGGAAAGCATCCTTCTTCTGCATGATTTCACATTCCCGATTTGATTGTTCATTGATGTTTGACATTTAAATGGAAAAAAGTATTCTCAGAAATTTCCATGTGCGGCTTTGTATAAACCTCGGCATGACGTGTTGATCTTCTTGAATGTTTTACTATCCACGAGGCTGTTAACACACCTTTACTGGCTAACGTTTCGGCGATATCGCCTTCTTCAGAGCCTAATACATAGGATCAAGCCAATTCATGACTACCCGGCTAAACACATCGTCAACCCACTACAATCGAGATCCCCCATACCACCAAGTAACTATAAGATGAGTTACCCACCGCAATGGACTGGATCGTGGAGACCAACCGTTCAGTAGCGACAGCACTGGTTGTTGCTCAACCTCACTGTTGGAAGGCTATCCTTATATAGGGCATCAGTTCCCATGTTATCATAGGGCATTCTTCTCTCCGGTTCATTTTTGGATCAGAATCCAGAATGCCCCGAGGGATTTCCGCACGAACATTGTGGTTCTTGTGCCAGCACCTTAACCTTGACCCCGAAGTCGTCTCCGTTATGTTTTTGAACCTGGTGGGCTCCTGGAGCAGTTGATGTGCGTGACCTGGTTTTACCGTCAATGTGCTCCTTTAATCTCACGTGCAGACACCTCGCCGTTTCGCCTATGTACTCATCCCCACAAATGTTACAAGTAATTTTATAGATTCCACCTGCGATGGTGCAGTCACCTTCCCTACTCGTTGGATATACCACACAACTGGGGGTCGAACACAATCGGTCGTAGAGTCGATTGCGTATGAGGCGATGCCTTAAATTCAAAGTGGTGCATCTACAATGGCAATTGTATTTTCAAGACCCGATCTCCTCAGACACTTGCTTCCCTATGGATGTGCTTACTTCATCGGAGACGAATTGCATCATAAAATGAATTTTTCCCTCGAATGATTTACCGCCGGGTCCGTTGACTGCACCGCCATTTCTGGATCCATATGAGGTCCGAGCAGTATCGTAACCATTGAGTGCAGCTATTTCGCGTGCCAATTCCGGCGATTCTTTACGCTCCTCATCTCCCGTGCACACTTTCGCAGCTGTTCTAAACATGTTCCTAACAACAACGCGTTTTGTTTGAAGGGGATGGGCTGACCGAAAATGCATCATGAAATTTTTGTTGCTGCGTTTTCTGTACCACGTTGTTGAATGCAGGTCTCCGCGAAGTTGCCCTTGAATATTTAAAAAGGGGAGCCAACCTTTGGAGAGTTCCTGTGCTCTGATTGCCAGTTTAGTAAATGGTGATAAGGAAGTGTTTGAGGAGGTCAGGTCCTGAAAATGCAGTTGCCATTGTAGATGCACCAACTTTGAATTTAAGGCATCGCCTCGTACGCAATCGACTCTACGACCAATTGTGTCCGACCCCCAACAGCGTGGTATGTCCAACGAGTAGGGAAGGTGACTGCACCATCGCAGGTGGAGTCTATAAAATTACTTGTAGCATTTGTGGGGATGAGTATATAGGCGAAACGGCAAGGCCTCTGCACGTGAGATTAAATGAGCACATTGACGGTAAAACCAGGTCACGCACATAAACTGCTCTGGGAGCCCACCGCATTCAAAAACATGACGGAGACGATTTCGGGGTCAGGGCACAAGAACCTCAACTGTTCGCGTGGAAATCCCTCGAGGCATTCTGGTCTCTGTTCATTCATACAAGAGTGAACCGGAGAGAAGAATGCCCTATGATAACACGGGAACTGATGCCTTATAAAGGAATAGCCTTCCAACAGTGAGGTCGAGCAACAACCAGCGCTGTCGCCACTGAACGTTTGGTCTCCACGATCCAGTTCATTGCGGTGGGTTACTGATCTCATACTTATTATACTTGGTGGTATGGGGGATCTCGAATAGTAATGGTTGGCGATGTGTTTGGCCGGGTAGTCATGTATTGGCTTAATCCTTTTAGGCTCTGAAGAAGGCGATATCGCCGAAACGTTAGCCAATAAAGGTGTGTTAACAACTCGTGGATAGTTAAACATTCAAGGATGATTCTCAGAAAATTTTTTAGCGTATGCTATTATGATCAATTTTCATCTATTTTTTTCAATTTTTAGTAGTAACGATCATTTTCCTTTCACAATATTCGATTACAATAAAAAAGCTTAATAAATTATGGGCGATTACACTGTTAGGTGCAGTTCAATATTCTCCGTACAAAGAACGAACGTCTGAGTGAAACCGCTACTTCCAGTCCTTTTAGGGGGAGGTGATGTGAGATACCAATTGCCGCATCTTTGGATCACTCTGGATCAATGCGCGAGCAAGCTACTTGAGCTTTCCAACCTTTGAGGTTGATAAAGTGGTGATAAATTCGTCTGGGTGAATGAGACACTATCTCGTACAGCGGATGGCCCTCGATAGTTATGTGAAAGCCAGCAACATTCAAATACCCTTAGAATATTGATGAAGGTAAAATGCAAGACCCAATCCCAAAAATCGCTTCAATGGTGGAGGACGCTTGACCTTGAACACTTCTCACGGTAGTAGGTTTTTCAGCCTCCTGAACGTATTATTTTTCGTTCCCTAATTGAAAGCCGAATATCATACATTTCACAATGGGAGGAAACGATTTCGCTTAGTGTATAGCGCCTCTGTAAAAACGACATATCAACGAACCCAACGTTTGCCGATGTACACGGCGCATTCCTCTGTGACTCTATCAACACCATTTTGCTACCCCTTATGCTGGGTTGGTGCATAATTGATGTAATTTTTTCAACAATTTTATTTAGCAAAAGCAATTTTAAAATTTAGCAAAGTGTGTTTGAATGATTTACAGGAGCGTTTCCGCTCTCGCAGTAAAGGACTACTCCCCATTCATTACGTCAAAACGTCATTTTTCACTACGGAAAAACGTAACAATAAAAAGCCGCATCAATTATGCACCAACCTTATAAAAATCTAGAAGAACTGCTATAGTCCCACCCATTCGAATTCTACCCAACACTTAGCCGTTCAGAGAATTTTCATTATAAATGCATGTGTTTTAAAATGTTGCATCTGTTAAATGTAACCTATCTACCTCCAACCCCTCTTGAATTGCTTCATGAGTAACCTTAACGATAAAAAGTCCCTGACTCTGACAAAAGGCATACCAAGTGGTGTATGCGTATTGTTGCCAATAAATGTTACGCACTCGTACATTATTTCGAAAGCGCTACTCCTCTCAGTGAAACTTGAGGGAGTGGGCAGGAGAAGAAGCAAGCAAGATCCCTAGGCTATACTTTGTGCACGAGTCACTAGCTTTACGTACTATATGTCAACTCAACCGTGGCATCATAAGGGGGCCACGCGCGACGTGAAGCCGCCGTCAGACTTTGCGATCGCGATTTTGCGGCATCACATTTTCGCACGCGAAGATGTGGCATTGCATAATCTTATGGACATAGTATCGCGTGGGAAAGTGCGCTGTCCAAAATCGCAGAATCGCAAAATCGCAAAGTCTGACGCGGCCTAACATCCGATGACGATAGGCCATCATGTCTCTGCGCGCGTTGACTCATTGTCAGGCGACTGCGACACCGCGAACGGGACTTTCGGCGAGGCGCATTTGTGGCTTCTGGACGCTTTCCCGACAGCCCCTCTGTAACTACAACTGCTGTAAGCACAACAGCTGACAGCTGCAATCAACCAGAAAATATCAAGTCGACTACTTCTTCAAGACAGTGATTAAACCCCAGCCTATGGAAATTTCACGAATTCGTAGGGATGTGCTTTTGTGGTGATCTATTGTAATCTGCCATTAGCCATCGAAAAGTAGCAGCAAATCCAGCCTCAATACCCAATCACGAGCAGAATTTGCCCAATAGACGTAAGTATGGAGCGGAATTAAGCATTAGCGCAAGCTGTTTCTATTCGGGTCCAAATCTCCTTATGTTGACGGCAGTGAGCAAAGTGACGTCTGCAGTATCGGCAGCGTGACAGCTCAACCCGTACATGAGAATGAAAAAAAGAAAGAAAAATACAGATTTGTGTGAATCTGGCTCTAGCGATAAGCTACTGAGCCTAATAAATTACAAGAACTTCTCTTTTACTTGTGAATGTGTTAAGATTGATGCTACATAATACATTAACCCAACCATTTCCTTCTAATTAGCATATCTGAAAATTGCAAATACACGAGGTGACGACGTTTGCAGCTTTTTTCGGAAAAGCAATTACATCCCTCGGCTATAATACCTGCCTTGAAAATCTCATTTGAAGGGCCTAAAAATTCTGATTCAGAACAATGTACTCTGCTGTCTAATGGCTCGAAAATACTTTTATGTGATTTATATAATAACTCCTTTTTTCTTTGTGTTCCTTCGTTTTTCGTGTTGTTTTCTTTAATTCTTTTTTGGTTTCAAAAAAATAGATTAGGTGGGTAGGTTTTCATAAATCCAATCCAGGAATACTAGTGTCAGGTGATTGATACCATTTATGGAACCCTACGTCCCTTTGCCGTTTGCTTTGCTATCCCTTTGCCGTTTTATTTTAACAGCTCAATGAAAGCTTTAGCCCTCTCCATTTACCACTGTAGGGAAAATTTCTTGTGATAAAACCCCTCAGGTGTTCAAATGTGGAGTTTCAAAAGAAGATCTATCGGAGTTGGACAGAAAATGTGCATCTTTGATGGAAAAAGTGCATTCATTAATGACAGACGCTTTTACTGAATTATGGCAAAAAACCCATAATTGCCTATTTTCCAAGAACCAGAATAGTAATTTCATGGTCTGCTGAAAGTGCGTTCGTAGTGACATAATACTCGAAAACCTCGATATAATGGTTTTACATCCCACATTAGCTACTGCATTTGTCGCTGCTTCAAAATTAGCCGTAACACAGCTGCGCGCGGGTTCACAATAAACCTATCGCATAAGTCGGCTCTTCTTTCGGTTGCTCGAAAAAAGCTTTGCTTTCAGTGTCAATCGATGAAAAGATCACCTCATTAAAACTTTTTATAATACGTTTTAAGCTATTATACGTGTTTTTAGAATTTAGAAGAAGCAAAAAAGTGCGGCACTGCACGGCAGGATATCATTCCGAAGCCATCGCTCTGCACTAAATCATGGAACGTGGACGTACAATTTGCACTTCGTGTCTTCGTCTGAGCCGCAAAAGGCTATAGAGTAGGTGGACGAAGGGCACGGGCTACTAACATCGAGTGAGTGCTGGGGACAGCAAAAAAAAAACGAAAACAGTTCACGTGCGGATTACCAGTCGATTCAAGATGCTAGTGGCCTGCAGCGGATCCCTTAAACTGCTTTTCCGAAAGTGTAGGATTCGAATTCCTTCAGTGCGATTGCGCATGGTATTTCTCAATAAATGCCGCACGCAAAAATTTACGCGAAAAAAGTGATAGTCCCAAATTTTCCGTCCTATTCCCCGGTTACTGAACTCTTCATTGTTCTCCTTCTACTGTTGTACTGCCGATTACTGGTTTTCATGTTCCATATTTACCCCACAGCATCCCAAAATTATCTCTAACAGTGTCTCCAAGTTTTTTATTCTCTCACAGCTCCTTCGCTAGCACCTCAAACGCGCGCAGATTTTTTATTGTACGCATTCTCCAAATATGAATCGACTACCGATTCCTTCTTTGTGAACGAAAAGATAGATTCCATGATGTCCTTAGAGACAAGCAGCATGAAAATTTTATTTTCTAAAAAAAGAATTCGCTCCGAAAATTTGTATACCTAAGGTACTCATCTGTGTATGTAGGAAATAGATTGTATAAAAAATTTGCGTACATTTTGGTGTGAGGCTAAAAAAAATAGTTAAAAATTGTAACCCATTGTAACCAACGATTCCCCCCGCACAACCGTTACAAACGTTCTTGGCTTGGGGACCCCAACTGTTCTTCCCGTTGAGAAATTCACGAGGCCAGCATGTACTTGCACAATTTCGCACGCTTCATATGAATCCTGTTCTTTTCCTACACGCTTCACTTCACACGTATCAACGCTAACGCTCCGCTCGGGGAAGCCGAAGTGCTCGTGGGTCTAACAATGAGTTCTGTCTAGGAGGGTGGATTGTCAGATACATCAGTTTCCGGAACATTACATACATTCTCGCACAATGCTTTCCACTTTGCAGCCTCCAGTGAACACATACAGTATAATTATGTAGAACAATAAAAACCAAAATAAAGAAAGCAAATGAATAAATAATATAATAGAATAATTTAATAAATCGAATGAAATCTATGTACGACCACTTTAAAGGCACCGGAAGGTGACAATGAGGTAAAGCGCAACTGGGATTCATGTTTTCTGTAAGTGAAAAGGTCTGCTATGGAGAGATAGTCTGCAGCGAAACTCCCGCCAAAAAGCTCTTCTAGGCCTTATCACCCATCTCATCGCGCTTCACTTCTAGCTGCAGTGCTTCACTGGCCGAGTTGTTGCGAGGGTAGAGCAGCGCCGGCTATCATATCCTTCTGCGACTAATGCTGGCGATGGTGGTGAAAGGGAGTAAGTGAGAGCAAGTGAGAAGGAGTCTTCTTTTTCACGCTTTTGGCCGTTTGATCCAGCTTTTTTTTGCTGTTGCCTTATTTAGTGCCTCGACCTCCAAATTCTACAACCAGCCAAAATTACCCCTTTCAGTGTCTTTAGGGTTAGAGGCGTGGACAATCGACTGCAATCTGCATGATTCACATTTTTAGACGGTCTTTTCTCCCGAGTCTATTTCTAATTTCGCCTGATTAAAATATGACGATGATTGGCGCCTCCTTGTATCCTCTTTCAATTTATAAGCTGTTGTTGCTGCTGCTACGAACACAAAAACACTCTACCCCTGCTAAAAACGAATGTTCCAGAAGCTCTACAAAGAAAACCTATAGGGTGACTACCTCTTGTTGAAGCGCTAGGATTATTCATGATACCATCCATTTTCTTCCTTCTTGACTGCTCTTCAACCGTTGTTCCTCAGAACTCGAACTTTGCGATGACGCTTCCATGTGAAACTTTTATTGACTCGTTTGACAACTCGAAAGTTCTTACAAAGACCACGACTGACACCCGGTATCAGAGTTCATTTCTGGTTTGCCGTTCATTAGCGCCAATACGAAATGTCATATTCTTGCGTGGTATTCCTAAATTTGCTCTGAATTTGCACCAGTTTCTCAAAAACTTTCTGATTTCAAATTAGCCGTAGAAAATTACCATGTCTGAAGGGAAGTGGCAGTTAAGTGACAATTTTAAAAAAATGGAATTTCAGTTTTATGCAATTATCTAGAAAATATGAGATTGAACGCGCAGTCTTCCCTCGGGGCTAATTAGTCATATTTACAACAGCTACAAAAGGAATTAATTTGTCAACATGTGGTCTGATTACATTTCATTGTTACATGATTCCTCCCCGCTCACTTACTATTAATACCGCCGGTCTGTAGTCCGTAAAAAGAACCGCCTCGCTCCTTCCAAGATTTGTAAGAGCCTCGAAAATATCAACGATCCATTGATCACTTCTTGTTAGCACAGAATCTCTTGTTACTGTGGGAAGCGTAGGAAGTAGCTTTTATTGCTTTCAGGAGTGAGGACTGTATAGCTATATTATGACACACCGTGAAAACCACGCCTATCTCACGCACCACGCCCATCAGGTGTAGGGATCGACTGGTGCGAGGGGCTTGCAAAAGCAAATTATAGCCAGACAGTTAGACTGAATGTTTCTCATTCTCTTTGATCGATGAGAGGTAAGATATGCATCTCAAAGCAGCTTCACCTTTAAGGTCCATTACCTATGTGTCCTTGATTAATCAGTTTAAAGAAAACCCACTCCCACTGCTCAAACCGCTCGTGATTATGAGCACATTTGGTGGAGTCACACGCAACACCTGAAGGATCACGTCCATCCCACAGACACGCCCTCCATGTGAATCCACCAAGACCGTGTTCATACTCAGCGCCAGCACGGCGCTACTGTGTTCATAGGAAGCGAGACTGAGTGGCACAG
The DNA here is from genome assembly GCA_963978905.1 of Trichostrongylus colubriformis. Classification (NCBI taxonomy): domain Eukaryota; kingdom Metazoa; phylum Nematoda; class Chromadorea; order Rhabditida; family Trichostrongylidae; genus Trichostrongylus; species Trichostrongylus colubriformis. The sequence continues at coordinate 56,249,497 of OZ022256.1, read as the reverse complement.
AGGAGGTGCGAACACGACGCAGATAGCGAGACAGGGCGGCATAAGTGGAGACGCAGAGACACGCTGCCACGCTCTGCCGCCGGCGCAGCAAAGTATGAATGCGGCCCAAGTCTCCTTGCAAAGTATGAGTATGTCAAATTTTGCCAAAATATTGTAATTGAGTGTCATCATTAAGCCAAGGTCCAATGTCTCATTACACATTGCTCGCCCTTTGAACTGAAACTCAGCCAGTTGATGTCAATGCGAACCTCCAAATAAGGGATTCATCTGTATTCGCGCGCAAAGTTGCCGCTTCACACGCCATACATTTTGCGCAACGCCCCATCTTGACATAATGCTACACACCAGCAACCAACAACTTTGACGATATCAACCAATCAAAAAACGATGGGCTCACGTTGATGCAATATAGCCCAAACACCTTCAGACGTGCGGGCCCCTTATTTCTTGGTTTTGCCTGCCCACCCCCGCTTTCCCTTCTTCACCGCTTATAATGAGGGGAGGGGAGGGGCAATTTATACATCATGCATCATTGACGTGTCAAACTTGTTAAACCATAACTACGTGTCATTAATATATCTTAATCACGTGAGGAAACATGTCCTGAGACAGCAAATTCTAGCCTGCCCCTCCCCTACTGTGTACTTAACATCGCTGTCGCCCTTCTCACAACACACTTCATGCACTTTATTTACCTCACTTTTTGGAGTCATCGTGGATTACTGAGTTTTCCGAAATAACTTTGCTCACATACGTAGGTCACTATATAAATATATTTCGGGAATAGGCAATACTGTTATCATGAGTAAATCTGATGGTTTCATCGTGAAGTTCGCCTTTTTAACTATAAACCCGATCATTCAATTTACCGCAAGGCTATTTGTTTGTATTATATTCATCTGAGGAATTTTCTTTTTTCAGGCAATGAAAATGACATTCAAAAAAAATTTAAGAAATGGCAAGGAAGCTCCATCAAAGACCACTGTGTATCGTTGATTTAGAGAATTCAATCGTGGTCGTACTTCGCTGTCCGACGAGATTCGTGAAGGACGCTCAAAATCGGCAGCTGTGCCAGAAAACATCGATGCTGTTTCAATATGATTAAGCAAGATCGCCATGTCACCCATTCTAAGATTGAGGCATCCTTAAGCATCAGTTCCACCAGCATACATGCAATTTTACATGAACACATGGGTTTGCAAGAAGAATATTTTCCCGTTGGAACCCTCACAATTTGACAAACGCACCAAAAAGGTTGTGTCGACAAAGTTTCCAGCTGAAATATAAAATAAACAAATAGTGCCGTGCGACAAATTGAATGATCGGAAAGAAAGTCGAGCTTCACGATGAAACCATCAGATTTACTCACATGGTAACAGTTTTGCTTATTCCCGAGATTTTCTCTCACCCCCCCCCACGTATCACTGGATAAGTAAATCCTTTTTATCTTCATACTATCATATTTATGTTTCTTTATATATTATGTTCTCTATACATTCATGTTTTTATTTATTAGCTCAGCCCACCGTTCTGTCTCGTCCTTTCATAGCTATAGCTACTACTGACTGCTTCCTTTTTTCTCCCAGTCTCACGATCACTTTAGAGATGAATTACATTTTTTTTAAAGTGGGTGTCATACGGCTACTAGCACTCTCCGCTCACTGTGACCGGTTTTCGCCTATTTTAAGCCAAGATAGCATGATCATTGGTTATTTTCACTATGTTTTTCCTAGACTATGTGTCGCGTTGGAACCGAGTTATGAATTTTTGTTGTACGTATGTTGTACGTACCGCCCATTCGAGGTGCGCTCCACACGCTGTGCCCAGGCCTCTACTTCTAGAAACTTATCCCTGACCTCAATCCATCTGTCCCACGTTTGAGCCATATTAGAGCCTAATTAACCATTTTCAATCTGAGAACGGAGCATTCCAGTGCAGGCTCCGCCCAACGTGGGCGAAGCTTAACTGAGTTCGTGTGTGCTCTTTACTTCTTGTACCATGCCTTGCCCATCCCTAATTTGTCCCCATTTCTACAGGTTGTTTTTCACTGAGCGCTTAAGCTCCGCCCATCACCACGAATGCTTTGCCTAGTGCGGGCCTCTTTCATGACTTTCAAAAACTTATCCCTGTTATCATAACGTTAAGATATAATTTTTATAATATCGCATCACATTACATACATTTTAATAAGTGTTGTCTTAGTACTACGGCAATCTCTCAGCACATTGCTTCTCCACCTATGTGTACACTCCATTTACATAGCCTCTAATGCACGTATGGTTGCCAGCTGACCTACTGTCATCTGGAAAGACAGACGTAGTACAAAGTGCGCCAAGACACTCGAATTGGGTCAGACCAGGCAAGGAAGCGGTCGCTTCTCAATCCAAAAGATGCTCCCCCCCCCCCGTTATGGAATCTTCTACGCATGCCAGAACCTGGGTGGGAAATACCGACTTCAAGGCGCCACCCTGTATTTGTTCACAGGGATCATTACCTCTACGCGGAAGGTCAAATTGGTCAATCGATGAAATAATCGATGACCTATTAAAGAATGCCATCTTCCTCTCTCTGGTCACAATAGGACATATGATAAAATAGCATTAGACCCTTTAAATGACGCCTGTGCTCGTTTCTATGAATATCCTATAAGTTTTTATCATACTAATTATTACATGAGCGAAGGCATGGGGAAGTTCCTGGTCCTAATAATAGAGTAATCTTCTTTATAACACTATATAGGATTCTCTTATTACAAAGTAATTACATTTTTGGTTTCACGAAAGGAATGGTTCATTTGTGAGCGTAAAAATTAGTCTGCATCGCATTTCTTTCATGCTTCATTATTACTCAGTATTTCGTGCATGAAAGAACCTGCTTGCATCAAATGCCACCATTCTAGTTTCTCTGCTATGCCAACGAGCTTGTTAGGTGGAACTGTTAACAGTGAAAATTGTAATTAACATCAATGCCAAGGTTTCACGAGAAGGGAACTTGGAATTTGATACCACTCTGTGTGTGTGTGTGCATACATTTTCGAGGAAAACGAAGTTATGTTGGGATTATGAGTAATTATTCCATCGAAAGAATTTAGAGATACGCTTTGCAGTAATTGAATAGATCTATTTCCCTCATGTAAACAGGCAGATCCTTTTGTAACTATCCCCGTTGCCCCCCCCCCCCCTTATGTCACGCTAGTTGACGCTAATGCTGCTTTACCTGCCTTGAAACCAACAGAACGTGGTTAGTAGACCACGTGATCTGCGTCTCTGTTCCTCCTCTCTCCGCCTCTTGCCTATTTCCCGCCTTACTGGTCTGGTTTATCGTCGAGTCCTTTGCCATAATGAACACTAGCTAGACGGGAAGTTTTTTTTTTCGCGGCAGTATTAATAGACAGAAAACGCATTCATACTATTTTACGACATGCCGTTATTTCCCGTCAAGGCACGTTTCGCGTCAGTGCGATGGTGCTGCACCCAAACTATGTAAGGAGTGCTCAAATTTTATTTTCAGCGGTCTTTCTTGATTTTTCTTCATTGGCTTGTCGTGAAAATTCTGCTTTCGTTATTGAACGCGATCAATCAGCTAAAGTTATCGTGAGGTGTGCTACGGATCTCGGGATCACTACTTGGACCAGGATCTGCCTAACCTCACGTCTGCCTTTCTTTTGGCGTCACTCAATTCAAACTAGATTCTCTTGAAAGTGTACAGATAACTGTATGTCGGCTGCCTCTACAAGATTTCTATGGGCTAGTTCTCATTCAGATGATACGAGCATTCTGATGGGTGCATATTGCATGGCGTATCCTAAAAAGGAATTGATCGACACCGTATCCTATTTTCTGATCACGGAATCAATGGTGGAAAAATAACTCATCAAAGCATGCGATCACTTTCAAGTAGTAGAATTAATTAGCAGCGAACCATTACAAAACCACTCGTCCGAACTCCACTTGTCGCATGTTTGCTTTGCTGTGGATTAACCTATTCGCTATCCTTGGCTTTTGACGCAAAAGAGAACGCTGAACTAACAAAATTTCCTGCGTGGCAGATGGCGAAGGAAAAAGATGGCAAAGCAGAACTAAGAATGACCGCCTTTTCCGAGGACGGGCATTAGCTCCAAGACAATAGCTTAGCATTTTGTCGCGCTATCTGCATTCTCCTCTCATACACATTCACACATTCATTGCTTTCTTTAGCCGCGTTCATACATTGCGGTGCTTGCGGCAGGACGTGCTTGCGTTTCTCTGCGTCTCCACTGGTGCCACCTTGTCTCGTTACCTGCGTCGTCTCTGCACCTTCCCGGTGCCACTCTGCCTCGCTGCCTGTATACCCAGCTACGCCCTGCCGGCGTAAAGTATGAAAGTGGCCCTAGGTTAAACCATAGTTCGCAATAAACGCACGTTTCGCGCGGGTTGTCGTTATGTCACATGCAAGCCCCTTGATCAATATCATCAGAAGAACGTCCCAGCCAGAACGAGCGCGAGAGAACGCATTAATTGCCAAATGTGCATGCGACACAAGCGTTTTGCCGCGAAACGTGCCTCTGGGGGGAAATAATGGCTCATCGCGAAGTATGAATGCGTTCACTTTTAAAACCTGCCTCAACGAAAATTGCCGTCCAGCTCTTTCCGCGCTGTTCGCTTATCGGGTAAAACTACCCACTCATGTCTTAGAACACTATATGAGGTGAACGGTGGTTTTCAACATGTCCAGCATAATTTTTATATTGAAGTCATTTACACGTACCTATATTATTCTAAATTCTTATATTTACCAGTGAATTCTGGTTCTACACTCAAAGGATGCAGCTTAGTTAGCAACTTTAGTAGCAGTTTGTTGAGGATTTAGACGGATACTAAAATTGCTAGTAACCTGATCGACCCCACACATACTACGTAACACTCCTCACACTGTCCCTCTCAGCACAGGCTTCACTTACGGAGTTTGTGACACGCCTCCTTCTCACCCATTTATATCAGCTTCCTCGTATTGTAATTCTGGATACCAGCACCCAACTTCCTCCCAGCTGTGCTGTAGGTTCTGTAGCCGTCAGGAAGATTCAGCAGGCGACGCCACGCGGGGTGACACGCTCGCGCCTCTACGCCCGTTTTAGTCACAACGGGACCAGCGTGATGCCATGACCTAATTCGAGTGTGCCGAAGCTCATCCCTATCACTATAGTATGCGGTTATAACAGGGCTTTCGTTGAGTGATTTAAGCCAATATTGTCACCTTCTGAATTCCGATTATAACTATTATAGTCTAGTTGATTAAAAAAAAGGAAAAAGGATTTCTGAAGGTGTATTGATCATGTTGCGTACGTATCTTATTCGCCGTGAACCATCGATCGATATCTATCAACTTAAAGTGTAAAGGTCCCATTACAGATTTGAGAGGTGGTCACTGGCGATGGGATGTGCTCCATCGGGTCAACAAGACAATGCTCGAAGTCTCGATGAACGTTTCGCCACTCCTCCACCGTTACACGTGAAAATTGGCAGTGGTGTCATGCGCGGTGACGCTCTACAACATCACATAATTTTTATTTTTGGTAGGTTTTCAGTATTCATTGATTTTGACGCATCGAATGATCAGGATCATGCCTGAGAACAAATCCCGCAGTCACAAAATAGATTACATGACTACTGCGATTTGATGCGACTACTTGGTCAGCACTCATTTCCCAATCGTTATTGATTAACCGATCAATTCCTATCCTTTGAAATTGTTTTATTGATTTCACAGAAGTCTCACCACGTAGAATTCCGTTTCGCCCATTTCCTTCGTAATGTAGCTCATGAAATGTCAGCGTTTTGAAAAAAAAACCACTCATAAAGCTGGTTCGACTGCACAAAATCTGCTGTGGACATGCGGCCACTCTAACCAGTAGGCTGCGTTCATAGTAGGCGAAGCGAACGTTGCGACAACTTCGCTTCTCCAATTTTACTACCTTCAAGTAATTCTGGTCTCTCATCAGTATCCTTTCTCAGCATGTACGCCAGGGAAGAGGCCTACTCCGAAGACCGCTTCTTTTACACAGGTCACCACTGACAATGCGTCGCCGCGTTGTAATCGATATTAGGTGCAACCTTGGATAATGGTACATTTGGAGGGGCAGAGAAACATACAAAAATGTGGCTCCACTATATTGTTCGCCTCGTCACTGACTATAAACAGCGGCAAGACAGGAGACAGGCAACTCCAAGAGGTTCAGCCCTCATCTAAAGGGCCCGTATAATACAACTAGGCCATCCAAGTGACACTTCGGTACCAGCGTAGTTAGGAAAGAAGCCCTCATTTTCGTCCTGTCGTCTATCACCTGATACCATTCTGCAATCATCAATCTGCATTCTGGGGCTGCCCTCAAACTTTGCGATTTTGCAATTTTGCCATTCTGTGATTTTTCGATTTTGCGGTTCTGCGATTTGCGACGTCTCACTTTCACTCGCGATACTACGACCTTGAGATCGAGCAATGCCGCAACTTCGCGTGCGGAGCCGCATAATCGCAAAGTCGACGGCGGCATAAGCGTACTACTTTGCCTGAGCCTCAGTAAAGAAGGAAAGGAGTTTATTTGTCCTTCAAAGCTCGAAGAAAAATAGCATCGGTTGCCGAGCACGGTAAGGTACCGCCTACGACATTTCCTCAACACTCGTCGATAAATTACAAACATCGATCGAATTAGAGCCAAGTTAAAAGGTTTAATTTTGAACCTATACAGTTGCTAAATCGAGCTGTTTCATGTGTAGGCTGAGCAATTCCTCGTACATACATACCGGAAATTTGCTGACGTTAGCAATTATCAGAGCAAACATGTGTTTAAGTTCTTTGGAGAAATGTAAATGGCCAAAGTGTACTTGGAAAACCCGAGTTCCGGGTCAAATTAAGTCGGGGGGAGACGCAAAATTTTCACCGACGTCAGAGTTTCTTTCCCTCCTAAGGCTTAGGCTAAAGCAAATGAGACCTATGATTGACAGATGCTTTCTCATGTCGGAGGAGGGGATATAAGTTTTAGCCTAAGCCTAGGGAGGGAAAGGAGCTTCGACGTCGATGCAAAGTTGCGTTTCCCCCCCCCCCCCCGACGTTATTTGACCCCATATTCCTCTTTACGTTGGCGACATAGAGGTTACACGGATTACATTTACTAGTTCTTTTGTCGGGATTATTCGGTAAAAATAAGCCTAGTACAGAGATCACAGCTTCTTAAGCCACTTCTGGTATGGGTACCCTCCTTGATGAGCGGGGACGTGATGGATGCAGTGCGCTGTGCTGGAGCATACAAGGTGAACTCAAAGTGCTGTTTTCAGGTGGTCCCGGTTCCCAAAAAGGATTGGTGATCGAGGAATTGATACATCGATTTGGTTTCTTGGCGATCACTGTCGAAGAAATAATTTTCACTTATCTGCCTAGCAAGGTCGCGAATACTGTTGAAACGACGGCCGAAATTCAAAAAATGCTCAAGGTACGGTGATTTTTTGGATGCTTAGAACGCATAGCGCTTTTGCGATATGTTTCAAAAATGATTAATCAAGAAAAATATCACATCATTATAAATTTATGCACCTCGCCCGCAAGATCGTTCTCACACAAACTATGCGTACTGCTGCGTCGCGGGTCCCACCATACTTTATGTCGAGCAATTAAAAGCTGATGGCGGCCTTGTTTCTTTCTAATAATCCGTACTAAACTCAGGACAAAGAGATTCTAGGTAAAAGCATTACAAGAAAGCGCATTGCCTTTTTGGGCGCACTTGGTTACGCCCGAGTATGTGCCAGTGGCACTCGGGTGTATGTCAGTAGGACGGAAAACTCGCGTAACCGCGTGCGGCGCGCGACGCAATTAGTGCGAGGTAGGGGCGCCGTCTTTATAATTGGGTCCCAAATCAACTGCGCAAAAATAAGGAGTAGGACACCGTCGTCGCTTCAGGAGCCTACTATAAGGAGGCTCCCTTGTTCGTACCCATCGCGTGGCACGGCGGACGCTGGTACGCAACTTTTTTGTCTCGCAATCTTTTCTGTGCCTATTGTAAACACTTGGGCGCACTCTCACTTGCGCACGCGACGCAACCACACGCTGACACTTTTGTGAACATCGAAGAAGAACGCTCTATAGATTTTGAGAGCAGTCATTTCAGAGAGACACGGGTACGCTGTCAGTGGACTGGATTTTTTCAATGATCAGCGCTAAAATAGGTACATCCTCGCATCAACGATTCGTTGTTGGTTCGTTTTCTTCCAACTTTCCTTTACTTTAGTGTCTTTCTGCTTTTATTGAATTGCGTTATAATATTCAAAATCTTGCTGATAAATGTGGATAAGCCGGAAGTAATTGTCTTTATGGCACTAGGTTATGGGTCCATCAGAGAACTAACCATTTAAGAACATAATAATAAACATAACAAAAACATGTATATGATTGTTCCTCGATATCTTGAGCGGATTAAATTTCTTTAGATTCTGCCTTTCCACGCGAACCTCGCCCCTCGTAGCGCTTCGCGGGGTGGGGGTCGCTAGGTCGAGTTTCCGCTTGCCGCGTCGCACTTACGGCGCCGTCAGTACGAGCCGTTGGAAATTCCGCTCAAGACGCAATGAGCTGGTACCGTAAGGGACCTTTAAAGATTGCAAGTTGAAAACTTCGGAAGTTCGTCTACCTTTTAAGGTCCTTCACGGTGCCAGCTCATCGCGCCATGAGCGGAATTTGAAACGACTCGTACTTGCCACGCTGCTCGCCGCGGGCGGTCGCGCGGAAATTCGACCTAGCGACCCCACCCCGCTTCGCGTCCACCAACTTGAAGGGCTTGCTTCTTAAAGAAGACCGACGAGATGCTTTCTGTTTCTCCCTCACGCATGAGTAAACATTTGTGCAGATGCAGAACGCATGCAGTTTCCCACTTAATGTTTAATAAAATTTTGAGCTCAATCACCGCGGGACCAGCATGGAACTTTTCGCGAATGATCATCCAATTCTCGTGGCACAGTGACCTAGTAGGACGGTGTTGACCACGGTACACCGAGGTCGAGGATTCCTAGACAGGGGGTCGTGTCTGATCGGATAGGAGGATGGGGGGCGTACTTGAGAGGTCAGCGATAAGCTTTAAAATCTTAACTTCCAATAAGCAGATGAGAAGCAAAGGGTCATTCACTGCAAATACGTGTGACAAGATGTAGAGTAAATATCTTTTTGTCTACGAAAGGGTATATAGTAATAAAACACATTGCAACTATGCAATCCGGCGACAGTTACTGATAATGTATAGGTCAAAAAAAGGGGGGTCGTATTTAGTCCCCCTCAGAGGGCGGAGTCGTACTGAAGCGGTTATTTTCCTCGACACCAAAGGGTGTCCTAGTCTTGACGCACACTTTACTTAACCAACATTACCTCTGAATTTCAGATATTGTTCCATCAATTAATTCAATATCCAGAGCGGATAGTTTTGTTGATTCGAATCACGAAAGGTGCCTGGAAAATTTCGAACAACGGGTGAGTGGATGGCTTGATGGAGTGTGCGGCTTCTTGCACAGTAGAAAGTTATTACAAAAATAAGCCATATTCAGTATCCTGTGATGTTCGCACTGGAATTAGACGTATCGGATGAGGTTGCGATGTTGGACCGTAATGGTAATTTGCCCACTAAAAGCGAGAAAAACTCTATGAAAAATGGAAGCACCCAAAATAACACCTACGGCAACGACATCGATTCGGCAGATCGAGGAAAGCTAGAGGTTAGCTATAAGTTACCCATCGTACTCGTTAGCTATATAACTGTTTTCACGTGAACCTCGTTGTTTATGTAAGGCTCAAAGATAAAGGAAAATTTCAGTATATGTAAAGCAAATAAATATATGGTAGACAGGACAACGAAGTTCAAATTGTAGCTGTATTTCAATTTTTTCCTCAAATATTCAGTTCTAAACTTTTCGTCGAAGACGTTACTCCATGTGGATCCTCCACCATTTCGGACTCACATCCCAGATTATGACCAAGCGCTGCGGTTAGATGCTTTCCACGGTAACATGACCATAGTTTAAATTCCCCCGCCCCCCTGGTTAAAAGAGTCTAGCCTTCCCTTTAGGCCAGACAGTAGTGACGAACCTCGTCAGGATGTATAGGAAGTCATCTAATTACCCAGCTAAGGAAGACGGATTATGACCCTGGAATTAATTAACCTCACAATTTCCGTGATCTCTAGCCCTAGACATTTGCTTTCCGACAAAATCTTACTAGTTTCTTTCGCACTAATTTTTTTGATCATCCCAGCTTCTAAGGATTAAAAGCAAAATCTATTTGTGGATTGTTTGTGTATGACAAGATGAGTAAAGATGACATAGGCTAACATTTACGTGTTCTTAGTAAACAACAATAAGACGTCTAATGTGTCTACAGGCACCTGTCACCGTTGTTCGCTAATCCATTGTCAGGACTCATTCAGAGTTAGTCATCACCAGCAGATTTATTTCATGCAAATTAGGAGGAGCAGCTTAACGTTCTATGGAAATCGCATTGCACAGGCCTGAGGTGATTTAGTAGGGAGTTTTATTAGGTTGGACGGGAAGTTCTGGGACACTTTTTGTTTTTTCCTGTAGAAACCTGTAAAGCTTCGGGAGCATTTGGTAGTGGGGGGTATATGAAGCGTCTGAAAAGGGCTTCTGAATAGCACATTCATATTCTCTACGGCTTCAACTAGCAGTGAATTTACGGCAATTTCGCGAAAGGTGCGAAATTCACGAACACCGCCTCGGTTCCTCAGCATGCGAGGCCACTAACAAAATTAACCAGTCGATGGACCCAGGTACTGTCTCTCATATGGCGGCAGCCCGATGGCTCGATCGGCTCAAATTGGAACAGGAAAATATTCAAAAAATTGCATTGAGAAAAAAACTTTTTTTTTTTGAAAATTTTCAAAAAAATAGGAAACTGTTACCATCCAACACGACAGCCACTGCCGATCTCTACTGCAGGCAATTGGACACCGGAGCGCCAAAACTTACCGGAAAAATGGACCAAGACCTCTTCCTCCACGATAACGCTCACCCACATGTGGCAAAGTTGGCGTGTCAAAGGATCCAGGACCTCGGCTGGACGACGCTTCCCCACCCACCATATTCCCCGGACATGTCCCCAACTGACTACCACCTATTCCGGTCGTTGAGCCACTTCCTTGACGGGCGACAGTTCAAAGATGACGACGATCTCAAGAGCGGGCTCCAGAACTTCTTTGACCAGAAGTCTCCCGAATTCTACCGGAAGGGTATCTACGATCTTCCTGAGCGTTGGCAGTACATTGTAGATCACGATGGTGCATACTTTGGTGACTGAAGTTACATGTGAGTAAAATTAAAATAAATTGAATTTTTCTCACAAGGTGTCCCAGAACTTCCCGTCCAACCTAATATAAATGTAATGCGAGGTATAGGAATGAATAGATACCCTGACACTTTCACCCTTCCTCCAAACCCCTTGTCACTTAATTTTTGTTCGCTTTTCACCTACTCACTGATTAACCACGAAAACTAAGCTATAAATGGAAATGGGCTGGGTTGAAGACAGTGATAGGGGTAATGTGGGTAATGGGAACTCCTATAATGGATTACGCAAATAAAAGCTAGAGGTCGAAGAAGACTATATGTGGCAAAATTCCCGATGAGAAAGGTGCTTCCAGGCTTTATAAGAGCTCTCTTCTGCAACACTACCACTTGTTTTATACCATCCCGCCTCTTTTGAGAATAAACGGCGGAAAGAGGGCCTTATTTCTCGGGTCCTTGACCTGTCATTCAGTTATTTCTTCACTTCTTAAGCACCTCGACCTTCATATTCAAAGATCCTTCCATATTCGGCCCTAACCCTACCACTGCCTTTAAATACCTTCAGGCGAGGCGCTTAGTCCACATTCAGTCCTGTTTCAATACATTAAGAGTTCAGATCCACTGAAGCTATCCCAAAAATCCGCAATTTCACATCGTATGGGCACACGTAACTTCATTTGAATGCCTAGCCACTAATCCATGCACGGGATTCCATATACGTCGTGGGGCTTGAGCTCCTGTGGCCTGCTTATAGCCCACGTTCTGACGTAATCCGTTAATCAGCTTTTCAGCCGAGAAAATCGACTACTTCATACAACGGGGGCCTTAATGCTGTCCCTCTTGCGTGAGCTTTGCTAAAGGCTACAGTTGCGCCTGAGACGTCCTGGGCATCTCTCAAAACGTGAGAAGGGACCGGGTGGAGTTCGATAATTTAGCACTTGAGGTTACAGGTCCGTGAGTGCACAAATAAAGTAACGATCGGTTTGCACTTCGATGCATGGTGATTTGTGCAGGCTAAAATTGTCAAGTCAGCGGTTTCGACTCGCTCCCATGGTTTTTGATATCGTTTTGATCATTTATTTTTCCCTGCCTGGGATGCTTTCAGTCGACTTCTGGTTATCTTCAAAAAAATTTCAAAGTTCACTTTTTATAGAAGCGAATCCAACAGCACCATCTGATCTCGCGGCCATTTCTACGGTATTTCTCAAATTCCAAACGGGTAGTACGGGTAACCGTACCGGAAGCAGCGACAAATGTCGTCTCTACTGTCGCCTCCACGCTGATCGAGTTCGGCTTTACCGAACAACGAAAACCAGGACGAGTCATCGTATTTGGCACGGGTACGTGTTTATACTCGTTGTTTTTGTTTACAGCCTTTCACATTTACGTCATACCAGGGCAATGACGTGTTACTGATTAGCGAAGATCATCTAACAATAGAAAGAGATCCGATATGAATGAGGATCAATTAGGCAGTAATTCCCACTTCCTCTGCAACTGTGTAAAAGGAAATTCTCATCGTTCCGGTCAGGGGATCTTGAGAGTACAGTAACCCGGACTATTTTCGATATTGAAGCAGAAACTACGGATTCTTAAGTCATTAAGTGTGGAAACCCTCGGAGTGCTATCATGCAAGTGACGTTTCAATGCCTTTTCCATAAATAACACTAAGAAGGAGAAGGGCGCGACTTTTCTGAAACTTTCCCGACATGTGCCTGTTGCCCCATTTCCAAAATCCTAAAAACGCTCTCGTATATGGGCGAGTTTCCTAAAACCCGGAAAAAGCAATCCATCCGTTTAATTTTATAAAAGGACGAATTCCTCGGGTCCGATCTCTCAACTAAATTCTAAAAATCACAAATCTGAAGTATTTCTCAGCTTTGAGAGGTTTTCGCCGGCATTCCAATCCTTAATTTTAGTTCTTGCTATTCATGCTATTTGAGATAAAAATATTGACGTCTATCAATCCTTTGTGGCGATGCGCCAAGCATCCTATCAGGTTGACAGGGAAGTTTTTGGTTTTTTATAGACGCGCTTTTTTCCCGCTCAAATGGCTTCTAAAAATTCCTTCTGTTAGTATACATGTAATATAAGTTCACACGCATTTATAGATACTATTGTCTTCCATTTCCCGGATAATCTTTTCCGGCAAAATGGATTCAGCAGAGGGGACTTTTGGGGTCTTCTAGGAATTCCATTCAATCGAGGTGGCAGGTGAAAGCGATTTGGCCTATACAATGACTTGTGGGTGCCAGCCACTGTACAAGTCAGTACTTTCATCCTCCCACGCCAGTCTGATACAACCTCAGCAGCCCCGAATGAAGGGAAAGCTTAGTTGACCTGGACTGAACTTGACGCGGGATTTGATCCTCGCACCATGAAAGCGAGGTGCGCCACCTGTCACCACACCACCGCCGTACCAACAATAAATTTATATGCTTACACAAGGAAGTGATTTTTTACAAGACGAGCCAAATAGTATATCTCTTCTGCTTATCTCCCTGATGTAATTCTACCGTTTTTTCTACAAAACAACAATTATCTGAATTATGCTAGCAAATCTCAAGCTAATCACTCCTGGTTTACCACGCAATACTCGCTCTAATCCGAGCAGATTCCTTTCTCGCAACAGAAGCCATACAAATCCTGATTTAGCTTAACATTTACCACGAAAATATGTAGATTCACGTCAGTTCTTCGAGGAAGACCCGAATGTTATTGCATTCTGGCAGCGCGCAAGACGTTAAGCCTTCCTTGGCAAAGTCCTTTTTATAGGAAGCAGGGGCAAGCTTCTGTTAAGGGCACACTCACTAAAATGATACCTTGTATTATACTTTTACATATACTGAATTATACTATACTGTTTTTGAATTACTATTAACTAAATTATTAGCTCTTGGATTTTAACCTCGACAAATTTGGAAAAGTAAAATATAAATTACCATCAATAGATTTAAAAAAGCAAACAATCCTCTTTCCTTTCACCGAACCAGAAATACCAACGTGCTGATAGACGTCAAATGTGTCACATACAATGCAACACATGCAGTCTAGGCCTAATTGTCCAGTTCAAGAAATAAAAAAATAACGTTGTGCTGTTTTCCCATTGAAATCGCATTCAGTTGACATCATAAGCAATCCGACGAGGCGTGGATTTTCGCAGAGACGCAAACAGGGAACTTTACATAATTCTCATTTTCACTTGTTCTCTGCTATGAACGCCGCTGAGAACATGGAATCGAAAGAGCTAAGGGGCAGTAGGACTGTTTACCATCGTACGACAGTTCATTTTGCAAATAATAAGATAAATACAAAGCAATGGAAAAGCTGCAACACTAATGATGCAACTACAACCTGCTCAGCCCATAGAAAAATTATACAAATTTTTAGTAAAAAAATACCCACCTGATGTAGTATGGGTGGAGCATAGACGCCACGTTTTCCTTGACATTGTGGACTTTACACATAGTGTACCAAAGTTTAGAGCACCAGATGTGCATTTGCTGAGAAATACGTAAATTTCTTTCTAGGAAGACCGAAAACAGTCAAAGTAAAAGTTGCTCAACGAACTCATACCAACGCTTTGACAAAAAGAAAATTATACCTCTCAAAACTCCGATCTTTATAATTTTATACTTTTGAAGCAATTGACCTGATTCATAATCAGCCCGAAGTAGCAGTCACTGTCAAGTGATAGAATTTCCTTTGTAAACTGGTTGAGCTCACTTCAAAAGTACATCCATCCATTTTTGTACGTAATGTTACACCCACCATACTGCGATCACTTCTCACAATCCTATTCGGCCCTCCTTAATTTCGTGAGTTTTTCTTCTCATGTCTTTTTTGAACACTCTTCAGGGCATTTATAGTGCTATCGCAATGAGGTGGGGGGGGGGGGCATCTTATAAAAAGTTGCACATCTAAGATGAAAAGTTGCACATCTAAGCATTTGGAGAGATCTTTGAGGGGTCAGTCTGCATATTCAGGCGTATATTTTTGCCTGAGCCTCAGAGGAGGAAGGAAGGGGTTCCTTTTCCCTTCTAGGCTTGGGCAAAAATAATGACCATAGGGAGGTGTCCCCCCATTGCGATAGCACCTTATTTATTTATTTGGTTACCAGCCATATTACATTTTTATACTTCTGCACTTGAGTGCAAGAAAACTGCTTTATTTATTCATTTGTATGCGCCATATAGACGCGCCAAAAACACGAAAAATGGCTAAAACAAAGTACTAAGGCTGGTCAGGAGGACCAACTCCCGATTTTTCGTGCAGTTAAGTGCAAAAGTATTAGGTTGGACGGGAAGTTCTGGGACACCTTGTGAGAAAAATTCAATTTATTTTAATTTTACTCACATGTAACTTCAGTCACCAAAGTATGCACCATCGTGATCTACAATGTACTGCCAACGCTCAGGAAGATCGTAGATACCCTTCCGGTAGAATTCGGGAGACTTCTGGTCAAAGAAGTTCTGGAGCCCGCTCTTGAGATCGTCGTCATCTTTGAACTGTCGCCCGTCAAGGAAGTGGCTCAACGACCGGAATAGGTGGTAGTCAGTTGGGGACATGTCCGGGGAATATGGTGGGTGGGGAAGCGTCGTCCAGCCGAGGTCCTGGATCCTTTGACACGCCAACTTTGCCACATGTGGGTGAGCGTTATCGTGGAGGAAGAGGTCTTGGTCCATTTTTCCGGTAAGTTTTGGCGCTCCGGTGTCCAATTGCCTGCAGTAGAGATCGGC
Source organism: Trichostrongylus colubriformis (assembly GCA_963978905.1). Taxonomy (NCBI): domain Eukaryota; kingdom Metazoa; phylum Nematoda; class Chromadorea; order Rhabditida; family Trichostrongylidae; genus Trichostrongylus; species Trichostrongylus colubriformis. Next base: position 56,233,455 of record OZ022256.1, on the reverse strand, counting down.
AGTGGCTGTCGTGTTGGATGGTAACAGTTTCCTATTTTTTTGAAAATTTTCAAAAAAAAAAAGTTTTTTTCTCAATGCAATTTTTTGAATATTTTCCTGTTCCAATTTGAGCCGATCGAGCCATCGGGCTGCCGCCATATGAGAGACAGTACCTGGGTCCATCGACTGGTTAATTTTGTTAGTGGCCTCGCATGCTGAGGAACCGAGGCGGTGTTCGTGAATTTCGCACCTTTCGCGAAATTGCCGTAAATTCACTGCTAGTTGAAGCCGTAGAGAATATGAATGTGCTATTCAGAAGCCCTTTTCAGACGCTTCATATACCCCCCACTACCAAATGCTCCCGAAGCTTTACAGGTTTCTACAGGAAAAAACAAAAAGTGTCCCAGAACTTCCCGTCCAACCTAATATAAAAAGGTCACATAGCTAGTAACATAGAAATCACAAGAAAGATAAAAAACGTAGATAGTCTCTTCATTCTGAGAAGTAATGTTATATTTGGACATAATAAGGTTTTGTCAATTTCAAGACTATTACAGATGATGAAGCATTCGATGATATCGACTTCGAATACTACAAAATGCGAAAAATTCGTTTGAGCGACATCATAAAGCAACACAGTGCGTCCATGGTTGGTGAATTGTTTATGAATCTTTTTCATTTAGTTTGTATTGAAAAATCTCCGAGATTCATGACTGATGTCAAAAAAGCGTAACCGAAATAGGGAGAAACTCGAAATTTCATAAAAAAACTAGTTATTATTACAGGGTGCCCAAGTGCATGCACTCTATGGTTACATAGCCAAAGTTGCTGGACCGGGTGAAAATTTTGCTGTCGTAATGGACACCATGAACAACACAGAAATCGATGTTAGTGCTTGTTTTTTAAATTTGTCTTTTATGCCTATATCGGGTCAAATAAATCGAGGGGTGAGAAGACTTCACCGACGTCGAAGTTTCCCCTCCCTAGGCCAGAGGGGATGAGACAGATGCTTTTCCATGAAGGAGAATGGGATATGAATTTTATCCTGAGCCTAGGAAAGGAAAGGAGCTTCGACGTCGACGCAAAGTTGCCCCTCCCCGAGACTTTGACCCCCTATGTCTACCACACAATGAGTTACACCAAAGCTCTTGCCCCACTGGGCTTGTAATAACTTTGGCAACACCGTCTGCCAAAAACAAAAAATCAGGAGCTAATAAAAGGTAAAAAAGGGGTTCGGCGCGATGCAATGTGGCGTAAGACAATCACATTCTCCTTTCTCTGCTTTCTCCTCATTAAAAAACTTTTACTGCTAATACAGGCTTTGAAACTCCCCCCAACCCGTTATGACCAGCATATTCAACCAAAATCGGCAGGCCAGCGTGAAGGGGGTAATAAGTTGCGTAGATTTATTTTTTACATAAGAACCCCTGAGTTGCACAACTGTTGCACCCATCCAGAAGCTTTGTCTTTTGGCGTAGAGATGGATTACATTTCTCAGCTTGCTGCAACGACTTTGGCGCACCACATTGTACTATGTAACTTCCCTTTCACACTGACACGGACTGGTTAACTCATATACATAAAGAACTAAACAAAACTGAATAAAAAAAACTCACTCGGAAATTCACTGACGAGACGATTCGATGCTGATAGTGGCGCTTTGTCGATGAGATTCGTGTGCGGTCTGCTAGAGTATTGATAAGAATGTAGATCGTTCGGTGTAGCACAGACATTTGCTGAACGCACATCAAGGAAGTTGAACACCTAATCTATTTCATTCGCTCATTAAAATAAACATTCTTGAAATGGAGAAACCAAGCGACAATCGAATCCCCATCCTCTATGAAAGGACATAGGGCGCAAACATCGATTACCATTGTGATCAGACTAAGTTGTTGGATAGAACTGTAGAATCAGCTCCCAAATCTGATAGATTGACCACAATTACGGAATAATTACGGCCTTCAGATCACTGGAAATCATTCCAGCTAAACACTACTCCATTTGCTCAAATAACTTGCATTTCATAGTTTTTCCATTTAGCCCCCGCGATCAATTCATTTTTACGAAGAGACGTCAGCATATCTAGATGAGTTCATTGTGAATCGAGCCGCTAGAAGACCGCTAATACGGTGAGTCTGACCTTCGTTGTATTTCATCTCACCTGAAAAGAGGATTAGGCTCCGCACATTGGACATTGATTCTACAACAGCGATAGCCACCTAGGATCAAAAGCTACGTCTGCGTGACTTTGCATCTGATCAATCGAATTGATTATCCACCTTATTTGATCGTTCTCTATCACATACGCAAGCTCATCCTACATATGAAGCCCAACATACTTGGGTGTCAAGTCAGGACACCCGAATGGGGTCAAGCTTGTTGCTCCTGCGACAACCATGTCTATCGTAAGCGACGATTTACAACGGAAGCAGTAATGTGATTGTCGCACATGCTGACCTATTTCGAGTGCCCTGATCTACACCAAGACTGACTACTTTATGTTGACTAAATTTTTTATTGCCTTAGGATCATCGTACGCTTTCATATAAGAATTCTAAACGCATGCCTAGTGCACTTTAAAACGATCCCTGACCGATAGTATGCTTTTTTAGTGTTCGACTGACAATGAATACAATCACTTCGACACGTCACGACACACTGCTTTTCCTTGATAACTTCCCACGGAACCTGGCTTTAAAAGTTGGACTGCTGTTTAATGACGATGTAAGTGATCAAAAGAACGGCTTCTATTCATAAATTTTGCTACTTATTTTTTTTATGGTAAAGAATTGTGACCATAATAGTACAACTGTTTAGCGGCCACCATCCGATGAAAACAGCTGACGGCACGGCGCTGCGAGCAAGGGTGAACGGCTAGCACCACCATCACCAAACAAAACGGTGGTAACGATGACTCCAACAGGTCGACCGGCAAGATCCCCCACCAACTTTCGGCCAAAACGTAACCGAAACAGTTTGCACACCTCTTGACGCAGCGCACACAATCAAAACTCAGATGCCTCCCTACTAGTGACCTTATGTACAGTATCATCAATAAGCAGATCTCTAGCAACCTTTTGAAATATGTTCCTTTTGATTGTCGACCTCAATTTTAATGAAGAAACAGCTTCAGTGCTGCTAATCAGCAGGTACAGTTAGAATAGAACACTGAACGGCTCGACCAATCACGGGTTCAACTTGAGCTTCCACTAATGACGAGGCAACAATGCGTCATTGGTCGATTATATAATTTCTAGCCGGCCACTGCCTTTTTCCGAATATTCGTTATAGTCTCATCTAATGTACAGTCCATGTCACAGCGCTAGATAGGGCGTGGCCTACGGACTAGGGTAAGAGTGTGTGGGGAGAGAAGAGTGTTTGATACACTCTCACCCGAGTCCGTAGGCCACGCCCTATCTAGCGCATTGAAATAACCGTAATTATTGAGTCATTTAGATTCACCATGCAACAATTTTCAGAGGAAACCCACCCTTCCGTATACGTACATATTTTGCTCCTTTGTGTAACCATACATAGCTCAATATTGTACCCATTGATGCACCACTTTTTGCACGATCCTCATAGCTCCTTCCCAATTACGACTTCCTACCCTTCACCCCATCTTTTGTAGTCATGACGAGTTAAGCAACGTGTGCTCCCGCTCTCCGACAAGGTTCATGTGTGGGCCGTGAGTGACAACGGAGCAGCTTTGTGAAGGGAAAATATCACGCTCATGTGGAAAAGCTCAGAACGGCACTTAGCATTCTGCGATTATGCGATCCTGGGGATTGCGCGATCCACAGCATCGCAGAATTGCAAGGTCATCAGCTTTACCCCACTATTTTAGTTTTTTACTATCCGTTTCACTTCTTTTACTATTCGTGGGCGTGCTAGCTCGTCACGACTGTCATTGTGTTAACCATCCACTTCTCAATAGTCTTCCCGTATCAATGTGCCTTCACCCCTAGATGTGTTAATTCTTTTGTTGAGAGAATGTTTGTAATCATCGCTTTATAAATAAAATGAATATTATCACATTTGAATAATCTATGAATCTTAAATAAAAATTAAGTCTCAAAAGAATAATTTACTTATTTGTTGCGCACGAATATGAAGAACATCTTAAACAGTCTATACTCTTACAAACGGAATTGCTTATGGAGAAAGGCAGACGAAGAAGATAGATAAAAACGGGGACCGATGTAACAGCGTTATGGTAACCAGTAATTGTAGAACCAAAATTAATATCACAATTACGCAAACACCTCCCATAACATAACGAATGATGATGACTCTCCACCTTCTATTGAAGGTAGAAAAACACACTAGTTGGCATTAGCGAAAATCGGTCGGAATACGAACATCGGAGCACATGTGGTTGCAAAATGCCGCCCTTTAGCGAACAAACAACAAGTAAAGGAATGGCTGTATCGTTTCCAATCGAAGCATAGAAATCAAACTGAAAATCAACGCCAAGAGCACCCCAGTTAGCTGAAACGTGCTATTCCCCATAATGTGGGAATGGCTAATGTCAACAATAACGAACAATCAAAACGCGGCGCTACACTCACTCTTTTCCAAGGCAACTCAATATTGTGGCGATATTATGATCTATTGCTGCGCATCCCGACCGACCACGAGTCAGTCCTCGTCGTCCAGATTCAAATCATCAAGGTTTATGTCGTTACCTCCATCTTCTGCATCTCCGAAGTCATCATCCGACCACCGCACTTCGCCAGCATCAACAACAACCTGGGAATAACATTTGAGATTCAAAAATTTCCCACACTGGTATTGAAAAGATGGTGCTCGACTCTGATCTCATCTCATACCCAAGCAACACCCGACGAAAAGACTGTACTTACAGTCATTTCTCAACCCTTGGCCAAATCACAAAAATTGAGATGTGATCAACTGGCACCTGCCCGAACTCACTGACAAGTACTTATTATTAGCGTTTTCTTACCAGTTTTTGCTCAGGCCCGATGGAGAGCAGCGAAAACTTGTACACTAAACTGAATCGCCCTCAAGTGTTTCCAAAACTCGTCTTTCTAGCCCTCAATAGCGCTTCAAGGGAAAAAGGAGCACGACTGTTATCTAATCAGAGATATGCATCATGTGGACAAAAATTTTCGCGTGTTGTGATCCACTCCTCCTTCAGAAGCCTGCCAAAGCGACGTCTTTCAATAATTTTCTTAAAATGTACCCGTTCTTAACATACCCCAGATTTTCTATCGTCAGAAGAAGACGAAGAAAATGACAGAGGACGACCGTTGCGACCGGATGAAAGTGTTTAACAAGTCCAATATAAAATAAACAAGCTGAGGATGAACACTCACTTCCGGTTGGGTCGAACGTTGTCCAGCAGCAGATGGCAACAGATCTGGTCCACCATGGTGTGGCACGACATCGGGTCTGGGACGTTCACTGACCACATCTGGTTCGGCGTGCGCGGTAGCAACGGACACTGCCTCACGAGAAAGACCATCACTGTCGTCGTCAGAAAGCTGAAGCGCAGTGATTGCTAACAGAATATCATGATGCGAATAAATAGCTGGACAAGCATCCAACCTGTCTTACATCGTTCTCTGGCTCGGGTGTCGGTTCTCTGGGCCTGGGCGGCTGCGGTGACGGGGTCCGTTTACGAGAAACATCGGGAAGAACAGGTGCAACAACGGGAATAGTCTTTTCTACGAAATTAGACGCTTTCGGAACTGAATTAGGTATCATTTCGGTTGAATTCACAGATGGAGCTGTTTTTCGGGGAACACCACGTAGATGAGCTTGTCCCGATTCATCAAAAGTCACAGCACCTAAACGAACAAAATACAATATTATACGAAAACGCCCTAAATCCAGCTATAACCGCCAGCGTACCCGTGCTCAGAGCTGTCTCTAGTTCTTCCATCACATTCCTGCTTTGATTAGTCGGAGCACGCACTGATGCCGGTACGGACAGCTTAGCAAGTTCACGAAGGTACGACTCAGCTCTTCGAGATGATGCCCACTCTGGGAACAGGTTTTCGTAGCGCACTGGATCAGCGAGTGACTCGGCAATCTTCTGCAAATAATGGGGAAATGAAGGAAATAAGCATATAAAGCCCAATTGATCTAAAACAGATACTGGCCGGGCTTATGTCACATGTCTTTAATACGGCTACATTCTTAAGACAGAGAACTCGTTCAAGAGAACACTCTATCTCTTGATGTTCTTGTCGTCAAGAGAATACCATCACTCACTCGGCTGGTGTTCTTCTGTACACGGTCGGCCTTCTCTTTCCACAGCTCCATCACACGTGGCAGCTGAGACGGGCAGTGAGTTCTTGCAAAGAATGCTGCCTCGGGTATGCGATCTGTCCTGAAATACTGAGAATTTTCTCAAAAACCGTGGTAACAGATTTAGGCTATCTGGAAATTGGTCATGAAATGAAAGCAAAAATCATCATAGAAATCAATTCCAAAAACCTACGCAATAAGAGAGTCGATACAAGCATCCACATTTCCAAGTAAGAGGCTAGTGGTGAAATGAACGTTATGATGACCATTCGCAGAAGAATCCGCAGCTAGCTGAATTTTTTTCGTAGAATTTTTCTTATTTTGCTTTATAAATTAGCCACTATTTCTAAAAGCCGAGAAACAAATACAAAATGCCCAGGACTTCTCACACTTCCACAATTTAAGTTGGTAATACTCAAATTTTAATTCCAATTGCTTTGCTGCGGTTTTTTTGGGAAAATATTTTCCATTGATGGAAATTCACACAAAGCAAACCCCAAGCCGAAGATTCTAGCTGTTGGAAAAAACTGAATAGTGGAGGAAAACTATAGAGATACGGCAAGTAAAAATTATAGACCAACGAATCGAACCTTATTGAGCAAGGGAGCCGATCCAGCACAAGTAGCGAGAAGCAAGAGACCGCCATAGTCTCGTGCACGGCCAAGGCATTCTCCAGCCAACATCAGTTCGGATTTCAACGTCGCGGCCTCAAAGCAAGAGCTTTTCGAATTTGATTCAGCAACACAGTAATACACAGGAATTTGCAATAATCACCTGGCTCAGCAGTTTCCATTTCTCCTCACTATCACCTTGCATAGCTAAATCATATGCTGTCTTGAGATCACCAAGGGCCAAGGCAAGATCGAACCTGAACAGAAGTGCTTCTGATTAACTGTATAGCAAAAACTGACTAAAATAATGACACTGCATAAAGGGAATATATTTTTCATGGAATAATCATAGTTAAATGGAATTGAAGTCGATTTCGAATAGAAAAGGCTCTCAGCCATGGTGGTGCATGAAGTAACCCGCGCTACTTCTTGGGCAGGTAAAAGCTCAATCTACACAACCAGAATACGCTTTCTCCTTGAAATGAACAAATTCATATATGACACCGACCAAAATGCGGTACTCATAATCGTGCCTAATAACTGCTTGTGGCATGCCTTACATATCTCACCAGTCAATGGTTTTGACACAACTTTTCAATACTACATCACTTCCCTCAATGTAACACAAAATCCTGGTTATTAACATCAAAGAACGCTTCTCTAAGTAATACTATCACCGCTGCTATTCGATATTATCACTGCAAGGGGAAGGAAACACACATAACATAAACAGGATTTCCGAAGGAAGACAAAAATTTTTGTAGAAGAATTGTAAACCACTGTAACCAACTTGTGATCTGGATCTTGGGACACCGCCAACGCTTGTCGCTTGAAACCTTGTTTTTCAAGGAAATGAGCAACACGAGTACGTTGTTCTTTGGGGATTGTTGTCAAAACCTTAACAAAGCAATCAATGACACTCAACAAAAGACCAACATCATAATCAACGATATAAATAAAATCAAATGAATAAAAAGTTACCTTATCTGCCGTTTCAAAATCCCTTCTCATCACGGCTGTCTGGTACTCCAATACACAAAGCAATAATTTGTATGAAACTACATTCAGCTCCTTGTCTACAGCATAGATGCGCGACTCCTTAGCCATATATCCGAGCTAAACAGTACATATCAATGAAATCAAGCTCATATGGCTATCCCTGTAGACTTCTGCTCAAAAAAGAACCACACCCTATAAAACGTGAACTCACCAAATAAAGAGGTCTATCCATATGAGCTATAGTAACTATCTCTCCTCCAACGAAGTAGTTGAGCCTGTTCAATGACGTTGTAAACACAAAGCAATCTCCAATCCAGAAGGCAGTTTTTACTCCTTCAGCTTGTTCCCCTGAAAGGATACTCCCTTTCAAGCGACCTTTGAAATTTCTGGGCTCATAGTGGATTCACCCTAACCCACTTTCACTACGTAATTAATGCAGCCTAGTTTCATTGGCTTCATTGGCTACCCATAACGATTCAGTAAAACCCGATTAAGCCGATGAAAATAGTGCTCGTGATTATGATTGACCATGACACTACCAACAAATGGAAATCATCAGAGCAGAACGTCTACTTGGCCAGAATCGCTGCAGATGTGACCGATTGATTGATAACTGACCAATGACTTCAAATGTGTCTTCCACTCCATCTTCTGTGATTTCCTCTGCAGATGCATTGGTGAACACCTCCGAATTGTACTTGAGCACATAGAATGACTCTTCACCACAGATTGCGACCTTGAAATGCCAAAAAAATGAACGAGGTCGTAAGGAAATTTGCCAAGCACGGACGAAATCAATCGATCAACTATCCAGTCCTAAACTCTTACCATTTCTCCACTGTCACTCCAGTACACGTGTTTCGCCGCTATTTCAATTCGTCGTACCAGCTGCGCCGTCTCCCAGTCATAGAAGCAAAGGCTCGATGCCGATCGAGCAGCCAACAATGGACCGCCATCAATTCCTTCCATAACTGTATCAGTGCGCAGCTGCTTATATTCCTACACAGAGCAAAAATGAAAAGAAGGGATTTTGTAAAGGTAATGTGATAATCGTACCTTGAAATTCTTCTTAATCTTCACGGCCGTTGCAGATTCCCGCACAGCGAACATGTTGGGATCTGTCGCCCACACAAACTCGAGAGCCTGAAATAAATATTCAGCTCTTCCATCTCTATGTCACAGCTTTTGATCTTCACATATCCATAAAAGGACATTCTGCAAGAGATGCTTCCAAACATATAGACGATTTGAGCACATATAAGCACTACACAAATCTTTCCGATTCATAGACTACATGCAAAATTTAACCTTTTCGAATTCGAGATCAATAGGAAAGAAAATATTATCCATACAACACTGCTGCGCCTCCCTAGCACTGTTTCTGTTCTATCCTCTAATTGAAACTGTTCGGTTAGGGTAGACATGCCGATACAAAAGAGATTGAGAGAGTTCACTACAACTAACGCACGAAAGAACATTAAGCAAGTATGACAATGGATCACAAAAAGCCAACAGAGAACCGCATCAAATTTTTTAGTGAGTTAGAAAGATAGAATCTTCCAGAAAAAGAAGGTATGAACATAGAAGCTTCTTCAGCAGAAAATGAAATATGTGCTCAGTGGAGTATTCACAGAAATATTGCACCATTAGTCTGCTTTTTTTCCGTCCCCTTTTTCAGTCTCTAACTTTTAGAAGCTCCTGACGGGTGAAAAAATGACAAAATCCCTCGAATAGGATTTTACATACAAACATGCATTTATCTCAACTTTACTTCAAAACTCTAGTTCGTGGCACTCAAACGCACATAACACTTGTCAGAAATAAGCATAATTTATCAAGGGAATAAATGGATGCACCAGAGTCGCTTTGCCTTGTGACTCACCTGACCGAAATCCTTGTTGCGGAGCGCCATAGCGGTATAAACGATGTATTCTCCATCTCCACATGCAACGACAAAGCGTCCATTGGAGGAATGCGCAAGAGTCTGGGGGTAAATCTCGCATGCACCCAAATCTTTCACCGAAAGAGGCAGCCGCTCACCATCTAAATGTAATAATCATTATATGCAGCATTCTAATGGTAACAAACCGCTCCTACCTTGAATCGCTTCGAAAGCTTCCGCGTCCAATGTCTTGAGGTTAGCTTGTTGAATCTCCGAATGTCGCGCCCAAAGGATTTTTCCTGATTGATCCATGCTCACCTGAACATTACCTTGTTCAGAAAAATCATCCATATCCAACAGAAACTTTGTTTAAGAAATAAGGAGAGTCTTACAGCTGGTTCTTCTCTACCCAGTTTCAGAGTGACTGAACCTTCATCATATCCAATGGCGACCGTGTTAGACCCTCGCTGGGCTTGGATACACCACACACGCTCCAGGCCGTAATTCAGAGTTGTTTCCAGCCTGAAAGCAATGACTTATATTGGTGAAGAATGAATACCAATACCAGAAATTGAGGAAACGCAATCCAATCAAGCACTCGCAAAAATTTTTGGAGTTAAATCTTCCGTGTATATCTACCTGTATGTACTTGCATGCCAAAGACGCACCGTAGAATCTTCGCTGCCTGGAAAAAATTCCAATGAAAAAGTACACGTGCCAGAATTCAGAACCCATACCTGTGATGATGAGGGGGAGCTCTGGATGGAAACACACAGAAGAGACATTCTGAGCATGCCCATCTAAAGTCTGGACACATGTTTTGTTCTGAAAAAAAATAGTAAAAGTAAGTCATACAGTTCAGAAATATTGCATCGAAAAATATAATGAACAAAGAAATGATGCATACCTGATAATCCCAAATCTTCACTAAATGATCGTCAGCTCCGGAAATCAGATAAGGTTTGTCACCTCCGTGATAGTAATCAACACAGTTGACCTGAATGGGAAGGATAGGCAGATGAAAAAAACCAGTCAGAAAACTAGCGACTCACTCCTTTTTCATGTCCTTCCAAAGTGAAGTTTGGCTGCTGGCTACCGAACTGCCAGACCTTAAAAAATTGATTCGTAGAGACACTGATTAACGTTCGTGATTGAAAGTGTGACCTCACCTTAACGGTTTTGTCAAGCGAAGCGGTAGCGAATGTGTTGTTGTCCTTCGGATTAATCGCTACCTGCATTACGTAATGGGTATGACCTGAAATTCCTATTGTTGTGCTCAACTTTCACCTCCTTACTGAAAAGAATCATAGTGGAAAATTCTCATGAAGTTATGAACGGGGATAAGACAGATGAGTAAGAATTAGGGACTAGAGAACAACCAAAAAAGAAAAGAACGGACAACGGTTTGCAAGTAACATCCCCACAAAAGTAGAAAGTTGAGCGGAAAATCGCTCTGCAAGAAAAGGTGATAGGAGGATTCGAACATCTCCGACCTCAACCCGAAGAAATCAGCGCTCGTGTGAAAGGAAAGATGGGCTCTTCTACGGAATAATCATTAAGATGTGGCTACAATTGCATAGAATTCTAATCCGTAGCATTACCTTCAAAAGTTTGCTTCATCTGCCATTTGTTATCCCAATCCCACAGTTTGATCATCATATCGTCACTTGCTGTGATCACAAACGACTGCGTTGGATGCACTACTATCGACCTAAGGAAAGCATGCTTTGATCATAGTGAATAAATCTACGCAACAAACTAGCAATAAATCTTTGACATTCAAGAAAGAAAACCTCTTACCTGAGGTAATCAGAATGTGCTTCGAACTGATGAACTCGTTCCAGGGTGTTGTAGTTGAAAATTCTGATATGCATATCATCTGACCCTGTCACTACCCAACTCTTTCGAGGAATGAATTTGGCAGCACGCACAGGTAAATCACATACCTAAAAACAAAATTACAGCCATCGTCTAAAATAATCGTTGGGGAAACAAACGAAACAAAGGAGTTCCTATCAGACAAATTGAATAAAGACCTGGGAGGTTAAGGCTACCACTGCAAAAGTACTACTAATGGCAAATATATAACGTGACCAACATTGACAGCAAATTCTTGAATTCTGCAGAGGTGCAAAATTCCTCGAATCATGTTTTTTGATTTTTGTTTTTGATTAATGAAGATGTACAATCTAACCCGAAAAAAGGAAATTCCAAGCATCTCTAAGCGAGCGCTACGTAAGCACCAGTCTCATTACCATCTTGCCGCTGACTCAAGAATTCCAGAAGTTTAGTGAAGGTCTAACAAATAGATATGGCATATCACATACAATGAAATGATTAATCCACGAACTCTTCGATTGTGCGTATTCATTATTATGTCCTAGACTTCTGTGGCTGCCAGAGACAAGAAATTTCAGCTCAGTTCAATTATATGGCATGACATATTATTACTAGTTGGGTGAAAATGGCCACTTTTTTTTAAAGCAACTGCGAATACAGAACCGAGTTCTGTTTGATTATTCGAGACTTTCGCTTCCATACAGAGGACCGCTAGCGACAAATAACTAGCCAATTGTAAATTCGAATAATTCAATTACTGCTTTTCAAATTGAAACGTTAGGAAGGTAGTCATGAACCGAACACATGAAGACCAAGGAGGAAACTCACTTCAAAAGATTTCACAAGCTGTTGGTTGTCATAATTCCAGATGTGAACGTTCCCATTGTATAGAGCAGCCAGAAGCCATGGTTCAGTTGGATGGAGATCTACGCATTTCACACGATCAGATCGTGCTAGGAGCTTTCTTTTTACGTCCAACCGTAATGGCATCCCTATAAAATAATAGTTTACTGAGAAGAACTGGCACAAATATTAAGAGCGATCGCGACGAGAGGTGACAAATGAGCCAAAACAAAATGAGTAGTTGGGAGACTTCTCACCAAAAGTACAGATAAACACTCCTCTAATATACTGTGTTTGAGAGAATGAAGAACATGCTCCAAGTTCAAGCGAAACCATATATGAGAACAAAGCATGTGGTACTAAAAGGCCGTGTAGCATCTTCAAAGCACAGAAGGATCCAGAGAAAAGAAAGCTTGCGAAATCGAAGATTCCTAACCGAAAAGCTTATTGAGGTTTTAAAAACCTCATACCAGCTTAAATGATGACGTTTACAATGAGAAATCGATTGTAGTAGGAAAGGAGCTGAATAAATTCGCCAACTCGATGTCCGTAGGACCGCTGTCGTGGCAGCCCAATTTTGCACAACATCAAACGCACCGTACTAATGAACGCGAGACTAGCCCGGATAATAAAAATTGCGTCAGCTCAATTGCATCAACGCTTGCATAGAGATATGTAATAAGCTAATACTCACGAACAGCCTGCTCGATACCGAGAGAAAGAACCTAAAGTTTTTAAGGTCAGCTTTCACAAACAGCGCAATTCTTCGACAGAAAATGGCCAGCTTTTTTCGCAGACCAAATATTAACGACAGAAAAGCTATTTAAAATGATTAGTGATTTCCGAAATGAAAGAAAAAGGTTCTACTGGAGTGGGGCAGAGCACTGTGCTCTGCGTCTCTGGTCGTCTGTGGCTAGAGGCAGAGAGCTCGTAGCGCTAGCCGAATAGGGCGCATAGTCTAGCTGAAGCGCATTTTCCGTATTTTCCGCACTAATGAAAGAATATTTCAATCGTTTCCTCAGTCAGTTAGCTGTACATAAGTTCACTAGGAGGGGTTGGTGAAAAAGCCAGGTTATAACACAATAAATCGATGAGCTTCTAATTTCATAAATCGACTTCCATACTTAACGGGTTGACAGCCTACTCGCTATTTATATGCACTTTCCTTGAACTTTTTGATACTTTAATTTCTTCAACTTCGCCTCTTACGATTCTTCCAAAATGCTCAATGTGGAAACCAGATATGATTTACATCCAATCCTTTTCGTGAATTTCACAATTCTCTCGATCAGTACGCATGCATTCTCTCTGGTTCCAAACTTCACTTCGAAACGCCTTTAGACGACGTCATCTACGTACTCAGCCATGAGCGCAAACTCGACTATTGGACAACCAAATCAACCGAGCTCAAAGGAATCTACCATGGAAAATGAGTTCTATGTTACCCATATATTTATGTTGTATTTGCCTAATGTAGGCATGCAAAGTTTCACGCGAAAAAATGTGAATCCGGCTAGGATGCAGCACCACAAAGTCCTGGCCGGGTGGGCGGGGCATCCGAGCAAGTGCCCACCCGTCTCCGCCGAGGTCGGAGACGCATAGTACGAACAGAAAGTTACCTAAACAGTCCCACTCTCCGTTCCCAACCGCGGAGGACGACGGGACGGGGCTTTTACTCGGAGGCCTCGCCGAGAATGGGGGGGGGGCTGTATCTTAGCCGAATTCTCATTTTTTCGCGTGAAACTTTGCATGCGGACCTTATAAGGCAAATATTGGGTAGTCTAAAAAGTTTTTTCGTATTTTCAAATACCGCTTTCTCCCTCCAAACTGCTTTCCAGCAATCTCTTCTGTACATACACATGTAGTATTATTCCACACGCATCTATAGGTATTATTGTCTTCCATCCTCCGGATAACCCTTTTCGGCAAAATAAACATATCAACGGTCAACCTCATTTTCAATACAAATTTCTTTTATTAAAAAGAAATTTGTATTGAATTTCGGCCAATTATAAAAAAATTTTTCTTTGAATGGCGTTAGACAGGGAAAGGAAAAGGTGATAATCCGATGGAGCAAGATGAGGGCTATAAGGTGGATGGGGCAGCAATTTTTATCCAAGCTCGAGAATTTTTTGGCGAGTCATTTTTTCACTAGTGGTAAAAATTTCTTTGAATTTTTTCTTTTAAAAAATTTTCGAGCTTGAATAAAAATTGCTGCCTTATAGCCCTGATCTTGCTCCATCGGATTATCACCTCTTCCTTTCCCTGTCTAACGCCATTCAAAAAAAAATTGGAATTGAAAATGAAGTGACTTTTGATATTTTTATTTTGCCGAAAAGGGTTATCCGAGAGATGGAAGACAACAATACCTATAGATGCGTGTGGACTTGTACTACATATATATGTACAGAAGAAATTTTGTGGGAAGCAGTTTTGAGGGAAAAAGCGGTATTTAAAAATACGAAAAGACTTTTTAGACTACCTAATAGAATCTCTTTTTTCCTGGATGATTCTTTTGAACTCTGGAGTGTTTTTACACTTTTGGTGACAACTATTATTTCCACAACCTTCGTAAATATGTTGAGCACTTTCAATCATTTTATTTGTTGCCTTATATACTTGCTTAATGCCAGAATAAGACATGTAGCAAGAATTGCTTCACATGCTTTCTGATGACTGTTATTTTGATTTTAACCTCATTATACATGATCGATCTAAAGTGAATATTAGCATTAGAAGGTAATAGTATGAGCCTAAGGAGCTCGTAATCTGAAGGCATAAAGACGTCACAACCTACACAGCCTTCCGAATTTCTTGAAATGATTCAGTTGCTGTAATAAGAAAAGTCGTGGCATCATGTCACTCACGATACAATAAATCAATGGAATTCCATTAGATGTGGGTATTTTTGATCCCTATACACCAACAAAATTAAATAATTCATAGCATGGCCCTGAAAATTCAATCGGAAGCGACCATCTGCATCCTTCTCATGTTATCAAAAAGTGCAAACAATAGCTCCGATTAAAAGTACTTCTCAGACTCATGAAAGCGTTCCTTTCGAATACAAAGCAAAGACTCGAGCCCATGAACCCATGTTTTTCTTGCTACCAAACAAAGTCCTTACCTTGGACATAAGAAGGCCTTTTGAGTAAATTTTAGCAGAGTATGACACCAGGATTTTGTTAAAAGTTCTTCCACAGCACCGCTCTGCCAATCGAAGGCGATCTTCAATAAATGTCTGAAGAAGCACTCATCGATATGCATGAATCGTACGGTGTAGCTAAACTCGTTCCATTTCGTAGTAGTTGTTGCTTCGACGGCGACATCCAAATGTTGCGCTCGTGAAACTCCATTAGGAAAGTTATAATGTAGATGGACACGGTAAAAGATTTATTCGTACCCATCTGTATCCATTACTGTACCTACTTGGTAGCTGGGCTTCTTATCCGAATACATTGCACCCATGTTGACCGCACAGAGGACTACTTTTCCTCCTTGAGCTCGCGCTTCCTACCACACTGTGTCTTGCTTCTTTGCTTAAAGGACTCGTGCACGTAAAAAATGAGTTTCTTTGTCACCCATACATTTATGTTGTATTTGCATAATAAGGGTCGCATGCAAAGTTTCATGTGAAAAAGTGAAAATTCAGCTCAGATACAGCTCCTCAAAATGTCGGCCGAGGAGCCAGAGCCTCCTATTAAGTGCACCGCCCCGTCGTCCGCCGCGATCAGAGACGAAGAATGGGACTGTTTTGATCCTCTGCTCCCATGATGCGCCTCCGACCGCAGCGGACGACGGGGCGGACACTTACAGAGAGGGCCCACGTCCATCGTCTACTTTGAGGAGCTGTATCTTGACTGGATTTTTACTTTTTCGCGTAGAGCTTTGCATATGCCCAAATACAGCATAAATTATGGTTAACAGAGAAACCATTTTTCCGTGTACACTCCCTTGAAGTAGGCAGCCGTACAGACAATTTGCACGTTGTTTTTCAAAATTTCAAAAAAAAAGGAAGAGCGACATCCTATGGAATGACCAACCAGTACATCAAGTGATGACCCCTATTTCAGCCAAGAGTATCCCTGTATGGAGCCAACAGAGCACTGAATCATCGTTCATCTGAATTCCTGCTCTGAAAGTCATTGGCTGTTAGCGGAAAGACCAAAGATACCCCCGTGAGACTAATGAAATTCGAGCTTTGGGCTCATGCTTCTCAGAATGACATCCCTATCATGTGCTCTGCACAGCATCAAAAATCTGACTGACGTAACCTCTGAAGAACGGATCTCCAGACCATTACAAACATGCACGGTCACTGCATAGTATCGAGGAAGCTTTCTGCGTAATTAAGACTCTCGTGTTCCGATTAAAGTCTCACGTGATTGGTCGACAAGACCCTCCCTCTAGCCTAAATCCATAGTGGTGAATGGATCTTTCTGCGAAATTGTGGAATCGCAGAAAAAGATTAGATACTATATCGGCGTGAATGTGGAAATTGCGTTTTGTGGAAATGCAGAATAGTGGAATATTCATTTCTCTTAATCCCTCGACTATCGAACCTGGAAATACAGTCCATTTCACAGCGCTAGGGCGTGACCTGAGTGGCGAGAGTGAGTGTGGCGGGGTGAGAGTGTATCAAACACCATATGTGCGATTTCCAGGTTCGCCACACCCTATCAAGCGCTCCAAAATAGACTGTATCTAATTCTTTTCCGTATATTCCCCAATTCTGCATTTCTACAAAAACGCATGCTCCACAATTCTTCCAATCAATACGTATCTCAGATACTTTTCACAGATTCCATACTTGCGCAAGAACTCAAAATTCACCACTATGAACGTTGCCTTGCTGATGGGTGTAGATCAATCGATAACAATCGATAGAATGATTGCTTATGATTATAGCTGGTGCGGTATATACATCGCGCCTGGTCTGGCTCCGATATGATGATAAAACTAATAAAATCAAATGCGGACTCCCTTCTCAACCGCCCGAAATGCAACTCCATCACTCCTCCCCCTCCCCAAAGTCACCAAGGATTCCATGGACACAAACGCTTCACCCTAACCACGCATTTGCCAGCTTGCCGGAGTAAGGATGGACAGTAAACCGAACATTCTACCTGCGATTTCGCTTTTTCACCTGGGACCAACAACCAGCATTTGTATACAGGGGGTGCCAAAAAAAGCAGTAATTTTGTCGCCTCCATTTTCACCGCGTTTTAGTCGAACTACAGCAAACTCTGTTGAGGTGTTTTCATCCCCAGATTCAAGAGCAGATCCCACTCTAACACTATACTCCGTGGCAGCCTTCTGCACGAGCAGGAACGGGAGCGAGGAAAGAGTTAACAAGATGTGTCACCTCAACTGGGCAAAATCCGAAATTTCGTCGCCCTCGTTCACAACCTTGCTGAGGTCCGTTCACTCTGGGTACCTAAGGGGATTCATACTGGATGGTGTTCTTTAACTTACGGTTTTTTCCGGGTTTCCAGCGCCCTTCGTATCCAAGAGCCAAAACGTGCCCTTACCACTGAAACGCCTCTGGAGGCGGATTTGGGCATGAAAATGATACTTCGGATCATAGCAGCCTTGTCCAAGCAGCATGGGCCCTGTGACTTCCGTGAACCGAGGTGCCAGTCCTTAGGAAGCTTCCCACAGAAGACCTACCACGGAGCCTGGCTTTGCTGTTTAAAGCAGACCTTGATACTGTAGGTACTCCGAAGCCCGACTGCGCCGAATGAAAGCTCTATATTTTTATAAAGGTGAACGTAGGGAGCCACAGCTTAATCCTGCTTTTAGGGGAACATTTCGGGAATATTTTGCCCCAATGCTTTTATCTCTTTCGTTTCCCTATGTTTTATATAATTGGCAGATGTGAGCCGTGGGCAAAATTACTTCTTTTTTTGGCACCCCCTGTATAAGCTTTATGTTATGCCAGCTGGAGTGAAGCTCTAAGTTCACTGGAAGCAGTCTCTGGAGATCTATGGAACAGCATTCTCGTGAAGAATCACCTCAAAAATAAACCTTTGACATGACCCATCTCTCCGCTGCGCGATTCCATGGATAGCTTATGTAGGCGGTAGGTCGAGCCCTACACATCTCCGGCATCTCAGCATATCCCGATCTTTAGCAGATAATTAATGGTATCAAACTAACACTACATGCAATCAAGGCCCGTGCATCAAAGTGCACATTCCTGCTCCAGGAAAACGAGCTCGTAAGAAATTGGGAGGGGAAGCAAACTTGAATTTAATGCTTGCTAGAATGACTACGTCAAGGTATAGCTGTACCGACAAGGGAAGATGCTACAGTACCGATTTTCGCAATATGAAGCTGTACGCACATCAAACGAACTTAAGCTGACGGAGTCTAAAGTAGTGGGACCAAAAAGCCGATGGAAATTTCTCGTGAGCCATGCACGAGCCTTTGAGTTAAGCATACGCTGGGGCATGTGTTAGAAGACAGAAAATTCGCGTTGCCGCATGGTTGCGTGTGGAGTAGGTGCAGTGTACGCAACTGGGTCTCAAGGCGATTACCATGTGCTATACCCAAAACAAGGCGTATACGGTAATTGTTTTGTGACTAACTATTCGGCGCCCCCTGCTCTCACGCCGGGCGTCGCGCGGTGGTCGCGCTACCGTTCCTAAACTAGAAGTGTTCCCCTAAAAGTTCAATCGATAAACAACTAGCCTCGCTATCAAAAAAATAATAATACAAACCATTATTATCGATCAATGACATTTCCCATAGATTGAAATTTATATATAAATTTTGCTCGGAGAGGGGTGGTGGTCGAGTTCTCTACGAGGAAAATTGGAAAGTACGACCCATTCCCCGGGGATTTCTCGACTTTTGATTTACCCGCATGCAGCCTCCTTCTCATGGAAGTCTTGCCTTACCAACTGCAGCCCTTTCCCCATGGCAGATTCGTCATTTTGGCTAGTCTTAGTTCCCATTTATCCTATCCCTCCTTCATTTACCTAGCAAATGTCATCGCGAAAGACAAGGCCAATAGACGTTGTGATGTCTGACGTGTCCCTCTCTGCACGACTTTGCAGAATATTTTTAGCAGACAGGTTCAAAGTCCGCTGCGTCTCCTTCCAAAGACCAAGTGGGCCGTCAAAGATCAGATTGTAAGAATATCTGGCACCCTTTCCCAGCTAAACTGTTGACAGGACAGCTTCGACACATCCACCCGGATGACATTTCATGTGGAATTCATGAGGTCACTATGCCAAACCGAAAGCAGTAAATGCTAAAAGCTGAGAAAACCCGTTGAGATAAATTGTCACAAAACGGCTGAACTCCGACATACTCTTCTGAATCAATCCGCCGTGGTCGGTTGCTTGTCTTCGATCCTTTTGACAAATTTTAAACTCATTGTTCGACTCCAGAGGTGAAGTCGTCAGCCTAAGGGATTCCAATTTTTATGGATTTTTGAGGTCATGTCGATACCCCAACTGATATAACTAGTTGGAACCTGGAAATCGTTTACTACCGAGCATTATCGTCTATTATCGATAGCTCAATCAATAACAACAATCATTATGCAATGTAACTAACGACAGGGGGTGCCAAAAAAGAAGTTATTTTGGCCCACGGCTCACATCTCCCGATTATACAAAACATAGGGAAACGAAAGAAATGAAAATATTGGGACAAAATGTTCCCGAAATGTTCCTCTAAAAGCAGGAACAAACTGAGACTCACTACTTCATTTTCATAAAAATATGGAACCTTCAAGCTACGCAGTCGGGCTTCAGAGCACTCACGGTATCAAGGTCCCCTCAAAACAGTGGGCCCGTGTTCATGGTAGGTCGTTTGTGGGAAGCTTCCTAAGGATTGGCCCTTCGGTTCATGGAAGTCACAGAGCCCCTGCTGCTTGGACAAGGCTGCTATGATCCGTCGTATCATTTTCATGCCCAAATCCGCCTCCAGGGGTTTCAGTGGTAAGGGCACGTTTTGGCTCTTGGAAAAGAAGGGCGCTGAGGACACGGAAAAACGGAATGTTTAAAGGGACAGTTTACGATAATATGGGTGTCTTGGTTCCACCCGCGAGTAGATAGGCCCTACCACAACGGCAAAGTGTGTGCCATCTCCGCGGCGTGAAGGTTGGGCGCCAAACGCGTAAAGAACCCGTAAATCAGCTGGCGACCACCGTCTCAAGGTGGCCCACACCCGTTCTACGACTTAGCCAGCAGAGCAGCGGTGGCATGTACGTGGATAAGAGGCATGATGTGGACTGCGATAAGATAGGATAGGGAGGATTCCCATAGTAATAGCAACCTTATCGAATGATATTAAAACGCGAAAACTTGTTCAGATGCTTGCTTCTAAGTTGAAAACTCGACGAAGCAAAAGGTCGAAAACACCTTATTTTGAGCATTTTCGGAAATTTCTTAGGCTGCTCCTTCGCCTATGTGTTCTTCAGCACCCTCACAGTCTTCACGGAACGCGAAGACGCATGAAAATTATCGTGAACTGTGCCTTTAAGAACACCACGTATGAATCCCCTTAGGTACCCAGAGTGAACGGACCTCAGCAAGGTTGTGAACGACGACGAAATTTCGGATTTTGCCCAGTTGAGGTGACACATCTTGTTCACTCTTTCCTGGCTCCCGTTCCTGCTTGTGCAGAAGGCTGCCACGGAGTATAGTGATAGAGTGAAGTCTGCTCTTGAGTCTGGGGATGTGAATACCTCAACAGAATTTGCTGTAGTTCGACTAAAGTGGGGTGAAAGTGGACGAGACAAAATTACTTTTTTGGCACCCCCTGTATAACGTGAAGGTAGCATCAGAAAGCTTCCCGTAACAGTGAACAAAGCTGGCTAGGATTGACCCTTTATTCTCGCTAGCGCGAAACCTGACTTTCGATAAGAAGAACTTCTTTCAGTTCCGAGTGCCTGAATCTACAACAGCATGGATTCCACTTGGAATAGGAATTCAACAAATTTTTGCTCTAAGATGTCAAATCCACTACCCGTTTCTGAGCATGCAACCGCATAGTTCGCAATTAAAATCGTTTCCTAACGATGCTAAATATGGAAGGCATCTAACATATTGAAAACAATCTGATAAAAATTTGTCTCGAAATGCCGCAATGTAGCTCTATCAGTGCGGTACCCGTCCAGCTGTTCACAGTCCGTCACCATAGTTATGATGGTGTATATATAGTACGAAGCCAGGCGTACCAATGCTTCTACTATAATTCGGAAGATAAGACAAACAACGCTTATCATTAACTAAAGAGAGCCAATCCAAAAAGTTTCATCACTTTGAAAGCGTTCAATCAAATATTAGCATTCTCCAGGTAATGGCAATGATATCAAGTAAGTTTCTAGTGCAGCCTTATCGGGAACCTCTGTACACATCATTTTTAAAGCTAAAAAATTAGCACCCAACAAATGAATGGCCTTTTTATACATTGATGCGAAACGCACCTACTAGCTGATGACTCACTGACCAGTGTGATTTGATAGGAATGCTACAAATGCAGAGTGACCTCCCATGCTTATTGCTTATCCAACCAACGTCAAGCATTGATGAAGAAGTTCCTAAGGACGGTTTGATATTTTGGGCTGACAAGGGAGGGTCATCAGGTCGGTCCGGCCTTTTGCGATGGGATGTATACCACTATACTCGTCTTGGGACGAGAAACTCAAATCTGCCTTCCAAATTTGCGAAACGATTCTGTGAGCAAAGTTATGAAGGGTAGTCTCCCGACATGGTCGACTTGAGTGGACGTGGAATGCTAGCTCAGCAACGTGAGTTGTGGTGTACTGGATACGATGGGTGTTTCGCAGGAGATGGGTCGCAGGTTCGGATCCTTTGTGCGATTGCTCTTTTGCTTTTTCTCCCTTCAGCTCATATGAACCCAGAAAGTGCGTATTAGTAAGTATTTGAAAGGTTTACCTCTTCATTCAACATCAAGAGGGGACAAAATTTCACGTTTCCTGATTCATGCATTTTTTCAAGACCTTCATTTATAGAGGGCATATGGTGAATAGGAGATACAAGAATATTTGAAAACCAGTAATTTACGAACACATGTGGTATTCCTGCACAAAGTGGGCGAAACAGTACAATCTCTCACAGTGTGCACAACGAATAAAGAAAAAATTTCCACACACACAGCAGTCGGCATGGCTCCTCGTCAGACTCAATTATTAGGTTGTCGAGTGCAGCTTCCCGCAAAATAAACGAGAACTTTTCGATAACTTTTTGTTCCTTCCGAGAAGGCAGACGTCTCACTTCACAGGAACCGAAGTCCTTCAACAAGTACGCCAACACTAGCTTTGGGCAGAACATTGGGATTGAGTATGAGAGAAACTACTGTTTTTCTCTGCTAGACAACGCTACGTCACCTTATACCACATACTTATCTGTACAACTGTACGCTCTGTTCAAGTCTACAGGATATAACGTACCACATGCCCTCTATAAATGAATGTCTTGAAAAAATGCATAAATCAGGAAACGTGAAATTTTGTCTCCTCTTGATGTTGAATGAAGAGGTAAACCTTTCAAATACTTACTAATACGCACTTTCTGGGTTCATATGAGCTGAAGGGAGAAAAAGCAAAAGAGCAATCGCACAAAGGATCCGAACCTGCGACCCATCTCCTGTGAAACAGCCATCGTATCCAGTACACCACAACTCACGTTGCTGGCTAGCATTCCACGGCCACTCATGCGAACATGCGAGAGAGAGAGTCGACCATGTCGGGAGACTACCCTTCATAACTTTGCTCACAGAATCGTTTCGCAAATTTGGAAGGCAGATTTGAGTTTCTCGTCCCAAGACGAGTACAGTGGTGTACATCCCATCGCAAAAGGCCGGACCGACCTGATGACCCTCCCTTGTGAGACGAGGAGGTCGTATTTATTTATTTATTTATTTATTTATTTATTTATTTATTTATTTATGTATTTATTAATACACACGAAGGTGCGCCATATGTTAGAGAAACAATTATCAAAACACTCATTCCTTATTTAGTAGGTTTTTGGAGCCGAGGACCAGTGAGGTGGTCCCTAACAATTGAAAAACAATAATCTACGATTTGTACAAGGTAACAATACCATGAGCGACCTTCGTAGGGGGACCATATTGATAACCAACAGTAATCATGTACTTATGCAAAGAATGGACCGTAGTATGTTTGGCGGCAGAGTCATATTTGTTAAATATTTTATGCAACGCTCGAACCAGTACCCAATTCTACCATACAGTATCCCCACACCATAGATTCTTCAGGTTCAGCAAAGCGGAAAACGTTTTCACATTGCCATAATTTCGGGTATGACCATATGGTGGTCTATAGAAATTCTAAAAACTATAATCAATACTATATCTTTTACTAGATGACAATACCATAAATAACTTTCGATAAAGTTGTAATCATTTTAAAATTCTCTTTTAATTTTTCAAATGTTTTCCTGGCTACTCGCTTTTACTTCTCGAACTATGCTCCACCCGACTCCAATCCATTTGTTGTCGCAGCGTGCCAGTACGTCGTACCACCCTGTGTAGTGCACGTGAACACGTGAAGTAGTTCTCGCCGAATTTCGACAGCCGTAAAGTTTCCAGTTTTTATTTATTACCCCTCAGAGATATGTGAAACTTCACGATCGTAGGCTATAGAAAGGTTGGATCACAAGTCATCTAACCTCATCAATAACGAACATGAGGTTGAGAAAGAAGAACGAACTTGCTCATTCGTTGGAAATGAAGGAAGAGCAACTAACCAGGGCAGCAGCATTAAAGTAAAAAACTAAGTCCATGACGAGAACTGAACCCCTCATCCCCCATGAATTCTGTGGCAGATTACCTCCCATCACTGAAATATTGGTTTAAACGTCGAAAACCCCAATCCCCGTGAATTCTGTGGCCCCATCACTGACATATTGACACGTGGATCTTTTTGTACGGCGGCCACATACAGCACGTGAGAGCTCCAACTGTGGAGAAGCTCAGCAATGGGGGAATTACAGCCATCTTTCACACCGCAAGTTGCCTCCTAAGTTCGTTTGTAGGAACGACATTTCCTCTTCCTGAACATCCAGTTTCTTTGAAGGACCAATCAGCTTGCCTTGCTGCTCAACAGAGACTCAATGCCCCCCTCGTCTTGGTTAGCGTAATGCAGAAACTGACAGCATGCAAAAATGCACTACCAACTTCTGCAAAATTATGCTCTTGTTTACTTGATTTTTAGGAGACCCTGAACAAATTGATTATTGAAGCTAGTGACTGCTCCGAAATCCTCTGTGGTCATCTCTGTTGGTATAAAGGAAAGCGCCGAGTCTTACAGCTTCACAGTTAGAATCCTTGAACTCTGGCTACTCTCCTCTCATGCTCTCCGAAAAATGCAGAGCTTTTAGCTTAGGCTTCGAAAGTAATGACAAATAGGCGGTGAACGGAAATGCAATACCTTGGATCGCGTTCAAAAACCGGTCCTATTACCAAGACTTTATGATGCTATCGAAGCGATCCGTTCCATCCAGTCGACTATATCATCATCCGCTGACGGTCTCAGCTGAAGTGCTTACAAATACCTTGCGGAGCGAAAATGATGACAATTGCCTGGCCGTCAAAGACTTGTGCGAGAGATAATTCACTTTTTCACTGCGGAGACCATGGCTCATTGTGTCTGAAAGGTTGATTGATTGACAGCAGACCAATCGCTGACATCGAGGAAGTAGGTAATTACCTATATTTAAACCAAAACCTAGAGAACTACAAGGTATACGAGGTGTACCAGATGTGAGTAATCAACAGTAAGTTGAAGAATAGGCAGTGAGTAAGGAACTCTCCGAAAAGCATACCTCCAAACCTTTGACAAACTGGCCTCGAGGGTAATACTGGAACTTTTGCGCACACCATTACCTGACCCCGAAGGCTTTGCTCTATTGATCGGCGTTCATGGAAATACCAGGAAAGAACGGATGACTGCAAAAGTGCAAAGTTTTCTTGAAGGTGGTGGGAGCTTCGTTAAACCAGTAAAATAAAGAGATCATGGCTTGGAATAGTCAAAAGTTAGGTCTCGTCAGGGGTTAATGGGAAAACAGGTGGTTCGTAAGAGTAGAAGTGAAACAAACCACGAGAATTTTTCTTAATACTAACTTTTTACCATTTGCAAATTCCGCCTTCATTTGGGATAACTAAGGAATAACTTTTCCAATCGATAACATTGAAAGATGTCAGCATCCGGAAAACGGAAAAAAAATCTGATCAAATTCATCCGCTCCACAGCAAAGTACTGAATTAAAGTCAAACAGTGAATGAATCAAAGAATTCCTATGACCCGCCGTTGACACTAAAGTACTGCACAGCTACCCAGTAGTCCCCGACTTCCCCATCACTGATCATCGAGTTCATTATGACGACTGCACAGCTGCCACCTCGATCCCTTGCAAAACTGTTGCTTTCAGGATCATGCCGTAAACAAATGCTCACAAAAAACGGAACGCTATGAACAACAGACCTTGCTCTAAATTACACTCGTAGCTGGTACCAACTTACTCGAGTACTACATCACTTACGAAGAATTTGTGAGACAGTTGGCCCAAGATTGTTGTGAGCCAGTTTTTTTCCTGTTTGAGAAAAGCTCGATATTCGCACAAATGGCTTCAACGCATTTCGGTATCGTTCGCCCATACTGATCTTTGCGAAACGAAGAGTACTGGGATGCTCTGTTCATGCTCATGGAACAATTCCTACAACAGCAGTCCTGGCCACTACGTGAATTCGAGGAGTACCATATGCCCCAATGAGATTTAGCTGTCAGGAATCCATGCCCCTCCTCTGTGAGATATGGGTAATGACTGATTGTCATATTCATACCTCACAGAGCCGGATCACAATTCCGACAGTGATTAACAAGCCTTTCAGGTACAGCCACTGCTGCCCCACTGGTTGTAACTGTCTGCAGAGCTCATCACCCAACCACAAGACAGAATGCAACCTTGAAACGGCTGTCACTTGACTTAGGTCACGAAAAACGAGAGCTGGACTCTGACCCTTCGTAAGCTCAATTTGAGCCCATGAGGCACGAGATCAGCAAGAAGATCAGGCGCCTTCGATCCCTAACTCCTGAACTAGTTAAAGTAGTAAATGCCAGTGTATTGACACAGCATACCTTTCGCATCATACACATTTTCATATATTTATGAATATATACTCGTATACATGTTACAAACATCACACCCTACAGACACGTAATTAAAGCTCTACGCGTAGTACACAACCATCGATGAAGAAAATCACAGAATAAAAAACGCTCCAAGAGCAGTCATGGTTTGGCGCAAGTTAGAGAGCTTCTTAGCAAAACTAAGTTTAAAAAAACAGTTTGAGATCATTCTTATTGCCACCTGAACTTGGAATCCCACAGCTCTGTCGTGTGGGAGTTAAGCGGACAGCAACTACACCGTCAATAATGACATTCAAAAAAGAGAACACCACAAATGAAGGCATTCAACTAGCCAACGTAGAACAATGCAGAATTTCAAGTGTCATTATTATTACTGTCCTTGTAGTAATCGTTAATCGATCTAGCAACATCCAGACATCCACCGACAACGTAACGGACAAAATGGTCCCCAGCAAAGGATCCTGCACAGAACAGTGTCGGATCTTCGTCTGATTGATATCCTGTGAAAGTATACTTCTCAGCTAGTATGCCCTCCAAGTCGCTCATTCGTCCTATACACACCATCAGCATTGAGCACTTTTCCTAAAAAAAAAACGAAATAAAGTCCCTCATAGAAGAGACTACAGCAGGAAATTTTATTTGGATAACGAAGCGAAGGGCCAGTTGAGCCCGTAAGTCCGAGGTCTAACCCGTCTTCAAACATAGTTCTGCGCTGCATATATAACCAACCAAAAATGATAATTAAAAAACCATGAAAATGCTGAACTAAAACCCGGAAACAGCAAAAAAGCAAAATCAGCCACCTCACAATACTATAGATAGAAACTCTAGGCAACAGTAACATAAGATAATTGCGATACCGATACTCAGAGCAAGAGCCGTGGGGTTTGGAACTGAGTATCGGTATTGCAGAGTTTCTATCTATTTGTTATTTGGGGACATGTTATTGTGAGATGGCTGATTTTGTTCTTTTTTTGCTATTCCCGTTTTGCTAATAGACCAATGGCCGCGGGATGTGGAACTATTTCTTTTCGGGTACATCTGAAACACCAAAAATTATGGCCATTTGCCAGTATGTATTGCCCATATTCTCCTCAAATCACGTCAGATTACTGCCTCTAGCCTGTATTGGCTTGCACATATTCAGGGGGTTTATTTTGCATCACGTCATTCCGTGGGATAACAAAGCTGAGTGGATCAATTGTGTGGGGACATGTTGTCAAGACATGTAGGTGACAACAGAGCTGTTTTCGCATGCCCTATCGTTTCCAACTTTTTTCAACACATGCCGGGTTACTATACTTGCGACTGCGTTATCACAATGACGAGCTCAATGCCAGCATGATCAGTAACAAGGCGATGAAGACATTGACTTGTAAATGGGCTGGCCCTTGCAAACTACTATGTAAGCCAAAGCGCATTCAAATATGATACTACAGCAATGGTGAATGGAAGCAAGGCGTGGCTCAGATCCAAAAAATGATAGATACCGCATCGACGGATGTTTATCTTCCATCCGATCAAGGATTTAAGATCACTTGTGGGTTGTGAACTAGTTTGTACGAGTTAGTTTGTATGAGTTTTGTATGAACTAGTTTCACACCCTTCTACTGGAGGCAACATAATGTACGTTTCAGCGTGAGATTTTCAAAAAAGTAAGCAGGCGCCTCGTGTCGACTAGCACTCACTATACGAAAAAGTAGGACTTACAATCAGTTAACTAAAGTTTGTTTACCATACCACTTTTCCCAGCGATAGCTTCCCCTTCTGGCTACAACAACATGGACACTCACATATCGATTCCCTTTCGGTGTCGTTATCGTTATCACAGACTTCTGGTCAACATCGATAACTGTGGACGCATAACTCATCTCATACAGTGGATGTGTATCTCTTCCGATCATTAGACGATATATCGAATGATATTCACCGTAATGTAATGGTGATAAGCGGGACAGAACAGTATCTGTAATAGCAAGTGTAATAGCCAAACACTATCCCTCGTGTACAACATGTTTTTAAAAACGAGAAATCTCAAGAAATTCACACGCACTTCGAAGCTGTCGCTCTGTTCGTCGCATAACATGCAATACCGGTATTTCTTGTTCCAAACAAAGTCGTACAGCGTCAGCCGATGAGATTCCATCCCCTATCACCACTACACGGGCATCATTAGCACTGAAAAGGTCCTTTGTATTTCAGTGCACTAAAGGTACTCCAAGGTACATTATCGTCCCTTTGCTCTTAATGCCCGAAGCAACCAGTTTCCACCTGATAAACCATCCTTTCGCACTAACGAAGGCAGAAAATAAGAACAATTCCATAGCCTTTCATCGAAACTAGCTTCTCACTGCGCTTTCAATACTCCTTTCAGATACTTCTAAGGCAGACATTAAAATTTATGACAGAAAATGAAAACAATTCCATATCCTTTTGCTGAAACCAGTCTCACGCTGCGTTTTTGAAACTTCTTCCAGCATTCTACATAGGGTAGACATCAAAATTCGTGACAGAAAATGAAAACAATTTTATAACCTTCTACTGAAACCAGTCTCACACTGCGTTTTCGAAACTTCTTTCAGCATTCTACATAGGGCAGACACCATAATTCGAGACAAAATGAAACCATCCGTAGCCTTTTATGTAAACCAGTCTCACACTGCGTTTTTGAAACTTCTTTCAATATTCTACATAAAGTAGACATCAGAACTCGTGATAGAAAATGAAAACAATCCCGTAGCCTTTCATTAAAACCAGTCTGAAACTACGTTCTCGAAGCTCCTTTCAGTATTCCACATATGGCATACACCAGAATTCGCGATTTTGTGGTAACGCGGCTATGCAAGCGAAGGCGCAGCATTGCAGAATCTCAGCGCTGTAGAATAGCAAGCAAAAGGGCCACACTGCGAAACCGCAATCGCGAAAACGCGAAGTGTGACCCCATCCCAAG
Source organism: Trichostrongylus colubriformis (assembly GCA_963978905.1). Classification (NCBI taxonomy): domain Eukaryota; kingdom Metazoa; phylum Nematoda; class Chromadorea; order Rhabditida; family Trichostrongylidae; genus Trichostrongylus; species Trichostrongylus colubriformis. The sequence continues at coordinate 56,203,921 of OZ022256.1, read as the reverse complement.
CCACATAAGTAGACCCCCTTATTCTGTACACTCTGTAAGCAGAAACACCCACCTTGTCCCAAGGGTACAATCCTGCATCAGATGTGATCGCATACTTAGAATGTCATAAACTATGGGCAATGAAGGGTTGTGTGTTAGCAGCTAAAATGAAACGAAATAAGCCACAAAAGTATGAAAGCTGGTCTGGTAATTGAGAATCAGAGACTAATATAGAATTCCTAGGAAAATTTCATGTAAGCACACACCTCAAGCTTTCTATTTTTCACTTTCCCACAGGCCAATACAACGTGTTTCGCGGTGTAGCTGAAACCGAGACCGTCTTTTCGTTTTCCTGATACTGTCCACAGATCTCCCGTCTTCTGCAACAATACCTACAATACAGCCTCGTATGGAATACACCGCTAAATGAAATTTAAAACGTCTAAGAATCAAAGAGAGCGATTATTGAGCTGAGCGCCTTTGGTGGTTCGTTTCTCAAAAGCCGGGGTCGAGTCGGATCATTAACGAACGCTAGCGATTGGTGAACCACCGTCAGGCCCAAACCACAGCTACTTCATTATTAATTAGATTAGATGATTAGATGATTAATTAATTAATTAATTAGATGATTAAATCACTGAAACTAACTGCACACACACATTCAAAAGGGCCGTGAAGTCAATGTGACTTTCAGACATGTGAGCAATTATCTCCGAGCAGTCTTCATCCCTTCGAAACTTGCACCGCATGGACCGTTCTATTGCCACAAAAAGTCAAATAATGCACCAAAAATAGTTTTAGTATCGTTATCTACTTCAGCGCTATCAGTTGACACTGTATCAAGGTCGTTTGTACTTTGAAATGACTCGCCACTGTGACCGATGAAAATGATTCATTTCCGGTAATAAATTCTTTTCATAGTTGGAATGGAGGGACGATTACAGCAGCAAAGGCTGGGATCAAAATTTTTCTATGGACGCATTCTCCATCAGACATTGATTCTGACATGATCTACGATGGATTATACCTTCAACTGAAATTCGAAGCGTTCAAGCATGCCCTTCCCTTGCTCTACATTCACATTTTATCCAATTACCTACTCACTCTAGAAACGCATAAAATACTTTGAGATTAAGAGGCATTCCAGAACTTCTAAAGGATCTCATTATGGAAGTTCCTGAACTTTGCTCTGGCGCGCAGCCTTGCAATCGGTTCGCATACTTCCCACCATCTCGAACAGTGTAATCATTTCATCGGTTTCGCGCAGCGCGATAGCTTATCTCGGTCACCGCAAGCCAGCACAGCACGCGTTTTCATTTTAAGAACACCGACCACATGACTGTAAGGGTGTCACGGTTCTCAGAAGGTGATGAATGCAGACTTCATATAGGCCTCGATCACCTTACTATATGATCACTTTGGATGCGATACTTTCAGCCACCAAGACTCAAAAAAAACTCAAGAGCAACTTACCTTGACAGAGGTGACCTTCGTATGAGGAAGGATGTTCTTGGTTAGACCCAGTTCCTTCACATACGATTTCATGTATTCAACGATAGCACACGACGGAAGTCTGAATAAAAACCTCAGATACGGCAATGATCAAATTTGTCTTACAAGACCTTTTTGGAAACATGGAAAAATTAAAGTAGGTATGCCAAAATGATGAGTGAGTCAAATCTGAAATTGTGGTGGTCAGGGCATTCACCTAAAAAGAACTGAGGAATCCATAGAAAATAACTTTTTTTGACCGTTGGCTCCAGCCGAAAAAGTTCAAAAGGCAAAATAGCTTCAACCATAACATGTATCTGCTTACTCGCTCCACTCCACCACCACAATCAAATACTCCAATGTAAACTCACACTCACCTTGGCACCAAGGGTGTTCCTTGAAGCCACTCGGAGATCGAAAAACCAGGTAAATCCAACCACGAGGAAAAGGATACAGCAATCATCTGCAAAGTCACCATAAATTGATATAAGTGCCGTCCATCTCTCCTGTGTCACTTCAAGAGGAGGAGCACACAAGAAAAACTGCATCTGTGAACACATTGCAAAAGCAAATTGTTGCAATGCAAGACGAAAGTCGGCAAAGAAAAAAAACTGCTACTCACCTCCGGATCGTAACTGGTCCAACTTCCACCGATTGGAGTTTCGCCTAGAACCAGATGAGGAATTCGCCTCGTCTCATCTCTTTGCCAAGAGAGTCTCGAAGGAATTTGTGCTCCCAGATCGGCTCCTGGTCGTACTAAGGAATCATACAAAACAGATAGTGGACGTGTAGCACCGCCTATACTATCGAGCGTATAGCACCATTCGAGATCCTGAAAGTGCAGCACACTGGGAAGAACAAAATCTACATGACTTTAATGAAACTCATCACTCTGCATCATTCTTCCTAAAATTCTGGATATGTTTCAATTGGATCTCACTTCACCATTCTCATGATAAGCGGGGTGGGGTTTCCCTTCGTCGCGTTCATCCTTCCAACTTTACACTATCGAAAGGATGACATTGCGGACTCAGACAAGTGGGTGTTCAACACCGCATAGCCTTGCAAAGAGCTGCAAAAGCTTCACAAAGCTTGTTAACAGTATTTTCTCAACTTCTACAACTCTTGTTCATCGACACAGCGAACTAGATCTCAAGGAAAAAAAAAACGAGGAAACTGTGAGGAATATTGCTGGCAGCGAAGGCAGGTATGATCCGACAGGACTTATTGTTAGCTTCTCAGAAAACTTCTGAGATGACGCATTATAACAACCAAACATACAGGACCATAGCTCCCATTTTACGGTCATACGGCTTCTAACCCGACCCGGACGTAACCACCGAACAAAGACTCGTCCGCAACATCTTTCTATTACAGAACATTTCGAAGATCAAAACTGATTCCGTCTGTACTAACGCAAACTAAGAAATTGCTAAAACCTTTCAAAAGCGGTCAATCCCTGTTGATAGAGACTCCTCAATTCCTTCGTTCTTTCATGGAGGAACAAAACGGACATTCTGATCTTTCATCTATCGCCATTCTCGAGCTTCTCGTGTTAGACAAATAGAAGTTTCGCAGAAAAGTGACGCGCTATCGCACGATTTAAGCACGCTGCTTTTGTCATCATGTTATTTATCATCACTTTTGAGGTAACTGGTAGCACACGAAACGATTTCTAATCCCCTTCGACAACGTCATTCGCAAATCTCAAAGAACTGGCTCTTTGAATAATTCAATAATTACATCAGATTCAGGGTGCATGTCAGGATGAACAATGTTCCCACTATCGTATGCTATTTGTCATCATTTCTGCACTGACAAAAAAAAACCGCCCGCGTCTGGAAAGAATGACATAGCAATGAATAAGCAACTAGTTCGAGAACTTCCACACGAGACATGAAGAAAGCCGGCAATGTCTCTACCTGATGAACCTCTCACAAACTTTAATCATCCTCTCCGCTGAGCTTATCAGGTTATCCATAGTTCCTCAAGCTGGTAATGTCGCAATTTCAAAAATGTTAGCTAATATGGAAATCGTTGAGCAAAATCAACAGTGCAATACTCATGATTCACCAGTTTACCGAATAACAGGCAGGACCATCGCGGTCACTTACTTAAAAAGTGGCATTCATATCCAACTGAAGAATAATATTTTACAAAAACCGGCTCTAGAAATCCCCCACGCTGAAACTTTTATGAGCGATTAGCGGGCACACAGCGCGGATTACACTGTGGAGTTTGCATTGATGCACTGCAAGGTGGGCGGAAATGAAGGGTTCAAGAGTGTAGGAGATGGAAGTGAGCGACACTTTTCTGCCAACTTCAATGACACAGACGCTAATCTCGCAGCAATGGCTGGTAAGACGTCGCTGTGGTAAATTGATTGCGGACCGATAAGGATTGGTGGCTGAAGCGGATAGCCGGTAAACTAAAACTGACATGTGAAGATCCAAGAAAACACTGTACATACTGCGAGTGCCCTTCCTCCATCAAGTAGGTGTGAAGACCACCTGTACGATTTTATTTTGTACCAAGTATACAAATTTTCGGGGACGAGTAAAGTACAAGGGCACGAACGAGAATTCATCTTCATAATGAAGCAATTCACTAATTATTGAGCAATAGTTCCTTGTTCCGTTCCTTCTACTGGTAAGGCCGCCCTCAGACTTCGCGTTTCACATTTTTGCACGCGATACTACAACCTTGAGATTGCGCAATGCCACAACTTCGTGTGCGGAGCAACGACACAAAATTCGAAACCGCAAAATCGCAAAGTATGACGGCGGCCTGAACCTTTGACCGTATTTAGTGACCTTTCGCTTCCTTCACGCCTTTCCTCAGTTCCCAGGGAAACGACCCTTCCTCTTTTAGAGCCGCATTCGACCAATGAATCATGTGATCAGAGAACGCAACGAAAGCCAAAGAACAGAGTCCGGGAGATGTAGCTTTTCGATGGAACCCCAAAATAAAACAATACGGGAACCATTAGTCCGTGGATCGGCTTGACAGTGGAACGAAATCTCAAAGAATCTTCCGAAAACCAGTTAATGAACCACTGAAGGATTTTATCGATCTTAAAAAGCAGGGGCTTGCGAAAGTTTGCGAAATAGTTCATTCGGAAGACCATTTTTCCCTTAATACACTGAAGTTCGTTAGAGGAAACAAGTCTTCCTATGAGAGCAGCCACTTAGTACACACGGTCGACCCATTCTAACAAAAAAAGAGCTCCATACTAACCAACATTTCGTATGAATAGAACAACAAATCCTCACTATATATGATTGTTGGTAAATGTAGCGTTCATATGTTTCACTAGCAATAAAGTGTAGTGCATAGCATAAGCAGTGTGATGGAGAATACAGTCCAAAGTACAACACAGAACTGTTTGCGCTATTCAAAACTAGTTAGCATTTCTCATCCAATCTATGTGCTTTCGTCTACCGCTCAGTACAACTTGAGATTGACAGACTTTCAGTACCTTTCCACCTGCCTTGAGTTCCTATTCAACTTATCAGACCTAATTCTTCATCGAACCAAAATCGAAAATTGAGGAGGCGATCAAAACACCAGCATGTACCGTGCATGTGCTGACCTGCCTCGAAAGTGCCCACCGAGAACCGAAACAAAGTAATGGGAAAACAAAAGTGCGTCAAAGTCACTCCTCAGAGATGACCTTATAGTCGAAATCGTTGGCAAAAGAACGAAGAAACACGTAAACGCGAGACAAAGTCCTGTGCGCCCAAGGCCGCCGTCAGACTGTGCGACTTGGCGACGTCGCACTTACGCACGCAATACCACGACCCTAGGATTGAGCTGTGCCGCAACTTCGCGTGCGGAGCCGCGAAACCGCAAAATCGCAGAATCGCAAAATCGCAAAGTTTGACGGCGGCTTAAGATACCCGACTATTTGCAATGAGAAGAGAAAAGAGTCTGCTTTCGGCGAAACTGCTGTTAGGGTTTAAAATAGGAAAAGAAATATAATATAAGAGAATCTTGAATAAAGTACAAGGGAAATAATGCGAAAGCGATCCCTAAGTAGAATCTGATGCAATTTACCTGATCGATAAGCGATTGTCCGAGATTTTCTAGAAGTTTCTCGTGCATTAGCGGATCCGGATGCGGTGTATCGGGATTGTAGTAGGGAAGAACACCTGATAGAAAAGCCGAAAGTGAAAGTCCAGCCGGTCCATTGCCTGAACAAAAAGATTATAGACACAAAATAACTGTCGATTAGAACCATCAACACAGAATACGTGCGTAGAAACAACTACTCTTCTTATAAACAATTCCCAGGTGCTCTTTTAACACAATGCTAATTTTAACTGTGAGAACTCAAAGTTCTCACGCAGCACTTTTATTTAAAATGAGTTGCGAAACACTTTAACTTGCATCATTTCCGAGAGGAACGCTAGAAACATCATATAACTTAAAATTTTGGAGATTTGACCATGAAAAATATCAGATTAGATATTTAGAATTGGGTCTATCAACTGCTGCGGTGGCTATAAAGACGGAATGGGAAGATATTAAAATTGAGAATAGAGCTCTGCGCCTTTAGTTCTGACGTTCTATGAAGCTGAGACCAGTTGCTTTGCAGAACTGATTCTGAACAATCCTGTTCAACAGTTTATGTTTGCTCATAGCATCATCAGTCCGGTTCCGCCAGTTTTCTACGAGGTGGAAATCAAGTCCCGTGCACATATAATGCCCAGTTTCGAAAAATACAGAAATCTGTGATTAGCATTTATTAAAACACAAGAGGATTTAGCAGACTAGGGCGATAAAGAAGGAAATTTAACACTCTATTTCACTACGTACTATATAAAAGGAATAAGAAGAAACATATCATGTTACACTTGAGATTGCCGTCACACTTTGCGATTTTGCGATTGCGGCATTGCGGTCGCGACAACGAAAAATCGCACAATTGCGAGATCGCTAAGTGTGATGGCGGCCTAAAAGTTGCTAGGATATACCATGGAAATAGTTTCAAACAAATGTTAGTGGAACAAAACCTGTTTGAAGCGATTCACGCATCCCACAGGCTTCTACCACGATTCTCTCATAGCGCGATCATACCATAGATTTATTCTAACAAAATGCAAATATTATTTTTTGTGCTACATGGATTTTCAAAAATTATAACTTAGCGACTTTATCTAAACGGAATCAAACGAGAACACAAAAGTGTAGAAATTATGAAAGTTCATCAGAGCTATGCCCGAAGATATTCAGGATGCGCCCTGCACACCTCAATATGTTCAAATTTCGCGCAATTCCACAATTACCGAGGGTATCCCTGGGTTTCAAGGAGCGATAGGATTTAATTGAAAGTCTCTATAGAGGATATACTCACCGATGATAATCACTGGCACATCGGCTTGATCGTGTCTGCGCATGGTGCGAAATGCTACGAAGAAATGGGCGTGACCACCGTGGCCGCCGTCGCCGCCAGTCAGTCCGAGACCATCGATCGTCCGTCCCCTTCGCCGTTGTCGTCACCGGCAACGGGTCCGCCTCTTCGGAAGGAAAGAAGTGCGACGAGTCGAAAAAAAAACGCCTGCGGCCAAATCGCCAATTCGCGAAACTGAGTGCTGAGCAGAAATCGCATAACGACTGCGCATTATGGAGATTGCCAACCAGCAAGAAAAAGTTGCATTCATAGAATATGCAATGGGAATTGCATGCGTGAAATTCCTGAGAGAATAAAGTACATGCGTGATTCAAACAGAAAACGAAAGCAATTCATAGGCACTACTAACTCAATTCGGACGGACTAGGAACCTAAAAAAAAAAGTTAACATTATCTGCCTTTGATCCCTCCTCCAAACCGCACCGTATGCAGCCAAATGGGAAGAAATTAATGAAAAATATTAAAATGTGGCAAATTTACAATCGCGTTAGGCTGTGTTCACAGTTTTGATTTGCGGAATTGCAAAATTGCGGAAAACTATGAATATACGCATCGACTGGGGGCATTGCGGTATTTGCGGATTTGTGGAAATGCAGAATTGCGGAATTTGCGGAAAAGCATTAGATACGTATCGACGATTTCCACAATTCTTCATGTCGCAAGTTCCGCGATTCCGCATTTCCACAATTCCGCAAATTCTGCATTCTCCCGATCAATACGTACCTATCCTTCTTGCCACAATTCCGCAAATTCCGCAATTCTGCAGTTCGCAAATTCCATAACTGTGAACACAGCCTTAGATGGCACAAGAAGATTAAATAATGGTGGACAGCTAGCTACTACGGCGAATCGCCACGGGAACCTTTTTTTACCGATCGATTGCCGCAATCGATATGGCTCTTGATCACTGCAGCGAATTTTCGCATATTCGACTCGCAAGGTATGAATGGGCACAATAAGGTAACTTCAACATGAACGTATGGGTACAGTATTCCTGAGAGGCGCAAATTTCAAAGTACTCGCAGTGCACCTACACATTCACACATAGACTTTACGCCGAATAATCGAAATTGATGCCTCATAAGCTGTGAATCGGATTTTTACACTCGGGATAGTGCAAGTTAGGTTCCCTGTATGGGTGCTTAGCCCGCCCGCGTTCATACTCTGCGGTACTGCTGGTACTCCTAACAAAAGCGTATGTTCCTCATTAGCATGATTTGTTGCCTATTGAATCTACCATGTCACTTTTGCCGGTGCACAAAATTAAATGGCGATTTCACAAACCTCACGTAACAATGTGTTAGTCACCAATTTAAAAAAAAACCTGGTGGTCGAAGTAAAAGCACCGAGAAATAATTTCCAAGGAACATATCGGCAGCTGGTGGCACGACGTGTATTTGCACAGCTGCCGCGAAATTCGAAAAAAAAAAACTTGCTGGTTGCATAGGCAGACGGCGCTGCTGGTGACGGCCACTTATCCCAGTGAAAATAGATTTGCGGCAATCATTAGGTGAAGTATTATACATTTCTATATGCATAATGATGTAACAATTCATAAGCGTGGCTTGTTTTTAGTGCTTGACTCGCATCATCTGTGTTGAAAGACATTGTGAACAGACGTGTAGTATAGTCGTCATGTTTCACATGCATAAATATTTGAAAATGTGAAGTAGTAGCACTGATTACAACATATCGAAATTGTGCTTGCACCAGGGCACACCCAGGTGCCGAGGAAAATAGCTGCTTTAGAACGACCCCCCTCGATGGGAACGATGTCCCCCCCCCCCTTTCCGTTTCAACGTCTGCATGAGCTCTGCAGTACTACCAGTAACTATCGCCGATTGCACAGTATTACTGAGTATTTTATTGCTGTAATTTCTGTGTTTATCACTCAAATTTCAATTTTTCACTTTTTAAAAACCGCGTTAAGAAGGAACTGCTTAGCTATGGTTAATTGAAGTGTAATGTCATTTGATGTTGCTCTTTGTATACTTCTTACGTCTGTCTTAAGCAGCGTTACATCAATAAATAAAATTTCAATAATATTTTCTTACAAAAACAGTAAGCCGACGGCACGATCCGCTTATCATCTAACCTAGGACCATGGCTGATCACTGCAACTGCGATCCCCTCCACCATCCAACCTGTAAGATACGACCCCCTAATCGAACTATTCTCGACTGCTGATGTACCGTGGCTTGGAGTTACATGAGCAAAACTGCCCACTAAACTGTAGTGCACAAGCGAGCGGCGCTTGCGAAGCAGGTAGTTGCCCCGCAAGCGCCCGTAACACATTCATGTACATTGGCAGCACCGCTATGGTGTCCGACAAAACATATTCGGAACTCTGCATTCTTTCTTGTTGTTATTTCACTTCTAAAAGGAGGCACTGCAAAAAAAAATCCAAATTATTGCTGGTCTTAATTATGAGTTATGGTATACCAAGTTGCCAAGGGCATCCCTAAGCATTTCTTAACGGGTAAAGAAAAAGAAACCAGAGAAATCGGCTTACGTGGCCTCGTCCATACAATACCTGTGGGTGTAAGCACGATAAATTCAGTTTTGGTCAGCTATTCCCATCAACAGAAATAGCCGAGTTTTCGCCTATGATTACTATATTGTTTATTTGAAGTTAATTCGCAGTCCCATTTGCTCTCAAAATCAATCTGCAAACAGCAGACAGGGGTATTCGAAGAAACACAAAAAATGAAGAAATATCCTTTGTTCTAAGTCAAAACTTTTTGAAAAGAACTACTACTCGTTCGAATTCCCGCTGAACGATATGGCATCAATTGCCGATGTTTTAAATTTCCTGGTGATTCGTTCCTCCATGGGTTTACTGGCTGTTACTGGCGTTTCGCTGCCGATTTTTATTCACTTCTAGCCCGCGTCACCAATCACGTGACCATCTCCGCTTTGGTGCACAGCCTCCGCGGCGCCGCCCACATTACCGGCATGACCGAAACGTGCCAAGATCTCGATAGGATTTTTAGCTCGGTTTCTGATTTTTTGTGTGGAAGCTTGCATGGGACCCGTAGTAAGCAAACACTGCATAACTGTCTGCTTAAAGACACCGGAAGGGGGTAATTTTGGCCTACGGTAGAGCAGACGTAGTGCGGACGAGTTCAAGTGGCCGCCATTGCACAAACTCGCTAATTTGACGCCTTAGCATGGTGCCAAGAGGACATGTTTCTATTATAAATTTGTTTTTTCCTTTTCCTTTTCCCTTGGATCTTTCTTATATTGTTTCTAGATGTACTTACATGAATGCTAATGTAGTTGGGATTGGCCACTCCAATGCGCTGAGAGTTAGGTGCTACAACTAACGTTGACCCGCGGCCCGTCTCCTACAGCGGACAACTCGGAAAGTCAGTGTGTTGATGCGAATGGGGTGCGAATACACACCGCAGCGTCGCGCTTTTGATTCCTGTTTTTTTTTTCGCCGATTATCGCTTCTGACCTCCTTCGTTCTTTACAAAATGCTCATTTCTTTGAATCTTCCTCTTGTTTCGGACCCCCTCCGGTTCATTTAATAATAAGCTGAAATATTGCTAGGTCTTGAAAATCCAAACATTTAGCAACACATCTATCATGCTTCCCTAAAACTACCTCAACCTCTGGCCAACGGTCTCAAGAGCAATTATTTAATGGCACTGCTCTCTCGAATTTCGCAACGTTGATGACAATTCCCAGCAGATTACTCACAAGCACAAAGATCATTATCAGCGGACATCCTAGATGCTGCCATGGCGACAAAACGCGTGCGAAAAAAAAAAACGCCAATGAATCATAGAACTTATTGTTTACATGTCCGTTGTGAGAAAGAAGCCACAACTTCTCGTTAATCTTCAATGGAAACAGAGAAAAACTTACCCGCTATCGTCATAAGCCCCTCCTTTTTCACTCTGCGGGATTAGGTGAGATCAGGGGATGGGAGGGTACTTGCTATTTTTATGTGGTATTCTATGGGTGACAGATAAGTAGAAAACTATTCATTGCAGTACCCATTCCTCCATGCTTTTCCATATGCATCAAAGCTTGCACTTCTAGCAAATCGCTATGGATTCCAAGCAGGTGTTATCGCCATAACTATTCAGCAATTATGAGCACAATGCACCACCCAAAGAAAACAATAAGGCTGCAATGATACCCCTCATACCCCGTGGCCAATTTGCAGTTTACGCAGTTTGAGGTAGGGTATATACGTATCGACCAGCTATCGCACAATCGATAACATCGTGAAACATGAAGTCCGCATGCATTTAGCAATAGTTCTCAGCGATTGGAACAAGACAACGGAAGCAGTGGGAAGACAGGAGTACGCTCAAGTGAGAGAGTAGTAAACAGTGACAGAACGCGTCGCGTTTTTCATGCGTCGCAGCCTGGTAAGGCATAACTGCAAACTGATCAAAAAGTACTGCGCCCAATGGAAAAGATAACGAAAAATAGTTTCGCAAGAAGCGAAAAATAGTCTCGCAAGAACCTCTCAAGATATCTTTCCGTCGTATCGGAGCAACCATACAATTGTTTTTGTTATCCCAACACATTTATTAAATTAAAAATACCACAAAGTATACCAAGAGACCAATTATTGCAGGAAAATTTGTAAGTGAAGTCGTCCATCATTTCTAGACCACCGGTATTATTGTACGCGGCTAAAATAGAGGAATTTCTGAGGCTTTAAATGAACAAAAAATGTAGCATGTAAGACGAGTGCGGTTGCGAAGCGGTCGTATCCAATGAAAAGGTGATTCGTGTCGCGTGCATTCTAGTACAAGACACTCTTTAAATCGCTTTTCTTCTATAGCACGACATTAAAATTACCGATCATGGTGTAAACTTGTTTTATAAACAAAATGAAAAACAAAATAAATGAAAGCAAGGAACCTCACCAGGTCTGCAGTTTTCCATTCACGTAAATTCGCAGGAGAAACTCTCCGTCACACTCCGGGTCAAAAGTGCAAGGAAGGATAACGTAGTTGCCAGGTGGTACACGGAAGCGGCAAGTTACCTGAATAAAGGCTGTCCGGCGGTTGACAGTGAAAGCAACAGTGCTAACAGTGCTCCAATTCAAACGGCAGTGTTGGACGAAGGCGTTGTTCCTGCGGGCCGCACCACTAACATATCGATCGACGTCATGCAGTTCTACGATATGTGGCGTTCATAGCATATGACGCGCTCTCTTGAAAGCGATGTGATTTACCCAGACTGCTTCCCTCGTGTTGAATGAATCATTTGAAGTACATCCCTCACTGCAAAATGTGTTGCATGACGAAAGGGGCCGCGTCTGCTTGGATACTGGCGCATTCACCGTGCACGTACTTCAACTCTCAAGCGTTCACCCACTGTTTTTAACCAGTAGCGAAATTGTGCACCATGGGGGGACTGCGTTTTGCAATGAAGCCATCTTCTATAACAACGCTGATCCTAACGCAACGGCCAAGACACGAGCAAATTTGTTCTACTAGAAATTAATGCGGGCTCACCTCTCTCATGTTGATGAAAACCCGAGTACGAGCCGTTGGTTTACGTCCAATCAGTTCGTTTGGACCCAGCGGACCTTTTGCACCAGAATCCACCTGAAGTTATGATTGATTGAAATTCGTCTGCAAACATTAAAGCTACAAACAGTTCTATGAAGGAAGGGTCTCAAATGCGTATCGTTAGCACAGTATTTACAGCATGGAGTGCGACGCAACGCGTGCGACCTCTATAATATTATCCTGAGGGGATTACCGTCTGTAGATCGCTCATATTGCGTCGCACGTTGCATATGTGTTGCGAAATCCTTTCCTAACGATACCCTACCAAGGATTTGAGACAGCGGCAGGGAGAGTGCTGGCCTACGATAAACAACTTGCAGTTCGTTTAGTAGTCACGATTGCACACACACGCCTTGCAAGGACGTCCAGTGTGATATCACTAGATTTTTATATCATAAAAACTTTCTTACTCTTCTCTTTATTCTTCCTTTGACTGCTTCTTTTTTAATTTGTTGTTTCACTTGTTTCTCATCAGCATGAATGTATAAAATACGGATGTGTGCAGATATGACAGCGAATCGCTTCGCGGCGTTTGACTCGCGGCGCCACCAGTACGACTTGCGAATCGATTGCTGTCGGTAGCCCAGCAGAGCGTGGCTGCGTCACTTGTACTTCCACCCATGCCACACTGCCTCGCTTGAAGGCTGCCATGCCCTGCCACTGGCACTCGCACCCGCCGCGCGCGGCCACCCGATTCGCTGTCATATCTGCACACACCCATAAAATACAGCCGTGAGACGAAAAATGACTCTCCCTTAGCGAGTAACTCGGAAAGGTGATGTGTGCGGTAGATGCGAATTAAGGCCACGACTGCGCGCTTTTCAACCAGAATTTTGCTACCGATTACCCTCTCTATCCTCTAATCCGCCTTAAGACGAGCATTTCGCCCTGTTTCCGCCTTTTCCTACCCCTTTCGGTGCCTTTAAATTATGCATATCGGGCCACGCTTGCTCTGCAGTTCTTCACGATTGTATTAAGGCGCTGACGGTCATTTTGAGTGAACAAATGCAAATGAAAGCAACTCCTCTCAAACTCTTACGACTGACCTGATAGACGGCGAATCCAATGGGTAAACTGTCCTTGCCAATAGTTCGCATTTCCCGGCGATATTTTTGCAGTACAGCGACGATCACTGTACACTTACCGTCCTGTTCCACGGAATCTTCAGTCACAACAAAGTACGAGTTGTATTGCGGATTTCGGGCGTAAGTTTCTAAAAATAAATGTTTGTCAGCAGAAGAATGTCACTCTGTTAAATGTTAATCTATCCCTTCGGAATACGCCATGTCCATACTGTATATGGGTAAAATTTGTGCAAAGACCTTGCTATTTGTCCCCAGCAATTCGCTCAGAGCAAAAAAAAAACATGCTTTTTTTGAAGACGGCGGAGAACTTTGAGATAGGCTCCCCTTCTGTCGCCATTCCCTCCGTGTTCATACTCAGCGCCGGCAGGGCGTGGCCGCTCCTACAGGCAGCGAGCCAAAGTGGCACAGGGAGATGCAGAGACGAAGTAGGCAACGAGGCAGGGTGGCATGGATGAAGACGCAAAGACACAGCCACATCCTGCCGCCGGCACCGCAGAGTATGAACGCAGCCTTAGACGCCGACTGTGAACCGACTACGCGAGGGTTGAGGACCCAGAGCCGTGCCATAGTAGATCAATCGATGATGAAGATGAGAAATATTACGGAATTGACCATAAGGATAAATGTGGACTGATGTGGAAATCCTATAACACATTACCTAAAAACTTGAGGACGTAAAATACAAATCCCCATCATAAACAAGATGGCGAAATCGTCTAACATCATGTTTGACCTTTTTCTGGATCGTATAGCCGCCAGAAAAAAACGCAGTTGTTTGAATTTGCTTACCAGGGTTGTTTGCACAACCGCCAGCGGTTCCTTTTTGTGTACTCCATTCGCCGTCCTCAGCTCTTTCCTCCCACTGATGTAGCTTAGGATCAGAGATTTCTACCTATAATAATCAAAATAAATTTGTAATGACATTTAAGGTTCAGGTATAATTCATATTTAACAACAAAAAAAAATGACAGAAAACAAAAAAAAATCTGCTCGTACTCCGGTCATTTCCGATACTTCGTTCATCACAGCTGCCGAAAGATTGCAGATTTCCATCTGCATGAAATTCGTATAGAAATCGTCAAATGACATCCTGTAAAAACTCATAACAACCAGTTTTGTACAAATCATAATCAGCGATATCCTACGGAAATCCAGGTGTCCTGAAACCTGTCTGTCAACCTTTCAACCTGCCTGGGCCTTTTCGTGATTATGAATAGTCAACACTATTTGAATACTATTTGAAATCACCACAAAATTTGCAGAACATTTAATCACTTTACATGTAATTACAGAAATTTCCACAAAATTTACAAAATTGTCTTATCTACCCATTGTGACCATTGGTGGTGTGGTACAGGAGAAGCCGATGCAACATAGAACCGTATGCCGCACTAAACACCGCGCGCGTCGCTCTTTGTGACTTAGCGACGTCGCTTCGGTTCCCTTAACTCGCTCTGTCCCAACCAATATTGACCTACCGTAGTCCGCTCATGTTCCTGTCATCATGGGGATCAAAAATCTTATGTCAGTGACCAAAAAGAGCCATGACTAGTCATATGTAGTAGTGAAAATTACCAGAATTCCCCGTCCTGCGCGAATTCGACACCCAATTCCGCTCTTTTCTGGCTATCCACGTAATTCCATTCTGATGATCCATCGCTCCAAGCTCCGTTCCATTCCTTAAAAGCACTATATGAGAACTTCAACTCGGCTCATGTCACGGTCTGGAGTACCTTGCTGTTTCCCCATGGATTCCGTATGCGGACCAAAGGAGTTTCTCCTTGTGGACCGGCCACTGTATGTAAAGCGGTGATACTGTAAGCATGTCCTCGAACGAGACCGTTATCTAACGGTGCTTCCTTTTGATTAGGGTCAGCCTGAAAGCAGAAAAAGGAAACAATCTAAAACACACTGCATATACAAGCATTGGGAGTTGAGATGGAGCAAACTGGAGCTTTTCAGATCTTAATTCAGCTAGCAGTCAACTACACTGGCAACTATTCTGACCTCCATATTAATCCCAGTCTCCAACTTCACTCATGACCTTTCCAGACTCCGCCAAAAAAAAAGCTACGTCACCAATCGGCCGCGTTCATACTCTGCGTGTTGTCGGCAGTGCATGGCTGCGTTTCTCTGTGTCTCCGCCTATGCCACCCACTCTCGTTTCCTGCGTCGTCTCAGCACCTCCACCGTTCCACTTCTGCCTCGCTGACTGTAAACTCAACCACGCCCTGCCTGCGCTGAGTATGAACGCGGCCTTCGAAGGCTGAGTGACGTCACCAAGATCAACGCAGAAGGAGATGACCAAAGGTTAGTGCCGCTGTTGCAGCGAGAAAAGCTTTTACTTCCTGCGCCAGCTCTGCGACGTACATTTGCCCTCCTCCCTTAGAATCCAGATGAGAAATGAGGATGTGAAATGAAATTTCTCTCACCCAAGGAGAGCCACTCACATCAATACTACATCCAAAAAGTGAACCCATTTGAAAGCCACGGATCATCATCGCAAGAATAACGGATTTGTCGGTTTTACGAAGATCATAGAACTCGGTAAGGCCACCGGTGAAATCTTCAAGTGCTTCAGCTGTTGTACCGCCTTCGAGATTCTCATAAGAGCCGTAAAGTCTGTAACAATTTTCAAAATAATTGAAAAACGGCGGGTTGTAAATATTACGGTTTTGCCATACAATATCAAATGACTTAATTAATCATATCAAAACATGGCGACATGTCGCTGCAACGAGCTGCAGCTGATGCAAGGTACTCATCAAAGGCTACACCATCAGCACACTTGGCTGGCCTTATGCCGAACCGGTCTAAGAATAGTATTGATCGTGTGCAGTGCTCAGCGTTCTGATGAGGCCGCATTCATACTCTGCGGTGGTTACGGCGTGCCTGCCGGCGGCGAGGTGCGGCTGCATTCACAGGCAACAAGGCAGAATAGCACTGGCGGAAACGCAGAGATAACAGAGGCGCGCCTTTTTATCGTCACTGCCAAGTATGAAGGCGTCGTTACCGGCAAGCCATTTGATCACAAAACATGCGCGGCCTAAATACAGTCGCACAGACGGTACGCCGAGTATGAACGCGACGTTACAGTCTGTGCTTGTTGAGCAGTGCCCCCTGCATGCCTCACTGATCGCGCAACGACTTCACGGAGTTATCGTATGGTGTAACTTATGGAGCTATGGTCAATTTCAGTTACTGAGCGCTAGACTAATTGTGGAAGAAAGGAGACAATACGCAGACAAGAAATCCAAAAGTAAATTAAAAGCACAAATTTTGTGAAGATAGCTTTGAGAAGATTGAATACTGGTTAGTAAGATATCTCGGAAAACTAACTTCGCATACGCTTTTTCGAGTAACGCACTCCAAAATTCATTATGTTCATGCGAATGCATATAGTAAAGTCGTCCATCCACAGTCGGCAATCGATCATCCACCACAACATCGATCCACTTACCATATCGCCAGAATTGAAAATGGAATATGCCTGATTAAGGATATTTTCATTAAGTATGACAATAGCTCTTCATTTATGAAGAATTGTGACCAAATACCACAATTCCACGGGTGAGGGTCGATTGGTAGATTTTTTGCTTCGCGGCGCCGTCAGTACGAGTCGTTGGAGTTTCGCTCAAGACGCAATGAGCTGGTTCCGTAACGGACCTTTAGAAATGGGCAAACTCCCGAGCTTTCATCCTGCAATCTTTAAAGTTCCCTCACGATACCAGCCCATTGCGTCTTGAGTGGAATTCCAAAAGACTCGTACTGACGGCGCCGCGAGAGCGACGCCGCGAAGCGATAATTTGACCAATCGACCCACGTTCGGCCATGCCCATTTGCTTTGAGCATCGATCACCTTGGCAGGTCTATTTTTGCTTCTGTTTCGTACTCACAAACTTCGCTGTTCTGTTATAAGGGGTGTTTCAGGAGTCTACGAGTGTTGACTTGTATCGTCAATATCGGTCACTCCTATTCCTCGTTTGGGAGGCAAGACCGTGTTCATACTTTGCGCCCCGCCGATGCCGCCGGTACGCAAATATGAACGCCCCAACTGTTCAAGACCACAGTAAGAGTGATTGGTTTCTGTTCCGGACTATGTGAAATATTTAAAACATCGATTCATTCACCTGCATAATTTTCAGTAAAACTCTGATCAGGTGGTACAACTCGATAGAACAACTCATCACGCAACGTTAGATTTGCTACAGCTGCAAGCAACCAGCAGTCACCCAGTGCACCCTGAACTCGTTCAATAAAAACTGAAGAAAAAGAACTTGAAAAGGCATAGTACGCCTCGCCACCTGAGAAGGGACTTACCTGCTTTACGTCGAATCGCGATTTCTCACCGACTATCAGCTGTGGGTCTTGCACAATTTCCTGGAAATCAAAATCAATCGGCTAAAAATTCATCAGCCAGGTGAGATTGGGCTTCAAAATGAGAGTATGGATGGTAAACGGACTGTCAGTGAAAAAAAGCATTAGAAAGAATTGTCGAAAACATTGAAAATAAGGTTCTTTTACTGCGAAATCATACCGGTCGTGAATTGTTCCGGGTGAGGCTACATACGCCCGAGAATCGCTTCGCGACGTCGCACCCGCGGCACCACCACTACGACTTGCGAATCGATTGCCCCTGGGAGCCCGCCAGAGCGTGGCTGCGTCACCTCTGCGCTTTCACCCATGCCACCCTGCCTCCTCCACCCATGCCACACTGCCTCGCTTGAAGGCTGTCATGCCCTGTCACTGGCACTCACACCTGCCGCACCGCTCGCTGCGGGCGCCCACGCGATTTTCCGGCGTAAGTAGCCTCACCAAATTGTTCCCAGGTAGGGGGAAAAGGGTGCAAAAAGAGGAAGTACGCACCCATAGGAGAGACTAGGTGCAACAGGCACCGATGACAGTAACAACTGCGATTACGATAATGAGCGTATACATAGAACATCCAGGGGATTTTACTAACTAAAATCGCTCGGCACGCTTATCACTCACTCGTCCTCAAGCTGTAGGATCTTCACTGTGATCTCCACTTTGACCTTCCCTATCTCACTGTTGGAGGCCACGTGCCATCTGAATCAGGCATGGGCTATACCTCTGACTTTAGACTGCTTCTCCAACGTTGCTGCAGTCTCAAGGCGCAATAATCAGATGCGTCAATTTACCTTCTAGGAACAGTAAACCTTGGATAACTGGAGGTATGTGGACCCACCTGATTATCGCGAAATGCCCCTTCAATGGAAGGACAGTACTTGCCCGTCTGAGGCCCCAGTTAACCTTTCTCGTTTTCCACTCCTCTAGGATCATCTCATAAAGACCCAGATCTATATGAGGACTTCCAACAAAAGATATTAATTATACAAATTTCATAAAAGGTTTCAAATTATTCAGCGCGCTTTTCCACTTCTGTCGTCACATGTCGTATGTAAACAGCACACGGGACGGAATGAAGAAATTTTAAGAATAAAAAGAATTTCCGTGATTACGTCAGATATCATCTGTCCACTTACTCCTGGACGCTTCCATTCCACATGTTCTTTAGGTGGTGTTTTATAGTAGAGACTTCGATCGGCAGCCGGAAATTCCGGATCTTCGAATAGAGTTTTACTAGCCAGACAACGTTCCCGTTCTTTATAGAAATCCAAACCAAAAGTTGTCGCACCAGGCGTAGGGACAGGTGGAACAAAAGGATGTACCTGCAGCAAATGAATTAACTATATAATCATGTCATCTCACTCCTTTGTTCGTTTAGACGGAGTAATTTCCTTTTTTCATAATTTGTGAACACATCACGGTAATGTGGAAAAAGGTACAATAGCAGGCATTATGCGGTAAAAAATAAAAAAAAAAAGTAGCAAAAACCTCATTTCAAATGCATATTTCACATCTACCGGAAAAAGATCATTGCGTGGATCGCTATTGGTGGGAAGTGAAATGTTTCTGCCACACTTCGTAGCGTGCAAGGGACGAGAAGACATGTTACTCAGCGCTTTCCTACCAGAGGGGGAGGGGGGAGGGCTTTTCCCAAAGCGAACATGAAAGCATGATTCCAAGCAGGGAGCAGTAGTCCACTATGGGGCACTTGGAGAATACCCCAGTGTCAGACAGTCAAACCTGCCAGAAGAAGAACACGTGGCTATGCTTGAGGTATTGTAGAGCTAAACGTGTGATATAGCGATAAAGTGCGACATTACGCGACAAAAGGACAAACTCCGACCGAAAGCGTCAGAATGAAAGAGATACCATTGCTGATGCGAGGACGATATACGCGTCAAGCCGGTACCTGCAAGGTTAGACAGCAAGCAAGATCAGGCGAACTCTTCTCTAATGAGCCACTTGAATGGTAACGCTGCTACGACTGACGATATTGATCGAAAAGAAATGTGTTGAACGCCATCACATATTTCCTACACATACATCAGATGGGTGTGGGTTAGGACTATGCAACTAGGTCACCACGCTACGCGAATTGCTCCGTAACGCGCGCCAAGTTACTTGCTGGTCCCATAAAAAATTGGAGCGGGCCAGACGTCGCGGCAGCGCCTCTTCGAAAGACATGATCTGACCAGCATGGCTAGACAGCTTCACACCCGGTAAATTGTAGTAACGTGATACCTAATTACTACTGCCATCCTATTCAAGCAACGTTCATAATCACAGGAAAATTAAGGAGCACTCACATCTCGTTTATACTTCCCGCTGATAATGTTGTCCAGAATCACTTTTCCAATACTTGTAAGCGAGTTACCACGGCCACCCATGTTGAAAATGATATTACCAGCTATAGCACCAATAATTGCACCAGTTGCCTAAAAATTTTAAAAATAGGAAATTTGTGAAACGATCACCAAGAAGAAGCTAACAATGAGAAGAGAAAGGTCGCACCGGATTAATACCGAGGAATTGATGAGCGGCTTCACCGATCATTTTCTCAACCATGGATTCTATACCGCCAGATGACATTATATTTGATAGACCTGGAAATTGGTGGTGAACTTTTTCCAAGAGATACAGTAGGAATTAAGAAAATGGAGTAGGAGTTTAATATCAAGCATTAGGCTGATTGAAACTGTAAAATACAAAAAAGTTAAAGTAAAAATCCGACTTACCACCTTCCCCTCCGGCTATTTTACTGATGGAACCGACCAGATCACCCAAGTTGGAACCACCAAAGCCATCTAATGCTCCTGTAAAAAGATGTCCATTGAGTACAGGAAAAATAATACTTTAAATTTGATTATCGCTTTCAATATAAGAAGATCGACAGCCGGAAGTATCGTCGACTCGTCGATAGCTCTTTGCCGATGACATGCGTGCAGACAAGAGTCGCAACATGATCACCTATCACCTTTGGTGGAAGAGCAATGAGGCTATTCTCTTGTCAGTCAGATCCTAGAATACGGGGGGAGGGGTACGGACAAAACGCTCTACAGAGTCACGATGCCACCCACCTTCCAGTGGCGTTCCATGTGCCTTCAGAGACACCGGTAGGTTGCGATTTCGGTTTACAGTATGGGCTTACGGTGGCTTGCAGTTCGTTAGCTTGCCGCAATTGCACACATGACGCCTTGCCAAGATGTTGATAGTGAATTCATTTGGGTTTTTTTATAAACATCCTTTTTCTTACACTTTCGCTTATTCTGCCTTTCATTGCCTTACTTGTTTGTGGTGGTGCTGCTTAACTTGTTTAACATCAACATGAATGAAAATAAATTCGCCCTACACAACATCAAATAAAAGTGGCGCCGTCCCGCCTGAAGCGTACAGTGTGACGTGAAGCGCGTCAAAATCGCAATAGCGCCACAGAGGCGCTTTTGCAACGGTTTTTTTAAAATACACATTAACTTTTTTGAGTTCAAATGTTCGTTTACAAAGGACAGTGTTCGGAATACGTTCTCCTAGTTTGTCCCTCTCGGTGCCTTTGTTTTAAGTGATGTATATTCTACGGAAGAAAAGTCCAAGTGTCGGTATCCCGGATTCAAACTTGCAATCCAAATAATTTTACTTGTTTGCAATGATAAATCGGAATGTTGAGCTAGCATTGGAAAGACTATGAACCGTTCTGCAGCGAGAGGGGTAATTCGAGGCGAATATGGAAGGGTCATTAGATATGAAAGTTGAGATGCTCAATTGTATGGAAGTTAAGAAAGAACCGAATGAAACGGGCAATAACCCCAGATGCCCTTTTCTCGCCATTTATTCTCAAAAAAAGGGGGGGGGGGGTCGCCCTAAAAAACGGGGCGGGCTGCCATAAAACAAGTGGCAGCTGTTGAAGAAGACGGCTCTATGAAGCCCGAAGGCACTCTTTCTCATCGGAAATTTCGCCACATGTAGCCTTTTTAGATCCCTAGCTTTCATTTGCGTTATCCTTTTAAGGAGTTCCCATCACCCACATTACCCCTATCACTGTCTTCTAAAGACCAGTCAATGAAAACATACACTCGCACCTTTGACCAGACTGCCGAGTCCGCCACTGCCACCTCCACCATCTCCAACTGCGTTCGGATCTTCGGCATTTGTTTCATGACTCACTACCTGCTCTTCCTGTTCAAATAAAAAAACTTATGTCGGGCTCCAAAATAATGTATGCCCCATTTTCAGGAGCAGCTCACAGTGTTATTCATAGCAACTGACCACACCATAGTCATCGTCGTCATCAGCTTCTTTTTCCGGTTCAACCACCTCATTATTCTCGGGCACTTCTTCTGGCTCAGGCTCAGGTTCAGGTTCTACATCTTCCTCATATTCTGGTTCCGGTTCAGGTTGCTCTTCCGCCTCTTCGTGATCACCAGCATAATCATAACCTTCTGGAAAACAATAAGTTAAGATATCGTTGTCATTTTAGAACCACTTCTGCATGTTTCGGAGGTTACGACATCTATGACGCATTATGACGGTTGTCACAAGCCCCTAGTGAAATGCACAATGTGTGTATTACCAAAGTATTACGCCCGAGTACTTCAAAGTAGAGCCACACAATTATTGGTATAATTTCTCCGTGTCGAAAAAAAACCATTGAATGGATATTTTCACTACAGCACTCAAAACATAATCACAAACTTAAAAAGGAGCGGTGGAAAACCGTGTCGGTCACTTGCAAATACAGCGTGACCGACACGGTTTTCCACCTGTGGAGCTATTGAGCGAATAGCTTATCGTAAAAATAATGCATATTTCCGAGTCCAGCCGATCGACCTTCCAGCTTAAATCATGATGAGTTCATTAGTTCACCTTCACCATCCTGAGCTCCTTCCTGATAGTAACCATCTCCTTCACCTCCTTCCTGATAGTAACCGTCTCCGGCATCCTGAGGTTCTTCATAGTAGTAACGGCCTTCTTCGTTGTCTTCCTCTGGAGCTGGAAGGATAGGTTCCTCAGCACTTAAAAGAATCGCCCACCCACAAAAAAATTTTATTGTCACCCATATATTTATGTTGTTTGCCTAATGAGGCCCGCATGCAAGTTTCACGTGAAAAAGTGAGAACTCGGCCGGGATACAGCTCCCCAAATTCTCGGTCGAGTGAGCGAAGCCTCCGAGGAAAAGCTCCGTCCCGTCATCCGCCGCGGTTGGGAATAGAGAGGGGGTCTGTCTACGTAACATTCCGTTCTACAATGCGTCTCTGAACGCGGCGGACGAGGGGATGGGCACTTGCTCGGAGGCTCCACCCACACGGTCGAGACCTTGTGGTGCTGTATCTCAGCCGGATTCACATTTTTTCACATTATAATTTGCATGCGGCCCACATTAGGCAAATAAAACATGAATATATGGGTAACAGAAAAACTCTTTTTCCGTGAACGACTCCTTTGACGGACAAATAATGAAAAGAAGAAGATGTAATGAAACCCACCCTCTCCGTATTCTTCGTCTTCGTAAGATTCCTCGTCTGACATCGTGTAACTTGTTTGCCAGTGGAAACAAGAATAAGTCTAATCCCTGGAAAAGGAATATTTTTACGACAATCGAAATTTAGGAGGGGATTTTTCATGCAAGAATTCGTCTATATTTTCTAGAATGAGGAATTTCAGGAGGTATCATCCCAGTGAATGGGATTTTTTCAAGTCAATCGAAATAGGGTCATCTCATGCAAAACATCATCTAAATACTTCAGAAAAAAGAAATTTCAGAAGACAGTTAGGAGAGAACACTGCCTTGGAGTGACGAGATATTTCGTCATGACATGGACGGCGAAATCTCTCGGAAAGCGGGTTTTTGCTGAAGGCAAACGGATGCGATGAGGTCATACGGAAAACCCATTCCCATATGTTAGTGTCCGGGATTCTCAATAATTTCCTCCCGTTTAATACCCTAGGTCGGATTTTGGTACTCGCGATGAACATAGCCGATTAGAGAGGGTGGTGGCCTAGAAAAAGGCTCTGGCTCTGTCTGAAGGTACATTTGCTTCGCAGTATCGCGACAGTAGATCTGATAGCCTTAAATTTTGTATATAACGGCCATGATGCCGGTAAACTAAAAGTAAGGTAGCGGTAGATGCTCAAATAATGTCATCTGTGCAGATGTTAATGGTAACAGTGTATTTGGGCAAGAGAATGCAAGTCAATCCTAGGATTCGTAGTGCTGCAAAGAAGATATTTCGTTCGCCATTTCAGTAGGGTGCTATAAAAAAACGGTGACGTGGTGTTACACAGGTATATCATCCAGCTAAGGACAGAGCGGAGAAGGGGATAATTCTATCTTGGGTGAACTCTAGAAGTCTAAAAAAAAGTGATGGGGACAAATGAACAGTAAGGTCAAGAATAGGGATGGTATCACGAGCAGTTGGCGAGGAACAACAGAAGATAAACTATGTCTTGGGTTGGGGAATAAGTCCCCGCCGTTTTTTTAACCCCGTTTTTCACACTGTTTCTTCGATCTTTCGATAAAGCTTATGTATGTTTTCGACAGAGCTTTTTTTGCTCTTTAAGGTAATCCAATCTGTTTTTCGATTCCTTCGACTACCTGATATTTATGAGGTTTGGAAAGGAAATGATTCCTTCGACTACCTGATATTTATGAGGTTTGGAAATGAAACGCGCTGAAGGCAAAAAGTTGACACTTGCGCACCTCATCTTTCTCGTCTGCCGTCGAGATCGAAAAATGTATGTGATAAGTTTTCGGTAGAGATTTTTCAGCTCTACAGGATGGTACTACTTTTTATTCAAATCGCTCAACTTTTTGCTGTTATTAAGACTCACAAAGGCAGTACACACAAAAGTGTGCATTTTCGTTATCTTCTCTTCCTCGTCTACCATCGAGATTAGAGAGGATGTGCATCAATGCATTCGACAGAACTTTTTTCGCTCTACAAGAGCATGTCACACTTCTTTTGTATCCTCTCATATTTTAGCATGTAGGAATAAGTTTCTACCTGTTTTTCAATGCAAAAGCGTAATGAAAACGAATTTTTTGGCAGAGTGTTTTGCATCATTCGATAGAACCCTTTTCGCTCTACAAAAAGAAACTTACGGTTTTCGTTCAAATTGATTTTTGCCATTTTTTAGACCATTTAAAAGTCGACGAAATCGAGCATTTTCAACACATGGTGTCGAAAATGTTCGATTTCGTCGACTTTTGAATGATCTAAAAAAATTACAAAAATTCATTCGAACGAAAACCCTAAATGTCATCTTGTAGAGCGAAAAGAGCTCTATCGAATCATACAAAACATTTTGCCGAAAAAATTCGTTTTCACTACGCAATTTTGCATTGAAAAACAGGTAGAAACTTATTCCTAAATTCTAAAATATGAGAGGATACAAAGGAATAATGTTATCATCTTGTAGAGCGAAAAAAGTTCTGTCGAATGCATATATGCACATCCTCTCTAATCTCGATGGTAGACGAGGAAGAGAAGATAACGAAAATGCACACCTTTGTGTGTACTGCCTTTGTGAGTCTTAATAACAGCAAAAAGTTGAGCGATTTGAATAAAAATAGTACCATCCTGTAGAGCTGAAAAATCTCTACCGAAGACTTATCACGTACATTTTTCGATCTCGACGGCAGACGAGAAAGATGAGGTGCGCAAGTGTCAACTTTTTGCCTTCAGCGCGTTTCATTTCCAAACCTCATAAATATCAGGTAGTCGAAGGAATCGAAAAACAGATTGGATTACCTTGTAGAGCAAAAAAAGCTCTATCGAAAACATATATGAGCTTCATCGAAAGATCAAGGAAACAATGTGGAAAACGGGGTTAAAAAAACGGCGAGGACTTATTCCCCAACCCAATAAAATCCTATCTGGAAGTAAAATAAAATAGGACACAATTAAAACAAAAAAATAAGGACACCGAAGCGTCGAGGACCAAATTTTTAAAACAACTTTCTGCCCACCTGAGACACGTAAGCCCCATCCAGTTTGAAAACAACCTAAGCCGACACCACAGCCACGTAAGCTGTGGGAAAAGGAAGGTATGTGATCTTTTTACCACGCGTAATAAAGTTAAATATAAATTTAACGACGGAAAGAGAGAAAAAGAGAAACAATAGAGAGATAGGAAATTCCTGATGTTTCGAAATAAAATTGACCTTGGTAGGCAGAGAGTACATCAATGCATACCAGCGATTCATCGATTATTCGCATACACCGAAAGGCAAATAACGCTTAGCAACGAGGAAAATTAGAAATGTATAACTTGTATAAGGTACGCAGGCAATAGCTACAAGTTACGCTAGACTCACTCGATGGAACCCTCGACGTCTATGAATCCGATCATGGAATCAGACAAAAACGTGTGCCGGCGACGAAGAGAGGAGATTGGTTTTAAGAGTATTGCGTTTTCAGTGAGTCAACTACCGAAAGGGCCTTGTACATAGCTGATGTAGTACCTACACATTTCTTTTTGAATTTTCTCACTTGAATCTCTTATGCTAATATATAAAACATTTTATGATAAATTACAATTCAACTATACAATAATTACTAGGAGATCATACCAACACTCCGTATAAACTTTTTTGAATCTGGCAGTAAAAAAGTTTTTCTACCGTTTTGAAAGCAGACAATTGCATCATCATTTGCGTCTCTGCTTTCCATATTTAAGTGGAACTTCTCATTAATCTACCTTTTTTACTGCTAATCTTTTTTGAATCTTTTCCACTTGAATACTTCAGTGATAATGATGTAATATTACGTGGCATTCTGGAATGATTAAATATCTATAACCGTATGTATGATATAATATTCTTTCAAATAATGTGAATTAAAACTTTATGTAAATTTGTAAGAGATAGATAGTAGTGCAGTGCACACAATAATTTGGAAAATCTCAAACAAGGCCGTTTTTGGTCCACATGGGTCTAAATGTGAGAGGAACCCCGAACAAATTAAAAATGCGATCAGTGGTGATAACAAATGATAATCAACGATAAATCAGCCAATACCAATACTACTACATGGGGAGTCTCTGAAAATAAAACGTATGTTAACGTACTATCAAAATAAAACGTAAAACGTAGAATGTTCAATCGCCTCAGATAAATCTCTCCTTGAAACCGCCCTTCTAGACTTAGAGCTTAAAAATAGATTAGAAAGAACAGCATTGCTTTGCTCACAGGGATCAGATAAGAAAATCAGTTTCGTTAGAAAGTATACAGTTCCATGATCGACTTTTCCAGGAGGAAAAACAGTCGGCTGGCGTTTGCACTGTGCGAACAGGGGTCAGCCGAGGCGATCGATGGGTGGCGCAATTCAAATTGAGGTCACTTTGTATTGAACACCCAGCGAACGATTGCTATTGCGACCATCGAGGTGGCCACTTCAATAGTACTTTGCTGTATTTCACTACAATTTGCCCGTGCAAAATGAGTAGTCAGAATAGCTTGACTATTGAACCGTCAGTTCAAGATAGCTGGACAGGGCTAAGAATGGAGTTTATTCGATGTGAGTGCATCATGCAGCCGCAACAGGTGCAGCCTGAGCAGTTACCTAATGTCTCAAGAAACTAACACGGAAGGCCCATCAGGTCATGGTGAGCTTTCTCAAAATGGTTTTTTGCATTTTATAGGGTGACATACATGAAGCAAAAAACCGGTCTCAAATTTGGCTAAATGGTTTTGGGGGGCCCAGAAAATAGTTGATGGTTCGGTCCCCACTGAGGACAAATTTTTGCATTTTTCTAGTTTTCATCCATTTGTGCTCATGTAAGACCATACGTGCAAAATATGTGCAAAATCAATTTTTATTCTACCAGGGAACCGTTATCTCCAGTGTTTTTGCGTACTAAGCGAATGATTGGTTTGGACATGCCAACGCTCATAACAGGGGA
This sequence comes from Trichostrongylus colubriformis, assembly GCA_963978905.1. Taxonomy (NCBI): domain Eukaryota; kingdom Metazoa; phylum Nematoda; class Chromadorea; order Rhabditida; family Trichostrongylidae; genus Trichostrongylus; species Trichostrongylus colubriformis. Next base: position 56,176,145 of record OZ022256.1, on the reverse strand, counting down.
ACTAGGGGTTTTCCCGCAAAGTACGTGTGATATTCATGCTTAGGGGGTCGAGCTACCCTAGATGACAAGTTTTCAGCCTAATCGCGATTTGGACCCAAACTCGGAAAATTGGACGACCAACAGTACTGCTACTGCCATAGTAAAGAGCACTCAACGAAAGGAGCTCGCCCGATATAAAGAAATATTTGTTATCTTTTGCCTTCGCATGGTGTTGCTAGGTGCAGTTAACTTGGAATGCGTTGTTTTTGCACATGCTCGACTGCATTTAATCGAGGCTGTAAGTTGTTCGTCTGTACAAGTAGTGCAGTGGTTGTATGCCCATGTCCACCCTACTGTTTCGAGTTTGGGTCAAAATCTCAATTTGGATAGTATTTTGTATATCGGACTAGTCGAGTCTCCTGAGCACGAATATCTTACTAGTTTCGCAGGAAAGCGCTTGGCACGCGTGCTAGGGGCGCCGAAGGGTCCAAACACTTTTACCACTGAAAGCTTGCAAATGAGGTCACTTTCGTGCACCAGCGACGAAAATTGCAGCCATTTTGCATGTGCGCAAATAGTATAGCGCTGCACAAAGAAAATTAAGAAAATGCAAAAGCGAAAACGTCGAGAGGACTTGAACCAGAAACACCCCCACCACCGCGCCAATGCCAATCTATCCCACTATCCATTCGGCCAACCAACCACTGCGTGCACGTTACCCTGTACATCCTCTATCAGCTTTCTTTGCTTCGTTTAGCAGTTACCATAAGTGATTCTACATTTTTGAACGAGATCGCAATGGTTTCGGCGTAGGTTTGAAGACAGTCTTCTGATATGCATATACTGAACGCCGCAGCTGGAAAGCATTGCAGCAAACTGGTCAAAATTGCTTCTATCTAAGCAACTTTTGTCACCCATTTTTTGGGCCTCCCAAAACCATTTAGCCGAATTTGAAACCGGTTTTTTGCTTCATGTATTTGACGCTATAAAATGCAAAAAACCGTTTTGAAAAAGCTCACCATGACCTGATGGGCCTTCCTTGTAAGCGACTAATTTGATTACCGTGTGGAGCACACTTAAAAACCACACTTCTTCGTTCGCGAAACCATCCGTTCTCCTCCCATGAACGGTTGCAGTGGAGCTTATAAGCGCCACGGAGAATCTCAAGACCACCGACGGCATGGATACCCAGGCGGCTGTCTGACTATGTTCGTTCGAGGGATCGGCAAAAACGTCCGATTTTTCTGTTTGGACAGACTACTGAGGTTTGTTCAATAGTACACAGTTCTGCAGTGGCAGAAAGAGTGGCCATAGCGCCTGGACATTCTCAAAGTGCAGCCATCGCTTTCTGTATCACGTCATTGAACCATTCACTCCGGTGAATTGGATACAAAGAGCCGATTCGCAAAATGAGTAAACCATTTTCGCAAAGTACCTCTTTTGAGAAAAGACATATGCACGTATGAATAGCGGTTCTGCAATCCCCCCCCCTTCCCCAACATACGGCTTTCACTCCTCCATCACAACACCAGTGGTGAAGGAAGGGGGTCCCGGGGTGGTTTGGGAGAAGATCGTAGTTTTCAAAAAAAAATTCTTGAGAAGTTTTCAAAATCTTTCCTCGAAGCAACGCTTGACCCTTGTCTGCACTGAATTTAAATTTAGATTTATTGCTTATGTGGATGATTATGAAACAAGTCAACTAACAAAAGGTCGGTCAACAACGCATCCAATTCAATTGGGAATTAGAGCATAAGGGAATACGAATTAAAAAGTTAAAAAGAATTAGGACATGGAAGCCATAGTGCCATAACTATTTTTGACACGACCAATTTTCGAATAACTGAGGGGTTCCTCTTTTCACACGCATACTTCACTATTCTTACTAATTCGAATCCGTCACCGCGCCATGCTAGCACTTTTCTGGAGAGTTTGCTAGAGCATAGGAAAGGCTACTGATGAACCTACATAGTACGACAGGCAGGACAAGGGATCCCCACCCATCCCTCATCAACACCTTCCGCACATTATATGTACCCAGGACACTCCCAGGTGTCGAAGAAAATGGCCGCTCCAATACGACCCCTCTCCTCTACGAGAACCAAATACGACTCTCCCGTCTTTGAGCTCTATCAGTCACCATTGCCGCATTGTGTAGTACATTGTGTTTTATAGCCATGTATTCTCACCTAAGCAAAAAAGATACATTTATTTTAAAGTTCCCCACACGGATTCGCTGTGAAATAGCTTTCGCTTCTCATCAACTTAGTGAAAGTTTGGATTCCAGTCTTATCGCTAAGCTCTTCATATACGAGCCCCCTCCTTTGTTGTCAAATACGACCCCCGATCGAAGAATCCTCGACCCCCGGTGTACCCTGTATGTAACTTTCTCATTTCAACGGCAAACCAGCTAAGGAACACCTTTGTTTTGTGTTATTGTCATCGACCAGAGCAGAGACAAAATCTTACAAGACGTCATTGGTTGCCACGGCAACCTCCAACTTTCCACCGGTAGGCGGTCTCTCCGATTTGAAATCCTTGCACCTCACTTCGTTCGAGAAGCCCGAGGGAATCCTTATTCATTCAAAACTGTGGCTGGTACCTTCCAAAAAGCACTTCTCCTAAAGATTTGAACTGCTCCATTTAACTTCAAACTGACATTACATTCCGTAGTTTTCGAAAATACCGTCATCCATATTTGATGTTAGCAGTAAACAATAAATAGTTTCCTTCGAGCTTACTCCTTCGCAGTTAATGGGCGACGTAATGTCATGGAGCTGCTGTCGGTGGGGCCTTTATCCTCGAGCAAGTGTTCCGACCAGGGCTCAGATGAGTCAGGTCACCCGTTTTGCGTGGCGGGCAATTAACTATGAGAAAGAGAAAATAGAGATCCTCCATCAGAGCAAAATTTCATATTATTACGGACAATTACAAGGACTAGCTTCCACCCACTCTACTATACTTCTTCTCTGCTTTCAGTTGGGAATTGTATTTAATGAAAATAGTCATCTATTCAATAGAAAAAGTCACAGTTAGACTATCTATATTGTGCACACACAATGGTATTACATCATTGACATCAAAAATGTCTATTTTTATTAGGAGTATGCTGAGTTACGGGCAAAAGTTTCGACTTCGACCTTTAAGGACGGACTCGAACCCACACACCATGCTGTTTTCGAGCATATGTGCTAATCCATTACACTACCGAAACCCGTTTCACCTTAACTCAACTTCTGAATGGTATATTTACCATAGCTTTAAAATCAGCTGCTATCGGATATCAGAAATATCTCTATCTTTATTTTTGCTCATTATAACAATGTAGACCACATACGTAGGAATCGGTAACAAACCAGTGTCGTGAAGCAGACAGACTCATGGACGACTTGTCACCCCACCATCCATCGGAACACTTGCCCACACACTATACCCGGGGAAATTTGTAGCTTAACATCTCACAGTCCTTCAAAGGGCCCTCAGCTCCATGAAAAAAGCCACAGGACTTTACACCTTTGAGCGGAAGTGTTATTTGAACCTTTCATCAATATGTGCTCTCTACTGACACACGATTATCGCTTATATTTGACCAAATTTCCGTTGAATATGAGCGGGTGAAGGCAGAGATTATAAGTGTAGATTTTTACAAATCCACGTAAATATTCACACGCCTGTTTGCGTTGACCCTTTTCCCAATGTTTCTCACCATCTGAGTATCAATGCAGGCACACACGCCGACATTCTTTGCCTCATTCAGCGTAAACAAAGCACCAATCACTTCATACCATTTAATCACGAGATCCCCAGCATGGTAAAACCTAACAAGTTTCTACGAACTGATGAAATTTCTGCGAATCAACCACGTTCAGAGCCCCAGGCAAAGTCTGCGGAATTCAAGATTTTTCCACCTCACTGATTCTCAATTTCTAGTGGCTGATTTCCGTCGACGCAGCGACATTCTAAGAATACCTGCTGGCACATGTGCTATGTATGAGAGCATGGGTTGGATAACTCTCAAGTAGTGTCATGGATTGGAGAAGGGGTTGAAAAAAGGGACAGGATCATATTTGAGAAGGGTTGAAAAAAGGGACAGGATCATATTTGAGAAAAGTTTCGGAAAATCCCAACTACCTATCTTGTTTCAAGAGTTTCGGTGCGGTCGGATGGGCTCTGAGTTACACTTTTAACCGTACAACCTTTTTTGCAAAGGAGTACTACCCTAATACGTATACCAATAAACAGCAAGCGTACAGTCATCGAAGCAGGGAGAGGGGGAGCGTGGGGTTGGGCAGGTGGGGGAGCGTATTTTTAAATTTTGAACAGTTGGGGAAGCTATTCTCAAAAATCCGAGCAGATGAGGGGGCATATTTTCAAAAATTTCCTACCCAATGTTAGAACCTAACAGAAACGTTATTGTATGATGTTACTGAAAACAAGAACACTGTTCTCACTACTACAACCTCGCACCCTCCTCCGGGATCCTAGAGGGAGTGAGTGAGTTCAGGTCACCCGAATGAAGCCTTACTTCATTAGCGCGAGCTATTCAATGATTTCTATCTATTGCTGCCTTTTCCCATCCTAACCGTTGTTGTCAATAGCGGTAATGCATTTATTCGCACGCTAGCACAAAATATTCCCCTTATATTAACAATCATCAAAGTTTCGGCTTCGCTGAACGAAAGCCTTTTAACATGCAGCACTCACGAGAAAATGGAGGTAAGTCAATATTAATCTATGACAAACATTCCCAAAAGTACCCACACGATAGGTAAAACGAAGTATTTGAACATATTTCTTCAAAATAAGCGAAGGTACAAGGTAAACAATGCTATCGTAGCGGTGTCATGTGAAGGGCTACCTGCACCAACATTGCAGAGCCGCCATAGCTCAGTCGGTTAGAGCGTGGGTCTAATAAGCCCAAGGTCGCAGGTTCGACCCCTGCTGGCGGCAACAGCTTTTGCATTACCGTTAATATGCTTGCACTCCTTACTACTACTTGCATCTGAAATAAAATAAATTGAACTTTGGTAACTTACATCACAGAGCACATAGATCCTAGCAAATAAGTGTTTGACCATTCGTAAAAGCTCTGGTACAGGATGTTGTTGACTCTAGAACTGCAGAAATTAATAAAAATTCACTATATATTACCGCTTATCACTTTCTTGACGTAATTTTAGCGCTGATCTCAATGTTGGAGATCCAAAAACCCGAATATCAGCTATTACCTACTGTTCTTTCTTTGAAATGCAACTACTTGGAGCATTCAAAAGCAGATTAAAAATCAGCTCCATTGTAGAGTAAGAATATTGGCTCTACGATGAATGAAATACAAAATAACCACCTAACGAATTCATAGCAATAAAACCCATAGCAACTATACAATAAGGCAACAGTTACTGGTATTGCAGAGTTCAAAAAATGGAGTGAGGTTGTAGTGAAGCGGCTAGTTTCTCCAACACCTGGGAGTGCCCTGTTTCCAGGGCTATGAAACAGGGTTTCTAAGCCTGAGATGAAAATGAGGATCTCCGAAACGGCCTCAGGTTGCTCCTTTTTTTACGGCAGCTTGAACTTCAGTACGGACGGAGCGGTTTTTATTTCGGTTTAAGCATTGTTATTTTTCGGTCAACTTTTGAATATCAAATGTTCATGTAAGTATATCATATGCGAGTATAGAAAAATATCAATTACGAAGTCGATTCTCAAGAACTAAGGTATTTCTGAATCAGAAATAAAAAAAATAAGAAAAATATCAAATAGGAAAAAAACTGCAAAAAATGTAGAAATAAGCAACCATCACATTTAGGTGGGACAGTACTGGTAGGTAAATAACAATAACACAAGTCAACGTTTTTTGCAGCTCTCAAAACTCTTTAATTCAAACAAAGTCAGATTTGCTACAAATCCACGTAAATATCCCCATCCCTGTTTGCATTTACCCTTTTACCAATATTTCTCATCCCCTGAGTTCCAATGCGGGCTTACACGCGGACATTCTTTGCCTCACTCAGCGGTTCCCATATCAACAAGCTTTAATCCTTTCGATATCATCCTCGCGTTGATAATCAGTGCGATTAGTTCACACGTATGTTAACAGCGACAGCTTCATGCTTGTAAACTGACACATATGGAGATTGTTCATATGCCAGTCACCAACATGATTTTCATTTTCGCATTTCATTCCGTTGCCTCATCTCAGAACTAAAACAAATTATCAAGAAATCACAGGAATGCATTCAGAGCAAAATCATACCACCAAAGGGTTCTTGTGAGATGAAACTTGTCGGAATAAAAATTTTTCAATACATTTGTCTATTTGTGGAGTAATAGCAAAAGAGTTTTCCCACACTCTCAGCAAACCCATAGTGTTTACATTTGTACCATAAAGCATCCCTTCTAATGCTTATCAGCAATTTTGTCTGCAGTCGCTGGACTGCTTATCACCATCGGTTCACAGAGCATAATATGGGAAAAGCACGCACTGAAATGCCCCCGAAATCCCGAAAAATTCTCGGCTGTATGGCGTAGTCCACAAAGATCGATATATTTTCATTGTCAGCATACATTAGTATAAAAACGTGATCGTTTTCAATCAGAGTTTTCTGTCAGTTCAGTATAGTATGTAGGTAAAACACCGTATGTACGTGAGACACGCCCACCAAGATGGTCTCCGCCCAAAATTGAAATTATGGGCGTGGCATATGACTTTCGCCATGTGTCTACTTTTTTGGTAGTGAATTCGCACATGATGCCTAGAATCTGTCACGGGGAGGGTATATCTTTGAAGATTTCAAACGCTCTTTTTTTCATCGGGAAATCATTAACAATTTCAATCTCATTTTCGTACTTTAAAATCCACATCTACGCTATCCTTGAACATGTCTCCATATCTATTACGCCTTTATGACAGCCCAATATGTCCTATTCCACGCCAATGATATTTGCCATAATTTCCTTGCATGAATCACATCCAGCCTAGCTCTTTGTTCCGTCCGACCTTATGTTGCCTTACTGACAAACCTCGTTCTCTTATTTCTTTTCTAATCTACAGTACTCCTCAAATTGCTCCTGCTCCCCACTCCATACTTCATAGTAATAAAAAAGATAACGGCACTGGCACACCCGCATAGGTGAAACGACAACAAGCGCAGCATTCTGCTCAGCGGGTCCACAAGGAAATGTGTGCGCCTTTTTGGATAAAAAGAGGTATCAAGGGCGCGGAGAGCCCAATTACTCAGGTAAGACACGCCCACAAGATGGTCTCCGCCCAAAATCGAAATTATGGTCGTAGTATGGGCACTCGCTTTGACTACTTTCTGGTAGTGAATGCACACGAATGCCTGAACTGTCACAGGAAGGGTATATCTTTAGAGATTGTCATATTCTCCTTCTTCACCGGGGAACCATTAAGACTTTCAATTCCATTTTAGAACCTTGAAATCCACATCTCCGCTATCCTTGAATATGTCTCCATATCTACCAACAAATTTACTCGAAGGTTTTTAAATCTCAAATTTTAGCTCTTTGCGGTTATTTTTTCCGTCATGTCTACGGGAGCTGGAGATAGTCAGGATGATGGAGTGTGGATGATGACATCCAGCTTCACTATTTTCACCATGACAGCCGGTAAATCCAATAATGAAAAAGCTTCCTATTCCATTCCACGAGCCTTGTCTTTTCAGGATTCGGACTACTGGAATCGGGACGAGTATCCCCAAAGGACGAGGTGAACGTGATGGTGAAGAATGTGGTCGATGTGATTTTTGGAGGTATGTGGCTTTTCCGTCAGCTGTCCGCCTAACCTTCCTTTACACGTCCGGCTAATAGCGCCGTCTATTCTGTTCAAATGGCAAGTACATACAAGAACGGAAAGCCCTCATCCACTCACTGTCCACGGACGGCCATTTTCGGTTATTTCTGAGAAAATTGAGTGGAGTGCAGAGTCCTTAAGGCGGGCAGGTTTCCCCAAGCGCCCGAAGGAATTATGGGGTTGGCAGAAGTATTTTGTGATTAGCACAAATGGCCAAGCAATAAATTATTTAAAACGCCTCCTTTTTTTGATATCCATCGAAAAAATTGATTCGAAGTGAAAATGATATCAAGCTGGTGCCTTATGGCAATATACAGCCGTTAAAGTTCCAGTCCTACTCATCGCCAGCTCTCCCCACACAGACGCAATCCGACTCTTGTATCAACTGAGATTGCTGACACTTTTTGCGATTTTCATAGACCCACGGCCTGTCTAATATTAAGAGAATATTAATTAATAAACTAATAAATAACTAACTAATACTAGAACCAACAGGCTGACTAATTAATCCTCTTTGAAGTTTTTACCGTACTACGAAGTTTCACTCCCACTTAGCTGTCCATCAAAACATTGCCTATCACTGAAACACCACGGTCAACAATGGTTCATACTAAGTGATTGTAGATGAAGTGCAATATGGGAACTGAAAATCCGCGTTGCGGCTTCGACATGCGACGCGATGGGTGCTATCTAGCATCGCCGCATGTAGTTGGGTCCTGGAGCGATGAAGGTGTCCTACGACCTATTTTAGGTAGCCATCAGACTTCGCAACTTCGCGATTTTACGATTTGCGACTTTGTGGCGTCGCGATACTGTGCCCTTGAGACTGTGCGATGCCGTAATTTCGCGTGTGCGGCCGCGACAAAAAAAAAACAAAATTGCAAAGTCTGACGGCAGCCTTGGGCGTGAACGGGTGGAAACCAACTAATACGGCACCACTACATATGTCGTCCAAATCGCGTCACACAAGATGCCATGAAATCCCTCTGTCCTAATGGTTTCACGCTGTACAATAGATCAATTTATGATTTGGCTTATAAGCCGCTTTTTAGGCCTCGCCTACTGGATGTTCGGCTATGGCTTCACTTTTGGTGAATGGTTAGCGAATCCGTTCATAGGAATTGGTGACTATTTCTTCGATCCTGAACGAGAAGAACAAATGTCAACCGATGGGGTTGGTTTTATTATTTCACTCCATTATTATTCACTCTTGTTGAAAATATTTATATTCGCTTATTATTTGGGGTGGGATGGCAGTGGTAACACTCTGTTCTCGTACACATGTTACGCAACGCACGCGTGTTTTCGATAGAATATTTTCATTATTCCCACCCCCTTTCCTTCGTGACAGAAAACAAAATCTCGATTTCAACCATATGCGGTTCATTTGCAAGAAAAAACCTTGAGTTTGTGAGTTGTCTCACTGGGCGGGGATCACCGAAACAACCCGTCCAGTATCCATCGGTTGACCTTTTCAGTGGTCAGCGGAATTCTCCAAAAATTCAAAAATCAAGAATTGGTACCTGGAATTTTCCCCGCCCATGCTTTTCGCGGGCCCAGGAAAATAGAAAATTTGCATTCGCGAGCCGTGCAAGATTCCACGGTATCAAAAAAGTATTGGCAACCTCATCGGGTTCTTGCGCGGATCAAAACGAATTTCAAACTGCAAAACTTGAATGACCCCATATTTGGGAGCAATTTTATTAGTGCACAAGTGAACTATTAAAATCGCTAACCAACTGATCAATATCGATTTTCAAAAGGTCAAAACCTTGAGCGATGCACGTTTCTTTCAGCAAGGCACCTCTTATGGATTATTCATATTTCAAATGAGTTTCGCCACCACAACGTCAACCATCGTTTCAGGTGAACATCTACACACTTTTGAAGTAATATAGAGATGAAATGAATTATTTATGTCGTTATATATACATATACAGAAGTGGGAGTTCAACGGATGTGGTGCAGAAAGAGCAGATACAGCTTCGCACCACCCAGTTACCCCGATTTTATCATCAATGCGCCCACGAAAATGCCTCGCGTTTAGCGTCCGCGAAGCCGCATTGGTTCCTTTTGCGCCGCTCCTCGAATTTGGATCAACACTTGCTTGGCAAAAGGCATGTTTACTGCACCCTGATTCTGCCACACACTTCCTAATTAAAAGGAATCATACCTTATAGATAAACCAGGAGTTTGGTATGCTTGTCTGCTTGCCCACCCTGTGGGTTAATTACCCAAGTTTGAGGTACAGTACGGACTTGGGTGTGTGGCTAGGGGTGTATATCGCTAGGACAGAAACGTCGCGTGGCCGTGTTCGGCACGCGATGGGATGGTGCGAGCTATGCGCGCCGTATTAGTTGAGTCCTGAAGCGATTACGCATAGAATGAGGCGTAGACACTGTCATCGCTTCAAGACCCATTCAATACGGCGCGCATAGCTCGCACCATCCCGTCGCGTGCCGAACACGGCCACGCGACGGTTCTGTCCTAGCGATATACACCCGTGTGGCTAGAGTGAGAGTACGTGGCGAGAGTGAGAGTGTGTGGCGGGGTGAGAGAGTTCGATACACGCGCTCATTTTGCATGCTTCCATGTGTGACGCGCAGTAGTGTGCGCCAGTCAACCGGTCAGTTTGATATAGTAGATTACTCGTTTCCTAACATCCTATCTCTGATGGAATAACCCTTCTGAAAGCCCGAAGCAGAACCATAGAATTTTTTTACAGAGCCACACGCACAATAAAATTTCAACTTTTTTTTTCGAATTCTTAGTGAATCAACTCCCACGGCGAAAGATCCAGCCCTGTAGAAAGTCCTGAAGTACTCTTGGATCTCAACTGAACTTCAAAGCAATAATATTATATTGGATTTTGGGAGAATGCCAGACTAGTACTAAAAATAATAAGATTCTTACCTTAATTTCAATTCCGCCAAAAATTATTCGTTATCCCAGAATTCGGTTTCACTGGCCACCGAGCTTACTTCCCAGAATTCGGTTTCACTGGCCACCGAGCTTACTAAGTTTACGCTTCAGCTGGCATGGCCGAAAGAATTCACGTGCAATCGCATATTTTCGTCTCGTTTTTCATCACCTTAGTGCATTCGGTTGCCGGACATTGGGTATGGCATAAAAATGGAATTTTTCGTGCTATGGGCGTTATCGATTCGGCCGGATGTAGCGCGGCAAGTTTTACTTTTTTTTCTAGAATGTATATACAGAATCCTAATGATTTGTGCTTCCTTTCGCGACGTATTCCCCAGCTCCCTTCCTCAAACATTTTACATTCTTCAGGTACATCTCGTGGGTGGAATATCAGGTTTGGTGGCGACTGTATACCTGAAGCCACGGCAACATCGTTTCAAAGACCAACGAGCCAGACAGATCAGTGATCCAACGAAAGCGATTTTAGGTAAAAATCAGTTAAACTGGCCCAAACATTACTAGTAACTATAACTTTGATCAGATCATCCTTCGAGTGAGGTGAGCGGGAGGAGGAGGGGGGGGGCATGAGGCAGTCACCGACTCGGCAGGTGATGCCGCTACTTATCCTTCACAGAGATCCTTATCTGTCACCAAGTCTTCCATCCATATGGGGTCTACCAACTGACAACGAACACCTCTGCCAGTGAAACAACTGGGATTTGCATGACGTCAATACCCAAAAAAGCACGGCGAGCAGTACATGTAAATGTAGGCCCAAAAAATCGAAGTCTTGCCTGAGGAGGAAAAAAGAGTCTTTACAGCTTCCACCAAGAAGCTGGTGACCTACTTATCAAAATTCTACATTCTAAAGATCGTTGAAGTCGTCGCATTAAGGGGAATCTAACCCTTTTCATTCTTTTCCATTTTATTCACTTTGAACGAATTTATGACGGTGCGACGGTTTGTGCAGTTTAATAAGTCGCCAGGCGTCGATTTTTCAAAAAAAAAATGTGAGCGGTATTCTATTTACACGCCACTGCGACTCCCAGTGAAAGTCAAGTGTACGGCGTGTATCGCAGATTGGCTCATCACTGCATATACTTCGTTCCATTCTGTATTATGGTTCATTTCATTCCCGAAGCAAAGTTTCATCAATACTTCACCGCTCCTTGAAGCCTGAGTCAAAAGCGCAACTTGAATTCCGACAAATATTTTTTCAAAAGATTAAATATAACGAATATTCAAAAAAAAACTCACCATATAATATACGAAGGCTGTCGAGATTTACTATCGAGAACCAGTCTTTCCTCGGTCCATTCTGATAGCAAAGATCCACGACGTCGATCAGTATTGACTGAATTGATGAAATCACTGTCCGACTTTGAAATTCGTACACTTTGATGAGATCCAGCATCCATGTGATATTTCGAACTGAAATAAATAACTTGAAAGCTTGAACGCTAGAAATCAAACAAAAAAATCAACTAAATTAACTGAGAGTCAAATACAACGTTTTTGACGCACCATGTTTTCTTCATTTTACCGTGCTCAGATCTGCTAGTTGGAGATTTCATCATGAATTAGTTTTTTGGCTATTTCTAGTAAGATAGATAAATTCGTAGTGCCAAAGAATCCACAAACAAAACAGAAAAATGAGGCACTGTGACGTCCTTGTAACATAGCCCATACCCCAGGGAGCCATAACCCGTAAGAGAATAATCAAGTTATCAGAGTGATCACGATGTAAGATAGCTGGAATGACATTTGTTGCCCTCGGATCGTATAGATATCGAATCAGAGTGATCGCTTGGGCTTTGCAGTACAAAAGAGGACTGTAAATATGTGCGACAGCACACTCGAATGTGGCTGACACGCATTAGTTCCGTTGTGAATCGATCATGCAGGCGTGACCGCCTCCTAATTGCGTGACTTGACCCAAATCGAGTGTTCTGTCGCACATTGGTTCTTAATAATCAACCTCGGTCACCACTACGAAAGTCTGCAAACCGAACGATATTGTGATGCTTTTACAAACTTGATAACTGACGGCTAACCGTCATTTAAGGTTTCTTGATGATATGGTGGGGATGGCTGGCGTTCAACACCTCTTCAAACTATTCCGTCTCGAGTCACCAATGGACAGAGGGAAGTCGGTGAGGAATTGATTTCAGAACAATTTCAGCTGTCTATTAACCATTGATTAATTGTTGAATGCGTCATCAAAAGCTACCTACAGATCAGCCGTCGGGACAATCATGGCCTCAGTCGGTGGTGGCATGGTCACTATACTGATTTCACGATACGCAACACGGAAGATTGAAGTCGACATGTTAATCGATGGACTGTTGGCCTCTCTGGTCTCAAGTACAGGTATGAAGCCATAACGCTTTGGGAGGGTGTAGGCCACGACATTTGAATTGGGTCAGCTCTTCGGAGCCGTGGGAGCGTGTCTGAGCCACAACAGACAAGGCAATACAGTTGTCGCACGCGGAGCGGTATCCCACTCCGAGTGTCCTGTCCTTCAGTCAGTATGGCACATTGGATGGGTTCGGGTCAACCGATAATTAATGCATTGCCTTTTGAAAGGAATGGTTGAAGGTAGGTCCAGCGATAAGACCTGTTGGTATTAATCTGACGAAACGCTCAGCAGGCTCACAACTTTAACCTAACAGATCACATGAAAATCAGATTAAGAAAAAATGAAAAAATTACGTCGTGAAAGCATAAGTACCGCATTTTTTAGCTGGCTGTCTATTCTACACCCCATGGCAGGCCACCCTGGTTGGTGCAATCGGATCGTCTCTGGCGCTGACTGCATACCCAGTGTTAGAAAAAGCTAAGGTAAGATCAGGCTAGCTTAGTACAACCTACCATGAGATTTACTCACACCCTCACATTGTGGTTGTATCCACCAACGATTCTTCCAGATCGATGATCCAGTGGGTGTAATTCCGGTGCACGTGGTCGGTTCTATTTGGGGAATGATCAGCCCAGCAATTTTCGTCTGTCGCGATTTCGGTCTTCCTGAACACAAGGTCTGCTAGTGTTTGTGTGCTGTGAAAACGTTAAGGTAGCGTAGTTCTTCCAGGTCACCAACGAAAACGATCTCTCAGGGCTTCTGTATGGTGGCGGAGTTACGCTACTACTCTACCAACTCGCAGCCCTTGGAGTGATTGCGTTTTTCAGCGCATGTTCTGCAATTACGATACTGTGGGTTAGTCTTTATCAGTCACTTTACCATGCATCTACGCTCCGACTCACCGCCAGGGAAGAAGATGAGGCTGAGAAAAGCTGAGTCGCTACCACACGCAAGAGCCACAGAGAGAATTCTGGACCCACCCACCCGAGTCGGTAAGCATTCCAGTCCATCCTGGACGACTAATTGGTCCCAGATTCATCAGGAAAATTTAAACATCATAGTTATACATCGACTGGCGACGGTATATCGGGTACATAAAAATTAGGATTTCAAATAGAAATCGAATGCGCGGCGCATTACAGCAAGGGTAGTGGCACACTCATCGCCCTATCAGTTGGCCCCTTCTTGAGAGGATCGTATACCAGCCGGCAATGCTTGAATACTTGAAGGCGTCCATGCAATGCGTCTTTCTTTCTTTATTGCTCCTCAAAGGGCCATAAATAAAGCGATTCGACATCCTTAAATATCCTGCACAGCACTCCATTCACTACTGTCATTTCCCTCCATCAGAATATAATCTGAGATGGAATATTAGCTTAGGGGTAGAGTTCCTCGCCCGGTCACAAAATTCGGAAGGCCCACCAAATGCAAGCAAGAGTGTTCAAGAAGTGTAAAAACGTCCAGTGTGAATGAATGCTGTGCCAACCAATTTTTTAAGATTTTTAAGATTTTATTAAGTTGTCCCGAAAGTTCCGGGACACCTCGACCTCTTTCATTCAAATTTATTTCATTACACATGAAGCCTTTTGCAGCATGTCATATACCATTCGGAAGAGAATTTTCTACTCTACAGAATGACATGTCTTGTTGACTGAAATGTGTTTATGTTGTGAAGAGATAAATTTGAAAAAGCGGTCGTTGTAAAGAAATAAATTTGAAAAAGTGGTCGAGGTGTTCCGGAACTTTCGGGACAACCTAATAATTTCTTAAGATTCAGCAATTGTTTCTCTCATATGATTTTTTACATGTGATAAATTACTAATTAAATCAAATCAGTAGATGTGGGGCGCAACTCGCGGCAAAGATCCGCGTTCCTCTAACGAACGATTTTCTTCGTATAAGTGCGTGTCACCGCCACGTATCACAGATACGCGTGGTACAATACTCGATACGCCACAACACTCGTCTACGCAAAGATTAACGAGGGGAACATGGGTGGCTCCAAATGCTCTTATGAAACTGAATTCGTCAATTATTCATCATTTCAATATCAATTTTTGGAGCCTGCAGTTTTACCTTTCACTGCAGTGCGATAGTACAAGTAAAAGCTGCACTATTCATTCACTGATCATAAATCCGTTTGCGGATCGTGATTATGTTGACTTGAAGACATCTCTAGGGGTAATTTTGTTAGATTGCGCAATGATTATGAGATTTGAAAGTCGATATGATTGGTAGTATTATAGTATTATAGATAAAGAATAATATTATAAAATGGTCGAAAAGCCGAAGAATAAGAACCGTTAAAAGTTTTTTCACTCCTCCCCTTCAGCCCTGTGCATCACTAACCAGCTAGGGTAGATGCAGACGGGTGAGAGGAAGTCAGCAGGACGCGGACGTTGCTCGACCTCGCAGTAGCTTGCCGAACGGATGGGAGGCAGCTGACAAGCAGCGCTGCTGGGTCCGCTATAGAGATCTCAGGGCTCGCTTATTCAATGGAATTTCGCCACCGGCCATCTCCTTTGCGCTGGGATGTTAGTTCTTCACTTAGAGTACGTCTTCCCAATTTTCATTTTCATTTTACTCCTGGCGATGTCTTTTAGCGACTTTTGTGCGACCTTGGGAGTGGATTGCCACATAGAAATGGTGAATACCGCGGAGGTGCTTTACAGCACCTGAGCCCATTAATTGCCCATAAGAATGGTAACGCTGCTTTACTATTTCCTCTAGAATTCTGACAAAGCTAAGAGGCATAAAATCATTTAGAATCTCATTTTTCTATCGTACACTATCACCCAAGTGAATTTTAAACGGGAATTTCTCCAACACTTACAAATTAAGCGCGCGCTAATTTCCGTCAGCAAATGCACAAATCACTATGTTTCACATGCCACTTTGTTTGGCCATCATGACGGTAGTTGCAGCAATAGTAATATGCCTCATAGAAATCAGTTTACCATTTTTAAACCAGTTTCTAAGGGTCCATTCACCTCATGGAAAACTTTAGGCCCACATGATCAGACGAATAATCACTTTCACACTACAAGGTGCTCACTTTCTACTTATGCTACTTCTTAAACTCATACCAGATTTATTTGTTTTGTCTCCACTATCTCATTGCTGAGCATCGCGTATGTGGCAAGAAAAGCTGATCAAAATTGGTTCCAAATTTTTGAGCTCAGTACTTACACGACGCCCCAATTAATTTTCCCCCAATCCCATAGCTGCTTCGTATCCAGTAGAATTTCCTTCACATGTTCAGACATTACAACATTCACCAATCGGTCTTCGTTTGTCACGACTCGATGAGGAACTTGGCGCCGATCTCAGAGAGCACGGCCTTGCCGGTGTCAATGTAATGGCGTACACTATCGAGAAAAAACTGACTGCTAAGTGAGTTTCTTTGAGAAAAACTATCTTCTTTTTTTCCAAAATAGGGATAAAAACGATGGAGTGAGAATCGCGCTACGAAAAAGAGGTGAAAGAAAATTCTATATATTCAATAACTTGATGCAGCGAGAAGACAATTCGGACATTGCGCCTTAAAGGTACGCTTGCCAGAGTCGTTTCCCAAAAACCGCACAGTACAGAAGGGCATATCCTGTTAAGAACACTAGTTGATATCCAAATGGAGAGCGCCATGTACTCGCTATTTGTTCAAAATCGTAGAAATGACTGAATGGGATTTCGGACCAGTAGTTGGTTGAACAAAGCCCACAAGTCCATTCAACTTACAGGTGCTGTTTTTCTGGACAAGCTCCTTACTTACTAGAGGGGTAACAGCTCACAAACTTGGATGGAGTTCTCGGTAGGAGTAATCCAGAGGAAATAATTCTATTTGTAATGCTGCAGTTGATCACATTTCGTCCAAGGTCACGGGATCTTGCCCACTGTGAGATCATCATCGCCATACAACCAGAAAAGAGTTCAGCGAAGAGATATGGCTCCTGGGAACTATCATCAAACATTTTTGTTTACAACATCTAACTTTTACGCCAAAAAACAGATCTTTATTTTCGAAAAATTATTTCGTATTTACATCTATCGATACTAAAGCTTCGACATACATTTAGTCGACTGCAACCCCTTGTAGATATTCCCCTGTGGATTAACAGAGCAGTTTTCACATCGGCCAAAAGGGTTTTTGCTTTGCGAAGAGCAGTGTGCAGGGAAAAAAGAAATCAGGTTTTTGCTCACGCAGGCATAGAATCAAAAAAAAAACATTAATCTGGAAAGTGCACTTTTAAGCGAATCAAATTCACTCTATGCCATTTGCAGTACATAGAACGGAACTGGAATTGCAAACGACCCGTCTAGCGATAAGCGAACGACTGAGAAGAATATCTTATACATATACAAATTAGGTTGTCCCAAAAGTCTTGCAGGATTTTTTTCGATCATCACTTCTTATTATTTTTTCTTCCAACAAACAAGGATTAGGCAACAACGTATTCACCATTGTTATCGACAACACTCTGCCACCTCATAGGTTGATCGTTGATTCCCTCCTCTCAGAGCTCTCGGTTCTGAGAGTCAAAGAAATGCTTTGCAAGCAAGTCATAATCAACAAATTTTCTCAAGGCCAGGAAGGATTCAAGAGGATGGGTAAGGTGATAGTTAGAAGAGGCAATGTCTGGAGAGTATGGCGAATGGGGAGGACATCCCAGCCGAGTTCCTGTAGCTTCGCCTGGGTACTCTTCGCGATGTGGGAGCTAGCGTTGTCATGAAGTAGGGTGACCGCGGACCTTTTCCGGCACTTTTCTCGAACAGCGATGGCGAGCCATGGAACAGGCGGGAGTGTATGGCAGCGATGGCCGTCTCGCCTTGAGCATCACCTTGTGGAAGACCATTTCTTCCGCGTCCCAGAAGCAGCACAGTCCCGAGCGTGGTTTGTTTTTCATGTCGACCTCCGTTGTTGAAGCTGATGAACCAGCGACGCACGGTCTCGTAGCTCACACATCCCTTGCCCAATGCAGCGTTGATGGCCGCAAGCGTCCGTCGCTCTGGTGCCGCGAGACCACTCACAGTAGATAACACCGCGTGTTTGGTGGGTATCAACTACGGGCACTGTAGCTTTCTCCACGGTATCTGGCGGGTCAATATAGACTTTGCTAGAGAGCTCAGAGAACGTTCTCCCATACCCATGAGCCGCCTAGATCTGCCTGCAGTAAACAGGAGTTATTAGTGTTTTTGGAAAAATCCTACAAGACTTTTGGTACAACCTAATATGAATGATACACATGGTTTATTTTTGGTCTCATTAGAATTTTAGCGCTAAATGAACAATTTTTAAAATTGATTTTTGAAGACTTGCGAAGATTTAAAAAAAAAGATTATTGATAGCGCTACTCGTGAAGACTCGACTTACACTCACCTCATGGAATCCCTTTGATCTTCCCATTCACCAAAAACCGCGACAGAAGATACTACCACAAGTTACTGAACCTCGAAAGGCAGTACAACTGGATTCTTTCCTCCCCTACAGTTACGCTGTATTCGTTCACTATAGCAAAGCTATGTTTGCATGCAAAGCTTCACGCGAAAAATAAAATCCAGCAGAGACCCATACCATCAAAAATCAGCCCATGCGGGGAAGGTGGGCAGGGCGCGAGGGCAATGGGAAGAACGGTGAGGGTCACGTGCTCAGGACGCATTTAGGAACGAAACCAAGATCCCGACCTCAAAAAATCAATGACCGTCGCAATTCCTCTATAACCCTCGCGCTCCCGCCCGCGTTACCCGCATGAACGGAATCCAGAGGATGTATGCCTGAGAAATTTTGAACTTTTTTCGCATGAAAATTTGTTCGTGCAGAAGACTGTTACGGTTCAGTTTAGTGATACTGTGAAGTGTTACAGAGCATGAGTATGAAAATACCTCTTTCGGAATCTGCTAAAGCTCGGCTAATATATGTAATGTTGAAAGAAAATTGATTCGTTACCTATATAATATAATATAATACTGGAAACGAAGGAGATCAATCGCCTTTTTTGACCCCCCCCCCCCCCTCTTCCCCCGTAATATATCAGGTTGATCGAAAAGTTTCGATAGGGTTGAGATTTTTTCTGTTTTATTTTATAACTGAGCAAGCAAAGCAGGCTAATCAACAATATAATAACCATCGTTAGCTACAACATTGTCCCGCCTGACGGGGCAGGTCAGCGATTCCCTTCTCCTAGAACAGGGATGATTGGGAGCCAAAGAAGTCACCGATCACTTGCAAAACTTTTCGATCAACCTAATATGTAATTATATGTACGTGGAAAATGTGAGGAGGAAACATCAAAATTTCGTGGATAATAAGATTTCCTCATGGCCTCACCGAGTTCTAATTCTGTCTTCTGTAACCTTTGGTCGGGGAAGCTATTACTGCACACAGCTTTCTACGCCTACGATTAACACGTCACTTCCACATCGCCGACTAATAAGCCCTGACCATCCTACGGGTTCACGAAATGCGAGAAAACATTTGAAAACACCGGAGGGAGACACGGACGGAAAGCGTATTCTAAAACACCGTCTTCTGTAGACGAATATTCCAATCCACAAAGAATAATGGGCAGCGAAAATCGCGCTGAAAAACGCGCTTCGGGGGTTGCGATTCTAGCACGCTTCATCCCGAAGTGCACGTTTCATCTCGGACTGCACGCTTCAGGCGGGCCGACGCTTCTCTCATTTGATGTAGTGTGGAATGAATTTGGTTCCATTTATGGTGATGTAAGTGAAGCAGCACACGGCAACAAACGAGTGGAACATTAAGGGGAAGAATAAGCGAAAAAAGAGAAACAGGTGTTTATTATCGACAAAAAACAATGAATTCACATTCGACGTCTTGGCAAGGCGTCATGTGTGCAATTGTGCAAAATTAACGCACTGCAAACTATCGTAAAGCCATACCTTAAACCAAAATCGTCCCTCCCAGTGTATTGAAGGGCTTATGAATGATTTTCAGAAGCACATCTTAAACCTTGAAGCTCGTTAGCTGTATGAAGGACCGCCTTGAGGGGTGCGCAGGATTTCTGCAGCACACATCAGGAAGGGTTCAAGAAACATGTTCATTTCCATTGCATTTAGATCCCTAATTGTGCCCTACCAAGTGTGATGGAGGCGTATACCACGATAACCTAACCAAGTATGTAAATGCCTCAATAAAAAAACTTGCGGTAACCAAGGCACAGTGGTAGAAAAGGAAAAGGACTGAACTGCTTAATGGCATATCGGTGAGACAGAGTTAGCTAAACCGCTTATAACCCAGAAGAACCTGAAAAACAGGGAGATGGTGGAAAAATTACTTGACCTCATGATGATAAGAAATTTATTTGAATTAAAGGTGGAACGTAAGGGATTTCGTTGAGATTTACGAAGTACTGCGAATATGAAGGTTCAAGCGTTGCTATGGGTAAAAAATAAATTTTTTTTTGCGAAACACGATCCCCTCCTATACATGAAATCAAGACACTGGCACTCTTTTCATACTCATGATGTTTCCCCAGAAAAAAAAATCGATACCTGGCTAGCATTGTACCCTAGTATACAAGGAATGATCATCCCATTTTTTACAAACCTTATGGGCCCAAAAAAATCACAAAAGATGACGTGCTCGACGCTTATTACTCAGGGACTTTTCCTTTCCCGCCAAGAACGACCCTTTTCTCCAATCCAAAATACAGCCTCCCATGAGAAGTCCCTAACCAATACTGAACCCTGCTCCAAGCCACACTGGATGAAACATCATGAAATACTCAAATTTATCTGAAAATCAAATCCATCATAAATAATTCTAATTCCAGAACTCTGAGCTCTGTGCTCATGGTAATCATTCGATGGCGCACAAAGGCCAAATTGGGAGCCGCAAGACGACGGCGAATCGCCGATGCAACTCAGCAGCCGGAAACAGCCAAGGGTGTCGAGATGACTCACATTCAAAAACGAAGCGTAGCTGGTGCAAATCGGCCACAGTCCCACTCTAGAGCTGGTTGAATTCAATCGTAAGCGTACTTACTGAACATTGCAGCTGATTGGCTCGCAAACTCTACTGTGAAGATTAGCATAATTCAAAGTTCTCATGGCATAATTCTAAATAATTATATTCACTGCACGGTGAGTTCCCCACCATCAACAGTTTTCTGTTTAAATTGACCTTTAAATTAATACAACTAAAATAATTCAAAACTGCGCCCCGAACTCAATTGATGCATAATTAGGACTGTGGTGCACAGAAGGAGCCAATGCGTCGATGCGCACGAAAGCCTCGGCTCTGATAGTCAACGCGCCCACAGTGAAAAGTCGTTGCGGCGCCGCATTGGCCCCTTCCGCGTTGCCTCGCGCCTCGCACTCACAATTTCTGAAAGAATAGGACGGGCGCGAAAACAATCTCCAAAACTACTCAAAACCAAATTTCAACACCGCAACCTTCGACGTACCCTAACTCAATCTACGAGAATCGACCACTGCTTGGCATTTTTTCTTTCTTTTTTTTTATAACACTGAACCAATATCCGTTCTCATTTATGTGGCCTAAAAACAAACCAATAAAACCTAAAATAGAAGGGAAGTGGACGGCGCGTACAAACAGAAAAAGGCCGCATTGCCTTTACGAAATAGCCACTCTACCAAAATCGTAACAGTAAAGAGTACTCGGGGGATAGTTATATCGAGAATATAAAAACTTGGAATTCCAAAGGCTCCGCATGTACTGAAATGATCTTTACAATCTAGCAGAATGCAGAGAAGCAGAGTCAATTTCCTGCATTTCTCATCTCAACCGGTATCTTACGGCGGATGGTGGCGAATCTTAGCATGGATCACGTACCGGTGATGTTTCGAACCTTTCAGGTTGTGACCCTAAACTCTCAGTTTTGATCCTATTGTGCCTTTTCTTCATAGAAATCCTCCAATTTTCAATTTTTCCTTCTCTCCACGAGATATCCTTGGCAGTGTTGCCACTACTGTGATACCATATCATAACGATAAAGATTGATTGAATATTTAATCGACATAAAACGTGTTCGCACATCTTTAAGAGCGTCTCACCTCAATGAAATACAGAAAAAACATCACAATACCAATCAATCAATCAATAATAATAAACGAAATAAATACCGTAACTTAGAGAAGTCAGTTGGGTGGGTGCTTGCGGGGGGGGGGATGAAATATAGGAAAATGACAACAAGGAGCAAATGAGGAATTTTATACACAATCAAAGTCACTCAATCAATTCGAGTTAATCGATTAATCGATTAGTGGAACGAACACGAGCTCAGTCAATTTGTGGCCCAGTGAACTTGATGGTTATCGATCGAATAGCGCGATTTCTCGACACAGACGAGGGACGACGAAACTGTCATCGTATAAGAAGGGAAGGGAGGGAGAGACAAAGGGAACCACATCATATATGACGAGACCCTTCTACCTGGATAGAAACGGTACCTAGCCTACCCTACACGATCTCTACTAAAAACTACAAAAAAAAGGAATTAATTCGAGCGTCAAAACGACGCGTAGCGCAGCAGCACACAGTGACGTTATCACAATATATTAGACAACAAAATATTATACTATATAAAGAAAACTCAAAGTTTAGAAAAGACAATTGCGCAGTGTCATTCACGAGATGATAACGGACATTCTTTGATGTGCTTTGAAGAAAGTTAGAGACTGATTTCTGCAAGTGAACATTAGGCACTTTGTGGGCGTGGTCCGCATGACGCGGACGAATTGTCCGCAAAAGTGGTTGACTATAGCACCGCGTCTCTTTCGACAACGCCCAAATGTGGGCTTAAGCCTCACTTCCAGAAACTTTCTCGAAGATAAATATTAGTAAAAACAATTATGAACGACACCTACCAAAAGAGGATCGCCAACATTATTGCAGCTCGCATCTTTGCGTTACAAGAAATCAATAAATCAATGAAAGTTAACGCGGAACTGCACAGTTTAGCACGCAAAAATTCGAATGAGATGAAAAATGAGGGAGGGTAAAATTAATGGAGGGTTGACAAGTCTGGAACCAACCCTTGGAGCGGGGATCGGGTGGCTTTGGAAAGCGGACGATACAACGTATTTACATGCCAGAGAGCGATCGAGCCACGTACACATTTCGTTCGACCCAAACTGTCACAATTGAAGACTAACACGAGATGATGAAAGCACGAGTGTCGAGAATCAGATGATACAGAGTCGCGCTGCACCTGATAGGAGCGCTAGCGCACGTGCGCGAGTAGGCGATGGGCGACGGGAGGGGCGCTGGGCGAGCGACAGCGATCAATCAGTACGCATTACGTGAACGGCCGTTGTGTGCAGCTGACGACGTGAATGCGTGTTTAACCGTTTCGAGATTGGGTACTGAGAAAGGGCTAGACAGGGGTATGGAGCAGTCATTCAAAAACGACCGCTATGAAGATTGACGACCTGATTTATATAAGAAACGACGACAATGATGATCTTTGGTAGCAGTAGAGACTATCCACAATTGTGGAAATTATACGCACATACACACGCTTCTCTTTACGTCAGAATATGGGCCAATTTCTGAGGTGTAAACGATGAAGTATTCGTGGAGCTGACAGCACGTAGAGCACTCGTAGAACCCGTCATCAGTGATGGAGCAAGGCCTGCTGAAATGATGAACTTTACCATTTAGGTTTGAAGCAACATACATAAGACAACTATTTATCACTGAAAGAAGGCGAGTATACAACCGACCAATCAGGTACCGAGCAAACATCTACTTTGACAGTATCCTCTCCCTGTTGATCGGTTATTTACCTCCAGACTACTTATGCTTAAGGCACAAGAACAGCTAAAAAACATACTATCGCCTTCAGCAGCTGCTTCGTCACGTCTCGGTGGACAAGGCAACCTTCGACGTAGCCATTGATGTTTCAACGCTTGGGCCGGCGTCATTCGTGTCTCAGGATCCCAATCCAGACATCGCTTCATGAAGTCGATAAACAGCTCATCACCCTGAACCGAAGCAATAAGTCTTATTTTCACCAAATATGGCAGTTATTTCGGTGCGACAGCTGTGGCTGCCTTTACTATTGTGTCACTTATTGTTAGTCAAGTCCGCACAGGGCCAAGTCATGCAAGCGCAGAAATCGGAACAATTGCACCAGCCATAAAGCCATAGCCAGTCAACACCGGCAGCATATTTCATGACCACCCATTTCCTATACATGTACACTTAGAATAGGCACAAACATTTGAAAAGCGGTCTCAAATGACGGCTCAGTTGCGCCGACAAAGAGAGCTACAGAACTTCCACAAAAATAAAAAATAATTTGCTCACAAAATGAAATAAAATAACAATAAAAAACTGAATAAAGACATCTTCATTTTCCTACTATTACATCAATAACTTCCACCGACAAGGCACAATAAAATGGCAGAAGAGAAATTGATAACCACCCATTTTCAAAAAACAGTGCGAATGAACGGAGGAATGGGGCCAAGCACTCACCATGTTTTTCAGAGCAGTGTTCCAACTTCGGCTTCCTGGTGGACCACGCATCTTCCCGCGTTTGCTACGGGCACCACTTAACACCACGGAACCATCAGGCATCACCGATGCCGTACAATACCGAGGATATCCCTAAAAAGCGCAAAAAAAAAATTAAAAAAGACGAAAAAGGTAAACAGAAGTGAAAAATCACTATATGAAATATTCAACAGTTTGGACCCACCTTCGACGATATAAAGGTCCGTGCTCTTTTGGCATTCTCCAGAACCTTGTTCGACGGCATGCCCAGCAGCTCAATTATTAAGGCAAGCTAAAAAAATTCAAATGAGGATTAAAATTTTTAGAACAAAGAGCAGGGGATAACACCGCAGAAAAATTCGTAAATCAATCACTCAATTGGACCAACCTGATCGTTCTCATCCTCGCCAGGGAGGAGCGGATAACCAGTTAGTAGTTCGGCTAGTATACAACCGAGTGACCACATATCGATTGGCATACCGTATTTTGAACCAAGAATTACTGTAACATGCCATAATAGATTACATACACAGTTGGAGTGCTTCATGTCAGAAAAAATTGGTTCCATGAAAAAATGCCAAAATTTTTATACATACCTTCCGGAGCTCTATAGAACCTTGACTGGATATACGTGTAAATACGTTGATCGTCGAAACATGAAGAACCAAAGTCGATGACCTTAAAAGGAATGTTTTCAGGAATAGTTGCACTACAAGAACTACCTCAACGGTTTGAACAGATGTAAAAAAAGGTAGAAAAAGTTCTCGAAAAATCCACGGTGCTTGTAAAACAACACTTTTTTCTCCAAACATTCTGAGAACACGGGGATCCCAATAGTGCGCAGAGCAAAACCAAGAGCACCACTTGAGAGTTTTCACATTTCTTATTTGCTTACTTAACATTAAACCACACCGTAGCATGAAAACATCCATTTCAGTTTTTTATTAAATAATGAAAATTCAGATATACATGCCCTCTGTACCAAAAATATCCCTGTGGAGGAAAGCCAAAAGAAAATCACTCAGCATATATCAA
This sequence comes from Trichostrongylus colubriformis, assembly GCA_963978905.1. Taxonomy (NCBI): domain Eukaryota; kingdom Metazoa; phylum Nematoda; class Chromadorea; order Rhabditida; family Trichostrongylidae; genus Trichostrongylus; species Trichostrongylus colubriformis. The sequence continues at coordinate 56,150,564 of OZ022256.1, read as the reverse complement.
AAACGTACACCACCATCTGGAATTCCATTTCATTCCTTCATTCAAGTCCCAGTCCTCCTAAGCAACTCCTACAACCCGTCACGAAAAAATGGTCCCTGGAACTGCACCATAAAAAGTCTCCACGCTACCGCGGAATGGAAGCAAGTAAAAAAATGCATTGCAGCACTAACGAAACTGAGCGGATGACTATAAGAAAACATGAAGGCATATCTGTCGGAAGGTACTATTTCTAAGTAAAAATAAACAAAGGAAAAATGAAAGTGTACGCGAAATAAGAATACCTTGATCCCACTTCGTCCTTGTTGTTTAAGCAGAACATTTTCAGGTTTCAAATCACAATGTATCAGTCGATTCCGTTGTAATAAATCCAAACACAGCAGCATTGAATAGGCAAACTTTCGTACCAACTGAAACTTTTAGTTTTTTTTAGCAGACTTCTAAAAAACATCGAGACGAAATAATCCGTCCGTACACTTACCATCAGACTGAATCCTTGGAATTTATTCTTCTTTATAAGCTCATAGAGATTAATATTCAACAATTCAAACGTAATACATTTATGATTACGGAAATTAAAATAATCCAGCATGTGGATTATATTATGCGAGCCGTCTGCATCTTGACGACGTAGGTGATCCTGAAATAAACATCAATCAGAATACAATCCTCAGAATAAAATCCCTTGTATGACATCCCAAAAAATTCAGTTTTGAGAAATCCCCTCAAGGATACTGTAAGGTAATCGCTTACCAGAATTCTTATCTCTTCGTCGGCTTGCCGATGGAAACGCTTCTCATTCCGTACCAGTTTTAGCGCCACATACTGCTGATATTTGTGATCGTACGCCTTTATCACCTAAAATCAATGTCTTATCAGATAACCGGCCGAGACACACTTCCCTGTACTTTCAGAAGAAGAATTTTTTCCCGATGGAGCCTAAAAAGCGGTCAACAGCCATTTTGCACAGAGCTATTAAGCGCCGCGAGTACAATCATAAATTAAACCACCCGAGAATTTTTTCCCGCTGAAAAAAAATTCCACTGCAAGATTTTTTTTCAGCCGACCCGACCCTGCTGCAACTTCGTAGACGACTCATCCTTTTCACGTTCGTTTGCAAGTTGCTAATATATCACTCACTCGGCACTGACGAAGCCAGCTTAAGGCTCTCAATGAAAGAAGAAGAAACACGACACGCTGTTTTGAAAATCGATGAAGACCATTATACATTAAAAATTGCTTTTCGGTTAACAATTTCAGCTCTCTTCTTTTTTAGGCCAAAAGATACATTTCGCATAATTATCTTATTCAACAAGAACGAAACAAAATCGGTCGTAAATGACCCTACCAGATTGGTTTCACGCGCACGAACACATGCCAGTTTTTCAACAAATCGTTATAGAAGTCCAGAAGTATGGTAGACTAGTTCGGTCAGGGAACACCAAATTGTTCACCATTCAGTCCTTGTAGATCACATGAAAATGGTTACAATTTCCTTCCTACGGAACTACGCACTGCACCTGGATCCACTAAACTATGCCCTACCAACGCCAACTCCTTGAAAGCCTCATCGTAGGCCAAAGTCATCCCTACCTTCCACACCTCAAGAATAAGGCTAGTGAAGATCAGCCTAGTACAGTTCTGTCCTGCTTCCCACTTCACAAACCCAAATAAAGCCTTTGATATGACTCTCCAATGCTGCTGAGCCACACAGCATTGGTAGTGTATTCACTTAAAGGTGAGAGCTAATGTAATTTTGTTATGCATGTGTGCCACTCGGTAGTCAACTAGTCAGTCTAACCGATAGAGCTCATTTTCAAGTGTTTACCCATGTTTGCTGAATAACACCACGCCTAGACAAGGCTTGCTTGGGTCTCTTAGCACACCACAGCTTCTTCGTAAACATATGCTGATTCAATTAGTCTCGTGACAGTCTTGTTGATGCTGTAGCATGCTATTATAACAACGATTTCTGAGCACTTCAGAAGCCTTCGTGGATCTTCCAGGTCTCCTCGAAACATGACTCGGAAAATTATCAAGAACATTTTCTTCGACTTCGGAACCTCTGCGTACTCGATGATCTCGCAAAATTTTTCTTAACCCCATTAGGCAGCCTTGTATTTTTTTTATTAAACTATTAAAAGTGCAAACACAGATGTCGTGTTATGCGAATTTTTGTGAACGAATGAGCGAACACATTGGTTAAGTGGACGGCTGTAACTATGGTGATCGGGTTTTACTTGAAAACATGTTACCGTAATTGCTAATATCCCCATCTTCCCGCGAGAAATATCGGCTTTACCGCTTCTCAATACTATAATCGTTGGTCGACCCTTAAACGGACACCATCTAGGGAACAAATGGCTAAGGACAGCGCTCGACCGCGGGTGCAAAACCTTAGGTACAAAAGCAAATCACTGCTTATAACTCAGAAACATTAAGGGGAATCCATGGGGTGAAAAGGCATCGCAATTCCCTTCCGGGTGCACATGAAAAATGTTGGTCGAAGCCAGCAGAAAATGCGTCGCACCACCTCATCCTAACCCCGGCCAACCAAAAAACACATTGAAATTCCATTCAAATTCGTTTCCGCTTTGATCAATGAGTCAACAATCAAGGCACGCATGACTACTTTGCTATAACGTCACCCATAAAACCCAGCTCTCCATGAACTTTCAGAAGATGAAGAACTACTCGAATGTACGCACACATCTGTACTACTCTTTAGGCTACCCAACAAATCGATACAGGCTGTATCCCACAGTCCAGTAGAAACCTTTCCCCATCTTATTATTGGTTCGCAGGGTGGCTTCGTTTACGGGTAGACCCTTCCGTAATCCTTATCCTTTCCACAACAGTATAGGGTTTCACAGTAGACGCAATTTGAGTGCACATGTAGACATAGTTACTCACTACATTCATCTACAGAGAGGGTTTTCAGACAGCTACGGCGTCCATAGTACCCGATGCAAAGTTGAGCTTTGTTGTGGCGAGGAATACTTGATATGGAGGTCGTATTTTGTTGCCAAACGTCCTCACCACGATACTTGACCTCGACCTCACGGAATACGAGAAATCCAGTCGAAGGTCTTCAGAAACTCAAATTTACTAGATGATTCCTTTGGAAAAAGACATCTGTCTCTGTCTCCCTCATCTCCTCAGATGGAAGTAGTGGTGCGTAAGGTCTCCTACCACCTTCCTAGCATTTTCTCCAGTATTATACTGTCTTTTCTTCTTATGGGACGTGCATGATGGGTAAAGTCTGCGTCGCGTACTGATGATGAGCTGGAGAAAAAAGATCTTGGAGGAATTGGAGCCCGTCGCCTCTCTGCTCCACAGCCATCGCAGCCCGCCCACGAGACCTTGAGAAATGTATTTCTGCCACATTTTGATATTTTTATACAGCAAAAATTCTATTAAGGTGCCAACTATGGCCTTTGGGTATAACGTGAAGCTCAACACTGGACTAATCGTTGTTAAGCAGCCCCCTATGAGCCCTCCTCGTCTTTAATTTCACCTAAACTTATGCCACCGACAGCTGTAGCGTATTTTCTCTTCTTCTTACTTCAATTTCATGCAACCCACCACTGCCTCCCTACTACCATCCCTACTCAATCGTATTCCCCTCATGAAGCGACGGGCGCTTCAGTAAGCTGTCATCATTCAAGCAACGTAGCGATCGATTTGCTTTGCTCGCACAGCAATAACATAATCAACGCCGTCGTACATACGCGAAGCACCCGAAATGGCGGCAGCAGCGACGGCACTGCCGTCACGGTCACCAATGGAAAGTGCGGCGGCGCGAGTACACGGCCATGAAATAAAAGTATGGCTCGGTCGGTCAACCTCATTGCCTTCGGGCAACATATCCGCTTGAGCCTACGGAAACTCATAAAAATCATAACCAGTAAAACCTTGACAAAACTTCGAATTGAATGCACGAACCTGGCCAAAGGAGCCTTTGCCGATGACTTTGAGGATCTCATATCGATAGGCGATATGATCATGTGCGACCAGTTGATAGCTACCATTCTCGTCATCGTACCCGCAGTTGTTTGGACCACCTAAATGAGTATAAAAATGAAAACTCAGGGGAGAAAAGATTGCAAGTTTTTCACTTTTAAAATCAATCCATGTTGCATAGTCTGTCTGGGTATTCAGGGTATATTTTTTTCTGGGTTATTCCCCTATCAACACGCCAGAACACAACTCATACAGCTAACGGAGCCTGGAAGCGCGTCATTTCCAGCATTTCCAGTTTTAATTTGATTCACCCTAGTAAGGCCGTGGTGTACACGAAACTGTTTCATTCCCCAGTAAGCCAGACGAAAGCAGTGAAACCCATGCCAACAAAGATCGATAAGTGACAAGGGCCCTTTTTTGTGCCTTGCTGGGAAGCAAGACGCACAGCGTGCATTCCACCCTTGGTTCTTCGCACAAATTCCATTACAAACGGTACAAACATATTAACCATGTTTGCTTTCCCACCCATCACTAATCAGCAGTATCGTATAAGACAAGCAAGACCGAAGCAGGTATTATATGAATATGAGCAATCGGCAATCCTCTTCGCCGAAGGCCATCAAGAATGACTCCAACGGAAATGCTCAAATTTAGGAGGACTAGAATAGAATGAGTAGTAGGCACTATTAGAAGTCTGCAGTAGCCTTCCTCGCCACCGAAAGCCAAATGGTTGTAGCTCTTTAGGGTTTCTTCCAGTAGAAAATTCTGTCTCTTTCTCAGCACACTAAGACGACTATTTCCCGAGTTAGGTCGCCGTCAAGCTTCGCGATTTTGCAGCGTCGCGACTCCGCACGAAATGCTGAGGCCGCCGTCGAACAATGCGATCTTGCATCATTTGCGATTCTGCAATCTGAAAGTGCCACGCCGCAAAGACTCGCAAAATCACGAAGTCTGACGGCGGCATGAGCTCGCACAATCGCGTGCGATAAAGCGAAACTGCAGAATCACAAAACCTCAAAACAGCGAAGACAGACGGTGGCCTAAGGGATTGGTTCGAAAAGGACAACACCATAACTCGCGCGAAAAATAGACAAGGAGCGATTGGGAAAAAATAAATTACACGCTCTCTCTAAATCAGAAAATGTGATTTCCAGAAATAAAGTGCAAAAACTACAGCAACCTGGCCGAAGTGGACTGGAAAGTTAACCGAACACGGCAAAACTAAACAGAGTAAATCAGATATGTAACATACCAATAACGCCTCCACGTTTTTTCGCCTGAGAACCAACGAAGAACACACGGACATAGTTGAATATTTCACTCTGTTCATAAGGTAACAATTTCGTGCCAAACGTTTGAATGGCGTCTTCTGGTCGAAAACCCTGAATGAGTAATCTTCAGCACGTTTCACAACGTTGAGCGCTTTACGCAAAGCACAACGACTCAGACATCATTGTATTGCCAGCCGTTAGCCCATTTTGAACGATTTTGTACTCTAGAATTATGCAATGGAGACCTCCTAACCCGCTGTGCTAGTTACCCAGTCCAGACGACAGTCAAAGTACAAAGCAGTGATAATTAATAATTGATCTAAAATAATCTCCTATGGGAAGAAAAAAGGTCCATTGCCAAACCTCTCAAGATATAAAAGCGCTCTGCTAGAACAATTTCTCTTTACTCACGAAAAGAGGCATTTCACTATTTTTAAAATACAACAATAAGTATAAAACGATAATAGTACGGCAGTTAGTGTACCAGAAGGAAGCAAATCAGGAAAGCTCATCTGGAAACACTACTCTTCGTAACAAACATTCGTGCTCACAATCACAAGAGATAACGTGTAGCTCGAGGTGAAGCACACCTTTTGGCCGCTATTGCGACTTTAGCGCACTTCAGCTCGAGCTGCACGCTTAGAGTTCAAGTTGCCCGTTGCCGACGGGCAAAGAAGACCGAAGTTATTGTCATTAGATGTCACGCAAGGTGAATTTGTTTCCATTCATGATGATGTTAAACAAATGAAACCAGCAAACCATCGGAAAAACAAAAGGGAGAATAAGTGGAAAGTGTCTACAAAAAACCTAATCACTTCACATGCGACACCTTGGCAAGGTGTGTATGCAATTGTGGCAATATATCGAACTGCAAGCTTAGCGGAAACCAAGTTACCCCTCTTGAGGTCTTTAAATATAATAATGTTCATTTCATACATTCCACAGTTAAGCGACTACTAGTGGGTACGGTCGCGTCACGTAAAGCCGCGCCGTAACCGCGCGCCCCAGTAGCACACTTTGTGCAGTCTCATAACCAAAAGGATTTCGATTATCTGTCTCTACGCGAACTGTCAGGGATATTGTTAAGTTGTCAGTAGGACCTTATTTACAACAAATTGTTATTTTCGAACCGTCTCATTAGTCGTTTTTACGAGGTGATAATTTTACCACAACACTTCTAATAAATACTGATTAGTTCCATTCATTCCCCTGTGAATTCCTTGCGTCCACCCATCGCGAAAAACCTATTTTTGTGAACGCAGTGAATCATCCGAGTGGTTGTTATGAACAGAGCACTTCTCAGAAACGAGAAAAGCTACGAATCTGTGACTCATTGGACAGTCAGAGACAACCAACCATTAAAAAACTTGAAAAAGATCAGATCAACGCAACCCCACTGACCTTATTTCCACCGCCGGACGAATTGTTCCCTGTACTATTGGAGTTATGACCACCATTACTGCCACCTGATGAGGAAGTATGTGATCTGAAATAAATATATTTTTTAGAGCAACTGAAATTTCCCTAATCCGCGGCAATCTGATTCATTTTCTTCAAGTCACATGCGGATTGGACGCTTTGATTCCCATTTATATTCAGGGTCGTTGGATCCCATTGAACGATGGACGGACGGGCAGATGGGACCAGAGCGTTAAACCAAACACTTCAGCGCCAAATAAACAAAACAAAGTGAAGCGGCACTAATCGCATAGAATTGTTGAGCAGACCTCCCGTTGTTATTTACTGATTTAAGCACTAGTTTTCGATCAGATAGCCGTCTACTGGGGCTTGTTAACGCTAAGGGACTCACAAAAACTTCTGAGAAAACCATGTAGGAAGGAAAAGCAAACTTGTAACCCAACGAAATGTTGGGGGCGATCGTGTTCAGAAAAAATAGCACTGAGGAGCTTTAGCAACCCATATATGAATGGACATCTGAGACTTGTGATCATTCTCGTCACATCCGAAATCGATCAATCCTATCCGAACCACCGGAAGATGTGCTAATCAAATATTGGGTCAAAAACTTGGTATTTTCCTTTGAATAAGGGGAAGCCACGTGAAATCTAATGTTTTTAATCAGTACTCATACCGCCCGCGTGCACGGAAGTGCTATGATTGGTCAGATATGCAAGCCCTCACCCCCGTATTAAGACACATTGACCTAGAGCCAAGAAATGCTAACCATTTAAAAACAAGAAAATGAACAAATCGAAAACGTCATTATCAATCAATAGAACGACCAGCACCACAAAGCCGTACCTTAGGGATTCGTCACTGGGGCTTTTGGTCATTTTATGCCGTTGATCGGGTAAAGTGCTCAGCGCCGAAACGCTAGCCGATAGATGTTTGGCGCCTATAGACGGTGCGCCTCCGGAAGACGTGGATACTGATGAGCCTGGAAACGGAAAAAACCTCATAATGACTGACGAAGGGACAATGGGCAGCTTTTCATAAAACCGTTAGCAGCATTCAGAGGGCTAATGCATTCCAGCAATCAAACGCCTCCGAATCATGAGTGAAAGCATCGTTTCAACAAAGATTAAAGTACACCATTGATAATATCGAGCGGTAAGTGCTATCTCGAATAGAATATCACATTTTCAGTTAATCACATTGACCTCTGTTTAATCTAATCTATTTTATGGATATTGAATTCACCTCAAAATTATATGCGATAAGGGGAGTACGGTAATAGCGTTAAATAAGCATATTTCTAGAGCGTTTTGATGAGGAAGTACTGCGATGCGCTTCTGGACAAGGCACTGCTCGGAGTGCAAAGCCCTGGTGGCATTGATTGGGCATCCATGCTTAATCGATATCTTTAATTTGCAAGATATTCACTCGATTTCTGGGCTCTTCTTAAAATTTATCTCCTAGGGCTATTTTCTCTTCCCTTTCTGGCCAGTCCTTCCCCATGGTTTATTCCCTGTCAAGCTTCCAAAATAATCGAGCTAGTGGGGCCCGACAGCACGTGCATCGTCGTTGGCAGCGAGTCTGGGGGCAATCCATAACGATGCGCTCCGGATTAGGCACACACTGAGGAAATATGTATATGCAAGGCGCATGCCTGGAACACCATACACGTCACTTCGCAACATTCACATCTGTGCAGATAACATCACTGGGTAAACCTTGTGGGGCCAGACGTCCTACCCACCCCTTCTACCCCTTTCTATCCAGCGGTGAGGGGAGAATGCAGCGGAGACTTGCCGCTCCAAGCCTTCGCACAAGAACTTGACATGACGTGGCATCCGTCAATCCGCAAACGACGTTCCGCTTGGTTACCGAAAATCATCTCCGCTGTCGCTTGAGGGTTATTTTGCAGCGAAAATGTCACAATCTTCCTTTAACTCTCACTGCTCACGAAAGCAAAAACTCGGCAGTTGGCAGCACATTTTTTGGTAAATTGCTGCGGGGGCCAGTATCTGCCTTCGGATTACATTGCGAACGTACTGCTACCGTAGTTAAAGCCGCAAAAAAAGGAAAAAAAACCTCGATCCCGGCATAACACGAAAACCACAACGTACCCTGACCCTGATGGAGCGACCAGAAAATTGCAACCGAATTTTTGGACTGACAAATTTAATAGACACCATTTAGAATTCTAACAAAAATTAGCTATATCGATCGACTTATGAAAAATTGAAACCACCCATACAGTGAGAATAAATAATCATTTTTCAGCCCAGAATGACTACATAAAAAGTGCAAAATGTCGAAAGCAAATCTATGTATGTGGTGCACAGCAGTAGCCTCAAAGCTCCCATAACGGCAGACTGGCTCTGCCCGGCCTCATTAACATATCCCACCTCAGGCTGTCCATTGAAGGCACCAGAAATAATGACTGTGGTAGAAAATACGAGAAAGAAAGACAATTTCAGAGAAACACAGCTTTAGAAGAGAAACAACACAGAGTGCATTTAAAAGTCGTTCAGATGGGGATACTTACCACGTAACTCGAACAGGCTAGCGTACATTTCGCGCTTCTCCTCGCATCGAGAATTCTGCCATTGTGAACGGCTGGCGGCGGCGACAGCACAGTCGCGCGGCCAACTCGTGTGGAATAATAAGTGAGTGATTGCGGTCGAATGAGCGAAAAACGACGACAACTCGAACGATGCACCTCTGCGGCTGAACCAGAGGCGCTTTGTGACGACGTCGATGTCGACGACGACGGCAGTGGTGAGGTGAAAGGAAGGGAGAAGAAGACGGGATGCACGATGGACGAGGTCAAGACGAGGAACGCCGTCACAACAAACAATCTTCTCTCGAGAAGCAGCAGCACAGCAACTCTAGCCGGCGGCCAAACAATTAGAACGGGAGGGCGCCGGTTAATGACCAGCAGGCTCGTTGACGACTAGCTGGACCGAGCTGGGCTGGGCTCGACTGACTGCCTCTGACTAGCCTTTTACGGCCGCCTACTCGCCTCCCAGCAAGGCAGCTAATCGAATAGCATACGACAACGTGGGCAATGCTCAAGTCCTGTCGTCGTTGGTAATTTCAATGCTGCTGATGACTGATGGAATGAGCTCTATATGCATCACTTCCTTGTGAAGTCGCGAGTAATACGACTTACAGCCTATTTCGTCGTCCATCGACCTCCTTCGACGTCAACAGACATTCGTGCCAGCACACCACGAAAAACATCGGCGAAACGCTGCCCATACCGACAATTACCGGCTCTTTAACTCCACCATCCTTCCAATCAACAGCGCCCTTGGTCTTTAGCTATGCAATTTTAGCCCTGAATTCAAAGCAATACACCCACGAATCATTTGGTTCGCTAGAACTCGTTCGCGTGTTACCTAGCGATTCTCTTCGAATAAGTTCGTTAGTTGCGAAGTTCGATTCGGGAGAGAACCTCTCGAGGAATTCGTTGCTTCCAGGCTTCCTATGGTCCCATGGTCTTACGAAATCTTCACTTCGAAAGTGATCCAACAGAAGGGAATCTCGAAAAAAAGTAGACGTAACTAGTTGAGAGGGGTCACCAACCGCCACATACCCTGACCTCAAACAATGTCGACAAAGCTAGTCCGAGGAGAAGAGGAGAATTAGACTGGACGAGTTCAATTATCCGGGGTATTCATTTATCCCCAGTCGCATGACGAACATAATTAGCACAATCCGCTACCCAACATCACATCACTTACGAATCAGGCCAAGACTTGCAAGCTCAGCGGATACGATACATAGAAAGGATTGTTGGTAATGAGGAAACGTTGCTGTTGCAGGAAAAGCCGCTCGTGTCCTCATGACCTTCCACTACCACACCATTCAATAACCTGAATGGGAAGGAATCGATTCCCACAGTGCCTTTCTACCTCCATTCAAGGAGTAGCCGACGTTATGCAGTCAAGGTCAAGTACTAGTAACTCACAATAAGTTTACGCTAATTCTTTCAGTCAACGGGCACTCTAAAACAGTCCAATTGCTTACAGTAATCCACACGCGCGCATAATCAATATTCATTCATATGGCGCACATATAGTCCCTCTTACAATCCATAACACGAAATGCAAAAGTACGTTTTCACTTGAGTCCCTTTTTACAGACAGATGAAACATAAAAAACTCAGAATCACTAACAGAATCCAGGCATGTCATGATATTCACCTACAACCCACCTTAACCACATCGATACACAGAAAAATATTCGTGAATCGGTTGTTTAGATAGGACTGAGGTGAATAAGATATTCTTCCAAACGATAAACTAACAAATCTCACTCGTGGCATTTTTCTAAACAAAAGATTAGCTCAATCATCCAGTTGACCAAAAAAAATTAATCTGTCTCATGGAAAGAGGCAAATTTCCACATAGCCCAGAAAATCCTCTCCAATTTCATCAATCTTGAGTGGTAATCGAGTAATCAAACCCTCAGCCTCAGTTCCCAAAGGTGATCGCTTATTTATTAGCCGTTAGGTGCCCATCTGTATACAAGATAATTAACCGATCAACTAAAGAGCACACGACGTGGTAACCTGACCAGTTATTCACACAGGAAGCATAAGATCTTTAATGGCATTCCGCCGAAGCACAGCACAGCGCATCAAAGATTAGAAATGGATGAATAAAAGCTACTGGCATCTCCAACCACTACCCCATAGACGACTTAGTCGCTGAATTACTTCCTACCCAAATCTCCGCAGTTGTTATTGCATCGTTCGGTGTTGTTTCGTAATGCAACGATCCCAAATTTCATTCGACGAATGTTTTCGGAGCGAGTCACCGCGCCATTTCGAGAGTAGAGTAGCGGGAACAAGGAGAGGCCGGCCATACGAAATGACTACCCGGCCCCGATACAAGGTGCAGAGCCAAAAAATGTCGAGCGACGAGAGAATAAGGACACAAATCGCACCGAGTCCAAATCCCCAACCCACGCTCGAGGTAGCCGTATGCGTCCCCTCATTGAGCTTTAATTTTCCGTTTTCAGAAACTTTTATTGGTTTTTCTGTGTTTCCTTGATCTCCCAGAATATTCTTTTCTGAGTAAAAAGAAAAGTAAAAAATGCATTCGCTGCTAAAAATTCGTTGGAGTTATCCGAAAGATATGAAAGAGTAACAAAGAAATCAGTGATTGAAAAAATGGTTCTACAATGCTAGGACCTCCTGCACCTGAATTACAGTTGTTGTTGTGTGGTGAATTCAACAATAGAGTCACCTCATAAATGTCTTTCATGGCTGTCCGTTAATGTAGATTACACAAAATCAAGCGAATAACACGACAAAAACACTACAGAAGTGAGTGCTTCTTGACCTTAATAACTAGTGTAGACCGTTTTAGAATCGATCTTCACAATACTCCGTGAATTTATCGATCTAACGCTCTATAAAGGCGCTATCACTGTTTTTGAAGGAAACGAACTACATTAATCGTGAAACGTCCTTCACCTGGATAAATCTAAAGTAGCACACGAACCGCAGTAAAAAGGAAGGTTATCGTGAAGATTTCATTAGAAGTGCTACTATTTTCAAGGTTGGGAACGACACTATGAACAAGCAATTTATTTCAGCGGTAACTGAATCACTGACACACACGGGCGCTCTGGCGCTCAATGTAGCAATGGTAGTACATAGCTATGGTATAGAGCCGGGACAAAAGCACTATCACATAAGACTTTAATCTATCAAAATGTTCAATTTATTTTCTCTCTATACCCGAATAACACCTATATTACGCCTGAGAGGAAGTAAAAATAGAAGTTCCAAAAGTCACGGATAAGATCTTCCTTTGAGAAAAATTAGTCAGCAACTTCGTAGTTTCTTTTCATCACGTAAAGACGTTCAAATCGCGTAAAATACAATGAATCAGCCTGTTAACTAAACCACACGGCTATATCAGGCCTTTTCAAAGTTACATATCAGGAAAGGCAAATGTCAAAAAGGTATGAATCATTTATCAGACACGTCACTAGAACGATGGTTTCTCTTTGAAGATTTTGGCCGACCAAAGAGAAAAGGGATTGGCCACAACAGCCTTCGATTCCAGAGTGAACGAATCCCGCCCCTATGGCTACCGTGTGAACTCGCTATTTATCTACAACGCCTCATAAATATTTGACAGAAAATCTCCAGAGGTTTCGCAGAGCTTCTGTGAATGTGGAAAAGGCTTCAGTCACGATCGATTTTCCCATTAACTCTTCGGCCATCGCCTATGCTTACTTAAAAGACTCTAACGACTAACACAAACTCTTTTCTGTTTTTATAATGAAAATAGCCGAAGCTATGCTGTTCATTCGGAACAGGTTTATTCTAAGCTTTCGGCACAACGACTACACGCTATTATTTTGCTCGTTAGCCGTACATTTGGCTCACTCATCCATCAACAATAGCACTCGACACAATCACATTAGCCACTAATGAGCACACAAAGAACAGCGCCTACAAAGGGTAGCGGTGAAAGGACAGGACACCAATAAAAGTGGTTTTTTGTCACATATTAAGAATAGAGTTTTTATCGTTGTCAGATGGGGATTATCATTCGAACTTAAGAAGCATTGAAATGACAGATACGAGGGGCGAAACGAATGCCTACGAGCCTTCAAAAGATGTGGTAGAAAGAGCATCACATTCAGCGCTAGCACCTACTAACCCATGAACGTAAAAGCTACCATATTCCTTGAATATCTATAAACCTGCGTCTCCAGACATTCAAATGGAATCTGTAGTTCCCTGAGTCCACTCTAGCCTGTAAGTCACCACCTCACATCTTCTTGCTAAGCCACAGTCCCAAACTCGTGATGACCAAATGCGCCTCAAATCGGGGTCTTGCATGGGATGAGGAAGTCTGGAAGGGGGTGGGGGTGTCGATTTTAGACTGGGAAGTGGGGAGCCATGATTTTTAGAATCCTAAGAATCCTACCGATTGCTTGATAGTCAACGACCACCTCTCCCTGAGAAATGTTTTGGATTGATGAACTTATTTCTGGAAAAAATCGTATATCGCAAAAAATTCCCACGACACTACGTTTTACTCTGCTTCGAATATTTTTTACACAGACATTTTTATCAATATCTCGACAAAATATGATATTTCAGTAGTGAATCTGACCTTATGGCAAGCCTATGTACATAAATGACATAAGAAAACGCTAAAGAGAGAAGTAAATATAGGAAAAGCTCCCAAATGCCCTCAAACAACAAAAAAAAAAACCCAAATTTACTAGGAAGTGACAGATTTTTGCTCTCTCCTCTATGTTTCGAACTGTCGAAGTTTAAGGTGACAGAGAGACGACTACAACCCCTCGACAAGGCAGTTTCATATGAACGAAAAGTTTTCATTGACAGAAGAATCGAAATCGTCTTTGAACTTTAGGTTCCCGCTTTACCAAAAAAAAAACAGAAGGTAAACAAATCAAATCAAAATGACAACAACGTACCGATAGCACTACTGCTCGCTGTTGACGGCAGATTTGCGCCCGTACCATCAGCGGCGTTCGGCCTCATCGGCGCCAGCACGTCGATCATCGTCTTGGACGGGCGTAGAAGTGAGCCGTGCGCTGCGGCGTACGACGATGAATAGGGATCTGGAAAAGGAGTTTCTAGAAAAAAAACGAACCAGAAATTACTGTGCATAAAATGTTCGCTACAAGCGTACAGTGTCCATAAAATCAGCAAAACCACCTGGTAAGGCACGGCATTGTCATAAACGCAGGTAGGTACCGATACTGACAATTAATTCGTTGTTTTGAAACGACGACTAGGCAAGTAAAGCCAGACGAGTTGTAGTTTACCTTCTCAGCCCACCCACCCAGACATTCACATGAGCAATTTGTTGCAAAAAAACATAATTTAGGCAGTCAACAGATCTATGGATGGGAGGGAAGCCACAATAATAAGATCTTCTATGAAAACATTGCCGACAAAGGCATCGGTAGGTGGCTTTTCAATGGCTTAAAAACAGGTAGATGAATAGCTGAAGGACGATTTTCGACTAGTGAAATGTGGTTTTTCAATGCGTGTGTGACGGCTGAATGCTATTGAACCCTAACCATCATCACTTGCTGCCCGTCAAACGACGAACGTAAAAGGTCAACTCTGACGACAACACACAGACACCGATACATGCCGGACACATCGACCAGATAATGTATTTACAGCTCCTCTGGAAGTCAGAGATTCCTGTGAATTACAAATAGGGATAAGAGGACGAAATTTTTGGCGTTAATCAATCCCTTACTGGAATGCGCCGCAAATTCTAGTTCCATTCAGAATCGTGATGCTGGTGAATGTGATGTGGCCTATACAATGACTTACGGTGGCCAGCCGATGCACAAGTCAGTGGTTTCATCTCATCCTCCCAGAGAAGTCTGATACCAATTTGCCGACCCCGTAGGGATGGCAGGCTTTGTTGGTCTGGGCGGGCATAAATGCGAGATTTGATCCCCGCATCATGAGAGTGAGGTGTGCGCCACCTGTCACTACACCACCCTCCTAAAAGCACTGACTCGTACATCGACTGGCGACCGCAAGTCATTTTATAGGCCACATCACATTCACCGGCCATCACGATTCTGAATTACAAATATGTATCAAAATAAAGAGAATTTTAAGCGGACTAGGAACTTCCTGGTAAAAAACTCAGCCAGACCAGGTGACGTCATCCAGTGCACTTATCCACAGCTAAATGAAGAAACGGGGAAACAATGGAACACAAAGTGTTAAGCAAACATCCACTTGAACGTGTTCAACACCTACGGTTGTATCCATGATTGCTTGGTGGAAAAAAAAGGGGGGAGGGTGGGTCGGGACATGTTCAGCGGCTGCGAATGTACTCAGGCAAATACAAAAATTGATTCAAAATGCGTCGGTTGAATCTCATCGGGTATAGCTCATGGAGCTTCTACGCGGTTACGCTCGTAGGTAGCATGATTAATTTGGTATATAAAAATCGATAGTAATGCTTCAGCAAGAGATTCAGCAAGGATCAGCGAAAATCTGTATCACCACGTCTACCCGCGGTGATCGGTGCATTCACGGGCCATAAATTCCACACTACCCTAACCCTGCAAATCAGATCACATAAATTTCAGCCAGGGCTACTAACCATAACCCCTCCCTTGCCCCTCCCCTCTAAAAACTAGAGGTATGAGGGAACTGACTAAAAAGCGTATTCAATACTTCAGCACTCTATCAAAAAACAAGTTTATTCTCTAGTTTCCAATCGCTTTCACTCACTCCATAAATTTTGCATAATACACGCACTCTCATTCTAGGAATCCATTGCGAGAAAATCTCAATCCTTCACATTGACGCACGCTTCAAGCCGACTTGATGGGCTTTCGAACTCAACGAAGCGCATAATTTATTCAAATTATGGCACATATACGTTATATTATTGACCTTGTGAAAGCGTCAACATAGCATTAATCTAATCAAAGCAAGAATGGAAATGAAAAATGAAGGGAGAATGCAAGGAAGAAGCGTAAACTCGCGCTTTTTTCTGTAGCACTAGGCACCGTAACAGGGTAAACTGCAATACAATGCGGTCTCTAATACATGGTGAAATTGCCTTCTACCACAGAACTCATGCAAAATCTTTTAAAAAGAAAAACTATTCGTGAATTGTAGAACACAGAAAATTGCACTCGAATTACAGCAAACCCAAATTGAGAATAATTCTTCACCCCAATTCAATCTTATGGACCATGCGCGCGACCCATAACACCACGATCACAGCCTATATGGCTACAGAATAAAACCGTTTAAGTCGGCCTCGTGCCTAGTAAAAGAATGTGATTAAGTTGTATAAGTAAATTCAAAGATATACTGCAAGAAAACTTTACTACAAAGCTGCTAAAGAAATTTGGAGCTATCAAAGGACAGCAACTCCACGATCTGAACTACTCAAAGAGAGCGTCTCTGGAAATTTGAATTCCTCTTATTCCCGTATGTATTGTTGTATTCGCTCTACTACGGGTACAAGCTTAGTTTCACGCGATAAAATCAAAAACCTCCATAGGAACTCATTCTCGGAGTTTTGTCCATGTGGGTAACGTGGGCGGGGCCGCGATGGCAGTGGGTAGAACGGTTGCGCTCACGACCTTGAATCGCAGTCTAGGAGTGGTCGACAGTAGGAATACATAATCATTAAAGCGAGGTACAGATCATTTGTAAATCCTTGTGCATACGTTACACCTTGCAGGAGGGAATGAAGTCGCTGACCAGGGAATTGAAAATCGCCATCCTGTTGCTGCACAGCCCTCGCTGCTCCGCCCACATTACCCGCGTGGACGAAATATTGAGAAGAAAAACCAAATTTCGGTCGATGATTCTTGTGACGGAAGGAGTATGGAGTACGAGAACCCCTTAGGTAACTTTTGCAACTTTCCACAAACGGGGGGCTTTGCTGCGGAAATATAGTGATGAGGAAAACTTGTTCTAGTTCAATCTACACTTTTTTTTGACGAGTATTTCAGGATTTTGGAACATGACGAACATGCATGGTAAGTCTATAACAAAAATAGCATCCAAACAAAACAACAGCAAAGACCACATTGACATGCTGCTGATGTGAATTGGAACAGACTGGGAAGAGCAAGGCAATAATAATCCCTTCTAGAATACATCATCCAGCATTGATGTTGAACAGGGGGTCAACACACGGCATCTCAAACTACCCGACGTGGGATCGCGCTCCAATTCGCTCAAGCTCGTATGTACGTTCCCTCGGTCAAAAGATGGTATCCGAGCCAGGGTTAGGCATGGGTCGAGGCATCCTCAAAGGGGGTAGCATTCAGTGTCGTAGAGTAAGGGTCAAATTTTGATTTCTGGCGGGGATTCATTGACGACCATCTTTTTCTGAGGAAATTTTTGCTCGACAAGACGATCTCAAAAAAAGGAAGAAAAAGGGTCTTCAATCGATGGTCAAATTAGATATCAGGTAGCTACGGCTGTAAATTTCGGAAGGTATGATTCGAAGAAGTAACAAAAGTAAGCGGATGGAACACCTTTCAGATCTAGAGTAGGGGGTAACTAATTCAATTCGGTTTCATTGGACTTAGTAGATCGATCAGAAATGAAGATTCAGCCCCGGAATCACTGCCACTTCACAAACAAGAAATTAACGAATTGCATAAGGAAGACAGCAGAAATAAGTGGAACTGGACAAATGTTGTCGATGAGACAAAACAGTACCAGCCCACACCAATATGAAAAACAGCTGACTACCAAACTACGAAGCTGTCTGGTCAATAGGAAACAACCGAAATGTCTGAAGCAAAGTGCTTTCGTCACCCCCGTGTACTTAACCTCAGCTGCTATTCATTCCTCTTTCGAATAAGTTGGCACCTCCCCATTTCTCGACACAGCTGCACTGAAGCTGGTAGAACACGTCACTTAATTGCTCTCACTGCCACAAGGGAACAGTGAAGGATAAGTGGGAGCATTAACACACTCTCACAGCTTCGCTGAATAGAAGTTCAAAAAAGGTCGTTTGAGGAGCTTGTCACGGAAAATGACCAGGTAAGCTATTTTCATGGGAAAGAATATAGAACACAAATGGCCATGTAGTGAAAAATCAAGAGCTCTCTACAAATCAGGGCAACTACCGAATCATAAAAATGGATGATTTTCAGATGCATTACACCGATACAAACAAATTACTCACGGTCATGTAATTCAAGGCGAATGTATGAATCGAAAAACAGCAAACACTGAAATTTAGAGGTTAGAACCGGATGAACGCTTGAGTGGCTACCATCTTTGCAGATGTCACGGAATGATAGCACACGTGGGAATTCATGTGAACATGCGAATGAAAACACCTTCACCGACCTTGGCACAACAAGCGATTTCATGCAGAAAATGTGATTTCCATGGCAAAAACATGCCAGCAGGAAATAATTGCTGCACTCAAGACTTATTCAGCAGATCCTCACATCGAATTGGCTATTTCCTATCACAGAATATGAAACTCTGGAAGGTAGATTCCATGTCCGGCTCTTCTTGAAACCTGAGCCTATTCAATGTTTAATGTCGTTTTATTCTTCTATGCCAACCAGGTTTGTTATGGAACATTTGATTGGTCGACTTCGAGCAAATCGTTTGTTTGTTTGTTCGAAACGTTGACCAATAAAACGTTCCATAACAAACCTGGTAAACACAGAAGAATAAAACGACATTAAACTCTGGGAAGTTTTCTACATGCGATAGCCACTGAAGAGTGTGCAGCTGACAGCGGCCGTCAGTTCTGGCTGCGGCACACACACAGTGAGGACAAGGGAGTGTCTGGGAACCGACCGAGACGGTTGTGGGACACGTCGACGGCGATTCAACCATTTGGGAGTAACACACGAGAACTTTTTGGGTAAACTGATCGTGAGTATAGCTCGAGATTCTTGCCATTGTCGCCTGCCCACTTCGATTCATTCGTCATCAACTTCGATCGATCTGAAGAACGTCATCCTTGTCCAGTCACCACCCGTAGAGCTGACCGCCCGACCTGGCGCTTTCATTTGTTCATTCGTCCAGCGTGCGTTATGAACACAACGCGAATGCATCAAATGTGTGATGCCAGTTGCATTACGCGGCGCTCTCTTTCTTTCGCTCTCTTGCAGCCACACCTTATACCTTCTTGGATCCAACTGAACGGAATGAGCCAACTAGCAGGCAGCCAACGAACAAGCCGACTAAAGACGACGAAATCTCGTAGAAGTGAAAATGGCTAACACAAATGGTCTGCTCGAGCCTTTCACACACCTTCAGCTTCAGAATCAATCGGATTTTCTAGGTAATGGAGACAGGGATAAGAAGAGAAGAAACATGAATGGCACGGCTGCAGCGATTGCCTATTCGCTTCATACGGCAGCTCATCAAGGCGACCATGGCGACGCTAAGAATGACAAGATAGAAAAAGCGTTGCGCAGGAAATGAAGATATATCACAACGGAAGAGAAGCAGAAAATAGTCGAATTGGCAGATGGCGTTGTTCCGGATATGGAAAAAGTACAAGTTGCTCACTCAACTGCAAGGCATCAAGCAGACAGCTGGGAATATGGTCGCTGTCTTATTCTCTACTGCAATACATAGAAGAACGAGTAATGAGTGCGCGTGGTGCCATGCTTGTTGACGATCGATCGAGTTCCAGCCTCAATGTCCGTCCAAATAGAGGACAGATGGCAGGTCGACAGAGGTCAGCGGAGTGCTCGCGCTGAATGTCGCGGTAGTACGAAGGAGCCGATTGCGAAGGATGAGGAGGAGGGGAAGATACGGCAGGAGAAGGGAGACAACCATCCGGCGCCTTGGGCCATCACAATGTTAAAATGTCAGGCTTCAGTTATTTTCCAATGACTAGATTATAACCCATAACCCATAAAATCCAACTTTTACGAGCTGCAATACAACTGCGGTCTCTAATATAACTGCTTGACCACGCACCACGTGAAGCTGACTGGAGAAGGGAGGGTGCAGCTGAAATTGCTCACTGGTTATGCCAGCCTCTTTGGAAACACCTTATCGATACGTAGACGCATGCTGAGCTGCTGGTGAATGTTCGAAACTAGTCTTCAGAAAAACCTTCAGAAAACCTCAAAAGAAAAACCTTTAGAAAATCCGTTGATTCTTATCTAATTTATATTTCGTGATTACATACATTCGTCTCCCCACTAGAGACTTCCTTTCATTCTGGTCCTAGTGATTTGGTTGTCACAAAGCGGGATTAGATTATCGTTGCTATGCCGTCCCGCTGCCCAACCAACCAGCCTCCCTCCACCATGTGGCCAGGCTTCTCTCCACAGTCGCTCTGTTGCCCCTCTTTCTTCTGGACCACACAACTTCAATTGATCTTCACTTTGAAATTAATTAAAAGAGTCAGCAATCTTGCGAGGCCGCTCCAACGAGGCGGAAACGAAAGAAAATGAGAGATTAGACGACGTCCTTTTCGAGACAACTTTGCGTGGAAAACAGAATGTGCGCAGTAGTCCCCGGCCCTTTTTCACAGCGAATTTCACATCTCCACATTTCGCTGAAAAGCAAGTGCACTATTCCGTTAGCGCAAGTTGTACACTGTAGTAAGCCCCGAAGATCGATGTCCAAAAAAACCGGCCATAGAATGGGCAATGAGGAAACAAAAAACGAAAGTGCAACAAAAATGAAAACACACGAGAAGGGAAGGAAACGAGGGAGCGCTGCGCGTAGCCTGAAAATCCGATAAGAGCATTTAAACTCTGGAAAACTCGCATGGCAACGCTTCCAAGTGACTCTTTTCGTGTGCATTTTCGAAGGCATCACCCTCACACACAGCAATAGCATCTCAGCACACCCAGTCGGACATTCACGCCTCAGCCTTTGGCGTTGCTAATGAGCTACATCTGGACGGAACGGCTGGACTAATGGTGCAGGCAATTGGCTGCGTGGTGCCAATTATACTATTAAACTAGCCGTCAACAAATGTATTAGATTTTAAGGGAAGTTCTGCGCGGTTTTGCGCGTTCACAAAATAAATTCAAATCTGAAAGCGCGTACCGCGCGCTTTTTTCCGATGCTTACGACACGGTGCCACGCAACACCTCTGTATGGATCACTTTTTGTTTATTCTTTTCCATATTGAAATTGTGGAGTGATCAATAGTTTAGATACACCGATCATGTTTGAGCTAAGATGTGACAACATGCGGCCGTTCCAGGTTTATCTTTCCTGATGGAGGAATTTGGAATTATATAATTTAGTGGAATAATATCGAACTGAATGTTTACAGTATTAAGAATGTCCTTTGCTCGAATAATGGTACTACGTGAGCATCATTTTTTGCATCGATTACTTTTAATATGAGCTTGTGAAGTGCGTTCAGTACTATTTACTTATACATGTATTTGAATATAACACAGCCATTAAAAGCAATTTCTATGGACAATGCCTTCCACAACAATGTATACGTAATGTATGTATCATATAAAAAACCAGACCCAAACAATTGAAAAGAGGCCGTAAAGTGGCTGTGACACGACGTCCTGTCACACGGTCGTCAACGTAAAAAATAAACAAAAAGTTTCTCTTTCTGAAGACATGCCTTCCTCAAAATGCCGCAAGGTTTTCGAATTATTAGGGAAATTTCAAAGTATTGCGACTCTTTTTGGATGACTTCATTTCACAAGTTCTCGTTTAATCGAGTAGCAGTAGCAAAGGCAGTCACAAATGTGAGTACTGCAAGGGGAAGGGGTAATGCAGTGGATGGGACACTTTGTTCCTGGTTCTGAAGTGCAAAAATAATAATGATGCGTGAAGCTTCAATTGACCAAATCGTTTCAACTAGAACAGTGGAAGGCGACCAGCATCGATACCCATAAAGGATATCAAAGAGCATTGGCCTTCGCCACAGAGATGTAGTTGACAACCTCAAGTAGCTTTGATCCGAAAAACCCAAGAAATGCCGCGCGAGCGCATTCCCCACAAATCGTCTTACAGCAACTGAAGCAGTTGCAGGATGAAGCCCTTACTCGTTCATCATATTCATAAGATCTAGCGCTAAAGCCCCACTTTACCAAACATCTGGACAGCTGCCTCAATTGCAGTGGGCGCAGAAAGAATGGTAATTTTAGGCCAACTTTTTTTTGTTTTATCGACATAAATCGTCAGCCTTTCATCAAATTGAGATATTCAGCTATACATAATGTTGCCAAGAGTGTAGCGAATCGAATGGCGCTCATTTAGTAAGAAAAGATTCAGTCTGAACCGAGTTATAATCTTTCGAAATTGAAATTGCAGAAGCCGGTCAAAATTCTTTTCACCTGATAGTATACACATTTAATCCCCCTTAAATCATGCTCAGAAAACACCCTCACGGGGACAGGCAGCACAAGCTTGCACGGATGAGATAGTTCAAGATGAAGTAGCGAGATGGCCAAATGAGCAGGCGTGAGGACGCCCGGTAATTCGATACGCGAGGCAGGAGAGGATAAGAGAAAATCCAGCGCTCATACTTGAGCCTCCGGCTCCACA
Organism: Trichostrongylus colubriformis; assembly: GCA_963978905.1. NCBI lineage: Eukaryota > Metazoa > Nematoda > Chromadorea > Rhabditida > Trichostrongylidae > Trichostrongylus > Trichostrongylus colubriformis. The sequence goes on along the minus strand of OZ022256.1, from coordinate 56,127,896 downwards.
AATGAGGCACAAACGAGGACGACGAGGAAACCACCGCATGCGCCAGACTTGCCACGCCCAAGTGAATGCGTTGCGCTGCGCAAGGCGCCACGGCCAAGACGGCGTCTCATCTGCTGTGGACTGCTTCACTGACTCACACATATTCACTCAACCTTGCAGACAGCCTAGTAATGGTAGTGTGACAATTCCTGACAGGAGTGCACAGGAACCTGCCCCACTAGGCTTTCTAGGAGAGCAGCTATCGGAAGAACTGAAGGAGACCAAGCTGAAAGTGCGAGTAAAGAGGCCAGTGAGAGCAGATAGGCACGCGCTATCGAGTTAGGCATGCTGTGCTTCGGACCGACCAAAATGCGAAATTAGGAGCTATTCAACGGAGTGTTGAAGCCTTCCAGGAAAACGCCTCCCACACCAATGCACTTCTTCGTGTGAACTTCAGTTGCAAAGAGGCGGAAAGAGAAAGTACGATGATTTGATGAGGCTTAAAGCTGAACATAGTCTCCGATTTCCATGACTTTTAGACGAGGCCGGATTTGGCCATGTCATGAATCATCAACGCAAAATGCGTAATGAGCGTGGAAAGACCATAAGGACACGCAATTGGTGTGTGACGTATCGTAGAGACTCAACGGAATGAATTGAGCTATGCGGCATTGCTAAAGGATGTAGTTGCGGCCGGACACGCGAGCATACGTCAATAATAGTTTTAGACTATGACTGAGACCATTACCATCTGGTCTTTGTATGCGTCATTACTATCGGCTCGCTTATTACGATATTCCAGAGTAAAAACGACCAGAATCTAGCTGACTGGTCTAGTTCAGACCAGACCTGAAGAAAGAGGGACGTCAGACTTGTTACAGTCAACAAATATTAGTTTACCCATTTCACTACAGGATTAAAGCGATACACAGCCACAACGCGTCGTCCTGGATACCTCGTAAGATTACCGCTTAACGGAAACATCTTGGCCATGAAAACTCGAGCCCAAGTTCATTGTAGGATCTTTAGAAACCCTAAAACGTGCATTCATTCATTACAGTGAAAGGCTTCTAGCGATTAGGGAAAATCACGAGAATGCAGGGGGTGGAAGTCTTTCTGCATGAGGAGCCTATAGGAAACCTTACAGAGACGAAGTATTGGCTGAGCCGTTTTCAGTGGAAACATGTGAGATGGTGAGGGGAATAACACACTAAGCCGCTCTCCAATCTCAACGGATTCGAGCTCGCTAGCGCGTTACTGTGGCGACGACACGCCCATCTTCATAAACCTCTCTCCCGCAACAGCATGTTAGGATACAAATGGTCCCGGATCGTTCAGAAGTACGTTACGCGGGGCAACCACAAAAAGCTGCTTCGCCACTTTTCGTTCAAACCTCAAGGAAAACATCCTTCAGCAACTATAAACCGTATGGGTTTTGAAACACAGGAGGAGGGGCGGAGGGCGCCGGGGAAATAGTCGTGAATGGACAGTAGGTGAGCTAGCCAGACACGGTGACTTTGCAGCGGACGGGTGTTAAAATGAAGCTGCAGATTACTGGAGAATCCCTTTCCTAACTTCCGGGTCAAATATGGCTTCCTACAATCACCGTAGTTTGACACTTATTAGAATCCGCATGGATGTGTTTCATGACACGTGGAACTGAGTCCCAGGGATTGACTACGAGGATACGGGAGTGTTAGAAAAGATAGGGTTAAAACGGGAAAAGCACATGCGAATTGTCAACAAAGAGGTACGCTCGGAAACAACAATCAACGAAAATTGGCGGTCTTCGAAGAACGGTGGCAGGAAAATCCCAAGACCGGAAGTCACATGCAAAGCGATGTGACTCTCAATATCCATCCGTATGCAGTAACATAGCACTCGCATGTATAAGACGAACAGAAAAGAAGTAGGAAAACAAATCAAAGGCAGTATAATAAGTGTAAAATGTACTTTAAGGCAAATCAGATGACTAATCAAAAAAGTCTGGAGAAGTTCAAATAAAAAAAGGTAAAAACACATCCTTCATTATTCTGCGTTTTCATGGTGCTGATTATTCTTTTGGAGTAGCTATCATACCCGAACTATTTCCTGTCTCACCCGATTTTACTATGAATGAATGACAATTTCTTCGTTCAACGACTTTCGAATATTTTCATACAAAAGAAACGGGTTTCACGGCCTTGATTTCTCGAGGTGATTCAAAAAGAAGAGTTGATACATGGCAAAATTCATAAATCGAAAAGAGTTAAACACACTAGGAGGGGCACTTTTAGTCTACGTTACTCGCTTGTAATTCGGCTGTTAAACACACGACGCCTCGAAGACGTCGAGTATGAATTCCTTGGATAAGTTCTATCATACATGAATTTTTCATACTTCCCACTTCTTCTCCCTTTCACTATTTCACTTTCCACTTGTTTATATTTTACACATTTAGTGTTTCATTTGTTCAATATCTTAATTGACGAACCGCCTTCCTGTCCGTCTCGGGAAGCAACTCGGCCCCTGCGTACAGTTGAGGTGAAGCGCGCTAGGATCGCAGTAGCGTCCCAGAACTCATTTTTCAACGAGAATTTCGCTACACATTATCTCTTCTGAGTTCAAATGTTCGTTTACTACTAAGTTAAGTTTATCGTTTATTGTTTACAAATAGACTTTCCTTCTTTACTTCTGCTGCCTTTAAATGACACGGTCCATTACCTACTAACGTAATCCTCCCACTCAAATGGTATGGTCAGAACTATCCTTATATCACTGTGATCAATCATATAATCCTCTTAAACTCCAAACAAGCACCTTCCGAAGAACTGCCACAGATACAATCATTTTTCTACATAGATGTACTTCCGACTTCTAGAAGTTCTAGAAGCTCGAATTCCGAGAATCGTCTCAAGTATAGTAGAAATGCGCGCACTGACTCTACGCGATTATGTATCCAATGAGAGCCTAATTATCCGCTATAAGGGTAAATCATCGGCGATACAGAGAAAGACTCGGCAGCGATGCCGTCAATCTAACTAGGTGAATTAATACCCCTTAACTGTGCCTTAATCCAAAAAACTGTTATAAATCAGCTCAAAAGCTGAGCGAATGCCACGACATTCACTAACAAGAGGATGAATGTGGGCGAGAGACGATTACGAAGAACATAAGATTAGAGCAACAAAGTACATTAAATGTAAAAAAAATCCCAAATAAAAAAGCGAACTTACTACGATCGAAATGCGGCAAGTGAGATGATGTTGCGTAGCGATTCGCTGTTGCAGTCGGTCGCTGAGCTGAGGACGTGAACGACGATGTCGATGACGATGCGGCTGGTGTTTGTAACGAGTGTAGTAACGACGATGTCGAGAATCGGGATGACGGAGGAAGAACGACCGTTAAGCCAGAAGAACCTCCTCCAACTGTTGTCCCTGTAACAAAAACGGAAACATTGCAGGATACTAATGACGCTTGTGTAGTGTACGTGGTACACGACGTCATAATTTCTGCACGTCAGATTGCTCACAGGTTTGGGTACGGCTTGGAGTTGAGGACATCAGAGCTAGCAGGAAGGAAAATTTCGTCGGATGTCAAAAATGGGAGCAGACATGCTAGGTACCACAATAAAGAGAAAAAGAAAGGAAAGTGAGGACACTCGAGAAATGCAGCTTCTATCCTCCCCGTTGACTGATGTGGTGGACGTGCTTCCCTGTACGCTTCCACTACGGACGCATCGATAGGGAACATGTGAATCTGTTTTGTGGCAGGTCATACGCAGCACGCTACGCGTGACTTGTGCACAACGCATTGCCACGAGTAGGGCTACCGCCAGGGTCATGCATTGCAAAGGAAGGATTTCAAGAAATCCGACAACTCCTCAACCTATCACTGATGATACGAGGATCGGTACCACAAATAAGCTGCTTTAGTACTGAATCCCTGACAAAAAGAGAAAGACATTGAAATGATCTCTTAACAAAAAGCCGAATTCGAGGTATGATTTTCGATAGACATCCTCATTTAAAAACCGGCTCAACGGCTTCGAAATACATATACACAATACATCACGTTCAGCACTCCTCGAGGATTTCACTCACCAAATAAGACCCCCTCCATTTTTGTCTCAAAACACAGTCCCTTCTTTAGTATTAATCAGTGCAAGCTTCACTCTGACCGCCCCTCAATTGAAGTTTTACAAGAAGCTGAAATGCACCTTTCACGAGTAAGGGTCACAATCCATCTTTTTGGTTTCCTGGCTAAACACCTCATGCTATCCTAGAGGATGACAACTTGTACATTATCAAAAGGAACATATCACTGATAGAAACAAGATCACTTAAACCGCAGACCACCTCGTCCTTGTGAAATTTTGGAAATTTTGGAGGGTCAAGGGTTAAAATTTATTCCAAGCAAGCCCCTCACGGGGTACGACCTCAGAACACCATCGACCACTTTTGAACTTTTTTTGCCACCGGAACTTAAGAAAGAGCAATTGACTTCCGCATAAACCTGTCACCTATTCGACAGTCTCTATCTGCAAGTTTGGGAGAGAAACTCTCGTACTGCACTATACGTGATTCAGACATGTGTGATTGCGAAAACCAAGAGGACAAAGAACGACCACACTCTTCAGCAATTCAAAGACACCCGTACGAACGACAATAATCGTACCGGAAACTGACGATGTATTCGAGCAAAAACCGGCGGTTGTCGCTCCGTTCGCGATGCCACTCAAACCCAACTGACGTACAAGACCTGGTGCCGCCGGAGAATCGCTGAAATGTAGTGCGATTCAGCTGACTAGTAAAACATTCTCTTGTTTATTAAAATTCAAAGTAAATACGAGCGTGTCGATTCTGAGAATACTGAGATTAGTAGAAGCCATATGATGACATCTTAAGGATAGAAGCGCCTGAGCAGTGTGAGATTATTAACAGACAGGAACAAGCGGAGCGAAAAAAAAATCCACGAAAGAGAGATGAGCGTGATGTGGAACATTTTACACAAAGAGCAATGAACACTATAAAAGATTGCTGATAATAAATTCGAAAAAATTTATGAAAATAGAGACGCAACGTGAATTACGCCTGGAAGAGTCGAATGACAAAAACAATACATAATGCAACTGCATCTGAGAATATTTCCACCTTTGCATGGGAAAGGTCAATCTATGGAAGAAAAATTTCGCAAGAAAAAGAGCAAAAAATAGGAATTCGGCATTCTCTCAGCAGCACTATTCGTAGAACATTAGCGCGACTATCTCCTCAAACTTGATAGGGACTTGACAGCTCTTAAGTTTAAGAAACTTAAGAGCTTCTTTTCTTTCTTTCTCACTCTGTGTTGCGAAGAGTTTCTTAAACTTAAGAGCTGTGTTGCGCATGCACGGTTCACGCTTCCACTGCACTGTGAAGGATATGGTCTAAAACGTCCACGGGGACAACTTCAGAATCGAGCTTAAATGTTAAGGAGCAGATCTCAACCTGGGCCCTTCCTTCCCCACCAGAGAACCAAGCGGTTTTTCAGCGGAAACAATCGGACTGGGCTTGACGGCTGAGCAGACTTTCCCTATGAACTCTGTGTTAAGGGCATGAAGTCGCTTCCACCACTAACAACACCATGAAGATATGACAACCAACGTCATCAGCACAATCAAAAAAAGCCTGGCGCAAAGCACGCACCAGCGTGATTAGTGAGAAAATCGACGCATATTCAAATGAAATATGAGTTCATGTGCCCTTTTCATGTCCATACCCTCACAATCTAGACACAAATATGCATCCTTGAAACACTTCCGGAAGCCTGGAAGATGTACTAGATTGATGTCCTCAAATTACGGGCATCGCAGTAACAAGCTTCATAAAACGGAAGTAGTATAGCACTCTAATTATTTAAAAAAAATGAAATTCGAGTTGAACGGCCACGAAAGCCAACCAACCATGTAAAGCAAGCGAACAACAAATCGGAGCATTCGTACATTCAATCTAGTTAGGCCCAACAGTTACAGACGCTCCTAGCCACACGCTAACATCATTTAACCATGATCCAGTCTGTTCCTTCAGTATGTGACCCGCTAGGGATAATTTATTATAAAAAAAATTAATTGAATTCATGGAGCTTGTTAAAAATTCATTGCGACAGATTAAAAAAGACCATTTATACCTGACGATTTTACCGGTCGGTGACTCGTCCTAATCGCCACTGCTATAATCATGTCTCACCTATCTTCAACACATTCACATGAAAAAAATAGATCATGGCAAAAGCACGGGAACCACCTGCGCAAAACAGTTCCTGGGAAGATATTCCATTAAAAGACCTTGAAACCAAAAAAATGCAAAATACGTTAGCATGTAGCCCTATCATTATAAGGGGAAGATTACTAATTACACTTGTGAATTGTCACCAATACATCATTTGTGTCCTTCTAATGTCCTTTACTGCAGTCAAGATATTGACATTCGCGTCCTTCAATTAGGTACATTTCTCACAATGAAAATGTAATTCTATTACTAAGCAAGAAAACTACTAATGAAGAAGCATTCAACGAATAAATCACAAAAACTTGTATCGATGGAATTTTTCGAGATGCTTTATCATATGAGAAATTAACCGTCACTAATCAATCGTTTCGGAAAGCATACCTACTCATTTTATATGTATGAAAGCGTGATCAAGTTATGCGTTGAGATTTCTTGAGCACTGTGCTTAGGAGTTGCAAACATTTCAGATCTGTGGAAATTTCGGAAGAGAAATGAGGAATGCAAAATTTTCGCTTCTAGTTGATATGTGGCCTTCAAGTACACAGCATTTCTTACCACAGTACGGATGGATTCACTTATGTACTAAGAATAACCCACTTCAGATAGAAGAACCCAGATGTTCAAATGATTGGCACCCATCTTCCACACAAACACATTCTCAAATCTGAAGCGTTGTACTAACGTGGTCGCTCGTGCGGCGACTCGCCGCAGAAGCACTGGCCGCTCTCTGATCACACAAACACACTCAGCAAACATGGGTCGCCACAGTCGCAGCTGCGGGCGGCGAGCCATAAGGTCCAGGAGAAGCTAAATAAAAACCTCCATATGGCCTCCGCTAAAAATAGTGGAGGTGTCAATCTAATGAAATACACGCTGGCTAGGAAACAGAGCAAGAGGGCCTTTTAACCTTGCTCAGGACCTTCTAGGACCCATAAAACAGTCGCACTAAAATAAAATGTTCCAGGCTGCTGCTCAGGGACGCTATCGACCACAATTATTATTATACGAAAACGAAAGTATTGGGAAATTTCTCAAAAACCGAATGAACAGTGGACCAAATAATAAATTTCATCTAACCCCCTGGGGTCAGTGATAAAAAACGAACAATAAAACCAGGGTTATTAGATATGCATGAGAATCGAGCAAGAAGCCCAAACCACTCAATCATGACCATGCCGAATTTGAGAGCACTCGGCTCACTGAAAATGTCGGCGGATCTACACATGACTTGAGTTAGCTGCATGCAAACATCACCGCCCTACGAGGTTTCCGCTGAAGCCTATTCTGTAATAAAAACGGGTTCGGTTTCCTTGGTTGCACACAAAAAACAACAAAACCTTATCCATCATAGAGAACGACTGTAATTAGTCAAATTTGTATGTCAAACAAAGGTAATAATCACAAGGTAGCGTGTTATACCTACCCAGTCATTATGGCACTTGGTAGTGAAAAAAAAGCTGACGAGTAGTAAAAGCGGAAAAGGAGCAGTGAAATCGTGTCGCCTACCAGTGGTCAGAGCATGCGAAAACACACATTATATATACATACTCTCATTTCTCATCAAATGGTCATTCTTACAAACTTAAGCGGTCTCGTCTCTAACCAGAACTTTGAAGTTAGATACCCCTGAATGCTTTGAAAATAGTGAAGACAGCTGATAAAACTGAATCAAAATGTGCCTCACAACAACTTCTTCCCCAAGGTAACTGAAATTTTGAAAAAAATGTTACGAATTCTTGCACATCTCAGTTCAGTTCAGAAACCTCACCATCGCCCCCAAATCAGAATGTCCAGAAATTTTTTCACAAAGAAAGATCTAAATGTGTGAACAGCAATGTGATGCTCCAAAATTTATTTGCAAAAGATTCAAAAGGCTCGACAAGGTAGTGAAAAAGGTACTGCAAAAGATTCGAGTCTATTGGCGAGCTTTCGGCGCCTAGCGCCAACAGACTCAAATTTCTTTTGCAGTACCTTTTTCACTACCTTGTGGAACCTTTTAAGTCTTTTGGAAATAAATTTTGGAGCCTCACATTGTTGTTCATACATTTGGATTGGCATGAGGCTTCGGGAGAGAACAATACTCAAAAAAAGATGGTGAGTATCTGAACACACAGAAATAACCATAAAAGTGAAGTATAAAAATAGGTATATCAAACAATGAATCACAGTTGATTAATTCAAGTTTATCAAACTTTTCTCCATATAGTCTATGATTCATACTGTCGTTACTGAGAAATTATCGATTTATCGATCGAAGAATTGGTTTGCAACCATCTCTATCATTGATATTTCTTCCACTTTTACCATGTACCGGCTCCTTGCATAGCCCCAGATCCACACGCCCCAATCCATCCAACCCATCACTCGAACACAATCAACACCAGTCGGTATCAGTGTTCAATAAACACTTTTCTAACACATTTTCAGGTCACAATACTCCTTTGTCTGCTTGTGGCCATCTCACGTAGTACAACCCAACACAAATCGGCCGTAATAACAATGTCGTGTAATTCCATCTTCACGGAAAACAGAGCAATGATTACAACCTTTACACTCCTCCCGTGACATACTGTATCAAATTACTGCAAATTGATGCTATAGTGCGAAAAGCAGGGCTTACTACGACAGCAGCAAGTACAACAACTAGCTAAAGTAGCCGACGAAGACAGATGTCCTGGTGTAACAGCTCGGAGCACGACTGGAATCTAAATCGTGATCTGGCGATTACCGGAGGTGAAAGAACAAGCAGAACAGTGATTTGGCTCGATGGACTTTAAAGCCGCTATCAATTTGCCCAAAAGACGAAGACATTTCGCATACGAATTCAAACAACCATCGCGACTCGAGATTTGGTCTACTTTAGCAGAACAGTGAATTTTGAAAATTATAATTGCGACATATGTAGGTAAGTGTGCAAAAGACCACCACTGCGAAAACAGTAATGCAACTCGCATGCGCTCATTCATATGACAAGCACCCTATTGGCCGCATAGAATATTCATTTTCAATTTGGTTACCGTTTATTGAGTTTGAAATCTCCCTAGGGACCATGTAAACCTACTGACAAATTTATAGCATTAATACGAAATCTGTGATCCGTTCAGGCAAAATGGCATCGTAATGCCGAAAACAGTGTTTCGCAGTAACCCATAGCCATACAGTCGTAGACTAAAAGAGACCACATTGAGAACTATTCTCAGGAACCAGAGTAAAGCGATCGATGATTCAAAATTGAGCCATTTAGGCGAAGCTTCAACTCAGATATGCAGGTATCGAGGGTTAGAGTAAGGCAGTTAAACAGTTCAATATCGCCGGAGTCTTGATCATTTTTCGAATTAAACATTCAAAAGGCTGCAATTTTAGAAAATCCAGTCTATAATTATGAAAATGAGGAGGGGTTCGAGCAGTACACGTTTTTGAAAGCTTCGCTGATCAGGATACCGGGAAATCGAATGGTCCCAATAAGTCGATAAATGAGCCGAATACGTCTCCAAGTTCCACCCCTACAACAAATGGAAAAAGAAGAAGATTCAACACTCATTTTAATTTCCTGGTTAACCAAAATACGACTGATTATTCGCAATACAACTGAGTATTTGCAAACTTGGAAAATCAATACCAGATGGCTTGTTACCCTCGTTCTCTAGGCAAAAAAAAACCTTATCCATAATTACACCCCTTAATAGCAGTCAGCATAACACTCTGTAACGGTAAACAACCATTCGACATACTTGCCTTTCAAGAACTAAAATTGCGATTGCTGCAGAAAATTACCCAACCACAGAATAAGAAAATCACTACTGACACCTAGAAAATTTCAAGCAGCTCTACACAAAAAGGACTATCCAAATGGTCCCTAGCCTGCCGTTCTCACAAAAAAAGAAAACTCCGAACAAAGTGCGACCGAATATTAAGTGCACCACATGCGATGGATGATACGAATACAAAGCGCCTTATATTCGTATCAACCAATCACAGTATTTGAATGTCGACCCGTCATGATTACACACACTGGATTCAGGAATACAAAGAACAAGCAGCGAAGAAGGCGCGAAAGCACTTCTTTTAGAGATCCAGTTGCCGTAGTGTCAAAGGGAAACCCCTTGTCGCGCATCGCCGGTCGTAAACGAGGATCGTCTTAAAAGTTCAGCAAATGTTCACGGAAAAAACGATTTCAAACGAAACGGTGAGCTGTAAAGGCGCTGACGAGATGCGAATGAGGACCGGATTGCTTAAGTAGCTTTTTGATGCGGTGACGATGACGGTGGGAAATATCACAGCAGCGCGCGTCGGAAAAGCCCCTTTTCCGTGGGAAGGTGTTGTCCTCAATATAATCACTTAATGGGAGACAGAAGGTCCTAAACACTGGAATTCGAGGCTCTCCTCGCTCTGTATCCCGCACAAAAAGAGCTGCCGGAAGAACAAAAAAAAAAAGGATTTCTGCAAAGAATGTCGACCAACTGCTCAGCGCTGCCGTTCGGTGTAAGGCTGATGTAGAGCACGTAGCGAGTAGCCAACCTTTGTGCCTTAATGGCACGCCAGCCGAACAGACTTTGCCATCGCTTTACAAAGTGTGATCACGGTGGCAGCAGCGAGCAGAACGCGGCCCTTTGCAAACCGGACGGCTCTCTACGCTGTCCCTCGTATCACATTTCGTCAAAATCGAAACGGCCAACGATACGTGTAAAGCCAACTGGAAACTATATAGCCGCAAACTTTCACACACATTCGGATTTACTCAATCAATTATCCTCCAATAAAGTACACTCAACTAAGTAAACGCTATCATCAGATTTTTATAGGTACTAAAAAGGTCTGAGTACAGGTGACAACAGTCATAGAGACGGCCACAGGACCTCAAAATAAAGCACAAAATACTTGCGAGATCAAGAAAACCCGAAACATTTTTCTGCGTTGCTTCGCCTATCTGCATTCCAGCATGATCGAATTCGATTACACATCACATTTACTTTGAAAAAGCAGATCTTTTTCAAGCATAGTTTATTTATTCGAAAAATATATTTCGAAAAGCGACCTAAGGAATTACGTAAGGAAATGTCGGATGTTCCATAAAAGCGCAAACCCAACCCTAGATCAACAATTTATTCCCATTTTCGAAATAAAATTGGTGGGCTACAATGAGAGAAAATTTTGATTCAATTGCGCACGCGTCAAGTGATGTACATAAAACTGGAGCGCATGGACAAATTTCATAAATTACTCAAATTTTAGTAGAATGGAAACCTTCGTGGAATCGACAGCACAAGGAAGATGTAATTCTTGGGAACCACCAGGAACTTCACTACGTGTTCTATCCCGTCACTGCTCAAAAAACCCACCACATCATCGCGCACCACTTTTCGCCGGCTCATAAAACCCATGCGCTCGCACTGAGTCAACTGTACGAATGAGAAATAAACACAGCAATTTCCCAGGAACCGTGATCAACAACTATCACAGAGAATGAACGAGGAATGACGCACACACTGACGAATACTCCTTTGACATCAAGAAAGAAGAAAATAAGCGACACATATACAGATTTAACCCTGTATCAGCAAGGAAAAACCCCAAAAATATCACTGGCTGACTGCATTTCGGCTCCTTGCAGGTCATATGCATCCGTTGGCACCATAACCATTACCATAATAGACGTGGGTATAATAATAATGTTTACCGCAGCGTCACTACGTCCTTCAGCACTCTATTACTCCCAGCAGGTGAAACATGTTCTCGTCATGCGTTGTCCCTATCCAAACATAATACTTCCGCTCCAGTGCGATCACGTCGTCGTCGTCGTCGTCGAAGTTTTGGTTACAGTTCTTGCGTGTCATGCTCTGCTACTGTACAATTCGACGTCCCTTTCCTTTCGATTTTAACTGATGGATGATGATTGTGAATGTGAATGATCACAGCCGATTATCACTAGCTGAAAGATTGTCCGAAAAAAAGCGCGTAAGAACAAGATCATCCTACAATGATGAATCTAAAGTTTAATTTTTGAAATGAAAAATTAGTTTGTCGAAAGGGATACAGCACATTCGAGTTGTAACAAATCCGGAGCTTTCTTCAAAGATGACAAAAAGGCGAAAATCAACTACGTTTTAAATCAATCAACTTGCGTTTTAAATAGAGCAATTATACAGAAGCCCTCCTGAATAAAGAAACATCAACTCATATGCCTGGATTCACTGCCGTCGTACACCACCGCAACCCAGGAAAGATGAGTGAGTGAAGCGAAACGCTGCGCTGGCTCAAGGTTCCTCTCATGAATAATGTTTACATCCTCTCAGGCCTCACAGCCCACCACATTAGCGCTGGAAGATCTCATCACAGGATTAAGGCTAAGCTTCTCTCAAACGGATCTGTGTGCAAACTCCCTGTGATTCACATTTTCTACTAGCCATGAAACCACCCAAAGCTTCTACGCAAAGGAAACCCACTTCAAAACAACAATTAAATAACTAGGGGAAGGTCGACTTATAAAATTTACAACAGCATGAGCCTGGCTAACTGACCACTTTCGCTTCTAAAACAAAACTATGGCCCCCATTTGGTAAGTACCAAGGACGTAGAGATATCAGATGGAGCATATCATTCATAATTTGTAATTGTAAGAAGAAAATGCATGGCAAACAAAGTAAAAATTGGTATTGAAAGTTAGAGAGTTTCATTGGCAATTAGTAATAGATGCGAAATGAACAAAACAAATGGAATGAGTCTGCTATAGAACGCGAAAGCGACCTATGAACAATTTTTATTAATCAACCTTTGAACATAAGCTTTGGAAAAACCCATGCCCTGGTAACCTTTTAACCCCAGAAACTCCCCAAGCCACTCATGAGAATGATATTAGACTATTAGTGAAGATTACACTGGATTCGAAACTGAATTCACAACTGAGAAGATGATAAATCACTTTTGCCGAACACAGATAATGCGCTCGGAGTCTGCGCTCTCTCAGCGGCTGGCCAGCATGAGGGACGGGCGCGACCCTGCTCTCGGCCTGCGGTTTACAATGGCAAAATGGACCACGGCCGTGCAGCGTATAAAGTCGCCTTCACAGCCGACATTTTCACACACACACAAAGCTGTAGCTGCACCTATCATTCACACCAGGCCATTAAGCACGGCGTTCAGAAAGCCACGATTGCGCACGAGTAACAAAGAGAGCTCAAAAGTGGGGCTCTTGCCTCTTCATAAACGAGTGGGGAGATTTTCGGAACATAAACACGTGAGGAAAAATGCTGCAATGCACAAAATGCTCTAACGCATAGGGCACGATGACTACAGAAAACTGAGATAACCTGGAAGTTTTGATTCTCGTAATGCGAAAGTTGTGGAAAAAGTTGAAGTGAACGTTCAGTAAGACCTAACCCGCACCTATGTCCTTGGTTGTGCACGATTCCACGAAGGTTATGCATATAACTCAGCAGTCTAGCGACAAACCGAGGCTCCCTAGTGAGATTTGTTGAGCGCAGACACCCTTATAATCTGAAAAGATCTACGAGTGAATGACCGCTCATTGAGATTGATATGCCATTTTGAATCGTTCTTTTCTGCGAGTCAGTCTTTCACGCCTTCGCTGAGCTTTGACTTGAACATTGAGGAAAATTAATTCAAAGCGAGTACATGATCCTTTTAAACTGATCAACACCATTTATCCTATGACTCCCAAGAATACTCTCCAAAAGGCGAACACCAATCACCTAATTCCTGCGGTTTTGTCTAATCCAGCTGATAGTCAAGAATACCCCATACATCCCCTCCCCCTCATCGCTTTCCCTGATGAATGTACCACGCAAAATAAGATAAGGATTTCAACGTTTAATAAATAAGCAATGGAGTGGTGTAGGGAAATCGAATAAATAAAGCGATCAAATGTACGAAAAACGTACCGCACATAACGCTGACCCTAGGTGTGGAAACCACAGGTGAAACTCAACAGCGCAGGAATTGATAGCAAACTCATCAGAGACGCTCAAACAAGAGAAAACCGCTCAAATATGCAATTTCAACTTATTCCGTCTAGTAGTAGAGACTTCAAAGACCTTGAGCACAAAATCGAGTAAATTCGTTAGGATCAGGTCAGCCCATAATCATAGAAGAGTGTTAAGCGACAATCAATAGTTGAACGAGCGAATAGGAAGAAAAACATAGGGAACATTTAAAAAAAATTCCTTCTTTTGTATTCCATTCACACAAGAATAAATAGATGTACTTAGCGAAGAACCATGCCCTTATATGGACTCCTTTTTATAGCCCTTATGATGATTTCAGCTATCGTACTTAGCTTAGAGCGTCGTTTACCGGTTTTTGGAAGAAAACCAGCAAGACACGTCCAATCACATCACTGAGGCCACCATCATCAATATGACGTTCCGTCACTCTTCGTAATGGCAACCCTACTTAATCTCAGCACTCATCATAAGCACCTCTTTCCCCATAAGCCTAGCAGAATTGGAAATCTCTGTTCTGCATTAATAGCAGCAAAAAAAAGAAAAAAGCTCTTAAGAACTAATTGGAAATGCGAAAGGACCCCTGATAAAGTCGCAATACGCGGAGGTCCTGTCAGCTTTGAAAGCATCAAGGATCAACAAGCTATTGCGAACCCAAGTTTCATGCGGGAAGGGAGGCTGTGGTCATTTATCGTCGGCCCCCGATAATGGAAGCCGTGCAAGTCGATGGCCCATGGGCGTCGTATTTCACTCTCACTTTCGGCTATTTCCATAGCACTCACAGCTAGTTGAACAGCTAACTATATAGCCAATAACTTCATTAGACCTGCCGGCCGACCAGAACCCTATTTTTACCGAACATTCTTCATTTGGTAAGAATTTGTCATTTTGCCCAAACTTTCTTCCTTTGATCAAGAATTTGTCATTTTCGACACTTACAAGAAAAGGAACGACTTTTCCAAAGCTCCCACAAGACCAAACAACTTACCCATCACATAAAACCGAGGCTGTTTTAACGGATAGAATTTGAAGGCGAACGACATAAGAAGTACATTCAGTTCCCACTCACAATAGAAAAGAGAATCAACCTCTTCGCCATGTCTTTCCTCAGTCAAAACCTACGGTAAACAAAGCCAAATTGAAACGAAAGGAGCGTGGGTGAAACGAAAATAGAGACCGAGGGTGTGAGACAGTCAACGAACCGGGACAAGGGGCAAAGGCCGGCCAGCCGGAATACCGGTCATCGAAATCGACGACAAACGGAAAATACACTCTATCGCCGTCGCTGACGAAGGAACGAATGAACGAAACCGGACAATGGATCCAAGTATCGAGCACGACCCATTTGAGAGCCGACAACAACATCCAACACCGACGCGCTCGTCGCGCTCATCCGACGACGAGCCTATTTCACTGCGACTAAGCCTCAATTTGTGAGATAATGTCTAACATTGTCTTTCATGCTCACTTTTACTCAGACATTCGTGACTGAATGTTATGCCACTGTCTTGGAGGATTGCCATGATCACAAAGGCCGTTCAAACTTTTCGTTTCTCTACAGTTCCACTTTCAATGGTACGAAGATTTACGACTGCACTGAAAAACTAGTACAGTCGACCTTCTCGATCACATGGGAAAGCCATTACAGCGAGTGTGATCTTTTTTCTTATGTTCACTCTTTTTGAAAAGCACGCCTCTTTACCGGGCTTGAAATTGTTCACCCATAAAGCTCCTTTGCATTACCCTCGAACGGTCTTTGCGCGGTTGAAACACGATAATCCCTCTCTGTCGACAAAGGCAATCCAAATACGCAGTGCACTTTACCGGTTCGATAGGAACCGTGTTGTACATACTCTATATATAAATTTAGAAACCACAACACGTCATATGAGCCGGCAGTACGTTACCAAAATACACAGCTCCGTGCGGATGGAAACGTCCTGTGAAAGCACAGCGATACCAACGCTATTTCTGAAGCAACAAGTACAGCGGAAGACTTAGATCGCCCATGATTAGTCGTTCAGCTTCAGCTGAATCTACGACGAACACAAACGATACAGTTGATTAAATAATAATATAGGATAGAATGAGGAGCTGGAGCTCCTCCTTCCCCGACTAAAGTAAAAATTCATTGCAATACCAGAAGATTTCCTGATAAATGAGAAAAAGGCATGTTCACTTGAGCAAAGCCATTGAGAAAGCAAACTACCGTGAAGTTTTCTAACTTACAAAAAAGTATTTCAAACAACTGGACGCTCGTTGCGTCACAATTGAGTTGCAAGCATGTCGAATACATAGGCGATGGCACAAGCAGGAAGAAGGCGGACTTGGGAAACCAAAAAAGTAGGAAACCTGTCGATTGCCATCGTTGCAAAACACCATCAGGCATTCAAATTGTCCGCAAACATCTGCTGACAATCGTTTAAGACACAAAGGATAGCACTGACATAAGCTGCCAATCGAAAAATCTTCACAGCTTTAGAAAATGTCTCAACACTGCCGGGAATATCAGCATATGACCACATCGCTTGGCAACTGGTACCATAACAAAGAAACTATGACAGCATGTGAATGAAAGACGACATCCACAGCTTAAATTTACCCTATGTTATCGCGTTTATACCCGGCTCAAAAGAAGAATCAGAAAGTCCATGAAACGGTTGAGATACAAATCAATTAGAAGAGTCGCAAATTTCGCGCCATGAATGAACATCGCGAATCACAAGGCAGCTCCTGAAAGTCACTCCCGCTCATCTCCCTGCCAAAACAAAACCCCAGAGAATCAAATCATACCAAATCTCACGTCTGCATACAAGCAGGGAGAGAAAAACACCATAAAAATAGTCCCAGCTACTGTGTAACCCTACACCGACCTAATGTTATCGAGTCACACCGATCAAATAGTGATAAGAACGTGATTCACAAACTGGTACTGCCTTGACCTGCTTCAAAACAGGTTAAATACAGTGCGTTTCATAATTATAAGGTCACCCCCAAATTTTCGGTTTTCAGAACACACAGTCAGCCGAAAATTTTTTGAGTATTTTTCACAGATTCCCCACCACAGAAAACCCTTTCATACCAGTTTTGATGGCATTACCTTTTAGCCCGATTTTGCTATGAATATTTTCTGATTTTTGTGCCGTTTCATAATTATAAGGTCACCCCGAAGAAAGAGAAGATTTACTAGAGTTAACAGCGATTCGAAGGAGCTCATAATCTGTGGTTCCCTCCTGCTTAAGAACGACATTAATTAGCAGATTCGGTGAAGTAGAAACGAAATTTTGAAGAGCCTCACCACAGATATTGTTCCAGTCTTCAACAACTGCCTGTTTCAGCAGCTTTGCTTCCCAGAGCTGGCGATTATTGGGGTAAATATTTTTGCGGCGATGTCTTCCAGATCTCCCCGATAGAGCTGAGACCGAGACTGCATGTTATCTATGGCTGGAGGTCCGTATTTCGGATCTTTAACCACGATTCCGTTGAATGACCTACATGAACAACAGCCTTGTCATGCTGTTGGACGCAATTAGGAAGAGCCGGTCGACTCCAAAAGGCAACTGATTTCTTCGTAAAATCTTCTAGCAGTCTCTGGAGTCCATTCTGCAGGTTTCGAAGGCAAGGTTCAATGCAACCTCATTGCCGAAAACCACTTATGCCATCACCCTTCTCCCACAAAAATTGCCAAGGCTTGGCTAGATCGGCGCAATTCTCAGACCAAGCTAGTACTACCTCTACCCGTCAGCACCATACAAATAGAGTATTTTCAGACTCAAAAGGACAATTTGGATGGAATTATTCACATGCAGGGTGCAACTGCTATGAAAATTCAGTTCCGTTCAATCCGTGGTCAAGAACAACTTTATGAATTGAAGTCGTTCCGCCTCATGGTGTGCTGTAGGCCTCGGAAACTGCTTCATTATTTATTCAGTGACGTTTCTGCTCTTCCTCGCTGCTGTACACGCTGTGGTTCCAGACTAAAAATGGTTTAACTCCAAACAAGTGTGGTCCATGGAGTAGGTGCTGTAGGAGGTGGCTCCCACAATCCTTTCCTCGTTGATGATTATAATCGCACATGGGAGTCCAGAGCCAGGAAAACATCTGAAGACACCGAATCCCTCAAATGTCATCGATCTGAGCACAGGAATCTTCCGATTTTTTTTTCAGAATGGCTCTCAAACTGAGCCTAGCATAACAAGAATCCCAAATCTGGGCTTTTCTCTCGGAACATAGAAGCTAGCCCCAAGACGATTGAATATGTGTCTCGAAGGTGTATTTGTAAGACAAATCTACCATCACAGACCTGCCGGGGCCTTAACTTTTTTCTTTTTTCAGGGTGACCTTATAATTATGAAACGGTGCAAAAAACAAAAAATACTACTAAAAACATAAGGTAAACGAGACTGCTACCAAAAATCGGACACGGGGGTTATTTCAGGTGAGGAATCCGTCTATGAGATTGAAAAGATTCCTCAATGGAGTGTTGTCGAGAAAACCTGAAATTCAGGGGTGACCTTATAATTATGAAACGCACTGTATATGAAAAATACTAACAGTAAGTTCGTACCGATCTATGTACAACAAATCTTTCGGAATGCAAGTAACTCACTACCAGAACTTCCAAAGAGCGTATACCACAACACCCGTTAACTCGTGAAACATTAAAAAATAGGTCATCGAACCCATTTGGTAATAAAAATCGGGTACGGATATAAACGGGTTCGACTTTGCTCGCAGAAAAAAGACTTTAAGACGTCTAAGGAATCTATGAAAGACAAAAAAGAATTTAAAAAAAACCAAGGGAGTAATCAGATCGAGCAAGAGGTAAAGAACGAAAGAAAAACATGGAGTAAACCTGAGGTAAATTCATAGAAAAAAAGAAGCTTCAAAAAAGTAGAGTAGGGGTAAAAAGGGGCTTTCAAAAGTATTTATTTCAAGTATGAGCTTTTCAAAAGTATGAGGAGCCCACCACTCAACGTTGACATTAAGGCCTTCAAAAGCGGTCGCAATTTTCACTACAATTTATAGCTTTCCTTAGCATACCAAAACACACACGATATGGCCTTGTAATCGTACGCGGTAAGATTGTCAATTGTGCATAAAATGCACTTGTATTGGAGCTGGTTTTCGATGATGACAAAGTCAAAGCCGTCAGGAATCAAATCAATGAGTCTGAAAAGAGAAACGACGAGGACGGGGGAACGTAGCTGTAATGCGGGGAATTATTCAAAGAAACCATGCCTGAAAAAGCAAGGACACGAACGAGCGAAGGAGAGAGTCGAAGGCGAGGCGACGTGATCGAGAGGAAGGAATAGCAACCCACATAGATAAAAAGGCTCTCCGCTGGAAAGCTGTGAACTAAGCACTCCATGTAAAGAGCCGGAAAAGGATCGAAACACTTTGGCGAGATGGGCACCAAACACAGGCTACGAACTTCGCACAAGCGCTACCGCTTACCATCCGCAAGTATAAACTCCCTTTCTACCTCACACTCATTTTTCTAAACCACATGAATTCCAACTAATAAAAACTTTGTAAACCGCGGACATCTAGTCAACATACCCTGAACATCTAGTCAACATACCCTGAATCTCAAACGTCGCGTGTCAGTGTTTATTTACAGAACGCAGACAACAACCACTATGACCATCACCATCAACCACTAACTCGCAGTCCACATTAAATATTTGACTACGAAAACCACATAAACAAAGTATAGATGACGAAATATCGATCACAGCGTCACGACCTCAACAAATCTGTAAATAACGCTTTCCAAAATCCTGACGCTTGTAATTTTCTAATTTCTCTCTGAATGGTCTCAGTGATCATTACGTCAATGATGCTCTTTCCGAAAAGGAAACAGCTTTTCGCGTCAACACTGAGCCAAATTAGGAAACGAAGACGATAGCGACACTGGGGAAGAGTAGGGAAAGCGACAAACATCAGGACATTTCTGATTGAATATCAGCCAAGAGCAACACTGATCTCAGATGGTGCTCTAGGGCTTCAAAAGCGGTTCACAGACCACCTAATTTTGCAATAACTTCCTGATTGAATATTATCGCAGAGGTTCATAAACCAACCAATCATAGCTTTACGAGCACGGGATCAGAGAAATAACAATATTTACCAAAAGCGAGAATAGTTCTCAGATCTCATGAATCATTCCGTGTTTCTGACACTCAGAAAGGGACAATCAGTCAATTGCTATGATTTCCTCATTGCGATCCCTTTCAAAAATAAAAATACTCGTTCAAAAAGTTAAAAAAAACACTCGAAATGAATTGTCTCAGAATTACAGTCCGTGTCTTTCTCAGAGGCAAAATCTGGGGACCGCTAGAAGCGGTCCAGCATGCATCAGAGAATTTACAAAAACTCCTACTATATATAAAACGCTTCGTCTGTCTGTACGTCCGTCCGTCTGTCACGAAGTTCACATCTCGCGTCGCAGTAGAGCTGGGACTATGAAATTTTGAAGTGATATAAGGGGTGGTAAGGGGACATCAGTGGTGAGGGAACGGAAGTGATAGCAACTGATAAGGGCTGATAAGGAGCCTCGAAAGGGAATGGCGAGAAATTGATATCTCGCGTCGCAGCAAAACTGGGACTCTCAATTCCTAAAAAGGTATAAGGACGAGATTGACGGGAGGAATTGTTTCCCTTTTCCGTTTTTGCGAACTCCCCATTTCTGAAACCGTTCGAGTGAAGTTACTGATCGATCGATATCGATCAAACCCGATTAGCATGCTTCCATGTGTGATGCGCGCAGTTGTGTGCGCCAGCCCAATTGGTGAAGAAATAAAGCCGTAAACCATGCGAAAATTCTTCACGACTTTACGGTTCAAAACTACGCCCCATGCCCTAAACCGCCTACGAGAAGTTTTATCAACCCGTGAAGCAAATCTTACGTAACAAATTGCGAACTCTACCACAGCAGCATTCCTAGACGAGAGCTTTTCTCAATAAATCTTGAAAAACTTTTCCTACAATTGATCATAGTTTACGTTTACAACGTTTGCAGTCAGATGTGGACAGCTGGTTGTGGTGCTGCTTTTGCAGCAGAAATCGCCGCTATCTGTTGCATCTATTCAGAAATAGCACTTTTTTACAATACAACTCACGGACAATGGACACTATGAGACATTGTGCATTCAACTGTCTACTGTTGAAGAGAAGTGATACCGGTGCCATACTAGCCGTGGGGGGGGGGACAATCTGTTGGACAAGGAAGACTTACAAGCCTTTCATGTCTGTCATGTGAATCACAGTATGTGACATGTGTATATCAAGTATATTTTTGTAACTGTAAAGCTACCAATCAACATGCATTTGAAGCAACCGGGAGGGGTCGAGAAAGAGGAAGATGGTTAGAAATGATAGTTTTGAAGCGGAATTTGAGCCTAAAAGCAACAATCGGTAGGGAAACCCGGATTCAAGAGCGCGAAGTTGTGGTACGTATTCGCATCAACCGAATCTTTTCGAACTGCAACATCACCTTTTCGAGTTGCTCGCTGTAGAAGACGTCATTTGTTGCCTCGTAGGGTGTATTTCATTCATTCAAAATGACGTGAATAAGTGAAACAATAACTGGGAAAGTAAGCGAGAGAGTAAGAAGAAAGGTGGGTAAAAAATCCATTGAATTCACACTTTACGTCTTGGCAAGGTGCCGCGTGTGTAATATCGGAAATTAACGAACTGCAAGTCTACTGTAGGTCAGCCAACAATCTGCATCCTCCATACCTCATTGTTATAGACTTTACAGTGAATCACAGACTTTACAGAAAATAACGTTAATCTTGTAAATCATCAAAGAAAAAGACTACAAAAATACTGAAGCGAATAAGCCAAGCCATCTCTCTGAATAACACTACGCTGAAAAAATCCAATGAAAAGAGCGAAAACGACAGCGTCAGTCCATGACAATGGGACGCGAAATAGTTTATCGGAATGGTCGTCACCAAGCGCGGTGGAGGCCCCAAGTCCTTCACCCACCCGCGACTACTTGACAGAGATGAGGAGTGAAGTATGAGGGACGAATATTAGCCAACAACCCGCTTTCTATACAACTACGCACTCGACCATAAAGATAAACATTTTTCTGAATAAAAACCATTCTTAAGACTTTTCACTGTACCATGTGGACCCACGCATACACATCAACTAAAGGTCGCTCTTTGAACTCCATGGTTATCTAGCAATGACTTTTCGCAGAGCAGTGCATGTTCTTGCTTCGAGATTTTTAAGAAAAGGGCAACATTTGTCATGGTTACATGACTCATAGCCCACAACGGCTCGCAATCAGGTAAGGGACGTCAGTAAGTAATTTTGTCAACTGAGTCCTCTGCGTTGAACAAATAGCCGTCACAGCGAGACTGCTATGTGAGTTCCAGTTCTCAATAGCTCACCGATTGTTTGTTTGACCCGAGGTTTGCCTTCAGTGATAGCGCTTCAAAGACGGTTACCTTCTTCAAAATTACTGTGTACATGATACAATCCCAAGACCGTAATCATTCCAAACCAACACATTCGAAAGTTTCCATCCATTCTCCTAAAGACCTACTGGTCCCGAACGCTTCTAAAGGTCCCAACGCATCTACGAGAAATAAAGCAAATAAAAAAGGGGGCCAGAAAAGCTAAAGCTTCTAACAATGACCCGACTCTTTGAAGCGACAGCAGGAGGACACTCTAACAGAAGCCTAGTTCCTAGCCAAGACAAACTGGTCCATCCTGTTGGATCACATTTCATACCGGCTCCTCCACTACATCTGCAGAGCACACGACATTCGAGTGGCATTCCCGTGACGAAATTTAACTTTTTTTCGTCTCCGAAATTATGACGTGTCCTTTCGGATGTCTACAGAAACTTTTCAATAATACGGTGCAATAGAATGCAGAAACTCCGCAACCCTACCGTAAGTCCAAATTAAGCTAACTCAGGCAATATACCATGAAATGGACAACTTGGCAACCATCGTTACAGTCTCCTAACCCTCGGCAAGGGTTTTAGCTTAAATGTAACCACAGTGGGCAAGAGAAAGTAAAATCGACCAGCTCTCTCTGACTGATAAATAAACGAAATTTTCCACAAAAAAAGTAAAGAAATCAGTTTGCGTCATGTGAAGTGAAGCCACCACAGACAAAACCCGGACTTGCACAGTCAAGTTGTGAAGAAAGCAGGTCTGAAAGTAAACATTCACTTCCTTCCATGCAAACAACGCCGCGTTGTGCCAAAACAATGGACAAGGTTTTCACAAAAGGCGGCATCGGCACCGACAGGCCCACGGACTGAGCACGATATGAATCTACGGGGAATTTGAGGGTGATCTTCATTGACAGCAACTAATACGCTCCATCCAATCAAATTTCGTTTCACCTTAACGACATGCCAAAGGTCATACGGCGGTGAAGACGAGCGAGCGAAACGATAACTTACGAGACAATGAAAGACAGGTCAACCGTTTCTTCCACTTTTTACCGAATGACATTCATCAGGATTCATTCATAAGGCAGGATAACTCTCGACTTTCTGTGGATCATTTGGAACATCCTCAGGCTTTTCAAAGGTCCCGTTAAAGCAAACACAACTTCTAGTCAGGGTTCCTTAACAAAAGAATCAAAATAAACGACGAAGTGTCACCTTAAAGCAAACGTACCCTTAGTATACCTGCACTTTCAGCAAATATATGAAGGGTTTATAAATAGGTGGCTCAAACTCCCAGGAAAAATGGGGAAAAAATAGCATCAGCGCACAGCATACCCTACGTATGCTCACCGGTGTTGAATTACAATTAGCGAACATCGACAGGCTTATTCGAGGTAAAATCAAAAATCACCTGTGCACAGGAACTGCCAAACGCATGAGCACTAATTTTTGAAAATATTGATATTGTATAAAGGGCTATAATTACGTTATCAGTCTTCACTGTATTCTACCTTCTTATAACACATCAGTTTAGTAGATTATCACGTCTATCTAAAATATGAAAAAAATCTATATTGGACAAAAATAATTGTAAATAACTACCACGATAGCATTAAAAACCAATCAGAGGAATTACAAATTAAAAAGCAGGAAATGGCATTCCTAATGGCGCAAAAATCCTCGCAAATATCAACTCAGATCCCGCCTGTGGAGTAGATAGAAGGGATGCTTCTGCCACCATACAATATAGGATCGAATCCCTTTCAGACCATTCATTTCTTTGGAAACGGTCACTTGTGACGAGCAGGTCCAAGAAAACGAGAGCACTATTTTCAGCATCAAGCGGTCCTCACAAACAGCGCAACGATATCACACCTGAGGGTGTGACATATTGTCGGAAGACTGGTACGTTCCGACTCTTCTACACTTTATAAGCCCCACTCCAATACATTATCATGGTCAACTTCTGAAAGTCAGTGTAAAACCTTCGTTTTTATCTCTTCAGCACACCCCCCCCCCCTCCCATAAAGCATTCTTTGTACACTTATCCACAGCAGTGTAATAGCTTGAAAAAAATGTCTTAGAACACCGACGATGAGAGCGCAATCCAGAATTTACTCTCGCTTGCAAACGTGACGCCTACTCAACCGGCTCGTAAGTAATCATTTTGAAAGACAAAGCCAAAGCTGCCTCTGACAGCTGTCATGTTCTCATATTCAACAATCTCCTCTAGATTCGTTGCCACTTCAATATGAAATGAAGGTTGCCAGAGAGGCAGCCGCGGCTTTGTCGTTAACGTGCCAGGGAGCTAACAAAAGTACCAGAATTAGAATTGCAAGGAACCGCAACACGAACCCTCTGTTTGAAGGCCTAATTTCACATCCGATAAAGGAAGTTTTCAAGCTGCTACAGCCTGGATACAAAAAAATAGTTAGCTACATGTTGTATTGTTTAAAACGTTCGTAAAGATATAACAGCAACCTCAGCTTCCCCCATTCATTTTCACGGAAGCCCGGCAAAAAATAGCATTTTTCCACGACTCGAAGGGAAACTCATCAGTCTACTACCAGTACGCCTTTCTGAGGATTGCTGGCATCTACTATATCTATTAAGTCGTCCCGTAAGTTCCGGAACACCCCGACCTCTTCCATTCAAATTTATTTCTTTACAACATAAACACATTTCAGTCAACAAAATATTCCCCACATACTCAAAATTTGATAGTATGTGGTGAATATCTTGTTGGCTGAAACTGCTTATGTTGTAAAGAAAAAATTCGAAAGAAAGGGGTCAAGGTGTTCCGGAACTTTCGGGACAGCCTAATAGCTTTGAGAGGAAATCCTCAAATTGACATACCATAAACACTCATGCGTAACTAAACAATTGAGCGCAGAAGCAAATAGCTTTCCCCTGTATTGATATGGATCGAATGGCTTCAGTCAGTGGAATCTAGTCCACCGTTCGGTATAGAAAACGCGACAAACCCAGTTGGGTGGGGACAATCCTCAATAAAGATGGGAAGGGGGGTGAAGTGAAGCTTTTTCAGAAACAACATCTGGGACACAATGAGAGCGAGCGGGGATTTGGCGATGAGCGAGACCACCGCGTCTCGCCGCCAAAATGTAGCCGAAAATAACCGTCCGAAAGCGCTTCAGGTCAGCAAAAATAGGCTTCCTTCTATGTACACAGGGCCACAGCCCGAAAGCGGCTGGCTCTTTGTCAACGTCAGGGAAAACAACGTCCACTAAAATGAACAGCGAGACGAGGAACGGGAAAAGGAAAAAAAGCATTGTCGGTGCGAACAAACGTTTAAAAAAGGGACTGCAGCACAAAAAGGTGTGAAGAAAGGAACAAAAAACTGTGAAAGGGTAGAGCCACCAGTACCACACAGTTGGAGGACAAACTGTCTACGTCAACATCAAATAGAAGTCAGTATTGACGTAACATTTAGCCACAACACACGCTTCCCAACCGGTTTTCGTTTTACCTTACAACCATTTTCACTGCAAGCAGGTGCTGCTTTTCAACGCTGCCAAAGTCAAGCTAGCGGCCGAGTTTCACATGAGGCGAAAGCTTTAAAGGAATAGTCCACGGAAAATGAGTTTTTGTGTTACCCATATACAGTAGCGCTCAAAAGTCTTCGGCCAAAACTTTTTTGTCATAACTTTTTTGATAATTGACCAAATTTGACAAAATTTTAATATGTGATGCCTGAACCTATTGCCAATATTTCCTTGTACTTGGGTGCCGCTTGACACTTTTCATGGTTTTTTACGAGAATTTACTACAAGACCACCCAAAAAAAGTAAAAGGCTTGATCAAGGGGAACGGCTTTCTTTATAAAAACAAAACGAGCAAGCCTCAGAGAACATTTATATATTGTAGAAAGACCACGACTTTTGATGACAGCGGCGCAGTGGAACGGCATAGCGATGGCACTCCAAAAACAAAAAATTTCATATAACCGCGTAACCTATTCCGTTGAGCGCCAAAATAGTATATTAAGTATGCAGTGTCTCTAAGTACAACATACTAAAATTTCTCTTAGATCGGTGCAGTTGCAAAAAAGTTACAAGTGAAAAACCCAAGTAAAAAACCATTTGGCCGAAGACTTTTGAGCGCTACTGTATTTATGTTGTATTTGTCTAATGTTGGCCTCATGCAAAATTCCACACGAAAAAATGTGAATCTGGCTGAGATACATCACCACAAAGTGCGGTCCCAGTGGGCGGGGCCTCCGTGTAAAAGCCTCGTCCCGTCTTCCGCCGCCGTTAGGAACGGAGAGTGGGACTGTTTACGTAACCTTCTGTTCCTACAATGCGTCTCAGACCACGGCGGACGCGGTACGAGGCTTTTACACGGAGGCCCCGCCCAATGGGACCGCACTTTGTGGTGCTGTATCTCAGCCAGATTCACATTTTTTCGCGTGAAATTTTGCATGAGGCCAACATTAGACAAATACAACATAAATATATGGGTAACACAAAAACTTATTTTCCGTGGACGATTCCTTTAAGGACACCGGCAGAGGTAGAGTTTGGTAGATTGAAGAATATAGAAGAAAGGACGCTCAGCAGTGTAGCAGTAGAGAAATAACGGAATAAAACGAGAAAAAAAACTTAAAATAGGGTCCCAGAGTCCCTTTTCTCATTCGTGCCCCATTGCGTCAATAGCAGGGGGTAAACTGCAGAAAAGCGAAAGCCTAAATCAGCCGGCCGCAATCGTCGTCCCGCCCTCGCCGGCAACTCGCCCGGATGATGAACTAACGACCCACGTGCTGCAAGATCGTGATAAGAAGCCGCGTTTTTCAATGCTAGTTTCGCTCTGAAGTGAAAGGTTTGTTTTAAAGGAACATGTATTCTCAGTTCTCACTTTCTACTACCCCTCTCGATGCTTCCAATTCAGAAAAATCAATTCATATCAATTCTTTATCGGAAATTCACATTGGACCACATTCTATAAAATTCTCACTATAGAACCTACTTTTTCTTCGAATCCAAACCCGGATCAACTTAATAGACTCTCAAATACAAAGTAACCGTGTCAAAAAGGAAGTCAAAGGATCAAAGTCGGAGATCTTGATGCTACTTCAGGACTACACGGGGAACTTGTCCACTTTGGCCAAAAATCAGCGAAGCATTATGAGCACAGATCGATTCCTTATGTAGCACACCTGGAAATTCGAAACCACCATCCACCTACATGCGTGAACCTTCTTCATCCCACATCTCCCTGTGTCTCTTAAGCCTCACTATCCCCACCACAGCTACTGCACTCGACTTCGCCCATAGCTTCGAAATATACTACCTTCAGGTTTCTATATTGGCCATTAAGCCTCCTCAACTATAGTAACGACACCTTTCCATCTCATCATCGTGCCAATGCAATCCGCCACGAGACGCTCTCAGGGAGAATCCAATCAGTTCCAAAAAACACCACATACTTTACTATAACACATGTAGTTGAAATAAAGAGGTGTTATGACCTAGAGTAAGCCAATATGCTCAAAGCAAAGTCTGAGGGCATTTAATGATGCGAAGCGTCGACGTCTGGAATCTTGAATACGACTGTAATCCACTTCAGACTACCATGAGTCATCAATCTGTGCACCTTAAGTTCAAAATCGTCCCGAGTAAAAACCATACCATAAATCAAATTACAATCATAAGAAACTTTCGTAATTGTTGTCATTCATTCATAAACGGAGCAATGACTCGCTGATAATGATTAAGCTAAAAATTAGGGTGCTAATGAAGTTGGGGGGGGGCCAGCTCGGCGTGCGGCGCTACTTCTGCCAAAATTTCCAGCCTAAGTCTTACTTTAGAAAAGAGTTTATACCCCTCTGAGGCGAGGCTTCGGTGATCATATAAACTTGTACAAACTGATGACTGTAGAACAGTTCCGAATGAAAGGCAGCGCGACAATGTGTGCCCCGTCCAAGTTCTTCAGCACCAAAAATAGAAAAGAGAACTCTTGTTTAACATTAATCATTGCCGAATAATCTCCCAATCACATCTAGAAACTCAGCCAATGAAAGTACACACGGAGCGACAAGCTCATATCAATTACTATTTACCCACTAAAAATTCTAGAGCCGCGCGCGAGACAGAAATTGGTATACGGTATCGGATTGAACCCAACAAAAAAGCCGCCGTTAGACTTCGTAATTTTGCTATTCTGCGATTTTGCGGCGTCACATTATCGCACGCGATTATGCGACCTCAAGATTATGCACTGCTGCAACTCGCGGCCGTGACACCGCAAAATCGCTGACGACCGTATGAAGTGGGAAAAAATTCGTAGTTCATAGATAAGCAGATCTAGTTCATGGATAAGCAGATCAACAAATGTCCATGAAATTTTGAAGTCGCTGTTAAAGAATTCCCGCATAATATTGATTACTGACCTCAACCAAAAATTGCACAAGTCTTCTGCCAAGGTGGTTAATGTCTAACTTCCTCCTCTCTGACTCACTTGATCATGAAAACTTCTCTCGGCAGAAGATTCCTGTGAGAAAAGGCAAACCAGTGGTGACTCACTCATAACACTCGTAAAATATAAGAGAATAGATTAGTATGGTTCTTAAAATATATTGAAAAGAAAACCTATATGGAAAAGCAGCAAAACCAAGCTCCAGACCCTCGCGAACATATAAAAGGACGTTAAAAACGTGAATAATGAAAAATAAGAGAAGTTTTTGGAAACCATATGCGCTGTAACATTACGAACTTGGAAAAGTTGGTGTGACTGCGCTCGGAGGTGAGACGGTCTCTTAATGGAACCGGACCAGACATTCGATTTCGACAGCGCTCATTCTATTTGAACGTTCGTCTGTTCGTGTTCATAGAATCGTGAAATCGTATCGAAGTTCTAGTTAACATCAGTACTGATAATGAGTGACGAAAGTCAAAACAATTACGCATCAGTGCATGCTAAAAACAGCCTTTTTTGCTGCTCGCTCACTGTAATTTATTTCTTCAAAAAAAATCATTGAGAATCGTCCAATAATAAATGATTCCCAATTTTAAAAAAAATCCAAAAAAGCAAGTCCACCTACTGAAGTTATAAAAAGTGAGAAATGTGCAATATGTAAAACAGGAGAAAACGCTTACCCAGATCAACGTTGTCTAAAGACTATGCACACTCGGCCGAAGCGATAGAACAGGATGAAATATCGATTGGCGTGGATATTGTTTGGCGCACCGGAGTTGCATCGCATAGTATAGACTTACACTAGAGATACGCTCAGAAATATTCCAAAGTGTTCCCAGTAAAATGGGAAATAGAGACCGGTATTTCAAAATTGCGCAAGAAAATCCAGACATTCGACTTGACCTGATTCAAGCTATTCACTATAAGGAAGAGTAACGGAAGGTGAAAGGGAACCACTACTCACAGTTATTGGGATTTCAGGGAGTCAGAAAACATTTTAAATTTCACAAATATTCCGAAGTGAAAACAAATACAAAAGATTTCAAAATCGAACCTACACCCTTTGTCATTTCGTAGTGTAAAGAATATAATGGGCATTACAAAATATTACGCGCAAATCCAATGTTATTTTATGGCGATCAAACGCAACACAAAATCCTTCTGTTAATTCCCTTCTACTTCAGAATATGTCGCAGAGCTGGTTGTCAACAAAAACAATAATAAATGACTAAATGAACGCATACAATTCAATGGCTCCGGACCTGGGTGTCTATTCACAACGATAGATGATGATGTTCCGTTGATGAAACCGGTATACACGACGAAAAGATCTAATATTAAAACGAACTACGATAAACTTCTTCAGTATCTAATAATGAAATGTCGTTGCACATTTGATCTCGTAATTAATGAACGATGATGACGATAATGACAGCGACGACACTCCACCAGCAGCGTCGCGCCACGACGAACGACCGCTAAGTGAACGAATCCAGTTCGTACATCGCCGCGCCCTATCGTTCCCTAACACATAATGCATATACAAGTAGCACGCCATGTGCATGTCTTAATGAGCACGACTTTCAGTGATGTAAACGAAAAACTCTCTTATTGCAGTCGAAAGTAGCTACACAGAGAAAACTATTCATAGCAGGCAAAAATACTTACAGGCAGACATAGGCTTCTGGGAAAGTATGGTTCCCCGAGCATAAAGTCGTTTGAAAGATGGCGATGGGCATTCATGGTTTGCAAGAGACTACGGGAGCATCGCGTGCAACGCCGTAGATCAAAAAATATGAAAAAGAGCAAAATTCAAAACTTTCCCCAAAAGACAACCAAATGAGAAAACAGAGCCATACTGTCCGGAGTTCAAAAGGGTTCCAGTGTGCACCATCAAGGGCACGGTTAGGAACCGTATCCCTCCTACGATCAAAAGCCTGCAGTTCATGAAATTACAGTGAATGCAAGACCAAAACGACACCACCTGTCCGAGGTTCCAGCAGGCCTCTAAATGTCTACCCAAGCCCATTGTCAGATACCCAAACAGCGATACTTTACACAAAGAAACACAATCAAGAGATCACGATGGAACGAGGCGAAGATGAAAAAGGGCATCGAGAATGGATGATCATCGGCTTCTCGTCGCCCGAAATGTGTACCTTTAGGTAAAAAAGCTGACCGAACAGGGGGTTGGGATTAATCGCAGAATGGTACTAACGAAATAACAAAGTATGTCGTAAGATTACAATAAAATCAAAATAAAACGGGTTTAATAAGAGGCACCCTTGACGTATTATACGCGGCACATTGCAGCTCCATGTTAATCGCTACGCGCTATTTGCTTTGAGAGTTAACTACTGACTATCATTTTCTACGGTGGTTGTATGGAGGCAACGTTGATATTTCAAGCGCAATGTGTAAATCCATTCATAGATACTCACAACACCACAAAATACGATAAGGAAACAAACAGGAGTTCCCACGATAGAAAATGCTCAACACTGCGCTAAAGCTTTTCCTTTCTCAAAAAGTTGTTGAACTACGAATGGGACGGATGGGCTGTAGTTAGAATCGTGGATACCATTATGATGATGATTACCGTAATGCCAGAATGACCAGTCGGCGATCATAATTCGACGACGACCATGATGTCGTTCCATAATCGACCGGCAACTGGCCGACGTCCATTGGTCTATATTTCTCATTGACTGACACACATCATTGATTGCTTTGGATAATTTGCAGCCATCACTCATAATACTACGGTGTAATTTGACGTTGTTGGATGTGCATTGCAGCAGGTTAAACCAACATAATAGGAAATAAATATAAAAAACCAAACCTAAAGAAGTGGAATGGTTAATAAGTGAGAGCAACCGGAAGAAAGAGTTAATCGCTAAGGTTACTGCTATTGAAGTACGAATGGTGAAATCCATAATCTATACTGAAAGTGATGAAACTTTAAAATTCGTTACTTCAGAAATATGTAGTCGAGTCTAGTTGAAAAGTATTCACACAATTTTTTTCATGGAAATTCTCCACAGAATTGAAGAAATCATTTCTGCAGGAATAAAAGCAGGCAACGTCTATAGTGAGAAAAACCTGCACTTGAGATGATAATTCAGATAAGACAAGCGCAGTCAATTAAAGGAAGGTTGTGAAAAGAAATGAGCGTCATGTAATGGGAGAATGTGAATGTCGAACGAATACGTCCTTACAAAAAAGTTCAGCAAAGATTAACTTTGCACGATGATGCGTGTATGTTATGACATATTAGGTTGTCCCAAAAGTCTTGTCATATTTTTTTCGATCATACTTTTTATTTCTTTTCGTCCAACAAATAATAATCAGGCAACAAAGTATTGACCATTGTTATCGGCAACCCTCTGCCACTTTATAGGAAAATCGTTGATTCCCTTTTCCCAGAACTCTGGGTTCTGAGAGTCGAAGAAGTCAGCGATCGCCTTCGCAAGCAAGACATAATCAACGAATTTTCTCTTGGCCAGGAAGGATTCGAGAGGATGGGTAAGGTGATAGCCAGAAGGGGTAATGTCTGGAGAGTACGTTAGGTGGGGCAGCACATCCCAGCCGAGCTCCTATAACTTAGCCTGGGTACTTTTCGCGAAATGGGAGCGGGCGTCGTCATGAAGAAGGGTGACCGCGGACCTTTCCGGCACTTTTCTCGAACATCGACGGCGAGCTGCTGGAGCTGGTAGGTGCATACATTACCGGTGACTGTCTCGCCTTGTACCAGCACCTCGCGGAAAAGCATTCCTTCCTCGTCCCAGAACCAGCACAGTCCCAAGCGTGGTTTGTCTTTCATGTCAATCTCGCCGTTTGAAGCTGATGAACCAGCGGCGCACGGTCACGTAGCTCACACATCCCTTGCCCAATGCAGCGCTGATGGAGTGGCAAGCTTCCGTCGTTTTGGTGCCGCATGACCGCTCATAATAGATAACCCGCGAGTTGGGTGGGTATCGACAACGGGCATTGTAGCTCTCTCCACGGGATCTGGTGGGACAATATATATTTTCCTAGAAAGCATAGGGAACGTTCTACCATATTCCTGAACCGCCTGGACCTGCCTCGAAGTGAACAAGAGTTACTGATTTTTTTTGGGAAAATATGACAAGACTTTTGGGACAACCTAATATACAGGAAAGCGTGGTACTATTTCAACAAGTTGTCCCCCACCCCACCCCGCTCTCTTTAATAAATCGTCAAAAACACCACAGAAAAGGCAATAGAACTTTAGAATCTCGTTTTGGAAGTCGTGAACTGAAAAAACTTTGAAAAAGTCAATACTCGACATAAACCTCGTAGATGTATCGAAATGGCGCGCAGTGTAGATGAAATGTGAGCGATGCGAAAAAGAAGGCGGAAACATGATGAAAACGACCGGTATAAAAGAAACTACTGACTGGCTAGCCTTGGCATCCAATCCGTTGCGCTCCCTTTGAGGGTTAACCACGCTATCGATTGGTTGCTGACCATAATTGCGATTGTTACGGGTGAACGATGCTAGGGCTGCCATTCTAATTGCTGAAACATAGATTTCAAGCAGTCACTGAAAGCACAAAAATTTCAATAAGAGTACTAATCGTAATCGAAGTATCAATTCAATAAGAGTAGTTCAATAAAGCATTAATTCAATAAATTTCTACAAGCCATAATTTAATGAACTCAAAAATAAAGGCCGTATACCTCTACCAGCCCCTACTACATGAGTAATGGTCATATCGGTTACTACATCACGTTCAATGTAACTCATGTGAGATTACTGGGAAATGCCACGTAGCAATTTATTCGAAATTTCCGCTTCGCTTCCGAAAATTACAAAAAAGCTGGGAGAAAGGCATCGGTGAAAAATCACGTTTTACAGAGCAAACTTCAAAAGCTTCAAGCTTCAAAAATACAGAAAAGAAATACTCGGTTTCTCATGTAATTTCGTTCAGTATACATTGTTGTAATACCGCCGTCTGCGCTGTCGCAGCGGCTGCGGAAATCACGCAAAACGCTTGCTTGAAAACAAAGGAGTCGTTCGTCAGTACTTAGTTAGTATAACAAATGAGTTTTCCTGTCGAGCTATGAAATTTACAAAGGCTTCTTTCTATTTGGAGAAAAATTTCTACAGATTTTTTTTTCAAAAAAAAAAACTAAGTTCGCGATGCAAAAGAAATTTGGAATGAAATTACAACATAATTTCAAATGAATACAAAAAACCTCAATACATATAAATTATGAGGAACAAACCTAAAGATTGCGGGTTACACGCGTGCGATGCAGAAGTCCGTTTATGTGTATTCAAAGTAACTGGACTATAGACCGAGCATCAGGCTCAAGATTAATCAAAGACACTGAAAAGATCACCAATAATATTGTAAAATAAATCAATAGGATCCACTCGAAGGTCTGAATTGCGAATGACAACACGAACGACACACGTCAATTCCAACATAACGACTTTTTCATGTGAAATCGCAAAACCTCACGCCAAGGTTAAAACAATAGTTCCGCGGCTTTTTATATGGAACGTTCTCTACGTTGTTAGATTGCCTCAGGTGAAATTTTCTAGAAGCTGTTAGAGCTAGTTGTTCCTACAACTTTCAGAAGAATTTCATAGGAGGGGGAAGGAGGCTCACTTTCCTCCACTAAGGCTTAAGCAGAAATATACGCCTGGTTGTGCACAGGCTGACCTATCAAAGATCCCCCCACCCCAATAGGCATAGATGTGCAAGTCGCATAGAAGATTTTTAAATAAAAAGGAGAGAAAAGTAAAAAGTTGTTGGAAAAGTTTTCCAATTTAAATCTGGTTGTATATGAGCTATAAGGCGCTATATTAATATTGAAAGACAAGTGTGCCTCCGCTTACGCCTAGGAAAACGAAGGGGGTGAGGAAATTTTGCGATTGATAAAACAACTACTTCCATGCAGAAAAGTCTTCGGATCTGCACAAAAGTGATCTACCTACCCGGCAGCTTCTGCCCTGAGTCGTCCCTTACTCCATCCCACCCCCCTCCCCCCCGCCCCTACTTCCCATTAACATGAAACTACATCAGATAATGAAAATCCCATGAAATATGAACTCGATAGCGAGGTTCCATCCTGTACGTGCACAGAAAACACTTTGATCAAATGAAAATAAACGCATGAATTCTGAAGAAAAGCCAAACAGATTATCTACGGGGCAATTATGGAAATTATGGAAATTACAGAAATATTATCGTTAAAAAATGGTAAAGCTGATATTGTAGAAACTCATAAGTAAACAACAATGAAGCAAATCAGGTGTAGAATGAGGTCTGTGAGTGACCTTGAATAATGCGAAGGAGGGCATCAGCACAACACACAGACACACACACCCTAATGCCGTAACATAATATATTTGCCCCCAGAACACCACATCGGACGGTCAATCAATAATCGCTAAGGGTCAATAGAATGTGTCCCAGTCAATCGAGTACCACGAAACATTGCGTGGACGTGCCAAGGATGACGAGTGATTTGCTCATGAGGACCCAAACCCAGCAGGGATCAGGTAAGCAAATGACCGGTGCTTCGGCCGTAGATGATTATCTATGGACGTTTTGGTTTGGGTGGTGTGACCTTCGCGTCCTTGCCATTCACGAACAACCCTTCATCGTTCACTCACCTACCTGCGTGCAATAAGTTACGTTTTTTTCAGGAACTCTGAATCAGCTGATATGATGGAGATAAAGTGCGCTAGTCAATGAAAGTGCGTCGCTTTAGGGAGATGATCTGCAAGGATGCGTCAGTCTGCAAGCTTGTTACACACAGCCTCCATTTTTTCCTAGGCTTTTCCTAGTATGAACGCATTCTAGCAGTTAAGTGAGTAATTCAAAAACTTTGCGTAGTTTAGACATAAAGTCTATCATGACTGGAAGTTCTGCCAAGCAACTTGCGAAACTGCTACTGCTACTTGGAAATAACGACTAAATAGCTTGAGAAAAGCCTTTCTAAAGTACAGATGTCCGATCTTAACTATTGGTACGCAGATTCCACCTCTCATGCTTAAAGACACCGGAAGGGGGTAATTTTGGCTTACGGTAGAACAGTCGTAGTTCGGACGAGTTTGAGTGGCCGCCATTGCACAAACTCGCCAATTTGACGCCCTGGCATGGTGCCAAGAGGAGATGTTTCTATTACAATTTGCTTTTTACTTTTACTTTTTACTTTGTTCTTTCTTATATTGTTTCTAGATGTACTTACATGAATGCTAATGTAGTTGGGAATGGCCACTCCACTGCGCTGGGAGTCAGGTGCTACAACTAACATTGGCCCGCGTCCCGCCTCCTACAGCGGACAACTCGGAAAGTCAGTGTGTTGATGCGAATGGGATGCGAATACACACCACGCTTTTGAATCCGGGTTTTTTCACCGATTATCGCTTCTAACCTTCAGTGTTCGTTACAAAATGCTCATTTCTTTGCATCTTCCTCTTGTTTCGGACCCCTTCCGGTTCCTTTAAATACAGCTCTGTAAATAAAGCTCAAGACTGTCAGCGAGTGAAGAGATTTCACGGCCAAATTAGTGAGATTCCGGTTTGAATAGTAGTTAGCTCGAGCGTAGTACTATTAGGCTGTACTACTATATGCGCATTCATTTGCTAGAATAAAGGTGAAAAACAACTGGTATTCGTCGCGTAGACCACTCGGGAGGGTGAATTACGCTCTTGTCACTTTTGTTTATTTATAATTGATCCAAACCGACCTATTACATTAATACATTGCAATGTTTTTTTCTAAAGCAAAGTTTGTTCCCCCTCTCAAAGTATCGGTGAGTGAAAATTAAGTTCCTTGGTTTTCCAACTGAAAATGGCGCATACGGTCATTGGCAACCATGCGCGCGAAATTTCGTCCAAAAAGAGAAATTCCGAGAGAAAATATTTTTTTTAGAAATGTACTCTGCCGACATCGTCACACACGTGGGCGGAGTAAATATGGTACTCGGAACACAGCTTCAGTGCGATCTCGTGTAAAGTGGCGTGTTGTAAAAAGAAAATCAGGATCTACTGAGGCATTGGAAGCGGTGGATTTTTGAGTGACGAAACACCAAGGGACAGTGGGTAGATTCCTCGGCGGGAACATCTGAGACAGTTTTGCGGCAGCGATTCAAATGAGATATAAACTTCAACTTTTTAAAATTCATCACTTGACGGATTCGTGGGCTAAATAAAGGAAGAAAGCCTCAGTGCTGGCTTTTGGAACAAAAAACTTCCAAACTGCTCTTATTCTTGAAGATTTCTGCCTTTCGGGGCAAACTAGTGACGCTTCTAGGAAGTAAACTGATGGTGGGCCTTGAAACGGTGTGGGAAAGGACAGGAGGATTGGAGAAGTAGTGCAGTGGCTGAATGCGCCACCACCACACTTTTACGTTGTGTGGCGTAGAATATGTCCCAGCTAACCGTAACTTCGAGTTCATCGATCAAAATAGGTCAATCCAAGGGTGTGAATGTGGCTTTTCCACCGGACCAAACTATAAATTCCTGAAAAGTGCTGCAAGAAAAGTAACAAGGTTTCCTTCGGGTCTGCAAAACTCTTCTCGCATAAGATGAAAAGTGAAAAAAGTTTTGATGGTGTAAATGTGCTGGCTGTGCTCAGGTAAAAGTCCGATTTGAACAATATAACGCTAACAAAAAATATATAATAGCTACTTTCCCGATAAATCGAACAGTATTGGGAGCTCATAATTTAGTGTTTTCGATAATTGCAGCTGTGCCGTCTCATGGATTCGGAAAGTGAAGAGGGCGGGCCCGTTCCAGGAAGCATCGCGAAGGGGAAGCCGACGGATTACTATGTCAGTGTTAGAGAAGTACAAATTAATTCCACGACAGCGCCTCGAACGACTGCCGATGCCCACAAAAAAAGCCCGATTTTTCAGGAAAACTCGTAATAGACGGCAAATTGTAAAGCGTTAAAGAGCATTCATATTGCCATTGGCGTTTTTTGGATTTGCTCTTCCGCTGCATAAAATGGTATTACAACGCTGCAGCAGGGCAGCCTTGCTAGGCTAGGCCGTGTAGTACAAAACCAGTCAGGTTCTCACTCAGTGACTGATAACGGTTCCATTTGGGAAAACCACCCGCCGCATTGACTTGCAAATCCCTAAGCGACAACGATCCTGCAAGCGATTTGAGCGTGGATCGAGGAGTCCTCAAAAGTGGTTAGTTTGATTCTTTTAGGAAGAAGGAGGGAAAGTTTAAGGAAAGACAAATAAAAAGCATACATTAACCCCTTCCACTCCAATCGAGGACAGAAAAATAGGGGAATTAGTTGAACAGAGGATGGATACCGTTAGCCAGAAACGGTGTACAGGGGCCCTAAGTGGCGGATACCCTTTACCTCATAGTTTACCCTGGTGACACACTTACTGGAACTGTGGACTGTTCGGTAAATGCGAAAAACGGAAATTGAGGTCTGGCGGATAAAATGGCAAGGAGGAAAGGAAGCGGCCCCCTTCCCGTTCATGCTTCACCCGGAACCGAAAATCATTTTTAAAAAAGACGATCGCGGAACACAAATGATCGTAATGGCTAGCTCTCAATTTTTCACCCATTAAACAGTTAATTCAGGGCTATAGCACAAGTTAGACATCGCCTAAACCCATTTAGGGTGGGTTTTGAAAATGTGCACGCCCCACAAATTATCATGAAAGACGGATCATGATCTATCAGAATAAGAGGTGATTTCGGCAGATTGTGGAATAATTGTGGAATTTGAAAATAGAGGTGATCAGTAAAACTTGAAAAACAGGAACCCGAATGACTTCCTTCTTAAAAGGAAAAGAAAGGGGAGGACATGTATATCTTCCCCTTCCCTTTCCTTTGGTGGAAGAGGTTTTTCGGGTTTCTATTTCTCTGGTTTTACTGATCACCCCCTTTTTTACTTTGCTCTTCTGCATTTCTAGCCGGTGGGGACAGGTGAACTGAATACGTAGTTAACTCATAGAACGATCATATGTTTCAAATCAAGCCTTCCATCCCAACAAGCGAAGAACGTGCTAATAGTTGAGAGACGAGAGAGGATAGGCGGGGGAGGGACAAACGTTGCCCCGCCCTCGCAGCAACTTGAAAATAATTGATCGACTGCAGCTCGAAATGATGCGCGTGATACGTGATGAATAATCTAAGGCACGGTTTTTTCAACGAAAGTTTTGATATGGATCATCTCTTTTAGGCAAAAATGTTTGTTTACAGAGGTTGTTCGGATGCTTTAGCCTTCAACCAAGATCTTTATTTCGACTGACGTTTCGGCGTCGTCGCCTTCTTCAGAGTCTGGAAGAGTGAAGACTTCATGGAAACTATTCGTTCAAACGCCATTTCATTTCACAGAAAAATTGACAGTTCGTAGAAGGGAAAGATGCCCTAGATAAATACTGACTAAGCTTTGAAACCGTCGACCGTAAAGGTCCACCTGTTTACAGAGGATTTTTCTATCTTTCCAGTTCTCATTTCCCCCGTGCCCTTGGCGCTACTTCTGAACTGAGTTGATTATGAACGGACGAAGAGTAAATGGCGCCCAGACTCTGTCGAGTTATTCGACATTTGCGATGTTTATCCAGTTGTTGGTAAAGTTTCCGGCAGAGTTTGGTCGGAAACTAACCGTAGTAATCAGGAAGCGATTAGAATGACGAGCGGAGTAGGTGGGAGGCGGGTGGGCTCAACGAGAAAAAATCGTTTGGAGCAACGAAGGTCTTAAAAGTGAGTAGCATCGGATGACACAACTGAACACGCTGCGGTGCCGCCCAGACAGTAGTCGACCAGGGGAAAACATGATGGAGACGTTGCTATCATGGTGTACTTGAATCGTGGGGGAAAAACCAGTGACTGTCTGCAGCCGAAGAAGCAGCAGCAGCAGCAGCAGTCAATCAGTCAAATGATAATTGAGAACCACCACGTCACACACACACACACACTGACACCGACGATATTACATGCATATGCATAGGGGAAATTGCCATCACAAAGAGTGCATAGCGTTTTGTGAGAAAAATCGATTAATCCATTTGGATAGCTGCTTCAAATGGTGATTTGCATGAGCAAAAAAGGCCCATCATTGAAGAGAGACTATATGAAGGCGAAATAGCGCTCGGTGTCATTTGAGGCATGCAAATATCAATTTTAATACGACGAGGCGCTAGAGGACCACCCACCACTTTGAGTAACAGTTTTCTGTTCAAAGATTAAGCACATCCTAGGATTCAAGGAGTAGTAGCTACCGAAAAGGGTTAAGATGGGGTTTTAGAAGGGATCAAGTGGCGTGGAGCCGATGTCCATTGAGCAGCATTCACTACATCCACCGCTTCACTCCTCCCCACTCCCCTCACTCGACGCGTTTTTTACGAGGGTAAGAGGGCTAAGAGGATTCGATGAGAGTCGCGGCTTGTTTTTTTTCAAATAGCATTTTCAGGAAAAAAGAGTCGTTTGGGATGGTCGTTTCTGGAAAGGAACAATGAAGTTTAATAAAAAAGGGCGGGGCTCCGGAAACCTTTATCAACGAGAAATTAGCAATCATTCAACATCTTTATAACTTAGGAGTGATTCTCTCATGTGAAACATGGGAATGGAAATTATCGTATAGCTGAATATCTGAACTTATCAGGAGCTCTTCCGTGTGTGCCACGTATCCCAAACGTACTCAGAGTTATAAAGTGAACTGAATACGTAGTTGACTCATAGAACGATCACATGTTTCAGATCAATTTTCTCATCCCAACAAACGAAGAACGTGCTACAGTACCGCTCACATTTTGTGAAAAATCGACGCCTCGCTATGCCACTCTTGCTCGCTGCCTGTGAACGCAGCCAGCCCTGCCGGCGCTGAGTATGAACGTGGCTGAGAGGGGATGGTGAAAGATGTTCAGCAGCCTTCATATTCAGCGCAGCACACCAGAAAATTGAGTGTAAACCAGAACTCATTGACCCGCAGCTTACCAGAATGCTTGAGCTCGGAAATGATCACGATCATTCAAATCAAGAAAAGATCGCAAAATAAGGTAAAAAAGAACAAACAAGCTAAGCATTCGAACGCCTCTACATTACGAATACGAGGCTAGTGTATGGCGTATCCCATGGCGGTTGATCAACTTCTTTTATTTGAGCGCTATGCGTCATACTTTAAGGACCAAGGACAAGGAAAATTCGAGAAAGTCAAAGCCTAAGTGTTATACTCAAAAATCCTCCCACCATGTCACTGCCGCCATTGCGAATTTCATCAAAGATTAGCAAAGATGCTGAATTTCACATGGTTTCGTCTGAGTTTATAGAAATCACGCGAACAGATAATATAAAAATAGCTTGTTGCTATAGGTTTGTAGAGAAAAACATAAGACTTTCCAGGAAATCACTATTAAAATGCGAAGACTGGAAGCAAAAGGAAAAGAAAATCGACAGCAGATTAGCTTTTAGATAAATATAATGTCACTTTCAGATTTAAATATACCCCTTAAGGCATTAGTATCTGGTAGGCCTTTAGTTAAAGTAGTTGTCCACCGAAAAATGAGTTTATCTGTTACTCATATGTTTATGTTGCATTCGCCCAATGTGGGCCGCATGCTAGGTTTCACACGATAAAATGTGATTCCGACTAAGATACAGCACCACAACGCTTCAGCCGGGTGGGCGGGGTCTCCGAACAAATGCCCACCCCATCGTCCTCCGCGGTTGGAGATGCATTATAGGAACAGGAAGATACGTGAATCGTCCCACTCTCCATTCCTAGCCGCGGCGGAGGACGAAACGGGGCTTTTACTCGGAGGCTGCGCCCATCCGGTTGGGAATTTGGGGGCTGTAATTTAGCCGAATTCTCACTTTTTCGGTGAAACTTCTAATAGAACATAAGTATACGGGTAATAGAAAACTCATTTTTCCGTGGACGATTCCTGTGAGTATATATGTGTGGTTTGAGTCTGGAACAAATTCCAAAAAATCGCAAAAAAATATTTAAAGAAACAAAAATTATCGCGATTGCCTTCAGTGTTTATACATACAAAGCCATGTAAACCGATTTGTCTGAAAAAAAAGGAAAAAGGGAAATAGTCCTATTATACTTAATTCTTTTCCATTTATTATTCAATCGCTTGTCAATGTTTTGAAGACCCTTTTGAAGACCGATGACTTGCTCACAGATTATGGTGAAAATATAAACTTATCGAATTTCTTAGCATAAATATGTATGAGAATGTGAATTGATTGAATCCCTGGAAGAGTTAGGACAAATAATGAAGCTGTGACCGCTCAAGAATCAGCAATGCCTGTTGATACGCACGAAATATGAAAACCCGTTCACAGATAATAATTCACAATAAAAGTCATTTACGGTGTCAAGGCACCAGGGAAGCCTATGCAGTGGGTGTCCTTTGGTTGTATGAGAGTGAACAGCGTGGGCGCTGGATGCGGGGTTGGCCCCGTAGATAAGAGCATCCAACGAACACTTTCTCGTTCGGAAGAGTGTCTCATCATGACGAATCCCCATCGGATAGGCCTCATTGGGGAAAAGAGACAGCACTCTGAAAGGACTAAAAATTGAATTTGAGAACCTTTTGAAAATTGGAATATTCCAGAAGTATTGAAAAATACATAATTTGCAAGGGCTGAGATGGACTACTGGTGAAATGCTTTCTCCATAGGTCCCAGGGGACCATACACTGAACGCATAAGGTGCACGTCCGAGAATGGGGAAGAATTCCTTGGAAAGTGGAACAGTCAATACCTTAGCAGAGGGTAAAATAATAGCAATAGGCTGAAAATGATAAATCATTCCACGTTCTCCAATGCTTTCTGAAATGCGCCACGCATTCAGCTTCTATGCCCACTCTCAGTGTCACTTGGATGCATTTGACAACGCCTTGCGGAAGCTAGCCGAGATAATTCCGTGCAATCGCCATCCCAGATGTGTACCGTACCAAGATACCGTTCTTGGAGGGATGGTAAGCTTGGTTGGCCTGGGCCAACAATGGTACTCGATTTGATCCCCGGAGCATGCTCGTA
This sequence comes from Trichostrongylus colubriformis, assembly GCA_963978905.1. Classification (NCBI taxonomy): domain Eukaryota; kingdom Metazoa; phylum Nematoda; class Chromadorea; order Rhabditida; family Trichostrongylidae; genus Trichostrongylus; species Trichostrongylus colubriformis. Next base: position 56,084,849 of record OZ022256.1, on the reverse strand, counting down.
AGAGCGGCGCTATTCCTCGACCTCAGAGATCACGTAACAGATACGGCGTTTACGGAGAATGAACGACAGGTGCTTGATTCCGCGGGACCGTTTGAAATGCGCCATGCACCCGTCATTTCGGTAAAAATGATGTGAACTGCAGAGTTAAGTAAATAGTGAAGGCTATATATGGGAAATAAAAACATAGGCATATGATTGTCATTCGATAACTCTATGAAAGTCAGCTTTGGAGGCAAAAAGCATCGGGAAGAATGGCTGCCTTGTAAACAAATGCCATGAAGGCCTTGAGAATCGAATAGCAAGTATTACAGAATGGCGACGGCATTCATAAAGGGCTCAGCGGTGCCGATGAATAGAATAAGAGATTGCTTCAAAACACCCCCTCCACTTAACCACCTTATTTTGAAGTACTGTCGACAGAAAATGACTCATTGAGAAGCCAGCAACGGAATATAAATTTCCATGGAATTCCAATGAATTTGGCAACGTTCGATGAAGCGTCACTGATATCGATTGCTATATTAGTACAATGGAGCAGCTCTCAGTTGTGTTACCATCATCGTGGGATTGCTTCAGATCGTGCTACTTTGAAATAGTACGTTTGAAGTAACCAAAGCCAATAAATTGACAGCCAAGATCGCAGTCTGACGAAGGCCTAAACAATACAGTCCAGAAATCTGACCCCGGTAACACTTAAGTATTGATAAATCAAAGGAAACGCTATGAGAATTTAGTCTGTCGCTGAAAATGAAATTAGAGGTGCAAAGTAGTGCAGCAGTTGAGAAATTACGACTAAAATAGTTAAGAACACGAGTGATGCGACCAGTTTGCTTCACGTTGATCTTATCTTATTGTTAGCGTGGACGAGTCAAGCGACATCGACGAGTATCGATCGAAGCAGCGCGGTTCTGTGATACGCGGTAGTGATATGCAGTCAAAAGGAAACGGGCGATTCTGTTGTAACCCGGCTGCTCAGCTTCGCCCACGCCGCGCTTGGCGTACTGCGTGGCGAACCAGGGACGCCATCAAAGTAGAATGGAGCGCGCCATTTATTGTCCGCTTATTTTCATTGATTATCGCTCGTTTTTTCGATCGATTATCGCTTTCAGTTTCTCACCGAATGTTAACGTCTTCGGCAAGGGGAAAGTCCCTTCAACAGTTTAGCTATTCACTTGACCGTTCAAATATTTTGGGGCCATAAATTACAAAGTCTCTAATTCTATGAGTTATAAGAGCAGCACTTTATAGCATGAAGACCTGATATGCGAATGAAAAATAATGAGAGCACAAAACGAATAATAAGAAGCGAAAAAGGTCATCAACAAAATGAATGAGATGAGTTGAACCCGATAGACGCTCTCAATTACTTTCCCTTTGAAAATCGAATTCCGATTCGTGCCAACTCGATGGCGACGAGTGCGACGTCGCATGCTCCTCCTACTGGCGCGGCATCTCAGCCAGCGTCACGATAGATTTGATACACACCCGCAGTCAAATGGTGTGCTTATTTGTGATAGAGATCAGAACACGAGGAGTCTGCCCAGAGGGAGGTCTTTGTAGGAGCTGGCAGCGCTCTTTACCTCAAATTGTGCCACACACACCATTTCCTTGCACTTTTTATAAGGAGCACGAGGAGTCTGTCGAATAAGGAAGGACTTCCTAGGAGCTTACAGTGCCCTTCATCGCAAATTGTGCCACACACCGATTCCTTGCATTTTTCATAGCTACCAGATTAAATGGGGTTTATTATTGTTTATTTACTTGTGACGTTACGTAAACTACCGCATAAACTGGCCGGACTTAGGCTTGTTACCATATATCTATTACAGCTGAAACTGCAGCAAAGAAAACCGATACTGTTTTTAGAAGATGTGCCCAGCCGCTATAAGAGAACACTTGATTGTATGCTTCATGGGATCCTCAATCCAAAGTCTCTAGGGGCATACATAAGGACCATCAAATCAGGAATATCACTGATTGCACGATCTTTGTAGGCATGGCGAAACGCTTGAAAGTAGAGAAATCGGTTCGAAAGGTGAGGGTATATTATGACAATTATGCAGCTACTTCCTCATTTCATATCGAGCCCTCATCAAACTGTTTATGACAATCTACGAATATAAAGCAATATTCTATGATTCTTCAAATAACTGCCCGCGAACAGCTGAATAAAAATGGAGGAAGCCAATAAGGTATTGCTCTTTTTTAAATGCGATACAGCTGCAAACTACTGCCATTCCCAGAAGTACTTTATAAATGAACTATATAAATAATAAAATTGATATAGATAGAACTGGAATGGCATTTTTGATGAAGTTTGTGCGGAAGCCTAGATGTACAGAAAAGTCCACAACGCCAGCCTGGAACCCCATTTAAAGTCCCATTGAGGAGTTGAGACCCGTCAGTGGTGAGGAGTTCGTCCAACAAATCATAGATTTGAGGTCATCCATAGGTCGCTACAAAAGGTTTCCACGTTCTATAAGATAAAGATCAAAAGTAAAAAAAAAACCGGAATAGCGACCTTTGGGGTCTCGGGATGAACAGGCAGTGTCTGAAGAAGAGCAATAAAGGCAGAAAGCAGACGCTGCAGAGCACCCCCTGTAAATGGTAAGTCTTCAGTCAATCATGTCATTCATTGAACTCAGAGGCATTGTTCAAGAATTTCACAGAAACGACCGTGACAGATATGCCCTTAGAGGCCTATGCAAACTTAGTTGTGGAAATTCCTATCTCTATTCAGTAACTATTACATCGAGATTGAGGCATAAATGGTGTACGGACATGTGGCGCACATCTTACTTTCATGGTGTGGGGTCAAATTAAAGCAGCAGTGCCCGCGCGGGCTAACCAAGCCTTCTATTCCTACTGAGTAGGTGAACTGAAACCAAATCCACCTGATAGGACAAATAACATCGGTACTCTGCAGGTCACTTTATGTCTGAATATATTTATATTTACTACACGTTAAAAAGAGCATTTATTTATTTATTCACGTATTTATGCGTTCTGTGACGCGCCTTCATAAATACAAAGCTGTAGGTAGGAATGAGAGTTCTTATAACAAAAACATTTCAAATACTATAGACGAGAGAATTCTACATTGGACTTAAAACTAAAAAAAACGAAAATTCCTTCTACAATATGGTGGCCGATAGGAAGTCCTTCTTGAACATAATGGTAAAAGGAAGAATAGAAATAAAACTGCCCACAGTACTGGACTAGCACACATCCAAAGGATTACGTGAGGTATGTAGAGTAAAATACGCCCTGGTTTTAAGATAACTGGGATGGGCGTAGCAGCAAATTTATTTATTTATTTATTTATTTATTTATTTATTTATTTATTTACTCAGTTTCACCACACGGTGCACAAGGTAATAGCAACTTTTCCAGAAAGGGGAGATTAGAGTTAGTTTAGTAGTTAATAGCCTCTTATGCGGGATAGAAGAAATCATAGTCAGCCAAGTTAAAAGCCGGGATGACTAAGCCCGATACCGCAGCGGGTACGTGTGCAGATTTGCACCTTCGGGGCGGGTGCAGGTAGGGTCCTCATCGAGCATGTGATAGACAGTGAAATATGGCTTATGGGTGGAACTGCAACGCGTGGCGCATCCCACAAGAGGGTGGGTTTGATTGACCTCGAGCCTTCGGCTTTTATCCTTAAATATCGAATTTACCCGTCAATCAGGCCACAGATAGCACTGAGACGTTCGTGGAAAAATTCATTCCACTGATTGATTTGTTGTTCCAAAGTCGTACTCAGGACGTAGAACGTAATTTGAGATCTCATTCCGTAGACATATGGCGTCGATGTGACCTCTATGACAGTCTGATGGCTGTGTATGGAGTGCGTGCGGGTGTGTGTGTGGTGTGCCGATGATGAATGACGAACTCGACAGCACAAATACGCATCCTGTTCTAATATTCGCATCGGTCGCTTGTTTTTCTAATATGAAATTGATTGGTCTCACTAGTTGTGAGATGATCATGAACGAGATACAACTATAATGGCGATGACTACGACGACGTTATCGATGCACTTCAGTAAGGAAGAAGAAACGCTCCGCACAAACACCCATCAGCACGTTTTCCAACCAAAACGATGCATTGTCTCGTTTGTGCAGAAGAAGGCCCTACGAGCGCGTAATGGGCCCGGCTTCTTGCCTCATGTGTCTACAGCTGTGCTCTGAGTCACTGCCTTCCAAGATAAGACAATAGGCATGGCTTGCCTTTTGGCGGGTGTTTCGACAAGAGCGAAGAAAAAGGTGGCCAAATGGCAGGCATATTTGATGAAACTGGGGAATTCTGAGATTAAAGTAACCTTTGACTACCTGTATAACAACCGGTATCATGTTAACTTATCGGAAGTATATAGCAAAGCACTTCTGGTGTGCGCCATGCTTTTAACATCCACAAGGAAATACTGAGGAATTGCGCTGACAGAGAATAACAAGATCATCGGACATTTAGCAGAAAGCTGACAGTTATCTACCTGACCATAGCCAATGTTTACCCTCGACCTTCGGCAAGCAGAACCAATCGGAAGAGATAAACAAATGCGATAAATAAATAAATAAGAAGATGGTAGAAAACCGAAGTATCTAATGCTCATATGATTACTAAATGCTTGTCCTACAGAAATGCTTCTTCCCGATTTTATGGGAGGATTTGTTCATTGGATTACAAGTAAATAAACAGATTTTATGAGAGGGTTTGTTCATTGGATTACTAGTAAATAACAACTAATCGTTTTGAAGTGAGCATAAACCCAAAATCAAACAGCTAATGGCCCTATGTAGGCCATGTCAAAACGAATTATTTCTGTTGCTCTCAGAAACTGTCAGTTATAAGAGACGGAATGATAAGGGTGCGTTAAAAGGCGTTATAAGAAGCTTATTCCAAAACTAACGAATCAATCAAGCACCCTACCATGAGTACGAAATGAGCTCCACAGCGGTGGTGCAGTAGTGTGACAGTAATCTCAGGTAATGGATTCCCTGTCCCATGCTAATCCAAAAATTTCAGAGAATTGGTTTTTTCCGCGCTTTCCTTCACAAGATTTCCTGATCCTATTTTTCTTCGGGAATGTGACTTCTCATCGTGAGGACATGGCTTTTTAGCCATGCGACATGGCTCAAATAGGCCCTGAGGGATAGAAAGAGAGTGGCGGTGAGGGAGAGAGTGAAGTAGGGCAGATGAAAGAAGAAGCGAATCTGTTGCTCAGCATATCCATCATTCAACCGGAAAACCATCATTTGACTTCACAAAACGTAGTAGTACGTTGTTCTTGGAAGCGATCCTGAGGTTCTCCTTTAGCTATAGTACCAATCATAGCTGACTAAGACGATTCACCACAGGTACGGATCTCCCAGTGCTCGAGCTCTAGAAACGCTTCACGTTGTGGAACGCTGCCCAGAGTTACTTCACCCCCCCCCTATCCGGGTTCAAAAGGCGTCCAAACCTTTGCGATGGCTATCCGAGCGCAACCCCACTGGGTGGTATGGACGTGCTACGAAGAAAATCGTACATAGCACAATGCCAAGGAGTGAGTGTGCCATTCCGTAGTTTAACCAGGCCGTTCCCGAATGCGACGAATACACCTCACTGTTATGAATGGCTGCTTTCATACAGACTGCTTCATCGCTATTATTAGCCATGATGGAGCCCATCTTGTAGTCATAACGGTGTGAATGCAAAGATGAGAACGCATTCCTCAAAGGGCATGTCAGGCATTCATAAGGCCGGTAGAAAACTAATCCAGGGCTGGTTATTATTGCAGGGTAAACGATAGACCAAGCTTGATTAGATTTGCTGAAGTTGGGCTTTATTGCACATGGGCAGTTACTCTTGAAGAAAAGGTTGAGCATGGGAATGCCTGAGTGAAGAGATTGAGTGCGCCATTCGAACGATTCCAGTCAGCCTTGATCCTTGAATGAGCAAGTGAACCTCAAATTCCCTATAGTCTGATAAGATGTGGCTATGTATTCAGAATGGGGCATAACGTCGACGATATTTTATTTATTTAATTTATTTATTTATTTATGCGCCGTGTGGACGCGCCAGAGATAAGAGATGAGAAAAGAATGATGAATACTAAAAACTGGTGAAAGGACTGCCCTCTTTCTTTGGTACTCTGACAGAACCGAACGATAGAACAATGGGCCTACCAGTTATCTGCCTTTTTTTGGAAGAATACGTCCCCCCTCCCCTAGCAGGTCGACGCAACCTGAGCTTTCTATAATAGTGTTCGAGGTCTCTCTTAAGAACTCGTCTGAATTATTAGTCTTAGCACTGCTACCTAGTACAAAATATGATTATCGATTTAGGACCCCCTTTAAATCATTTTAGAAGGTCCAATAACTGGGTGGCTGTTGAGAAGTCCTCGAAGAGTTTCATGAAATTCGACGTCTGTTTTCAACCCAAAATAAAACCCTCCATAGAAGGTTGCATATTCCATGTTCGACCCTTCGTGAGAGGACAATAACGGCTCAATCAAGAGAAGTTTTCTGGGAGTCTAGACCACCATAAGATTCGACCCCTGTTTTCAGCCCAAAATAAAACCCCCCATCAAGGGTTGCATGATCTATGTTCAACCCTGGGAGGATCAGTCCTTCAGTGAATGAGTGTCGTAGGAAGTAGTTGTGGCACTTGTCAAAAATGGACGCATTGCATTCGCCCGAGAGGACAACGCAGACCACAGTTCAGCAGTGCTTGAAAAAATGACAAATAAAAATAAGTATGAAAAAGCGACGAAATATGTTCAGCCATCGAAAGGCATAGCAATCGAGTCAGGTTCTCATTATGAAATGCTTCAGAAAGTGAGCCAGAGAGATACAAAATAGTTTTGAAAAAAGAGTTACCGCAAGGCTTGCTAAGAAGCGTCTCGATCGATTTATCGATTTCCGCTCGATAAAAATAGCAACTCGTGCGTTATTTTGGGAAAATGCCATATGAACAATAACGACGGCTTCGCTGCCGCCATCTGTGGTGACATCAACGACGGCGCGCAAGAAAGGCGGAGCCGTCAGTCGTCAGTGAGTGAGTGAGCGACCGACCGACTGAACAGATTTGGCGAGCGAAATTGTTGATGAAGGGTTGCGGGGCGTTTTTGCATAGTTTTTACGTTAACACGGCATACAATCTATTTAAAAGTTAATCGATCGTGAATCAGCTGATGCAGTAACGCGATCGGTGACGTGGCAACGGTTTTCAGCACTTCTGCTCCGATTGCGGTAGAGAATCGGATTCCAATAAGATGACCGTGTAATCGAATCATTCCAGACAATTAGTCTACTGGTCGCTGAGACCAGTGAAATGAAACAAATAGTCTGGGAATCACATATGAGTTGTTTCAGCAAAATTTCTGAGTAATTTCCGACGCATGCGAAATTTCCAAGTAGGCGGGGCAACAAAATGGACCAAAATGGAGGCTTGAAAGTGAGAACATAGTGAAAATCTTTTACAAAATAATGGAAAAAGGGAAAGTGCTCGGTTTCGGTCAATTTTCAAGAAGTACGATAAGAGTTTAGCTCAGCCGGGGATGATTCAATGAGGCACCTTCCCAACGGTGTCTGTTACCAAGTCCAAAGACACGACATCCTCGGCAGTCACTGATCCAATCCGGCTTGTAGCAGTCGCGCCTATTACTCCATCTCATTTTTTCCAATGTAAAATATTATTATTGATAACGAAAATGTTAAAAATAGTAACAAATGACCTGAAATTTGATCGCAGTGGTGACTGAAAATGGGTGCACGGGCGTTGTGGACTAATATGGATTGAAGCCATACTCAAACATTTTCAGGACTCATGCACTCATCACTCAACAAAAGCTGGAACTGATTAAAAGGTCCCAGCAATTTCGGAGAAATTTATGATGCTTTACTTGTTTGTTGTTAGTCAGATCTTGATTGCTACGGGAGATATGGAAAAGGGGGTGGAATCGTTAAGATAGAACCGCGCAACGCTGCCTGCCGCCTGCGACACGATATGCGTGAGATAGGGTATTGCACGTAATTGGGCCTCAGAGCGATTGTCGTGTTTTGCGGCTTATTTGAGGCCTCATCGCCTTGGAGCAAAAGTGCACCGCTAGCTCGCATACATTGCGTCGCATTCCGCGTTGCGGAATCCAGGCTTAACCGGACTTATTACAAATTTATCCTTAGAAATTGTGAGATAGCAAATGTGAGTTCGAGGTCGCGAACCAATAGCAGTCTAGAGGAAAGCGATGACGTACGCTCTCTAGAAGGGGATATAAAGTCATGCGAGCCATTATAATTGACAAATCTAAACAATCCATAGGCCAGGTGTTCATAGCGCTGCTCACCCTAAAAACGATAGCTGCAGATGTGATTTTGGGAGTGGAATGTCCCACGGCTTCACAAAACCCTCACCAACGTATCGCCAGGGTTTCTGTAGTGGGAAAATTGGAACATCAAGAATGCAGCTGGCGCAAGTGCATCGAAATTGGGCAGAGAGATAGTCGCCATTTTATAATAAAACACATCTTCCAAATTACCTTTTATTGAAAAAGTTAGAACTTTTTGAGAGATTCAGAAATGCTTTAAAAATATGACCGATTCGACCGAAGTGGATTCCTCCAGTGACCGCCCTGGCATAGAGGTCGGTTAATTTTCAGAAAAGTAAAGTTGGCAGAATATGAAGCACGCATGGAAAGACCAATTATGCCTTGATTTGTCTGAATAAACGAGCCTAGCCACCATAGCCACATACCCATCACCTGGTAGTTGACTGAAGATGGTCATCAGAACAAAAATGGTGTTGTGGCAATGAGGTTGGAATCCACTGCGGACGTTATTTTTATTTAGAGAATGGTTCACGGAAAAATGGTTCTTCTATTACTCAAACATTTATGTTCTACTTGTCTGATAAGAGTAGCATGCAAAGTTTCACGCGAAAAGTGAGAATCCGGCTAAGACTCAGCTCCTCAAAGTGGTGGCCGAAGGGGTGGGGTCTCAGAGTGAATGCTCAAACCATCGTTCGCCGCAGTCGAGACGCATAGTTGAAACAGAAGCTTACGTGAACAGTCCCTCTTTTCTCCTCTCCCACCGCGGTGAACGACGGAGCGTGCATTTACTCCGAGGTTCCGCCCCCTCGGCCACCATTTGAAGAGCTGTATCTCAGCCGATATTCACTTTTTCGCATGGAACTTTGCAAGCGCCTCTTGTTAAGCAAACGCAACATCGATATTTTGGTAACAGAGAAAGGCATTTTCCGTGCACGCTTCCTTCGGGCCTAGAGGGGGCAAGGAACCTCTTCTTTCCTCCACTAAGATTTAGGCAACAATATACGCCTGAGTGTGCAGATTGACCCCTCCAAGACACTTAGATGTGCAGCCGCGACGACTTGACTACAGTTCGACAAATATAATCTGAATCATGCCAGGTGAAAGGAATAGGCACTGAGTGCAACAGGCAAATAAAAAATGCCTGAAGTTTTCAATTCTGCTGAACAACCCATACATAATTTATCCTTATATGGCGGATGTGGGTCAAAAGAGGATCCTAGCGTTCAGACACATTTCTGGCACCACAGCAGGTCACTCGTTGCAGCTGCTCCTCGATAAAGGTATTGGTTTCTGTTTTCGCAATGGACAGGACAATGACTGATAAGCAGATAATGGCGGTTCTCCAATGCGATACGGGAAACCCTAGAACATTTCAATAGTGCAAAACAATCAATTGCAATAAAGTTTAGTAGGTCAGCATTCACCATATTTAGCCGAGAAAACATCAATAGCTGTTTAGGAACGTTTTCTGACTCCCCTTTGAGCCACTACATTCATCCACCTGATTTAATTGGATTATTCATAAATTTTGCTTCCACAATAAATGGAACGTGCGTTTCCATAAGGAAAATGACTCGTTCTTCTGCTGGTGTTGATTTATTCATCTCTGACAAGAGCGCCGACGAAATTGAACGATATAAGAAAGGCACAACGTACAGATTAAAATCTATGAACGGCGTGTTCGGCAAATAATTTATAATAGTTCATGTAATATGTGATATAAGGCGATTTTGCCTACGGGTGTTTTTGAAGCCTAAAGTCTGCGTCATCAATACTTTCAATGAAAAAATTATTAAGTTTCAAGGCTTTGCTACCTTTGAAAAGCCTATGGAATAGCCGTAAAAGTTTATTGTGTAAATTACTGTAAAATTAAAATACAGGGGGGGGGGCAAAAAAGTAATTCTTTCCTCCACTTTTAACCCTACTTTAACCGAACTTCAGCAAATTCTAACAAGGCATTTCCCTCCATGAATTCAAGAGCACACCTCATACTATCACTAAACTCCGTGGGAGCCTTCTGCACGAACAGGAGTGTGAGCTTATTCCGCGAAAAAACATGATGTCTCACCTCAACTTGGCGAAATCCTAGGTTTCCCCACCGTCGTTTACAGCCTTGCTGAGGTCCGTTCACTCTAGGTACCTGAGATGGGTGGTGCCCTTGAATATTCCGTTTTTCCGGGCTCCCAACATCCTTCGTTTCCAATAATCAAAGCGTGCCATTACCGCGTGAAAAATGACACTTTGAGTCATAGCAACGTTGTCCGAGCAGCAGGATCTCTGTGGCTTCCATGAACCAGAGGGCCAATCCTTAGGATACTTCCCACGAAAGAACTACCATGGAACCTGGCTCCACTGTTTTAAGCGGCCCTTGATACCGTGGGAGCTTTGAAGCTCCAACTGCGCTGACTGAAGGCTCCATTTTTTTATGAAGGTAAGCGTAGTGAGCCATAGCTTGTTCCTGCTTTTAGAGGAAAATTTCGGAAATTTTTTGCGCCCAATGCTTTTACTTCTTTTGTTTCCCTATGTTCTGTATACCTGGCGGATGTGATCCCTGAGCAAAATTATTTTTTTGGCAGCCCCTGTATAACATAAGCATGATAGTTATAATAATAGTCAATAAGAAACCACAATAATCATATTACTTACTAGTTACCGGATAGTGCGGCACGAAGATTACCCGTCAGGGTGCTAAGACTTCTAGAACAGCGACTACAACACTAACCACACCCCTGCCGAACGTGACCCTGCTGACCATGATTAGCAGAAACGGTGACAATCAAGTGGCAACGAAATCAGCGTCACCTATCGCTACGCTGAACAATCTCTAGCCTCAATAGGCAAAAGATTCCCAAGGATGGAGATTTCAATAAACACCTTGGCTATAAATATGTGAAAAACAACCCTATTCAATAGGCTTTTCAAAAGTAGGAAGCTTTTGGAACTAAATAATTTTCTTCATTGAAAGGATAGATAAAGCAGAAATTTTGGTTTTAAAAAACACTCGTGAGCAAAATCGTCTAATAGTTATGCACCAGCATGAACTGCTATAAATTATTTGCCGAACATGTCGTTTATTGATTTCAATCTAAACGTTGTTCCTTTCCTATATAGTAATAAAGTATAAGGCCTCGAAGCCTCGCTCGAAAAAGGAAAACAGAAGATGGCCTCGAGGAAACTGCGAGTCGATAATTTCACTTGTATATGCACCGAGGCGTAGTAAAGAGGGTAATTAGGTTTGATGTCTTATGGAACGTGTTTTGTGAGGTGAAGAAGACGTCGTTGAGAGTGTGAGAGAACGAGTGAAGTGAACGACAGTAGCCGGAGACTCGCTATGAATAACTTGTTGATTCTGTAGCATTAGCATGTTCAAGTGGTTTGACTTGTTTCTGATGATTGCGACCAGGGCGAAGCGCATGAAACCTCTAAAAAAACAGAAAAAGGCAGTTTTGAAGCGGAAGACAGAAATTGAACAGGATCTCCAAGTGGTAACAAATAAAGGGATAAGGCGGTCAACGTTGGACACTTCTTTTGTGGTATACGCCACGCCTCCTACATACTGACAGAAATAATATCGATATGTCCGCTGAATGAGCGATGGTCACTGGTGATTCGACCAAATGTATACAAATAAATTTTTTACATTTTTACCCTCCCAGACGAATTTAACCATCAAATAGCCTATCTCTAAGTGAGCCTGGCTTTTTTTGAGCAAGCGGTGATCCAGCAATCGATCCTTGAACCAAGCGATTGGCAGCGGAGAAACATTTCAATTTACCATCGTTGGCGCTCGAACATTTAACTTTTTAATTAAAGTAATAAATTTATTAATGGACTAATCATTTAATTAATTTATTAATGGATGTTGAAGTCAAATGTATCTTGGTGTTGACTGACTGTATTGACTGGCCGTATAATATCGCATACTACTACTTATTAATATTATTTAGATTATTATCATTATTTGGTATCATTTTATAAATCAGGGATGCCACAAGAAGAATAGGAAGCGTAAGCGTTGGTTAGATGGGCTGCTTGTAACGCGAGTAAGTCATGCTATCCATGCGCCCGAAGTCACTTAACGGGTACCCGAGATCATCTGAGAGGATTAAGGCGCTGAACTGACCAACGCAAGTCACGGCTCGCCTTTGTTCAGCTTTAGAATGAAAATGGTTTGTGTTGAATTTTCTTTGAAAATAAGAAAAAAGAAATCTGAAAGAATTGTGTTAAGAAATTCGATGAAGAAACTTCAATGGAAATGGATATTTCTTTCCTACCAAAGCGCCAGCACAGACGTCATTTTTACTCTCCTGCAATTAATGCACAGTACCTGAACTGCGTATTTGAAATGAAGTACAGTCCATTTCAGAGCGTTTGGTAGGGCGTGGCCTACGGACCTGGGGAGGGTGTATCAAACCTTTCTCACCCCGGCACACACTCTCGCCACTCAGGCCACGCCCTATCTGTCGCTGTGAGATGGACTGTATCATTGAAAACTGGAACTCGGTGATCATCGGAGGATTGCTGCTGCGGAGGTTGACCGCGGAGCCGAGATGCTAGCCCGAAATTGGAAAATACATTTTTACGGACAGGAAAAGAATATCAGAGCTCAGTTCCGGAGATGAAAGTCACAGGAGCCCTTACACCTTGAGAACGGCCCATTTAACCCACATGTGGTCGACTTATGGCAGTCAGATTGGCACAGTGAAAAAAAAAGAAAAATGAGAGCGAGTGTGAAGGCTGAGAGTGTGAGACTATTCGAGAGTAGGACACATCCACTTATCGCACTTTTCCAAAACCTGGAATAAGGATATAGAGGGGGTAGCGGTAGGGATAGACAACAATATTGAATGTTGAGAAAAGTCTAAGTATAGGAAAAATGGCGTAAGCTTCAAAGGGACGCTCGCTCCAATCATATGTATGCCCCTTTACATCGGTCTGCTAAAATCTCCCCTTGCTCATCGGGCACGTTTAAAAAAAGTGCAATTCACGCGTTGCCTATTATCGTCACATATCACAGATTCACGTGGTTCAATCGATGCGCCACTGATGGAGCACGCAGGAAAACACAGCCGAAACGAAAATTGGGCCATTTCTCCTCCTGCTGGCTATTTTGACTCGAATTCTCTTTATTGTCACACCACTTTGCACTTTTACTGTCATATCTAACATACAACCAAATTGCTTATTGCTGCTCTCAAAGGAACCGGAAGGGGTCAGAAACAAGAGGAAGATGCAAAAAAATGAGCATTTTGTAATGAACACTCAAGGTTAGAAGCGATAATCGGCGAAAAAACCCGGGCTCAAAAGCGCGGCGCTGTGGTGTGTATTCGCATCCCATTCGCATTCACACACAGACTTTCCGAGTTGTCCGCTGTAGGAGACGGGCCGCGGGCCAACGTTAGTTGTAGCACCTGACTCCCAGCGCAGTGGAGTGGCCATTTCCAACTACATTAGCATTCATGTAAGTATATCTAGAAACAGTATAAGGAAGAACAAAGGAAAAAGTAAAAGAAAGAACAAGTTTGTAATGGAGACATCTCCTCTTGACACCGTCAAATTGGCGAGTTTATGCAATGGCGGTCTCTTAAACTCGTCCACACAACTCTGTTCTACCGGCCAAAATTACCCCCTTCCACTGTCTTTAAGATATCAGAAAGCCAGAATCGGAGAATTAAAAGGTACACATTTCATGGTTTGCAGCAAAACTGTGAATCATGGAGAACAGACATTTGGAAAGTTACCGTAAAGCGCTCGACCTCAATGGTCCGGTACTCCTATAGAAGTCGTACAATTAGAACCGTAGCGGCATATGAATTCCTAATCGCTACAGACTGTGTATTGGGACCAGCTGATGCACAAGACATTGTTTCTCTCCTATTAGGGGGTGGGGCCGGTTCTAACCACAAAACTCGAAGAAATGGAAGAGTTGTTTGCCCTAAGCGAGCTTTGATCGGGGCTTCACTTTCTCACACTCCCGAGCTAGTAGTTTGGCTAGCCAGGTTGAAATTCGAGCTTCACTAATAGGTGCAATAACTTGTCACTGCTGCACCATCGCCAATCGGAAGTTGTATAAGGGAAAGTGGAGAAGTCCCACGCTTTAGGACATCAAGAACTTGAAATGACTATTTAACCGTGCCATCAACCGGAAATCCGCCGCCACCCGGGTCGTATCAGATCCATTAGAGCGAAGCTACCCGAACGACTTAATTACGGGCTGCTCCCTCTTTTCCTTGCTGAGTGCTTACTATAAAAGTGCTGTCAAAAAGGAAGTATCGAGCAAGCCATGGTTATTGCCATGACCTTTCTTATCTTAGTGTATATATTTAGGTGTCAGCAGAGAAGGGTTTGATTACTGATAAGCCCAATCGCGTCCATGTTTTGCACTACGGAGGAATGTCTGCTACGTGAATAGAGGTTATTTTTGTCACATTTTGGCAAAACGAGGACAAATTTTCGGTAAAACAGGACCAATATTCAAGGCGTATAAGCTACAGGTGAACTCCGCCCATTCTGCCGAACGCTCCGCCTCCAGTCACTCCCAAGATGACCAGGTTTTTCCATGTATCTCCCTTGTAACTAAGCAGTATACATCTGCAGTCGCTCAAAGTCACTATGACCATAATCCCTAATCGAGATATATTCCTTTCATAACTATGGTCAGGTGTGCGCCGTGTATCCAAGGGGAGCTGACGACCAGAAAAAGAGGGAGGACGGTTTCCCTAAAAATTTTCCACGACGCTGGGATGTAACTCTGAATTCAGCTGTGATGATGTGAAATGGATTTGGGATTTACCACCTCTATGACCTTTCGGGACCAGTTTTCTAGGAGTGGAAATCACGGACACCGTCCTGACCACAGCTATTACCTTCATCGATGTAGATTTACCAAGTCATCCTAAATCTGTCCGGCTGAGTGGATTGACAGCTCTCCACCTAACAACTCCTCAATTCTTATCCAATTCATAAGAAACAGATCCCATTAATGGTTCACACTATTCCGAATAGACCGCAACGATCCCATTTTCTTTCATTTAAACGACAGCGGTTTCACCAGCCACTCCTTTCAGGCGCCTTTTCCCTCCTCTTCCGACACTTTTATGGCAGAAGCTATACAAAAGTGCAGTTATTCGTCACGATATCATCGGAACACATATCTTCACTGAAACGTGAAAGGCAAACAGAAAACTGGTGTTCTGATAGCACTACGAAAAGCCATGCAATTTTTTTCAGTTTGTAAAAGACCACTTCGGAAGCACACGTACTCGATGCCGTTCCGAGCGAAATGGGTCAAGGTCCTCACGTCAGTAAAGTGGAAATGAAACAGAAAATAAATAAAAATAAGTACTAGTTACGTGCACAATGAATGCCGCTTTTTATTTTTACGCTTTCCTGTAATGGAAATTGACGTCTTGACGACTTTCAATTGGGAAGCAGTCCTTGATTGCGATGGCTAAAACGCTTCGAAATAATAGTTTAAACACGTTTTTGATGAGTTTCACTATCGTTTTTGCTGAATGAAATTGTTGAAAAAAGCCGCATGAATTATGCACCAACACAGTAAATGGGAAAGTGGAAAGCAAAAGATAATAGAAAAGAATGAGTAAAGAGGAAGTATGACAATGGCTTCCGTGAAGATTGCCCCTGGTTTTCCGCTTCTGCACAGTCCTGCAAAGAAGACTGGACACTTCCTATCCCATCAAACTCGATAATCACTCCAGTGAAGTTCTATGGATGAGGAGATAGTGCACACTAAAGATAAGCGCACACCTAGAACGCTCATATACAGGTGTGTACCTGAGAACAGAAAATTCGTCTGGCATGCGACGCGATGGATGTGAGCAAGGGGGCAAAATCAATAGTTGGGTTACAAAGAATCACGATGCCTTATGGCTTATTTCAGGCGCAATCGCTTTGGAATCCAGCTAATACAGTGCCATTATCTCGTACCCATGCCTCTCAAGCCACATATGGCTAAGCGAATTTCCTGCCCCAAAACCACATATCCCTGGGTGTGCAGTCTTATGCCGAACTTTCGCGCGGACGCGCACGGCAAGCGGTGCGGCGGATTTGTCGCGTGTGATTGTGCACATTGCGTACGCTTCCTAAAAAGTTTTACGCCCGAATTAATTATTTCTTGTTTAAGATTGTTATCATAAATGTAACTGTTTCTTCTACTTTTTGTTGTCTTCTTAGCAAAAAACTACTTTGTCTGTCGGCAAGTCGCGGCCGCGAATGTGACACCGCGAGCGAAAATTCCACATAAGGCCACACACCCCAATGTCACACCCCACGCCTTTCTTCATCTCTAGCATCTTTTTGTCTCTCCAATGTGAGCACTGCCTCGTCGGTCGCTGGTGAACGCTGAGAGTCGTTCAGTCCGCATTCATACTTCGCGACAAAACACTCTTCCAACAAAACGAAGGTGCCACAGGCACAACACAAAACCCTTGATTGATGCAACCAAAACAACATTGGGAATTCATGATCGAAAGAAAAAAAAACTGATTATGAGGCTTGCAGTGCGGTTTGCACGAGGTGCGAGTTTGTCGCAAAGTATGAAGTATGAACACCGCCCCAAAGAAATAGGGTTGTCACTTGAAGATCTCACCAAAAGACGTGCAGTGGGGAAATTCAGCTCGAACTGCTGTGCAGGATGAAACGTTGAATATGAAGAATGTACTGTATGAAAGACTGAACAAACAGAGAAGTGAAAAAGGAGAGTTTCTCAAAAGAGAATTGATGGTGAGGCAACGAATGAGAAGTAGAATACAAGGGCCAGAACGAAAAAATGTTTGGAGTTGAAAAGCCCGCTGTCAGCCTACCAATGCGAAGAGAGTTCAGCAGATCATTGTTGGAATAACTGGACCATTGGTCCGAGCACGAGGATGCGATGGGCATCCTCAAGAGGAGCTGCGGGCTGGGTTGAAGTGTACGATTGTGTGTGAAATGGCGACGGCGGCAGCTGCAGCAGCGACGATACAAGCACACAACGATTTGTTCAAACGAAGACAGACAGGAGGGCTCTTTTGGTTCAATCGGAGAGACGAGACATGATGGCTCGCAGGAACGTTGTCGTCGTCGTTATGCAACGCAAATATCTACTATACAGGGGAATGAAGAAACAAGGCGGATTATATTCGAAGAAACAAAGAGCGCCGAACATGCCGCTCAAGAAACGCGCTGCACTTTCGTGGGTGATTCGAAAAGAGAATCGCTCATGGGGCTCATACGTTAGCTTGAAAGAAGGTTGCTGGTTGCGCTCACTTATTAAGCTCTTCGATGGGCGACGCATTTAATAAAAACAAATTTCCCTCAGAAATGGTGAATTGTAATTGGTGTGAAATCAGTGTTAAAGATACTGGAAAGAGAAGATAACTTTGGCATATGGTATGGGTGCCTGCAAATGCATACACAACACTTTGCGAAGACGTCGAGTGTAAATTCATTGGCTTTGTTTATACTGTGAACACTTTTTCTCACTGTTTCGCTTACTCTCTATGGTGCTACTGGAGTTAGGGGGAGGGGGCAGTGCACTGTGCTCTGCGTCTCTAACGCTATGGCCAGAGCGCAGAGAAGTCGTAGCGATAGCGGAATCGGATTCGAATTTGCATAGAAACGATACTGATGAAGAAAATTCGAGCCTTTTTTCTATCCTGTGTTAGCTTGAGCCTTGGAGAAGGAGATTCCCTTTCACTGGGCCTGGGCGAGTACGCGTAAGTGGTTGCTTATTCTAGTCGAAACGAATTTTTCGTAATACACTAATGGAAGAATAATTCGGTCGTTTTTTTTCAGTTACTTACCTACGTCCAGGTATAAAATACCATTGAGATTGCCTATAAGCAAAAATTGAGCGTGACTTGTGCTTTTGTCGAGTGCCCCCCCCCCTCCCCCCGTAACTCCGTTAGCTCCTCTTTGTTGTTGTGCGTTGTTTCACCGGTTTAACATCATCATGAATGAGTCTAATTCACTTTCAGGGACATTAAATGATAGCGGCGTCGGCCCCGCCTGAAGTGCAGTTTGAGGTGAAGTGTGCCAGAATCGCAAGAGCGCCACCCCCTCCCCCCTTCCCCCCCCCCCCTCATCGCGATTTTCGCTATACATTATCTTTTCAGAGTTTCAGAATGTTCGTTTACAGAGGGGTGTTTCAACCTTCAACGCTTTTTCTTGCCCTTGCCCTTCCCCCCTACCCCTCTCGGGCCTCTGAGACTACATATGCCTAGCTGCTTCAATCTTGTTGCCCCATCTTTCCCCCTTTTGAGATAAGGTACTCTTTCGGTCCAACCTTCTACAAATATATCGTGAGCTATAACAGGAGGTGCAGTTATTCTTCAAAAAAGTCGCACATCCATAGACCCTCGGGAGCTTCGTATATCTGGGCGTTCAAGTCAGTTTGAGCTGAGTCTGTACGACATGTACCCCTACCCTCCACCCCGCAAAATCCTTCTTAGAGTTACTGTTGACCACTAATAGCCCAACAACAAGTTCCAGTGAATGTCTATGTACTTTTGTAAAGCGGAAACATCGTTGTCGGTTTCATAAAACGGACGAGACATCCATAGATAGCTAGGTCAACAATCATGTTTTTGGGGGGAAAGTTCTTCTGTATTCCTCAGTTTGCACTTCAGCTTTCAAAAGTGGAATCAAACTTCACCCAAAAAGCTAAATCTTGTCGCATCTGCGTGACTTTGTAAGACAAGGTCCAGTTTTGTAGTATTTCTATGAAGTTTTCAAGAGTACTGGATAGTGAGTCGGACATGACAGTAAACAGAAGCCTCCTGGAATACTAAACATGGCAAGATTTCGAAGATTTCATGTGCGTCAACAGAAAATTCGAGCAGCTGTGTGTCCAACGCGTTAGGTGCGAACTGGGGGCACCGAACTGGTTGGGTTCCAAAGCGAAGTGTTCCATCCGTCTCACGCCGACCGCTGTGATAAGAATTTTCCTTCCTTATTCGCAAAAATCACACTAAGATTTATAAGTACAATGGCAGACTCACAATCAGCTTCCAGTGGTGGTATCGCTAGAGATCAAGCCCTCCTAAGAGGAGGGGATGGTTTCAAAATGAGCCACATGAAGAGGCCACCGACGAGCACAAAGAAACGAAATCGTCTTGCGTGGGAATTCAAATCCTGTTCGAGACGTCCGTAAGCCACGACGATAGAAGCGAAATAGCTTTGTCAGACAGGGCCCTAAAGACGTCGAGGTGAATATAATGGAGTTTTTCGACCATAGACACCTTTTTTCATATGCTTCCGCTGTTCTTCTATTCATTTTTCACTTGAATGCTGCTGTTTGTTGTTTCACTTATTTCGGATCATCAGAATGAATGAAATACATCCTACGAGACAACAAATGACATCTTCTACAGCGGTCAACACGGAAAGGTGATGATGCAGTTCGAAAAGATGCGCGAGAGATGCGAATACAGACCACAACGTGGCACTTTTGGATCCAGGTTTTCCTACCGATTATAGCTTCTAACCTCGAATGTTCTTTTCAGAACGATCATTTCTTCCCATCTTCCATTTTCGCCCGACCTCTCCCGGTTCCTCTAAAATCGCGTGTGAAGCGCTTGTGCGCGATTTTATGACAGAGGAAGGTTACCGAACCAGGTGATTCTATTAATAACGTAGCCAATACGGCAGAATGGGAGCATCAGGAAGCTTTGTGTGGCAAACAAAGAGGAGTAATGAGATGGAAAATCACCTGATAAGGAAGGAAATGAAGAAAGTGCATAAGAAGTGACCGTAACGATTTACAAGCTGTGAAATGAGACTGATAGAAAAAGTTGAAGGGCAGAGTTGCGCAGAAACAGGCGCAATTCGATCCTTCTCGAGACAAAAAGCTACACGCCCTGTAAAGCATATAGAGCATAAGTTACATCCTGAAACGCTGGTCACGGTAATTTTTTGAAGCACTGGTTGTATGAGTACGATAACGCCATTGATGGATGGCATTTATGAAACGACAGAAACATCACGGATGAGCGGTGACGCGGACACGGCATGTCTGAATCGTCGGCTTCCGTACAGCTGAGTCATTCAGCTGAGCGAACGTTCGACCAGCTCCCGAATACCGCGCGCGCCGCCGACGCCATCAGAATAGAGTCGTTCAACGTCTGATGAATGATTATTGCACGGGGGAAACTGGCTGGAGGATAAAATCAACCATGCCAGGTTCCTTTCCTTGACACGATTGGGAGGTGGCTACAATAAAGGCACCGGGATCGGGTAAGGAACGCGAGCATATTTCAAAACCCTGTCTTCGTAAAAGAACATTTGAACACAGAGAAAATAATGTGCAGCGAAAACCGCGTTGAAAAGCAGGCCTTTGGAGAGCTGTTGCGATTCTAGCGCGCCTCATCTCGAACTGCACACATCGCCGACGCCACTGTCATTTGGCGTCGCGTAGGGCGAAATTGGTTTCGGAGTTGATGGCGATGCTAACAGTACACAGCAACAAACTATTGAAACAATAAAAGGGAGAATAAGCGAATGAGCGAGAATTAAAGGCACACCTAGCGATAAATTGTGGGAGTTATCGCGCGTGTTACAGGATGTGGAGGCCCTGGTTTACCCGCTAGAGAAGAAAAATGAATCGAAACCCCTCAAAACCACCAAAAATAAAGCTCCCTGCCCTCTTTTTTCGTACGAGTATTGTAGATTGTATAACAGAAGAGCTTTTCCTCGACGATATCGCGCAAAATGCTGCGATATCACCTGTTCTTCCCTGCTGAAACTACCTTCGCTATTGATATCGCTGCCTTATCTTGTCTCATCGCAAGTTTCCCTCTCGTCTATGCCGGGTGTGATTCGGCTCGTTGAGCTCAATTCGGCTCAGATCGACCAGGCCGTACGCGGCGGGGGTGAGCCCTGGCGCCGCGAAAAGGGTGCAGTCTTTACAACTATCAAAGGGTCTACCTGCCCTGAGAAGGTAAGGACCACTCTGATTATCGCGTGGTGTGCCTTCAATTGTGATTAGATTTGAAAAATCTTAGCGATTTTACACTTGTCGTCTTGGTAAGGCAAGGTGTGTGCAAAGTAACGAACCCCAGGCCACGGTAGCTCATACCGTGAACCCAAATTAAACTCTCCCGATGTCTTCAACTTTACAGCGATTGGCTACCAACGCTATAATATCCGACCGTCCGCAGGGGTGCTATTGTAGGTTCTTCAGTAAACCAGGACCACCGTAGGACAAGATCAAGGCGGGTATGCGTCATTAGAAGAGAAAATGCTCATGGCCGCGGGTACCTGATCCGTGCGAGTCAGGGACGCTGTTGTACTTGGTTCCTGAAGCGACCACGGCGTCACATGCTTAAGATAGGTTTACGAGGCGGTAGTTGCTTCACGACCGAACCACATACAGCGCCGTAATTTTCATGCATCGTGCACCTCGAGGCGAGATTTCCGTTCTAATGACATACACCCTGATCAAAGCTGGAAATCGTCTAGTTGGGCGATCCTGTGGATCCCCGATATGTGGCATAGAAACCCCATTCGTGATGTTTCTTCACTGACAGGGTATTGTAACGAGAGTTTTTTTTACCCCGTCCACGTCACACATCCCTTTCATGAAAGTGTGACCCCACCATTAACTGCTTTTGAGTATAGCTTGAGTGCCGAGTTTTTTTCAATGGTTTCGAAGACACTAGTGCATTCCTGAGGTACCTCCTCTTACAAAGCGCTTATCAGTTCAGCGAGTCTCCATGGTTTCCCGAGAGCAACTAATCAGTAATAAGAGTACAAGGAACATTAATTGCAAGCTGCAATCAAAAGAACGGCTGGATGGAGAAATAAGGCTATTTTCGATAACCAAAAAGTAAATAAGGCTATTTTCGATAACCAAAAAGTATCAGTAAAATTGAAGAAAAATTAGAAATTGCATCAATCAAAATAACCCGTCAATCACTATGTTTCGAGGCGAGATGCAAAGCGGAACAAGGTTAAAAGACAAACTTCGAGATCGAGCAGGAAAGAGAAGATTCAAGAAAAAAATATTGCAAGGAGTGAATTGATCACAAACAACTACTGATGTATAGAAAGCGAGATAACTGATCGGTAACAAGAGTACAATGATCCTTCAGAAGTGTAAATACATAAATAACTAAATAATCGATCAAAAAATAAACTGGATGGCTTGGCATTAGGTGGTGCCATTGAACACAAGTGCAATACAGGACTAGATAGATAACTAGAGGCTCCAGGAGCCGTATCCGGATTATTGCAAATCTAGTTACTTGTTACCGGATGCAGTAGTGGGGATGGCGTCGAGAGCCGTGCTGGTACGTGTGTATAGGAGGTGAGTGGGTGGTGGTTGGATGGGGGTGCATCGTATAGTGCGGTGTGACGAACGGGTGCATGAGATGATCGCTGTGTTCACTTGACAGCGGAACGTTCCTCATCCCGACATCGACCCGATGAAAATAGGCGTGATTTTTCTTGGAAATGGGAGTGAAAATCGATAAGTGATTGACTCCTTTACGAACGGACGTCCACATAAAGTAGGAACCCACTGGGTGTATGCATTGGGAGTATCAGCAAGTCAAAAGGATTACTCAAGAGGGAGATTCTGTTGAAGAATTTCAGCGGAAGTACCATTATTACGATATAGCCAAAAATGATATGATGTGATGATGTGACTTTATAAAGACTGGAAAAGGGATAGGTCCTTGTAAAGGCCCTATAAGAGGCAGTGCTATACGGAAATGACGAAAAGAGATGCCGTGGATAATACTAAGCATAAATCTCAAGAGCTCGAACCATTTCATTGTGTCTGCGATATGGAGAAAGCTAGAAAGAAGAAAAAAAAGAATGTGCCATGCATTCGTCTCTACTTGATGGCAGATGTAAAAGGGCATACGGAACGTGGAAAAGTCGTATAAGGAACTTCAATGGAGTGTAATAGCGGCTACGAGTCTGCTACTATGTACAAATAATATAGAGAAGGGCTTGGTAATGGCACTATGGAGCAGAAGGATAGTTATGCAAAAGACATTTTTTCTTGATTTAGGCTAATGAATGCATCCAGCTTTCCGGGTCCATTCGGCCAACTTTAGCTAGAATCAAACTGACCGACAGTAAGAAAAGCAAAAAGCGTCACTTTTCCTCTCTGCTCACCCTCAAAATGTGATAGAGGCGAAATTTTATTTAAAATTTAAGTTTTTTTTCTTGGAGGAAGAACATAATTCCGTTCTCCCATTAAATATTTCTATTTCTAAATGGGTCTATTTTCATCTATGTAACGAAGATTACATAGATGAAAATAGACCCATTTTGTATGATCAGTAAAATTCATTCGGATTCAATTTATTTATATAAATAAAGGCAAAATCAATAAATAATAGAATACAATGGTAATCAGTAACGAATACACTGCTTTCAATCTGAGTATTCCTTGTTAAAGGAAGTAGTGAAATGAAGATACCAGTAGAGGAAAACGCAATAAGAAGTTTGCAAGTGGTCAGAGTGAGGAATACGAGAAAAACCGTGAAAGACCTATGTCCGAACGACCATAATTGGCGTGAACAGAGCTCGACGTTGACCCGAACCTCGCGGCGCTCTATGCAAACAATCAACCCTAGCTGTATTGCCAAACACAGATTGAGAAGTGAGGAAGGAACGAGGAGTGGGTATGGAGGTTGAGAGGTGAAATGGAAGTAGTGGAAAAACGGATCTTCAAAAATTAAACAACTCGCTGAGAGTCAAAGTAATTGTACAACAAAGGTATTGATCGATATAAGCAGAATGAACAGATGCGCGTAAACAGTTAGGAAAACTCCGAGCTTTCCTTTACAAAAAGCGGTGTTCGTGAGTATAGAGACAGCGTCCATCTACTCTTCTGTTCGTACCGCTCGGGAAAAACTCACTTAGTGAATCCCAAAAGAACGGTTGAAACCTTGTCGAACACGGGCAGAAATCGGATGTGAAGAGTTGGCAATGAAGACCAGTTCAAGGTGAAGTCAAAAAAAAACGAGAATTGCGAAGTCGGTTTTTGTGTATCAATGAACAGGCAGGAAAACATAGGAAAGAATAGGAGGTGCGTCAGGACACTCGAATTGGGTAAAACGAGAATTGCGAAGTCGGTTTTTGTGTATCAATGAACAGGCAGGAAAACATAGGAAAGAATAGGAGGTGCGTCAGGACACTCGAATTGGGTCAGGCCTCGCCAGGTGATGGCGTCCACGTAGTAACGCGCGGATATTTCACAGCGCGACCGGCAAGCGAGACATTTTCAGCGAAAGGCACCCAAAGTGTAAAGCAGTTACCCGATCGAGTGTCATTAAGCAATTCGGAATGAACGCATTTCATTTCCACACCGTCGCGCACGCTCTCCAGCACTAATGGTTTCGGCCGATCCTTCCTCACAAGTACCGTCCGGCACTAGAGAAAAGCATGGCAATATAAGTGAGCACCACGATGGGTGGTTTTGAAATTTCTGTTTCACCCCTTTTCTCTATGATTTAGGAAAAGAATTGTTCCGTATTTTCACCCATTGAATACTTCGTGATTCATATACGCATGCAGAAAAACATAGAGAATAAAACTGATTTTGAAAAATATAACCATAGGTTCTGGAGTAGAATGATTGAAGAAAAGGAAAATTTACAGTGGTGTCGCAGAAATTCTCTCACAATCTAGTAGAAATAGCGGATTAAAGAAAAATCAAAAGAGAAATAATGAAGCGAAGTTAGAGAGTAGGAGACAAGAAAAGAAATTAGAGGGCAAACAAACAAACAAAGTAGATAAGGAATAGAGGAGGAAAAAGTTGATGTGATGACCAAGGGAAAGACAAGGAAAAAGAGCTATATTACGATAACGAAACGGAGAAAATGCGAGAAGTAAAAACGGAGAAGGAAGTGTAAACTTTAATTTATAACAGGGTCTCAAGACTTTCGATATCATAAATCCAGGCGTTGAAAATGTAAATTAACGGCTTTCCTGGAGTCATGTACTTAGACAATTGCTATCATAAATAATTGAAGGTTAAAGACAAAAGAATGAGGACAAAAAATAAAAAAAACTTTCTTTTCTAACAATAAGTTATGCACACGTGAATGTAAAGGACATTCACCGAATTGCTTGATGGTTTGATAACTTATATGCAGTGAAAAAGAAGAATGAAAAATGTGCGAGCAGGACTGTGTGAAAACAAGCAGTTTTGACGAATACCTTCGATTATGGAAGGTCACAACACTGTGACCTACCCGCGGGAGTACCTGGTGGCATGTGGAATGGTTGTAGTGGGATCACACTGAGCACTTCTCAGGCCCTTGGAGGCTCCTACTGTTACATATACTATAACCAGTTGGGCTGGTGCACACTACTGCGTGTCACACATGGAAACATGCAAAGTCAGCGCATGTATCGAATTCTGTCACCCCGTCACACACTTTCATTCACACCCAAGCCCGTAGGCCACGCCCTCTAAACCTCAAACTTGGGTAATCGATCCAAAGGGTGGACACACAGACATACAAACATACCAAACTCCTGGTTTATAGATAGGGTATGATTCCATTCTTAGCTTGCCTCTCATGTGCTCCTTATTTTGGCTTACCCGAACCCAACCCTAACTCCCGACCTCAAAGGCCCATTCCTAGCTTGCCTGACTTTTGGTGACTGAGCGTGGACTTGAATCCGAGCAGCGGCAGTTTCCGCGCAAGCCCCGCTCACAGTGGGCGGAGCTGGGCTTGTTCTTATGTGCTCTGTACGCTTACGTCAGCCCATACCCAATTGTAAGTTGCTCGACTTCTCCAGACAGCAGTTCAGGCAAGAAAGCATTATGCAGTGAGCGGATTTCCGTGCAAGCCTCGCCCACAGTGGGTGGAGCTAGGCTTAGTTCTTATGTGCTTTGTACGCTTGGGTCAGCCTCTACCCAATTCCAACTTGCCCGACTTCTCTAGACTGCAGTTCGGTTGAGATGCATTATGCGGTGAGCGGACAGACACACAGACAGACAGACAAACAAACAAACAAACAAACAAATAAACACACCAAACTTCTGGTTAATAAATAGAGTATGATATTCCTATTATTTCCTCTAAAAGATTATCGTGGAGGAAATCGGCGATCCCGCATTTGCATGGAGTAGATCGGACTCTACAAGTCATTTCAGGACAAGCCTTAACATGATGGCGACCGCGCGTTTTTTCGCGTGTCTGCCACGTGGGAGGGACATCGCGCGCTCGCATATGCCGTGAATTGCGTCCCAGCATTGGGGTTTTGATGGTGCCTTTCCAAACCCGCTGAATTTCGGGTGTACCTTGAGCGCTAATGCAAAGTAGTGAGCGCTGCGAAACTTTAGATACCTTTCGAGAACTCGAATAAGGGATTACTGCATGGTAGTGGTGGGAAGTGCTTCACCAGGTGATGGGCATGTGAAAAAAGTCGACGTCTCGCGAGTATAAATATCTTGACTAAGAATTGAATGGTCACAAATCTCCTCACTGACTATGGATACCTGCGACGACTTCACAGAGCTGTATGCTAGTTTTAGATATGTTGGTCGACAGCGATGATAACATACCTGTGCTGGATGACGATACAAAGCACGAAAAAAAAACTTGTTGAAAAGATGTAAGCGGACCATGTTCACCCTAGATACCCTTGTGCATGATGATCACAATTAATTATTTGTGGATTTCAAATCAGTTTGAAAGAAGGAATTTTCTGTGCTGCATCCCAGCATTGGGACGTATTGTCCCACGCGGCAGAAAACGTGCGTCCCATCATCGGGACGCAGTGTCACCAACGTCTTCAATGATGCTATGTCTTGAACTGCATTCTTACTTAAAAATCATCTATTGACCGCTGGGATCGCGACTGAAGCAACGCTGGTTCGCTGAGCGTCAATAAGCACCAGTATTAATTTTAGGTTGCATAGGTGGGCGAAGGGTGGTCGTGTCTGGTTTGAAGCGGTCAGATCGTTTCTGAAAAAGGTTGTGAATCGGTACACATAATTTCTATCAAGTACTGTGCTACAAATATTGATCGGTGATATTTTTGGGAACTAAGGCTTCATTCATACTTAGTTGAAGGGGGAGTGTACATTCGTTAATAGCGAGCGTTGCCGTGTACGAATGTAGCTCTAGGCACAGCATTTATGTATTAATTTCTTTTGAAATGTCACAGTTTCTCTCGGCCAGTACATGACAGCGTTTTTATGGGCATAACAGAACTTGAGAAGAAATACAGGATGGAATTGGGCTCCGAATCGCTGTTACGAATTCAATCATATAGGCACAGCGAAATCAGGAGTTATTTATTAGACCATCGGATCTCAAATAAACAATTGCCCACTCGGGAACACCACTCCTCGAAGGAATCGTGGACGGAAATATAAGTTTCTCTGTTACCTGTATATTTGCGTATTTGCTTAAAGGCACAGTTCACGATAATTTTCATGCCTCGTCGCGCTCCATAAAGGCCCTGTGCTAAAGAACACATGTGTGGAGAAAGAACGGGGAATTATTTTGAAAACCTTAAAAATTGAAGTGTTTCTGACCTTTGGATTCGACGAGTTTGCAGCTTAAAAGCAAGCACTATTTGGACAAGTTTTTACGTGATGATATCCGATAAGGTTGTTTTTACAATGAGAGTATTTCCTATCATTTCTTATCGCAGTCGATATCATACCTCTCATACACGTAAAAGCCACCGCTCACCAGCTGGTTGGATTGAAGATGGGTGTGGGCCATCTCAAGACGGTGGCTGCCATCTCATTTACACGTTCCTTACGCGGTAAGCATCCACCTTTGCGCCGTGATGATGGCACATGCTTTGCCCTTATGGTAGGGGCTATCTACTCGCTAATGGAACCAAGGTACTCATATTATCGTAAACTGTGCCTTTAAGAAGGGCCGCATGCTAAAATCCACGCGGAAAAGGGTGATTCCGGCTGAGATACCACTGCTCAAAGTGATGGCTAAAGGGTGGGGCCCCGGAGTAATTACCCGCCCCCTCGTCCGCCGTGGTCGCAGACGCATAGTGGGTAGAGAAAGTTACATGAAGAGCACCACTCTCCGTCTCTAATCGCGGCGGGTGACGGGACAAACACTTACTCGGAGTTCCCGCTCCCTTGGCCACCACTTTGAGGAGTAGTATCATAGCCGAATTCTCACTTTTTTCTGCGTTAAACTTCGCATGAGGCCCAAATATATAATAATAAATATATGGGTGTTAGAAAAATTCATATTCATCTTAAACGGTAAAACATGATTGTATGCTTATCATCGGCCTCAAAACATGGTTCAGGCCGAAATGATTCAAATGTGGCCGCAGCTCTGTATCCAGATAAAGTGAATAAGACTTACACTCTTCATTTATGGGAGCTGGAAAATTTTCAAAAATTGAGAGCTTGGAAAATTTCCAAGAAATTTTAGAAATACAAAACCCTCATTTTCAATTTGGGGCAAATTCATAGGTCCTCCCATCGCACACCTGGTCACTGTTCAGAGAGAATATTACTCGCAGAGTCCCACCGGACCTAGCAATTCGCTCGGATTTGCTGGGCTGCGAGCTGGGAGGCTCCGTATCAATCCCCCTTTTATAGCCACGGAGCAATCAGTTTTCCACTAATTTCGCCATTTTGAACTAGTCTGAGAAAAATATGAATCGAATCATAACTAAATAATTCAGTCGTGTCGTCTCAAACGTGTCGCTTAGAGCCAAAGCAATTAGAAAGAACTGTCCCTAGGAATCCATGAAGAGAATGATACAGGAGCTGGGGGAGATCTTGAAAGGAAGAGGGCGTCTAATGTTCCCTCGGGAAAGTCTATCACATTGATTGACATCAGCCATAAAATGGAAAACAATGAAACCGTCGGAGGCGCTTCTGACAGGCGTATTATCGGGAGTCTTTGAAGTCTCAACCGGAACGGTCAGCTCAAATCCAAAAAGGGCCCCCCCAGAGAGGTTTAGAGACACGGAAAACCTCATGTTACGTGAATGCTCGGGCAAGAAGCAAGGAGCGGATAAATCTGGGCGGTACAAACAAGGAGCGGGGGCATCGGAGGATCCCCGAAGTGGTCCTACGGTATGTCACGAGATGGCTTGATAATGTGCGAAGTGTATAGTAAAACGTGTGTATAGTTAATGCCAGACGAAGTGAATTCGAATAGAATGGCACCTGGTGGTGCCAACGACTACGACGGCCATCGCGCCGGTTGCACAACGACGTACGTAGGATCGCCGATGGTGTGGTGGTGGTGGCGGTAGTCATCCATCGAGCTGCGATCGGCGGACACTGCCAACCACCACCACCACCACCTGCGGATTATCGATGAGAGTTAATCGATGACGATACAGATGTGATCGATTCAGCTGGCCACTAATAGTGGTGATGGTGGTTACTATTTCAACCGCAACCCTCTGACCTATTGAGGTCGCTGCTAATTGAGCCATCATCGACCCACAGCAGGTTACCGAACACCGTTCACGTACGGCTAGTCAAAAGGATTTGCATGCTTCGCCGCTTTTAATGGCAGTTTCACAGATTCTTCGGGGAATTCTGATAGGATATTTGAAGTTCAAAGCCAGGTGAAACTTCGATGAATTTTGCTAAGTGTAATTCAACTATTGGATAGGGACACCGTACCATCACGCCCCCTAGGTTTGAATTCCACCGAAGTAAGTCCTTGTCCCACATCTCGAAGAAGACTCAAATATGTAGAGGAAGCAACTGAAATGAATATATCAACACGTGCGGCAATTTTTGCAACATTTTCTATTATTTTTTCTTCTCTACATCTAAACCTTACACTAAAATTAAATTTTCACATTTGAAAATTTTTGCTGTTTATATCAATCCACAGTGGCATACCAAAACACATTTACAGTATTTCGGAGCGCTCGATAGGCCGTGACTTACGGACTTTGGTGAGAGTGTTTCTAACCCCCACACCCCGCCACACAATCTCACTCTTTCCACTCAGGCGACGCCTTAACAGGATTTCCGAAATGGACTGTAATATCTGATATTTCAAAAATTTTGAAAAACAAGTTCCAACTCCTCTCTTCGTAGAACCTCGGCATCGTTATTAGTTTGATATTCTTCTGTTATGCCAACGAGGATTTTAGATTTATTTAAATAAATGTTCCATCTAAAACCTCGTTGGCATAACAGAAGAATATCAAACTAATTTTAAAAAACGATTTCTAAATTAAGGGAGTAATAAAATATAGTGTGATCTGAAGTCACTTTAACTTATAATAGACTGCCATTGCCTTCTTCTTCGTGATGGAGCTCTAGCACTACTCGCGAGAAAAGGGCAACCGAAGCTCTCTAAAAATCATCTTTTTATCGCAGGTGTTGAGGATGCAGCAATCGAATTTAATCGTAAGTAATAACGGGCGCGCTGTTTACGTATCCCACCCACATAAATTTCTAAAACCGGAAACTTCCAGAAATTTCAGAGGAAAATGTCGTAAGATCATCCTACTACCCAATATAATGAACAAGGCGCATACCGCGGATCTTGAATGGAAGCCTAACCCTAAGGGCATTTCGAGACTAAATTATAGATACTTGCCGATTTGTCGTAACTTTTTTTCATACAAATCCACTCGTAAACCTACTGAGTGCTTCTGCACGGGGCGAAGATGGATACCAGATTTGCAAGCTTCAGTAAGCTCTCAAAGGAGATACTAAATGGACAGCTGAAGATGAACGAGATGTGCCAAGTGGTGAGACTGAAGAAAAAAGTGAATCGAAAGGGCAAAAACCCGATAAATGTGCCAGCCAGTGCGGGGCTTTGTAAAGAATTCCGTAAAAAAATACGATAAATGGGAGGCCTAGTCCTTTATGGCGGCGAGTACTCCCACACACCTCCTCATAACAATGAGTATGGTCGGACCAGTGGATCAGTAGGCGCGCAGTGACACGTGGTCAAATGAGGCGCGCTCTTAGGGACGGAGCACAGCCACAGGGAGTCTTTCGGACAGAGCGGGTCCTTGTCAAGAAGCTAAGCGTGCCTCTCTCATTGCTGGAAGCGCCACAAATCGCTTGCTTCGACATGTAACCCTGTTTTGCAATACTGAAGTCTCCTCCTTAAACATCCAAATTTGCATCCAACTATCTTCGAGTGTAGGTCCTTCCTCAACAGAACAGATCCACCGGCACCACTTTCAACAGCTCTGCTTGACCAATTTTTAAATAAATTTCTACATGGGCAATTGATAGTCCGAAAGATAATCAGATTTAGGAGAAAATTCCTGTTCTATCGTGGTCACCATCTATTATCGCAAAAGATTTTCCGAATTCGTCGACCGGAAGCTCAGTGTACATACTCCGGTCGTGGTGTTTATTCGAATCACTGAATGGATGAAACAGGAATTACCAGAGGGATCTATCAGCTTGAAGGCCAGCGCTTAGGGTTGATGTGCTACCTGAGGTATCCATGCTGCAGATGCCTGGGTGTGTACCCTTATGTCAGGATTTCGCACGGCGACGAGCGGCGGGCGACGCAGTATGTGCGAGCTATGCGCGTCGCGGTAGTTGGGTCTCAGAACGATTATACGGTAATGCTAGGGGCGCGATATGCAGTTGACTTGTGATCCCTTCGGGACCCAACAACATGGCGCCTTTGGCTCGTCCACTTGCTTCGCTTGCGACCTGTCGCGGTGCGAAATCCTGACATAAGGGTACACACCCTAGATACCTGGATGACAGTTGATACGCACGGTCGGAAAGGTTCAGGCAAATCCGGGAGAGTCCAGACGGCGAAAGACATGGCATTCGAACAATGCGCGAAGCTTCGCCGCGTGGGGTTAACTGACTTTAGGCCAAGATCGAAGTTCGTGTGTCCCAGCATACACCCGCAGTATCTCGTACGAGTGCAATGTACAGGGGGTGCCAATAAAAAGAAGTAATTTTTCCTCCACTTTCAAACCTATTCAGTCGAACTTCAGCAAATTCTAACGAGGTATTTCCATCCACGAATTCAAGAGCACACCTCCTAATACTAGTAAACTCCCTAACAGCCTCCTGCAAGAACAAGATCGGGATACTATTCCGAGTGAACATGAGGAAAAACAAGGAAAACCCCAACACTAAATACCTCAACAAGGAAAAGTCCGAGATTTCGTCGCTTTCGTTCATAACCTTGCCGAGGTCCGTTCACTCTGGGTACCCAATTCCGTTTTTTTCGGGTTCCCAGCGCCCTTAGTTTCCAAAAGCCAGAACGTGCCGTTACCACTGAAACCCCTCGGAGGTGGGTTTGAGGTATGAAAAATGATCTTTGGATCATAGCAGCGTTGTCAGAGCAGCAAGGGCTCCGTGACTCCCACAAACCGAAGGGCCAATCCTCAGGAGGCTTTCCACAATTGACCTACCACGGAATCTGGCTCCACTATTTCAAGCGGACCTTGATACCGTAGGTGGTCTGAAGCCCGACTGCGCTGACTGAAGGCTCCGAATCTTAATGAAGACGAATGTAGTGAGCCTTAGCTTGCCCCTGCTTTCAGAGGAACATTTCAGGAATAATTTACCCCAATACTTTCATCTCTTTCGTTTTCCTATGTTTTGTATACATGGCGGAAGTGAGCCGTAAACAAATTTACTTCTTCTTTTGGCACCCCCTGTAGAGGAGGTGGTGATGGTTTGTCTAACACCTGCAGGGGAGATATATTCACAAACGGGTGAATCAAATTTTTCGACGAAATCGGTCTGCTTGGATTGGTGTTTTTTACTTGCCGTAAAGAGAATAAATGAGTAGCCAACACTCACATAAACCAAATACACATATGTACATCCATTCATAACATGTGATATATATGTGATATAGGAAATATGTTTAAATATAAAATTAGATAATTAGAAAGATATCAGTGCTCCCTGCGACAATCCGTGTAAGGACTCCGTTCTCAACACTTTACAGAAAGGAGAGATCAATTCAACTAATCGTTCAAGTGGAGTCAAATGAAATATGTATTGCTTTGGTATTTCGAAAGTATCAAACTCTGAATACCAAGGACTATGAATTAATATTTTTTTTGATTTTACACGCTTGTACATTGAAAGCAGAAGAACAATTAGAGAAAAGTTTGGAGGGGATTCTTGTAACAAAGAGTTAGTTTGTAAAGTTTGTAATATGTACTATTATATTTTTTGAAGTAAGCAATCCAGGTCAAACATTCTCAAGTAAGGGATTAAGTGGAAGTTATTAGGCCGTAAGGAAAGTTTTGGCCGGTTTTTGCAATTTTAATCTCGGGAGGTAATAACTGGCTCAGACTGCATCGTTTCTCACAGAATGAGCACCATTCGATTCGTTAAACTCTTGGCAACATTATGCATACCTACATATCACACTTGATTAAGAGCCGATGATTTATAATGCGAAATGAAACATGTTGACTTTAAATCGCCATTGTTTCTGAACACACTGCTGCTGAAGAAGCTGTTCAAATGTTTGAAAGTGGGGCTCAGTTAGCACTAGATATAGTATAGAATATGGCGCACGAGTAAGGGCTCCAGCCTACAACTGCTTTAATCACGGGAAGAGGATTTGTAGAAAATGGGCTTGGGTATGGCTGCTCCAAGGGATCGCGCGGCACCCATTTTTTTGGTTTTTTTTTCAAATCGAGGCTACTTGAGGTGGTCAACTAAGTTGGTTTGTTGAGGGCCAATACCTTTGGATATCCCTTGCAAGTATGGACGCTCATCGCTTTCTGCCGTTTTAGTTAAAGCGATTTGATCAATTGAAAATGCAAGCAGCTCGTTCTTATTTCTGCACTTCTGAAACCAGGGACAAAGTGTTCCATCCAATGCTTCACCCCCTCCTCTTGCAGTACCCACATTTTAGGTTGCTTTTGCTTGGACTCAATTCAGCAAGAACTCATGAAGTGAAGTCATCCAAAAAGTGCCATACTCGTAGTACTTTAAAATTCCCAAGCAATTGGAAAACCTTGTGGCATTCCAAGGAAGGCATATAGTCGAAAGAGCAACTTTTCATCTATCTGAGGAGCACAATGTGTAAGCTTATTTATGTTACGCGCTTTAATATTTGAATTTATCTTGTGAGTGCGAAAAACCGGCCAGAACCTTCCTTACAACCTAATAATACGGTAAGTAAACGAGAACCACAAAGGAGACGACGTGAGGAAAGACGGGAACGAAATGACTCGAAGGGGGCGTAAGAGACCCACCGCCATGCTATCGTCATCTAGCAAGCAGGTACTAAGGCACAACGTAGCATTAAATCATAGCAATGGATGTGGGAACACAGTGCAATGCGGTCTGATAAAAGCGCTTGATAGGGTGGCTTCAGACGGGTAGAATCCCGTCAGTCATAACAAGGCTTGACCACATTTCCTTTTAGACTAATCCAGAAATCTAAACATTCTTGTGATTCAGGCAGATTCGAAACTGAGCTCACCGGGCCGAAAGAAAGCTATGAGAGGACAGGGCACACAACGTTTAGTGGCAGGTGGTCGGTCAGCCGTTGTCGCCACCCCATTCGTAGGTTTTCGTAAACGTTCGGCGGCAGATGGCCGTATTCATGAAGAAATGCATGTTTAAGTGGTCAGCGCAAGTTTAGACCTACCGAACCATATTGTATACTACGCGGCGCTCTCAATCAAAGCTCTATGAACCTCATATCTTGAAAACTGACGTAAATATTCAAAGTAACTCACGTTGCTCCATTTGGGAAGAGCTGCAGAAGTCAAAATTTCATAAGCCTGTTGTGACACTGCATCGTTTCATCGTAGGAAATGTGAGCTCCTGTAAGCCGAGCTTTTTAATGATTTTCTACCGTGGCCGTGATAAATAATGCGGCTGGATTGCGCCATGCACTTTACTTACATCCGATCTCGTTGAGTAAATTAGCACCCACGGCTTCATACTTGGACAATTCACCGTATTCCCAAAGAATCTGTTGTGACTGTGGGATAATGACAAGTTATGTAGATACTCATGTGCGTTCCGATGCAGGAATCCTACAAGCCTGAACCTTCGTCTGGCTACCACGTGTGTCCATTGTGCACCTAAAAAGATGAGTTTGAAAAATTTTCTGATATCGTCATAAAGCGAAATAAAGAGGAAATCGAAATAAAGAGGAATACATCGAAGACATGTATAGAGTCGAGATAACCCCTTTTCCAACAACTGACCACTTCGCACGCACCACCGCACCAGGTAACATTTAGAGAGAAAAAAATTGGAAAGTGGTAGGCATCGGGCAATGTCATTCGATTGGACGGTAACATCAATTCTTGCCACTTGTCATTATTGTGAGAACTCTTGGGAAGATTTCCAAAACAATACGGAGAACAAGCAAAATTTTGATTCTTCCGAAGCTGACAAAATCCCGCAAAAAAGAAATAATCAGAAAGCTATAGCTTGCAGCCTAAGTTCATCCACGTGAATTAGACGAGCCCGCCTTCATCGCAAGCCAAGCCAGTGTCTACTATCCTCGGTAGGAAAGTCCTATTCGGTGTTCTGACACGTTGGTTACGTAGAGGTTTATCTCCGGTCTGATGCAGGTAGCGGCTGGTACCACCATCTATTATCGATTAATGAGCGTGGGATAGTGTTTATTCTATCATCTTATTCAACCTGCTTTATCACTTCGCACGCTCCATTCAATCAGGTAACATCTAGATGGAAAAAATCAGGAAATGGTAGGCATAGAGCAATGTTATTCGATTGGACGGTAACATCAATTCTTGCCAATGCCGCTTCTTTCTTCGGTTCCACGCTGAGTGGCGTATTGAGGTAGGGGAACGGGGAGGGAAAAGGGCAATGTTACCGCCGGAAATGTTTTTCGTATGGTGCTCACTCTGATTTTTTTTTTTGCAAAAAAAAGCTCAAAATGGTAGAACCCCTGAGGAATAGAGAGAGCAGGGTTAGACTGAAGCACGGGTGGAAATACCATGTTCACTGTAAAAGAATGCTTACCGACAGTTCTTCAGCACTCTAAAGACAGTGATAGGGGTAAAGTGGGTGATAAGGAATCCCTAAAAGATGCCATCCACTTGAAGACTAGGGATCTAGCAGCCTGTCTGCGAGGAAATTTCCGCGAAAAAGCGCTCCTGAGCTGTGGCGGATGCGGCCTTTTTAGCTCCAGCCGCCTTTCGTATTCCGGCCGGCCACCTAGGGCTGACGTTGCCGAAGAATGACTGAGGCGTCATGGCTAGACTTGCCCACCGAAATAAGACGGTCAAAAACCCAAAAACTCCTTTCCTATTTTTCCCTTTTGCCCTCTCTGCATCACTAGCCGGTGATGGTGAATGCAGAAGGGCGAGGGACTCAGTCAGCCAAGAGCGAATGTTGTTCCACCATCGCAGCAACTTATCCGGCGAATGTACGTGGCAGCACCGTGAAATCACGATGAAGAACATAACGCCCGCTTTGTCAGTGGGAGTTTTGCCCCAGATGATCATTTCTGGTCTGGAATGTTCGGTCACAGACCCATATCCTCCCTACTCCAGGCAGCGCGTTTGCACAAGGAACATCAAGGCAAGTGCTCCACCTGCTCATTTTCTAAGGTGCTCGAGTAATGGAGGCCAGATACATCGCCATGACATACAGTGTCAATTGTTGGTATAGTACACAACACAACCCAACGCAAACATAACAGACACAAACAGGAGGAACATGAGCAATGACCTGTTTTTCATGGTATTCGCATGATCAGGCCACTTACAGGTGTTAAGTATAATATTCGCTTCCGTACGCCCCCTTTTTTTGACCTCTACAATACCAGTAACCGTTGCCGGATTGTTGCAATGTGTTTTATTGCTTTGTATTCATACCTGAAGCATAAAGATTATTTATTTTTCATTTATTCAGACGAGTTCGTTGCAAAATACCCTTCGTTACTCATCTATTTATTGAAAGATAGATTCTAGCGCTTATCGCAGACCTCTGCAAGGACAACCCCCCCCCCTTTCCCGTCTAGTCAATTACGCCACCCCCCCTCCCCCTCTATCGAGGAGTAATCGACTCCGGTGCACCCTGCTCATGATTCAAGCAACCAACCGCTAAGGCCGCGTTCATACTTTGCGATTTTGCGATTTTGCGATTCTGCGATTCCGTGATTTCGCTCATACATATTGTCCATTGTACACACACACATACACACATACATACACATACACACTTTCACACATACACACATACACACCTACACACATACGCACATACACACACACCTAAAGATCGGCAAAGGAAAATCGCAAAATCGCAGAATCGCAAAATTGCAGAATCGCAAAATCGCAAAGTATGAACGCGGCCTAACAGAACTGCCATGAAATGTATCGCTAATCATCCAGACATTACCACAAAATTAGCCACACCTTTTGTGCATGGCGCATTCGAAAATAGAATCAGGTAAGCGACCTTATCATTATGCCAAAATGAAACAATTTCAACTAGAAGATTTATAAACAAACAATTACAAATGTTCAAAAAATTAAAATCAATAGAGCATGACTTCGTTTTTACTTTGATCTATCTTATGACTCGGACATCATCGGCATGCTCTTATGGCTTCGCGCTTTGCTTCTGTTTCTTCTTCTCATCCTGCTTTATTGTTTCCGCAGAAGCCTGCTTCATTGGTTCCGCAGAAGAATGTCCTTGCCTGTAATGAATAAAAGAAGAATGATGAATCTGAGAGACAAAATAGGACGCAACGCGAACGCATTATCTCAGTTTGTGACGTCACTCGTTCTATTCAGAGGGTGAAGATGAATCGCAGTTACGTCGCTCCCAAATAGAAAGTTCTAGAATGCTTCAAAAAATTCCTGAAGTTTGGAGTGTTCTGCCTTCTAATCCCATGACGTTCCCATTATCTAAGAGCATTCTACGGTGACCTAGCGATGGTCTAGCCTTGCGTTTGGGAAGGATTTCGAGGAATCTTCGCAGAACGCCAGCAGAAAAAAAGGAAAGCAAATAATTTGAAACAGCTAGGATTAGGTCTACCCCAGGGAAAGTGGAACGAGTTCTCAGGTGTAGAGCGGAGGGGATTAAGAGAGAGTACACGATCAAACGATAGGTTAGACACAAAAAGCAGCGGTATTGTGACACCTCCCCTTTTCCATGACTGCAGACTAGCTACCCACATATGTTGCATACATATTTCCCATCAAAGGCACAGTTCACGATATTGTTCCTGAGTTATTAGGCCCAGTAATGATCTGGGGTGTTGAAGACTTTCAAAAAGCCAGGCCCTCTTAACGTTGGCTTAGACGAAGTCACAACCTTGGAGTTCGCCTGGGACGAGTCCCTGCTCGATGCTATAACTCGAAATTTGGTGATATCCACTACACTATCTCATCATCGCGCCGAGTTTGAAGGAATTGGCACGGATAAATGAGTTTCCTGTTAGCTGGGTGACGGTTGGGCATTTAGACCACGATCGTATTTTGCGCACCGACGCCGGCACCGCCGGTCCGGCGTCATGTGCGTTCCGCCAACCACGGCG
Organism: Trichostrongylus colubriformis; assembly: GCA_963978905.1. Classification (NCBI taxonomy): domain Eukaryota; kingdom Metazoa; phylum Nematoda; class Chromadorea; order Rhabditida; family Trichostrongylidae; genus Trichostrongylus; species Trichostrongylus colubriformis. Next base: position 56,046,116 of record OZ022256.1, on the reverse strand, counting down.
GCACTCTGGTGGCGTGCCCATTTGCAAAATTCTTGACCCAATCATAGTACAGCATGATGACCGCAGCGAAAGCCCTCTTCAAATATTGGCGGACAGCCAATTCAGTTTGCTCCAAATATTTTTTGATTATCCGTGACGTACGATGGTTCACTGTGTACTTAGGACGCGAGTGTGACTTGCAGTTCCATGACACATACGTCAAACTTGCCCTAGAAGTGACCGGAGTCCTACGCGTCTCGATTAGAATGGGTTCATCTTGGCTGCACGCCAAGACGGGTCATGAATCGCAAGGGGAGCGCACCATCACAGTGCCGCCGTTGTCAGGCACATGATTTGGACGCCGGTAACGGCGGAGCCGGCGTCGGTGCGTAATGTATGACCGCGACCTCACTCTGGAGCTCCGCCCTCTACCAGCCGGCCGCCATTTTGTGGAGTCTCTACACGCGGCCCTATTGAGCAAATACAACATAAAAATATCGGTAAAACCTCTTTTTTCGGTGCCCGGTTCTTCTAAGATGTACCCTTTGCTGTTGTAGAAGAGGCCATCCGCTCAAGGATGTATCGGAAGAGTTGAATGGTCGCGGACCGTGCCTTTATCCAAGTTTACCGCAACTAGTCATCCACTAGAAACATAGATGCTATTTCCAAACGAAACAAACCTTGTACGATGCATCATCCTCAGTCCCTGAAAATAGGAAATCACAACTGTGAAATTCAAAGTCCGCGTCCCGTATGAGTGAGTGACTTACCAAAATAATGGACAAAATGAATATCACTACAAATTCACAACCAATAAATACGAGTTTGAGTCTTTCCACTTGTTCAAAGTCGGCTTTACGTTCTAAAACCCAGAAGGTGTTAGAAAAGTAGGAGATTGATGCCTAGTTTGTCTCTAATTCAACGGCACACTTCGCGATAATCAGTTAGGTCGATTTATCTTTTTGGAACAATAGATCCTTTGGTAACAAGGTTGGGCTGCACCTTTTTCGCGTTCTGTTCTGTCAGGTATGTGTTCATATAATCCTGTATATTAAAGGTGCTATCACAGTAAGGGGATATCCGACTATGGACGCTTGTTTTACCTGAGCTCATGTAGGGCAGGAACCCCTTCCTTCCTCCACTAGAACTTAGCCTAAAATATACGTCAGAATGTGCATATTGACCCTTCAGAAATGTATAGATATGCAACGTTTTGTTAGAGGCCCTCATCTTGCGATAGCATCATATTCTACTCTGTTCAAAGGACTTGAGTACCATTTCCTTTAAGAACCTCCACAGAAGCAGCCCCTTGCATCCTAGGTTGGTGCTGTGGTAGTCCTTAAAAGCCGTCTGCACTGCTGGCAGCGCGAGTGCCCCCCCCCCCTGGGTGTATATCGTTAGGACAGAAACGTCGCGTGGCCGTGTTCGGCACGCGACGGGATGGTGCGAGCTATGCGCGCCGTATTAGTTGGGTCCTGAAGCGATTACGCCTAGAATGAGGCGTAGAGCACCGTCATCGCTTCAAGACCCATCCAATAGGGCGCGCATAGCTCGCACCATCCCTTCGCGTGCCGAACACGTCCACGCGACGTTTCTGTCCTAACGATATACACCCCCCTCACCCACTCCGCGACCCTCTATAGTGGGTATGGGAAACCCTTGTGGCAAAGTCTAGAGCATGACGGAACTTTCTGGATATGATGGAGTAGTGCACCAAAAACACCAGCCGCTGCCAGCACAGCCTTTGAATCGAGTCCCGTGAAGCCGAGTAGTTCTACGTTACTTTTAGTGTGAAAATCATCACCTATCAATCCTGGCGCTACTCTCAATCTTATTACTGTGTTTTAAAATTTATGCAACGAAGCATTCGATGAAAACCATCCTACCTTGTCTCGTTTCCAATTCGGCTTTCAAAAGTTCAACTCTTTTTCTCAGCAGCTTGTTCGACGCCGAAAGTTCCTGCCTCTTCAGCAGTCGTTCATTCACAGTTTTATTTGAGGCTCTAATTGCTTTTTCCAGGACAGCAGCCTCTTGGTGTTTCCGCTTTTCTTTGTCAAGCAATGCATCCCGTGACAGGTCCTTTTCCAGGGTCGTACACGTGATCTCGAGGGCGCGCCCAGGAATGGGTTGCAGACCCACCTTGAAAAATTCGCATGAAATCATTCCTTTGTTGTAAGTCATGGTAGAGTACATGTGAAAATGTATAGTTATCAGTACTGATTGTAATATATGAGCGCTGCAAGGCATCCAACCAGTAGCAATTCGGATGAGAGTATTCATCGCAGAAGATTGACTACATGCCACTTTCATGTTTACGGATCGACTAACATTCATTCAGAGCCGTAGTGGTATTTGAATGTGATTCGGCCCATCTCATGACTTGAGACACACAAATCCTTGTAATACCTTCCACTACCTGTGGTAAATTCAGTTCCACTTTATCTGTTTCCCTCCCCAACAAGAGCATTGCCGACAATGAAAATAGCGAAATGAAAAGTAGCGCTCCTCACATGATCCAAAGGTTCAGTCCTGGATCAAAGCTCACCAGGGACAATCGGGTGTGTAACCTCATGTCAAAAAATCGCTTCGCGACATCGCAAACCCTACGCCATCAGCACGACTTGCCGCGGTCAGCTGGGATTCCGCTTGGGACCCAAAATTATGGCATCTTTAGGAGCTCTTCGAAAGAAAGCTGTCTTCGTTTTGTTTTGATAGCTGGAACCATGATGCAGTGATACAGACTGTATAATTGCAGTACATGCAGTACATGATACAGAATTGCAAGGTGCTATCGCAATGGGGGGGGGGGGGGTCTAGTAAGTTGCCCATCTAAGCATCTTGAGTGGATTTTTGAGGGGCGTTGGCCTAGATGGCAGCCGATCACTTCAAAAGGACGGACTTCGGCTTACAAAACGAAGCATCTTAGGACGAAGTTCATGGTATGAACCCAGAAAATCGCCGAATTCTTGCCGTGTTCCCGAGAGAATGGACTCTTCCGATCATCGTGCTACACGCGTTTTTGGAAACGAAGATAGATCTGTTTTGCCATTTCAAGCTGAAATTTGGTGAGGATGTGCGAATGCGCACACACATGCAACCGCTTGTACTTCGAAAAATCTTCGAAAACTTTCGCTGCGAGAGATTTTGAACTTTATAGGTAGCTGCACCGTTATGGGTGGGGCTACTTACGCCAGAAAATCGCTTCAGCGGCGTCGCACTCGCGGCGCCACCAGTACGACTTGCCACTGGATTGCGTTTGGGAGCACGGCAGAGAGTGACTGCTCCACCAAGGCGCTTCCACCCATGCCACACTGCCTCCTGCACCCATGCCACCCTTCCTCCTCCACCCATGCACACTGTCTCGCTTGAAGGCTATCATGCCCCGCACTGGCACTCGCACCAGCCGCGCCGCTCGCCGCAGGCGACCACGCGGTTTTCTGGCATAAGTGGTCTCACCCCACCATTATGCATCGCAGTGCAGTTGAGCGACACATTTTACCGGTTTCTGTACCGGCCTCGAGTAGAGATATGAGCCGAATTGCGTTCAAATGCCCTTATAGTTGTGACTCGGACTAGATCAACTCGGTGCAACTCGGACTCGGTGCATGATCGACATAGAAAGTTCCACCCTCAAACCTTTACAGTTTGCAAGCAGCATTAGTGCCGTAATCTGTACACCTTGCGCAGAAATTCCGTGGCTTTTCCAATTTCATTCGGCTTTAGGGCAAATGTGAAGCTTTTGCGAGGGTGCAAAGTCGTGGGGTCGTAGGATTGCAAAGTCTGACATTAAGCTGAGATTGCGGCGTGTGCGTCAGAACTGTTAACGCTCGAAAAAAGTTCTTACGGTGTACTTTGTTGATGGTGTTAAGTTCTTGAATTTGTATTTTCTCGTGTTCTTGTCTAATTCCTTTGTTATATGGTCTGTCCACTTTATGTATGCCTTAACATTAAGATCATTCCTCTAGGAAAAACTCGATGTTCTCTCAAGGCGACACTACTGTATCACTCAGGACGGTACAAACTCACTAACTAGTAGTAGGTATTGAACTCTTGTTCATGGGAGCACGCACTTAAGGTCGAAGAGCACGAGAGTTTCCGTGGGGGACTAGATATTCTAGTGCCGGTGAAAGAAAAGCAAAAAAAAAAAGAACATAAGAAGAAAGAAAGGGATCGCCGAGGATGACGAAGGGGGCGCTGCGCTCCAGACGGTTTGAAGCGCGAAACAATTTTACGCAGCACGGTTAGAATCGAATGGTACCAGGCCGCCGCGGATACGCTTCGCATCACAACCGTTCCGCTGGCACTTGCGGAAGTCTGGGGCATACTGTGTAGGCGACAGCACACACATGTGGAGCATTGTGCTCACTACCTCTGGACGATTTAGCTGGATAAGAATGGTTGGAGAGACTATACTGGTGCAGGTCAGACTATAAAAAAAACCTTTGCTGTTCGCTACGCTTATTTTCAACAAATTCGCAGTCAAACTGGGCTACAGCACCCGGCCGAAATTTGAGTGGAGGGATGATATTTGGAGGAGATGGTAGCTTGAACAGCACCACGCAGTGTTGTGTTGATCACCAAATGATGTCACTTCGTACATTTTACATAGGTGAGGTGTCCATCACCATCATCACTTTACGACAACAAGCACCTATTACGGTGAATGACCGCGGAATTGCAATACAACTCTTGCGCTTTACTGCCAAGCTACTCGTGCGAAATGCAAAAATCAAATTTAAAGGGAATCTCCCGCTCTGATTCATCCAAAGATGCAACTACGACACTTACTGGCAGTTGTTTCGTAATTAGAGGAATCGGACACGAAAAAAATCAGTTTCCTTGTTACCCATGTATTTATGTTGTATTTGTCTAATGTGGTGGCATGCAAAGTCACATGCGAAAAATGTGAATCCGGCTAAGATACAGCACCACAAAGTCTCGGCCAGGTGGGCGGGTCCTTCACGCAGAAGCTCCGTCGCATCGTCCGCCGCGATTGGGAAAGGGTGATTGAGACTGTTCACGTAACACTCTGTTCCTACAATGCGTCTCCAATCGCGGCGAACGACGGAGTGAGCACTTCACGAAGTCCCCGCCCACCCGGCCGTGACCTTGTGGTGCTGTATCTTAGCCGGATTCACATTTTTTCGCGTGAAACCTTGCATTAGGTCCACATTAGGCAAATATAACACAAGTATACATATAGGTAACAAGGAAACTCATTGTTTCCGTGGACGATTCCTTCAAAGACACCGAAAGTAGGGCGGTATAGAAAAGCAGAACTGGGAGTGATGCCTCCTGTAAATAAAGAAGCCAGTTACGAAGATATCCCGTATGCCTAATTTTGCATCTGAGTGCGCCTTTTGGGATCTTTACAGCGATCTTATCGCGCTTCACTCCGAGCTGTAACGCTTCAGTGAACGAGTTGACGTGAGAACGGGGCAACGTTTGCGGCTGACTGGCATAGCCCCTCGCCTTCTGGACCTATCCCTCGACAGATAGTGATGCTGAGGGGGTGAATAAGAAGGAGTGACTAAGGAGTCCCATCTTTCGCATTTTTGACCGCTTAAACCAGTTCTTTCTCTGCTGTCGCACTACTTAGCACATCGACATTTGCAATTCTCCGGAATCACTCTTCCGGTGTCTTCAGTAGACAACCGTCACCGGGTGCGTCATATAAACCCTGTCAACTTTATAAACAGCACGGTTCTAACACTGAATAGTGATGAATTCTTTGCTTCTTGAATTTCATAATTCGGACTAGCAGTGGATGTGGCATCATCCATTCACTGCTAGTCCGAATTATGAGAAAAACCTAAACCAAGATCTACAGCAAAATAGCCGTCTTAGATAATACGCATGAGAGAATCAAGTGAGCAGTGATTCGAGGCGAAGGAAGAGCCTGCATGGTTCGCTACGAGTGATCCCTCATTATATAAGACGGTTGAGCTTAGGCCTTACGCTGTCGGTGAACTATCCGCATGTGGGCTCTTTCCGCAAACATTCATTCGTTCCATTGAGCTGTGTGGCCGCGAATCAAAGAAATCATCTGAGGAAAAATGAAATTTTCTGTCACCCATATACCTATGTTGTATTTGCCTGATGTGGGCCGCATGCAAAGCTCCACGCGAAAAAAATATGAATCCAGCTAAGATACAGCACCATAAAGTCCTGGTCGGGCAGGCGGGGCCTCCAAGCAAGTGCGCGCCTCTTCGTCCGCCGCGGTCGGAGACGCAACATAAGAGCAGAAAATTACGTAAACAGTCCCACTCTCCGTTACCATCCGCGGCAGACGATGGGACGGGGATTTCACTCGGAGCGCCGCCCATGCGGCCGAGAATTGGGAAGCTGTGTCTCAGCCTAATTCACAATTCTCGTCTAAATTTTTGCATGCAGCCCTTATTAGGCAAAAACAACATAAATATATGACTTACACGAAAACTAAATTTTCCGTGGATGATTCCTTCGGGTGAACCGAGAGAGGCCTTAATGCGCAGAATTAACATATTCACTATCCAGCCAGAGCTTCCGTGCACCGATGGCTAGCGAAGCAGGAAGATAAGGTCGTTATTGATAATCATTCTACGGTGAACTCCCCTCCCAAGCCATCACTATCTAGCGCTCTAGATCCTCTAGACTACTAAACCTACTCTTCTAGCACTATTCTGGATAAGCCGCTCCATTTGGAGGTGCGTAATGCCTGCTATGTTCCAGTATGATCTTTTCCAATCATATGCTTCATTATTCAGCGACGTTCTGGCGACGGAAGAAAACCTTCACATGACTGTGGACATCGAGATATAGTCGTGAGAGACAAGATTTTCGTTCAACAACTATACCCACTTGAAAGCTTTTTAGCGATGTTCCAGGTTTCAACAACCAGCTAATTCCAATCTCAACGTCGCTCACCTGCAAAATAGTAGTATTAAGTCGTTGAAGTGAGTGAGATGAAAATCATGAGTCATTCAGCACGAATAGGAACCTCATGAAATGTTCGTTTAACAACACAAAGATCAAAAGTTACTTAGTCACCGAAATTACCCTTTTTCTAAACTCCGGATGGGAAAGATTTGCAGCGCTCATATCACTTCAACAGAAAGGGTTGCAGCCACGCGCTGAGCACGTCTTTTCCCCGGGTGGGGGTAGATTGGTCGAATTTTCGCTTCGCGGCGTCGCACTCGCGGCGCCGGCAGTAGAAGTCATTTGGAGTTCCGCTCAAAACGCGAAGGGCTGGAACTGCGAGGGACCTTTAAGGATTGCAGCTATTTCAGCAATATGTTGAGAATTAGAATTTCCTAAGACTACAACATGAGCTCTATATCATCCTCCAAAGCTTTATATAGGCATAGCTATCACTGCTTCCATTGCACTTGAGGTGGTTGTTGATTGTTGTGATATCTTAACGGGTCTCGTCAACTGTCAATGCTCCTGAAACTTCTATGGATCACCCACTGGTGAGAGAGAAGTGAGTCAAAGTGAGAGAGAACAATAACATTTAATTATTTTAATATTTCGGTACACTCAGAAAGCATAAGGACGAAAGCAAATAACCGCACGCGCTCAAACTAGGTGCAATCTTTAAATGTCCCTTACAGTAGCAGCCCTTCGCGTCTTGAGCGGAATTCCAAACGACTCGCACTCGCCGCGCCGTTCGTCGCGGGCGATCGCGTGAAAATTCGACCAATCCATTCCTACCCCTTTTCCCCCGCAGCTCTTCTTATCTCTTTGGCCGCATTGCGGCCTCTGCTCCGGTTTTTTCGCCGAACGTATTTGCAATTAAAGATATAGAAGACGGCAAGGAGGTTTTTTAAGGCTTTTGAGAGTTCTCCTGTGTTTTTTTTCTTCACAAGTGTGTTCCTAAGCAATTCAAAGTATTTTTGGAGCACAACAAGGTACGAAGCCACTATTAACCCACAGCTTCCTCGCTACTTTCAACCGATGTGGATGAAGCTGTGATTTTTGGAAAACTTTTCGATATGTTGCAAACTTCTACCTAGGGGTATTTCGACCCCTAGAACACGACTATGACATAGTTTGGCGCGGAACCGCTTGGCGCCTGCTCTATAGGCCTCGGCGCCAAACAGTTTCTCGCCAAACGCCGGCTATGGCGCAGGCGCGAAGCAGTTTCTCGCCAAACGAACGTCATATTCGTGTTCTACGGGTCGAATTACTCCTTATAGAAGCTTGCAGCCAAATCGAAAAGTTTTCCAAAAATCACCTCTTCACCGCATCGGTTGGAGAGGTAGTGGGGTAGCTCTGGGTGAATAGTGCCGGCGTCCGGCTGGAAGAGAAATAAGAGCCGTTTGTTTCGGAAACTGAAAAAGGGAATCACCGAGTCAAGAGTTAATACGAAATTTTCGTGCTCATCTTTGGGGAGTATTTCCAGTGTTTCAAAAGTTCCATTTGTTTCCACTGATGCAGGTCCGTACTCATTGTAACAACGCACTGAGGCAAGATACGTGGCTAAAAAGTAGGTGAACAAGGTATGAGAGAATACATAGGTACGAATCAGCGGAAATTCACATACTCTTCGGATGAAGGCCATATGCATGTACTACACCACTCCCATTCTGCACCATCAGTTTAGCCAGTGGAATTTTTTCATGCATTTTCAGCTTATTCATATCAAACGTGTCAAAGAGACGGAACTAAATATGGAGGAATGTGTGAAAATACCTAGAAAAGGAAAAAAAGACATCTATGGTAAACTCTAGAAGAAATCTATCCACTGATGCAGGTCCGTATTCATTAGATGCAAGCCCTTCCTCAAATAATCATGCAGTGCCCTAAGTTGACATTTCATCAAAAGTAAAAAGTCAGCCACCAGGAGAAGGGGCACACGAGAAAGAAATCAATGCGTTAAAGACACCAGAAGGGGATAATTTCGGCTTACGGTAGAACAGACGTAGTGTGGACGAGTTTAACTGGCCGCCATTGCACAAACTCGCCAATTCGACGCCTTGGCATGGTGCCAAGGGGAGATGTTTCTATTAGAAATTTGTTTTTTTACTTTTTACTTTGTTCTTTCTTATATTGTCTCTAGATGTACTCACATGAATGCTAATGTAGTGGGAATGGCCACTCCACTGCGCTGCGAGTCAGGTGCTACAACTAACGTTGGCCCGCGGCCCGTCTCCTACAGCGGACAACTCGGAAGGTCTGTGAAATGATGCGAATTGGATGCGAATACACACCGCAGCGATGCGCTCTTGGATCCGGGTTTTTTCCTCGATTATCGCTTCTAATCTTCTGTGTTCGTTACAAAATGCTCATTTCTTTGCATCTTTCCCTTGTTTCGGACCCCTTCCGGTTCCTTTAAACGTGGTAAATTTCAAGAGAGCGTGCCTAACCCTAGCTTGTGGGTATACGTCACAACACTCTAAATAGGTCAAATCACCGAGCCTCCTCTCAGCACATGGTTAGTTGTCAACGGGACCAGCAAGCACTTGAGAGCTGTGACCTAATTCGAGTAACCTGGCGCACATTCCCTTTGAAACAGCATCTGGAGAAATGACGCAGTCGCTTACAGGTGTATTGTGGGTCACTTGGGTGAACTAGCTGATGTATCTAGTGAGATAGGTAACGCTGCAATGTCTTTGAGATTTCCAAGCCTCACTACCGCAAAAAATTAGGCACTACTCAACCAGCGGTGCAGTTGTTGCCGATTTGGCGAAAACGCGAAAATCGGGGTTATATTGGTAATCAAAGCACCAAATAAGTCGTTATAGGCAAATTATCAGCAAAAATCATTTTTCGCCCACTCGCGGCTTATGGAGTAGTGATAATGACTGAATAGTGCCAAAACATATAGTAGGGCCAGAACCCAAGGTAGCGTATTCCGGTACTCTCAAGTGAGGAGTGATTTCACTATGAAAATCATTTTTACCCAAGCATAGATGGGAAAATGAGCCCTTTTTTCCTTTCACTAAAACTTGATCAAAAATTTACGCTTGAATGTGCAGATTGACCCCTCAAAGATCTCTCCAAGATGCTTAGATGTGCCATTTTTAATAAGATGCACACGCATTCCTTCATTGATGCATTGCAATCCTTCATTGCAAACTTGCAATCAGGAAACGCATGGGTTCGGCTTCATGAGGTCATCATCGACAAAAGACGTCTAGGCCAGAGCTGGAGAAAACGCGCCCTCTCACAACGTTCCCTTTTTGATGTCGACTTCGTTGCGCCCCTTTTTATGGCGAGGACAAAATGTGTGTTCAAGAGCAAAAAAGAAATGATTAGCACGTTGGTAAAACGTGAGTCTAGATTGGAAATCCATAGCATGGTGCAAACTGGTTCGGAGACTGCTCGGGACCGAAAGCCTGCGAGTTGAAGTTTGAAAGATTGGAACGCTTTTGCGGCAACTTTTTACCTACCTCGTATCCTTCTATTTCGTCCCTTTCAGCATCGCCAGCAACAAGGGGAAAGTCCATTACAACGCTGTTAGGTGTCAGGGCACGAAAACTCAAATAGTCTGGACTTGATCTGAGCTTGCGCGAGGTGTCCTCTGCTGAAATATCCATGTTTTAAATGGGGCATTACGCGATGATTGAAGTAGTTTACTTCCTTCTGTGGGCAGATATTAGGTTGATTCGTAATAAATCGGACAAATTGACCAATTTTAATCATTGTCGTACAACTTTTTTACGACAACAGGGATTCACTTGAAATATATTCCATCTTTATCGATGACCTTCTGCCACGGTATAGGCAGATCATGGATGCCCTTGCTCCAGAAGGCCGGAAGCTGGAGCTCGAAGAAGTTGCCGAGTGCCGCCTTGACCTCGTCGCGAGTTTTGAAGTCTTGGCCGTCCAGGTGGCGTTGGCTGTGGGAGAAAAGGTGGAAATCTGAAGGGGCCAGGTCTGGGGAGTACGGTGGGTATAGAAGTACGGTCCAACTGTACGACAGCAGCTCGGCCTTGGTCGATCTTGCGAAGTGCGGTCTGTGGAAGTAGACACGTTGTCGTGCTGGAAGTAGACATGTGACCGCCGCCGTAGCGAACTTTGGACATTGGCCTTCAATTCTCGTAATTGACGAACGTAGACGTCGGCGGATACTGTGGTACCTTCATCGAGCAGCTCCCAGTACTCTACGCCGTGTACGCTCCCAACCGCGGTTTTCGTCTTCGATGGAATAGTCGCCTGACGCAAACTTCGAATGCTACAACTACAGTGTACTTCTGCCGGGGGCATGCTCCTTGTGAACTCTATCAGACGTCTGCCGATATCCGCGGGTTCCTGGCCAGATAGCGATATAAATAGTATGACGTTGCGGATGTGGTCTCTGGACCGCTTGAAATCGTGCGGCATTGTGGCGGAATGAATTTACTTTGGAGTGATTATTTTGACGTACTTTGAAGAGCTTTTCATACTCATTCCAACGGTACCTCCCTTGTCCATTTTCGTTAATTCGTTACTGAGTTATGATCTCTAGAAATCATCACTACCATTTGTCCGATTTATTATGAATCAACCTAATAGATTGCTATGTAAGTGGCAAGGCTGCATCCGTCACAGCGGTCAGCCGTTGGACACAGAGACCGCTCACACAGCGACCAGACCACTAACCACACCCCCGCCCACGTTGTTAACAATTGGAGGCGTTCACAACGAGTGGTGTTTCCTTCACCGGGCAAGGTTTCCATTAAACTCAGCACTAGGGGAAAGTCGGACGAAAAGTAAAAGAAGTAGTGAATGTGAAAGTCGAGATGCCTAGTAACAGGACAGTGAAGAAAAAATAGGACCCCTTTTCCACTGTTGATTCTCGACGCGGACGACCTGTCCGTCAAAAGGGAGTAGTCTGATCTAGTTTTCCATTGGCATGTTGCCAAGTAAACACAAGGGAATGTTTGGAAATACTACAGCATCTATTTTTTAGAATGAGCTTCAACCTGAAACTGCGAAAGCGCGCCGCAAAAGCTTCGATTCTACCACTTTCCTTGGCCGCTCCCACCCCAGTCAATCGAGAATTACGTCATCCGGAGGCGGGATTGACTTATTAAGAGGCGGGACAGATGGGCGGTTGCAGCGTTTTGCGGCCTTTCTACAGCTCGGAGGGGCGCTTTTTCACCGGGATTTCGCCACGATAGCTTTCATAGGCTCAGAACTACCATGTGAGCGCCTTCTTGTAGGGACTCCCCATTACCACATTACCCCTAATGCTGTATTTGATTCGCGTTCGAGTAATTCATACTTGAGTCGTTCGCAGCAGATCCGAAGTGAGTGCAGGAGGAATCACTCCGTAATCACAACCTTATCAAAAGAACGCGCACGGCTCCTTCATTATGAGAAGTGAGAAACGAAAAACTATCAAAGACGAAAATCGCATGAAGCGACGTCTTCCCGTACTACGCTCATCGCTCATTCCCGTACTATTCATAACCGCAGCTTTGCACCCGTCATGCATACCAAAGGAGGCTTTACTGATGATGAACGCCTCATGCTAGGTAGTTGACAAAAAATTTTTTCGAACAACTGAATTAAATTTTGGACTCACGCGAAGCATTAGTTTTGAAGAAGTAGGGATGGGATTCTATAACTTTCTTCGTAGTACCTATCACAAAAAACTGCATCTTATGCCATGTTCCAGAATGTGTATCTTTTTCACCGAATAGCAATCGTATACCAGTTACTCGTCCATTAACAGAAACATAATTCGCACCCTAGAATATAAAAACCATGACAGAGCATCTGCCTTCTTCTTATACCGGAAGATAATATTTGTTATGGAACTGTTGATGCTCCTGATACCGTCGTTTAGCACTGAAGACTTGGCTTGTCATTCCACACGGTGTCCCAAAATCATGGGCGCCGATGTATTGAAATATTTTGTTGGCGTCAATAGAGTGAATAAAAAGTCAACAACTTCACTCACATCTTGTGTAACAAGGCAAAGTAGTCCTATCATAAGTTGTCCTGCTCCAACAGGGAGTCTCTACAATCTCTAAGTCTCTTCATCACTCAACCGCCTTTAACGCAAGTTTTTCCACCATTCCTTCCCAAATTTTTCCTAGAGCTACTTTGTGTGACTCCATACTGGCATGACTGACTCGTCAGACCTTGGTTTTAGTTGAGGACGCCGGCAGGAGATCAATGGAATCATGTTTTAGGAGATTTGACGAACGCCTTGAAAAGTGATGAATCGAACAAATGGGGTCGGCAGCGCTTTGCGTTCACGAATTAGTTTGATTCCTTAAACTGAAGCGCCTTGCCGCTAAACTCACCGAGTAATTACAAGGATGCTGACTTATAGGCAAAAGCTTCGGTGTCGGACGGGACTCGAACCCGACTCCATCCTTTCCGGGGATATGTGCTATTCCCCGGAAAGGATGAAGTGCGGGTTCGAGTCCCGTCCGACACCGAAGCTTTTGCCCATAACTCAGCATCCTTGTAGTAACTTTCGCATCGCGAACTGCGGCGATAAACAGCAGTTATCAAAAATTAAAAATATCAAAATCACCGAGTAATGTTTCGGAAAACTTGTGAGGCCAATGCTTCATTATGTCTAACAGCGTGTTCTTCATGTTCACATTCCCGCAAGCTTTGCTCCGAAACCGACGGAAACAAACAGCGTGTCATCTTTAAACGCAAATCATTAGGCCGCGTTCATACTTTGCAGTGCCGGCGACAGGGCGTGGCCGAGTGTCTGTGATCTTCGCCTGTGCAACCTGTCTCGTCCTCTACGTCATCTCTGCGCCTCTCCCATGCCACACTTCGTCGCTGCCTGTGAACGCAGCCACGCCCTGCCGGCGTGAAGTATGAACGCAGCCTTACTGGGACACGTTCACTGGTATCTACACAACTATCGGCATGATATACCCACCAGACGTGGTTGGCCACAACAGTTGCTTCTAATGGTTCAGGTCGTGAAAATTTCTACGTTTGAAAAAAGTACGGTGAGATGCGTGCCACCTTTGAAGCAAACGACCGCGAAGTCCATTTGAAGAAGTTTTGAACTTCAAAAATATCCCCGCTTCACGCACCCTGATAGAAGAAGATGCTGTTCATCCACTGAGCGGCAAATGAAAAAAAAAGCATTGACAGACTTTGTTCAGTGGAATAGAAAGAAACATGAACTTAGGCGCCCATAATATTGAGACGCCCTGTGGAGCAGTGCGAGAACACTAACCCAGCAGCTCATGCGTTCAGTTCACTCGTGCTCACTCAGATGATGGAAAAATGCATGAGAAAGCATCGTTGGAAATGATTAAAGACACAGGTGCAGCGTTGCGTCGATAATGTAGATTCCTTTTGAATATTCGACGCATTAAAGTGAGGGTTCCAGCTCGACAGCGATTAATTTTCCTTACAACCATCTAATAGGTGCTGTTGCGTCTTCTTTCTTTGTAGAAGTGACCTCCCTCCAACGCTCAAGAAAACCTCTCATCTGACTTGAGAATTCAAAAGTACTGTGCCACCTGCTACTGGGTTTACCCGTAGTTGTCCCCCAGTGTGATTGCTCATTTTCTGTGTTCTTCAGAATTCCTCATTACCGTGTGCACTGAGCCAGAGGGATCTCATCAAATTAAATCTCCACTGGTCATCACTTTGAGAAAAAATTCATGTTGACATCTTCTAATTGAAATCATAAGACTCCGTAAAGCAGTCAATACTTTTGCCCTTCTCTACCCACGGAACTCGGTGAAACAAATGTCTCCTTGGTGAATCAATCATTTGATACGCATCACTGATTTTCTTATGTATCACATTCGTACAGACATGCCTGGTGTCTACCTAATGAATCACATTTAGTATGTATATTATGCCCATATCGTTGTCAAGGTATGAATTCATTCAGAAAGACAGCATACTGAAGGTCTATCGATAAATTTTTCCTACCATGTAGGATGCTGAGCTTCCACTAACATACGGCGGAAGTGTACGTTGAAAGCCTGTTCTCCTGTACAGATCTACTACACTGAAAAAAAAGCAAGATCGAAAAGGATTCACATTTCATCGAGAAATTCTTCAGACCAACAATAAGCTTACGCGATAGTGTAGCCACTTTCAGGAGTGTAACAAATTTTACAAAGAACTTCCGTTGTATGTATTGATGGATGAGTTATGTTGCAGTCATAAGGGAGTGTACCTAAAATAAGCATTCACAAAAACTTTGCGATGGCCTTCAACAAAACTGAATTGCTCGCTTTCACCTCCCACATCAGCCATAAAAGCACACTTTGCGATAATCAGATGGGTCGATTCAACCGTTCACAGTAGGTCCTTGGGCAATTATTCAGGCTGCTCCTTTTTCACGTCGCCATGGTACGCCTACTCGAGCCCACTCAGTCGCCGCCCCTTTTGCTCTCTTGACTAATAAGGGAGCCCGAGTGGGTGGCGTCAGAGTAGGTTCGAGCAAGTGCAGAGCCGTAATAACGCACCATAGTCACGCGAAAAAGGTGCAGCCTGACTAGTTACTCAAGGATCTACTGTTTCATGAAGGTAAGTCGACCCATTTGATTATCGTGAATCTGCCTTCTGTGATACAGACTCAGCACTCCTACAAAACACTGACGCTGACAATTCCTACACTTTTCAGAGGCGCTGGCCTTTTTTCGATAGCGCACCTTGTTGGCAAAAGAAAGCAGGCTCGCCTAGCAAACTTGCATCTTTCTTAGTCACAATCGAGTGTTCAACGCTTTCTCTGAAGACACGAATCAAGTTACGCCACATATGATCTCTTTGAACCCCGCGCATACTTTACAGGCAACATGCGTTTCTCAATTCTGACTAGCTTAAATATCTTTCCTAGTGTCTTCAACATTAAAAAACATCTTAAATACGACCGTCTGACTTATCCTCAGTAACGTTCGAACAATCGCCATATCTTCCTTCTGGTGAAACTGAAATGGGAATGGGACTAAATTCAGATATCATATATGGCGACTTTATTCATGAACGCTTCAACACATCAGCGATTGTTACTGCAGTATCCTCTTCGTAAACTAGCAGCGCAATGGCGAAAGTCAAGAGCAGCAACTAAACTCCAGTGTTCTGCAGTTTCTTTACCTTTTTTGCTGCTGGCAGGATAGCACTCAATGCCTTCTCTGGGTGGATGCCTATGCCGTTTGTTGTTGAACAGCTGTCATGCAGCTATTGAGAAATTAAAAACTTACACTCTTTAGGAAAAACCGCGATCTCGTACATGATATTTGCGGTTTCATTCTTCCTTCCATAGCATTGGTAATAGCCTACGGTGTTATGGGTGACGTATACAGTCAATGTGTTGGTGTCTCTCATATATACATCCCATCTTGGCGTGATTGATCGATTCTAAATTAACAAATTGATTACTCATTGTCTTTCGTATGGACCGGTCTGCTCAGAAAATTTCGCCTCTTCCATTGGCTATTGGTCTATTAGTATGGCGGAGAAAATGTGTCATACTTTTTGGATTTTGCATATTTTCGTCTTTTTACTATATAATCAGTTTCAGCTTACGATGTACCTCGCGCGTCGTATGTCACTGCTAAGAGGCGGTATGCGCATAAAAGAATATTAGCAGGAATAATCCAGCAATACGGTTTAGTATAGCCATGACTGTACTAAATCCATTTGTGTTTGCGGATTCATCCACTGATTCATTAGTTATCGAATTTAAAAGTCCTGCAAGCGCCCCCTTCTGACTCCGGACCTCTGCACATCTCCGTGCACCTCATGACTGACTGGGCACCTTGACTCATAGAAAAAAGCTTTCACGAATTAAACTTTCCACGACTTCAACCAGTCTACACCGCACAGTTAACTCAACCACTCACACTTGCACATCATCCTTCTGTGCTGATACTCAATGTGACATGAACACACCGCAGATGGCTGCGAGTTTATATAAGTAGGAAATGAGAGAGCTATCGAAGAGATCCGAGTAGTAGTCGTAGCTGACCTTCTCCATTGCCCTTCAGGAGGCAGTGACTGTACCGTCGGACGTCGGAGACCGATCATTTTGGTCTTATAAATGGCGAAACTTTGACGGGCATTGCGGATGCACCCCCCAGCCTCTGCTGCTTCAGCCAACACTGCTGTTCTTCTCTCCTTGAAACCTTCTTTTATCGCCCCTCCGCATTGCTTCGCAAGTTCGGACGTCAGTTGGTAATCGTCTGCGGCTCGCGCTGCTCCCCGTTGGCGTATCAGCTCGAGAGTCCGAAGAGAGACGCCTCTTGGTGACTTTCAAACTCTCTCCCCTCGTGGCACTATCGTTGCTCAACGAGCCGGTTGTACTCGTCGTCGATGTTTTCGATACTGGATCCCCCATACACCTGCGAGAGAAACGAAGTGATTACAGTTGATGACTGTCTTGGGTCTTCGCTCCTTGAATTTCGCAGCTCTCCCTCCACGTATCGAGATGAGAATTTGGCGCGGAAGGGTCGATGGCCTGATCCCATATAGAACTTCAGAATAGCAGCGACGTCGGTCAGGCAAATCCCTCGATTGAAGATAACGTTATCGATCTCATTATGGGATTGTCCACCGGATAACTCCCGAGTAACGTGATCGATCTCATTATGGGATTGTCCACCGAGAGACTCCCAAGTCCATCGTAGATGAAAGGGCCTCAGCTCATCAGCTGTTTTCTGCTTCCTGCTCTGCGATGAAGGCGAAGCTTACTATGACTTGTATTAATACATGCTTGGAAGTCTCCATATAAGCTATTCTCCACAACGTTACCCGCTCCACCCTAAACATAAACATTGTTTCCTTTAGAACTTCTGTATATGAATCATCCTGCTGTGTTAACAGCAAGTGTGACACGAGCACACGCAGCATGGCTGCGAGCGTACTGGGTAGGTGTTTAGGTGGGCAGCAAGTATCGTCACAACGATAACATGACCTCAGATCAAAGTTCGGCGCCATTTAGCCCCCCCCCCCCCCCCTCATTGGGCGGGGGATTACCTCTATAGTCGCCTATCACAGCCACTTATTTGAAGACTGAAAGACAGACACACAAATTAGGTAGTTCATGTTTACAGAGGAATAGATATATAGATGGATAAAAAGATAAGCGCCTTGAAGGCATATTCCACTATAACCGCTTTTGCGAATGGTTTGGCAACACCCAACATTCTAAGAGGCCAGAGGACGCTTCCATCTCTCTACTTTCAGTTTTGGTCTGCGTTGCTCACAGTGCGCTCTTATTTAAGTCGTGAAATCAGGATACAAAATCGCGAACAGCGAGCAGTCGATTTTCGGCCTCTCTAAGGAATTGCGCTTGGGAAAATGAATTTCTCTGTTACCCATCTATTCATGCTATAATTGCTTTAAAGTCGTCCACGGGAAAAAAGTTTTTCTGTTACCAATATATTTCCGTTGTATTTGCTTAGTGTGGACCAAATGCGAAGCATCATGCGAAAAATGTAAATCCGGCTAAGATAGAGCATCACAAAGTCTCGGCCTGGTGGACGAAGCCTCCAGGCAGATGCCCATCCCGTCGTCCGCCGCGGTCAGAGACGCATTGTAAGATGAAACGTTTTGTAATCACTCGCACTCTCAGTTCCCAACCGCGGCGAACGACGGGATGGGACTTTTACTCGGAGGTCCCGCCCACCAGGCCGAGAAGCTGTATCTCTCCCAAATTCTTCGCGTGAAACTTTGCATGCAGCTCTTATAAGGCAAATACAACATACATATATCGGCAACAGAAAAACTCATTTTCCGTGGACGACTCCTTGAATAGCGGCCGCATGCAAAGTTTTATGCGAGTGAGGATTAGGCCAATATACAGCTTCTTAAAGTAGGAGTGGTTTCACGCCCCGTCATCCGCCATTTTGAGTTGGGTCTTAGCCGGCTTCTCACTTTTCGCGTTAAATTTTGCATGCTCATCAAGAAAATACAACATCAGTATATGGGCAACAGAGGAAATCATTTTCCCGTGCACGATTCCCTTTAGGTTTCTAACCTACAACATACTTCAGTGACGATCCTAACACCTTGTACCACACCTTACAAATGCGATAACCCAAGAGATTAGACAAAACCTGTGCAACTCGATGAGATTACCCTACCAGTAAGAAACTATGTGTTGAGCGTACCGCAAAGTTGTCAAGAGAATAGCTAAAATCTAACCAAGTATAGGCATCTGACTGGATCTATTGAACTGAGTGTGAAAGAATGATATTCTTCGTTTGTCACCTTTGTATCTGAAAGCATTCATTCGACAGTTTTACCGTTGACAGAGTGGATAAATTGAATGTCGGTTTTGAGACCGCCTTGGTCAGATTGTTATTCCCTCCTCAAAAAGTGAGTTAGCGATCAGATAAGGTGGTGATCTGATTCTAATGATAACGCTACGGGAAGGATAAGGGAAAATCCATTGTATCCACCATTTTGATGACTAACAGGGGTGGGGTCCACGAGGTCGAATTTCCGCTTCGCGGCGTTTCACTCGCGGCGCCCCCGTACGACTCGCCGTATCGATTGCCCTTGATCGGCCGGCTGAGCGTGACTGCGTCACGTCTGCGCTTTCCAGCCATACCACACTGCCTTGCTTGAAGTCTGCCATGCCCTGCCACTGGCACCCGCACCCGCTGTGCCGCTCATCGCGCGCGGCCGCGCGAAAATTCGACCTCGTGGACCCCACCCGACTAACAGCTGTCATCTTACATCATCGAAGGTGCCCTGTGGCACGACGGCTGAACTGTATGAGACGCCTCAAAACGTCCTGCTAGGGCATAGGTAGTGAATGTGAGAGGTTTTAATACATTGACAGTCATCAGAAGAAAGAAGCCTCGCCCTGTGTCAAGGCTGCAGCATCACTCACAAGATCGTCCCTTATCCAATGGCTGATCCTGCATATGATCTCGCAGGTTCTCGCAAGAACCCAGGCGGTGCTTTTGAAAAAATAGGTCCCGAGCAAAAGTAAGAGTTCGTAGAAGAGCTAAGAGAGACAGGGTCCAAATGAGCTGATCATTCAACCGGGATATTGACGGTAGATGCACCATTATCTGATCAGTAACTCCAGAAATTCTTTTCATAAATAAATAAATAAATAAATAAATAAGTGCGAAGCGTTCGGATATTTATGGGCCAATCCGCACGGACGCCTCCGTAGATAGGTGATAAAACATAACTCGAAATATCTTATATCCAGGTATCTCGAGGACTGCGAAGCTGGCTGTATCGAGGTATCCTAAGAACTGCAAAGCTGCCTGTTGCGTGATTTTCTCACTACAACCGCATAAGCAAAACACCAGTGCTCCTTTCCCGGTAAAAGGTTAAACGATCGCTGTGTTTGACTTCCGCTGTTGAAAGCGTAACAATTGAAGATAGGGTTGGACCAGAACCCTCAAATGCACGACGAATCCGAACTCTAAAGTTCCAGGAGATCGGTGCGTGCTCAACTTATGCAATTAACTCCTCCAAATAATATTCATATTTGTAATATCTTAAAAGCATTTTCCGGGATAACCTTGAGAGGGTTAAAGCGCTGAGTTATGAAATCAGAGGTGCTGAGGAATACGTAGACAGGAGAAAATCCGAAGGAAATCCCCGAAATAACAAAAATGAAGCCTTCTGACATCTGGCCTTGGACGAAATAACCGCGTGAGAACGAGGCTTCGAATCAGTTCTCACGGGATGGTATTATGAGGGGTTCTGGGAAGTCACCTGTTTCCTCACGCCAGCTTTTCCTTTATCATTGCATCTCCTCCTTATCTTATACTATCACCCAAATCGTAGGCCTCATCTGCCACTTTGTTGCTACCGTTGCCACTGCCGTAGCCCGCTGGCCGAACTGCAAGCTGGTGGTTGAAACAGCTCCAGCTGCCATCGGTAAGAAGGCGGCTATGGTGTTTGGTGACGATCCGCTTACTAAAATGCGGTTCGCCTGTCGCTCATAATGCTTTTGAATCCACAATACATGAGTCAGATACTTAGAGTCAAAGACGAGAGCGGCAATATGTACTTACGGATTTTTTCAACCTCGATTGTCTGGCCGATTTCTACTAGAATTGCAACAAGTGAGCTGAAATCAAAGGTACAAGCAACTCGATATCCTCATTTGAACAAGTGTCGCTTCAGATATATCCGAAAAATTCTCCCGGTTGCTACTATTATATAACCCATACTATAATTTTATATAATTCTGTAAAATTTTATATAATTCTGTAACGGCTAAGGCATTTTTGTCCTATCGGGAAAAGCTGCGTTGTGGTTGCTTCAAAAATGTATTTTAGCTCAAACACAACATGGCTATTGCGGCATACCAGTAAGTGCTTAGCACTGCTGTTGCATTACCATTGAATGATCATATGTGTTGGCGGGCTTTGTTATGAATCTAATCTAGGGTCTGAATACGCTTCTGTCGAAACTTTTTGTGCCATCTCATCCTAATTCTTTAACCAACTAACTTCCATCTGAAGCGGCTGCGGACATTTAGTTTAAGCAGACATGTCAGTTTACAGAATCTCTTGCACTCGAATGGGACGTTTATCTTCACCAGTAGAGCAAAGAGCGTCATATTTGACCACATTTTGCTTCCCCATAGATCGCAACTGGATGAAGACGAATTTCTGCCTCCACTTTCTCAAGAAAAGCACCCACTTCCGTGATCTTGCTTTCAGCCTTGGCAAGCCATGCACGTTTATAGTTAACGAGGTCTCGTTTGCGCATGTTCTGTCAGCATTTATATGCTTCTTTCTCTGATTTAATACTCGTTTACCCTCCTCGTTCCACAGCCAAACCGCTTTATCTTCTCTAAAGCGACCCCGAGTTTCACTCAGAGTTTGTTACCGCAGATGATTTTGTGGATCTATTGTAGGCCTCTTGATCCGTTTTTTGAGGATCTGGAATAGCAGCTCCCTTACTCTCATCATCAGTTAATCCCCTCCACTCTATGTATAGTCCATCTCCCGAAAACTGATTGGGCGTGTCCTTCGAACTTGGGTGAATGGCGAGAGTGAGAGTACGTGGCGAGAGTGAGAGTGTGTGGCGGGGTGAGAGAATTGAGAGAGTTTGATACACGTTTATACAAGTCCGTAGGACACGCCTACTCAGTTTTTGGGAAATGGAGTGTAGCTTCCACCAACTTGTCCTTCGCTCAATTCACACTTTTACGTTCTTAGAAGATCTGGGACAATGTCCGTCAGAAGAAGCATTGTGCTGGATGGTCAGTCCCTCACTAGGCCCTACCGATACCGACCGTCAAGCGTCCAGTTGAGGAAAATTTTCAAAAAATAGGACCGACCCCTTCCCCCATAAAGTTGCCTCAGTACGACCCCCCTCCTTCTGTAATTGCTAAAAAAACAAAAAATAAAATAAATAAAAAATATAATAAAAAAATTAAAATAAAATCAAAAAATAAAATAAAATGTCAATAAAACCGGTGTCTAACAAATACTGGAAGAGATACGAATGCAGCAGTGATAAATGTGGATAGCTACAAAGTCAAATCGAGCTGGATAATTCGAGTACATCAACTCGATACACTAGCATAGTAATGAATAAACGCAATTCTGTAAATATTGTATCGAGTTGATGCAGTTAAGCAATCATAGGATGTGCATATTGAAAATGTGTGTGACCGATTGGGGATCGGTGTCGTATTTTACTTCAAGCGACGGTTGCGACGCAGCGATCACGATGGAGCGCGGTATCTTCCCCACACTGAATTCGGACACTTAAATACTTCAAACTTTACCTAGAACCCATCTTTCGGACAGCTGTAAACTGTTTTCCTAATAACTCCCTTAGACCCAACTATTGGCCGCTTGCTTTCCCTAATGGTTGCGTAGTTCTCCATATGGGTTTCCAGTTGAGGATTAGTTGAGGGAAATTTCGAAGTGTTTTACTTCAAGTGGTCATAACCTCCTTCAAACTCAACCGTTTGAGAGCGGTTAGGTGAGCTGAGGTCTGCGAGGTTAGCGCTTCCGAATGACTATCTGAGCTATGCCATATTTTCAAAACAAAAGAAGAAACCTTCAGAAAAGCTAGTTGAGGAGGTTTTCTTTGTCAAATTTGCGAGATCTTCCCACGATTCGTCCGAAAAATCGATTCATTGTTACTGAGATTTCTCCGATATGCATCCTTCGCTTTCGAAGGCCTGCTGGGAGGGCAAGACCCTTTTTGCGAGGAATATGATGGCTAGGTCGTGGGCTGTAGCCAGGCCTAACACCTTCTTCCCTTAGCATTCCTGGTCCAAATTACCTCGTCCCTGTGTAATCGGTAACATCTATTCACTTCGTGGGAAACAGCAACATCTTCTTCCTCCATCTGAGGTAGTCACGCAGAATCGTCTACGCTTCCTGAGTCACCTTTTGAGGAGGCAGTCGGATCGCCTTGTTCAACTTTCCCTGAGGATGCTTCCGGATCCCACCTGGAGGAGGCCGCCCGACCGCAAGCAGAGATTCTGGACAGATGTGGTGAAGGAAGACCTGAGGATGCTTGGCGTTGATAGGCAGTTTAAGCGAGACATTTCGTTTCGCAGATTATGGAACAGCGACGAGTGGGTGGACTCCATTCGACCTATCGCTGAGATCGTGATCGATGGGCTCAAATCTGCTCATGGACAACACCTCGGCGAAGATGCGGCATGACCGCGTCAGGCAACTTGCCAGCCGATTAAGTCAAGTAAGTCATGTATTCACTTTCTGTCAATGCCGACGTGGCCGTTCACGTCACCTACTACGATGAAAAAAACGTCTTCCGCAACTGATCTGGAAGTTTCACTGAAGGTCACTTATAACTTATACTTTCTACTTCAGAGCAACTAGCCTGCGGAACGCATTCTGTCACTTGATCCAGTACCATTCCATCATGAATAGCCTTACTGCCATAACGGTAACTGATTTTGCCAGTCGTTGATCCTGTCCACCGCTGAGACACAGTTCTTGAGCGATCTGCCACCGCTGTGGCTTCTGTTTAGTGTCTCCTCCGTTGAGAAGAAGTTAACTAGACTTTTCCTTACTCTTTAAGCTAACGTCCTTGTATCACATCCCATTCATGTTTCGATACTACCACCCAGATCACGTAAAAATTATGGCCCCACCATTGCTGCGACGAGTCTTCATTGGGTATTGTTTCTGTTTTGTTCGCTTATGTTGCTTTTGAGAGTCAGTAGATGGGAAGAAACTCTTTTGACATAAGAGCTTTTTCTAGAGCCCTGTACACCATAAGGAGCACCTTCTTTCTTATAGATGGGTTAACATTCTGATTCTCTCTTTTTTCCCTCTAGCTGTCCTTCTGAGTGCCACTCCATTTTGAATGGTGAACGCAGATTCCTGATGCCATTGACTCTTCGATAATAATGTAACAGCCCATCCTGTAGAATTAGTTCAATAATGGCTGCGTTTTCTGCAGCCATTAAATGTGGAGGACATCAGACATATATGGTTGTCCGTGTGCAAGCAGCGCTACAACCACAACTTTTGATACACCTGTTAAAGTAAAAGAAAGTTGTCAAATGGAAATAGATGAGATATATGTGCTCGAAACAAGCAAAGGAAAGTGATTATAAACGGACCAGTTGGCGGGCGCACACTACTGCGCGCGATTCATGGCGATGTTGTGCAAAACTGCCCTTAGCTGAGCTATTGAATAGAAAAAGCAGAGATGATGGCTTGATGAAAAAGCATTTCGATATCAATATACTCCACTCGCTTTGCATCGAACCCATTCTGCACGTCATCAACATGAACCGCGCACAGAGTGTGTGCAGCCAACTGGTTTAGGTCATCATTGGGAGTTTGGATAGTTTAGAGTTCGATAGTTTTGTATTCGATTGCATCTATGGGTAACAATTTGTTCACTTGCTGAGCATCTAATTCCTACACATTGATGGTAGATCCATACCTCGCTTACCGATGTTTATCGTTTTCGTTACCATGCTTCACTATTTGGAATTTTACATAGTCTTGCGGTCGATGCCCACTGTTGCTGCCACTACCGCATTAGAAAATGATTCCGAGTGAATCGCTTGCTATGCTATCACAAATATAGGTTGAATCATGATTATCAGTGTAGATCGCAGTATCAAAAGAAATGCACCATTTTTTGGAACGCTAGGCCATTAGAGGTCGATGCATCGGCCAGTGATATCAGAACATAAACAGAATATGTTCACCCAATGCCACTGAGCATTAGACGCTTTTGCTAAAGCGGTCATATATTAGTAGCAAGCGATGTGAAGGATTTCGTCCCATTCCTAACGGTTCTTATCAGCCACTGTAAGCCGTTATCGGTTTCACTGAGGCCCCTGTACCTAACAATACCATTGAGGTCCCCGTACCCTACAATAACTGCGAATGTGAACGTTTCACTGTTAGCCGCAAAAGCGAACCGGCATTGGTGACATTCCCCTTCTCACGCTCCTTATCGAATCTTATCAAGCATTATCAATTTGGATAACCCACCATTGATGTGCCCGCCCCTCCCTACTGAGCAGCTATGAGTGTCAGCGCTCTTGCATCAACGCGGAAGACGAAACAAATTTGACGACATATGCCTTCTCATGCTCCTTATCAGATCTTATCAACCGTTATCAAGCTGGATCACCCACCCTCAACGTCCCCGTCGCACTCCGCAAAACACCTGTGAGTATGAACGCTCCGGGACCAATGCGAAAAGCGAAACGGATTCAACGACTCTGGCCTTTTCACGCTCCTTATCGAATCTTATCAACCGTTATCATGCTGGACCACCCACCATTAATGTCCCCGTCCCAGCCCTCAAAACACCTATGAATATGGGCGCTCTGGGATCATCCCGAAAGGCGAAACGGATTTGGC
Organism: Trichostrongylus colubriformis; assembly: GCA_963978905.1. Classification (NCBI taxonomy): domain Eukaryota; kingdom Metazoa; phylum Nematoda; class Chromadorea; order Rhabditida; family Trichostrongylidae; genus Trichostrongylus; species Trichostrongylus colubriformis. Next base: position 56,020,425 of record OZ022256.1, on the reverse strand, counting down.
CATTTTTTTTCGGGGCTCCTTATCGGCCCTTATCAGTTGTTATCAGAACCGGTCCCTCACCATTAGTGTCCCCTTGCCATCCCCCACATCACTTGCAAAAATCAAGGTCCCAGCTTTGCTGCGGCGCGAGATATGAATTTCGTGACAGACAGACAGACACACACACACACACACGGACAGACAGACATACTTAGCGGATTATATATAGTAGGATTAGTGTGATAAGAGGAAAAAACAGATAATCGTTGAGTTGAGCTGTATACCTAGAATTGTTACGAGTTTCGCGTAAATGTGCTTTTATAGCCCATGTTCGATAATACACCTAGGTAATGTGGTGACTGTTTGATAATATATTCACCTCGTCTCACATGAACCTAATATGACCGTTCACGGGTCAGCTTGAATGGAAACATGGTGGCATGTCCACAGTATTACATTTTACAGAGAAGCAGTACTATTGGAGCGCTGGGATATATGTATTGTCGTAGTAAAAAATATATCTAGCAGCTCTCAGTAGTATTGTATGCCCTTGTTTTGGTAGTATTGATATATTTCCAAAAAATGACGACAGCTTACAAAGATATGGCATTTCGGTATATCGTCCTTGCTATAGGCTTCATACACCAAAATAACTAAGCAGTGACGAAACCTCTGAATTGGATTAGGAGGAAGTTATAAGGAAAGACCTATCGTATATATCGTAACAATCATCGACTTCAAAAGAAAACTGAGGACGTACCTATGCTCGAGAAGGGTTCTTTTTGAATGAAGCATATGTGTTGATATGAGTATCGCCTATATTTTCCAGCTTCTTATCAGTGTGAGCGATAACCATTCGTCTTTTCTATAATGAATCTAGGTAGATTCTGGAAAAGAAAGGTGGTCGTTACATGTTCAGCAACCAGTACACAATGGGCTTGGGATTTGGACCCCAATGTCTCCCGATCGACACCGAGATATGAACAATTACGCTGAAACGCCGTTCAACAACAATGGCGATGGTGGTCAATTCCGCAAAGAAATGTCACCCAAGTCCGAACCTTTCGGACAGTTCTCCAAAGCGAAACGTGTAGTAGCCAGCCGCACTGGTAACAACGATACAGCAGAAACTTACCACCGCTCGTCATATTTTCATCAATGACCATCACTGTTCGAATGTGAGCGGTAATGATATTCTGCTGCTCTTACTGTCCAAATAGGAAATAGGGAGTCAATGTGGGTCGGGGGAGAAGCAACATTACGTTCTATGTCGCAAGCCCGCATACATGTAAAAACGTACGAAGGATGCCTCCACAACATCGTTCCTACAGCAGATAGTGGCAGATGGTTTTCGTGTGGAAAAAGGGGATATGAGTTTCAACTTGAGCTCAGGAAGGGCAAGGAGATTTGGCACTGGCGAAACCACTTCCATATACAGAACGGTTCTCTTAGTGAAAATGGTCATTTACCCAGAGCTTCTTTCCTTTCAGCAGGCTAAGACTAAGAAAAAAATCCTCTCAGCCATAGCCGTGTATCTACATTTTCGTGAACAATGCTGCGCGATCATATAAGGTGAACCCGTGTCGTATTGTTGTAGCAACTGGTGTGTGATATAAAACTGTGCTATTCTGCTGTCGGTTCAAATCCGTTATTACTACCAGATGTCACCCCTACCATGAGCGTCCATGTCCCCTCCTCATAGCATCTATGAGCACCGGGTGTCAAGCCTTATATCGAAAAATCGCTTTGCGGCGTCGCACCCGCGCTGCCATCAGCATGATTTGCCGCTATCAGCCGGAATTCCGCTCACGACCCAAAATTACGGCACCGTGGGAGCCCTCCAAAAAAGCTGCATTCGTGTGTTTCAAGAGCTGAGAAGTGTGACACAGTGATGCAGGTTGTTAACTGCAGAGTGATATCGCAATGAGAGGGCATCTACTTGAAGGTTGCCCAACTAAGCATTTTGAGTGGATTTTGGGCCAATCTGCACTCTCAGGTAAATACTTTTGCCTTTTTTAATATTTTTCCCTCCCTTTCCCCCGCGCTCTTCAACACGTTCGATCTTCGAGACAAATGAACTTGAAAACAAAAATGAAAAATCAAAAAAGGCAACAAACATCAGCAAAATAAACATCAACTCAAAAACGCAATAATTGGCAAATAGCTACTTCAGGCGTCAAACTTTGAAGAACATACCCGGACTCACCGCGCCGCTCGCCGCGAGTGGCCACGCGATTTTTCGACGCAAAGCTGCAGACCCATGAAAGCCAAAGGCATGCCGTCAAAGCGAAAATCGAGGCGGTGTTGGTTATGCCTTCAGATGCTAACAATCTGTATCTATCCGTTGGTTATCACATTAGATCATCCATAACCATATTCATGTATCTACCATTCCCAAAAAACTTGAGGGTCAGGGCTTCAGACTCTCAAGTGACGTACGCCACGTGCGCACTTGAGTATGAAGTCACGGTAAAATCGACACAAGAGAAATATTTTTGGAAGTCCTGACCCGTTGTAAGAGCGCCCGCACGATTATATGCCTGCTGACTGAAGGGAAAAAATAATTGAGAATTGCGCAAACTATCTTCATGATCCCCCTCGACGGTCCGACGCCTCATCGTGGCGAGTGGTGGCAATGGGACTGGACTGCGATGCACAGCGGGAGTCTTTTGCTTCGGCAAATGCTCCTGGCAGGTTCAACCATGCTGAGGAGTAAAGTCCTAGCCAAGAGCGGACCCCCCCCCCTTCCCTCTGTTTCGATGGTTGAGGAAGGGGCCTGCGGACGCGCTGGCGACGCTTCGTCAGGAAACCAGGAAACAAAACGCTCAACCAGCAGAAAAACAGCCTTAGTACCCCGCACACCGGGCTCTGCCCTCTCCGACGTCGGACGGTACGACAACCGGTGAGAGGCGAAGAAATCTCGGGTTGCGCAGGACGTCATGGCTTCTGGACAACGGCGACACACCTCGTACACGGCACGGAGACTGCTTCATGCCCTGCACCTAACGCCAGAACAGTCTCGTCCAACGCCGATCTCCATGCTCTCCTCGACGCTGCCACTCGCATCAAGCTCCATGTGATCGCACTACAAGAAACAAAGAGCAGAAGAAGCGACGTACGACAGTTTAACGACGGGACTCTTGTTATCCGTGGAGAGAAGATCCCGTCGCGGAATGTCGGAGGCGTTGGATTTGTCGTGCACCCGTCTGTCGTCCGCCACGTCGACTCTCACGAGATTCCGTCTCCTCGTCTAACCATTCTGCGCCTTCATCCACCGCATCGGAAGACCATCTCAATCATCAACTGCTACTCACCACACGCAGCAGCTGACGATTCCGAATAGGATGCGTTCTATGAACATCTGGAAGAAGTCATCCGCAAAGGGAAATCCTTCTACAAATTCGTTGTCGGTGACTTCAACGCAAGGTTAGGAAAAGGCAACAGCGAGGGACACAGGATCGGAAAATTCGGGATAGGCGATAGGAACGACAACGGAAGTCGCTCGTTGACCTCATGTCTGCAGCACGTCTCTTCCATGGTAATTCGCTGTTTGGGAAGAAGGAACATCGCCGCTGGACATGGGAGTCACCCAATGGCATGACTCATGCTGAGATCGACCACATTCTAACAAACAGAAGATGGCGCCTCTACGACACCTCCGTGGTGCCATCTTTCTGTTGTGGATCCGATCATCGCCTTCTTCGCGCCAAAATCAGGTTCGACGCTCGACTGGAGAAGAACACCTGTCACCGGCCGAAGGGGAGGAAGCAAGTCGTGTATGACGAGAACCTTCTGAACGAGGCACTATCCCGTTATGACTGGCAAGTCGTGGAGGACCCGACCGAAGTCTACGAGCTGCTTCTCAAAGAATTGCAAACCTGTGCTGATCTTGCATGTCTTCAACAATCAAGCAAAAGCGATCGGATTTCATCGAACACCAAGACGCTGCTTGAAAGGAGGAGAAGTTTGAGGCTGGATCCAAATGCAACCCATCTCGAGCGACTGGTTATCAATGCCAGTTGCAGAAATGCGTTACAGAAGGATCTTGCGTAGTACAGGAAGAGAGAAATTCTAGAGGCGGCGCAGGAAAGACGAAGTCTTAAGGAGTGCTGTCGGGACCTCAACGAGTTCAGTATTCAGCTATCATCATTGAAAACTGAAGGCGGAACTGTCACCACTTCCCGTTACGAGATGGAGTCAATCACGGAGAGGTTCTACACCAATCTGTTCCGTTGCACACTACCCCTGCCAGACCTACACATCCCCGCTGGTGGAACACCACTAAGGATTCTGCCGTCTGAAAAGCGATTCGCAATTAGGAGTATGAAGACCGGCACGGCTCCAGGGCCAGACAAGATCTCTGCCGATCTTTTTCGAGCAGGAAACCACGTCCTGCACTCACTACTCGCGGCACATATGACGTCCTACCTTCAGAAGTAACGGATCCCGGATCAATGGAGGAGTTCGCGCACTGTCATCTCGCACAAGAAAGGTGACAGGGATGATCTTCGCAACTACCGACCGATTAGCTTGCTGAGCGTGCTCTACAAGCTTTTCACGAAGATCATCCTAACGCGAATATCGCGCACATTGGATGAGGCCCAGCCATGCGAACAAGCTAGATTCCGTCAGGGATTCAGTTGCATGGACCACATTCAAACCGTTGCGATGGTCACTGAAGTCTGCAGGGAATACCATCTTCTCCTAGTCCTAACCTTCGTCGATTACGAAAGCCTTTGACAGCGTCGAAACGAATGACATCCTGTCTGCGTTGGTCGACCAAGGAGTGGACGCGTCCTATATTCGAACACTGGTTGACTGCCACCACCGCTCTTCTACGACAATACAGCTCTTCCAACGCCTAATCAACATCTCCATCGGAAAAGGCGTTAGGCAAGGCGACACCATCTCGCCGAAGCTTTCACTGCCGCATTGCAGTGGGTGATGAAGTCGCTCGACTGGGACGACAAGGGCATATGTGTGGACGGAAAATTCCTCTCGAACCTTCGTTTCGCGGACGACATCGTCATCTTCGCGTGGTACCAATGAAGCAGAGGCGATGCTCCGAGAGCTGAACGAAGCCGGAAGTAAGATCAGACTGCGGATCAATCGGATGAAGACACAGTTCATGAAGAACGTCTGGTGCGATAGAGGAAATGTCAAAATCGACGGCTCTCCCATCGCCGAAACGAAGTCGTAATCGTACGTCTATCTTTGGCGTTCCATGAACATGGTCAACGACATTAAAGAAGAGCTCGACAGAAGAAGGAGAGCTGCATGGTCAGCCTACGGGTCTATTAAAGAGGCCACCGACCAGCTAAAGGATCCTGACTTACGCGCCCGTCTATTCTACTCGAAAGTCTTTCCTGCATTGTGTTACGCTGCCGAGACGTGACCTGATACGTCAGCCACGGCGAAGTCCTTGCAGGTGACTCACAGAGCACTCGAGAGATGTCTTCTGAAATACACCCGGCTATCTCAATATCGTGCCGGGCTTCGCAGCTCCGATTTGAGGCAGATGTCTCGTCTACGAGACCCTGCGGAATACGCATCGAAGGCCATACACCGATGGGCCGGCCATATAATGCGGAGAGAATACGATAGGTGGACAAGAAGAACAGTGGAGTGGATCCCTTGGGATTGTCCATATCCCCTCGGAAGACCTCCCAAAAGATGAGGTGATGTGTTCGTCGGACGTTAAACTAATGAGAAGTTCCAGAACGGCTGATTCTCGTGGTCGCCACCAACGAAGACAACGAACGAGCTGGATGACGATCGCGAAAGAACGAACCGAATGGAAATCGTGTTGGGGCTCGCACAACCAGTGAAGACGGGCCATCTAAGTATCTAAGTATCTTCATAACCAACAACCTAAAAATTCTTTACTTGTATGGAATGCCTTAGGATGCAGATAATCACAACGGATTCATGTTCGATTTCTAGCAGATTTGGTCTAGATCTAGCACCAATGACGGTACGTACTTTTTGTGGTTTTTATAAAGCTCTGCTTTACGAGTGACACGCTCTGAAAACACTCAAAATGAGGGCCTTAACACTGTCGTCGCTCGAGTACTACAACGAAGCGAGTCTTTGCTTAGTATTATCACTCAAATTTCAACGATATCACTGTAAAGGGATGATTACGGTAGCATACTCATACTAACATAAAACGATCTAGGCTGCCGGGCTCGAGATGTTAGCCAGAGATAAGGGCGTGACCGGAGGAAATGACAACAACGCTGGAGGCAGTCGAGACACCCGCGGAGATGCCGCCTAGTCGCCCTGTCCGCCACAAATGGAGCCCTCAGCCCGTACTCCACGTCCGACCTCACGCCTCGAATGATACTTATCGTGTACTCGCCTCGTCGCCGTCTATTTATAGACCGAGTGCGCGATATCTTCGCTGGTCACTTAGTTCTGTTCATTTTCTGTAGCTACTCTAATCTGCGTTATTACAATAAATATAATTACTCCACCTCTTGTATGGGCACAGCACTTACTTCACCTGTATCACCCTGCTAGGTTGCGCTCACCATCAAAATTTCTGCCTCTTTTCAAATCAGCGCAAAGATTCCAGGCCTCCCTTGTCACATTGGAAAACGGTTCGTCCGACGCCGGGTGTGATTTGGTTGGGAAAGCGGGGTATTGCGGAGGCGAGGCAAAGCGGCATGAGGATAGGCTTTGACGCCGCAACAAGGGTGCTTCGTGAGCAGTAATCCAAGGGTCTATCTACTTGCACTGGTGAGCGGCTAGATTGATTGTCGCGCGGTGTTCTTTGAAGGGTCCATTCTACGCTCAGCAGGAAGTGTACAGTGACTAGTGCCATGGGCTTTGAGCTGTGTCCCTTTCGAATCCCCGCTTCAACAATAACCACAATTTCATGCACTCCTTCTGAAAAAAAAAGGTTTGTGAGATTTGGCTCAGCATGATTGAAACTCGTACTATCGAAGGAAATGTGAATAGTTCAATTTCATTACACTTTATAAGCTAAATAAAGTAGAAAAACGATGTTTAGAAATTGACTAGATTTTGCTTCTTTATCCTTTATCCAGGCAGTGCGACCTTGCAGGCGTCTAATATTGAATCGCATGACGGTTGTTTCTGCTGAAATCGCTACGAAAACATATTGACTCGACGCAGTTCCATTGAGCCTATATCCTGAGTACTAACCCAAATACTGGTCTTGGCCTTGACATCACCCGTGCTAAAATCTGAAACAACATCCATCACGTATAATGGCAAAAAGCGTGGGGATGAGAGATTGTGTGTTGGCGTTGCAATCAGTTCCAAGGCCATGGATCAGCCGCACATACGTCATCCAAGACTTGCATGATTATGGGGTCCACTGACGCTGAAGCTCGTGTGAACTATAAAATCACGGCCAATTTTACAGCGGCTGACCCTTACACGACACCGTATAGATCACTGAGCCTAAGCCAGCTGTGGAGCATTTTAAATAGGACGCCGGAGGTATCACCTATCTTTTTGATGCAAGTGTAGTGACACCGCGCCACATATGGAAAATCTGAGGGGAGCCGAAAAACCGAAATTCTGAGTAATGATTGATCAATGATGATTAGAGCAGCCTTTATTCTGAGCAGGCGATTAGATCTTCAAATCGCAAGATTGTCCCTCTCCCTCCTTGTAGTACGACCGATAATCATTAGGGAACGGAAACAAGCTTGAAGGAACAACGATTTCTTTAAGCACTACCACCTCAAAAAATATTTTATTCTTGAGAAATTTAGAAACTCTTATAACGATTCCCCGTAAAAACCTTGTCTGCAACTCCAGTGACACGTGCTAAAGCTGCACCCACACGCCTTCAGGTCTCACTGGCGACATACTATACATAGAATATGCATTGATCTTACGCACTTGCAGCTTCACAGATGCCACCAGTTAATGTACGGTAGTGAGTGGTACTGTACAGATAGCGGCTTTGATGTCTGCCTCAGCTCATGCAGAAGAATGTATTCGCAAGACTCACCGCTAAGAGCAGTACCAGAGCCATAAACACTTCCATGATAATAACAGTTTTTCGGATGCTGTATGGTGATCGAAACATACGTATTATACGTGCTGAAAGCGAAGCTATAATTAGTATGCACGCAAATCTATAATTTTAAAAAAAGAGAAAAAGGTGACACAGTATCGATGCTTCTTAGACGTAAAAAAAGTATTAAGTAAATGTAGTGAGCGTTATTTACTAGATTCAACAGAAATAGAGGACTTTTGCACTAAGCTCTCCATAGTGAGTTTGTCGCGGATCACAGGCATCCTTTAACAGATGGGACCCACCCTGGGGACCCAAGGGTCTTACCGACCTATACCATGCTATAACTGTGTGCTAAAAACCTCCTTCATCAAATGACCGTCGCGCCCTGACCGTCACATCATTGACAACCTGCTCCCCAGTACCAAACATGACAAAGCACAACATGGATATAAAACACATGCACAACATATACATAACACATTTATTACGCACTAACAACACTATAATATAATCTGATATCTGACCCCCGAAGTCGCCTCGGCTAGGGCGACTTCCGACAGTCGGCTGACGTAGTAGACCGCCGTCCGGTTGGTGCTAAGTAGCCATATGGTCGACGGTGTCTCGCATGGGGATCTTAACCAAGATTGCTCCCAGTCGGGAGGCAGGGGTAGACACCGACCAACTCATGTGCCAGCGCTCCGCTGCCCTGGCAGCCGGCCTTAAGTCCGGCTCTGACCCTAGAGGGCGGAGCCACCCATGTCGCGTGACGCGACAAGCGATGCCGCAGCGCGGACGGGCCGGGGAGCGCGTTGCCATCGAGGACATCGTTGCGGCTATCCGCGACAGAGTTACAAGGGCCACATTCATTAAGCAGATGGCTTGTTGTTGAGCTAAGAAATGCAAAACGCATTCTACTTTTATGAAAACCGTAAAGACAATTGAAAGCACATCTCGCGATGTTCAGATCGGTCGACTCAACTCTCCAAGCCTTGAAGAAGTGACCGAGCTGTGCCCCTTATGATCCTCCACGATGGGCCAACCGCTCAAACTAGATATAATACATCTCACTGACGAGGAAGGTCTTCGAACTCATGACGCGTTTTTTGAAAGCTGTTTTTTGCATGTATGGGGGTGCGTACAAAGATCATATAACTGATGTCCATTTTTGCTGAGCGGCCCTATGAATGCCAAAAAAGGGGTTGATGGTTCGATCCCCACTGAGGACAAATTTTTGCAAAATTTGGATTTTCAGTTTTTTGGCTCGTAAACATTTGTATGTGAAGATTAAGTGCAGTAATCACATTTAGAACGTCGGACTGCCCTCTACTACTAATTTTCAGCAATTTGACAGTCCAATTTTTTGATCTTTTAGCGCTCATAGCGCACGAACGAAGCGTTTTTGCGTGGAACGCATTCGATATTCGTGTTCAGGAGGTCGAACTATCCCCAAGGGTAAGTTTCCAGCCCAATCGAAGTTTTGACCCAAATTCGAAAATTTGAGCTGGGCACTGGGCACCTTCGACTGCACGTTCAACGAAGGAGACGACGGTATCACTTGTCAAGAAATCCTGACTATTTCTCTTGCTTGATGTTTGGTTGGTCAAGTTATAACGACAGGCATCCATGCTGTGCATATTCCACTGATTTTCAGCGATTTTGTCAGTTACTCACCTCTACAAATAGAAAGGGCACTATCTATTCATGACCAAACGTCTTTCTCGAAGTTAGGGTCAAAATTTGGAATTGGTTAGAAATGTGTCCCCAAGGGTAGTTTGACCCCCTGAACACGAATATGGCACTCATTTTGCGCGAAATCACCAATTTCGAGCGCTACGGGCCCTTATGTGTCCAAAAAAGTCATATCACCAAATTCACTGAAAATTCGTAAACAGAGTCATTTTGGCATGCTGTCAACGAAAATCATAGTCATTTGGCATAAACAGACATATCTGAAGATGAAAAAGTGAAGGCAAAAACAAATGCAAAGTTTTGGCAAGGCCGGGTACCGAACCACCAACGCATCCCTCTCGACCGTTTGAGAGTCCATCGTCGTATCCGGTAGGCCATCCGATCACTGAACCAACTCACATCGGGGAACCGTTGTGAAACTGCTGCACACTTTTAGTATATGGTGGAGGTAAGATCGTATTTTTTCCCATAGTTGACCTTGTTTTGGATGTGAAATGGAAGAACACCTTTGGATCTGCACATGGTCAAGGTTACAAGGAGTATGCGTTACAATAAGTGGGTTAAAATTGCTTTTTTGGAGAAGAATTTTTTTACTCCTTTTTTGGCATTCGTAGGGTCGCTCAGCAAAAATGGAAGTTAGTTATATGTTTCATGTAGGTATCCCCATATAATGGAAAAACCGTTTCCCAAAAGCGCGTCATGACCTGAAAGACCTCCCTTGTGAGCTGGACAGCTAAGCTAAACGGGCGTGGTCGGCGTGAGTTTGAGCAGATTTGCTTCGTGTTTGGGTATCGCTGAATAAAAAGGGTATGACTTGGATAGTTACCTAAGCATCTGCTATTCCGAGAGTCGACGATTCCGTTTATCGCGATATGTGTCTCTAAATGCTATTTCCACGAACAATCAATTGAGTGGACATCGGATGTACAAGTTAGCGATTTTGCCTTCCTACATATTACAAGCTAGCATGGCGGTATTAAAGGCACAGTTCACGATAATTTTCATGCGTCTTCGCGTTCCCTAAAGACTCTGAGGGTGCTGAAGATTACTTAAGCGAAGATGCAGCCGAAGAAATTTCCGAAAATGCTCAAAATAAGGTGTTTCTGACCTTTTGATTCGGCGAGTTTTTCAACTTAGAAGCAAGCCGTTGAACAAGTTCTTGCGTGATAATAACATTCGATAAGGTTGCTACTAAGGGAATCCTCCCTATCCTATCTTATCGCAGTCCATATCTTGCCTCTTATCTACGTAGATGCCACCGCTGCTCTGCTGGCTAAGTCGTAGAATGGGTGTGGGCCACCTTGAGACGGTGGCCGCCAGCTGATTTACGGGTTCTCCACGCGTTTGGCGTTCAACCCTCACGCCGCGGAGATGGCACACACTTTGCCGTTGTGGTAGGGCCTATCTACTCGCGGATGGAACCAAGACACTCATATTATCGTAAACTATCCCTTTGAAGTTCATTGCCTCACCTCCATCTCAATGTAATGGTTTACGATCTAACTATTGCTAGTGGTGTACCATCTAACTGTTGTACCTGATGAGTTATGAAGGAAGAACGATACAAGTAGCAGAGTGGATCCCAAGGCATGTCCCAAGAAGTCCTGCGCGCAATAAAGTAAAATAGGAAAGAGAGATAGATGCTATTCTACTTATGCCTAGAAGAGGATGGGATCCATTGTCTCCTCCTCTGAAGCTGAAAAGCTCACCTCACAATAAATCGAAAGTGTTATCGTGCACACTACTGAAAGCTGAGGTTCTGATTCACTAAACAGAGAAGAGAAAGCGAACGAAAATCTCTAGAAACAGCAAGAATGAGAGTACTGATCCCAGAAACGAGTCTTTACTCGATGGTATCAGACATAGCCCAACGGTATATCAGTATCGCCGTGATAACGTCGTATTAACCATTAGGATTCCCGTCTCATACTATCTTATCTCTGGTTCGCAAGCCTTCCTCGCACGTATATTTTACTCAAGAAACAGATTCACCTAGTGGCAGGCGTGATTTGCTTGTGTGGATGTAGCCTGGTGGAGTTCGAGCGGGTATAGCGAAGTAAGGATGCGCTGTAATGCTACAACAATGGTGCATCCTAAGCATTTAACAAGATGAGTGATTGCCCTGATTATCACGTGGTGTGCCTTTAAACACAAATATACTCTTGAGTGTATAAATTGACCTCTAAGAAACCACTCAGAGATGCTCAGGCGTGCAACTTTTTATAAAAGCCCCTATCACTGCGGTCATTGCGGCGATATTGGGAAAGGGTAAAGAGCATGTTTAAGAAATAAAAAAGAACTAAACACTTCTTCAACCTTTTCTTGATTTCAACTCCGTCGCCATTTTTGCCATCTCTATGCTTGTCTCATTAATGGTTGCTTCACCTCCACGTAGTTCTTGCTCAAACGTCTCTATCATTTTCTCGTTCTCACGAATTTTCTCCTCCAATCCTTGCAACTCGACCCCCACACGCTTGATTTCTGCACGTTTTTCTTGCATCGATTTACTGTAATATTTCATATTCGGCGTTGCATATATGAGACACATCCAAAATTTCTTGTGGATTCGCTACTTCTGAGCTTTATCGTGTTTCGATTACTACAGTGAATATGAGCATGCTTCGTCAATTTTCTGAAAACGTATGTTTATAAGGCGATCCTACTTAGTTGTAGCGAGAATCGCCTCAAATTGGAAATCCCATATTAAGACACCAGCTTTTTACAAGTGTCTTCAGGATCCCTAGTTGGAGAGCATTTGCTTATTTTGTGCTGCAGTGACTGAGATAGTATTATATAGAGCCCCGCTGCTCCACTCGCTTTGGATCAAGAGATACGAACCATACTGTTCGCCCACCTACAGGTGCTAGGCACCCCCTAAATAGGATGATATTCTCGGAGGATTGAAAGCAAAACCAAAAGTACTCATGCGATGAGTAACAGCGATACTTACTTTACCTATACGGCAACTGGCACATTACTAAATTGTTACTGCTCCTAAAAACTATACGCGGTTCAGGTGTCTCACCGACACAGTGAGTCCTGCAAGGCAGCAGTATGAGTGGCTCAAAATCTTTGTTGTGCTTTCATTTATTGACAAAAGACCGTCGACACATAATTAGAGATGAGATTTGAGTAGTACACATCAACCATAGGTCAGTTCTATTTGCCCCAGACGTTCTCAGGATGCCGCAACCAGAGATGTATCGTCTTGTACTAACGACTAATCCGTGTGAAAAACAACTCCAGAAATTAGATTATACTTGCTTTCACCGCTTCTCAAAAATCAGCTTATTTGCCTTCGTACATGGACGCCTATAGCAGCGTGTCCCAAGGATAAGGCGAATGGAAGAAAAAGCTGGACTCTGAAATTCCGCTTCATCCTACGGGTTCTGTTATCCTGAATGTTCCGAATACTACTCAATCGGGGCCCCGCGCTTCACATAAAAAGTGAGAAGTTAGACTGAAGCCTAACCACACTCGAATCTCATATTCATGGGTTTTTCGAATCGCGGCTCGTAAACTTCCTAGCATAGGACATCGAGCAGCTACCTAGTCATTGTGGGCAAGTAGTAAGAGATAGCGATGATTATATCACCTGCATATTTCTAAAAGCTTCAAGGTGATAGCTTTGAAAAAAAGTCACATGTGTCGCAACACTTATGCACCAACCTCTGAAGTTCGAGTTTCTCCACAGTACTGATGACCATTTTAAATGGTAAGAAAGATCCATCTGTTGCAGCGAGTGTTATCTATAAATATGTCAATAGTTGTGACGAAAACACAACATGTTTACCTTCTACCGCATAATATCAGCCAAAATCCATACACGTGTTAGTATGGATTTTGGCTGATATTATGCGGTAGAAGGTATAGTATTTTCTACTCACGGAGCACTCACTGCTTATGCATAATGCGTATTTATTATGGTTAGTCGAAGAAGAACAAGGGGAACCACATCTCATTTGCATATCCAACTTTTACCCAACAGCAGAGCTCATTTTTCCATAAGCCTTTGCGTGTAGTGTAGACAAATTCAAATATTCTACAGTAATATCATCGTGGCGGGAGCCCCTGACATCTTGGCATCACGCCAAACTTTTTCAACCATCGTACAGCGTATTGACCGATGGTTTCGTATCAGGTTTGCTTTATGTTCGCGCGTTCTTCTGCCGGTATGTCGCCATCAAGTGTATGACTACGACCTTAGGTGCTAAGGTAGTTGGGGGGGGGGGGGGGGGTGGGGGCACTCGACAAAAGCATGAGTCGCGCCCAGTTTCTGCTGATAGGTTTTCTCAAGGTCTTATGCCTAAATACAACTTGCCAACTGAGAAAACGGTTGAATAATTCTTCCATTAGTGTGTTAAAAAAATTCGCTTAACTTGGAGTAACCACTTACTATTCGTCTAAGCCTAGGGGAAGGGAGTCTTCTTCCCTAAGTCCCTAAGGATTAGGCTAACATGGGATGGAAAAAAGCACGAATTTTCTCATCAGAATCGTTTCTGTGCAGAATTGAGACGCAGAGCACACACTGCAGGTAGTTGAAAAGGTTGGCATGATGACAAGAGGTGGTTCTTCCGCCACGATGATGATACTGTAGAATATTTGAATTCGTCCACCTTACACACAATGGCTTATCATTTTTCCTCCCTGGGCGTAAGGTAAATACCCATTCTCACCCTCATGACACTCTATTGTTATGAAATCGTGCAGGAAAGAAGGTCGCAATGTCTTTCACGTGCTCTTATGTGTGAATGTGCAATAAACGAAATGTATGAGAATGCACAACGGGGTGCCTGCCACTGGGGCAGAAAATACGCGTGGACGCGTTTGGCGCGCGACGCGATGGGTGCGAGCAATGCGCACTTTCAGATGAGTCCTGGACCGATTACGCCCGTAATGAGGCGTATACCGTCATGGCGTTGAAACTCATCCAGCACGACGCACTTATCTCGCACCAATCGCGTTGCAGGCCGGACACCGGAGAGCGAATTTCCCTTTCCAATGACACACACCCTGCGTCACGAAATACTCATTTTTCGTGTATCTTCCCTGAGATGTCTCATCTGAAAGGGGTGTAGGTTTTTGCCTGGGCCAATATCGGAGAACCTCCTATAAGCAAATTATTTTTCGGCCAGTATTCGAATTCATTAGATTAATCCAGTTCGAAAGCGCGTCATCCTAGATCATTGATTCTGACGGGCCCCGTGAATTGATAAAAGTTGCTTCCCAGATATGACTCTTCCCATAATTCCCATATGAAATTCAAATTATTGAGACGAATACAGCATCCAGTAAAGGATACACTTTTGGATGACTTCGCTTCACCACTTTTAGTTTTAGTTTAGTAGAGTAGCAACGGAGTAAACTGCAAATGAGAACACTGCAAAGGGAGAAGGATTGCATTGGGTGGAACAGTCCCTTTCTCCACTTACCGTCCACTGCATTTCTTTTTTGGTAGCCTTCTGCGGTTGCCCCGGCGTGCCAGAGGGCTACTGGGCGTGGCTGCGTTTACAGTGGTATGACAGAAGGGCACGTGCGGTGACAAGTTACAATGCAGCCACGCCCTATCGTCGGCGCTGCAGAGTATGTGGGCGGTCTTATTCCCGTGTTTTTTCGAACGATTATTCCCACTTTCGTGTCCATTTCGATTCACCCAGCCTGAACCATTCTCTATTTCTTGCCGCTCACATTCATCTATCAGGTTGAGGAATACGTTCCCGCCGTTTTTTTTTTGTTCTATGTTTTTCACATTGTTCCCTTCATCCTTCGACTAAGCTTATAGATATTTTCGAAAGTTTTTTCTGCTCTACACAGTGCTGCATTTTGTTTCTAGATCCCTTCGATTGCCTGATATTTATGAGCTTTGATAAAGTAGGCAGAAGGCTTCACTTTCCTTGTCTGCCACCGGGATCAAAAAATTTATGCGCAGATAGGGCCTTTTGGACTCCACAAAAGGGAACTTCCCTTCATTCGAATCGCTCGACTTTTGTTGTTTCTAAAACACACAAATACAGCGCCCAGCAAAAGTGTGCACGCACGGTAAAAGTGCAGGTTTTTTTCCCTAGAAATTACTCCATTTCTAAACCTTAAAAATAGCAAAAAAATCAAACGTTAAAAAATATGAAATCGTTTTGTAGAGCTGAAAAAGCTCTATCGAAAACATATAAAAACTTCGTCGAAAGGTGAAGAGAACGTTGCGAAACACAGAGAATAAAAAAAACAGCGGAAACTTATTTCTCAACCTTATACATCTCGCCGATTCAGCTCATCTCCTTCAACATCTCCTTTTCGCCTTCAATACACCTCTACAAATCAATATGACGTTCGTTCCTCTCCTTCCATTTTAGCTAACGCTCGCCTCATCTGTTCAGTGCTCTCCATCACATCATCCTTCACAGCAGAAGGACTCTCTGTAAGCCTATTGCAATGAGAGTATTGTGTTTTTGTAAACGTATTGTAAAATGTTGCCTGCGATTGTGAGATTATCGTTGAGACAATTGTAACATGTACAATACCGAAGCTTATCAGCGGGGTTCGGGACCACTGCATTACAACTTAGCACATCATTAGGTTCAGCCACTATTCTCCAGGAAAAGCAACTCTGCCAACCTACTCTGCTTTTTTATTGTATTTTCTTTTCGTACATAAAACATTTGGCATGAAGTTGAATTGCACAGGTTCGATGTACCGCGCAACGCCCATGCAGAACTTCGCACGTTTGTGATTTGCCATTGAAGCAAAGTAGCCAACAATAAAAAATAATCGTAAAAATTTTTTACCCATGTTGGAACTCTTTCATAGGTGAAACATTAGTACCCACCTCATAAGTCGCTGACGATTGCAGTCCAGTGAAAATGTAGTCTGTCTTCATTACTGGTTGCTTCTTTAGTAACTCAATTTCTGGTTTAGGAGTTGTTTGTTTGAAAGAAAGCTGAATCAAAACAACGAGTTAAAACGTAACAATTCATCAGTTCAAAACTTATCCGTAGGAAATATTTTGAAACACTGCTCCTTAGATGCTTCTAATACCTTGTAATAGAAGATCAATAGAACCAGTGAAAAAGATTTATGAAAAAAAACTTCCAGCAAAACATACTAAATATTTTGAAGTTTTTCCTTTCCAACTGACTTCTATTTTTTCATCAGTGACCTGCAACATGCTATACCGTTGGTTCGTCTCCCCTCATTTCACTGGGGTGGGGTTCACGAGGTCGAATTTCCCCTTAGCGGCCTTTCACCCGCGGCGCCCCCGTACGACTCGCCGTATCGATTGCCCTTGGTCGCCCGGCCGAGCGTGACTGCGTCACGTCTGCGCTTTCCACTCATGCCACACTGCCTCGCTTGAAGGCTGCCATGCCCTACCACCGGCACTCGCACCCGCCGTGCCGCTCATCGCGCGCGGCCGCGCTGAAATTCGACCTCGTGGACCCCACCCATTTCACTGGTGTGGGCGTGACACGAGGCACCAGTCGAGGTCAGGAATGCTCGCGTTCGGCTTGACTTTGTATGGCTTTTTGGACGGTCTGCCAACCTGTCATGGTGCCTAGTTGTGGCACCTACCATAAAAAGTGTAATTTATAGTCTGTAACATGCGAATGTGCTACTGCCCTACAAAAAAAAGACGGATGTATGCTTAGATGATATTCGACTTCCGAACTTCTATAAAACAACTTAGACGAAGCAAATTCAGATGTAAAGATTCCGCTAAGCTAAGGCCACGCGCGCGATGCCATCTGTGACCCATGCACTGACGCGTGGCAGCAAATGGCGTTGTTTAATGCGTGCCCGAATAATTGCTTTCTGCTCAGAGACATGCTTCGCGATAATGAAGTGGTCCGCTTATCCCAAAGGCGCACTAAATACTTAGATAATTAGTATCCTGGCTGCACCTTTGTTGGGACACCACGGTGCGCCATCATGGCGATACCTTAGCTTGAAACCGAGCGAGCCAGGCCAACCCAAGGTAGGTGGGCATGGCCAGCTCGTCCGGTTTGAAATTGTGTATGCCGTGATGGTGCACTGCAACGGCGTAACAAAGGCGCATCCCAGATGGTCATCCATGGATCTACTGTGCAATAAAACGGCGTTCATACTTTGCGCATTGCCACTGGCACCGGCAGCGACGGCATCAGAATCACGTGCCTGCCACCGACCACGGCGGCACTCCGTTTGCAGAACGCTCGACCCAACCACATTACAGTATTATGACAGTGGCTAGAGCCCACGAATTCAAATTAGAATCTTGCCTGCGTTTAGCACTATGCCAAGAATCGAATTCGAAGTCGTGAGTTTCGCCGCGATCATCATGCATAGTTTGGCAGTGTGCCAAGATTCGAATTAAAATTCGTGGCTGCCGTCACGATCACCTTTCTGTACTGCTGTGGGTCAGGCGTTTTGCAAGCGGATCGCATCACTGAAGTGTCGCCGTTGTCGGGGCGGGCACATGACTTTACCGTCGCCGCTGCCAGGGTGCCGGAGTAGGTGCGTAAAGTATGAACGCATCCTAAAGAAAGTGGGATGGACAATACCGTAAGCTGTATTCAGTTGCGCGCATTGAATTAGACAGATAAACAGTTTTCAGAAGTTGTGACAATCATACCGATCGAATAGTGAATTCTTCTATGAGAGCATCAGCAACTTCCGATTTCGCGGTGGTGGTTCCAGATAATCGAGAGCTGGCTGGACTTCTTCTCAGCGATTCATCGTAGGCTTGCAGCTCCACATTATAAGTAGCTTCAAAAATATAGGAATCGTTCCAATTGCAACATTATACATAATGTGTGAGCAGAACGATGACTTACTCTTCGGCTCAAGATTGTCTATGAAAATAACTCCCGTCAGTTCACTAGAGTGATTAACGTGAAGTGCCTTCACAGGTACATCAATCTCTCTTAAAAATTTGCCCGCTCCATTGAAGACTTTCGCCTGGAAAATAAGCATTTCAATAGCAACCATGTCCCCATGTTCTCCCTAGTTAGAACCTCATAGTTGTCTGTTAGTCTGTTTGTCGGTGTCGGTTTGTTTGGGCATAGTTGCCTGTTTTTTTCTTTTGGATGCCAACACGAGGTTAGATGTGGAACCTTTATTGGCCTAACGTTTCAACCTTCTCGCCTTCTTCAAAAGCCCAAGATTCTACCAGCGGAGCAGCAGCTCACGTCTCAATCACATGTGTCAGTAAGGGCTTCAAAGGAACTGCAACGCTCAACTTTTGAAAATCGACTTTCGAACACCCCTCGAGAAAAAGGACTGGACATCCCATCGACGTAACAGAAAACATATACACAACAATAAATGTGAGTGAATGTATCTGTTGGAGCTATTATACAATACCCCCCGTGAGTTTCCGCAGATCCTCGTTTCTTTCGGTCCTCACTACTACTATAACTCATTATTTATTCTTCTTACAAGTATATATTTCTATAAACAACTCATCGAGCTCTATAGAGCTCGCTGAGTTGGTCTTTTAAATTTTTTAAAGGTATTTTTTACGTTCTTGCATGCAAAAACTGCCAGTGGGCTCTCACTAGCGAGCGTGCGCGTTATAATTATAACCAGGAGGCCATGGACCTGTTATCCTACTCATAATTAGGTGAAAATTAGGTTTATATTCGCTAACGGTGACATTGATCACTTGGATGTCAGTTCATCCAATTGCTGGTAGCCGTGACTGGTTGAATACATGCTTTTTTAAGGTTTTAACAATCTTACTTCTTTCAATAAAATTAAAACTGCTGCAGATAACCGTATAATGACCTATGTATTAAGCTCATATATCACGATCTTGAGTTCTCATTCCTTTTCAGATATCTTGCCGTTTGTATGACCCCTCAGTCTCGCAGCAATTAGGTGTATGCATAATAAATGGCCGAAATAGACCACTTTCTTCTAAACGTCATAACTTCGCTCACACACAAATTTATTTGTCAAAATAAAAATCATTTGAATCTACACAACTTTGCCAACGATGTGGTAGAGAAAATATGCCATCATGATAAGATTGTGGATTGCGAGAATTGATAATGTCAACATTGACTTTTCCAACCTGCATAGTATCGGCGAACTCCTTCTGACGCAGGTTTGCATGGAGTACCCGGAAAAAAGTGGCAATACGTTGGGGATAGATCAGGGAAATGAGAGGGTGAGGGAGAGTCTCGATGCGTCACTGCATCAGTTTTTGCTGGGTAACTAGCGAAGTGTGGGGTTTTGCGTTATCCTGCAACATGACAGGATCACTTCTGTCTGCCAGCGCCGGCCACAGTTTTTGCAAGTTTTCATACATCAGAACAAAATCACCGCAATAGGACTCTGCTGTGATGATCTGACCATGTTGCAGCAGGCTAAGGTGGATTACGCCCTTACAACACCACCAAACAGTGAGCACCCCTGATCTCATCTTGAAGATTAAAGTCTCCAGAAGCAGACCTCGTAAACCAATGGTGCACGGTTCTCTTGGCAGGGGACTCTTGCCCCCCCCCCCCATGGCTGAGGTTCAAACTGGCTTCGGCTGCGAAGTGATCCAGTTCAAACTCATGAAGCATGATCATGCGAAAACCGTACCTTTTCATTCTGAATTTTAGAGCCTGTTACCAAAGGCGGCTACCAGAGGAAGTGTGAATTGAAAAGGGCTGAGCATGACTTACATGATGGTATATTCAAATTGACTCGAGCCGTGAAACAGCGCCGGAAAAAGGCTTATCATGAAACGGCCATTTATTCTGCATACACCTGATATGTTGGAAGCAGCTTTGCCTTCTGCATATAATTATAGCGTGCGCCGCTCGCAAGTGAGTGCCCATTGGCAGTTTAGGCATGCAAGAATGTAAAAAATATCTTTCTGGAAATATGAAAGGACCTTCTTATTGAGCTCGATGGGTTGATTTGAAAAATCTATACTTACTAGAGAAATAGATGAAGACGAACCCAATTATAGTAAAAAAAAAACAAAAAAACGCGGACCCGAATTTTTCCCAAAAAGTTACAGCAGGTATTGTATTTGGTGTATCATGTACTAACAATGTATCCTTGAACAGACTCTTCTTCCGTTTTTATGGGAGGGCCACCAGTGAATCGTGTTTTAACTGATGTATCCAAGGTGAACTGCACAAGAAGTTCTGATGGAAAAGGACTGATGGAAATAATATCCGGAGGTTTGCCTGAAATTAGTACTTACCCTTTCGAAAAAAAAATTAGAGGAACAAATGTGGGATACTAAACGTAATGATACACATAATCAAGAAATAGATAGAAAACGGGGTATGACGGTATCACTAGTATTGCTTACTTATTGGTTTTCGGTAAGTTTTGAAGATGAGAAATGGTTCCTCTTTAGGTTTGTCCTCCCACCACAATGAACGGAGACCCACCACCTTGTAATAAGTGTCAGCCTTAAGACCTTCGAAGGTCACCTGAAATCTAACCGATGCTTCAGCTGAATTTCCAATTTTCGTAGAAAGTTCCACTACTGAACACATATTTGCAGCGACCTTTTCGACACTAGCTTGGTTTCCGGAGGTTTGTGTTCTTAATGAACAGAATTCCAGTGTCAAATTTGTTGTTTCTACAGCAAGTAAAGACGAAAATATGACAAAGAACATGAAAAGGGGCTTCAAAAGTGTTTTAAACTTGCGTGCTGTATTGTACATAAAAGTAGAAAAAAGTATTTTAGCGACTCACCAGTAAAAACCAATGAGTCCCCTAAATAATATAAGGCAGAACTTGCTGTTGGAGTGCCTTATATGAATTGTTTTGGGAGCTCATTCTTTGCTTTGCCTTTGCTGAGGTGGAGAGGGAGAGAGAAAGTCACAGAGGGAGGGAGAGAGAAAGTCACAGAGAGAGGGAGGGACAAGAGACACAGCTGCAAATGCCAGCAGGTGTATGTTGTGAGGAAAGACTTCCGCACCACTAATAAGGCTGACGGAAGGCCAATGTAACTGTGCAAGTACATGCAAAAATGTAATGATGATAGTGATGAAATGCCATAAGGCATATGTAAAAGCTTAAGAATATGATGTATATAGACATTATTCAGTGCCACATGGCGATGAGGGCTGTCGAGGGATATAGGTTACGAAATTGGTAGGCAACCTCGACAGTCATGTAAAAAAGTACGATACTGTCTCTGATCTCTATGAGGATCTCTTAAGTTAGAGATTATTGGGGGAAACCACACATCTCAGATGTTTCAGGGACTAACATATATACTGGTGGCTACGAGCCAAAATTTATCTCGTATCTCATATCTGAACCCGTTTTCGTCTCACTTGTCGTTTATTAACTATATAGATAAACCATTTTTTTCCGAAACCTAAAAGCGTGCCCTCTCGAACGGTTCAGTCCTCCATTACCTATCATACGTGCCTCGTCTAACAATATCTTCAGTTCTACTAACTTTTAGTGGAAGGGACGCCCTGAAGGCTCCAAAGTAGATAATCGAGCGAACGATCTGGGCAGCTGGAGTCAGTATAGCTCAGCGACAGAGCAAAGAAGTTTCTTCACCACTGCACTCAGAGATGGTCTGTAACCAGAAAAAAAAAACTTGGCTGTCAACCCAGAAGCAGGTAAATGAGTAAGAAGAATACATCCACTGAACCACGCCAGAAAAGACAGGTTGGAAGTTTGCGTCCATGGACAGTTCTTCCGCTCATCTGGCACACCATCTCTTAACTCATATGTCGTTGGGACAGAAAAATCGCGATGGGACGTCGCCCCCGCGACATCCGCCTACGAGTCGCCCGTTTCTGCTTGAGGCAACCTTTTGCTTCAATGTATATGTAGTCAATGATCCGTTGACCTTTTTGTATCTTTTTTCATATCTTAACATTCATGTGCTAAGTAGTTGGGAGGAGGGTCACCAGACTAACAAGGGAATGACCACAGGTCGGGCCATTCGGAATGGGATACATTTGGTCCGACGTATTTTCGGACGCTGATCTAGAGTCTGTATTCGAAACTGCAGAACAATTCTCTGAGCGGAGTTATGGAGGTTTTTTTGAACAGTACTATTTCATGGTAGGTTCGGAAGGCCATAGCACGCGAGCCAGACGTTCTTGCGCAAAACCAGAGCGATTTTCGTGTTCAGGGAGTCAAACTATCACAAGGGACAAGTTTTTAGCCAATTCGAGAATTTGACCAATTTCGGAAAAATTCACGGGCTATAGGGTGGCAGTAAATTGAACAAAGTAGAAGTCGTTGACCCTTGCCTGGGAAATGCTCCTAATTTACGCTTGTTTCGTACATTGAGTGCGATGGGCAAGTGTGAAAGGTATGTGTAGGATATCCTGATCGGGTTGCAGGGTTTTATAAAGAAGAAAATTCAAAAACTGCCACTTTATCCCCTGGTCACCCCAATTTTCCGAAGTTGGACAAAAAACTGGATTTGGCTGAAAATTTGCACAGAGGGGTAATGCGACCTCCAGTGCCCGAATATCATCATCTTTTTACGCAACAACGCCCAATTCGTGTGGTACGGGAATCTCTTCGACTTGGTATCCTTTCCTTGTGAGTAATGTTACTAGTTATAAATAAAGTGGCAGAGTAAATGTTGGGTGCGATAGGTTCCAGTACAAGGGAAACGTCCAGAAATAAAGTTAAAGCACTTACAGGCAATTAAACACAAAATGCAAAAAACCCGCACCCGTGGGGAGCAAACTTATGACCACTGCCCTGCAAATCTGGAACACTACCAGTCAGCCACTGGTGCCGTTGCTAGCCAAGCAACGGCCGTGCTGATGAAGTAGTGCCTCACTAATGAGGTCCAACGTGTAGCCGTTCATTCAGAAAAACCTCCATAACTCCGCTCAGAGAATCGTTCTGCAAATTTTGAGTACAGATTCGGGATCAGCGTCCGAAAATACGTCGAACCATATGCATCCAATACCGAATGGCCACTTCAACCTGGGGTCCTTCCCTTGTAAGCTGAGAGTTCGGCGCTATTTTTACCTTGGTCTTTAGCCCAAGCCTTAGTTTGAGAAAAGCTCTTAGCTTCCTATAGTGAGGCTTAGGTAAAAATATTCATTTGAGTGTACGAATACAGAGTATTTTGTGGTTTGCAAGAAGTCCTCCCCGAACTGTGTCTGAATGAAAAATTTCTACTATAGCGTGTTTTTTTTACACTGGATAACGAAGTTACGTAATTCTAATAAGACTTTTTGGTAATGGCGAATGACATTTTTGAGGCAGAAGATCGCTGAATTACTGTTTTTGCACACCAACAATGATATGTGGCTCGGAAATAATGATTTTCATGAAACAGTCGCGTTTTCTTTTGTAGGAGCACTATAGCTTTGACGCAAATGTGCTGCCCCAGCCGATTGGACAACTTGTGCGCGATCGTCGCGCGCCGCACGCGGCCGCGCGACTTTTCTGTTCTGACGACATACACACAACGCCAGCTATATCGTATGACGCTGGATCCAAAGTACAGGTTTAGTACGGTTTTGACGCTTATTACAGCTGCTGCAGGCACGATGGCAATGGAGGAGAATTTCGCGATGCAAGAGGATCTCGACAACGACTACGAATCGCTTGTGAACACAATAAGTGGAATAAGGAATCGCTGTCGCCACAACGCCCCCACTCACCGCGGGTGCCGCATCTCCTCGCCTACACGGGCTCTGCTAGAGAAGCGAAGACAAATGGATCGCAGCGCCAATCTGTGAAGTACACGATCCTCAGCAGGTTGTGCAGGAAAAAAGTCATCGAAGACCATACCAACTACACACGCACCAGGTTGCTGAGGGCAGCCGAGGAGAAAAGCAGTCCAAGAAGGGCTAGAAGAAGCTTGACCGAGTACCACCTGACGATTCCGTGAAGGGTCTCGATGGCACCCGCACTTCGTCGAGGCCGGAAATGGAAGGATTGGTTGTCGGTTTTTACTCCGATCTTTACAAATCAAGCCACGTACCCGCCCCGCAAAGTTCGAATACTGGAGACGACGTTCTACCTATCCTGTCCTCAGGAGTGCGCCATGCCATCGATAACATGCCTTCGGGGAAATCGCCTGGCAGTGATGGAATCACAGTGGAACTCTTACGGGCTTGCGGTACGCTACTATAGTCATCATTAGTAGAGAGATACACCCGCTATCTAACGGAGTGCGAGGTACCAACTGCTTGGAAGCGATCGAAGACAGTTCTACTGTTCAAGAAGGGAGACAAAGAGGACTTGTCAAATTACCGCCCTATCACTCTACTGCCAGTGATATATAAAATCTTCACCCGCTGCATCCTAAACCGTATACGAAGAACTTTAGACGAGGCACAACCGGTCGAGCAGGCAGGATTTTGCCGAACATTCAGCATCCCTAGACCATATCACTACGTGTTGCCGCTTGACAGAGGTAGCTCGTAAACATCAAATGCCTCTCGTCTTCACATTGATCGACTATGAGAAGGCATTTGATTCTGTGGAACCAACCTATGTATGGAATTCGCTGGAGGAGCAGGGCGTGGAAAGACGGTATATACGTGCTCTACAACGGTGCTATACTGGCTGTACAACAACCATACGACCTTTTGCAAATGATGTTTGCTAGGTGATAATCGGAAAGGGGGTTCGACAAGGAAATCCGATTCCGCCAAACCTGTTCTCGGCATTTTTGGAGACCGCCATACGTCGGTGTGATTGACCGATTTTGGTATCAATATAGATGGTGAGGAGCTAAATCATCTCCGGTTCGCGGATTACCTGGTGCTGATCACACATACGACAAGCAACGCATCGGAAATGCTTAGCAGCCTCAACCGTGAGGGAGCCAAGGCGTCGTTATCAACGTCGCAAAGAAGAAGGTTATGCGGAATTCGTTCGCTCCACCAGGCGTAGTGCACCTCAACGGGAATGCACTCGAGGAAGTAGCGGAATATGTATATCTAGGCCGGTCTGTCAATATGAGAAACGATCTCAAGCCGGAGATCCAGAGACGTCGAAAGGCAGGTTGGTCTGCATTCAACTGCTTCAAGTGTGTGATCGACGACACCAAGGACATTAAACTTCGAGCGGAGCTGTTCAATTCAACTGTGCTACCGGCGCTGTGCCACGGATGCGAGACCTGGACACTGACGGCGTCGATGGAAAAATACTTGAAAACGATACAGGCTTCACTCGAACGGCGGCTGCTGGGGTTCACGCTTAGCCGGCAACGGGAACTTGGCCTGCACAATTCCGACATCAGAGCAATGTCTAGAGTAAAGGATGCGCTCCCATACGCCGACGAATCAAAACATCGCTACGCAGGGCATTTGATGCGGCGCACTGATGGCCGATGGAGTGCTGCCACTATCCGTTGGTACCCAAACGACCTTATGCGCCCAGACGGCCGAGCGCTTATGCGATGGTTCGACTCGATCGCACTCAGAAACAATGTCGTAGATCCAGCCTCATTACAGCTGATCGCCCATTGGACGACTCTGGCGCAAGATCGTTACAGAAGGAATAGAAGTTGGGACCCGCGCGAAGCCCATCGGTTGCTGAGGAATGGGTCGCCTAAGTAACCTAAGTAAGTAGGTATTACAGTAAGCGCCATTTCCAGTTATTCTGGAGCCTCAGCATAAGAGCTCTGCAAATGCTTGATGAGCGGGTATTGGTGCTATCGCAATGAGGGGGTGGGGCGCCATTCCTAATTAGGCCAAGGAGGGTAAAGGAATTGCTTCCTCTTCTGTGGCTTAGGCAAAAACATACGCTTGACTGTGCAAAGTGACCTCACAGAGATTCTTCAGAGTACTCAGGTGTGCAACATTTTATGAGATGCTCCTCTTCATTGCAATAATACTCAGGTATTCCAACTCGCTTTTTAACCACTCCTTTTTCTCGAGATAGTAAACATGAGCGTAGAAGAAGAGGCAGTCGTCCTGGAGATCTGCGTGTGGTATCGATGGATCATAAAGCTACAAACAGACGTTCACACACCCACACTCACACAGACAGGTATATCAAGTGGATTATGTGTATACAGTAGAATTTGCTTCGTTATTGGATTTACATCTGTTGACTGGATCCAACGAATCGTACTCCCCTCTGTCGAATTTTAGTGAAAGTTGAAATGTACACATCATGCAGAAGTTGGGCGGCGCAACTTTTCGGGCACCTCAGACCAATGACACTGTCTGCCTGCTTTTCTTCAGCAACCATCTGTTCAGCGAATTAAACCACTAGCAATGTGGGAAACTCTCAAGAATAAGTACTGCAAAGTGTTACTTATTCCCCAGACCGCTGCCTATACGATTGCCAACAGACTGGCGCTCTTGAGCATCTTTTTATCGCGAGCAGAAATCCTACTATCTATCGGTTAAGACTTGAAAACAATTACTCCTTTTTTCCTGCAACTTGGCCGCCATTCTGTATCGTGGGACAGATCGTGGTAATGGCTCTTTGTGAGTTTCCGCTGACTAGTACCCAGTAAAATAAACTTTCGTTAAAGACTTTAGCATTTCGTTCATTTCAATCGTTCGAACGGACCGATCAATTTAAGAAGGATGGATCACCGATACTGATCTACCTCACGAACAGGTATGAATAAAGTTAGGCGCTTCAGAAGTCTTAAAGACACCGTTAGGGGCAATTTTGGCAAATGGGGGGAATCACGAAAGTAGAGGCGCTCAGTAGTATAACAGTAGAAAAAGAACGACATAAAACGGCAAAAAAAAAAAAACCAAGAAGTAGGAACCCGAAATACCTCCTTCTCTCTCTCGTCCTCTGCGTCTCTGGTCGGAGTGGACTGAAGACAAGCCAGAGTCTCAACCAGCCGGCCGCGATTGTTGTCCCGCCCCTCCATGTCGACTCCCCCGGGCGCATAACGGCATAACGGCATGACGAGCTGCGGGGCCGCCATAAGCAGGCTCAAGCTTCCGTTGAGGAATCCTCAACAGGGGGGTCGTATGTGGTCCGCTAGGAGGGGGGGGGGGGTCGTAATTGTTGAGGTAGGCAGTGATCAGCAGAATTTCTCAGGCTTAGGGTCTAAAGTGTAAGGGGAGAAGTGATTAAATTGACTGAATGGGTCGAACCCAAAACTAGTTTAACTTAATAACCATGGAAACCTCATACATGGCGCAATCCAGAACGAAACCGGCCAGTACCAATAACTCTTTCGTTGGTCCGCTGACACCGAAATCACGTACAGAGACACCTCCGGAATTCACCGATAAGCCGTAAAAAGCAACATCTATCAGCGGGTACCGGGTGTAGATAAAATCCTCATGCATGGCGCATCCCACAAAGAAGCTGACCGACGCTTCTCGCTCTCCAAGTAGGCGCTCGAGAGCGAAGTATGCGTACTAAATAAATTTCAGTAACAATGAATCGATTTTTGGGAAGATTCGTGGAATCTCGCAAATTCGACGAAGAAAAGCTTCCTTCAACTGGCTTTTTTGAACTTTTCTTGCTTCGTTCTGAAGATATAGCATAGCTCAGGTAGTCATTCGAAAGCGACAACCTAGCAGACCCTGCTTCACTCAAATGAACTCATATGGTTGAGTTTGAAGGAAGTTATGGCCATTTCCGTGAAACACTGAAATTTTCCTCAACTAATCCTCAACTGACTTCTCTCAAAATAACCTTCTTCGTTTTGAAGATATGGCATAGCTCAGGTAGTCGTTCGAAAGCGACAACCTAACAGACCCTGCTTCACCAAAAGGAACTCATGCGGTTAAGTTTGAAGGAAGTTATGGCCATTTCCGTGGAACACTTTGAAATTTTCCTCAACTAATCCTCAACTAGAATTCCATATCGAGAACTAAGCAACAATTGAGGAAAGCAAGCGGCCAATAGATAGGTCTAAGGGAGTTATTAGGAAAACAGTTTACAGCTGTTCGAAAGATGGGCTCTAGGTAAAGTTTGAAGTGTTTTAATAATGTCGGAATTCAGTATGGGGAAGATACCGCGCTCCTTCGATCGCCGCGTCGCAGCCGTCGCCTGACATGAGATCCTGAACTTCTGTAGATGTGTAGGGTATTCTGGATTATTATTTGCAATTGTTCGATTATGAGATAGAAGCGTGATCCGATCTAGAATCTAGGATTCATAGTTTATATATTGGCCTATATTATTGGGAATTCCACCTGTACCACATATTTTTCGGGTTTTTGCGTCCATTTAGTTCTATATTGGTGATTAGTATTCAAAAAATCAAGAAAAGCTAATTTGATGGGTTCTGTGCAAAAAGAGGGTGGGGGGTCGTATCGGGGCCCTTTTTCGGTGGGGGGTCGTATTTTTTGAAAATTTTCCTCAACTGGAAGCTTGACCCTGCCCATAAGACCCCAACTCGCGTTTTTTTTTATGGGATTTTCACCACATGTGACCCCTCTTGAAGTAGAAGGTTCGTTTCAGAGAACATTTACCTCCAGCTCAGTTTTCCCTTACCCCTAATGATGCCTCTAACAAAATGAACTATTATGTCCAATTACGAGATTAAATTGCAAATCTAGAATCTGCATAAACCATACCATGTACGTGGTTTGTCTTGCATCAAATCGGCTGATGTTGAATGAATTGCTTAGCGGTTTAACGACGTCGGATTCATTGTAATAATTTATCGCACTGGAAAGATGAAAGTGAAAGAAATAAGGAGTAACAACGACAGGTTTTGAAGGAAAAGCTATGGAGTCAGTCTCGCAAATCATACCCTCTGACCCGGTGAGGTACAAAAGTTAATAGCACAAATTAGGAATTGATGGCAATTAACATTCACCTCAGATCGTTGCAAATTGCGCACTTCGTTTTATCGCTTATATCCTCATATGACTCCTCCTTGCGGAAAAACACTCTTGCAGATGTAGTTTGGGCACTTACATGAAAAGCGTACGGAACATGACCTGTAATTCAGCGGACGTAGGAGTGGAGTTAATTTCTGCTGAGGTGTAACGGAGGCATGGCCACTAACTTCATCTTTCAAGTTAGAGCGAGGCAACTTGACCTCATGTCACGACGCATGCTCTACAGAAATGTTCTGGTAACAAAAGTAATCACGTAGTTCGAAAAATAATCATGAAGGTGCTTTTCAGCTGACAAGGGAGGCCCATCAGGTCAAGGTGAGCTTTTCCAAAACGGTTTTTTGAATTTTATAGGGTCACATACATGAAGCAAAAAACCGGTCTCAAATTTGGCTAAATGGTTTTGGGGGGCCCAGAAAATGAGTGCCAAAAGTTGTGTAGAAAGAAACAATTTTGACCAGTTTACTGCAATGCTTTCCAGCTGCGGCGTTCAGTATATGAATATCGGAAGACTGTCATCAAACCTACGCCAAAACCACTGCGAGCTCGTTCAAAAATGCAGAATCGCTTATGGTAATTACTAAACGAAGCAAAGAAGACTCATAGGGGCTGCACAGGACAGAGTTCTCGCAGTGGTTGGATGGCCGAATGGATAGGGGAACGGACTGGCGTTGGCACGGTGGAGGAGGCGTTTGCGGTTCAACTCCTCCCGACGTTTTCGCTTTCCTTTTCTTTGTCCAGTGCTGTACTATTTGCGCACATGCAAAATGACTACAATTTTCATCGCTGGTGCACGAAAGTGACCTCATTTACAAGCTTTCAGTGGTCAACGTGTTTGGACACTTCGGCGCTCTTAGCACGCTTGGCAGACATTTTCGTGCGAAACTAGTGTGATATTCGTGCTCAGGAGACTCAAATAGCCCTGGATACAAAACACTATCCAAATTGAGATCTTCACCCAAACTAGAGACAGTGGGGTGGACATGGGCACACAGTCACTGCACTACTTGTACACACGAACAACTTACAGCCTCGATTAAATGCAATGGAGCATGTGCAGAATCAACGCATTCCAAGTGAACTGCACCTAGCAACACCATGCGACGGCGAAAGATAGCAAAAATTTCCTTATATGGGCTACCGACTTCTTTTCGTTGAGCGTTCACACTATGGTAGTAGTAGTACTAGTGGTCGCCCAAATTCGAGTTTGGGTCAAAATCTCGATTAGGCTGAAAACTTGTTACCTAGAGTAGTTCGACCTCCTGAATATGAGTATCACACGTACTTTGCGGGAAAACGCCTAGTTTTCCTGTTATGAGCGTTGGCAGATCCAAACAAATCATTCGCCTAATACGCAAAAATACTGAAGATAGCGGTCCCCCGACATAATAAAAAATGATTTCGCACACATTTTGCACGTGTGGTCATACATGAGCATAAATGGATGAGAACTAGAGAAAAGCAAAAATTTGTCCTCAGTGGGGATCGAACCATCAACCATTTTCTTCCCCCCCCCCCCCCCCCCCCAAAACCATTTAGCCGATTTTGAAACCGGTTTTTTGCTTATGTATGTGAGCCTATAAAATGCAAAAAACCGTTTTGAAAAAGCTCACCTTGACCTGATGGGCCTCCCTTGTAAGGGTAGTGAAGAAGATGTAGAAAATCTAGAATCCTACTGAATACACAGGAGGGTGGCTGAGCAGTACTGAACTGAATTTTTTATTATGACGCAATCAATACATTCGAGTAACTAATTTCTGTGAGCTGTTCGGAATGTCGACTTCCACTTCCATACTGGAATTCAAACGAGGGATCAGAGTATTACATAGTGTGCGTTGCTACAGGCTCACTGAGTTCGCGGCATCGGTAGTTTAGACCGGTAATTTTCTGATTTGACATAGTCATAGTCTTATGGAATTCACAGTCATGAACTTGGGCTCATCCAATGATGCGATCCAATACTCCACTCCGTCAATATTTTGGCCCTCTCCGTACAGTACGACGATTAACTATGCACAGTATACTTCTTATAAGGCTTGCGATCGCTTCAATATACCCAGTTTCTCACAACTTTATACTGTATATATATGTATGTAGTGGGAAAGCTTGTTGTGCCAAACTAACTCATTGCATGAAATCTACAGCATACTTGGGACTGAATGTATTCTCATAACTGCCTGATTCGGTTACCTTACTACCGTCACCGGAGACCGCTCTGTAATCTGCTGAATCCCTTCGATGCAGAGCAATTATTACTTCATGCGTGTAGTCGGGTGTGGGATGGGTTTCTTCGCAACAGTGAGTTCAAAGTACCAGAAAGCGATAGCTTATTGTACGACATTACACCGAGGCATCATTGCGTAGACCAGATATCATCGTGCATCAAGCGTTGTGCTGAGTAAG
This sequence comes from Trichostrongylus colubriformis, assembly GCA_963978905.1. Taxonomy (NCBI): domain Eukaryota; kingdom Metazoa; phylum Nematoda; class Chromadorea; order Rhabditida; family Trichostrongylidae; genus Trichostrongylus; species Trichostrongylus colubriformis. Next base: position 55,988,655 of record OZ022256.1, on the reverse strand, counting down.
ATTCTTGAAAAATACAACTTTTCCCCGAAGCGACTACGTCATACATCGTCTCTCCAACTCCTAAAAATGTCGTCATCGATAGAACGAAATACGGTGATCGAATAACCATCTGAAGACCTCCTCTTCAAGCCAGAAAGGCTAAAAGGTGTAGGACAGGATATGCGAAAATCTAAAAAAGCACAGCCCTTCCCCCTTCCCGATCTAGAATACAATCCTACATGAGATTCCGTCATTCCATGCTTGACCTGGATCCCATGTAGTAGTTACGGTTCAAAACGCAAGTTGAGAAGAGGCTCGATAATGGGAGTGTGTATGCAGGACCTTCATGCATATAATGAAAGGTAAATATTAGAAACCCACGTTGATTTCCGAAGAAAACGTCAATTGGATAAAGCTCTGCATAATCTCTTTCCTTGCTGTACACTACAAAATCATAACGACCCGTGTTCCCACGATGTGCGAATAGCCTGACTTCATTATCCTTCACATAGAAATCCCATCGATAATTTGTTATTTTTTTGCCCTGAATCAAACATTATTCCAGTAATTCGATTTGCAGCTATCCGCCCTGGAATCATGGTTTCGAATAATTGTCACTAGCTCGGTTTCATTGAGCTTGGAGCGATATTGTACCTTCAATGTGATTTCTCAGACAAATTGAGAGAACCTTTAAAGTTTATACTCCGTAGCGTACATGTTCATATGGTTGTGACTTATCGTTATGCTTTTGTGCACGTGGAAACTAACCTCGAAAAAAATGTCTATATCGGAACCCACAAACTTATCACGTGTCAAGATACCCCATTTGTTTTGTTCGAAATGGCGATCTGAAACATAACTGAACTGATACGAATGGAAGGGTATGATTGGATTATGACTACTCAATCTCTTGTGTGACTACTCAAAGCTCTCATGTTCAGTACTTTTCATCGTCTAATGATCATGCCGCATCATCAAAATGTCTGCCATCATGACTCACCATCTCCCATCCGAAGATAAGTCAAAAATCGGGTAGAAGTTAGAATCTAACAGGTTGGAGATCCTACTAACGGAAGTATGGTAGCTTAAAGTAGCCGTTTGCAATGGGAATTATATCAGTGATAGGGCTCGGGATGCCATTCACCAATCTGCATTCCATATCTGCTGCGAGTTTATAGGAGCAGAATCACGGGTGTTCAAAGAGGTGCAATTAAGTTTGTACATATAGGAAAACCAAGAAGAAAGACTTCGTTGCTGGAGAGCCGAGTGGATAGCTGCTCGGGCTTAAGTTCGAGAGGTCGCGAATTTGATTCCTCACCGAAAACGTTTTTTCCCACTTTTTTCAACGAAGCTTATATGTGATTTCGATAGAGCTTTTTTTGCTCTACAAAAGAATACTATCTGATTTTCGATTCCTTCGACTACGCAATATTTATGAAGTTTGGAAATGAAGTACGTTGAAGGCAGAAAATTGGCACTTGCGCACCTCAACTTTCTCGTCTGCCATTGAGACTAAAACATGTATGTGTATACATATGTCTCGATAGAGCTTTTTCAGCTCCACAGAATGGTAGTACTTTTCATTCAAATCGCTCAGCTTTTTGCTGTTTTTAAGACTCAGAAATGCAGTACTCGCAAAAGTGTGCATTTTGGTTATCTCCTCTTCCTCGCCTATCGTCGAGATTGGAGAGAATATGCATATATGCATTCTATAGAGCTTTTCTTGCTCTACAAGATGATACCACTCTTCTTTTACATCCAATTATAGTTCAGAAAATGTTTTCATACTCCGGTATCCTGAACGCGAAGTAGTTTTCATTGGAAGATTTTCATTAGTTACCTCTCCAATATCCTGCCCTCAAAAATCCAGGTGGATACTCCTTTCTGATATCCCATGACTCAGTGGAAAGGTCCCATGACGCCACAGAAAGCAAACAGCACGTAATCTTTATTCTGGAATAAACCTTTTAAATTATTCATTTTTATACAATGAGAAGACAAGACGGGGTAGAACTGCTATGAACAGTTATGTCTATGTAACACTTCATTACGAAAATGGAGTGTAAGCAGAGAAAGCAGTGCTGCCGAATTTTCAGCTGTGGACGATGGAGGAAACCCGTAAATGGCTACGGAACGGTTATGACAAGTCAACTGAAAACACCACGCCCCCCCCCCCCCCCCCGGATATGTACCCTAATGTCAGGATGCCGCACGATGGCGAGCGGCGTGCGACACAGTGTGTGCGAGCTATGGGCGTCGCGGTAGTTGGGTCTCAAAACGATTACAACGTAATGCTAGGAGTGCGATACGCAGTTGACTTCTAATCGCTTCGGGACCCAACAATTTAGCTCGTCCGCATTGCTTCGCTTGCGACATTCCGCAGTGCGGCATCCTGACATTAAGGTACACATCCCCCCCCCCCTCCCCAACTTCATGGCGTGAACTCAACGACGCGTGCAGTGCCTCCAACAATCGTGGAAAACGCTGCGCAATCGCGTGGCTCAATATCGAGGAAAATTTATACTAACAATAAGTATGAACCAAACTACTGTAACGCAACAGAACAGAGCACCTGCCGTAACCCCCCAGGCCATTCCCGCTACCACCACCCTTCGTTCCCTAACGGGATTGAGGAGCACCGCGCCCGTGAGCCTCCTACAAGTCTCTAACAGGGAAGGTCTTCCAACTCATGACGCGCTTTTTGAATGCCGCTTTTTGCATGTATGGGGGTACATACAGGAAGCATATAACTGATGTCCATTTTTGCTGCGCACCCTTACGAATGCCAAAAACGGGGTTGATGGTTCGATCCCCGCCGAGGTCAAATTTTTGCAAAATTTGGATTTTTAGTTTTTGGGCTCAAAAACACTTAAATATGAAAAATAAGTGCAGTAATCACATTTAGAATTCCAGACTACCCTCTACTGTCAGTTTTCAGCAAGTTTGACAGGCCAGCCTTTTGACATTTCTGCGCTCATAGCTCACGAACGAGGCGTTTTTGCGCAAAACGGATTTCATATTCGTGTTCAGGAGGTCGAACTACCCTTAGGGACAAGTTTCCAGCCCAATCGGGGTTTTGACCCAAATTCGAAAATTTGGGCTGGGCGTTGGGTATACATACCTTCGACTGCACGTTCAAGAAGGAGGACGGTATCACTTGTCAAGAAATCCTGACTATTTCTCTTGCCTGGTGCTTGATAGCTGAAATTATAGTGATAGGCATCCATGCTGTGCATATTCCACTGATTTTCAGCGATTTTGTTAGTTACTCACTTCTACAAATAGAAGGGGCACCATGTATCCATGACCAAACGTCTTTCTCGAAGTTAGGGTCAAAATTTGGAATTGGCTAGAAATGTGTACCTAGGGGTAGTTTGACCCCCTAAAAACGAATATGGCACTCATTTTGTGCGAAATCGCGAAATTCGAGCGCTACGGGCCCTTTCATGCTCAAGAAGGTCACATCACCAAATTCATTGACAATTTGTAAATAGAGTCAATTTGGCATGCTGTCAACGAAAATCGTAGTCATTTGGCATAAACAGACATATCTGAAGATGAAACAGTGAAGGCAAAAAAAAATGCAAAGGTTCTGCAACGCCGGGGTACGAACCACCAACCTATGCACTTCGTCCGTTTGAGAGTCCATCGTCGTATCCAGTAGGCCACCCGGTCGCCGCAGTAGCCGTACATCGGGGAACCGTTATTAAACTGCTACGCACTTTTAGTACATGATGGAGACAAGATTTTATTTTTTACCGTGTTTGACTTTGTTTTGGATGTGAAATAGACGAACACCTTTGGATCTGCACGTGATCAAAGTTACAAGGAGTATGCGTTACAATAAGTGGGTTAAAATCGCCTTTTTGAGAAAAAATTTTTTCACTTCTTTTTTGGCATTTGTAGGAACGCACAGCAAAAATGGAAGTCAGTTATATGTTTCATGTAGGTACCCCCATATAATGGAAAAAACTGTTTCCCAAAAGCGCGTCATGACCTGAAAGACCTCCCTTGTAAGAGAAGAAGAATGAAACTCCACAGTACTTAATTCTAAGCAGCCTTGCAACACTCCATCTCTCCCAGCGATAGTATGGCTACGGCTGCGGACGGCGCAAAGGGCAAGCAGAAAATCGCCGGCAAGGGTTACCATGGAAGAATCATCGCGAATGCTCTACTTTGATCACCTTCTTTATTGATACGCTACGTACAAGCCTACAGCCTGCCGCGGAGCAATAGCAATCAGAAGACAATATTCGCAGGAAGAAAAGAGAACCTCACAGTCACGTTGCGATGGCAAATTGAGCACAGTAAAAGGAAAACACACATGAGTTGTATAATAAAAAGATAAAAGTTATTCAAAAGAGTTCATGATTCCTTCATTACAAACGAATTTGTCTACTTGTTATGGTGTCCAAGAATTCGTAGCACACCCATTCATAGGTGATGTCACATCTATGTATATATCGAAAGGACATGGGATGTGACACGTTCTGCTTTGAAATATATTTGAGTAAGACACAACCGAATGGATCCTCAGAACGATGTGGCGAGCTCACTGAAGTGAAGGCCACGGAAGAGGGTGTCTCAAGTAGGATTCCACGTCCGGAGAAATAGCGGATTTTTGATGATGCGGTTTCAACAATAGGGGAAATAGAATAAAAACAGCAGCAGAGCTGAGTTTGAAGAAGCGAACGGCTCACGGTCTGAATACATTCGAGTACATCGTGAACGAACGCGCCCACCTCTTGGGTTGCGCTGTTCTTCTTAGCAAGAGAAGGTTTTTGAGTGAGTGATGCACCCAGCCCTTCTTTCTCTGCAGAATCCCTAGAAAAGAGAGTGCAACGAATTCAACGGCATCTACTGCCATGTCTTCTATCTGCCTTTATCAGTTGCTCCTTCGATCACCGTCGATGTCCCCTTACCACTTTATGTACAGCTGAGAGTGTCAAAACTCTATCACCAACCCGAAAAGTGGAACGGACTGATGATTCTCGTCTTCCGACGTCTTTATCAGCTCTTATCAGTTCCGGACCCCACCACTTATGTATCCTTACCACCTGCGATACCATTCCCAGAATTTGGGATACCAATTTGGGATGGGGTTGCTGCAACGCGAGTTATGGAATTCGTGACAACAGACCACGCATTCAGAGAGCGAAAGATAGACTTTTAGCAAAACATCTTTCTATAAAGAAAAGCATTTACTTCGTGTGTTTTTTGAAGGACTGTATGTCCGTCTGTCCGCAAGTGGTTCGGGAATGCAAAAGGCAAAGCAGCCACACGAACTAGGAAGAAACTGATGGGTGTTGGAGTATGAGTGAAAGACTGTTTCCGTTGTGATAGCACTTTCCGATCGTATGAGCACGTATTCAGTACTCTCGTAGTCATTCTGCGGTGCCTGCAGTGCACCAGTGCAGTGTCAGCACACCGGGGTGCAGATATTTACGTCGGGTTGTTGGAAGTACAGTGCGGTTTGGACTAGGCCAGTTAAAGGCAGCTTTCGGGAAAATTCGGACGAGAAGTATAAGAAGTAGTGAATATGAAAGCCAAGATGCCTAGTAACAGGAAAGTGGAGAAAAAACGAACGGAAGTGGCCAAAAACCCAAGAAATAGAACCCCTTCCCACCATTGGTTCTGGGCGCGGACGACCTTTCCGTCAAGACGCGGGTAGTCCGCATAGGTTTTCCACTGGCATTACCAAGACGTAAGCATGAAGGGATGTTCGGAAATGCGACAGCATCTATTTTCATGTGGTCAGTTTCAAGCTAAAAGTGAGAAAGCGCGCTCGATACATTCAATCCTGCCGATCTCCTTGACCAACCGCACCGTGACCAACCCCTAATCACGTCGCCTGTAGGCGGGCTGCCCTTGTCCAAGGCGGCTTGCCCTGACGAGGCCGCCTCCGCCACAGCTCAAGGGGGCGCCTTTTGCGGGGGATTTCGCCATACATCGGCCTTTTAGCCCCGTAATTTTTCAGTGCATGCCTTCTTTTGGCGTTCCCTGTCACCCATATTATCGCGAACACTGTCTTTAAAGTAGTGAGTAGATGAAAGCAATTACCATTTCTGAAAGTCATGGTCAGCGCAGTCAGCCATAATATTGTGCGCAGAAGGCCAAGTAAAGATAACAGACCTCATTATCATGGAATACACTCGCAGAACTAATTTTTATTAGGGTGTCCACAAAGTTCGTTGGCCATTCGTTTTTTCCAGAGCTTGTAAAGATAACTCACCAATTTGAACTTACCGGTCCATGAAATAATCTCCATACATACCCAGCACCCTTCGCCAGCGAACGGGTTGAGAGGCAACTCGATCCTCACAAAAGCCCCGGCGCGACTCGACCCATTCCTCGATCACGTCCTCGAGGTCGCCCTCGTTCTTCAGCTGTTTTCCGTCCAAGAAATTTCGCATGGACCGGAAGATGTGGTAATTGCATGGACTGATGTCCGGGCTATACTGTGGATGCGTGACCGTGTTGATGCCCAGCCTGTCCAGGACGGCCTGAGTATCTTTCGCTTTGTGGGGGCGCGCGTTGTCCCAAAGCAACCACGGATTCGCAACTTTCTGGACAAGGCGGCAGCTTTCACCTTGACCTCCTGCAATTATTAAGAGAGGGTCTCTGCCGTCACTGTGGCATTGTTGGATAGGATGCTGTAGTGGACGACGCCACTGATTTTATCACTGATCACTGATTTTTATCTTCGATGCCATAGTTTCCATTGGTGAAGCGATTCCACCATTTTGACATTCAGTTCTTAGAAGGGGTGTTATCACCAAACTGCTGACTCCTGGTAATGGCCTGACGTCTGGAGATACCCAGGTTGTAGTAGTAGTGGTGACTATCACTCATCTTCTTTGCTTTATTGTGGGAAGAGCAGGAAAGGAAACTGAGAGCTAGCGAGTTCAGAAGATAGCCCATCGCGAGTACTTTCAGTATTGCGAAACCATTATGCAAAATCACAACGCGTTGCGTAACGCGACGCTGTTTACAAATGGCCAACGAACTATGTGGACATCCTAATATAACTAATCCGTCACACCAGAAATCCAAAAAATTATACGCTGCCTTTGCACAATCACATCGCTAAGCAATTCTGGTTTGAGCAGGTAGTTCCGAACTTTTTTCTACATTCCTCTAATTTCTAAGAAACGATGTGATGATGCGGCAGCACCAAGGTTTGATAGAAGGTTCTCAAAGCTCCACCTAGAGACCTATATAAACGCATGCGTACTGTTATGAAGTAATCATGATCTCAATCGATCAAAGCCATCTGCGAGCAATTGTCTACTACGAGTTCTTGCAAGACCACGGATCGACGACTGCTGTTACCCAATATCTGCGCTGTATTCGAGGCGAACGTCATTTCCAATTCAAGGGTTCGCCGTTTGTACCAGCGCTTCCGAAGAGTAGATATCCTTCGAGACCAACTTCGTTCCGGACGCCCTACTGTCGTGGACGATGAAACCCCACGCAGTGACTTGGAAGAGGAGCCGTATGCTACCACTCGGAAATTATCGACGACACTCGGATGCAGCCCAAGGACCGTAGTGGATCGCCTTCACGGCTTCGGTTATCGCAATGTACTTTCGGGCTGGATCAGACAGGACCTGCGTCAATCGGACAGAGCGTCGAGAATCAGCGTATGTGAGTCTTTGCTTTTCCGTCCACGCAGAAACAACCTGCTAAAGGACATTGTCACTGGGAACAAGAGCTGGGTCCATTATATCAACGATACGCGACAACGTCAGTGGTTGCCTCACGTGTACCACCTGCAGCAAAGCGTAAAGGTGCCCAACGCGGAAGTAAGGTCCTACTCTGTTGTTGGTGGGATTTCACGGGAATGCTTTTCTACGAGTTTCTTTTATGGCACCACAGTAACGGCTGAGATGTACGCCGCCAGTTTTGAAAGTTGGCCTATTCCATTCGCGTGAAACGCCCCAAACGTTTCAAAGTCTGCCTACTCCACGACAACGCTCGTCCCCACATCGCGGAAGAGAGCCGCCAGAATTGCCGAACTTGGATGGGAAGTCCTACCACACCCCTCTTATTCTCCAGACTTGCCTCCATTCGTCTACCACCTTTTTCGCGCCTTGAAGCTTCATTCCCGCGACGAACAACAACACGAACAATGAGCAGTCGGTTCTCGAAACCGAAGTCGTCCATTTTTTCGAGTCGCACTCGTCGCAGTTCTTGGCCAAGAGGATCGGAAAGCTTCCCGGTTGTTGGACATATGTTCTAGACAATGACGGACACTTGATTGAGCTTGTTTTGTTGTAAAACTGTGGCTTTTTGAATAGAAGTGAGATACCGGTCAAGACTTTCTGCACAACCTGTAGTACGATGACTGATCGTATCAAAAAAAACTATCTCATTCCTCTTATGAGAGTATATTGCTAGATTCTCACATTATGAATGGCGCTCCACGTTTCATCGTATGCGTTGACGTGAGAAGTTCCTGGAACAAGGTTCTGCTCAATGAAAGGTAGGCATGATATTATACAATAACTGAGCGTTACACCACACAGATCTGACAACACTTGACAGACACTGTAGAAATTAGCGTCCTGCTTGGGACGGGGAAGAAATGGGAAATGAATTTTAGCCGGAGCCTATGGAGGAGAAGGAGAATCGACGTAGTCGTTTCAGACAACTTGCATGTGCAGGAAGGGTCATGGCCACTTACTCAGAGCTCCTTTCCTTTCTCCTCTTTTATGTTGAAACTCTTATCCTTCTGGCCATGTTTCTTCTCCTTACGTGTTTGTGAGCAATGGTGAACGACATGGGAGGTGAAGTTGCGTTTGGCTCACTTAGCATGGCTTACTTGCAACTTGCTTGTTACTCAAACCGAACCCACCGCCTGTAATGTCGACAGCTGTTGATTGAACTGAACCAGCGGATGTGGTTTCTGATGGAGATAGCTGGAAAACGATAGCGTATCTCAGCTTCGACCTCAATATCCGAAAGTCATTGATTTTGTTCTCAAGCGAGTTTATTCAATGCGAATATTAGCCCAGTCGAAAAACTGCTCTCATCTAGGATACCGCTCACCTTTTGATCAATGGACATCGGGTTAACCTCGGCAAGCCGTCGCACCGTCATAACTCCAAAGTGGACAATGAGAAGAAAGAAATGAGAGCGATGTATAAAATACCGAATTTCGCTGACTAGGTCACCAGCTTCTCGGTGAGAGCTTACAAAAAATCCTTTTATACCTTCTGGCAAAACTCCGTCTCTTCGAGGCTACATTCACATGTTGAGCTGTTGATCATCCATGTTCCGTACAAACATCACTTTCTAGTGCACTACCTTGACAATTTAGCAAGGGAGTAGACACCTACTCTCCAAAGTTGAGCTACTTCTAGACACCGAATCCTTAAAAGACCTCAAATATTCATTACCAGTTCTAGCCACGCGATGTACCTTGCGCGTCATACGGCATTAATTAGGGTTTTTATACTCATGAGATACTGTTAGGAATATTTACCCAGAGTTGCGTCTCGGCAAAGAGGTATGACCTCATGGAATTCACATTTATGCAAGTGGGCTCATTAATTAGTGTGACTCAATACTCCTCTCAGTGCTATCGCGGGATCGAGTATGAGGGCATCCCGATAAGGAAGCTTTTTTCGCCCAGACGTATATGGGAGAGGAACCCCTGCGAGTCTTCTCTACGGCCTAGACAACGCTTGAGTGTGCAAATTGACCCGACAGAGATCCCTCAAACATGAAATTGGCGTCTTAGGGTCCTACTTTGAATCAAGCAGGCGAGATAGTGGGTGCATTACGATTCCGTTGCGCTCGCTACCTTTCGATGCAGCGCTCCGGTAGCGAGTTGCATACTGGCGCCGAGAAGAAAAGGCTGACGCTACCGTCATTTGATGTCGCGTAAAGTAATTTGATTCCACTCATGATTGTGTGATACAAGAAACAACGAACGACTGAAACAAAGGAAGGAAGAATTAGCGAGAGTAAGAGTAAAAAGTTCACGAGAAAATGCAATTCAAATAAGACGCGGAACTAATTACACATTCGACATTTTGGCACGATGCCGAGGCATCGTGTGCGCGGATGCGGTAAACTAAACGAACTGCAAGTGTTCATCGTAAATGAAATTTGTCCCCTTCTAGTGTCTTTACGGCCGCGGTCATACTTTACGTGTTTGCGGCAGGGCGTGGCCGCGTATCTTGCGTCTCCACACTGCCTCGTTGCCTGCGTCATCTCTGCACCTCCCCCGTGCCACTCTCTCTCGCTGCCTGTGAGAGAGAGTGGTACGGGGGAGGTGCAGAGATGACGCAGGCAACGAGGCAGTGTGGAGACGCAAGATACGCGGCCACGCCCTGCCGCAGACACGTAAAGTATGACCGCGGCCTACCACATTGGACACCATGGGCTGCGTTTTGGTTGGCCGCAGGTGCTGAATAGCTATTTAATTTTTGTTTCTACTCGGTTGCAATAGATATGTTACCTTGCATCAAAGGTTCAAATGAGTCAGCTTATGATAAAAAAAGTTGATACCAGTCTTTTTTACTGTAAAGAAGAAAAGGTATTAATTTTTCCTTGAATCAAGTACTAACTGGTCTTGAGGCAAAGAAATTTGCTTGTAAAAGTTAGAAGATTAAAGTAGGAAGCAAGCTTTGAACAGAGGAGTAAATGCAAGCCGTTTCATGGTTGAGGGTATTTCTCATGCTATCTCACTTGCCGTTTTCTGGGGAGCTCTTGACTGGGATTAGCTTTGAAGCTGAGATGCTGATGACGGCGTAATTGACGCTCTTTAAAAGGCGGCTGGAGCTATAAAGGCCGCCACCGTCGCAGTTCAGCGTCCCGGGCGATTTCGCCGCAGATAGACTTCCTGGACCCCTGGTTTTTGAGTGAATGAAATTTTTTAGAGGGTCTTTATCACCCACTTTCCCCCTATCACACTCTCCAAACATAATTGAATATCGCGAGCTAATATCCATCTCACCTACACCACAGAACCTTAATTGTTCGACTTAGTTAGAGTCTTGTTGTATAAGTCTGATACAACATTTTCAGAGCAAACTCTTGATTTCCGCTGAAACTGGGTGAAGCTGGGCACCACGGATCCGCTTAACGATAAAGGAAGAGTGAATAAAATTCTAATCACATATTGCCACGCGGTTTCTTTAAGAGGTTCTTGTAGTCCTTTTTGTGGGCACTCAGAAGACAACGTGAGGGCTGCGCAGATATGGCAGCGAATCGCGTGGCCGCCCGCGGCGAGCGGCGCGGCGGGTGCGCGTGCCAGTGGCGGGGCATGGCAGCCTTCAAGTGAGGTAGTATGGCATGGGTGGAAGCGCTGATGTGACGCAGTCACGCTCTGCCGAGCTTCCAAAAGCAATCGATTCTCAATTCGTACTGGTGGCGCCGCGAAACGATTCGATGTCATATCTGCACACACTCTAACGTGAGAGTTGGAGAACTCCCACGCTATGGGCTTATGGCGTCTTATATACGATGTCTCATGGGCGGAGAAAGATATAATCACATTCTTCAAGCCTGATGAGCCAGGAGATTGGTTTTTCTTATTGTTACAATGAGTCATCAGAGGAAAATAAAGAATATTTTGCAAAAAAAATAACGAGACAGCGTCATATAGACATGCAGGAGGTACAAAAAGAAAAATCTGACTACACTGAGTGATGTCATAGTCTTCTTTATAACTGTCTGAATAGATACTTCTGAAGGGCCAATTTCGCTGTGTAGAATTAACCGTTAGGACTAAATCATCAGTGGCAAAACTCCTCAGACATATTTTGTTTTACACACAATAGATTATCTGTAGACTGGATCATACTTATTCATTTTTTTATCAAAAAAATTAGATTTTACGAATTGTGATGGTTTGGCGGTCGCTAAAGATAGTACAAATCAGCTCTTTCCTGTGTATTGCGATAAATAAAGGTGACATGGTCAGATGCATGTCTTGTGCTCGCAGTTTTGAAAACTTTATACAGTTTATTCCTTCCACAACAACATTTCTTGCAAATCATTAGGCTTTAAGGCTTTATCGATTGGTCCGAAGTCGCAATGCTGAAAATCTCGTGTACTCGAGCCACTCACAAATATTTAGGAAGAAATAAAGTAGAGCGGATGCTATCGCAACAAGGAGGGGCGGGGGGGGGGGGGAAGGGGCAACCCACCAAGCACATTATTTTTATCCAAGCCTACATATAAGAGGAAGGAATTCCTTCTTCCCTGCACTGAAGCTTGGGCACAAATATATGTCTGAGTGAGCAGATTGACTCCCCAAAGATCACTCCGAAATGCTTAGATTGGCAACTTTTTGTATGAGGGTCCTTCATTCCGATAGCACCATGGAACGTTTGAGCGATATACTTGTGAATAACGTTCCTGCTTTGAGACCACTGTATCTTGTAGTGAGTGTTTGAAAAGATGAGAAAATTTGTCTCTGTTTTATGAGGAGTTCAGAAAGTTTGTTTCATCTTTTACTTTTACTCTATTAGTCTAGCATAGCAGTGTAGGGATATCGATATGTGTTCAACTGGCCGTTTTCCTCCTATCCCCATGAACTTCGTTGATTACAGGAGGCGGGACAACCGATTATTGGACTTCTCGAAGACAACGATGGCTGCGCGGATACAACCAGACTGGCTGAGAACCCGTAATCTCCTGCCTTACTCTGCCGTCATCCTCGGGCCAAGTGTAGACGCGGGCCCCGGATCTCCGTCTACATCTCTGGTATTGCCCCGTATTGGGCGTTGCATGTTGCCTATGTACGTTAGACAGCTAAACTCATTGCAATTTCTAGTGGGTGAGTTAACTACACTCCTAACACTTCACTACAGTTTCATACGCTCCGTATCTACCATTAGGTTGAAGCGCATAACGGTACCTTCTCTACAAATGTCAAATGTGAATCAGCTGCACACGGTCATATCGCCTGCACTTCTCATTTCACCATCAATGGTCTTAACACGTGAAATACTACGAAAACTTTTTCCATCAAGGTTCTGGAAACGTGGTTGACAGAGACTTCAACTGTCACTTGTCCCTCCTATCGTCAGCCGACTATATTTTCGCTTATCAGAGCCGTTATGGCACTACCCACATAGTGCTGGTGTGTGCTATCAGGAGAGAATAAACGCGCTGCGGGGTCCGCCGTGCAATAGATTCGACCTAGGGGCACCTTATTTGGTGGACTATAAAGGAGCAGAGGTGTCCTACAACCTAATTTAGGCGCGATCGCTGTAGGGCCTCAATAATACAGCGCCCATTGATAGCAGCCATCACGTCGTGCACCTCACTTGGCTATTTAAAGTTGTATGTAGGTACACACTCCATATAGTGCCATGCAGAAGATCCGCCCTCTTAAAGAAATCGTCAACGAAAAAAAGGAATTTCTTCGTTACCCATGTATTTATGTTGTATTTGCCTGATAAGTGTCGCATGCCAAAATTTACGCCGAAAACTGAGAATTCGGCTAGGATACAACCCCCAAATTCTTGGCCGGGTAGGCAGAGCCTCAGAGTAATAGCCCCGTCCCGTCCTCCGCCACCGTTGGGAACGGATAGTGGGACTGTTTACGTAGCCTTCTGTTCCTACAATACGTCTCCGACCACGGCGGACGACGGGGTGGGCACTTGCCCGAAGGCCCCGCCCACCCGGCCGAGACTTTATGGTGCTGTATCTTGGCGGGATTCATAATATAATTTTTCGCGTGAAACTTAGCATGCGGCCCACATTAGGCAAATACAACATTGGTATATGGGTAACCGAAAACTCCTTTCTTTGTGGACGATTCCTTTAATGGGTGACATCTTTCTGGAAGCGTTTGAGAGTTCTCAATCATATGTATGTTGAACTCTGAAATTCCGTTCCCGTTTCCTCTGCGCTCTCCATGCACATTTATAAGTAAATAACAAATAGTTGGTCAGAGTAATATAATTACTGTATCTACTGAGTTGAATAATTCAATCACTAAGTCACAGCTCACCTCCCTTGTTCGCCGTCACAGTTTTGATTCCCTCATCACTTGCTTTTTCCCTACTTAGCAGGGGATGCTTTTGTGTCTGTAATATTTTCTATGTATATCCACTCTCAACAGTTTTTTACGCAGCAGTTTAGGCATTTTGCCATCACAAGGCTGCATATGTATGAAATTTTCACGATCAACAAATAATTCGAACGGTGAGTAATGTAAAGGTAACGGCTCCATTCTCAGCTTATGATCTGTGGACGAATACTCATACAGACTGACCGATCCCTCCACTCTTCCTAATTTGAGGGACACCACGCGGTAATCAAAACAGACAATTACTATCTTGGAGCAGGTAGACCCTTGGGTAGGTCACACACTTTTCCGGCTACAAGGCGCATCCTCGCTCGCTACGATAGACCCACTCGACCTCGATCAGTCGCACCCACAGAACCGATTTACGCCAGGCGTTGGGTGAACCAACGCCAGGCAAATTCCAACGTAGATAAGAAAGCTCGCGAAACATCATGAAAAGTTAAGGCAAGGCAGAAATTCTAATGATGAGGACCGCGTTAGCAGGACGAAGCAGGTGATATCGTTGAAACTCGAGTGTAACTGCAAAGCGAGGTCTCGATTCTAAGCAGTAGTACTGGTACGAAGAATGTATTCAAGGAACCTCGTTTTCGGCGTTCCTCGAGCTTATCGTTGATTTGTCTTCTCTGGTGTGTGAACCAAGACCTCTACTTCCAGTAATAGGGGCATCTAGTAATAGGTGGAATTGTGCTTCAAGATACAACTTGTCGCGAGGTGTGCCTTCTACTAGAAATGGACTATTATGTACTATCATAACAGCAAAGCACCGACACCAAAGGTATGCAGACTGCATAACGAATCGAAACTGGAATTGGCTTCGAGATGTTCAAAAAGACGATCCCATGCAATTTGCTATCTTAAAGTTCAAAAATAATAGTGTATGTTGAATGAAGAAAAGTTAATTACAATTGTTAAAATTACAACAATTAAAAAATGGTTCGTTTCGCCTCTTAACCTCAAACGAACCATTTGTCTTCACCAACCCCCGAGGCTCCTCAGTGAGGTGGGGTTGGTGAAAAAATGAGTGATTAATAATCTAATGTATTCAGAGAAGAAAGAGTAGTTAGAAGGTTAGAAAGTAGTGAAAAGAGAGAAGTGAAGTAAACAATAGATAGATTAGAGAAAAAGAGCAGAGAAAGAAAGTCAAAGGGAAGAAGATGATGGAATTAGAAGAGAAAGAGTAGAAAGGTTAAAAATAAAGTAGAAATATAAAGAGAAATGAAGGGTTGGAGAAAAACTATGGAAATGTAATAAAAAGGGGAAAAAGTAAGTAAAAATGAACAATGAAATGAAGAAATTAGGCCAATAGATATGAAATTGCTACGTTTGATACGCAGCCACGATTATGTCATGTTTTTGGCTGTGGAGCAACGAATAATACAAGTGTGAGCAAATATATGTATATATAAATGAAATACTATATTACCTGTGAAACTATTGTGAATCAAAATTGATTTTAGAAACGAAAAGGCTAGCCCCATACTACAAAACAGGAACAAATGTCGAAATTGGTCATTGAAACATGTAATGAACTTTCTAACAAAATTAGTTATGGTCTTTAGATTACTTGTTATCGAAAATTTATAACAAACATATTTATTTCTATACAGACATTTTATGATATTGGCCATAATAAACTCTTTGGAATACTCATTATTACTAAGTATTGCAACCAACTCTTCAATTTTTTGAATGAAAACTTCTAGAGTGGAACATGTGTTTGCGATTCTCAATGTTTCTGTGTAAATTACTGAGCCCTTAATGGTCTTGGAAATGTTAGTGTTATTGTGAGGGAACGCGAGGAATACCGATAGGTGCATTCAGTCACATATGAAGCGGTAACGCGATAAGAAGTTAACAGCGTTCAGCGCGTCGAGGCGTGCTTCTAGCAGACAAGACTGTTTCCCTTTGAACACATGCACATCTCAATATCGGTCAAAGTAGTAGGCATCGATTAATCAGACGGAGTGATTGATAATAAATTATCAGTTACCGTAAAATGTAGAAGAGACAATAATAAAGCGATAGCGATTGTCTCTAGGACTATGAGGAAGCTCTTCAAACCATGACTCTCTACGACAGTGTCCTCTGAAAACTATTATAATACTTTGTTAGAGAATGAGCATAAAAATCATTTACTTACTTATTGATCGATTTAGTTTCTCCACTTCCTGTTGAAGGCGCCCTTTTTCTTTTGTTCCTTCATTTAGAGATCCTGAGATTTCATTCAACCGCGATTCAAACTTAGCTTTTGATTCTGTTAGTAATGCAACTCTCTTGATAATCGCCGTCAAAGAATCAGACACTTTTCCTGCGATATCGGGAGTGCTAAGTATGAAAACTTGCGAAGTAGCATTTGTGTCGGTACTCAATATACTGATGTTCACCTTAAAAATTTTCCATTATCTACATACTATAATAATATTTCCAACCACAAAACTATGTTATGTCATTTTTATTGTGCATGATAGCGAAAACTGAAGACGCAAAAAAAAGCAAAGTGTCAACAACCGAACCCTTCTTTTATTAGAAGAATACAGCTCTTTGAACTCGGCGTAAGTTGCATCTGGTCCGAATTGTTGGGATCTTTCATCTTTGCCCGAGTCCACTGTCACCTGAGAAATACACTTTTTATGGTAGCGTTAAAGTGTATGTGAGAACAAGTGACAACTTTCTGTACTGTGCGCATTCAGTCATTGTCTGCACGAAAAGGGTGGCCTGGTTTCGCGTGGCTTCTGAAGAATGAAGAAAGCTTGTGATTTCACGAACTTCTTCCAGTTTCTCTGATTGTACATCAACCAGTTCCTTCATTTTGTGTTATAGGTCCACAATTCTTTGGCATTCCCGAGAAAGGAGAGAAAGAAAGAGGAAGTTCCTCGGGAGTTGAATTCACAACCAGATAGCAAAAAAAAAAACCGGGCCGAGAAGTACGTCAGAAGTTTGACAGTCATGTTCCTGGATCTTGCAGTCCTGTATTAGGTTGGCACAAGTCTTGCAACACATTTGAATTTTTCAGGACGTCTTCTTATTAGGCTCGTAGGTATAGATTAGCAATATACATAGTAATCACCTCTGCCTGCTACCACCCACCCCAGTGACTGGGTACAGTCCATTTCCCAAAGCCTGGCAGGGCGAGGCCCACGGACTTGGATGAACGTGTATCGATTTCTCTCACTCCGCCACACACCCAAATCCGTGGGCCACGCATTGCCAGGCATCGGGAAATGGACTGTAGCTGCTCAGTGACCTTTGTCTAGGTGTTCATGAGATACGCTTTTAGTAACCCATGGATATAAAAGTGGAGTGCAGTCGCCGAGTGTTTATCGAACTTCTCGCCTACTCTGCAACGCTCAAGGCTCATGATAAGTGTATGGAATACTTGTGGCGAAAGTGGGAGGGAGCGGGGAAGAACAAGCAATATGAAGCAGAACTTCCCAGTTTTGCTCTTTTATTTCCTCCCTTACCTTGTAACAAACCAACAACATGCGTAGTCATATTGCAGGATAAACCAGTTAACATTGAGAAAACAGCGACGCGATGGTGCGAGCTATGCACGCCGTGTAGAATGGGTCCTGAAGAGATGACTATACTCTATGCCTCATTCTAGGTGTGGTCACTTCAGGGCTCAACCAATACGCCGTCCGTAGCTCGTGCTATCACGTCACGCGCTGAAGATGCCACGCGAATTTCCTGTGCCAATGGCATAAACAATGTCTACCCCATACCGGCCGTTCTCATAGCCCAACTCCTTCATTATCACAGATATCCCTCACGAAAGCGCAATGTCTCCGCAATCGAGAAATTCATCAGTATTCTATGTGCACAATCACTGAATGTACAGCAGAGAGTAAAGCGTTCAAAGCTTCTGAATTCCAGTAAAGGAATTACATCTAGGGAAGCATAGAGGCATAAAAGATGAGAGAGAAAGCATAAAAGATTAATTATTTAGCTTTAGCTGTCTGGAAATTCGAGAAACGGCATTTTCCACAGGATCGCAATTCGACAGGATTTTTGTATGTTCAGAAAAGACCCGCAGGAAAGTGGACACTCCACTGCCGCAAATGCCTTTGATACTATATGTTTGTTTACACTTGATTTCATGACTACAAAAAATTATGCGAGAAACGTCAGAAAAATTGACACCCCTCACCAGGTAGCCTATATCAAAAGAAGTCCGGTGCGCGGGAGGATACCATGCAATTCTTAAGGACGTGCCGGTTATCTGAAAATTGTAGTTTCAAAGTGTTTGTGAAAACTTTGTTTTTTCATAGGATGCAGATCGTTAGAACTACATCAAGTAGGTCATTCTATAGCAAGGAGTCCGATTGTGAAGTGGCCATTACGGGCTGAAAGTATACTCCCTCTCGATGAGCAGCGTAGTTCGACAATTTCCCGCAAAGATGTCAAGCCCCGATCCAAAGATGCACCAAGCAAAAACTGTTCAAAATCCGCATAACACGACACCGTGATAAGCTAAACCATATCGCTAAGTTACTCATGTCCAGGATATTCTAAGGGTGGTCCGATAATCACCGTATGATGGGCGAGGCATATCGCGTGGCTGAAACTGATCAGAACATGACGAATTATGCTCAGCGGTAGCACTTAGCATCGGACACTCCAACTATAATGGTCCTGCAGTAGTAGAAAGTGGTGTACATGTTGCCTCTTATCGGCCCTTATTTGTCGTTGTCGCCGTTAAGAACCTCACTGCCCTACACAACACCTATGAAAGTGGACACTCCACTGCCAACCGCAAATCAAAACGGACTGCTGACACTTGTCTTCTGGCGCTCCTGATCAACCTTTAACAATCGTTGCTATTTTGAACCATCTACCAATTTCCACCACCCTCTGCAACGCCCAAGCGTGTAAATACTCCACGAACAGTCAGAAAAGCGCAAGGGAGTTGGTGACCTTCGGAGCATCAGCTTCTATCAGTTATCATCATCGCGTCAGCCACCAATGATGTCCCCGTACCACCCCACACAGCTTCCGTGGGTGTCAACGCGCCATCGTTGACCGAAAAAGCGCTGAATTTAGCGACAATTGTCTTCGACGCCCCTCATCAAGCCTTATCAAACGAATTAGTTTGGATCACCCCACACTCAAGTTCTTGTGGCACGTCTGAGGTTACTTGGCAAATCAAGCCCCATCACTGCTGTAACAAGAGACATGAATTTCATTACAAGTAGACACATACATACATACATACATAAACAGATATACTTAGCGAATTTCATATAGTTAGGAGGATGGGATATAATAATGATCATTACTACTGTAGTGATATTGATACTATCACTATTATCACAATTGTATTGATTTGATCAAAAATTATCAGTAGCGACATTTCCGGTGTAACTCATTCTTTACCATCAGGATTCTCGTTTCGGCCGTAGTGCTAGCTTTACAGAGAAACGCTCATAAGTCCCCCCACCCCCCACCCCCCACCCGCTGAAGTACACGCACTCATGGGGCCCTTTCACGACGATCTACACAAAATGTTCTAGACCACGGCCCAAAATCATTCCCCAAGGCAGACATTGTTCTTCTTGCTACTTAATCGGTAGCTTTCATCCCTTGCCATCTACATATTCGCTATGTTCATTTAGTACCAGAAGACATCCGGCGCATTCGCCCAAGAGCTTCAAGTTGTGACTATTAGACTAACTTTCACCAGCAGCGAGCTGATTGATATCTCATTCGGATTAGTTTTACTCTTTAACAATCCATGCGAGTTGCAGATCTGGTGAACGTGTTACAGATGCAATCAAAATCGTTAACCATTAATCCACCTCGATAACTGACCACTTCTTCACTATAAGCATCTCCACTTTTGCACCGTGGCAACTGCGGATGATGGCACACTCACAACGGCAAACTCTCCTAGGAAAGGAACGGAACGCATTTTATTGGGGTGACGACACAGCATGCGTTGATCTAGGCAACTACAGCACTGAGCATTGTGAAATGAGATTTCCTGAGTGTATGTAAGGACACAAACTGTGATATGCTGCTAGAGAACAATGTATCAGACACTCAGAAAACTCACGGATATGACTTGAATTTTGCTGACAGAAGGTGGCCTCCTGCTACTGTTCGGTGTACGTAACGTCTTCGGTATAGACTCGTTTCCCATCATTCGCCGATGAACCCAACGAGTGGTGAAGTTATAAACCCCTAAGCAAAGGTGTACACATCGGTATGCGTATTGATTAATTTTTTCCACAATCAGTGATTACATACTGTTTGGCGAAAGGCCGTAAAAATCCACGGTAAAACACGATATGCAGTTCTTCGCAGGTTTACAACACGTGTATTCGTCCTTGTGAAATGTTTTCACAAATGATTTTTTTGAATCCTGTGGATCATATGCGCGGATAAGAACCATCTGGAATACCATCTTATAAAGAGAAACTCATGAGCGGACGTTCGAGAATGTTTCAACGGACCTCTCGAGCATTCGATCTAAATCTTACATAAATCACTTAGTTCGGATTCTTCACCCTTTACATGCACACACACACACATTGGAGCAGCAACAGGGGCCCATATGTGAGCCATTTGTCCTACTTCTAACCAAACGTTGAAGGAATCGTCCACGGAGAAATAAGTTTCTTTGTTACCCATATCTTTATGTTGTATATGCCTAATAGGGGCCGAATGCAAAGTTTTATGCAGAAAAATTGGGAATTCGGCTAAGATACAGCGCCACAAAGTCTCGACTGAGTGGGCGGGGCCTCCAAGCAGGTGCCCACCCATCGTCCACCACAGTCGTAGACAACTGTATAAGCAGACGACGGAACAGGGCTTTTGCATTGCATACAGTCCCTTAACCAAGCATACACACACTTCACATCCACCTGTCTTTTCGCCGTACTGATCAAGCTGCAAACCTCGAATACAGATCTGACCTTGAACATTGTCTAACGGTAATTCATGACAATAATACCCTACATCAATCCTTTTCCGAAAGAAAGGCCATTTACTATCAATGCACTCTTATTTTAGCGAGCTCATACTTCTTAGTTCTCCCATACGTGCTAAGGCTTCGAGTCAATGATTTTGATTTTGGTAAGAAAATTATATATTACCTCGTATGGCATTAATTCCGTTGAATCGTTTTTGACGTCTTTCAGAAAAGCGTTATGCAGTTCGAGGCGTAGGACTGATACGGTTGCAGCAATCGCACGGCCTTCCACGATTTCCATCGCATTTGTTGGAACTGAGAGCATTTAGATGTCAGTGGCTGAAGTGCTATGGAGCAACGATTCCTCGAAAAAAAAAATAAAACAGTGCATACAATGTCTGATAATATAATACTAATATGTCACCTCCACGGATGGGCGAGCATGAGCCACTTTTACAGATAACGTCACAGGAACACCTTGTAGCGCCGGAATGGGGAGCTTCCGACGCTACAGAGTTCTGCATTCGTATGTGACGCAGTCGTTTCGATTGCATGCCCCAAAAAAGGCTCCGCATCAATAGGTTGACATGCGTTTCGCCTACTCCAATCAACTGTGTGGACAGGAAATTTGTGGATTAACATCTCACCGACCTAGCAGGAACAAGAGATGACAGATCTCCAGAAAATTTTTCAAACGTAACGGCCTGCTATCGTCGGTAAATGCCTTAGGCTGCGGTCATACTCACCGGCGACAGGGTGTGGCTGCGATGACAGGCAGCAAGGGAGAGTGGCACGGGGGAAGTGCAGAGATCAAAGACAACGAGGCAGTTTGACATAAGCGGAGACGCAGGGATACGCAGCCACGCCCTGCCGCCCGCACCGCAGAATACGACCGTGCCCTTACCGTTCATGTGACGTCACCTTTGCGTATATCCACACTTTTGAGCTCTTGCTAAATCTTTACATACTTTGGCAGCTGCATAAAGATGCTGCTGAGATACCTTCTCTTGTAATGGCTAGTCTACCTAACATCTGCTACTTGTCTCCGCATCTATATGGATGAAGTTTGTCTCATAATTTGATTTGTAATTCAAAAAATTGACACTGTAATGAACTGAAGGGTTTGCTCTGAACAGTCGCACGGAATACTGGTCATGCAAAACTATTAAAGAGGCAGATGATGATCTCAACTTCTAACATGGACCCACTTCTTGAAGAACTGCATTTTGCAGCAAGACATGTATGCAAAGAATGCAAATTTCCGCTCAGGTGAAATAATGTCCAGCGATACCCGCGTTGATGAGCGCGCTTCAGTGGCCGAGTTGTTTACCGGCAGCGGGCACAGAAGGCCGACGTCTTTGTTATTTGATGTCGCGTAGGGACGTGAATCAAGAAAAGCAATCAACAACCGTGCATTTCTAGTTCTTTAGGTGGGCAGTGGATAAAGACAGATCGGTAAATGGGACTCTCTTAACACTGGTATAAATTTCATTTCGAAAGCCCATTACAAGCTACAAACCTTCCCTTATTAGCCACAAATTGATTTTATGTATATGAATACGCAAAGAATATCCGTATTCACTGTTCAAAAAGGAACTCACCATTCGGATATGTCTCCATAAAACTAATTTTGTTGGAATCGTAGTAACTGTACCACATTAGAGTATTACTCGGTAGATGAGACATCTGAACTAACTCATTTCGGAAGATACACGCTGCGATTACCTAGATGTAGTTACGTGCTAGAAAACAAGCGTGTGTACGGGTAAACCGTCAGTGACAGAAAATACAAACAGCCTGAACTGTAGGAAATAAACATGCGAAATTTCCTATTACGAAGTAGGCTTGGCACACGACTCGTGGACCCGTATCCGACTGCTCACATGGGAAGGATGCACAGGTTCACATGTAGGCAAACTCGGCAGCGAGGCCGCGGTCATACCTTGCGCCCCGACGCCAGCTTTGCCGGTGTCAAAATCATGTGCCTGCCGCCGACCACGGCGGCCTGGCGCGCACCGTTTGCAAAATTTTTGAGCCAATCACACTGAAGTATTTTTACCGTAGCGAGAGTCCGCTCCAAATATTGGCGTACAGCCAGTTCACTTTGTTTGTAGTAATTTTTGATAACCCGAAGCATGCGATGGTTCACTGTGCGTTCAAAATAAGGTCATAAAACTGCAAGCCATATTCGGCTGGAGTGAGTACTGCGTTCGTATTTTGTGGCATCATTTCGAAGGCCAGACAGTTTAAACATCGCTACAAATATCAGATGATGCAACTGATGCTCATCCATTAGGACTGACTATAACTACCCCTCAACTATAATGATTGTCGGTGAGTGGTGTATAGGATTTCATCCTATCCCCTTTCTAGAGGCTCTTATCAGCCTTTCCAACTCGTTATCAGTTCCGATAAGTCTCCATCTCAGTTGAATCTTTGAGTCGAGGGAATTTCGATTGAGAGAGTAAAGGGACACTTAGTTGACTTGCAGGAAACGTAAAACGTTTTTGAAAAGTGCTGAGACGATTCTCGTGAATGCAGCTTGAAGGCACACCACGCGATAATCAGATTGATGGCTTACTTTCTTGGAACAAGTAGGCCTTTGGATAACTTTTCAGGCTGCACCATTGTTGTAACTGCATGATGCACCCTCACGATGTTGTGCCTCGTGAATACAACCGAGACCCAATCAAGTCACAGTTAGCACTCACGTGTTGAAGGAAATATGCGATAAGAAAAAGAATTTGATGAGACAGCCATTTCGATGATGAAAGCAGCTTCTACATTGGAAAATGTTTGAGGCCAGGTGTGATCTGGCTGGGTGAACGTGGCTCGGTTGTGTTCAAGCAGGCACAGCACCGTAAGGATGCATCGCGCAGCCGCAACAAAGAGGCAGTCTGAGCGGTTATCCAGGACCTACTTGCCCCAAAAAGTAAGCCACTAATCTGATTATCGCGTAGTGTGCCTTTGATGCTTTGGGAAAGACTGTGTTTGAGGCACGGTAGGAAAGATATGACTTTATAGAAAGTGACTTCACTCCATTAAAGATTAGGCCCACATGCATGCGAGGGTGGCGCTATCACTTCGCAGTGTACTAGCTCTACTACGGGATAGAATCAGTTTTGAACCATCGCCCTCTTCTTTTGTTCATCTTGTCATGACTTGGCTGAGCTTTTTTCAGTATGCTGCAATTCTCTGATAGAAAATCATTGGAATACCAGGCAAAACTGGCGAAGAATCAAGAGGATGTCGAGTGGAAACCTCCTAAGGCGGATTCGTACTGGTGCAAACTCTCAACACGAGAATTGACCATCGTGAAGCATGAAGACAGTACCGAGAAGAACGACAAAACGAAAGATACATACTGGTGTGTGGTATCGCCGGGAGCACAAAATCAGAAGATTCCGAGTGAAAACGGTGCCGTGGTACTTGCACACGCATTTTTTCCAGGTCCCTCCACCTTACTGACAAAGGGCAATGGTACACCATCATGAGTTTCAGTAATAAAGCGGTAGCACTGATTGATTCTCCACAGCTGACTTACAGTAGCGCTCAAAAGTCTTCGGCGAAATGGTCTTTCACTTAGAGTTTTTCACTTGTAACTTTTTTGCAACTGCACCGATCTAAGAGAAATTTTAGTATGTTGTACTTGGATACACTGCATACTTAAAATACTATTTTGGCGCTCAAAGGTATAGGTTACGCGGTTATATGAAATTTTTTGTTTTTGGAGTGCCATCGCTATGCCGTCCCGCTGTGCCGCTTTCATCAAAAGTCGTGGTCTTTCTACAATATATTAATGTTCTTTGAGGCTTGCTCGTTTTGTTTTTGTAAAGAAAGCCGTTCCCCTTGACCAAGCCTTTTACTTTTTTTGGGTGGTCTTGTAGTAAATTCTTGTAAAAAACCATAAAAATTGTGAAGCGGCACTCAAGTAGAAGGAAATGTTGGCAATAGGTTCAGGCATCACATATTAAAATTTTGTCAAATTTGGTCAAGTAGAAAAAAAGTTATGACAAAAGAGTTTTGGCCGAAGACTTTTAAGCGCTACTGTATGTGGATGAGGCATGAACTGTGGTTTGCGAAAGCATGACGATTGCTGGGTCAACGTTTTCAATTTCATAATGGTGCCTGTTCAATCTGAATGCTCAGAACCTTCATAATTATGAACACAGAGAAATGCAGCTGAATCGTGATAAATTATTGGTTTGGTGATAATGGTACAAACACCTACCCAACAATACAAATTATTCACGCCAGTAGCTCCCTGTGTGCTAACAATTCGGCTAAAGCGGATGGGTCCATGGGTTCGAAATGAAGGCTTGCAAGGCACCGCTAAGGATAATTCAGTGATTCGCTGAGTGGAAAGTATAGGTGCACAGTAGAGTGCTAATAGAGAAAGAACGTAGAAAGCAGCGAATGTCCCGAAAAAGTGATATTTTCCTCCCTCGATCAGTCCCTTTCACTTCGAAACGGTAACCATAATTGCGGATAAAGGCAAATCGATCAAGTGAGTAACGGCCAGTGAAAGGGACTTAAATTAACCGCGTGTTGCCACAAATACCATCCTTAGACCGAAGTGCTAATCTATGAAAAACACTTCTTTCCATCAGTGACCTGTCGTATTGCCTTTGATGCCAAGCACTTCATTCCTTCTTACTTCAATGGAACATTCCAGAATAATTTGCATCTACCATTCGTGAATGAATACCCTCTTCCACAACTACAGAGAACCTTTACACTTTATGGCGGCGCGGAGACAATACGAAACGCTACCTATGGGCCAATGGCGTCTAATGTTTCAAGATATCCAAAACCCATTCCCGATTTAACGAGCTGGGTAGCGGGGCAACTACTTGGTGAAAGAGGATCGTTATCGATTGCGATAAGATGCAATATTCACAAAGTCGATGTTAGCAGTGAAAACAGGAAGCAACCCCGGGTTTCGAGTGGTACATCGTGGAAACTGGCCGAGAAGCCCACTTCAGCGATAATCGAAAACAAAATTTAGGAAGGGTACCTTATTTAGGGGTGTTTGAAATTTTTTTCGGTTTTTTTCAGTTAGAAATTGTTTGTGGAGTGTAGGTGTATGGGATGTATGTGCTAATCGAGATCCTCGAGAAACAGAAAAGAAAGCCCACCGCTGTGCTTGCATACTGGTGCATAATTATCTCCTCACTCATAAAGTATTTCTCGTTAGTGTGGAGACGTATGGTATTAGAAACCAATCTGCAAAATCGAGGATTTAGTGTGTGCCCCGGGAAGCGACTGATTAAGGGTCTTTTGATTTTGAACGAGCACTCGCACTTTTCTTCATACAGTCTTATCAACAGCGCTTTACTAGCATTACTTCAGGTGTGTGAAGCCAAATTTAGCGGCCAATTCAGAGAGACCAGTCCCAACGATTGGCTATTTTTAAATTTTCCTTCACAGCGTCGCACTTATTTAAGAGGTGAGGGAATACATTATAACTCTATTTAACACCTATGGACTAATGTTACTGCACGTCTCACATCTGTACTCTGATGGTGGGTGGGATGGACACTGAACACTTGTCCTAGGTCTGAGAGTCAACCTGCTCACTGAACAAGACGTTGAAAATTTGAACATGGCCTCGTCCGACTGCGGTGACGGCTGATTTCGGTAATGGGTTTGTTGCCCACGGTAACAAAGAAAGGCATGGCATCCGGGGTAGGTCGAAGCAGCGCATGAGGAGGCTTCTTCGACCACTGAGCTTTCATGTGCAAACCATACCCTTCAAAAAACTTCTCTTTCTGGTGAGTTTTACCTGGATGGATTTCGAGCTTGATGTGACGGGAAGCATTGCAAAGACTACTCAGGAAGCTTTCTAAGGCTACGGCACAGTACCATAAAGCGCTTTTTGAATTATTAGACAACGCGAATATGATTGATGGTTGAATATAGAAAACACCTTGCTCTCTGCGCGGGTTCATAGTGAGAGTGCGAGATGTGTGATCAAGGTTAATGCAAAGAAAATACCTTAAGTTCGGCAGACTGTGTAGTATGAAAGTAGGGATGCCTAGCAATATAACAGTAAAGAAAGAATGACAGCAAACGGCGAAAAACCCAAGAAATAGGAATCCGAAAACCCCCTTTCCCCCCTCTTTTGCACCCTTCTCCGTCACTAGCCGGGGCCGAGGTTAACTGCTAATGGCCGGAGAGAGTAAATGAGCCAGCCGTAAATTTTTGGCTGCCTTCCTCCGGTAACCCGCCGGCGAAGTTGCGGGATTGCAGAACGACGCGCCTTGCCCAAGCCGCCCTTCTCAGTACGAGTTTCGCATCATATCACCTCTTCTGAAGTAGAAGGCTTGTTTTCAGTGAAAACGTACTCACAGTTTTCAATTTCCCATACCCCTCCCGATGCCTTTGGGTGCTCGCCTTGATTTACTCGCAACACCCTAGAAAGGCCTGCATCATAAGCTTATGCGCTGAGTATACTGTCGTAGTCGCATAAGTCAGTAGATCTTCGTTTTGAGCAAGTTGAAGACACCACGAATGATTGCAGATCTTGAATAGGGCGAAGTATTTCTTCGCACGTGCAAGATTCTCGCACACTTCATTTGTCAAGATCTGGTCACTTCGTTTTGGTGTGTTCTTCTCAGTGCAGTTGCACCATTACCTTCACTTTCAACGAGAAAAATGCCTCTCTTGCTGATTTCGAATGACACTTTCGGCTTACCTGACAGGTCTATATAAATGTGATTTCCGTAGGATAACGCGATTATCCCAGTACAAGTTCATTAATGGGTAATCTGAAAGTTACGCTTATCCAGTTGTATGAAATTATTCAACAGCTTTACCTAGCTTTACCTACAGGAGATGAAGGCAAACGATAGCTTCTCTCACGTACGCCGCGTGAGTATTCACCCGCAAAGCAAATGTTTGAAGGGTGTAGCAGCAAGAATTGGTGAAAGTTTTGGAAATCTGTGGAATAGCTTACGAGCGGAACAGGTCGACGTGCGGCTTTCGCTTGCCTCGCGCATAAAATTCAGCGACTGTTCAAGTCACTGACGTGCTCTGGTCCACCAGTCCATTTCCCAGCGCCTGGCAGGGCGTGGCCTACGGACTTGGGTGAGTGGTGAGAGTGAGAGTGTGTGGTGGGGTGAGAGAGTCAGACACACGTCCATCCAAGTCCGTAGGCCTCGCCTTGCCAGGCGCTCCGCAATGGACTGTAGGTTTGCTTTCGTCACACAGCGTCAAACTGTGAAGAATGTGTGTAATGGAATGTAACATACGCACTCAAAACCGCATCAAATGGAAGCTTCTCATGTCGTGAAACTGAACAAATACTCGCCTGGAAAAACTAAAGCAGAACGGGCTTCTTGATAGTTTCCTTCACTGTCTACGATCCGGCAGGAGTAAAAACCCTCGCTTCCAGGCACATGCCGAACACGTAGCACGGAGGGATTTTCCAAATATCGATTCTCGTTAGGATCCCGAAGCACGGTCTTGTTTTCAGAAACACCGTCTAGCTGAAAATCAGCATGGAATTAAATCATATCAAATTCACGGTCCTTTCGGTCCGAGCACGGGTTCGCTGAGCGCGTTTTGCGCTATCGACGAACACTCGAGACTCGTGAGCAAGTAAAAGAATAAAAAGAGGTAAAGAATGAAAAAATGTGTCTAGAGGAACTACTGGAAATAACAGAACGCGCATCTAAATGTGCGCCAGTGCGCGACAAGGCCAGTTACAATAATTTGCAGGGCACCATTGAAAGGTGATTTGTCAAAAACTGCGGATAGCACTCAAAAAATAGTTTAACGGTCCGTTGACACAAAATCCCCGCCTTATAACACCGTGAGCCGTTTCCGCCCTTCATACACTTCACTCGGTATTTAGTGTACAGTGTACAGGACGGTCAAAACGCATACAAATAGGCAGTCATACATCGTCCGGAAGGGGAGGGGGGGGGGGGGGAAACACGCCAAAAAATCGCGTCAGCGGCGTCGCACTCGCGGCGCCACCAGCACGACTTGCAAATCGATTTTGCTCTTGGGAGCTCGGCAGAGCGTGGCTGCGTCACTTCCAGCCATGCCACCCTGTCTCCTCCACCTTTGCCACACTGTCTCGCTTGAAGGCTGCCAGCATGCCACTGGCACTCGCACCCGCCGCGCCGCTCGCCGCGGGCGGCCACGCGATTTTTTGGCGTATTTCCCCTACCCGTCCGGAAGTAGTTGGCCGTCTTTTACAGACGCGCCGCGGGGGTACTAGCCTGACGATACATTGACACAGCTTATGACTACATGGGTGCACTGATGGCAATGGAAACATTTTTTTGGGTTGTCCCAAACCTTGGAAAGCCTTATGAGACTTCGTACAAAACAGCAAGCTTCGACATGAGAATCATTATCGTGAGGAGACATCAGGCATCCATTGTGCTAGCTGTGTTGTACAGAGCGAGCGGCAGCAGCAGCAACAGGAGCAGCAAGAGTGGTACTGTGTCCCGGCAATCATTGAACTTCACAAAGAAATCACTACGCTGCGGCACTCGGCGAGGGCCTGTAGGCCGCAAAGTAAGGGACCAGAAACCTTATCGACATAAATTCATAGCAGTTTTTGACTGCACTATGACAGATACAATCTCTACCACTCATTCTAGTCACTTCAATCAGTAATCATGAAGTAATCCTTTCAAATTTACCGTTACTTTGGTGAAGTACCAAATGACGCGAAATTCAGATTGATTCGACGGACTGCAATCCATACGGTGCCATGGATACTGTTTTCCTTCTTCGTCAGACTTTTCTGCTTTCAAAGACGGATCAGCGAGTAAATCAAAGAAATCTGAAACAGTTTGTTCCAGGAATCGCTTCCAAATTTCAATTTCTCTCCACCTACCCTGTCGCAAAGTGCGACTTCTGCAATATTCTCAAGCAGGTAGATAGCTGCTTACATTCTTTGAAAAACTCTTTTAGAGACAGCATTAGCGAAATCTTGGTTTTTGAAAACATAAAGCGGTTTGCCAATGCGCGAGAAGTCGTCGCTTACAAAATACGAGTCTTCATGGGAAAAATTATTGGGAAGGAGACTTGCACCGATTAGGTACGATTAGGTAGCCACCGAGTATGAAAGCTTAGCAAAGGCATCATTGAGGAATAGAGATTCATTCTCCTTCAGATTTTTCCAACTGGTATTCTTATAATTGATCGCCCTTACGGCTGTATTCAATATCAATAGCGTCACTACCGGGGAGTTCTCGATCATCTCCGCTTCCTCGCAGCTTCCTGCGTTCCAGCCTGATCTTTACCGATCCGAAGGCCGATAATCGCAGCATCAGCTAAGCGCGCACACGTCCCGTCCACGCAAGTGATCAGTATTCTTCCCCTGGGAGATTCTTTGTGAATCTGCTCATTCAGGCCCTGAGCGACTAAGCTGGCTGACCGTCTGCCGTCTGCTGGAAGGAGAGGAGCTCACTTGGCCCTGCCTGGTATCACTGATGATATTCGTTCTCAATAAGCAATTCTATGTTTGTCTGTAGAACATACATTCTAATCTTCACCGCGGAGCTGTACGACCTTCCCGCATACCAATATAAAGCTTCAACACCTGTGAAGGGAAAGACTGGCTGAGCACAATTCACCAAAAACCGTCCATCTCGTTAATCGAACTCGCTCCTGTACGAAAGGTCGCGTCGCGGTTTCTGTACCGGAGCGTTTTATCTCCTCGAATGCGTCCATCTCCCGCGCGATATGTCTTTGATTTTCTCTGGGATGAGTGATATGTCTCTAGCTTTACCTTTCCATTTGCTGCTTATTGCAGGAATATCCTCCTCTTGAAGTGTCCTAATGTGTCCAGAGTATGAAGACGTG
This sequence comes from Trichostrongylus colubriformis, assembly GCA_963978905.1. Taxonomy (NCBI): domain Eukaryota; kingdom Metazoa; phylum Nematoda; class Chromadorea; order Rhabditida; family Trichostrongylidae; genus Trichostrongylus; species Trichostrongylus colubriformis. The sequence goes on along the minus strand of OZ022256.1, from coordinate 55,957,885 downwards.
TCCTAATGTGTCCAGTTCATAAGTCAAATTGATGCCGGCACCGGCGGCGCGACGTCAGTGCGCAAAGTATGAACGCGGCCTAATCTCATCGACGGAGAGGAACGCATAAAAGGTCTCGTACAAACTGGGTCTGGGTCTTCGTGACAAATGGAAACCACCCAAGAACCCAGAGAAAAACGATGCGCCTACTGACTCATACTATGCGACAGCTGCCTTACTTACTACACCGATATATAGTATGCACGCAACCCCTCATCGCATTTCTTCGGAACAATTCTTCCAAGCGAGAGAAACAGCTTCGAACAGTACCTCGGAAATTATGAAGTCACTAATTAGCACATTTTGTTACTTGACAGTATTTCTACACATTTTGTTGACGCACAAGCAGAGCCCTACAGAGGTACGGTGAAATGCATGAATTCGTTCTCTTTTTACGAAAAGGGTACGTTCTGCATTAAATACAGTCTAAGAGAAGATATTCAGAGATTGAACACCAAATGAAAAGACGATTCCGAAGACGCCCACTTCGAGCAGGACCACATGGCATGGAAGATAATATGCCCCAGTACGAAAGCCGTGACGCGAACACACAAGGGACAGGATGTCACATTTTGTCATTTAAGTTCCACTGTTATAATTCATGAAGAGTAAGCGTGCTCACTATACTCAGAAGCGATGGTCCAGTGAAACAAGGCAGCGCAAGTCATGGTTGAGCGCGGTCTGTGAGATTGATCAGCACGCACGTATTCCAGTTCATGAACCACTCTCATGCTGCAGACAAACTCTCTGATGATAGAAGTACGGGGTGATCCAAACGATAGCATAGAATGATAACCTACTTTGTGTAATAGATGTGTAATACTTTGTATAAAACCAGTGTTAGCTACGCGATGTATCTCGCGCGCAACACGACACTGACGATAAAGGGTATCTATACGTATTCATAGGGATATGAACAGATAACTCAACGATGTGGCTTAGCGAAGATGGTGTATAACTTCATTCAATTCACTTTCACGCGGATGGCCTTATCAGTCATATCGCTGATTGGCCATCCATTGGAATCTAATGGCCACCCATTAGTTATAGCGATCAGAATTCCGCGATTGTACCCCCCAACCTCACTGGTTTGGATTCCCACTATTCGTTTCCGCGATAAACAGACGCACAAAACTAGTGGTTCATATAATAGAAGATTATTGTGTCTGTTGGTGTATGTATGCGTCTGTTTGTTCGACTGGAAATTCATATGGCTGAGGTCAGAGCCCGATGCATCGCATAATCACAGAATCTCATTGCGCTTACACTTCTCACTCGTTCACGGAGGTCCATGAGGGGTAAGCGACCGTGGCGGAAAATAACATGCTCAAGTGAGTGCGCGTTTGAATTGCACGATTCTGCGGATCGCGTTTTGCAATGAATAACCGCCCACGTTGCAGCAGTAATAGGATCATGAATCTTACAACTGATATAGGGGGTCGTATGGAGTATTAACGGTGGGTCACCTGCACTGTGAACAGCTGGTTATATTCGCATTCTAATGTTTTTCATCAGCCTTATCAGCTGATTTCGAATGTGATACAGATGAGCCAAATTCTACTGCACATTGTTGAGAGGGGCGACTGTTTACAACTGAATTAGCCGGATGAACAGCTAACATTTGTGCGGGCCCAACCACATCTAATAACAATGTTCCCCTTTTTTTGTAATGGTTTTTGAGTCTCACGTAACGCTGCGATAATTCCCCTACTTTTTCCAGATTAAAAAAAGCGATGACTGACCAGATGTCAGCACGGGCCCATTCTTCAGTTACGGTATTTCTGCTGTACCTTTGGCATCGATTCCATCGCATGTCAGTCATCGCTTATCTAATCTACGAAATAAACGACATTTCCGTCACGTTAGAATTCTCCTAATCGACGCTTTCAGATGCTTGGATTTCCTACGAAAAGCTTCGGATTCAGCTGAGGGATCTTCTCTGCCCCATAAGTATTCTCGAATAGTAATCGAGAGTGAAAGTTTATGATCAATTTGTATCTGATCCTGAACCTTGGACGAAGAAATTTGCTTGGGCGTGCGTAAAACGCGCGTGCAAAAAATCTTCCAACTGTTCATGGAAATAGAGTGCTATCACAATGAGGTGGGAGATCCCACTATAGACATTATTTCTATCTAACCTGACAGGGGAAAGAACTCATTCTTTCCTCCACTATGGCTTTGGCAAAAATATTCGACTGATCATGCAGATTGACCCTTCAGATATCCCTACTAGTTTACCCACAAATGGCTTCTCGCTCCTCCCCAAGCTTAGGCTAAAACTGGCATCATTTCGGCCATGTTTCTCTTGTATGTGTTTGCAAACAATGGTGCGCAACGCTATCATTTCAAGAAGGTTAAGTCGAGTTTCTTGCCTACACACAGTAACCTCGCAGGTGACCATTTTCATTATCTCGTTTTGGCAGAAGCCATATTGTACATCCATACTTGGAGAACAACTCGTTAACACCATCCTCAAGCGGTTTTTCACCCTTCATCCGACTAGTTTGCTGGAATCGATCACTGAAACTGTTAAAAAGAGCAAGCACTATGCAATTTCGAGACACGGGAGGGGTATATTTGGCAGACTAAAGGATATGAAAGTAGCGCTGTTCAGCAACGTAACAGCATAACAGTAGAGCAAAAACGAGACAAAACGGCGAAAACCTGAAGAATAGGAGTCCGGAGGAGAGGCTAAATCAACCAACCGCCAACGTTGTACCGCTTTGGCCGGCAACTCGCCCGGCTCCAGGATGCTGGACGGCAAGTCGTGCTACGGGATCGTGATAAAATCCCGAGCGCTTACAATGCGAGTTTCGCCATACATCACCTCTTCTTAAGAGGAGGGTTTGTTTCCAGAGAACATATACTCAAAGTTTTCAGTTTTCCTTTACCCCATACTCAAGTTTTCAGTTTTCCTTTACCCCCTTCCGGTGTCTTAAAGTCCGAGTTTTTAAATTAAAACGCTACACACCTTTGCCTTGCTTACGAGTCCTCGGTTCATATTCGACCATCACCGATGTCGTGTAGATAAAGAAGAAACAGCATAAGTAGATTTCAAATGGAATTCTTAACGTAAACTCTTTGGGATAGTGAAATATGGACATACTATAGCACACGGAACGACTCTAAAAATGAACCTTCCCCGTGGTTGGTTGAGACATATAAAATCAAAGTGATATCAAAATTAAAATCATATCATAACTGAAAGCAAAAAAGCATATCTTTGAAGGAGCAACCAAACGGTGAGTCTTTCAAGAGTCTAAGGCCGCGGCCATACTTTGCGCATTGAAGCCGGCATCAGCGTCAATCATGTGCCTGCCGCCGTTAACGATGGCACACGGTAGCGCGCTTCGTTTGCAAGCTTTTGACCCAACCACACTACAGTATGGTGATCGTGACTACTTCTTACCTTGGCACTGTGCCAAGATTCGAAGCAGTCACGATCGCTATACCGTAGCGTGATTGGGTCAAGAACTTGCAAAAGGAGGGCGCTACCGTGTGCCATCGTTAACGGCGGCAGGTACATGATTGACGATAGTGCCGGCGTTGATGCGCAAATCTCGACTGCGTCCCAAGAACAGCGAGCAGTTGTTCAGGGAGGACCTTAGTTTCTTAGTGCTATGACCTGAGAAGAAATGGTAACAGTAGTATGCCTTCACATGACTAACTTGTCAACGTCATACAGGTACTGATGAAAGGAAAAGGGCCATCTCAAAGTGAGCGATAAAAATCGGCCATTCAGTTGTGATCGATTACGTTTAATAATCAAACGGGTCAAATAAAGTCGGGGGAGAGACGCAATTTTGCGTCGACGTCAAAGCTCCTTTCCCTCCCTAGGCTTAGGTTAAAATTGATATCCCCTTCTCCTACATGAAAAAGCATCTGTCAGAGCATAGGTTTCATCTGCTTTAACCTAAGCCTAGGGAGGGAAAGAAGCTTTGACGTAGGTGAAACGTTGACGCAAAATTGCGTCTCCCCTCCGACTTTATTTGACCCTAATCAAACATCAATGAAATCCATTATCATGAGAAGAACCAACAAAACAATATCACTGAAAAATGAGCAGTTATGACGAACGATAGACGACAAACAGCGCAATCAATGATTGCGTGACTGCGCCCGCATACGAAGTGCTGCTGCATTAATTGATCCCTCGGGTAGATCAAGTTTTTTCATGACACAAAATCAGCGTTATCGGCTGTTTGTGAGGATACCTTTATGCATAAAATGCAATGGAATTCCGACTTAGCCATATTGGAGGTTCACTCACTCAACCATCTGCAAAGAAGACCGTTCGAAGATGAGGGGAGAGACGTCGAGGTCCACATTCGAACCTAATCGATTGGGGTTTCGAGCATAGGTGGAAACGTTTTTCAATCAGTTAATGGCAAAAGTTTCGAAGCATGCGCCTCTGGAACATGAGAACCCCCACATCTGCCACTATCTCCACTCGATTTGATGGCCATACGGTATTAGGTTGTCCCAAAAGTCTTGTAGGATTTTTTCGATCATCACTTTTTATTATTTTTTCTTCCAACAACCAACAATTAGGCAGCAGCGTATTCACCATTGTTATCGACAACACTCTGCCACCTCGTATTTAAATCGTTGATTCTCTTTTCCCAGAACTCTGGGTTCTGAGAGTCGAAGAAGTCAGCGATCGCCTTTGCAAGCAAGTCATAATCAACGAATTTTCTCTTGGCCAGGAAGGATTCAAGAGGATGGATAAGGTGATAGCCAGAAGGGGCAATGCCTGGAGAGTATGGCTGGTGGGGCAACACATCCCAGTCGAGCTCCTGTAGCTTGGCCTGGGTGCTCTTCGCGATTTGGGAGCCGACGTTGTCATGAAGTAGGGTGACCGCGGACCTTTTCCGGCGGTTTTCTCGAACAGCGACGGTGAGCTGCTGGAGCTGGTGGGTGCATACGGCAGCGGTGACTGTCTCGCCTTCTACCAGCACCTCTTGGAAAAACATTCCTTCCGCGTCCAGAAGCAGCAGAATAGAATCTTCTTCGGATGGTGGTCGGACATGGGCTGCGTTGGCAACTCGGCGTCAAAAGGCTCGGGGTGCGTTAGTATGTACATGTCCCAGCTTTCATCGCCCGCAGCCAGATAGACGAGAAAGTCGTTGCGATGCGGGCGGAGCAGCAGCGATGGACAGATGCTCACACGATCACTTTCGTGAGCATCCGTCAGGGCATGAGGTCCATCGCGACAACACCTTCCGATAACCGCGCTCGTGGAGGCGGATTTCCGTTATGTGTGTTGCCCATTCCTCTCCTCCAGCTCGTGCATGTTGGTTTCAGGATCGGTGCGAACGGCGGAGAGCAGCGTCTCGTCGTCGAATGCGAGTGGGGTCCCGTGCGTGGCTTGCCTTCCATGCCTATCTCGCGGTTGCTGAAGCTGATGAGCGAGCAGCGCACGGTCTCGTAGCTCGCACATCCCTTGTCCAATGCAGCGTTGATGGAGTTCCAAGCTTCCGTCGCTTTGCTTCCCCAAGCACACTCATAGTAGATGACACCGAGTGTGGGGTGGGTATCGACTATGGGCACTGTAGCTCATCAGGTACCATTGGTAAAAAGCTGAGAAGACATCATTGGGTTTAGAGATATAATTAAAAAATAGGACCGACTTATACTTCTGGGAAACACTGTATGCAGCGTAATAAGTTAAACGGAAGGTGGTCTGTGTTTGAAAGGTTTCCGTGTCACCATGTCTCGTCAGTATTATGCATATGTATGACAGCATAAATGGTCAATAATACAATTTTGTATCGTGGAACCCATTACCAATGTACTGGACCATTAGGAGGAGATTATGCAGTGGTGCTTTGAAGTGGCTTCCGCCGAACTCTAAATTCTGCAAAATCAATCAATCCAAGCGCTGCAAATGAAATTGAACAGCGATGCTTTATGATTCGAATAGAATGTCGTAGAAAGTGCAAGCTCCATTTGTGGAAAAAAATCCGAACATGTTCTACTGTATCTCCGTTTCTACAATGCCAAACCGTCATGGATTTGGTTCCTCTGTGATTTAAGGAGTATCTACCTCACTTGGGTCAATAACCAAATGCCTTAGATTTCAAAGCAATTCACAAACAGTACTAGTCCAGCCCCAACAATGCGACCCACGAACGACGGAGACTCGATAGCCCAAAATATCTGGTGTACTTCAATAAGGCGAGAGACTCTTCAATACAGCAGCATGGTCTATATTTCGATAAAAGACCAACGTCTTCCTCACGAATTTTCGCCAATTGTACCTGATGGCACCGCGACGCACCAGGAAACTGAAAGCGAAGAGACGTTACTTGCTCCTTTCAGGGTGTCCCAAAAGGACAGATTCACCTAGGATTTCGTACTTTTTCAATGATGAATAGATGGCAGGCAGATGAGCCTATCGGATTTGTGATGTTTGTTGAATGGCTCTCACCGAAGCAATAGAAGACGACTCAAACCACCACCAGCAAACCAACGCTTTGGAAAGTGGCGTGACTCTTTCCTCAAATCTCTTCTATAACCTGTCAAGCCATCGGATTCAACAAATTTGAATCTTCTCATCAGAAAATATCACCTATAACGCTGGTTGTAATACGCCGCGATTGTAATACGAATACTACATCAATGAGGAAATCATGCAAACTACCCCATTCCGCTGATGCTTACAGCTAAATATTCTTTGGCGAAAAGGACTCGCACCTTTTTGTGCGCGGTGAGATATGTCATGGACGGAAATCGTCTTCGCTCGATGACGATTTCGGCAGGCGGTGCACAGAAATTTTCACAGACTAGGAATCAAGTCCATGCACAGCCGTCGAAAACCCTTCGCGGTTTTGGAGCAGCCTTTAGGATTCGACGCTTCCGCCTCTCAGAAAGTTGTCGCGGTCTCTCACTTCTCGTTTTCGTGTCGCACAGCTTCATTTTGCAGCAGAAGTCATTGATCAAGGTGAGGGACTGACTCAGCTTCTTCAGCTTTTGGTATTGCCGGGTTCCAAAGTCCTGTAATCCCTTATTAGTTCCCTTCAATGCTCCGATGAGTGCTCTCGGCGTGGAATGGCACTATAGAGCAAACTCAGAGAAGGCATCAACATATCATCTCTACACTCCCTACCAAGACAGAAGTGAGGTAGAAAAGCTAGATAAATCTTTATTTTTATGACACCCTAGTTTTTGAGAAAATAAAAATTTTGCGATTCATCCTTCCCAGCTACACCAGTACACCGATCACGGTTGCCATCAGGTACTACTGGTAAAAACTGTGGGGGAAGGGGAGGTGGTGAGGGGGAGGGGGAAGAAATATTAGTCTATTCTAGAGATATAGCTAAAAAAAGGTAAATCAATACTTTTGGGACACACTGTATTAATTCTCTACATCATTAATGTCAAAACTCCTCCAACCTTCATTACACCTAGCCCACGGTGAAGGCTTTCGCAACAGACGAGCGCACAGTTCAGTGTTTGAAATCCTACATTTTTATAATTCTACATTGTTCAGATTATTTCATTTCGTTTCGAGAGCTATTAATAAACCCGGAACACACTGCGAACATTCGAAGTTGCGCAGTCACTAACACTAATAGGCGCGGATGGAAAACACAGCATATATAAAGAGGACCGTATAAATATTCTGAGCGAAGCCATTCGATTCGTTCCCACAGCCAATCCTCTCGCTTACACAACCGGAGGAAACCCAAATCGGTCGATGGGAAATGGCAGCGGGCACTATTTAGGACTTCTCCTTGTAAAACATTTCTCTTTCAAAGGACTTGGGAAGGCTGTCGTAGCATTCCTTCCTCACATGTGTTTAATTGCAGCTCGCTTTCTCCTAAAACAATCGCTTCTCTCTATGAGGCCGCGTTTGTTCGTACTTCGCGCATATAGGCCGGCTGTGACGGCGACAGCGGCACTCGAACTTTCGCTTCGTGGCGTCGCACTCGCGGCGCCGTCACTACGAGTCGTTTGGGATTCCGCTCAAGACGCAGTGGAATGGTACCGTAAGGGTTCTTAGAGATAGGCAAACTCCCGAAGCTTCCAACTCGCAATCTTCAAAGATCCCTTGATACCGGCCCATTGTGTCTTGAGCGGAATTCCAAACGACTCGTACTGACGGCTTCACGGATGCAGGCATGCAGAGAGGAACAGGGTTCATCTACCCCGCAAATTCAGCTCATTGCTAAAACAATCCTCCTCTCCCGCCTTCAATCCCTTGGCCACTTTACACTTTTTTTTACAAGGCTTCCTGTCTGAGGGCCTCGTGCAAAGCAATGCGGGCAGATAGTCGCAGCGCGATGCCTGAGCTGCAGTCATATCTTGCGAAACTCTCATCTGAACGGTGCTCACCATCACTATTCTTCTTCCGCAACGTCCGCATGGTCTGTCACCACGGACAATGCGTTGCGATGGAGGCACGCTTAATAGAGTACGCACGACGACACATGCGATCGCACAATCGTGCGAGCCTCATGAGCAGGGGGTTACCATTGCCACTCAATTCTATGAGAAACTGCTGTGATGCGACCTCAGTAATTGTTAAGGGAAAAATTATAAAGGAGTGCTTAGCTTTTCGGTTTTGTTCCATTTTGAGAACTTCGTTTACAGATAACTGGGAGATTGTTCGCATCTCAATGAAACTCATTGTGGTTTTACTCATAGTTTTCATAGGAAGTGGTGAGTGTTTCGGCCTCCGCATTTCTCAGTTTCATATAATTTACTTGAAGGAATTGTCTACGAGAATCTGACTTCTCTGTTGCTCATGCAGCTATGTTCTGGTTGCTCTCTACGGGCCACATTAAAACGTCACACAAAAAAACTAAAATCCTGATGAGATTCATCTCATCAAAGTACTGTCCACGGAGCTAGCATCAGGAGCCGTTCTGCAAGAGCTCTGGGAGCTCTTCTTACTCACACCCACAATCCCAACTTTCGCGCCCAAAGTGATTTGCTTCTCACTTTGCGTTTTTGATTACGCGATTGCCTTCATGTTATCCTCTGATGCCTTGCAGCTAATCGTTCAACACCGAGTCAGTCTCTGTGAAAAGCATTCGAAGATTCTCCCTAAGCCCAGCATTCCACAAGATCTTTGCAAAAATTTCTGTGTGAAACTTTGCATGTGGCCCCTAGCAAGCAAAATAATATAACTATGCGAAAAATGGAATAGGTTAGGTCTCCATGGACCATTTTTCTGTCGCCTAATCAAACACCCTACAAATGAGGCACCATTTGCAAGCTATTATGAGTATCCTACATAGTTTAGCCTTGTCACGCCACGATCGCTGCAACGAAGAAACTCAACCTGGACCATGTAGAGGATCCTTCATGAGGTAAGAAAGCTTGCATAACCACTGCCTACATACGCAATTTCTCGAAGATTTCCAATTGGAGACGATATGTGTTCATTCGATCAATTCGCATTTGACGTGCCATGATGTTATTATTGAGTGATCCACTTCTGTTACAGATATACTTACGATAGTTCGCTGGGCAGGTGCAAAACGTTCATGTGGGGAGGCTGTCAACCCAACGGAAATAATTTCGTCACCATGTGGCACTGCTTATCTTTCTGCGCTATCTGAAAACTTCCCACAAACGAATAAATATGAGCATTCATGCGGTTGCACAGTCACATGAGTTGTTGGGTGTTTTCGTAGAGGAGCGACATCACTTAATCCATGGAAAATTCAGTCGTACTGACCGAAATGTGTTGACATACCGAAGACGTTTATCTACAGCTACACATTTCACATTATTTGTCAGTACCTGACTGCCTGTCTCAACAGTACCTAAAAGAACAAAGCGATGATTGAAGAACGCCGTGCACCGCGCCCGTACCGTATGCGTGTTCATTGCTAGGCCGCGATCATACTTTGCGACCGACGAGAGCCCATTAATTCGAATTCGTATATGGCATATGATGGCACTATGCCAAGATTAGGATTCGACACCGCCATCATTTAGCGCGACGGTCACCAAACTGTAGTGTGGTAGGGTCGTGCATTTTGCAAATGGACGACATTCGAGATTGACGCCGACACCTGCGTCAATTTGCCGCAGACATAGGCGACAGTATGAGTATGACCGCGACCTTAGGCCGCTTTCATACTTTGCGCACCGACGCCGTCTCCTGCGTCGATTTGACGCCGTCACGCGCGTGACGGCGTCGGTGCGCAAAGTATGAAAGCGGCCTTACGTCGCGCGCGGCAAACGATATCTGCTGACTAGTACCTCAGGAATGCACACTCATCGAACGTGTTAGTATTTCTGGCAGGGCAACAGAAGTTCTAGACTACGACTGACAAGCTAATACAACGGTAGAAGATTATTATGATGGTTTCAATTGCCGGCTGAGCCGATCGTATGTTATCGCCGAGTCTGTACAGCGGCCAGGTAACCTCCACTCAGTATTAGTTTTAAACTCGCTCTCTTCGATTGCAAAAAAATTATTTCCCACCCATCCCGAAGAGTCAAAGCGACTCCCTTTTCAAGGTTTCCTTCACTGATCCTACCTTTGATCAACAAATTGAGAGCCTTGGGTGATGTAGTGTTATCCTTTTTATTTCAATTAAAAGTTTGCACGTAATGTGTATTGAATGTTACCACTGAGCTATAAATACTTGAATGATCTGTTTACAATGCCGACATGAGACACATAGCAGGAGAAGCCTTCAGCTTGTCCAACAACCAGCGCTACAAACTGCGTGGCTGCGCGATTATCCCTTGTAATTGCGTATTTCAATCGATTACAGTACGTTGCGGTCGAATTTGTCATGAAGCGCGAATGGTAGTGTGATTCGCCACGTGGCCGCTAGGGCATCGCGCTCCGCGGGCAGCGTGGCGCGCTCGCGGTTGGTTCCGCCCTCTGTGGCGCAACGCCATAAGCAACGTTTCGCGTGCTACAATCCTTTTCCCTTTGAATAGTTGCGAGCCTATTTACCCATTCTGTGCCTGCGGCTCGCTTTCTGATAAGCACACAGTTTCCATGAACTGAGCCAGGGCCTCGTCGTGCTCGGGGCCTGCGTTCCATGATGCAACCAGTCATCAACTATGAACGCTATATAAACGCGGCATACATAGAGCAAGCTCAGTGAGAATGTAGGCATGAATGGTCAAGTGATATAGAAAGCGAAGGAAAACGAGACAAGACTGTGAATTCGCAATAAAACGCGCATTCCGAAAAAAATAAAAGGAAAGGCGTTCGTAGGGGTACTGACATTTTGTTGTCAAAGCAAGTTCCGTCAAATCAAAGATGCATTTATTATATTTCAGTTTCAGTGATGGAAATTTTTGCTGTTCCTTTTTCGAATGCACTCGTCTCATCCCTTGCTACAAGTCCGCTTTCTAACGAAGAAAAGGAACAATCATTCCCGCCACGGCGTGCGGCACGGGACCCCAAAAATATGAAACAAAAAACATCCCTTTACTCTGAAGCACAGATCACAGATAGGTCGGCTTCTTCGAAGGGCCAGGTTATGAGAGGAGTTGATCCATCAACCACTTATGGGGAACCCACTTCAAGTTGAATGTACATCCAACTATCTGTGCGAAAAATCATAATATCATTTACAAAACCTATTAGATAGGGCCCAGCGGTTAACCTAAGTGTAAATGGGCGGATGAGCAAAGATAGGTTACCCACCCATCCCCTTCCCGTGCTTTCCGGACAAAATGGACCCCTCCCTAGAATTTCAGTCAATTTTCATCCACTTCTTGAAAATCGGCCACTCAGCAGCGATCATTTACTTTTTATAATCAAGCCTCAATGAAAATCATTATCATGAAAAACACCAACTACGTCATAATATCTGAAAAAAAAGAAGTTACGACGGACCATTGACGACAAACGGCATAATCAATGATTGCGTAACTGCGCCCGCTTTCAAATACTGCTGCATTCATCGATCCCCCAGGTAGATCAGGTTTTTTCATAACACAAAATCAGCGTTATCGGGATCCACACCTCGAGGTCCACACCCAAACCTAATCGAATGCGATTTCAAGCAGAAGTGGTAACGCTTTTCAATCAGTTGATGGCAAAGGTTGTATGTGAAGCATCTTATTCAGAAACGATCACAACCTCCACTTGTTCCCATATCGCCACTCGATTTGATAGTTGGACTGTTTTAGAACCCTACGCTGCGATGGCACTACCGGCAGCTTTTATTACGAGTTGCGACGCGCTCTATTTGAAACATGTGACCAATAAAGTTTCATTTGATGATAATGCAATCTGTCGTTTTTTCTTCTCTCTTTCCTTTTTCCTTCTTTTTATAACATCCTTATCTAAGTAGTAGTATCGAAGAATTTACAGTGTTCCAGTGATTCCTTGACATTTTCATCGCTGTGGTTCGACATATCCTGTGAAATAAAGGAAGCCTATTGGATCACTTGCTGTAAATAGAGCGAGACGTAACGGACGCCGCCCATAGTGCAACAGAGTATAAAAGCAACCTCAGAGAAACAGAACACCTATATGGATCAATTTCTTCGTGTTCCTAAAAGGTCCGAGGGGTGTGTACCAGGCTTACTCTAGAGGGTCCCAAAAAAGGGAGTCTTTAGAGGAACCGCCACAAAGAAATAACAAATTAAATGCTATTTTCAAAGGACTGTTATGGCAGAAAGGTGTGACAAACGGTCTGAGGGCTCCACTGTGCCTATGTGCACAGCTCTCGCTTCCTGTTCCGAACGAGGTATGTTAAAGAAAGATTTACATGCCATCAACAACAGATTCGAAAAGTTGTTTGATTAATTTCATAGAACAGGAAAAATCAACGTTTTCATGCAACAGTACAGCAAATGGAAAATTGTTTGATTAAAAAAAATATGATGGGACGATGAGCGAGCTTCATAGACTTCATCCAACATTCAAACTGAAACCTAAGAAGGATTACGTGAACTTAGTAGACAGTCAGCATAACGCCTTCATTTCCCTCACAATGATCATCTAGGTGAAATAATTGAAAAAAAGAGTGCTGTGAATATGCCCACGCTTTATCACTCATGGCACCCTTCAGCGAGCCATTTAGAAGCAGTAGGAGCGATAATCTGGTCGACTGTTGAAACCTATGTGAGGTGAGGCAGCCAGGGTACACCAAGAGTGCAAGATTCCTTGAGGGCGAGGGAGGAGGGGTCGTATTTGACCGGACAGGAGGGTGTCGTACTTGCAGAGATCAGCAATAAGCACTGGAACGGTAAATTTGCACTGAGGAGATGAGAAGTGAAAGATATTTCAAATCGGACCGGTGTGAGGGAATTGAATGTAAATACCTTTTTGCACCAGGTAAGAATACATATGTAGCAATAAAACACATTGCATGATACAACAGTTACTGGTATTGCACAATCAAAAGAAGGGGGGGGGGCCATATTGGACCCCGTGGAGGGAGGGGGGTGTATATCGTGAGGACAGAGCCGTCGCGTGGCCGTGTTCGGCACGCGACGGGATGGTGCGAGCTATGCGCGCATTATTGCATGGGTCTTGAAGCGGTGACAGTGCTCTACGCCTCATTCTAAGCGTAATCGCTTCAGGACTCAATTAATACGGCGCGCATAGCTCGTACCATCCCGTCGCGTGCCGAACACGGCCATGCGACGTTTCTGTCCTGACGATATACACCCGAGGGAGGGGGAGGGGGTGGGGTCGTTTTGAAACGGCTATTTCTTTCGACACCTGGGAGTGACCTGGAGGCGGTACAGAAAAAAAGCCACCGAAGGAATGCTCAAGAACAGGACTCCATGGGACCCTATTGGTCGGAGTAACTACTGTGATACGTTCCCATTTCATAGTTAAATGAATCAGTTACTTCTGCAACCTGGACCTTTGGTTTTCCTTCTAATTCAACACATTTCTTTCTGGACAATCAATTTATTGCTATTCCTCCCCGAAAACATTGAATAGACAATATTTACATTCTACTCTAAAGAAATTTGAAAGCACCTGGGATAGTTTGGCCTATCGTTGTATGAGCATAAAAGTGAGATTAAGAATGGAAATGGAACGGTTGAACTCAGGGGATGGCTCCCATATTCTAAAGGGACGGCTGAACTCAGGGGATGGCACCCATCTTCCCCAACTGATTCCATCCCGCATACGTTTTCGCGCCATCTGCATCACTGGCGGGAGTCGGGTGACGGCCAACCAAGGCTTGGCATATGCCCCGTCCATCACGACCTCTCAAGTGAAGCGTCAAGGTACGGCCAAGAAAATGAGTGGGAGGAGGAGCGTCGTTCAAGACAAGTCGCGTCATACCTTTGAACTCCGATTTGCACTTATAGCGAAAATGTATTCAATTCCTAAATGCCCAATACCTCTCCCGATGCCTCTAGAAACTGGATTTTTGGAAATCTTCAAAATCGTGCTCACATAGGAAAATTTATGCGAAGCTTTCTTATTCGTTGCTTGGTGTGTAGACATTTTGCCTTTGAGATGGGAATTCAGTTCCTTCCTGTAATAACCGACCTTGTCACAGTCTCCTATAAGGTAATTATAGCTTCTGTTCAAAATTTAGCTGCTATTTCAGGGTAACCGCAGACTAGTCAGGAAAATTGAGCTTTTCCCCTCCTCCGATCATATTTCTCTCGCAAAGAAAACATAACTCGGCACAGATATGTACATCCAATAAGTGTCTCCATAGTATTTGTACACGCAGGGGAATTAGACGCTCCTCAAGCGATGTGCAGCGAGGCGGCGGCGACACATGGTCGGTGACGCGGTGTATAGAGCTATCAAAGCGGGGGCCGAACTCTGGAATGCGCAATTCTCGGCTGATAACTAATGAAAATTTTATTCTCTTCTCTTTGCGTTTCTCTTGAAGCTTCCATGCAATATGCTAAAAGGAGGTTGAGTATCACGAGAATTCCGTGCACAATTCTTTGACGTGAAATCTGGCTTACTATTAGCATCTCCGACAGTGTTCTGTGCTCATTTTACAGCACTTCGCTTCGCGAATGACTTGTCCTGCGTAGGCCTAAGGCCGCTTTCATACTTCGAGCCGGCAGGGCGTGGCTGCGTTCACGGACGAGAAGACACTGTGGCACGGTGGGGGAGAGGGTGGAGAGGCGAAGCAGGAACAAAACAGAGTGGCATTGGACGAGACGCAGAGACACGTAGCCAGCAATGCGGCCAGCACCGCAAAGTGCAAACGCGGCCTTCAATGGTGCAGCCCACTAGTAAGGGGAAAACACCATACCATACCATACCATGTAACTGTACCAAAGTCACCGAGCCGGCTTAGCAGTGAGGAATCTATGAATGGAATCTTGGAGAAAGTTAAATAAAAATATTATCGAGAAATACCTACCTTTGCAAGCAAAGTCGACTGCTCCGTGGCTGTGGCGTCCGCAGTAGCAACAAAAGGCTCTTTCTGAACAGAAAGGAGTTAGCGTTTGCTAATATAAGGTAGCAAATCAAAAACGAAGGCATTTCGCCACTCCTATCTCGCTCGGACATAAATCTTACCATACTCACTATCATATCACGTATTGATGGACGCTCGGATGGTGGTGTTGGTGCTATTTCCAAGGACTGGCGCGTGCTTTGCGTTGTTGCCACCTTCAGCAGAGGAATATTTAATTTTGAATTTCTGCTATCCTTTTTCTTTTGTAAAAAAATTCCTGACATTTCCTTTTTCTTTTAAACACTGCAGTTTGGGCCCTACCTCAAGTAACCCCTCTTGCGAATATCGTTCACGAGATGACGGCCCTTCCACGGTTTCTAACTTTTCCAAGAAGCGGTCCTTCAACAAAATTAATATTCATGCGGTCACGATATTTTCAATTCAAGCGATTTATCATATAAGGTCTCACCATGCTGGTAAGTTTATCTAGTTGATGACCTCGAGGGGCTCGTGATGGAAGCCTGCCACGTAGCTCGGGCTGCTAAACAGTAAGAATGTACATGAACAGAATACTTCAAAGCGCGTTCTCATGATGATGACTACTTCCATTGTACACACGAGATTTTCTGTTGTGCAAAATTACGCCATGTCTTTCAGATAGAAGTCGTTGAATAATTGCTCTTATATCAAGCACCACCACGACCTTTCAGCGTCTGAGATCATTTGAGGCATTGCTCGTGGTAATCAGATTGAGTACGTATCCTTATGTCAGGATTTCGTACGACGATGAGCGGCGTGCGACGCAGTGCATGCGCGCTATGTCCGTCGCGGTAGTTGGGTCTTGGAACGATTACACGGTAATGCTAGGGGCACGATACGCAGTTGACTTGTAATCGCTTCGGGACCTAACAACATGGCGCCTTTAGCTCGCCCGCTTTGCTTCGTTTGCGACATGCCGCGGTGCGACAATCCTGACATAAGAGTACACACCCTATCAGATTGGATGACTGCCTTTTTGAGAGTAATAGACTTTCAGATAACCAGTCACCTGATTTTTTTTCGCACTGACGGTGCACCAGAAAAAAAGCCCCACGTCGAGGAAATTTTGAAAAACGACCCTCTACAGAATGTCCTCCGAAATTTTGTGGAAGTAGTGTCCTCCTCCCCATATTCCAACCTCCTGTCCAACCCACGAACCCACGTCAACTCCTCCAAAACTGTCGACGAACGCTGTGTCTGTCTATACTCGAGACTTCTCCCCCAAGAAGGGTTGCCATGCGATAGTCATACCACACCCAAATGATTAAAGGCAACGAAGTATGATACTGACGATCTCCTTCTCAGAGACCACCCGCAAAGGGGACCGGTCGCCGAGGAACAGCGCAAAATTTCAAAAACATGACCTCCCTTCAACTCCAAGTACGCCTTCCCACTTTCAAACCAAACACGACCCCTCCACTGAGGAATCCTCGACGTCAGACCCGATTTTGGACCTGCGGTGCACCATCTCGACACCACACCCATCGATCCCACGCCTGTCACGCCCACTCGAGCTCTGTAGCTGCGCTACTGTAGTATTTACAGGTTACTAGCTATTTTTATAGTTGACCTTCAATTCATAAGCTAATCGATTTGATTTCTGGGACTAATTTTGTGCTTTACAGAAATTGCTTATGATTCATGCTCTACGAGGAGCTAGGCGACGCGAACTGTACTCTCCTTAAGTGCCAGTTGCAGAGTGCCTACAAAAGGGGACAACCGAAGCCAGGGCTCTCAGGCTCTCCAGCTGAGCTTCGCTTGTCTCCTTCGCGTTCGACTGAACAAAAAAGGATCTGGCGGCTCTCCACGGTGCGAGATTGGAACCTTGTGATATTCGTGTGCGTCAGATTCAGTATATTTCCTAATAAACGGCTGTAATACTTGCTTTAGCACCGTTAAGAGGATAACCGCGTGGCACAAGTCAGGGCGAGCAACGGTATCGGCAAGTGATACAGGCTCCTTATTGATCAGCTGAACTAGGAGGGCGTGGTTAGCGTGGGCTATAGCGGGTGGCACCGAGATGGTGCATCGTGGCAGCGCTGAAAGGGTATAAACTTGACGGGTATCCAGGTATCTACTGTTCCAAACAGGCAAGTCCACCATTTCATTGTGACGAGGTGTGCCCTTCAGCCTCCGAAAAATTGACGACAAAAATTGACAAAAAAATTGGCAATGAGCAAAGAGCGGTGTATTCTCCTAACTAGGTCGAATTCATAAGTTATTTATGTGATCGAAATAAAGACAGCATTAGGGGTAATGTGGTTATTGAGAAATTTCTGAAAGAAGTCACTTACATGGACACTATGAGCCTAAAAAGGCTATCTGTGGCGAAAACCCAGTGAAAAAAGTGCGCCTCCGAGCTGTAGAAATGACGCAACGAATAAGAGGTGCCGACTTTCGATAGTCGACCCCGCCTCCGATCAGGTGATACGTGGCTGGATGCGATGAGAGAGGCCAAGGATATGCGGTGAGATCGAGGGTATTGTAGGGCGCTTTCGCAGTTTTAACCTGAAGCTCATTCCAGGGAAAAGATGCTGTCGTATTTCCAAACATTCCCTCGTGTTTACTTGGCAACATGCAAATGGAAATTTCGTTAGGACTATCCGCCTCTTGACGGAGCTCGTCCGCGTTGAGGATCAACGAGAGAAGGGGTCCTATTTCTCGAGTTTTTGGCCATGTCCATCCGTTTTTGTCACTGTCCTATTACTAGGCATCTCAACTTACATATTCACTACTCCATTTACTTTACTTCCGAATTTCCCTGATGCTGCCTTTGAACTAACGTTCAAAATTACTGAACACAAAACTAAATTTCGAAGAATGAGGATATGTAGCAACTCATATCTGCTGTAAGATGTTATCACTTTGCTCTACATAAGGTCATTGTTTTCACTCAGTAACGCCTCAGCAGTAAGGAATGGTGGACATAAAGCACCACTTGCGCGGTGCACCGAAATAGCAGTCAGCCGCACGCGACAGCGGAGTGAGTAACCATCTTTGAAGAACCGCAGCGAAGGTAATCACGGCCTTCAATGGTGCCTTCTGACCAACATCCTCCTGGTACGCTCTAGGCTTTTGTGTGAATTCAAAAATCCACAAATCCTGTTATTTGTTTTAATAGTGTAATATTCATACGGTATAACCTGGCCATAATGCCATAAGCGAATGAAGTGGAACTCAGTGCCTCTCACCTCTGTAGATGGTTGTTCTGTAGATGGCTGTTCCTTGGATGGCTCACGCGTCCTCTCCTTGGATGGCATAACGTCTGTACCACCTAGTCTGAAGAGCCAATCGCGCTGAAAATTGAGCCCTAATTTGCCCACTTCAGAGCTTCAGAGCTTATCTCGGTTACCATTCTTTGCCTGAGTGCGGTATCGGCACTGCCTCCACTTTCCAGGTCGAACGTAGTTACCCACGATGGCATTTCCTCAAAAGTGAACAGTTTTGGCTTGATGGCCGGAATCTTGCCCACATACCGTGTACCTTTTCAGGCTTTTGTTTTTGAGCTTCAATGTATTTCTTGTAGTCGACGATGAATTCTTTCTAAAGCAAATAAATCATCTCATGAAAAAATACTGAATGAATTTAAGTCTTACCATAAGCCTCAAACGCTGAGGATATACCACTTCTAGAGGTATGCGCTCGCTAGCTTGCGTGCCAGCAGATTCAATATCGCAATCATCCTCTTCATCCTTGTTATTCTAAAACAGTTCCAATTTCTATTGAAGCCATAAAAGTAATCTGAAAAAATACGCCTCAATTGAAGGCACTTAGCAAGATAGTCAGGCTATTTATAAAACAAATATATCACTATTATTGCAATAAAGGACAAGAAGTGGCCCAGTGATGGGTGCAACGCATTCTGCGATAAAACGAGAGTTGCTTTCCACTTCCATGCCCATGTCTCGGCAACAAACGCGTTAGATAGTGTGTGTCATTACGACACATCACAGATGCGCCTAGCTCTGATCGATACGTCAATGAAACATGTGAACACGTCCGCATCCAAAACCTAAAGTCACAGAAAAGGTGTCAGTTATTTGGTTCTGACCATCTCCTTTAATTTCTCCTCCAATGCCGTGTTTTCCAGTACCTCTACTTTCATGGTGAACAGGCGACCGCTTCAGTGCAGCTTTAGGTGCTTTCACGGTGAATAGTTTTAAGTAATGACTGGTGAAAAAACGAAAATACAACCCCATATGTTTCAACTTGTAGTAGTGTGACGACTGAGATGGTCCTTTTGCTAAGAGCCCTCGTAGCCCTGCTTCTGGAGACGCATAGCAGATATGGAAGATAGCATAGGTAATGACATCATCTCACCGGTATAATTATCCTCTCGTTGGAAATCTAATTTGAAAGGTCACTTTGGTGAATAGTGCTGCAGTAAAGAAACGGCCAAATTTTCAAGAAATGGGAATATCTCCCACGATTTCTCATGGAAAATGTGACTATGCGCTTCCTGCACCGACTGGAGGCGGCGGTTCGAGTATCAAGGCAAGTGGCGGCCAATTTTCCCCACGACCTTCTATGGCTACCCGGCCATGCGCACAAAGCGCACCATCGTGATAACACAATAAGCCGTCTAAAGGCACACAACACACTAATCAGATTAGTGGTTCATTGTTTTGGGTCAAGTCCTTGAGTAACAGCTCAGGTTGCATCTTTATTGCGGCTACACGGTGTACCCTCACGGTTCTATGCCTGTTTGAACACAACCGAGCCACCCAACCAAATCGCACTCGACCTTGGACGAACAGTTCGCAATGTGGAAGCCGCTTTCATCATCGAAATAGCTGTTTCATCAAATTATCTTCTCTTACCGCAGGTTTCTTTCTCCACGTGAGTGTCACGTTGGAAATTTGTTCGCCTAAAGCCAGGTGTGATTTGGCTGCGTGGGCGTGGCTCGGTTGCGTTCAAGCAGGCACAACACCGTGGGGGTGCGCCGTGCAGTCGCAACAAAGGTGCAGCGTGAGCAGTTATCTAAGGACCTACTTGCCCATCGCGTGGTGTGCGTTCGAAGGCAGAGGTAGGGTTGATGCGGTGGCATCATTCCTTCTAATCTTTGATACTGACCGGTGAACGTTTTCAGCACGAGAGGTGATTGTTAAGAAGCACGTCATTTCGATCAATACGGCTTTAACACGATACGATAAGTATCATTTTCTGCTACAAAGCTCATTACTGCACCCCAGTCGTTCCCCGGCGACATCGACCCTAGGAGTGGGGCTGACTTGATAGAGGTGGCACAGACCTGATAAGGCTGCCTCCGCCACAGCTCAAGGGGACGCCTTCCGCGGGGGATTTCGCCATACATACATAGGCCTCACAGACCCGTAACTGTTCAGTGAATGACTTCTTTCGAGATTCCTTACTACCCACATTACCCCTATTACTGCCTGTGACGGTACCGTTAGGGGTAATTTTGGCAGAATATGAAATATTAGGTCTGTGCAGAATAAATGGCCAAAACGGAACACTTTTTTTCGATATGCCATAACTTCGCTCACACACAACTTTATTTGTCGAAATAAAAACCATTCGAATCTACACAACCTTGCAAACGATATGGTAAAGAAAATATGCCATCATGATCAAATTCTGGATTGCGAAAACTAATGAAGTCAACGATGACATTTTCAATATGCATCGTTTCGGCGAACTCCTTCTGACGCAGGTTTGTATCGAGAACCAAGAAAAAGTGGTAATCCGTCAGGAATAGGTCTGGGGAATAAGGGGGGTCAGGGAGCGTCTCGATCAGTTTCTGCCGGGTGACTTGCGAACTGTGGGGTTTTGCGTTATTTTACGCACCCAGTAAAAAACTGATGCAGTTAGGCATCGAGCCTCTCCCTCACTCCCCTTATTCCACAGACCTATCCCTGATGGATTACCACTTTTTCCGGGTTCCCGATGCAAACCTGCGGCAGAAAAATTATGCACGGTAAAAATGCCATTCTTGACTTTGTTGATTCTAGCAATCCAGAATTTGATCATGATGACATATTTTCTTTAACAGATCGATGGCGAAGTTCTGTAGATTCGAATGTTTTTTATTTCAACGAGTAAACTTGTGTCTGAGCGAAGTTATGGCCACTTATGTTTTGGCCACTTATTCTGCACAGACCTAATAATTATGAATGTGAAGGTCGAGGTGCTCAGTAATGTATTAGAAGAGAAAGAACGGATCGAAACCGGTAGGGAAGTCAGAAACTAGAGAGATAGGGTACCGAAAACCCCTTTTGTTGATGTGTCATCTCAAACTGTCGCTTTATCTGCATCACAAGCCGTTGCGCCAAGGTGCAGACGATGAGGGGTCAAGTCAGCCGACCGCCAACATTGCCCTCCCCACTCCTCACAGAAACTCGCCCACCGTGTGTGGGGCATCGTGGCTGGCAACGTCATGAGATCGCGAAGACGACGTCGAGGGGCGTTTCTTTCAATGCGAGTTTTGCCAGAAGTCAACATTTTAGCTCTCAAAACTTTGTTTACGGAGAACAGTTCCCCAAAGTTCCCATTTTCTCCTTGCCCCCGACAGTGCCTTACAGGCCTGCCTCCCAACGCGTGTTCCTACACATCGTATCCCTTGATCCTGCAAGTATAATACCTTTGAAACCTCCCGAATACTTTATCTACCCCTCCTGATGCCTCTGCTGCGCAAGCAGTGAAGCAACTTCAGTGATGGAATCACCGTAACATTAATCACTTTCCCACATACCGCGTTTTTCTTTCCTTTCTTTCCTGTTTTGCGAGACTTCTTTTTACTTTTTCTGCTACTTCTTGACGAAGAACCTTTCTTGGAACCATCCTATAAAAGCGTGTACCCGATCATATATGTACAATATTATGTATGAATGAACATCGTATTATAAGTGAATAAGTCCTCCCAACCTTTGCTGCTTTCCCTATCGGAGTTGCAGCAGTGACTTGTGTAGTAGGAGTGAACGCTGTAGGCTTCGCTGAAGGCCGCTTAAAAATAGCATTTCTCCAAACGAAAATACAGAATGTTAGTAGTAAGGTGCATTTTTTAAGGGGCGGGGGGGGGGGGGGGGGCAGGATATTGGCACCTACGTCACTGATGTATTAAAAATGTAAGACGTAGAGTACTCTGAATGAGTGTGGATTTCCGCTCAAGCATGGGAGGAAGGAGCAAGGGAGTGAAGCAACCCACTTATGCTAGAAAAAAAAACATCACGTGACAAGTATTAGGTCGTAAAGGAAGTTCTGACCAATTTCAAGCATTCATCTGATGAATTCAAATTTCAAAACGTGTCATCTTAGATCTATCTAATCTTACTCCCCAGGTAGACAAAAGTTGCTCTCCCTGGAATACAGTCTTTTCGCAGAATTCTATGAGGTTGTCGTTGTTAGTGAATTTTCAAAGTACAGTAAAAAAACACTTGGTTGGTAAGTTCACTTTTCGAGTTCCAGTTTGGTCGAAGCTGCAGAAATGGGAACGAGTTGCTCGAACTTTCAATCGATCGAAGCGCTTCAATTGTGAAAGCAGAAAGCGATAAACGTTTTTGTTTGCGAGGGATATCCGAATGAATTGATTTACCCAATGCAGATGTGGTTGTCTATGGTAACACTCTTCGCCTAATTTCAACATGGCTGTTGCGCCTGATTTCAAATGGTTCCGCGACCCTTTGGAGCAGTTATACGAGACCGCATTTCTTACAGACTGTCTTTTAGAAATTGGAGGAATTACAGGCTAAAGCTCTTACTCGTTCGTCATGCGCACCAGATCTAGCGCTAACTAGATGTCATTCTTCCAAACATGTGGACAGCTTCTCCATGAGCAGAGTGTTCAGTAATCATGATAATTTCGAGTTGAATTTTCACGATTTCGCACGACTTAAATCGTCAGACCTCATCCAAAAGGGATATTGAAACATGCATCATGTTGGCAAAAACGTGGCGAGTTGAATGATGCTCATTAGTTGGTAAAAGGTGCAGTCTGAGCCATGTTATTACCTTCTGAAGGAAAAGCTGCGAGAACCGGCCAAAACTTTCCTTACGACAAAGTAATTTACATACCATGCTTCCCTATTCCGCCCAGCAGGTGTAAAATCACAGATTCTTGGCATTCGTGAAACACCATGCCACTACTTCTTTCCCTCAGAGAGGTGGGTGTCTGTATAGTTCGATGAGGCACAGCGTGATAGCAGCCTAATCGCATGAGCTGTCCTAATTGAAGTGTCGTGACCCACCAGGCCACAGGTGATGAACACTAGTCTGCAGTATTAGCAAGCATAAGAGTGGAGGCGATATTTTGAAACTGACAAACCTCCTCTAATAAGCCAATATAATCTTTTCTGTCATGATCATCACCATGAATGTACTGAAAAAATCCGGTAAAAGGCTCCCACTTCATCAAGCCATGACTGTTTGTTCAGTTTGAAAATCATGTTGTCGAAATACGAAGGCTCGATCAAATCACGAAATCGTCACGGGAATTCGAGTCTTTTTCATTTCCATACAGTTATCGCGTAACTGTT
Organism: Trichostrongylus colubriformis; assembly: GCA_963978905.1. Taxonomy (NCBI): domain Eukaryota; kingdom Metazoa; phylum Nematoda; class Chromadorea; order Rhabditida; family Trichostrongylidae; genus Trichostrongylus; species Trichostrongylus colubriformis. The sequence continues at coordinate 55,933,989 of OZ022256.1, read as the reverse complement.
CATTACGGACCGCATGCGGTGAGAACCGCGGAGATGACGGCTGAGGATGCGTTTTAGGGAGAAACCGAAGATCAGTGGCTTTAAATGGACATTACCTTTGGTCTATTCCACAACCATCGTGGTTCCTCCCACGTTACCTGTGTGTAGGAAGCCTCGACGGGATGTATCTGCGTGTGTACCCTGTCAGAATTTCGCATCACGAAGAGCGGTTTGAAAATCATGTTGTCGAAATACCAAGGCTCGATCAAATCACAAAAATGATCCTTGAGAGTGTTTGTTAACAGTCGAAGATGATCGAGTAGTGAGGGGATCTGAGTTTCGCCCAACGTGGAGGGAAACGAGTATCGGGGAGTGGAACATTGAGTGTCCCTGAAGTGAGCGCGAAATGGTCACGGAAGTTAGAGTCTTTTTCATTTCCATACAGTTAGCGCGTAACTGTTCATTACGGACCACATGCGGTGAGAACAGCGGAGATGACGACCGAGAATGCGATGTAGGAAGGGACCGAAGATCAGTGGCTTCAAATGGGTCGATGACATTACCGTTGCTCTGTTCCACAACCTTCGTGATTCCGCCCACGTTACCTGTGTGGAGGAAGCTCCGACGGGATATATCTGGTTGTGTACCCTGTCAGAATTTCGCACCACGAAGAGCGATGTGCGAGCTATGCGATCCGTTATGGTTGGGTTCTGGAGCAATTACGCGTTAGGGGCGGGAGACGGTCGTTTGGCGCGGCCCCTCGGAGCTAATTTGCCAATTGGGCACTGCCAAAGCTCCTCCCCTAAAAAGGCTTAGGTAAATCTGGGAGAGTCCAGACGGCCCATGCGCCCCATTGGCAACTTGGCTGCAAGGGTCGCGCCAAACGACATACACCCGTTAGGGGCACCATGCACAGGTGACTTGTAATCGCTTCCGGACCCAACAACACGGCGCCTCTAGCTCGTACGTATCGCTTCAATGGCGACACGCCGCGGTGGGAAATCCTGACGCAAGGGTACACACCCGATAATTCTCTGTCAATTTTTTTCGCGTGAAATGCTACAGGTGCAGTGTGATGGAAAATTACGCATAAGTGCATGGGATTGAGAAAAACTCAGAGTTCCGTGAGTGCGTTCGTACCCAACTAAATTAGGTGGAGCATCCCACTATAGACAGCATTTTTATGTAAGCGGGAAGGAACCCCTTCTTCCCTCCACTGGAGCTCAACCAAATAATAGCCTAAATGTGCAGATTAATCACTCAAAGATACCTCGAAGATGCCCAGATGTGCAACTTTTTATAAGATGTCCGTCCCCACCCCCTCGTTGCGATAGCACCACTGGACTTTCGACGTATCAGCCACGTAAAAGCATGTTACTGTCCAACATTTGATACGCATCGATCGAAAAAGTCGTGGAGTTGAAGGAAAATTGATATGTATCTGGCCCTTTTCGAGGATACTGCATATTCACCGATTTCCACGATCTCGCTAGTTCCCGTTATTCCACCAATCCCATAACAGTGAATGTAGCCTGACAGCCGTAATGTACGTGAAAGCGCCGCGACCTCATGCTATCGTAATACGGCCTTCCACTAGTTATCAGGTTCTACATACGGGCGGGTTTCGTGGATAGATAGGATATCCAGTACTCAAAACGTTCTCTTTATGGCTGTTTTTAGGGCAGCGTTCATAGGTGGTAGGAATCGTGTAATTCCCGTGTAGGGGAGCGTTCATGGAAGTAAATTTGAATTTTTGTGAAATTGTGGAATAGGAATGGATACGTGTCGGTCAGTAAAACTATGGAGTTCACCTTCTTGCATTTGAATTGGAGATAGGAATCGTGCAATTCCCATTTAAGGGCAGCGTCAGACATTGCGATTTTACGGTACCGCACGCGATGACGCGCCATTGCAGAGTTTCACCGCCACAGAACCGCGTGCCAAAGTGCGACACCGCAAAATCGCGAAGCTTGGCGTCTTTCCAATTCTGTCGACTGAGCGGAACCTGGAAATCGATGTGGACCTAATTTTTTTCCGGCGTTCCTTCTTTCCACAAACAACGAGAATTCAATCAATATCACAGCCGATATGTATCTTTATGATTTTACAACAGTTCTGCGTTTCCGTAAGAACGAACCAACTTAGTATGAACGCTGCCTAATGCTTAAGCACCTGTGAGCATGTCGCTGGGGAAAGCAGCAAGAATTGCAGAAAAACTTACTCTGAATATGAGGTATACTACAAGGTGCATCCACATAACAAAAACCCCATATCCTCGTAATGCACAGTCCATCCAAGTGTCTGAATTTGAATTATTGGATAATCAAATTAAGTACTACAAAAGGACTCACATTCCAGCGGAAAGCCCTTCGCCTTTGCTTCTGCGAGGAATAGATCCAATCGGGTGGCATTAGTAGGTTCCCTGTGTGATCCCACTTGCACAAACTTTATCACGAAAGCCACACCGACTAGTGCTGAAAACATAAGGATTCCGAGTAAACTTCACTTTCTAACTATCTCAGCTCTTATCGCAATCATAATTTCTGATTACAACGTATCGACGTTTTCCTACTGTGTGCTGCAAGGCTAACTGTGGAACCTTCACTGGCCCAGCGTTTCCTTCTCGTCTTCTTCATAGACCTGAAGATGGCTCGAAGCTTTTGATTTGTAGAGTATCCGGACAAGCGCCTCCTTCCCTCCACTACTTCCGGCGTTGTTTCGAGATCGCTCACAGACAGCCCGGTGTTGAAACTACAGACTCACCCAAGATTCCACCAGCAGAGCAGAAGCTCACACCTCAGTTGCATATGTCAGTAAGGGCGAATGCATCTTACTCGACTCAATGTTCCTCATGACAGGAAGTACTGCAACTCGTAGAAAGTGCAGGCTTCACTTCTAGAGAAAATCCGAACATATTCTGCTGTATCCCCGTTTATACAATGTCACCCGTCATGGTTTTGTTCCCTTATTGAATTTTCAGGGAGTATCTATCTCACTCAGGATGATATATCTTTTGAGTCAAGGAGATGGTAAAGGTAAATGAAATCACTCATATAAAATACCTCGAAAAAGACCAGTTGCCTTGAAATCCAAAGCAATCCATAAAAATAATTCAATATACAGTACTAGTTGAGCCCCAACAATGGGACCCACTGTAAACGATGGAGACTCGATGATCCAAAATATCTGGTATATTTCAATAGGGCGAGAGACTCTTCTATCCATAGCAATAATATGTATTAATGTTCTACATCACTAATATCAGAAATCTCAACCCTTATTACACCCCTGTCGATCAGTGAAAACCTGATCCTAAAAGAGCATCGAAACGCTGTCCTGGGTGAGAGCTTTCGCAACAGACGAGCGCACAGTGCGATGGTTCAAATTCTACATTTTTATAATTCTACATTGTTCAGATTATTTCAGCAATCATTTCATTTCGTTTCGAAAGCTATTAATAAACCCGGAACACAATCTTCGCGAACATTTCAAATTGCGCGGTCAATCACATAATAGGCACGGGGAAACAGAGCACGTATATAAAGAGGATCGTATAAATATTCCGAACGAAGCCATTCGATTCGTACTCACAGCCGATCCTCTTGCTTCACACTACCTGAGGCAGCCCAAACCGTTCGATGGAAAACGGCAACGGGCACTACATGAGGCTTTTCCTTAGGAAACCATTTCCCTTCCAAAAGGCTTCAGAAGGCTGCCGTAGAACTCCTTCCGCACATGTATTTGACTGAAGCTCGCTTTCTTCTGGAACAATCATTGCTTCCCTCCGTAGGGCCGCTTTCGTTCATACTTTACGCATAGAGGCCGATTTCGGCGGCAACGGTGGCACTGTGGTAATAAGCTCCGTTCGGCAAACGCTTGACTTACCCACGCTATACTATGGTGATCGTGGCTAGCCCACTCTTCCGAATTCGTGCCACACCCGCGGCAATCCGAAATTCGGACTCGAATTCGCGGGATTTTGACACGATCATCATACATCACGATCATCGTAGCATGATTAGGAAACAGAGCGCGTCACCAGAGTGCCGTCGTGGTCGGCGGTGTGGCACATTATCTTGCCGATTGATGGGCAAAGTATGTAGGCGGATCGAATCTTTCCAATCTCCCATCTTGAAAAACGTGTCAACGGGATGGGTTTCTCTACTCCTCAAATTGGGCTCATTGCTGAAACAACCTCCTCTCCCACCTTCAGTCACTTGACCATTTCACACGCTTTCTTTACAACGCTTCTGTCCGAGGGCCTCGTGCAAAGCAATGCGGGCAGATAGTCGCAGCGCGATGCCTGAGCTGCAGTCATATCTTGCGAAACTCTCGTCTGAACGGTGCTCACCATCACTATTCTTCTTCCGCAACGTCCGCATGGTCTGTCACCACGGACAATGCGTTGCGATGGAGGCACGTTTAATAGAGTACGCACGACGACACATGCGATCGCACAATCGTGCGAGCCTCATGAGCAGGGGGTCACCATTGCCATTCAATTCTATGAGAAACTGCTGTGATGCGACCTCAGCAATCGTTCAGGGAACAGTTATAAAGGGGTGCTCAGCTTTTTGATGTTCATTTTAAGAACTTCGCTTACAGAGAACTGGGAGATTGCTCGCATCTCAATGAAACTCATTGTGGTCTTACTCATTGTTTTCATAGGAAGTGGTGAGTATTTCGGTCTCCGCATTTCTCAGTTTTATATAATCCACTTTAAGGAACCGTCTACGAGAATCTGACTTCTACGAGAATCTGACTTCAGTTATGTTCTGGTTGCTCTTTACGGGTCACATCAAAACGTCACACAAAGAAAAACTAACATCCGGCCGAGATACATCTCTTCAAAGTACTGTCCACAATGACGGAGCTAGGATCAGAAACCGTTCTGCAAGAGCTCCGGGAGCTCATCTTACTCACACCCACATTCCCAACTTTCGCTCCCAATGTGATTTGCTTCTCACTTTGCGTTTTTGATTACGCGATTGCCTCCATCTTATCCTCTAATGCCTCGCAGCTAATCGTTCAACACCGAGTCAGTCTCTGTGAGAAGCATTCGAAGACTATCCCTAAGCCCAGCATTCCAGATCTTTGCAAAAATTTCTGTGTGAAACTTTGAATGTGGCCCCTAGCAAGCAAAATGATATAACTATGCGAGTAATGGAAAATGTTAGGTCTCCGTAGACCATTTTTCTGTCGCCTAATCAAACACCCTACAGATGAGGCACCATTTGAAAGCTATTATGAAAATCCTACATAGTTTAGCCTTGTCACGCCACGATCGCTGCAACGAAGAAACTCAACCTGGACCATGTAGAGGATCCTTCATGAGGTAAGAAAGCTTTCATAACCACTGCCTACATACGCGATTTCTAGAAGATTTCCAATTGGAGACCATATGTGTTCATTCGTTCAATTCGCATTTGACGTGCCATAATGTTATTATTAGGTAATCCACTTTTGTTACAGATATACTTACGATAGTTCGCTGGGCAGGTGCAAAACGTTCATGTGGGGAGGCTGTCAACCCAACGGAAATAATTTCGTCACCATGTGGCACTGCTTGGCTTTCTGCGCTATCTGAAAAGTTCCTACAAACGAATAAATATGAGCATTCATGCGGTTGCACAATCACATGAGTTGTTGGGTGTTTTTGAAGCGGAGCGAAACTAACTAACAGCCTTTCTCAAATGCACGCCAAATGAACTAGGCGTTGATTAAAAAAGGCCACGCACCGCGCCCATGTCGCATTCTTTCGATGCGTTTTCACTGTTAAGCTGCGGTCATACTATGCTCACCGACGAGAGCCCAATAATTCAAATTTGAATATGGCATAGTATGGCACTATGCCAAGAATCGAATTCGACACCGCCATTATTTGGGGCCGCGATTACCATGCTGTAGTGTGGCTGGCTCATGCGTTTTGCAAATGAACCGCATTTCAGATTGACGCCGAGACCTGCGTCAGCTTGACGCAGACACCGGCGCTGGTGCGCAAAAGTATGACAGCGACCTTAGCGCATACGTCGCGCGCGGCAAACGATATCTACTGACTTGTGCCTGAGGAGTGCACCCTCTTCGAATCTGCTTAGTACTTTCGGTAGGGCAACAGAAGCCTTTGATTACTATGTACAAACCAGTAAAATGGCAGACGAATTTTATAATGTTTTCGACCACCGGCTGTGCGCATAGTATGGTATCGCCGGGTCTGCATAGCTGCCAGGTGAATTGCACTCAGTATTAGTACTCAACTCGCTCTCATTAATTGCTAAATTATTTTCCACCCATCCTAAAGAGTAAAAAGCAACTCACCCTTCAAGGTTTTCTTCACTGGTTTTCTTCTACCTTTGATCAACAAATACAGAGCCTTAGGTGATGAGTGTCATGCCTTTTCATTGTAATTATAAGCATGTATGTGATGTGTATCATGTGTTACCGCTATTAACGTTCCAATGATCTGTATACAATGCCATACACGAGACACAGCATACAATCAGTTGACGGCTAAAAAGTCAATTAATACGGTGATGCAGTGCTGGCTGAGGCAGCCACCCTCACCGGTTCTCACAAGAATCGCAAACGTACTCACATTATGAGTCAACCAAATAGCGCAGTGCCAGTGGTTTGACTTCTCACGCCCGCGATTTAGAGAGCGAAGTGTTCGGATACTCCAAAGAAGCTCTTCATTTGCTAACGTTGAACTCAGTGCAATGGATGACATTGGCGGTTAGCCAAACAGCTTTGTAAGCTAAATGTGCTGTCAGCTGTCGAATTCACTGACCATGTGAATGTCGCGCCACAGCGGTGCATTTCAAAAAAAAAGGGATGTGGTCAAAGCTAAAATTGGTCAGTTAGATCGATAGTGATGGGTCAACGGCGATGGACCGTAGACTGAGCGACCTCAAAACGTAGCTGGAGAAAAATCGGGTTTTCACCACCACAGCATGAAGTTCGCGATAAATGATGGAAGCAAACACTGTGATGTTGTGTCTCCGTCGATTAAGTACTTTACCAAATTTCAACTTTCCGAAATTCGGATTGTCTGAATCCAGTTTGGTTGGAGAAACCACTCTGAAACTATTTTTTTGTGAGGCTACAGTTGTGAATTCAAAATTTGTTAGGTATAATTACAGTCACATTACTAAATCAGTTCTTTTTTTGTGCAGAGACCAACTTTCATGCAGAAGAGACCGATGAAACAAATAGTGTTTAAAAGATTCGAGATCAATAACACTCGATCTACCTACCTTCGGAGAAGTCACATTAAGTTCCTCCGCAGTACATTAACAGCACAACTTTTGGACTTGAAAGGCTTGTTTTTTTTTTCACAAAAATTCGTTTCTGAACAGGTGTGAGGTTTTGAAAAAAAATTACTAATGTCACGTTCGGATAAGTTGAATTATTCATGCATGGGATCAAAATGATCACATAATCTTACTCTTACCACATACATTGACATTTCTCTATTTCAAATGCCCAAACTTGAACATTCAGCTGAAGTGGAGACCCCACGATGCCGTCATTTCCGCAGCTACTTTGTGCGCTTTGGAGAGTCGATTTCCACTTTTTTTCGAAAGTGAAGGTGATCTGACAGAGGAAAATGAATGTTTTGAGAGAGTTGGGATCAGTGTCCATCTGAAATGCTACCACCCCTGAAGACCGGCCTTTGGCTCGTCTGGGCTGACACGTGGCAGGTTGCACGGCGATTTGCGCGACATACTGCGCGACGACGCGGCGTCTTTGACTGCAGCGCGAATTCCCAGTCGTGCTGATTTAGATCAAGATACTTTAGGGTTTTGTCGAGAGAAGGGATTTCACTTAATCTCATGCGTTTTTATGAGTTGAAATTTCTGAGGCTATGTTAATATTCTTATGGGTGCTATGTTCGTGCTAATTTTATAATGTTCTCAACCACCGGCTGTGCGCATAGTATGGTATCGCCGAGTCTGCACAGCTGCTAGGTGAATTGCACTCAGTATTAGTACTCAACTCGCTCTCTTTAATTGCAAAAAAATATTTTCCACCCATCCTAAAGAGTAAAAAGCGACTCAGCGACTACGTGTTAGGATCTGCTTTCATCCTTTTTGTTGCCACTTAGATTGCTTATTGTTCCTTTTATAAACCTAATTTCGAGAAATTTATGACTACGTGATAGGATCTGCTTTCATCCTTTGCATCTCAAGTAGGAGTAGGAGTATCGCACAGAAAAAGCTCATCTTATAAACATGAAACAACAACTCTTATAAACACAATTAAAGGAAGGGAAAGCCTGTGCCCAACAAAATTTCTAACCATTTTAGCTTTTATCCGTTTCCTTACGTGTTCGCTTCCCAGTCAACGACGCCGAGCGCCGCCGCGCACTTCGCCGTACAACTTGCCGCGTGCCAGCCCGGACGAGCCAAAGACCACACACCTCCACCACCTCATACTAGGATTTCCTTCTTACCAAATAATGTCCGTTGACAAAGGTTTGACATAGTAAAGCAACACAAACACCGATATCACAAATATTTTCAAGATGCTTTGACATCATACCATGGAAGATTAGTATTGGAATGCCGCTTTGATCTGCTATTATGCAGATGCACACTTTTTTGGATATTGTGAGATCCTTCGGAGCTCTGTGACAGACAGTTCATAAACGATATCCCGTCATCGCGATACTGGTACGACCTTTTAGTTCTCCTACGGGAGAGCCATCACGGTCTCTCTCCCTAACGTCGCTAACACCGTTACAAAGCTTATAGTCCATGACCTCTTTCGCAGCATGTTGGAAATAGCAAAAGAACTTAAGAAAAAAAGAACGCTCGACAAGTCGCATAGTGCATAAGAATCTTGGCGGTCACCCTTATAAAACGAAAAAAGGCGGTAGCCTGACCGATCTTAATGAGGAAGATATATCGCTCCAATGTGAACTCTGTTTGCTGGCACCGAAACTGGTTTCTCGAAACTATATTTTCTAGTATTCACTCGGCGCAGTGAGAGACTTCCAAAACACGAGCATTACGGCGACAGGCCACTGCGAGTCTTACATATAATAAAAGAAGGGCCGTTTCACGCACTTTCCACCTTTCCAGCGCCATGGTTTGGGCAGGAGTGTGAGTAGCGGGTGATCGCCTCTTTTCTTAAGAGAATCTCATGCCCTTGACAAAACTACATCTTTGGAATCAGCTTACCGCAAGTTTCAGCGGCCGTGCATAGAGCGAAGCTCACGTGTGGGATGTGGCTCACATACTTGTCTTCTACCACACACCGAGCGACCCTCGTGTTCGCGCGATTTCACTTCGTCGACTATACCGTCCCGACTTTGTGAAATACAAAAGTCTGCCGCACAGTCCATTCACTCCTCATTTAGTCATGGAATAAAATACAACTTGGGTACCGACGCACTACCTAAGTGCTTCAGGGATGTTACCAGCCAGAAGTGACATATCGAATAAAACTTGATCCACTTCTCCCACATTAAGAATGTGGCTAAGTTCGAGCAAATGAAAACCGTTAGGTGAGGGTATTTGGTTTTGAGCGTGTCAACAGAGTCTTGCCTTTCACTGTAGGTCACATGGACAGCATCTCTGTAACCCGAGCCATGGCGAAAGCGGGCCGTGGAAATGGGCTTGGTTTAAGCTTGCTGAACGCTGAATTAGCTGCCGTTCCTCCATGACACATTATCCTGTACGTTGGGAAAACGCAAGAAGTTCAACTACAAATACTGTGAAAACTTTTGGGACTAGGATCTATGTGAGAGACATTGCCGTAAGTAACAGCATGCTCCCAACGATTAAACATGAAAGTTTACTAAAGCTGTGAAGCGAGTTAGACGACAAGTTTGTTTCTAGACGACGGGAACTCAATCGAATGTCAGTTCATCCCACATCAGATTGGCTTTCAGAAATGACAACTCATCAAACAAATTTCGAGTTGCGTTAGGATGAGAAACTATTCATTTATTCCTCTCATAGGTTTTTTTCATACCCACCAAGCGACCGCTATCACACAACAGCTCCTCAGAAATGGATGGGTGAATCTTGAGGCGCTTACATCGGGACGTGCTAGAACTGAGTCACCATGCCTGGCGTGACTCATCTTTGGTACATCCTAATCAAAAAAGGAAAGAAGTCAAAGCTCGTAAAATTCATATCTTCATATGTTCGGATGCTGACATTAATGCCGGCTCATAGGAAGTTTGTGCAATCTGTTGATTGTATAGGCCATGAGTTAAAAATACAGTAATGCTTCCAATTGTACCATCGAATTTTGAATCCACCCGGTTATTGTGATGCTCTGCGTTTTGAATAGGATCTTTCAGAAAGTGCAAGCTCCAGTTTCCAGAAAGAATTCGGATACCGATCACTGCTAAATCTGCATCCCATATATGCACGCGGGATGGCCCTTGTTCTCAATACTTGACATTGGTGATCCTTCACGGATTTTTGTTCCTCTAGAATGAATTGAGGGAGATTATATACAACATGATGCAATTTTTTCTCAAGTGAACAACATGGGGGAGGGTGAATAAACCATTCACATAAAATTTCAAGAAACTTCTCAATTTCCCAAAAATTCAAAAATAACATTATAATTGAACCGAGCAACCCAAACTCCAATGACATGGTCTCTGTGATTACCCATGACAGAAGGGTATTAAAAAGATATAGGATATAGCATAATGATAAAACCGGCGACATTTCCATACTAGAAGCAAAGAGAAAGTTTCCATACTAGAAGTAAAGAGAAAGTTTAAAATGTGCCCCAGACTGCACTTCGTGATCTATCCATGGATGGAACATCTTGTGTAAAAATGCTGTACAAGTAAAGAAGATACTTTTCCTGAGATTACAGGTGGTGCTCAATGTTGTGGAAAAAAATAAGGAAAATGCAGGCTCCAGTCTTCTTGTTGGCTTTCTGAGAAAAGTTGGACAAAGTAAGCTGATGGGGCCTTACACCTATACCAGAAATGCTCTCAGCTTCTGTGGCTATCCTGCGACCGCAGGTAGTCTTCACATAGATACTACTTTGCATAGTACAGTGAGCTCTCAATACATGTTAGTGGTGCAGGCCCCAGTGATGGCGGGCTCAATCCCGTATCTCCCCTCTAGTCGGAGCGTTCATGCCAAGTTGAGACTGGTTCGCTATCAGAGGCACATCCTCAACTAGATGATATGAAACCATTCGCCCAAGCGCCTTGAGGAGCTGAGGTATCAGAACCGTTATGAATTTAAGTACACTCCTCACGATTTTGCGATTTTCTTATTCAGATTGTTGGCCTCCCATAGAAGTGGGAAATGAAAACTTGCATCACTTTGGCACCATGGGCTGGATTATGACTTTCTGAATGAGAAGCTACGAAGACGGTAGAGCTAAGCTACGACCCAGTATACATAGACATTCCTCAACTCTTCACACTGCGAATGACAGCAGCACACGGGCATGTTCTTGTTTGAACTCTGGTTCAGTCCTGCTTCAAGAAGAGACCTGTTTCTACCTAACATTATACAGTGCCAGCACTCAAAGCGGACGCTATATTCCTGATCAGGACCCTGCGATTATTCCTGTATGATACAGAAAGGCACCCTGAAGCGTTATTTCGGCCATATGCTTTTTTAGCTCGCGCCTCCAACAATATGCGGAACTGTGAAATATCCCCGCATATTTTTAAAACTGTTCAATGGTGATCCATTCACATTCATCACAACCCTGATGCTGATCAGTAAAAACGTAGGCAGACTGGTCTGTGGCGAGCTCTATCGCAACGCACGAGCACACTGTCCATTGTTCCAAACTCTATTGTTCAGAACATTATGAAAAAGCACTTCATTTGGTTTCGAATGCTATTAATAAAGTTGAGGCATAATATTTTCGTCCAAAATATTTCTATCGAATTGCACTTCAATAAGCGCGCGGATGGAAACCACAGCACGTATATAGAAAAGAGCGCAATACTCCTAACGAAGTCATTTCTCATTCGGGCAGCTCATGCTCGCGCTTTACATAACCTGAGGCCCGAAATGCAAAACGGCGCCAGGCCCTATTAAGGATATAGAACCATTTCTTTTCATATAGCTATCTTGGCATTCCTTATTATAAGTGTTTGACTGTAGCTGGCTTTCTCAACGAACGACTGCTGCTCTCCTACAAAATCATCCTACTCGGGTAAGGTGGCAGAAGACGTGCTTTTTTTGACCATGAAATCCAGTTTTTTGCTGGAAGAATTTATGCTCTCCTGCTCAATTCCTCGACGCTCACGTGGGACGCCGTTTTCTATCCACTATAGGGCAACGCTGGCAGCGACGCGTGGCTTGATGTTCAGGCTGCCTTACACCTTGCGAAACAACGGTTCGCAAGCCGTACAATCGCATTTGTCGTCGCAATTAGGCATCTATTTTTCTTCCGCGAAGCTGATCTTTTATCATTCACAAGCCATCGTCGGAGAGAGAAAATACAAGTACAAATGAGAGTGTGCACATGCGAGCCACGATAGCTATGGCAGAGCATTAGAAATTGATTGGATCTGCTTCTTCGCCCTCGCACCCATCATTAGACCGCTGTCAAACTCTGCGATTTCCCCATTTTGCGGTGTCGCAGCTCTGCACGCGAAGTTGCACCCATTACACAATTTCAAGGTCGTAGCAAGTATTGCGTGCAATAGCGCGACATCGCGGAATCGCAAAATCGCAAAAATGCCGTCTGACGGGGGCCTTATGGATTATCTTTGAAGAGACTCGGCAACGGTGAAGCACTTATCCCCTTATATGATCGAGCCTTAGATAGTAGAAATAAAGGACAGTTCAGCATAGTTACTGTTTGTTCTCAGAGCTTTTCCAATATCTTCCTTTCCTCTTACAAAAAGCAGGGAGATTACTTTGCATCACAATGAAACTCCTCTTGGTCTCATTCCTTGTTTGGATAGTGAACGGTGAGTATTTGAACATTAACATAATTCATTTTCATGAATCTACTAAAAGGAATCGTCCATTGAAATTTGAATTTTCTGTTACCCACCTAATCATCAAGGACTTCAGCTTTGCATGGCCCGTAGAAAGTAAATACTACACAACTATTTAATATATGGGTGGCGAAAAGAGTCAAACTTACATGGACGATCCCTTCAAATGGCCTAACATGTGCCCTGTAAATTAAGAGCCATTCAAAAGTTGGTAAGGAAGTATCCTACAGAATTTAGAGGCCTACTTGCCTCCTCGCTGCCACCACCCAATCAGGCAAGGGCCATGTGACAGCTGGCGCCTGAGGTAAGAAAGCTTTACTCGTGCATACTAAAGAATTGCTAACTGGAGAGCCAAGTGTTCAATCGATTGATTCTCATCCCGAGTGTCACCGGCACATATGGAATTAAGAACTCAGGATCTAAGAATTTTACGGTCTAACATAAATCAATCGTGCATGGAAATATAAGTCTCTCTGTAGCCCTCATATTTTTGTTGTATTTGTCTAATAAGAGCCGCATGCAATAATTTACGCGAAGACGAAACTCGTCTGTGAAAGAAGGAGTTACCTAAACAGTCCCACTCTCCGTCTTCAACAGCGGCGAGTGACGGGGCAGGCATTTACACCAAGGCCACGCCCCCTAGGCCACCACTTTAAAGAGATGTATCTTGGTGGGATCCTCACTTTCCCAGGTGAAACTTTTCATGAGGCCCTTATTAGGCAAATACAAAATCAATGTATGGGTAGAAGACAAACTTAGTTTCCGCGCACGATCCATTTTAGCCAATCATTCTTTGATGAGTTACCATTTTAAATTATGTATTAGGCTGTAAGAATAGTGACGAACAGTGCAAATAACTTGGTTCTTGTTACAATACTATGAGCATTTGACGTGTTATAGTGTTAGAGCTTAGTGATTCATTTTATTACAGATACGCTTACGACAAAACCAAAGGGAAGTGCGTACTGTTCATGTATGGAGGTTGTGATCCCAGCGCCAATAATTTCAAGACCATGCAGGAATGCACAAAAGAGTGCAATCCATTAAGAAAATATTGAGAACGAATAAAGTGAAGGAACAGTCGAAGGAGTTGTCTTTCGAGCGAATTCAATTATTTCGTGAAAAATCTCGTTAAAGACAGTGATAGGGATAATGTGGGTACAAGGAACCTCCAAAAGAAGATATTCTCTTAAAAACTAGGGGTCTAGGAAGTCTATCTGCGGCGAAGCTCCCAACGAAAAACACCGCTGAGCTGTGGCGGAGGCGGCTTTTGAGCTTCAGCCGCCTTCCTGTGGCTTGGCCCTACTCCTACGGTCGATTGCCGAGGAATGACTGAGGTGTAGAGTAATGGCCATGATAGCAGAATGATACTTATCATATCGTATAGAAGACGTATCGATCGGAGTGATGTGGTGCTTAACGTGTACGCTTTCGTGGTGAGCACCTCCACCGGTCACTATCAAAGATTGGAATAATTGATGCAACCTGATTATAGGGACATCTGGTAACATATCCTATACTTGGACCTACTGCTACTTGATCTACAATTTTCATTAGTACGTGACCGCTTCTCCCCAAAGTATGTACGGCGAAAAAAATTAAAGCATTTATCACGAGCTTCAGTCGGGGTGGCAGCGATGTCCCGAAGACAAGGCACTGTACGCGACAGCAGTGTCATGTATTAGGCCGCTTTAATACCCTGCGTGGTTCCGGCGTTGCTGATTTCAAAGGAGGGGAGGCAGAATGGCAGGAGCAAAGCCTTTGAAGCACCTTTGTAAGAGGATACGTCGCCCGCGGTAGCGGCAAGTGACATATCACAACTTACATCTCAAAGTACCCTCTGTGTTCAGTGTTCAAGAGTTTGTATCAGCGAGGATGTACAATCCAATAAAATGGTAAGCACCTAACATCCAAGCTACCTGCAGGGGCGTTGCTGCGAAGCGGTGCGGCCCAGCACTGAAATTATGCAATTATTCAACATTTGAATCGAAGATCACTCAACAGCATTGAGTCAGCGATGTCATATAAAGCCATGTACATGATTAGAAGCCTGACTTGCGGAGCAATCTCGATAATTTTCGGGAAACGCAGACAGCCGCGTTCTCAAAGCAGCCTACACGGCTTCAGCACCTCACTGCGATAACCACCAAACAACATGAATCTCAACCCACTTCACATTCCTTTTAAAGTACCCTGGATGGCTAAGCCCGACCACCTTGCACCTTCATTCGCTGGAGTCAACTAAAGTTTGGGGCGATTTTCGCGATGGTCACCAGCCTCCGATGGCATAGGCTCCCCATTGCCGTCTGCGTCAGTGCAGATGGGGCAGAGGCAATCTTGTCAAATTCAGGGACCTAGTATAAAATGTCTGTTGATTATCTACATAGTGACACCTCCTCTATTTGGTATGGTAAGGCTTTGTAGAGATCAAAACTTCTGCCGCATCCTGTATATATAGTATAGACATATCACGCCATGTTAACTACATAATATCTGGGTTTCGGTTTCTGCCAAACCGCGAAATGTTGAAGTTATCTGCACCTTGAATATTGATAAGGGATGTAGAGAGAGTACAACAAAATATGGGATATCGAAAATCAATGCTCACTCAGGATCAATGTTCTTAGGAATTCTGGCTTGGCGCGGTGACAGTTCTCAGTTGAAGTACTGTCACCCCACATTACAATTTCCTCCTTTGCTTAGAAAGATCACATTGGATCACCTTCTCGAGAGACCGGAGATGGACAGCGAAATTTAGCGAACAAAATTAATCGACTTAGTACCTGCTCTTATTGGTTTCCGAAGCATCCGACGTGATATAATGACGCTGCTATTACGATACTTTCCACTGTAGATTCTTCCACAACGAACATCGCAGAAACGACCCATTCTGTGGCTGTGGAGGCAACCAGAACCATCCTCTGGACCCTGAAACGATGCAAGAAGCATTGCCCATGATAACATCTTTATTTACTGTGACAAAGAAGCATGAATCAATCAAAGCTGTAAAATGATTTCATGGCTCTGCAGTCATTATCACAAGGAAGTAGCTGGGTGCTTCTGGTGTCTACATCCTACAACGTCAGTACACAGGGTTTGTAAAGCTCATAGTTCAAGGTACAAATACAACATTAGGGGAGGGGCGAGGAGTTCACCTCTAGCGTAGTTACTGCCTTCTTCAGCTCTCTCCTCTGCAGACTCCTCACTTGCCGCCCATCACAGGACAAGACCTTAACGGTGGACTTGCCATCTGTCCACAATATACGAATCTACACGACACCGAACAACGTCAACAAGCTAATGCGTGCTGTATGTTGCTAAATTATTGTAAAGTAGTCTACACATGTATACATGCTGTATAATAAAGATCTCAAACTCTGAATCGTACGAACAACTACCACTGAATCAAAACATGTGAGTTGTTGAAGGAAATAACTTTGTCCCCAGATAAAAGGAACTCAAATGAATATCAAGACATCCAACATCATACTGGCCCTTAGGAATGACTATAAACCAAACCGATTCCGAATTATCTGAAAATGAGAAGTTCCAGATCCCTTTTTACCCCTTTTTATCTTCAACGTACCCTTATAGTGAGTGCTGCAGTATAAGGCGCAGCAAGCAGAATATTCTAACATACGTTGGAAAGACTTTTCCCACTCATCGTCTTCAAATTTTCCAAAGTGGTCACAGAAGCAGTAAAGCTCTCACAAGAGCACGTGTCACAGGTCTCCAGGACATATTCAAACATTTCACGGATTTTGTATTTGCGCTGCACCAGGTCCTGCAAGCTACTTTGTTTTTCAATGCTCGCTTTTTGCTTTGCAGCACATTTCGAAGTGTAGAATAGTCAGGCCACGCGAGTAAAAAAGCTAAAAATCGTTTATCAACATTATTTGGTACACCAGGCTTTTCAATTGAAAGCTATTGCCTAGAGGACCTGCAACTTTATGGTGTTTGGTGGATGACGCAAGACTCGACCATGGCTTCGCGAAATCTTTTCCGGAAAAGGAGAGGTACTTCCTACAAGATTTGAAGTGTATGCAGAAATCTTGAATGTATGCAGAAAGCTTTGCGATTATACTACGCACCCAAATGAGACACTTGAGATGGCCTTACTTTTAGCAAAACCTTTTCTGAAAAGATCAAGCCAATCACCTCGTGAGAACCAAACCAATACAACACCTCCCTCGGACGAAGAAACCTTGACTCCCGGTATGGCCTCAGCTGTCATGCTGTCGTCAACTTCAGAGGATTATGTGACATTACACTGAATATTGGATCTCGTCGAGGTAATTGCTGTCTGTTGGGTAGCTACTTGTTTCCTTGAAGTGTAAGTTACTTGCAGGTGGTCTACACAGCAGGAGAAATGTTCGAGCATATGTAGATCCTTTGGAGATGACCCGGCCGGACGGTGAAGTCACCCAGTATCCCTGTGCCAGAGTGTTGTTAACAAGGCACACACAGAAGTTGAGGAAAATAGCCGCTTCAGTACTTTCCCACACTTTTCAGTGTCTTCACAACCTCTACAGCATCAGCAATAATGTATAGCTGATGGCATAGTATAAGTAAGCATTTTATTGCTGTAATTTTTGTGTTGATGAACGGATCCAATCATGTTTTCATACATAAACGGGTCGATGACTGCACGTTCCGCTTATCATCTAGTCTGGGACCATCACTGCCCTTTGCTTACGACCCTTCCCCATCCCACCCGTCAAATACGAGGCCCCCCCCTGCCCCCCCCCCTCTTCAAGGAGTCCTCGATGCCCGATGTATCCTTTGCTGTCATCGACTTCAGAGAATTATGTTACGCATTGAGTACAGGACCTGCTCTATGTTAACTGCAGTGTTGTTGTGCATCTGCCTTTTCTGTTGAGCTGTAAGTGGCTTGCATGTGCATGTGTCTAGTCCTCCTGTGCAGTGTGGTCCACAATCAGTGAAGAGTGACCATAGATGTGACCTTAAAATCGAAGGCACATACTTTCCGCATATATTGCATCCTATTTATACTAAGTGCAGTAGAAGCCTGTGATTTTGAAGTTGTGCTGGCTTGTGCTGCAAGCGATCCAAGTGAGGGGCGAATAGCTAAAAACCGTTCACTTTCTCAATAACTTTCGCGAAGTGGAACTTCCAAGGTTTAAGTTGCAGTTGCGGAGCTGTTGCTTCGGTTTCGCACAATGCTCCCGAGCACCGTACTGTCTGCAAATACAGCTTCAATGTAAGGGTTCTTGCAGCTGCGGTTTAGCCACGACACAGTGGTGTGCACCTGTGCAGTAGATATGAGGCTGTAACAGTGGTCCTTGTTCGACACTCGTGCTAAGCCACCTGGTAGCTTGGCACGCTAACTGCAAATACGGTATGATGATCACATTAAATTCTAGGAAGCTCGCACTTAGCTCGCAATCAGAGAATGCACTCATCATCAAATTCTGTAACTTGAGCCTTACTCCACAATAACCCTATTACTGGCATTGCCAGCACTTCAGCACAATTCACTTTGCACGTGAAGAAATCCCATGACAAGGATTGATGAATTATTTCGAAACTGTGATACGATTCGAAAATCGCATCACAGTGAATCTTCGTTGAATCGCATCACGTTGAATCCATCTGATGGCTTCGACGACTTCGTGATGGAAAAGCACCATATGTAGGGCGTGCTGCAGCAGCTCATGTGACTATCTGATGGTTCTATGAAATCGCTGTAATAATCATGTATCACTTCTGCTGCAAAATGTTGGTAGAGGCGTCATAGAAAAACTACCCTCTGAATGTTTTATATTTTTACATTTTCCAATTCCATGCGAGGTCGAAATCTCGCCCTGCACAAAAGAGCGGCCGTACAAATACTCCAGTCAAATCCATTTCAGTCCTTCTCGCTGCTAGTGTTCGTCCTCACTTTAACCTGGCCAAAAGTCTGCTACAAAAGAGCGTGGGCCATCAAAGCCGATTTGAATTCTATTCACGAAATTCTCTCATAAATCAGCCCGTGGGTGTTCACACAGGGAGCTCGCCTTTTGAGTAACCCACTCTTGCATCTTGAGAAAGCCTGAGCTGCAGAAAAGGAGAAGACGAGCATTCTGCCTCGAAAACGGGCCTCATGCGGAAAAGATGCAGCTCTGTTCCTTCGCTGTTTCTGGCGTCTGAAACACGAGCCGTTCACCACTTTCCGGCATCAACTTTTCTTGGTAGGGCAGACTTCTTCCCTCGCCCGGGATAAAGTAGTGATGGCCAGGCCCGGGATGGAGTAGTGATGGCCAGTCTCATGCAGCCAGGGCTATTCTCATCTTGAAGCCTTGCTTGATCACCTCTACCATCTCCTTCACGACTCTATGGACGTACAAACTCCGGAGACGTACGACTTTTTCCTTTGTCTCCTCTTTATTACTCACCGCAATTTTCCTACTTCATGTCCTAGAGTGAGTGGTTCGGTAAGATGTGATGGGATAACTGTCACAGCCCGAGCTGTAAGGCTGCTTCTCATCGTCGGACTTTCTACGAACTGATGCATGTGCCAGTTCTTCACCTGAAAGATCTTCGATACTTATCGCTACTGATGCTTAATTTTTCAAGATCCATAGTCACTCTTCGAATGGCAGTTGTGGCTACGCAAAACAACTTTTATGGGATTCCCGGTGTTCATTCTTCCCTCGCTCTTTTCAATGTTTGTTGATGCGATAAATATCAACAAGAATTGATTCAGAGTTGAATGAAGAGAGGACTGCACTGCATAGCTATCGATCTACTGCAACATTTTTCAGATACTTTCGCTTTCCAAATAGTCGCGTGAGTGTGAGCTGTAATGAAATGCATTGTAGCATTGCTCCTAATCTCATTGGGAATAAATGGTGAGTGCTTTCAAGGCATCCATTCAAATAATCTCGCTAATTTGCTTCAGTGACCGAATCCCGCTCACCGAAAATATGTAGCTCCAAAGCGGTATGGAACTAAACATTAAAAATATGACTCTCTGGCTAATTTTGTTGGAGCCGTCCAAGACAGCTGGTCCGAAACCGCTTGTGCAACAAATTGTTTACACCGCTGATTGTGTCGTCTGCTCCTTTGAGAAGAAGGGTCACTGCATGAAGCTGGACAATCTATTTGGTCCGTTGTCAGGCCTGCGGCAGTGAATATGTGGGTGGAACAGGACGTTCCCTCCGCACGCGGGGTAAGAAACACTTGGAGGATCTTAATAGGTCAGGAACCCAGACTCCTTAAGCATACATTGTGTTCATTGCCATAGAGATGCCCAATTTGTAGTCTCAGTCACCATCTTGGCACTCGAACCCGAAATCACAGCGCGGAAGACATTGGAGACATTTTGGATCGCAGCAAAAGACCCGAAAATTGAGAGGCAAGAGGATTGTGTGGCCATAACCCTTACCACGCGCCCTTTCTTGGCCTCTGTAAGTTTTGATCTACTACGCGAGGTCGAGGTCTTAGAGGTGGAGGTAGTGCTCCTCAGTCTACTAAGAAGTTGTCTTACTGGTGGTCCATCTTGTGCCCCGGTCGCAAAATACCAAGTTAAGCCCATGACACTCTTCGATGGATCGATACCGAGAGCTGGTTAAGTACTCTGTTGAAAAGGTTATCGGGTTTGTGAAAGTCTTGGAGTGAATTTAGTCTCAAGTTTTTCGACTTCCCAGGCTCTTGAGACGTTAAACGATAGCCTCCAAGAAATAAGATCGTGAATCTTGGAAAGCTTCGACAAAAGTAGCCGGAGAGTCTATGCCAAGGTTAAAAGAGAGTTGAACATGGAATATTAAACACACGTAGTATACTGTATAACTGAATGCGTATTAATCAATGTGGAACTTCCAAAACTTATTCCAAAAAAAGCTTTCACAAAATTAATTTCAAAAAGATCTTCGCCTTATGGGCAAGCTTTGTAATCCTTTGGAATTTTCTCTTTGTTTCATACACATCTATATCAACATGAAGCTTCTGGACAAGACAACGCTCAAGTATGCTCTATAATTGTTGAATTCAGCCAAATCGTGTGAACCGCATCAATATTTCTGCTTCTTGGATCGCGATAACGGGGACAGAAATTGCGGACGCAAAGAGGAAACAAGGTAAGGAAAACCCAACATCGCTGTTATCAAGCAACACAAACACCGATATCACAAATATTTCCAATATGCTTTGTCTTCATACCATGGAAGATTAGTATTGGAATGCCTCTTTGATCTGCTATTATGCAGATCCACACTCCTTCCGAGATTAAGAAATCCTTTGGAGCTTCGCAGTAGACGGTTCACTAGGCGATATGACGTCATCGCGATGATGGTACAACATTTGATCGCTCTCTAACGGGAGAGCCATCACAGTCCCTACCCCTAACGTCGCCATCACCGTTACCGAGCGCATAGTCGATGAACGCTGCCGCAGCATGTTGGAAATGGCAAAGACCCAAAAATGGTAACGCTCGACACGCTGCATAGCGCATAACAAACTTGGGGGCTACTCTAGTAAAACGAAAATAGATGATGGCCTGAGATCTCAATGAGAAAAATAGATTGTTTCACTGGTGCACTGTGCTTTCTCGCACCACAACTGGCCTCTCGAAACTATATTTTCCGATGAAAATTTTTTTGCTGTCGAGGCTATGATAGACTCCCAAAACACGAGCATTACAGCGACAAGCTCCTAGGAATTCAATAACAAAAGAAGAGCCGTGTACGCGCCTTCCACCATTCTCCGTGTCATGGTTTGTGTGGAGGAGTGTGCGGAGCAGCCAAAACGCCTCCTTTCTCGCAAATACCTGCGCGAAAATCATAAGGAATACTACTATATTCCCAAGATGATACAGGAAAACTCGTGCCCTTGACCTAACTACATTTTTGAAATCAGCTTTCGCAAGACTCAGCGCCCGTGCATAGTGCAAAGTCCACATGGGAAAGGAATATGGCTCACTTAATCGCCTTTTACCACACACGGAACGACCTCATGTTCGCGCGATTTGAGTTCGTCGACTATACCGTCCGGGATGTGTGGAATACAAAAGTCTGCCGCGCTTGCCATCCACTCACTCCTCATTAAGTCATGGAATGAAATACAACTCAGCTGCCTGCGGCGAATCATTTACGCACTACCTAAGTGCTTCAGGGGTGTTAACCGCCAGAAATGACATATCGAATAAAACTTGATCCACTCTTCTCACATAGAGAACGTGGCTAAGTTCGAGCAAATTGAAAACCGTTAGGTGAGGCTACTTGGTTTTGGGAGTGTGGCCAGGCTCTTGCCTCTCACTGTGGGTCACACTGGATAGCATCTCTGCAATTCCAGCCATGCCGAAAACAGGCCGTGGAAATGGGCTTGTCTTCGATCTTACTGAACGCCGAAACAGCGGTGGTGACTCCATGACACTTACATTATCCTTTACGTTGCAGGTACTACTACAGTAAAAAAGAGGGAAAGTGTAAGAAGTTCACGTACAAAGGCTGTGGAGGCAACCTAAACAACTTTTGGGACGAGGATATATGTAAAGTATATTGCTGTATGTAAAAGCATTGTTCCGATGAATAAACATGAAAATTTCCTAAGGCTGTGAAGCGAGACTGTGAAGCAAGCGAGCGAGTCCGCGACACTTTTTTTCCGCCTGTTTTTACGTAACATCCGACAGTGCCAACGTTCGAAGCAGAAGCTATATTCATGATCAGGACCCTCTGAACATTCATTTATGGTGATGAAAGACACTCTAAAGCGCTGTTTTGGTCATACGCACGTTTTGAGCTCGCACCTTCAACTATACGCGGAAGTGCAAATTTTCCCCATATTACTGAAAGTGTTCGATGGTGAATCCACCCACCTGATGCCAATCATCGAAAACGGAGGCAGACTGAATTCTCGCATGGCTGCCCTTCGTCCAAAGTTCAAACAAACCTATACAAGATGACTCCAGTGGAGTTTGTGGACTGCTGACAGCAGGCAGATTGAACGGTTATTGTCAGCGTTGTGTGGATCTGTCTTCTTGTATTGGGTACCTTGCATTCCGACAGGTAGCGTGTGAAGAGTCGAGCCAGTACTTTGACGATAACTAGCGGGCTTCAATTGTTCGGGGCTAATCCTGTCGGGGCTGGGAACTGTACCATGCTCCACTGACGAAATGGCGTGTTGGACTTCGCAAGGGGGGAACGACACATCCATTCTGTCTCAGAATGCTTTTAGGCAGTGAGACATGGTGATCGAAGGACCCGGGTAAAAGTCGTTGATGACCTTCTTCATTGCCATTCAGCAGGCAGTAACTTATACCGTCCGGATGCCGAAGACCGGTCATTTTGGTCCTATAACTGGCGAAACTTCGACGGGCATTGCAAAGCTCCTCCCAGCCTCTGCTGCTTCAGCCAGCACTTGCTCGTCTCTTCTTGAGATCTTCTTCTAACGTCTCTCTGCACTGCTTCGGACTTTAGTTGGTTATCGCCTGCGGCTCGCGCTGCTCCACGTTGGCGTATCAACTGGAGAGTTTTCAAAGAGAGACGGTGACTTTCAAATTCTCTGCCCTCCTGGCATAATCGTGAAGATGCTCAACGAGTCGGTTGCTCTAGCCGATGTTTTCGACAACGGAATCCTCCCGTGCACCTGCGAGAGAGACGAAGTGTGCTCGGTTGATGACTGTCTTGGGTCTTCGCTCCTTGAATTTCGCGGCTCTCTCTCCACGTATCGAAAAGAGGAATTTCGCGAGGATGAGTCGATGGCCTGATCTCGTGTAGAGCTTCGGAACAACACCGACGTCGGTCAGCAAAACTTTCGATTGAAGATGACGTGATCGATCTCTTTATGGAATTGTCCACCGGGCGGTTCCCAAGTCCATCGTAGGTGAGAGGGCTTCTGAACTGTGATTTACCATGGATGGAGTTGAACGACATAATAAACTCCGACAGCCCTTAACCCTGCTCATTCCATTCCGTTCCGTGAGTCCCAAGGTGGAGTTCATTATCCGTTCTTCTAGGGCCAATCTTAGCGTTGAAGTCGCCGACAATGACTTTGAAGAAGGTATGGTCTTCCTTACAGAGCTATCAATTCCAAATGGAATGGTTCGAGCTCGTCCTCGTCGTAGTTCGATGTTGGTGCGCAGGCGACGAAGATGATCAAAGCCGGGATTGAACCACATCTTCTCCATGGCAAACGTCCGATTCCGGTTGTCAGATTCTCGTACGAATCTATGTTCAAGTGCGTGTTGGCGATAACGCTCACGCCGCCGACGCCTCTCCTGTCGCATGTTCCAAAAAACAAATCTTTTCCAGTCTCGTAAACGGCGTGCAGCGGGCGATGTCTCCTCGTCTCAGTCAGTCCGATGACGTCGTACTTGATCTTACTGGCTTGCATCATCAGATCTTCGATACTCACCTCCGATGCAAGAGTTCGTGCGCTGTAAGTACAGATCGCCATCTTAGTCCTTCTCGATTACGCAACCTGTTGTGGACCCAAGATTTTAGCAGCCTCTCGGCAAGATGAAGACCCACGAGTAGCTTGTCAGGCTCTGTCGTGGGGGCTGGGTATACTCCAGCTAGTGAATCAGGCTGTCCCAGAGTCAATTGTTCAGTTATTTCGAAACTGATTATTTCGTGGAAAATCTAGATAAATTGACGTTTTAGTGACAAGTGTTAGCATATCAAATACTTGCATCTATTGCAACTTGATTTGCAACTTCCATAAGTAAATGACTCTTCTCCCAAGCAGCACGGCAAAAAAAAGCAAAAAAAAGGCAAAGCATCTATCGTGAGCGTCAGTCGTGGTGGCAGCGGTGTCCCAAAGATAAAGCACTGTACGCGAGGGCAGCGTCACATATTAGGCCGCCATTGTACCCTGCAGTGATGCCGGCGTTGCGGCTTCCACAGAAAGCTAGGCAGAGTGGCAAGGGCAAAGCCTTCAAGACCCCTCATTGTAGAAGGATACGTCGCTAGTGGCAAGTGACATCTCACAACTTACATCCCAAATGTACCCTCTCACTCAATGTGTTCAGTGTTTTCAGTGGGAAAACAGAAGCCAGACAACCAGTACGTATAACCCAATAAAATGGTAAGCAACTTAGGATCGAGGCTTCCTGGAGGGCGTTGCTGCGAAACGGTGCGGCCTAGTACTGAAATTCCACAAATATTCAATCCGAATCAAGAACCGAGCAACAGCATCATATCAACGATGTCATACAGAGCCTGACTTGGGAACGATTTCGATAACTCTCAAGATACGCGGCCAGCTGCGTCTTCAGAACAGCCTCCACGACTTCACGATGTTCGAAAACACCATAAATCGTAAGCCCGCTTCACATTCTAACCAAGCCTGCACCGCTTTTCACAATTTATTCGGTTCCCTTAAGTCAACAAAGTTTGGGGCGATTTTCGCGATGGTCACCTGCCTCCGACGGCATGCTCTTTCCTTTGTCGTCTTCGTCAGTGTAGATGGAGCAGAGGCGATCTCGTCAAATGCTGGGGACATACTAAATGTCTGTTGTTCACCTGCACATTGATACCTCCTTCCATTTGGTATGGTAAGGCTCAATATTTTTGCCGCATCCTGTATATACAGAATAGACATATCACGACATGTTGACACACACCATATGTGCTGAATTCTGCCAAACCGCTTAATGTTGAGGTTATCTTCATCTTGGAAATCGAAGAATGTAGGAGAGTACAACAAAATAAGGAATCCGAAAATCACTGCTCACTTAGTCTCGTAGATATTTTGACCTGGAGCGGTGACAGTTCCCCTTTTGAAATACTGCCACTTCATATGACGATTTCCTCCTATCCTTTGGAAGATCACATTGGATCACTTTTTCGAGAGTCCAAAGATGGACGGCGAACGGTAAAAACAGTAACAAAACTAATGGGCTTAGTACCTACTCTTATTAGTCCTGAAGCATCCGACGCGATATCACGACGCTGCCATTACAATCCTTCCGCTAGAGATTCTCCCACAACCCAGCATCGCACAACTGCCATAGTTCCCGTACTGGGTCTGTGGATTGTGACAAATAAACATGAGTATTTATAAAAGCTGTCCACGGATCTCCTTCACCGATGGACTTCTCTCGCTGAAGGATCTCGAGCCGTTAGGTGGCAAGGCTACGTGGCGCGACCCCAGGTGGCGGATAGGGGGCTAATCGCGGACCAAAAGCCACCATGTACTGCCCTGAGATGGGAGGCGGTTCGGGGTCGCCTCCAACAAATAAACCTCATGTCCACTTCGGGATAGCCTGGCTAACTACCCGGAGTATACCCAGCCCCCCACGACAGAGCCCGGCAAGCTACTTGTGGGTCTCTATCTTGCTGAAAACAACAATAAAAATGGGCCTCATTCCCCTGAACCTGAGGGAGCCCCCAATGCGGCAGCGTTGGGTAGGACCGCTCGGGAGAGGCTGCTAAAATCTCAGGGCTACGACAGGCTGCCTAAATCGAGAAGGACTAAGATGGCGATCTGTACTTACAGCGCACGAACTCTTGCATCGGAGGTGAGTATCGAAGATCTGATGATGCAAGCCAGGAAGATCAAGTAAGACGTCATCGGACTGACCGAGACGAGGAGGCACCGCCCGCTACACGACGTGTACGAGACTGGTGAAGAACTGTTCCTTGGAACATGCGACAGGAGAGGCGATGGCGGTGTGGGCGTTGTCGTCAACACGCACTTGGCCATGAACATCGATTCGTACGAAAATCTGTCGGAGCGATTGAAAAGATACGGTTCAATCCCGGCTTTGACCATCTTCGTCGCCTACGCACCAACATCAAGCTACGACGAGGACGAGCTTGAGGCTTTTTATGTGGAATTGGAGAAGTTCTACAAGGAAGACCACACCTTCTTCAAGGTCATCGTCGGCGACTTCAACGCCAAGATCGGCCCTAGAAGAACGGACAATGAGCTTCACATCGGGACTCACGGAACGGAATGGAATGAGCAGGGTGAAAGGCTGTCTGAGTTTATTATGTCGATCAACTCCATCCATGGTAACTCACAGTTCCAGAAGCCCTCTCATCTACGATGGACTTGAGAGTCACCCGGTGGACAATCCCATAATGAGATCGATCACATCATCTTCAATCGAAGGTTTTGCCTGCTCGACGTCGCTGTTGTTCCGAAGTTCTACACGGGATCAGACCATCGACTCATCCTCGCGAAATTCCTCTTTTCGATACGTGGAGAGAGAGCCGCGAAATTCAAGGAGCGAAGACCCAAGACAGTCATCAACTAGGAACACTTCGTTTCTCTCGCTGGTGTATGGGAGGATTCCGTTATCGAAAACATCGACGACGAGTATAACCGGCTCGTTGAGCATCTTCGCGATTGTGCCAGGAGGGCAGAGAGTTTGAAAGTCACAAAGAGGCGTCTCTCTTCGGAAACTCTTGAGCTGATACGCCAACGTGGAGCCGCACGAGCCGCAGGTGATTACCAACTGACGTCCGAACTTGCGAAGCGATGCAGAGAGGCAATAAAAGAAGATCTCAAGGAGAGAAGAGCAGCAGTGCTGGCTGAAGCAGCAGAGGCTGGGAGGAGCATTCGCAATGCCTGCCGAAGCTTCGCCAGTTATAAGACCAAAATGACCGGTCTCCGGCGTCCGGACGGCACAGTTACTGCTTCCCGAAGGGCAATAGAGAAGGTCATCTACGACTTCTACTCGGATCTCTTCGATAGCCATGTCCAACTGCCTAGGAGCAATCTGAAACAGGATGGATATGTCGTACCATCAGTTCTCCCTTGCGAAGTCCGACACGCAATTTCGTCGGTGAAGAGTGGTACAGCACCCGGCCCCGACAGGATCAGACCGGAACATCTGAAGAATCTTCCGCCAGTTATCGTCAAAACACTGGCCCGACTCTTCACACGCTACCTGTCGGAATGCAAAGTACCCACATCGTGGAAAACTAGCAGGACTGTGTTGCTGTATGAGAAGGGAGATCCACACGACATCGGCAATTATCGTCCAATCTGCCTGCTGTCTGTAGTCTACAAGCTCTTCATTCGTGTCATCTTGAATAGGATCGGTAGAACTTTAGACGCAGGACAACCATGCGAGCAAGCAGGGTTTCGGAGAGGATTTAGTACAATCGAACACATCCACACGGTCACTAGACTCACCGAAGTATCGCGAGAGTACAAGATGCCGTTATGTCTCACATTCATCGATTTGAAGGAAGCCTTCGACTCCGTTGAGACAGAAGCGGTTATCAAAGCCCTGGGAAACCAGGGTGTACCGACTCAGTATATAAGAGTACTTCGTGAGCTCTACAGCAACTTCACGACCAGGATCTCGCCATTCTACAAGGAAGTCATCATCGACGTGGAAAGAGGAGCTCGACAAGGCGACACCAGCTCGCCCAAGCTTTTCAGCGCCGCTCTTGAAAACGTCATGCGTCAACTGGAATGGGAAGGAATGGGAGTGAAGGTCGATGGCCGGCATCTACACCACCTCCGCTTCGCTGACGACATCGTGCTAATAACACCGACAATCCAGCAAGCGGAACGAATGCTAGCCGA
Source organism: Trichostrongylus colubriformis (assembly GCA_963978905.1). Taxonomy (NCBI): domain Eukaryota; kingdom Metazoa; phylum Nematoda; class Chromadorea; order Rhabditida; family Trichostrongylidae; genus Trichostrongylus; species Trichostrongylus colubriformis. The sequence continues at coordinate 55,905,581 of OZ022256.1, read as the reverse complement.
TTTCGACTGCGAGTGTGGAAAGATCGGTCTACAGCTGAACCTGACGAAGACAATGTTCATGAGAAACGGATTGGTACCTGACGCCCCATTCACGCTCAACGGAACGAACGTCACCGAATGCTTCAGCTATGTGTACCTAGGTCGGGAAGTCAATATGATGAACGACTTAGCACCAGAGCTGAGCAGGAGGAAAAGAGCGGCATGGGGAGCCTTCAAGACCATCGAGGGAGTAGTGAAGAAGACGAAGAACATCCGGCTCCGCGCCCATCTCTTCGATTCCGCCGTCCTTCCTGCCCTAACATACGCCTCAGAGACCTGGACTCTACGTAAGCAGGAGGAACATGCGGTCGGCGTCATCCAACGCGCCATCGAGAGGACGATGCTAGGAGTATCACGATACACGCAAGTGCAGAGGGGAATCCGGAGTTCCGAACTTCGTCGTCGATCAAAGATCAGGGACGCCGTCGTATTTGCCAAGGAATCGAAGATTAGATGGGCCGGACACGTCATGCGATATCGTGATGACCGTTGGACCAGAGCGGTCACCGAATGGATCCCTCGGGACGTCAAACGAACACCTGGACGACCGCCGACCCGATGGTCAGACTTCTTCACGAAAGCTCTGCGCGAAAGGAACGAGACGCTGCGTGTCCCTGGAGCCAGAAACGTTCACTGGACTGCTTTGGCTCGCGACAGGGACGAATGGAGACGTTGCTGGCGCCCGCTCGAGGCTCTCGATGAACAACGGGACGACAGGTGATACAGGTGATTTATAAAAGCTGTAAGTTGAGTTGTTAGAGACATAACTTTGTCTCCAGACGAGAGAATCTCATTTGAATGTCAAAACATCCAACACTGTATTAGACCTCAAAAATGACTATACACCAAACAAATATTGAATTTGTTGTGCAAAAGGCAGAGGTCAAAGGTCATGCCCGCCGTGCTCGCTAGGCAAAGGTCGACGTAGATGGGCGGGCGTGGCGGGGAACCGCCCGGTGCATCCCGCCCGCTTTGACCCCATATACATACAAGGCACCCCTACAAGGAGTGAGGGGTGCTCTTGCAGCAGCAGATTTTCTTTGCAATTCCTCCTGCGTCGTCACATTCGCACCTGTTGTTACATCTCGTATATTTCCGTTTCTAATAAACCGTTTCAATTCGAAGTGTTTCGTTTGCATTGTGCACACGGAGTCGCTGAACCCTCTTCTGTCACACTGTTTCGACTTCACATAGGAGCCAAACCAAACAGGGGCTGGGCCGACTTTGTTGTACAGACGGCCGCGAGCGCAACTACCTCGAGATGCTAGTTTGCTCCTCGTTTACAAAGCTTTCTTGTTGAGATTTTCGCTAGGACCTTCTGGGCACAGAAAGAAGGGGTGACAAGAGGTATCGCACAGAGTGCAAAGAAGGAACACTCTGAGTCACGGCTAATGATCGGGCTCGCATATCACAGCTGAAAACATATATAAGACATGGCTATTTTAAGAGAAAGGCGACCATCGAGTCACGGGAGAATGAGCAGGGAAAACGTCGAGGACGTTGCCATGGAAGAACAGGAGCAAATCGCACCGGAGGTTTCGAATGTACCGACAGTAGCGAGAAAGAAAGTTGAGCCGAGTGCGTCAGAGTTACCCAGGAGGCAAATCAGAGAAGAATGGCGATGCTTACGAAAACAAAAGCACTTAAGCTATAAAGAAAGGATGGTTGTTAGTATCAAAGACGGTCCAGGAGAAGGCGTCAGACAGAATTCTACCTCACCCTACAGTTCTGGAGAGTCTCATGCAATGCATAGGAGAAACTCTCAAGCACAGGGGGATAGGAGCAGAAGAAGAATGGGAAGAATATATCGGTCGAAGAAGACGGTGAGCTGGTCAATGAACTACGGGAAATGTTTGAAACAAAAGTTTGCCAGCTGAAGAAGAAGATTAAAGAGAAGTGCGGCAAGTTGCACGACGAGGAGTGATTTGTGCCACTTGCTGAATTTCGAAATATTGTTCGATATTTGCCTGCAAATGGCAAATTCCTACCGAGACGTGACAGATAGCGGTGTCACTCTGGATAAATGGTTGGAAGCTATTATCCAGGAGACCTGAAAGTTTATGGTGTTTGGTGGATGACAGTAAGGCTGGGCTAATGTTTCAGGATAGGTACTCCAAAAAAGGATGTAGTTTTTACAGGAATTGAGATGTCTTAATCTCTAATGTATACAGAAAGTTCTGCGATAATATTACGCACCTGCATGAGACACTCGAGAGGGCCTTACTTCCAGCAAAGAAACGACTTCTGTGCATGGAAGCCGAGAAATATCTTCCGAAGAGATCAAGCCAATCACCTTGTTAGAACCAAACGGTCACCCCCCCCCCCCCCATCCCCTCTGTCGAGGAATCCTCGACTCCCGCTGCGCCCTCAGCTGATGCTGTCATCAACTTCAGGGATTAGGTTACATAACATTGAGCACTGGATCCCTTCTGCTGATTGCTGTCTGTTGGGTAGCTACTTGTTTCCTTAGCTGTAGGTTACTTGCAGGTGACCTACACAGCTGGAGAAATGTTCAAACGGAAATTTAACCCCTCCACAAAAAGAGAGGTCGCTCAGTATCCCTGTGCCAGGGTGCTGTCAACTAGGCACACACAGATACCGAGAAAACTGGCCGCTTCAGTACTACTTTCCTCTCAACGGCTACCCGAATACGACCAGTCCCCCCCCCTCCCTTTCCAACGTGATCATAACATCTACAGTATCGGTAACTATTGCCGATTGCATAGCATTACCAGGTAATTTATTACTGTATTTCTGTGTTGATCACTCAAATTCAATCATATTTTCGTACATAACCGGGTCTATTGGAGGCACCTTCCACTTATCATGGGACCATTGCTGCCCTTCGTAGATACCACCGTCCCCCTCGCCAGTCAAATACGACCTCCCCCTGCCTAAGAATCCTCGACAACCGATGTTTTCTTTGCTGTCAGGCTGGCATCAACTTCAGAAGTTTATGCTATGCATCGAGTACCGGACATGCTCTGTGTCAACTGCAGTGTTGTTGTGCAGCTACTTGTTTTGTTGAGTTGAAAGTTACCTGCATGTAACTAGTCTTTCTGTGCAATGTGGTCTAGAATCAGCGAAGAGTGACCATAGATGTCACACAAGATCGAAGGCACATACTTTCCGCTTATATTGCATCCTAAGTACTATATTAGGTGTAGGAAAAGCCAGTGATTTCAAAGTTGTGCCGACTTGTGTTACTTGCAAGCGATCCAAGTGATAGAATAGCCAAAAACTGTTCTTTTCACTTTCGCGGTGTGGAACCTTAGACTGAAGTTACATTTACGGAGCCATTGCTCCGGTCACGCACAATGCATCCGAGCATAGCATCGTCTGGGACGACCAAAGTACACTTATGCAGTTTATTGCTGTATAATCACTTTATGTAATGCTTGTGATTAGAACGGTATGGGAACTGTAACTTCAATTACAGGCAATCGATGGCAGATTACAGGACAAAACAACATGGTGTTGCGCGAAAAAGTGGCTTGTTACGACGCAGCTGCGCCAGATGTTCAGACCGTTTATAAGGAGACAACGCCTCCGGGACGCCTGTATTCGGCTAGCAGGCTCCGCCGCCATCACTTGCCTCTTACTTCAGTTCATTATCCCTTGTATTCCTGACTTATAGGCTCTAACCGATTGTCCATTTAGTCATCAACTTATTATATCGATGTTGTTGTGATTTACTACTCTAATCTTCATTCCACCACTTGCCTCTTAGTATAACTCTCATTTCAGTGGCTTACACTTTATTATTACCTTGCCTTTCCGTCTTACTGCCTCTAACTGTCTCTACTTTTTTATCAGTTCATTGTATCAATGTTACGATGCTATTAATGGCTACAGCTTCAGATTGTGGAACTCTAATTGTTACTCCATGGAATGCACTTATGATATAACTGTGCCTGCTGGCAATCTCGAATATTTCTCATTATCTACTTAGATCTCAGTCGCTCCTTCACGGAAGTATTTATCAAAATCAAAGATACTCATGCTCAATTGGTGATCGATTTTTCGCTTATTAGGATAAAGTTTAATTACCCGATTTGAAAGACCTTACCCCATTGACAATACGCGTGGCACCGATTACATTTACGTAGAAGGTTGCGCGAGCAAAGTAAAGAGGGGTGTCCACAGTCTGTAAATACAGCTTCAGTGTGTGGGTTCCTTGCTGCTGCGGTCTAACCACAACAAACTGATGTGCACTACTGCTATAGCTCACAATCAAAGAGCCCGTTCATTCTTAAATTCGGTAATTTGGGCCTTATTCCACAATAACCTTCCACCTGGCATTGCCGGTCGTTTCAGCACATTTCAAGTTACACATGAATAAACCCCATAACGAAGATTGATGACCTATGTCGCCGTTTTATGATATCAATGATCGCCTCATGTGGTTAGTTCATCTACCTAATGGCTTCGAAGATGGGTCATCAGTCTGGATGGAAAAGCACCTTATGTAGGGCGTGCTGCAGCTGCTGATGTGACCATCTGATGACTCCATGAAATCGTTGTAATAGCCATGTACTATTAGGTGTATGCAGAATAAATGGCCAAAACATAACTGGCCATAACTTCAGACACAACTTTATTTGTTGAAATAAAAACCATTTGAATCTACACAACTTTGCCAACAATCTGGTAAAGGAATTCTGCCATCGTGATAAAGATCTGGATTGCGAGAATTAATAAAGTCAACAATGGAATTTTAACCTGCATCGTATCGGCGAACTCCTTCTGATGCACATTTGCATCGAAAACCCGGAAATAGTGGTAATCCGTTGGGATAGGTCTGGGGATTAAGGAGGGTGAGGGAGAGTGTCGATGCCTAACTGCATCAGTTTTTGCCGGGTGCGCAAAACAACGCAAAACCTAACACTTCGCAAGTCACCCGGCAAAAACTGATGCACTTAGGCATCGAGACTATCCCTCACCCCCCTTGTTCACCCCTTGTTCACCATACCTATCCCTAACGGATTACTACATTTCCCGGGTTCTCAATGCAAACCTTCTCCAGAAAGAATTTGCCGATACGATGCAGGTTGAAAATGCCATTGTTGACTTTACTGGTTCTCGCAATCCACATTTTGAACGTGATGGCATACTTTCTTTACCAAATCGTTGGCGAAATTCTGTAGATTTCAATGGTTTTTATTTCGACAAATAAGTTGTGTCTGAGCGAAGTTATGGCGTTTTGAAAAAAAGTGGTCTGTTTTGGCCATCCATTCTGCATACACCTAGTACTTCTGTGCAACAACGTTTGTAGAAGCGCCATAGGGAAACTACCCTCCAAAAGTTTTATATATTCACATGTTCTGATTCAGTGCGAGTCAATGCGGGACTGAATCACGTCCCGCACGGAAAGCGACCGTACAAATAGTAACAGCCTTTAGTCACAGCCATTTGAGTCATTCTCACTGCCAGTGCTCATCCTCACTATAACCTGACCGAAAGTCCGTCTGGTACAATACAGCGTGGGCCATCAAAGCTGATTTTAATTTCATTTACGATAATCTCTCATAAATCATCCCGCGCACTCCCCATTCCCTCTACGAATTGCACTAGTATTCACAAGTAAGCTCGCCTTTTAGCATACCAACACTTGCATTCTGAAAAGCTTGTGCTGCAGACAAGGAGAAGATCAGCATTTTGCCTCGAGAACAAGCCTCATGTCGAAAAGATCCAGCCCTGTCCCTTTATTGAGGCTGAAATCTGAAACACGGGCAGTTCGCCACCTTCCGGAATCAACTTTTCCCGATAGGACAGACATTTCTTCGCACGGGATGATGCAGTGCTGGCCACTTACGGCATCTGGGGCTATTCTTATCTTAAAGCCTTGCTTGACCACATTTACCACCTCCTTCACGACTCTAAGGACGTCCAAACTCCGAAACGTATGACCTTTTCCTTTGTCTCCATTTTCCCTCATCGCAATTTTCTTGCTTAATGCCCTAGAGTGAGTGGGTCGGTCAGATGTGGTAGAATAAGTGCCACGCTCGAACTGTGATATCTTTTTGGAACTTCTACGAGCTGATGGATCTGCCAGTTCTTTACCTGAAAGATTTTCAGTACTCGTCGCTATGGATGGTTCATCTTTTAAAATCCATGGTCGCTCTTCAAAAGACAACCTCGGCCACTAAAACATTTGTTATAGTGTTCTCTGTGTTCTTTTGATTACTTTCTCTATGTCTTCTGCACCTCTCACTTTTCAGTGTTTATTGATGAGATGATCACCGAAATTGATTCAGAGTCGAATGAAGGAAGAGGACTGCACTCCATAGCCATCTATGAACTATAACCTCTTTTCAGATTTCTTCGCTTACCAAATAGTCGCGTGAGCGTAAGCTTCCATGAAATATATTGTAGTACTGCTCCTAATCTCACTGGGAATAAATGGTTAGTGCTATCGCAGCATCCTTGCTAATATTCTTGTTAATTTGCTTCAGTGACCGAAACCCATTCACTGAAAATATGTAGCTCAAGTATAGAAATAAACATTGAACCTAAGTATATATATTGTATAACTAAATGTGCATGAAACAAATGTGAGACTTCTGAAATTTATACCAAAAAAGTTTTCACAAGCATAATCTCAAAAAGTGGTTGCAAAAAGATTTTGAGCCCTATAGGCAAGCTCTGCAAACCTTTAGCAACCACTTTTTGCGACCAATTTTGTGAAAGTTATCTTGAGTTCTTTGAAATAAATTTTAAAAGTTTCTCTTTGTTTCATACACATCTATATCAACATGAAGCTTCTGGACAAGACAACGCTCAAGCATACTCCATACATGTTGATTTCAGCCAAATCGTGCGATCCGCATCAATATTTCTGCTTACTGGATCTCGATAAGGGAGACAAAAAATGTGGACGCAGAAAGGAAGTAAGGTAAGGAAGGTCCAAAATTGCTGTTATCGCGGTTTCCTGGAAACTCTGGCCCAAAAGAGTTCACGTTTGTTTAGTAACCATCTGATGCTATCCCCCCCATTTTAGGATTTCCACCTCTCCAATACTGTTCGTTGACCTTACTTTGACATAACGGGGAACATAAAGCAGCATAAACACTAATATTGTAATATTTCTAATATGTCCGGTTATCATACCATAGAAAATTAGTTTTGAAATGCCTCTTTGATCTGCAATTATGCAGATCCACACTCCTTTCGAGATTTAGGAGTCCTTTGGGGATTTCCGACAGACAATACATCAGGCGTTATCCTGTCATCGCGATGCTACAACCTTTGATCGTTCTCCAACGGGAGAGCCATCACAGTCTCTATCCCTGACGTCGCCAACACCGTTACAAAGCGCGTCGATGAACCCTAGCGCAGCATGTAGGAAATGGCAAAGACCTAAAAAATGGGAACGCTCGACACGCCAGTGCATAAGAAAGTTTTGGGGGTTACCCTGATGAAACGAAAAGTGATGATGGCCTGAGATCCCAATAAGAAAAATACATGGCTCCACTGAACTGTGCCTGCTCGCACCGCAACTGGCGTCTCGAGACTATATTTTCCGATCAAAAAATTTTTTTGCTGTCGAAGCAGTGAATGACCCCCGAAACAAGAGGATTACAGCGACAAGCTCCTAGAGACTCAATAACAAAAAAGAGCCGTTTCACGCAATTGACGCCTTCCCCAGTGACATGTTCGGGTGGAAAAGTGTGCGCAGTGAGCGAAACGCCTCCTTCCTCGTAAATCCCTGTGCGCAAATCGATAAGGAATACCACACTCCCAAGATGCTACAGGAGAACTCGTGCCCTTGACAGTACTACATCTTTGAAATCAGCTTCATGACTCGGCGCCCGTGCATATGCAAAGTTCGCATTGGAGTGGATATGGCTCACCTACTCACCTTCATACCACACACCGAGCGACCTTCGCGTTCTCACGATCTCAGTCCGTCGACTATACCGTTCGATATGTGTGGAATACAAAAGTCTGCCGCGCTTGCCATCCGAGTATAGAATCTCTGGAGGCCTCACTACTCATTAAGTCATGGAAAGATATAATATTGGCTACCTGTGGCGGGTCATGGTCATTTACGCACTGTCTGAGTGCTTCAGGACTGTAAACCGCTAGGGGTGACATTTCGAATAAAACTTGAATCATTTCTCCCACATAAAGAATGCATTGCTAGGGCCAAATTTGAATAAACTGTAAACCGTTAGGGAGGGTATTCGGTTTTGAGCGTGCAGCCAGACTCTTGCCTCACACTGTTGTAGGTCACACTGGATAGCATCTCTGCAATCCAGCTATGCCGAAAGCAGATCGCTGAAAAGGGCTTGGCTTCGAACTTACTGAACACTGAAACAGCGGTCGTGTCTCCATGACACTTACATTATCCATGACGTTGCAGGTACTACTACGACAAAAAACAAGGAAAATGTAAGCAGTTCGAGTACAAAGGTTGTGGAGGCAACCTGAACAACTTTTGGGACGAGGATATATGTAAAGTATATTGCTGTATGTAACAGCATTGTTTCGACGAATAAACATGAAAATTTCCGGAGGCTGCGAGGCGAGTTATTGGAGACGATAACTTTGTTTCCAAAGGAAGGGAACTCAACTGAATGTCAACACACACATTAGACTGGCTTCAATGGCTAGTCATCAAACGAATTTCGAACTGCGTTAGATGAGAAACTATTTATTCCTTTCGCAAGTGTCTTTCTTACCCGTCATATTGATAAGCACCGCTATTCAACACAGTTCCCCTGATGAAACTTGAGGCACTAATAGACGTAGACGCGCTAGAACCGAGTCACAATGCCTGGCGGGACTCATCTTCATCACATCCTAACCAAAAGTGCAGTATAATGAAAGAAGTCGAAGTTCGTAAAATTTATATCTACATATGTTCGGATGTTGATAACAATATACCGGCCCATGGAAAGTTAGTGCAATCCGTTGATCGTGAAGGCAATGGGGGGGGGGGGGAAACCATACAGTAATGCTTTCGATTGGATACCATCGAATTTTGAATCCACCCAATCAATCCTTTTGAGCGCAGTGAATGAAATTTCATTGTAGTGCTCTGTATCTCAAAAAGAATTTAATAAGAAGTGCAAGCCATAGTTCTCAGAAAAAAATCCGGATACAGATCACTGCTAAATCTGCATCTCACATCTGCACGTGGGACGGCTCTTGCTTTCAATACTCGACAATAGTGGTCCTTCACGAATTTTTGTACCTTTCGGAAGAATTTGGAAGGATTTTATATATTACAAAAGACGTTTTCTTTCTTGAGTAAAGAAGATAGCGAACGGTGAATGAACCATTCAAATGGAATTTCTTGAAACTGGTCAGTCTCTCAAAATTCCGCAAAACTTTACATTTGGACTGGGTAAGCCAAACCCCAATAGCATGACCCACTGCAATTAATAACACATGGGTATTCGGAAATATATAGCATCTACTATGATAATAAGACGAGTGACATTTCCGTACTTGAAGGTGAAGAGAAGTTTCACACGTACAACGATGTCATGGCTCTGCAGTCATGATCACATGAAAGCAGCTAGTTGCATATGGCGCCTACATCTTTCAACGCCAGTATACAGTGTTTGCACCGCCCATATCTGAAGGTTCAAATACCGCACTTAGGGAGCGAGAAGTTCACCTTTAGTGTAGCTGCTGACTTCTTCAGCTCTCTCTGTTCTTCAGGCTCTCTTATCCAGAGAGCGGCCTTGCCGTCCAACACAAGACAAGACATCAACGATGGACCTGCCACCTGTCCACAACCAACGAACCTACACGACACCGAACAACGCCAACAAGCTAATGCGTGCTGTATGTTGCTAAATTATTGTAAAATAGTTAACTCATGTATACATGCTGTATAAAGAATATCCTAAACTATGAGTTGTACGAAGACCACTGAATCGAAACAGGTGAGCTTTTGGAGACAATATCTTTGTCTCCAGACGAGAGGAACTCAATTGAGTGTCGAGATATCCAGCATTATACTGGCCCTCAAAAGTGACTTTACACCAAACAAACTTCGAATTATCTCAACATGAAAATTCACACATTTCTTCCGAAAGATTTTTTTGTCCCGTTGATAAACAAATCCTATTCCACAACAAATCCCAAAAGTGAGCGGATATGTTACATGGGGCGCCTACGCGCGGACTATTTGCTAAAAATAATAGTGATTTAACTTCAACGCACCCTCACTGTGAGTGCTGCAGTATAAGGCGCAGCGAGCAGAATCTGCTAACATCCGCTGAAAAGTGTTCTCCCACGCATCCTCCTGAGTCCTTCCAAACTGGTCACGGGAGCAGTAAATACTCACATGAGCACGTGTCACATGGCTTTCAGACGTATTCGAACATATAACAAACATTGTGCTTGTGCTGCACTAAGTCCTACAAGCTATTTTGGTCTCCAATGCTCGCTTACTGTACACTTTGCAGCACATTTCGAAGGTGTATAGAATAGTCAGGCCAAGCGGGTAAAACAAACCAAAAACAGCGAATCATGGAACCCTGCGTTTCTAAAATTAGCTCAGCGCTTTTCTATTATACAATATCTGGTACATCAGACTTTTTCATACTGTCGCCGAACATTGCCAGAGAGCGTTTTATTTCCATTTTAGTTCTGAATCATTGTTCGATGTTTGCCTGCAACTGGCAAATTAATACCAAAACGTGACAGATAGTGCCAGATTAGATAAACGGTTGAGAGCTATTATATAGAGGACCTGCAGGTCTATGGCGTTTGGTGGATGACAGCAAGGCTCGGCCATGGTTTCGAAATACGGCTGAAGAAAGAAAAGCACCTTCAACAGGATGCATCTGCATGAGGTACTTGAGATGACCTTATTTTCAAGAAGAGAAACGACCGTTGTGCATGGGACGTGAGAAATCTCTCCCAAAGAGATCAAGCCAATCACCTCGTCAGAAGCACACTAATATGACGCCCCTGGCGAGGGGTGGTTACCTCCCTGTGTACCCTCAGTTGTCAAGCTGTCATTACCTTTTGAGGAACATGTGATATTGCACTGAGTATTGGATCTGTTTAATGTTAAATGCTGTGCTGTTGGGTAGCTACTTGTTTCCTCGAGCTGTAGGTTACTTGCAGGTGACTTACACAGCTGGAAGAATGTTCGAACGAAGATTATTTGAAGATGACCTCTCCGGAGACACGAAGTCGCTCGGTATCCCTGTGCCAGAGTGTTGTCAGCAAGGCACACATAGGTCTCGAGGAGAGTGGCCGCTTCAGCGCGACTTTACTCTCAACGATTACCCAAATACGACCACCCCTCCACCTTCCCTCTCCAACGTCTCCATATCTTACAGTATCAGCAACTGTTGCCGATTGTATAGGATTACCTAGTATTTTATTATCGTAATTTTTGTGATCACACGAATTCAATCATACTTTCGTACATAACCGGGTCGATTGACGGCATGCTGCGCTTACCAGGTAGCCCGGGACCATTGCTGGTCTTCGCAGTTACGACCCTTCCCATCCTGCCAGTCCAATACGACCCCCCCTGCCTAGGAATTCTCAATACCCGACGTACTCGTAGCTCTGGCTGGCATCAACTTCAGAGGGTTACGCTACGCATTGAGCACCGGACCTGCTCTGTGTTACTTGCAGTGTTGTTGTGCAGCTACTTGTTTTGCTGAGTTGTAAGTTACTTGCATGTAACTAGCCTTTCTGTGCACTGTGGTCCAGAATCAGTGAAGAGTGACCATAGATGTGACTACGAAATCGAAAGTGTACTATATTAGGTGTAGGGAAAGCCTGTGATTTGAAAGTTGTGCCGACTTGTGCTACATACAAGTGATCCAAGTGATAGGCGAATAACTTAAGCCTGTTCACCTTCACTCTCGGGGTGTGGAGCATTTAAGGTTGGAGCTACAGTTACGGAGCCGTTGCTCCGATCCACAATGCATCCGAGTACCGTATCGTCTGCAAATACAACTTCAGTGTAAAAGTTCCTTACGGCTACAGTCTGGCCACAACAAAGTGGTGTATGCAGTAGATGTGAGGCTGTAAGTGGTCTATGAGCAACACTCGTGCTAAGTCACCTGATGGCTTGGGACGCGACTGCAATCACGATATTATGATCCTATGTTCTAGGAAAGTCGCGCTTACTCCACAATCAAAGAGTCCGCTCATCCTCGAATTAAGTCTTACTCCACAATGGCCCTCCAGCCGGCATTGCCGGGGCTTCAGCACATATATACTTAAACATGAAAAAACCTCACAACGAAGATTAATGATTTATGTCGCCCTCTTATGATATGAATGATCGCATCACATTGAATAGTCCATCTGGCTGATGGCTTCGAGGACTTCGTAATAGAAAAGCACCGTATGAAAGGCGTTCTGCAGCAGCTGATGTGACTACCTGATGGATCCATAAAATTGTTGAATAGTTGAAATGCTTTTTCTACTGCAACAACGTTTGTAGAAGCATCATGTGAAATAGCTGCACTAAAGTACCATCCTTCAAAGGTTTTATATCATCACATGCTCCAATTCAATGCGACGACGAAATCCCGCCACATACAAAAGAGCGGCCGTACAAATACTCCATTCACAGCCATTTGAGTCACTCTCATTGCCAATGTTCATCCTCACATAACCTGACCGAGAGTCCGTCTGGTACAATACAGCGTGGGCCACAAAGATGATTTGAATTTCATTTACGAAAATTTTTCGTAAATTAGCCCATGCACTCCCTCTTCTCCTCCGAATGCTCCAGTATTTACAAGGAAGCTCACCTTTTAGGTCAACTACTCTTGCACTTGAAAAGTCTGAGCTGCAGACAGGAGGTCGCCCCGAAAACAAGTCTAACGCCGAAAAGATCCAACTCTGCTCCTTTATTGAGGCTAACGTCTGGAACACGAAAAGTCCACCACCTGCCGGCATCAACTTTTCTTGATAGAGTAGACATCTTTTATCGCCCCGGGTGGAGTGGTGCTGAACAGCCTCATACAGCCAAGGCTATTCTTATCTGGAAGCCTTGCTTGGCCACATCTCTACCTCCTTCACGACTCTGTAGTTGTCTAAACTTCGAAATCGCAGGGCCTTTTTCATTTGTCTCCACTTTTTCACTCATCGCAATTTTCCTGCATCATACCCAAGCTTGAGCGGATCGATATGATGTAGTGAGATAACTACCAAAGCCTGAGCTGTGAGGCTGCTTCTCACCGATGGAACTTCCACGAACTGATGGATGTACTACTTCTTTACGCAAGAAAACTTCGGTACTTATCGCCATTGATGGTTATTATTTCAAGATTACGATCACCCTTCGACAGTCAATCGTGCCTACAAAGAACGTCTTTCATGGGGTTCCCTGTGTTCGGTTGACTCCTGCCTAAGTCTTGTGCAACCTCTTTTCAGTTTTTGATGATGGATAACCACCAACAAGAATTGGTTCAAAGTTGAATGAAGAAAGAGGACTGTATGACTATCTACGGACTATAGCATTTTTAGATATCTTCGCTTTCCATATCGTCTCGTGAGCGTTACGGCACTACATACAATGAAACTTATTGTAGTATTGCTCTTGATTTCATTAGGAATAAATGGTAAGTACTACTACTCATTCACGCACTAATATTTTGTTAATAGTGACCGAATTCCGTTCATTGAAAATATGTAGCTCAAAAGCGGTAAAGAAATGAACATAAGTATTGTATAACTAAAAGTGTATAAAACAATGTGGATCTTCCAAAATCTATTCAAAAAAAGCTTCCACATAATTGGTCACGGAAAATGTTTGCATAAAGATTTTGAACCTTATACTCAAGCTCTGCAATCACTTTACGACGACTTTTGCGACCAATTTTGTGGAAATTTCTTAGAGTCTTTCGGAATGAATTGTAGAAGTTTCTCATCGTTTCATACACATTAAGACCAACATAAAGCTCAGGGACAAGTCACTGCTCAAGTATGTTGTATAACTGTAAAATTCAGCCGAACCGAGCAACCGTTTCTGCTTATTGGATCTGGATAAGGGAGTAAAATGCTACCCCCATCGCGGAAAGGGAACAAGGTACGAAAACCCAAAATTGCTGGTAACATGGTTTTATGAAAATTCTGACCGAAACCAGATACATTTTTTGGTGTTGATCTGAAATGCTACCACCCCATATTAGGATTTCCACCTTTCCCAATAATCTCCATTGACAAAAGTATGACATAACAGGGGAACATAAAGCAACATAAACATTGATATTATACACATAGTTTTAGTAAGTTCTATCATTATGCCGTGGACGATAGTATTGGAATACCGCTTTGATCTATTATGCAAATCCAAATTCCGAAATTGTGAAGACTTTCAGAGCTTTGGGACAGACAGTTCATAAAGCGATATCCAGTCAACGCGACGTTGATACAACCCTTGACAGTTCTCGAACAGGAGAATCATCGCAATCACCACCCCTAACGTCGCCAACACCGTTACAAAGCGCATAGTCCATGAACCCTGCCGCAGCATGTTGGAAATGGCAAAGACAAAAAATGGGAACTCTCGACACGTCGCATAATGTATAAGAAACTTTGGGGTCATCCCAATTGAAAGAAAAGAGCACATAACCTGTTCGATCTCAGTTAGAAGATAAATCCTCCAATGCTGGACTCAGCTTGATGAAAAAAGGGAAGAAAAAATTGAGGATTACGGCTACAAGCTCCTAAGGGATCCTATAACAAAAGAAGAGCCTTTTCACGCACTTTCCACCCTTCCATCGTCGCGGTTTGGGCAGAGGTTGCCCAGGGGCGAAATTTCCAAGACACTACAAAAAAACTCGTACTCTCGACAAAACTACATCTTTGGAATCAGCTTCCAGCAAGTCTCAGCGCTCGTGCATAGCGCAAAGCATACATAGGAGTGGGGTGCTCACTTACTCGCCGTCATACCACACACCGAGCCACCCTCGTGCTCGCGCGATCTCACTCCGTCATAAGGTACGCAATGTTTGAGACATGTTTGAGTCAACTGAAAACCATCATGGGAGAGTATTCGATTTTGAGCGTGTCAACAGGCTCTTGCCGCACACTGTAGATAACATTGAATAGCACCTCTGCAATCCCAGCCATGCCGAAAGCAGATCGTGGAAATGGGCTTGGCTTCGAACTTACTGAACGCTGAAACGGCGGTCGTGTATCCATGACACTTACATTATCCTTTACGTTGCAGGTACTACTACGATAAAAAAGAGGGAAAATGTAAGCAGTTCAAGTACAAAGGCTGTGGAGGCAACCTGAACAAGTTTTGGGACAAGAATCAATGTGAGAGATATTGCCTTAAGTGACAGCATTGTTCTCACGAATAAATATGGAAATTTACTAAAGTTGTAGAGCGAGTTGGACGATAAGTTTGTTTCTGGACGAGGGAAACTAAATTAAATGTCAGTCCCACATTAGACTGACCTTCAAAAATGACAACTCATCAAACGAATTTCGAATTGCGTTAGGATGAGGAACTATTCATTCCTCTCGTAGGTATTTTTTTCATACCCACCCTATCACACTATCACACAACAGCTCTCCAGAAATGGATGGATGAATCCCGAAGCGCTAATACCGGAAGACGTGCTAGAACTGAGTCACGATACCCAGCGGAGACTCATCGTTAACACATCCTGTCCAAAAGTGCCGTATAAATAAAGAAGTCGAAGTTCATAAAATTCATATCCACATTGGTCGGATGTTGATGACAATAGCGCCGGCCTATCGTAAGTTAGAACAATCTGCTGATTGTTGGGCCAGGGGTAGAAACCATACAGTAACGTTTTCAATTGACTACCATCGAATTTCGATTCCATTCAGTTTTCCATCTAGTCAGTTCAATGCAAGCTCCATTTTAAAAAAAATTCGGTTTCATCACGTGGGATGGCTATCGTTTTTTTTTCCACGCACCACCTGTGAAAAAACCATCAAGTGGTACATCGGGCTTTTCTTTCATCTCCCGGCACGGACTGCGCTGAACAACTCTGGATTCTTTACCGTAAAACTACGGTGACTAAAATAACACTGAATGGTTACATACTCGAGCTTTTGCAATCATTACTGCATTGCGATGAAATATATATGAATACTCCCACTCACAGACTCGAAGAGTTATGTGAGGGTAAGGCGAATGACCGCAGGCGATGCTTTAGCTGTGATAAAGAATTGTGCGAAATTCGATGGCGCATATACGCTGCATTTCATGCAGAAGGGTCCGTTCCACCCGTTGCAGCAGATGCAGACACTTTTTTGTTTTGACTGTTTCAAAATAGCCACGAAAAATGTGGTTAGTGATCGTTATTTACCCCTTTATTTGGAAGATCAATAATTAACCCATAACGGACGGTGCGCCACATGGTCACGCGACCCATAACGGACGGCGGCGTTTTTGCGTCGTTTTTTATCAAATCTTTCGCCAATTTTTATCAATTGAGTCATTTTTAAAACCTTTTTGTGCAGTTGCTACTGATAAAAGGGTCATCACTGTGTAGTGGTATCACCTCATGCTGTTATACGCGGTACTTCTCTCTACCTATTACTGCAAAAAAAATCATGCATTTCGAGTAGTAAGATGAGCGCGAGGGTTTCCAAATGGGAAACGGAGCCTATAGATTCTAATGGATTGTTGATTGTAACTAAAAACAATTGTTGTCGTTTGTCTGTACAACTAGAAAGGATTGCATTTGAAGTTACTCGCATAATGTTTGTTGAAAATTTGCGCTGCACCGGTCCTGGAAATATATGTTATTCTTCAATACTTGTAGTGTATACGTGTATAATTGGTTATTTGGAAATGTCGGGAAATATGTTTAAATGTCGCGAGTAACCATGTGGCGCACCGTCCGTTATGGGTTAAACAATCAAAAGTTCATTTCATGTACCATGCTCTGTAAAACCTTTATATTAGGTTTATGTAGAATAAATGACCAAAACATAAGTGGCCAACATAACTTCACTCAGACACAACTTTATTTGTCGAAATAAAAATCATCCGAATCTATAGAATTTTGCCAACGATGTGGTAAATAAAATATGCCATCACGATCAAATTCTAGATTGCGGGTATTAATAATGTCAAGAATGGCATTTTTACTGTGCATAGTATCGGCGAATTTTTTCTGACGCAGGTTTGCATCCAGAACCCGGAAAAGTGGTAATCCGTCAAGGATAGGTCCGGGGAATAAGGGGGTGAAGGAGAGTCTCGATGCCTAACTGCATCAGTTTTTGCTGGGTGCGCAAAACAACGCAAAACCCCACACTTCGCAAGTCACCCGGCAGAAACTGATGCAGTTAGGCATCGAGACTCTCCCTCACCCCCCCCCCCCCTTATTTCCCAGGCCTATCCCTGACGGATCACCACTTTTTCCGGGTTCTCGATGCAAACCTGCGTCATAAAAAAATTCGCCGATACTATGTATGTTGAAAATGCAATCGTTGACTTTATTAATTTTCGCAATTCAGAATTGCATCATGATTGTATATTTTCTTTTTCAGATCGTTGACAAGGTTGTGTAGATTCGAATGGTTTTTATTTCGACCAATAAAGGTGAAGTTATGGCGTCTTGAAAAAAAAGGTCTGTTTTGGCCGTTTATTCTGCATACACGTAGTATTCGAGGTATGCACAATAAAGAAAAGATCAGACAAAAGTTCGAATTCTAGCTTAAAATATAAGTTAAAAGGCTGTGACATCGTGTCACAGCTCTCACGCGGCCAACATGGTGTCACACGACGTCGTGTCGCGCGGTCGTCGATGGGTTAATGATTGCATGAGAATGTTATTCACGTTCATGTTTGAAGGAGGTAAGCGGAAGTAGCCACTCCCATCCAGATAATGCCAAGCATCCGAGTAAAATACAATTAGGTCTATCGAGACAAGAACAACGGTTGCGACCTCATACAACTGCAACGAGCAGTACCGTCTTACAGAATTCGAGCAAATTGCACAGATCCCCATTATCCATCTAGTTGACGAACCTAACGCCTTCCGTTTCCCAAACATCTGGTAAGCTTCCTCGATCGCAGAGGGTTCAGAACACGTATAGACTTGGAGTTGTGACCGAACGTCCATTGACTGGAGGTGCGCAATGTCCCCAGCAATCATTATCACTATAGGCGATCGGCGACAATAAGCTTCCTCGAGGAGCAAAGGTATCAGAACCGTTATGACTTCTAGTTCACACCTCATAATTTGCGCAATCCAAATTGTTGGCCTTCCTTAGAAATGGGATCTAGCTGGATTATCACTGCCCTTTACACGGCGAACGACAGTAGCTCACGGGCATGTTCTTGTCGGAACTCTGGTTCAACCCTCCTTCATAAAATCACTCGAGCAGCCTAATTCATGCTGCGGTAGCACGGTCGACAGTGCATTTTGACGGCCACGTTCTCATCGTCGGTGATCTGCAGCTGTCCGCATCCTTAGGATTAGCTCGCGCTCCACGGCCTATGATGCACCCAGTCGCTTTGCGTCCTTTGAAAAATGTATAGTGTTCTAAGAATGCTTGGCTCACTGTCTCCGAGAGAGAAGAGTTGTGCATCTACTAACAGGGAAAATCCCTTTACACAGATCGCGACTATAGATAGGATTCTGCGCCACAAGTGCCCGATTCTCAGCACATGCATGCCGTGATTGCCCACAGAGCACGGCAGGACTCGGATGCGGGGACGTGTAAACGAAAAGTCGAGAACCGCGAGACTGTTTTTCTACCTTTTTGCCTTCACCTAACGTTGTACAGTGCCAATACTCTAAAAGAACGCTATATTGATGATCACGACCCTCTGATTGATCCTGTATGATACGGAAAGGCTTTCTGAAGCGTTGTTTTGGCCATATGCACGTTTTGAGCTTGCGCCTTCATTTGTACGCGGAAGTGCAGATTATCCTCACATATTTTTAAAACTGTTCAATGGTGAAACCATAACATTTATTACATCCCTGATGGCGATCAGTGAAAACGGAGGCAGACTGAATTCTCCATGAAACTGCGTTATAGTGATAATTGTGACGAGCACTTCCGCAACACACGAGCGCACTGCCCAGTGTTTGAAACTCTATTGTTCAAAGCATTATGGGCAACAATTTCATTTCGAATGCTATTAATAAAGTTGGAGCATAATATTTTCGCCCAAACATTTTCATTGAATGGCACTTCAATAAGCGCGCGGATAGAGATTACCGTCCTTAAAGACCGCATAAATACTCAGACTGAATCCATTTGAATCATACTCACAGCCGACGTTCCTGCTTCACATGATCTGAGAAAGCCCGAAATGCGGCGGGTGCCACTTAACACTTTCCTTTATAGATTAAATTATCTGTCTTTGTTGAGACCATGTCTTCATATGTCGATCTTATGACGAATTCTTTGCTGGCAGATATGGAGATGATGTGACTGGTATAGATGTTCCATCTAGATGCATTCAATGGCTCCGGCTGACTTAACTTATATGTATCAGACGGGCGCGCGGGTTTGGGTGCCAATCGCTTGCCGGCGTTTCTGGAAAAGGCAGAGAACAGAGAATGGCGGCCGTATACTAATTAACATCACATATTGCCAGTCTTCCCTTCTCAACCAAGATATTTCAGTAGGAGTTCTTCGAAGGCGCCCACCGTCTCAAGCTTCCGATACTACCGTCTATTTGTAGTCAGCCGTAGCCAACCAGATGGTGGCAGTCCTTCCCCGTACATCGTGCGGTCCCTTCTCCCTGTGACTGCGTATACCGTGCTGTGTATGGCCGATCAGGTGGACTACTAGAGCAATGGACATAGCACGCAGATGGGCACAAATGCGCACCTAACGGGATGGAGCCTTGTAGACCTCTTTGAATTGTTGATTGCTAGGTTTGACACGGGAGTTTTTAGGTATGTATTTATTGCAGTTTTCCTTACTTTTCCTTGCTATTCTTTTGCTAATAGCATGACTGTAATGCATGAGTTAGTAACCTACAAGACAAATGCTGCTTCCTATAGGCTATCACAAAGTTACCCATTTCCAAATACGACGTTTTGAAGGTTCTAACCATATGAGTCAAGCCATACTAGATTGGTGCATGTTCTTTCCCTGAAGTGCCCAGTGGAGATTGCACATGGACATCTACGAAAGGAATCAATAATCAATATATCAAACAACACTGAAGCAGCTACTGTCTGTCATGTAGGCACGTGCGTGGTAAATAGCGAGGGCTGTGTTTGCGCTGAATGAGCCACTAGGAACGCTCGCGCTCTTCCTGCCGCGAAAGCTTCGGTGCATAAAGCAGTGGTAGAAAAGGCTCTTGTGCTAGCGCGACACATGATACCGAATGCTTCTGCTTTTCTTTGATCTCTCAGCTTATTAATCGTTGCGCGTTGGCTAGGCTTCGCAACATTTGACCATATTCGGTTAAGCTATACTCCCACGAAAAGCCACCATACAAGGAATCAGAGCAGTTCAAAAAAGGCCTTCAATTACCCCCACAATACGTAGGTCACTATTTATATTTCGGGAATAGGCAATACTGTTATCATGGGAGTAAATCTGATGGTTTCATCGTAAAGTTCGCCTTTTTTGACGATATACCCCATCATTCAATTTGCCGCACGGCGCTTTTTGTTTATTTTACATTCATCTGAAAAATTTTGTTTTTTTCAGGAAATGAAAATGAAATTTTCAAAAATTTTTAGAAAATTTGGCAATGAAGCTCCATTAAAGACCACAGTGTATCGTGGGCTTAGGGAACTCAGTCGTTGTCGTATTCCGCTGTCCGACGAGATTCATGAAGGATGTCAGAAATTAGCACTTGTTTAAGAAAACATCGATGCTGTGTGCAATATGATTAAGCAAGATCGCCAATTCACCCATCCTAAGATTGAGGCATCCCTAAACATTATTTCCATTAACAAACATTCAATTTTACTTGAACACATGGATTTGCAGAAAATATTTTTCCGTTGAAACCCACACAATTTGACAAACTCACCAAGAAAGGCTTGTGTCGACGAATTTTTCAAAAATCTATAAAATGAACAAATAGCGCCGTGCGACAAATTGGATGATGGGGTCTATGGTTAAAAGAGGCGAACTTTACGATGGAATCATCAGATTTACTCCAATGATAACAGTATTGCCTATTCCCGAAATATAAATAATGACCAACGTACTCACCTATGCTAATGCAATTGATTACACCTGGCGACTCTAAATTCGTACGCATTGAATCGCCTGCTGCGACATAGTTTTTTTTTCGTCCTAATGACTCTGCATGTACGTCAGTATTGTCCAACAGTGTCACTAGGCCAAGCCATTGGACTTACAGCACGAACATATTTCTTGCAGGTTCCGAAGGAATTGATTCAACCCGCGCGTGACCCTGTGACGTTTCTGGACACTTCTGGCGTGTATCCAGTGACTCTCACCACGCGAGCCCCATGCACATTCTGCAGTCTGAGGGCCCTTCGAATCCTCTACCGTTCCTTGACCTTTAGGACTTGAAAACATATGGGAGGCATTCGTCGAATTTTCATAAGTCGACGAGTTCACCATATACATTCATTCCGCTGTTCTGATCCGTGCATCCCAGCGTTAATCGTTATGATGTGGGATGACTGTCGACAAAACCACTATCGTGTGAATGGTCTTGTAGATGCGATATGTACCAGCTCAATTGAGCCTAAGTACCTATCTCTTGCGGTGGGCTAATCTTTAGGGAGGTTATGAACAGTCTCATTTCGCCTTCCAACACTACATTTGATCTCCTGATCTTTCTATCCACTGTAAACTGCCAAACGATAAAAAGTAGCTATCACAGAACGCTGGAGATCCATTGAGTCTACCCTGTTGCCTTGATGCAGTATCCTCGTGCATAACCAGGGACAGTGAAAAAATTATCCTTAGTCACTGATCGACCGGAGAACGATATAAAGAACTGCTCAGCCTAGTGCTTAGTCTTGGTTTTTCCAGAAATCTACTATAACAGAAGACTAGGAGACTGCTTCTGCCTCATTATGAAAGTTTTTCTGGTTTTGCTCCTTGTTTTGATAAATACAGGTGAGAGTTCCTGCTTCTTCATCATTCAGTTCGACAAAGTTCGATTAAAGAAGCGTCCACGAAAATTTGACTCTCCTGTTACCCATAAATTAGAATGGTGCATCCCTATGGTGCTTCGACGTCTACTGAAGAGCATGATAATCTTGGAGACTTGAAAGTGAATCTGGATATGGGAACGCGATAGACAACAATCACTGATCCTTGCGGTAATTGACAGGCTACCAAATGTACATACCTCCCAGAAACTGTTAGAAATTGAGATGCCTCACCAACTCAATGAGTTCGAGAAGGCAGCGGTGAAGGGTATTTGTCGTGCTTTCCTTAGTTTCCTTGATTGACTAATGATCTGCGAGACATTATAATCAAAGCGAAAGCTGGGTACTATACATATGTTAACCATAAGAATGAGTTTGACTGGCGAAGTAGTGAAGAATAGTCTCTACATGTGGCAATAAAAGAATTTCAAGTCATTTACTTGCTCCAGGTTTCCTCAGGAATGACATAATCTTAGTTGTACCAGCCGCTGTAACGACCACTGTGGCAAACATCTCCACAAACTAGTCACAACTTTTTCTCACAGTTTTCCATAGTGCAGTTGATTTGTCTTGCAACATGGCCACGTTTACAATCATGTCGCAAATATATGACGGAAAACATGGAAGAGCTGAGCTCTGAACTTCCACCCCATCTTACGTATTTCTTTTACCTGAAGGGAGCCGAAAGCTGTCTGGTTAGAGCCCTGAGCATTACATAAGAAATAAGATATTCAATTACCTGCTCCCACTCAAATTATGTATCCATCATTGGGGTAAATGGCAGTGAACAACGATAATTATATTGCCTTTATTTATGTAAAACTTTAAGGCAAAGAGGCCCTGAAATAAAGTCGTATATATCGCCAGACTTATGCACTGACCTTGGTTTTTATGCTTATTAAGGGCCACATCAACCTTTATAGCGAAAAACTGGAATTCGGCTGAGATACACCACCACAAAGTGCCGTCCACCCACTGGTACTGGTACAAGATGCTGAGCTGCAAGTCTATGAGCTCTACGTGCTTACAGACACAAGTCCCAAGTTCGCTACCAATGTTCAAGTTTCCCACACTGCGTGTGCGATCGTCGTTAGCCCCTTGTCTCCGCGACTGCGGGTCCTATGCCGGGCCTACCCCCGCGGACAACACTTTGAGGAGATGGATCTCGGCCGGATTTAGGCTTTTTCACCTTTGTGGAACTTTGCATGTGGGCTGTGACTGTCGAGGCAAATAACCATATGGATAACGGAAAGAAGTTAAATTTCCGTGGATTCTTCAATCTAATCAAATGCCCCACAAAGGCGGCGCTATTCGAAGGCTATTATGCAAATATTCTACAGAATTTAGCGTTCTCCTTGAAGCGTCGCTGCAAAGAGGATATCAAAAGTGGACCATGTGAAGGGTACAGAATAAGGTAAGAAAGCATTTACAACCACTGTCCACTGTCTAGAAACTACGAATAGGAAAAGTGTTCGAGTTTGTTCGATTAATTCTCATCCAGTGTGTTTCCGGCACATATGGAATACTGTACCCATAGGATATAACATAAGCCTATATCTTCTGGATTGAGTTCCCATTTCGAACTGTTAGAATAGTGAGGAACTCACCGCAACACTGTAAGCATTTGAAATGGCATAATTTCAATGCTTGGTGATGAATTGTTACAGATTCGCCTATGATAAAACAAAGAAGACGTGCAGGTTGTTTCTCTGGGGAGGTTGTGAAGCCAACGGGAATAACTTTTATACCATGGAGAGCTGCCAAGCAGAGTGCCGTCGAAAGAAAAAACCTATACATTGAATAAATGTGAATATTCACCCAGTTCAGAAGTCAAATGAATTGTTGGCTATGTCTTTTACCGACATGTACAAAATATTAATCACTTGTACTTATCGTAACTTATTTCACATTTTTTACCGACTGCTTTCGCCTATACGTGAAGGGATTGAAGAGTTGCTCACAACGCGCCACTAGAAGCGGTATCCCGAAGGTAAGGCACGCGACGGCAGCGTTACGTTTCAAGCCGTCTTCATACACTGCGGTGGTGTCGGCGTCACTGCTTCTACAGCAAGCACGAGTGGAGGCTCATAAACGACGCAGTCACGCTCTGCCATTGGTACAGCAGAATGTGAAGGCAGTGTCTTTTACACGTCCCGTTACCGCATGCATATGGAGCAGCAAATGACTTCTCTTATCCTAATCCACAGAATTGTCAACAGAAGCCTTATATAAGTGAAGACGTACAACCGATAAGATGTAAATGAATTTTTTAACTAACAGTTCTTCTTCTACTCATTATCCAAACTTTTACCTTTTCAACTGATCGTGAAGCAAATGATTGTCATGTCTCTTCCTCGGACGCATACGAAAACTGCACCACTCGTCAAAACAGTTGTGCTGAAAATTAGTCTAAACTATCTCGGAACCAGAACAAGGATTGAATTCGTGTAAAACAGCCATGTATTGATAGAACTGTTTATGCTAAAAAAAATCCCGAAAAACGACTGCGTTTATACTGAATATATACTTCCCCTGCTTTTCTAGTATCTCCTCAGATCGCTCTACTTGATTGCAAAAAGGCTATTTTCTGCCCTGAAGAGGTACATCTCACTCTCCGAGGTTTGTTCCAGTGATTCTACGTTTCTTCAACTATTACAGACCTCAAAGTAATGAAGAGTGTGGTGGCAACAACGGAGCATGAATAAATTTCGACTTCTCGAGCTTCTAACAGCTTTAATGTGAGGATGCAAAGCTGAGATACCTCAAAACGATTCTTTCGGATATCGAATACGTGCCCATTTGAACAAAAAGTTATCCGCGCCAAGCATGCAGCCTTTCATCTAGTAAAGAGCGAAGGTACATAGTCCTCACAACTGACGTTGTTTAGTGGTTCGAAATCTTTTTGAGACATTTGGCAGGCTTGAAGGAATATTTCTTGAATTGCTTTTGTTCCGATCCCTTGATCACGAACTGCTATGGAAGTGCATGTAAATGATATGGAGGCTCTCAGAATTCACCGCTTATGTCGCGGTTTCGAATATCCACTAGCAAACATAATGGCATGGACTGAGTGGTTACGCACATGTCGTCTACCTAGGTATACAAGGACATGAATGAGATGGAATACTTCATTGACAATGCTTGATTTTGGAGCTCAAAAACCGTCTTCATAGAAAGAGCGTTTTCATCGAGCGTTTTGTGAAGGCCAGGCTTTGCTTTTATCATTTTAGAAAATCATTTCTTATAACGTTCCAGAGGAACACCTGCCATTAACTCTCGTCTACAACCTTCGATGCTACTGTAGTTGGAAGGGCCACTCATGGTCGTGCTGTCGTCCCTCACATGAAATCGTTCTACAGTTTGTATACACGAGTGAATATTTTTTCTTGAACCACTTCAGGGAAGTAGGGACTTCCCGCTAAATGAAGGCTCAGGCTAAAAATCAAGGCAGAAATAGCGCCGGACCCCAAGCTCAATGAAGTGGTTCCCTCCCCCCCCCCCTCCCACTACATTATCCTATCCTTCTCCTATATCCTTCTCCATTCTCCCCTGCCTTCATGGGCTATAAGCTTTAACGACCGGGGAGGTGGCAATTTTGGCTACGCTGAGACCTATCGCAGCGCTTGGAGTCCGTTAGGTTGCGGACATAGGACGCCTTGCTAAGAAGTCGAGTGGGAGTTCAGCCGATTTTTTTTCCTACCACGGACACCTTTTTCTTACCAGTCGAGTGGGAGTTCAGCCGATTTTTTTTCCTACCACGGACACCTTTTTCTTACCTTTCGCTTATTCTCACTGTTTCACTTAATTGCTGCTGCTTGTTGTTACACTTATTTCACATCATCATGATAGTTGAAATACATCGTACAAGACAACAAATGACATCTTCTACATGGAGCAACTCGAAAAGTTGATGTTGGAGTTAGAAGAGATGCGCGGGAGATGCGAATTCAGACCACAAAGTCGCGCTTTTGTATCCGAGTTTCTTTACCGATTATCGTTTTTAGTCTCGAATGCTAATTCCGAAATGATCATTTCTTTCCAACTTCTTTTTTCTCCTGACCTCTACCGATTCATTCAATAAAGGTTCTCACTGCACTGTTTTCAAGAATATTGTCGG
This sequence comes from Trichostrongylus colubriformis, assembly GCA_963978905.1. NCBI lineage: Eukaryota > Metazoa > Nematoda > Chromadorea > Rhabditida > Trichostrongylidae > Trichostrongylus > Trichostrongylus colubriformis. Next base: position 55,879,382 of record OZ022256.1, on the reverse strand, counting down.
TGTTATCGTAGTAGCGAGGAGGAGCAACCCACCGAGGGTGCCTTCCTGAGTCTAACAATAAAAGAAACAAGAAAACCTTCATTTGTCCTAAAAAATGTTTATCTGTTCCGTTTGGCATAGTATAGTAAAGCATACGCCTAACGAAACAGATAAACATTTAGTCATGCTTAGGTGTTCAACATTATTCAACATTCTGCAAGATGGCCCTCGCTATTATAGCACAGAATTTTCCGACGTTTAATGTATAAAATCTTGCTCTATTGCGATCTACAGGCACAGTTCATAGGTAGAGGTTGAGTAATGACAAGTAGGGCCGTTATTTCTGAATGTTCCGGGGATGGAACCCTGCAGCGATGCTCGACTGGACCAGCCAAACTGCCCCATATGAAAGGACGAGTTTTCACGTAACATGCTCCCTTCACTGCGAGGTCATGGCTGTATTCAACGAATGAGCAGTCATCTCCGCAGGTATTGCGGCTTGGCATTGGCACACGTTGGAGAAATCTCTGCTTATGAAACGTCGCCAGCGAAGTGCACTCTCACTGCCAATCTCATTTGTTCTGGTGAACCATTAGCAGGTGTTCTCCACCTGGACAGCATGCGAATATGCAGTGGAAGAGTGCATATGTGCACACTTTGAAACAAATACTAACTAGGGATCGCATAGAGCAGACTGGACAACTCGTTATAATGTATCACTACCTGTAACACGTGCTTAACTACCCGTTTTCCACGGCTGTATGCAGCGTGGAGGGATATATTGGTAGATGAGTTAAGTTAAAATGTGACTATGTGAAAGGTCAAAAATATTATGCATACACAGAGGGCGCCAAAAAAAGAGAATTTTTTCTCCATTTTCAACCCCACATTAGTCGTCAGCATATTCTGACGAGGTATTTCCATCCCCAAATTTAAGAACAGACCTCTCCTATCACTAAACTCCGTGAGAGCCTTCTACACGAACAGGATCGGGTGCTTATTCTGAGTGAACATTATGTGTCACCTCAACACGGCAAAATCCGAGATTTCGTCACTCTCATTCACAACCTTACGTTCAATCTAGGTACCTAACAATAAGCGGATTCACATTGGGTAGAGCCCTTATGTATCCTGTTTTTTCCAGGCTCCTGACATCCTTCGTTTCCAAAAGCCAGACGTGCAATACCTTTGAAAAACCTCCAGAGAAGGGCTGTAACTTCCGCGAAACGAAGAGTCAGTCTTTAGGAAACCTCCCACAAAAGAACTACAACGGAACCAAGCTCTACTGTTTTTAGCGGCCCTTGATACCGTAGGTGCTCTGAAGTCCGACTGCGCTGACTGAAGGCCCCTTTTTTTATGAAGGTGAACGTAGTGAGCCACGGCTTGTTCCTGCTTCTAGAGGAACAATTCAAGAACATTGTTCCCAATACATTCATCTCTTTCGTTTCCCTATCTTTTGTAAACTTGGCGGATGTGAGCCGTAAGCAAAATTACTTCTTTTTTTGGCACCCCTGTAGTCGATCTTTTCTCTGATTTTACATGGCGCAGAAGGGCTGAAAAGGCATCCCCTGTATATATAAGTGTGTGATTGAATAAATAGTCAATAACATAACTCCGTACCATGGAACAACTTACTTAAAGGCAAAGTTTACGACAATTTTCGTGCCTCGTCGCGCTCCATGAAGACTCCGGGAGTGCTAAAGAGCACAAGTGTGGACAAGAAACGGAGAAACTTTTCGAAAACCCTGAAAATGAAGTGTTTCTGACCTTTGGATTCGATGAGTTTGCAGCTTAAAAGCAAGTAATACTTGAACTAGTTTTTACGCGATAATATCCAATAAGGTTGTCATTACAATGGGGGTATTCCCTATCATTTCTTATCGCAGTCGATATCATGCCTTTCACACCACCGCTTACCTCTTGGTGAATCAAAGATGGGTTTGGATCATCTTGAGACGGTGGCCGTCATCTTAGACATCTTCCTTACGCGTTTAGCACCCACCCTCGCGCCGCGATGATGGCACACGCTTTGCCCTCGTGGAAGGGGCAATATACTCACTGATGGAACCAAGGCACTCATATTATCGTAAATTGTGCCTTTAATGGTTAATTCATGAGAAGAAAACCATAAAAATATGCTTTGAACTGACTTCCATCGAGCTCTAACTTCACCAAAATCAATCAATTCAAGCGCAGTGGATGTAGTCGAACAGTGATGCTCTGCGTTTCGAATAGACTTCAATAGAAAGTACAAGCTCTGTTTCATGGAAAAAAATGCAAACACATTTGACTTGACAAAATCAATCAATCCAAGCGCAGTGGATGTAATCGAACAGTGATGCTCTGCGTTTCGAATAGACTTCAATAGAAAGTACAAGCTCTGTTTCATGGAAAAAAATGCAAACACATTTGACTGTGTCCCCGCTTCTACATAATAACTGATTTCCCTTTTGGGTTCTGAACAGTTCTAAATCGTCATGGATTTTCCTACCAATTGATTGAATTTCGAAGGAGTTTTTATTCTACTGGCATGATATTTTTTTTACCAAACTTTGATCGTGGCGAAAAAGCCGAGAAGCCATTTTCCATGAGCGAAGGATGAAGTGACAGGCACTCACACTCTCATGGTGCAGTGATCAGAACCCTCAGCAAGGCTCGCTCAGGCCAGCTAAACATCTATCCCTCTCAAAACTGGTACCAGACTCGTCTGGGAGGATGAAAGCTTGTACATCGATTAGCCCCCGCAAGCATTTTACGTAGGTCACTATTTATATTTCGGGAGTAGGCAAGACTGTTATCATGGGAGTAAATCTGATGGTTTCATCGTAAAGTTCGCCTTTTTTTGACTATATACCCCATCATTCAATTTGCCGTACGGCGCTTTTTGTTCATTTTACATTCATCTGAAAAATTTTGTTTTTTTTAGGAAATGAAAATGAAATTTTCAAAAATTTTTTAAAAATTTGGCAATGAAGCTCCATCAAAGACCACAGTGTATCGTTGGCTTAGGGAACTTTTCGTTGTCGTAGTCCGCTGTCCGACGAGATTCATGAAGGATGTCAGAAATTAGCACTTGTTTAAGAAAACATCGATGCTGTGTGCAATATGATTAAGCAAGATCGCCAATTCACCCATCCTAAGATTGAGGCATCCCTAAACATTATTTCCATTAACAAACATTCAATTTTACTTGAACACATGGATTTGCAGAAAATATTTTTCCGTTGAAACCCACACAATTTGACAAACTCACCAAGAAAGGCTTGTGTCGACGAATTTTTCAAAAATCTATAAAATGAACAAATAGCGCCGTGCGACAAATTGGATGATGGGGTCTATGGTTACAAGAGGCGAACTTTACGATGGAATCATCAGATTTACTCCCATGATAACAGTATTGCCTATTACCGAAATATAAATAGTGACCCACGTATAGTCCAGTCCGCATTCATCTGCCACCACCATTCTGAATGATACCAGAATGCGTCGTGCATCCCACACTGATCAACGCCAAAGACTTTACTCTAATTCCATCTCCTAACATATTTTGCAAGTAAATGAGTTGATAGTGGGGGGAAACATTCAAATGGATTTTCTTGAAAAAAAAAAACGAAATTCGTCAAAATTCGAAACAGTTTCCAAACTGTATCAGTTAAGCGCCAACATTGCGACCCACTGTGAATGATGGATACTTCGATAACTCAGAAGATTAAAAACATTCCAATAGGGCGAGAGCGCAAAGTGAGCAAAAATTTCATGATATTATGATTATACGTTCACTTTCATTACACCCCTGCCGATCAGTGAAAGCTTGGCCAGAGACAGGAGCATCCAAAAAACGATCAAAATGCCACCTACCACTTCCGCTATAAACGAGAACGCACGTCATTGTTTGAAATTCTCATTGAATTCTATATTGTTGGAATTATTTCACTTTCACATTTCATTTCGTTTCGAGTGCTATTTATAAACATGGAACACGCTTTCCTCGAACACTCGAAATTTCGCAGTGAATTACACTTTGATAAGCGCGAGTAGAAACCACAGCCCCCTATATAAAGAATAGCGCATAAATACTCTGAACGAAGCCATTTGAATCATTCGTGCAGCTGGTGATCGTGTTCATATAACCTGGGACACTACTAAAGCATTCTCTTTATGGAGCCATTTCTTATTAAAAAGCTCCGTAGCACTCCTTCTTCACGTGTGTTCGATTGCAGCTAGCTTTCTTCTTGAGCAGCCATTGCTCTTCTCCGTAAATATATCCACTCTCCCATATCCAGAAAGAGAAGTCGTCAGACCTGAGCCTAGAAAGAATTTGGTTCGTCTACCCCGGGACTTCACTTTGTTGTCAAAAAATCCTTCCTCCTCGCATTCATTTACGCGGCATTTACATGTATTTGTACAAATTACTCTGTCAGGGGGCCTTTCACAAAGCAACGCGGACACAGTTGCGCGACGCCATGCCCAGACTCCGCTTATACCTTGCGAACTAAGATTTGAACCGTGCGCACTCTCACTTGAGCGGGCTATTTTTCCTCCGCCATGCTGGTATGCTGCACCACACGGGTATTGCGTTGCGGTGGGAAAAGTGCAGGCCCAAATGAGAGTACGCACGACGACAAAAGCGATCGAATAACTCTGCCACCCTGATGAGTGGGGGTCACCAGGTATATTTCCATCCTATGAGCGGCTGCTGTGGTGCGTGCCTATCGGTCGTTTAGGGAGCACGTATAGAGAAGTAGTTTCTTGGTGTTCAGTCTGATAATTTTTTTTACAGAAAACTAGGAAGCTGTTTCATCATCTCAATGAAACTCATTGTGGTCTTACTCATTGTTCTGGTCGGGAATGGTGAGTATTTCGGCTTTCGTATCACTCTATTTTATATAATCTACTTGAATAAATCGTCCACGAAGCATTGATCGTCCTCTTATTTGTACAGTTATGTTGTATTTCCTCATTGCGCGAAAACTTTACGCGAAAAAAACTAAAATCCGGCTGAGGTACTACATCTCCTCAATGTACCGTCTATGACTGTGGATCTACTATCAAACACCATCCTGTGAGGCTCTGGGAGCTCTTGCTCACACCTACAGTCTCAGGTCCCAAGGTGTGATTTTTTCCCACTTTGGTTTTCGATCACTCGATTGCTTCAACTCCAGTGTCAGGCCCCTTGGACACCAACTCTAACCCGCACCGTGTTTGTGAAACACTTCGAGGAGTTGTACTTTAGAAGAATTTCAGTTTTTTTTTCGTGTGAAACTTTGCATATGGTCCCTAGCAAGCAAGTATATCAAGAATATCTGTGTATCGAAAAAAGGCAAAGCTCCGTGGACGATTCTCATGACACCTAGCCAAACACACTACAGATGAGGCACTATTTTGAAGCTATTATGAATATCCTACATTATTTAGCGCTCTCATTGAAGAAGCGATGCATGAATAAAATTGATGCTGAACGATGTGGAAGATTGGAAATAAGGTGAGGAAGCGTGTACAACTATTGCCCACATGATTTCATAGAAAGGGCGAATTGAAAAAAATCCGTGTTTATGATCAATTCTCATCTGAAGTGCTATCGTCTTATCTGAAACATTGTTCGTATGAGATTTCACGTAAGCTCATTTTCTCCATTTTGAACTGCAAAGCTGTGGAAATAATGTGGAACACTGAGGATACCTCATGTAGGCTGCTGCCACAACACAAGGGGGAATTCATATGCTATGTCAGTTTTACGTATACCATTTTTGTTACAGATATGCCTACGATAGTAAGATCGGGAAGTGCACAGAGTTTGTCTGGGGAGGTTGTCAACGCAACGGAAATAATTTCCGGACCATACATCAGTGCGTAAAAACGTGCCAAAATTCGACATCTTATTAGAAACGAATAAATATGAGTATTTAAGCCAAACTTGAACTGTCTAATCAGCTGTTGGCACCGCCTTTCTAACGGAGTCTATCACCTATTCCGTTGAAAATTAACTTAAAATAATCTTATATCGACATGTGTTGACATACTACGCACTTAGTATAAGCAAGTCCGATTTGAGAGGCCGCGGTGAATGATTACCACCGTGAGCCCCGCTGTCAGCATGGGTGAATGACTACTACCGTAACCAACCCTGTCACTAAGGCGGGCAACTGAATTGGAGCAGGAGTGACAATTCCCTTCAGGGTTTCTGGTTCAGTATCCCCAATGCAAATCTTCCATTGTGCTATCAGCAGACTTCGTGCATGCCCTTCATTTTTGTTATTTTTTATGTCAATAAATGGGAATGCACTCATCAAACGCTGTGGACCACCGAGAGGTGGTACGAAATGTTACTTGCTCAGTTTCATTGAAACGATGATGATGAAGACAACGTTCTGACTTGGCAGCAACTGCAGCAGTGGCATACTCACGTAGTCGCGATTCAGATGCCTGATTGTAGAGTTCCATGATGCTTCGTAATACCAGTATGAGTAAGAACCGTAGTCAACACACTTTCGTGAGAGAGATTTCAATGAAGGCATAGATGTTTTCTGACGACCTTCAGTTTCCCTCTCCTCTTTCTTCAAACGTGATGATTTTATTGATGATGCAGTCAACTAGCAAAGAGAAGGAAATGAATCTTCCACGAGTAAACACACTTTACATCATGATAATGCAGCTAGGTGGAAGGAGGGGGGGGGGGAGGGAGGGAGAGAGTTGAGAACTCCACTGTGCTCTCGTCCGACGCTATTTTTGCCGAGGCATTTGCCCAAGCCTTAGCTTGCTCTAGAAAGGACCCCTACTCTTACAATTGAGGCTCACTTGAAACCTTTTGGCATAGATTGGCACAATGCAAAACCAAATCTGCATTCGTGGCTCTCGCCACGATCATCACACTGCAGTGTGTAGAATCGAGCGTTTTACAAACGGAGCGAGTCACCAGAGTATCGCCGTGGTCGGTGGCGGGCGCATAATTACGGTGCCGTCGCCGCCAGTGCCAGCATTGGTGAGTAAAGTATGAACGCAGCCATACAAAACGCCTCTCGCGGCTGTGCTGCGAGTATGTGGCACCGCACCGAAACCGTGTGGTGATGTTTTCAGACGCGTGTACATTGTTAGCGCAAATAAAATAAATGAATGAAATATCTAAATTACTTGAAGGAATTGTCAACAAAATTTCAACTTTTCTGTCGCCTGTACAGATCTGTCTTATTTGCTCGTTACGGGCCACATTGAAGCATCGCGCGAAAAGAAAAGAAAGCTAAACTAAGCTGAGGTAGATCTCTTCAAGGTGCTAGCGCATGAGTCGCGTGCGGCAAATGATACTAATTCATGCCTCAGAAGTACACACAAATCGAACGTGGTCAGAATTCCCGGTAGCGCAGAAGAAGCCTAAGATTACTATGTACAGACCAATAAAACAGCAGACGGATTAATTATAATCAAACACCGGCCGAACGCATCGCATATTATCTTCGAACCTGCACAACTCTAAGATGACTTGTACTTTTCTCAACGCAACTCTCACCTCTCTGTGATCGCTGCAGAAACGATTCTCGTGACTCTTCCTCGGATAGCATACGGTCAGTGCACTCTTGGTCAAAATAGTTGTGCTGAAAAATCAGTCTACAGTCTAAAATCACAGTGGTAGCCTCGCCGCGTTCGCCGCCCAAAGGCTACACCGGGACGCATTCCCCCGCGGGAGAAGCTCCTCTGGGACACAATGGGCTGCTGCTCCCAGAGGCAAAATTTCGGCTCCTCGGGGACGCGCCGGCTTGGGACGCGCACCAGCAGCACGGCCCGGGGAGAAGCTCCTCTGGGACACAATGGGCTGCTGCTCCCAGAGGCAAAATTTCGGCTCCTCGGGGACGCGCCGGCTTGGGACGCGCACCAGCAGCACGGTGGTTTACGAATTTTGACGGATTTTTTTGATTTTTTGATTTTTTTCACACACACACACACACACACACACACACACACACACACACACACACACACACACACACACACACACACACACACACACACACACACACACACACACACACACACACACACACACACACACATTCTCTTCTGGACAACTCGTCCGAAATGGACGAGTTGTCGCGGGCGGGGCGTGTGGCAAGCACACGCGCGCGCACAGGGACGCGTTCGGCCCGCATCCGCGGGGCCGAACGCGCGTGGTAGCCTCGCCGCGTTCGCCGCCCAAAGGCTACACCGGGACGCATTCCCCCGCGGGAGAAGCTCCTCTGGGACACAATGGGCTGCTGCTCCCAGAGGCAAAATTTCGGCTCCTCGGGGACGCGCCGGCTTGGGACGCGCACCAGCAGCACGGTGGTTTACGAATTTTGACGGATTTTTTTGATTTTTTGATTTTTTTCACACACACACACACACACACACACACACACACACATTCTCTTCTGGACAACTCGTCCGAAATGGACGAGTTGTCGCGGGCGGGGCGTGTGGCAAGCACACGCGCGCGCACAGGGACGCGTTCGGCCCGCATCCGCGGGGCCGAACGCGCGTGGTAGCCTCGCCGCGTTCGCCGCCCAAAGGCTACACCGGGACGCATTCCCCCGCGGGAGAAGCTCCTCTGGGACACAATGGGCTGCTGCTCCCAGAGGCAAAATTTCGGCTCCTCGGGGACGCGCCGGCTTGGGACGCGCACCAGCAGCACGGCCCGGGGAGAAGCTCCTCTGGGACACAATGGGCTGCTGCTCCCAGAGGCAAAATTTCGGCTCCTCGGAAACGCGCCGGCTTGGGACGCGCACCAGCAGCACGGTGGTTTACGAATTTTGAATGTCTGTGCTGCACAGTGCACGAAATATCTGACTGTTCACTGAAGTAGAGAGGCAAAATTAATCAATTCAAGAGCAATGGACAGAAATCCTCTGTGATGCTCTGTGTTTTTGTTTCGAATAAAAATTAGTAGAAAGTGCAAACATCGTTGACGATCGACTGTTACAATCTTACATCTGCAAGTTGGATGGCTCCTGTTTTGGTCCTAGACGATATTGAAAAAGGTTGCACTAATCAGAAACGTCGCCCGTTTCAAGAAGTTGCACTAATCAGAAACGTCGCCCGTTTCTGATTACTGCAACCTTTTGGTTCAATGTATATGTAGCCGCTACTACGTATGACCTTTTCATATTTTTTCATATTCTAACATTTTCATGTGCTAATGTAGTTGAGTAAGAGGGCCACTACGCTGAGCTCGGATCCCACGCTACTTTTACGTAGGCCTTCAGCATAAGCCTCAGTTCAGGGGGAAGCTCTTACTTTCCTGAATACACTTTGAACTGTAGTGTGCAGATTTGTGAGCGAAAGGTTTTTAGTTTCAGTCTTTCTAGTTTACTTTCACCTTATTCCCTATTTTTCTCATGTTCGCAAGCAGATAAAACAGACTACTTTGCAAAAGAAACTAAGCACGCCGAAAATTCCCATTCTGTAGAAGCACTGTAGCCCTGGCGCACATGCGCTGCCCCGATCGAATTGGACAACTCGTGCGCGATAGTCGTACGCCGCACGCGGTAGGGCAGTCCTTTAGTCTTAACGACATATACCCTTCGCGAAACTACCTGCCATCGTGCCAACATCGACTCCAGGTCAAGCGCGGACAAGACGCCCTCCGACTCGCTCACAGACCAATCCGAGGAAGAAGAGATACACTAGAAGGGTTCGTCTTAGAAGGAAGGTGTTGGATCGCTGGATGCGTTGATCTGCACGAAGGTCAACGTCACTGTAGGTGGTGTGAAGACCAGGGGTGAATGATCTGGACCGCCCATTTAGGACTGTACATTGGGCCGTTGTTTCACTAACTGTTTATTCTATTTTCTGCTCTAATAAATCTACCAACTTCTTCGTCTTCTGTACCTGAGAACACAACAGATATGCGCCTGTCTTCTAAGCCTACGCATACAAGGGCATGAATGAACTAAAGTATTCATGGGCATGGCTCGGTTTTGGAGCTTAAAAAGCCGTCTTCATAGAAAGTACGTTTTCATCAAGCGTTTTGTGAAGTTCAGGCTTTGCTTATATCAATCTTAAAAATCATCTCATGTAGCACTGTAGAGAAACACTTGTCATGAACTCTCGTCTGCCCCTTCGGTGCTACTGTAGTTGAAAGGGCCGCTCATTGTCGCGCTGGTCATCACCTTGTATACTCGAGTGAATATTTTTATCGAGCCACTCTAGAGAAGTTGAAGTTTTTTCTCTAAACTAAAGCTTAGGCTAAAAACCAAGGTAAAAGTGGCGCCGTACGCCAAGCTCAGTGAAGTGGTCCCCTCCCTAACTACATAAGCATTTACCCTTCTCCCATATTCTCCTCCAATCCACCCTTTCTCCATGAGCTATAGGCTTCAAAGACTCCCGAGAAGTGGCAACTTTGGCTCACGCTAAGACCTACCGTAGCGCTTGCAGTCCGTTAGGTTGCAGACATTTCCCACACGACATCTTGCTAAGAAGTCGCGTGTGAATTCAGTGGATTTCTTTTTTACCACGGACACCCCTCTCTTACCCTTTCGCTTATTATCCCATTCATTGCTTCACTTAATTGCTTCTGCTTGTTGTTACACTTATTTCAAATCATCATAATAAATGAAGTACGCCCTACGAGGCAACAAATGACATCTTCTACAGCGAGCAACTCGGAAACGCGATGTCGGAGTTAGAAGGGATGCGCGGGAGATGCGAATACAGAAAACAACGTCGCGCTTTTGAATTCGGGTTCCGCTACCGATTATCGTTCTTCATCCTGAATGTTCATTTGAAAACATTCATTTCTATCCAACCTCTTCTTTCTCCTAACCTCTACCGATTCATTCAAAAAGGTTTCCATTGCATTGTTTTCGAGGAGAGTTTGGGTGGTATCGCAGTAGCTAGGAGGAGCAACCCATCGAGGGTGCTATTCCCTCAGTTCGAAGAAAATGAGAAACCCTTCCCCGGTTTGCTGAAGCTATAGTATACGCCTAACGATACAGGTGAAGCTTCCATGCTTAGGTTGTCAACATCATTCAACATTCTGCAGGATACCAGTCACTATTATAGCACAGACTTTGTCTAGGTTTTATGTATACAAATTGCTGGATTGCGATCCATAGGTACAGGTCTGTAAGTAGAGGTAGAATGACACCAAATAGCGCCGTTATTTCTTAATGCTCTGGGAATGGAACCCTGCAGCTATGCTCGTTTAAACCAGCCAAAACCTTCATCCCTTCTCAGAAGATCAGTTTTCACGTGACACGTTCCTTTTACTGCGGGATTGTGGTGTACTCAACGAATCAGCAGTCAGTTCCGCAGGTATTGCGCCACTTGGCATTGACACACGTTGAAGGAGTCTCTGCTTATAAAGCGTCGCCACCGAAGTGCACTATCACTGCCAATCTTCATTTGTTCTGGTGAGACACTGCAACTGGACAGCGTGCGAATATGCAGTGGAAGTTTGCATATGTACAGGGGGTGCAAAAAAAAGTAATTTTGTCTCCTCCACTTTCACCCCACTTTAATCGAACTACAGCAAATTCTGTTGAGGTATTCACATCCCCAGATTCAAGAGCAGACCTCACTCTATCACTATACTCCGTGGCATCCTTCTCCACGAGCAGGAACGGGAGCGAGGAAATAGTGAACAAGATGTGTCACCTCAACTGGGCAAAATCCGAAATTTCGTCACCCTCGTTCACAACCTTGCTGAGGTCCGTTCACTCTGGGTACCTAAGTGGTTTCATACTGGGTGGCGTTCTTTAGGATCCCGTTTTTTCCGGGTTCCCAGCGCCCTTCGTTTCCAAGAGCCAAAACGTGCACTTACCACTGAAACCCCTCCGGAGGCTTTGGGCATGAAAATGATACTTCGGATCATAGCAGCCTTGTTCAAGCAGCAGGGGCTCTGTGACTTCCATGAACCAAAGGGCCAATCCTTAGGAAGCTTCCCACAGAAGATCTACCATGGAACCCGGCTCCACTGTTTTAAGGGGACCTTGATACCGTGGGTGCTCCGAAGCCCGACTGCGCCGCATAAAGGTTCTATATTTTTATGAAAATGAAAGTAGTGAGTCTCAGCTTGTTCCTGCTTTTAGAGGAACATTTCGGGAATATTTTGCCCCAATACTTTCATTTCTTTCGTTTCCCTATGTTTTGTATAACTGGGAGATGTGAGCCGTGGGCAAAATTACTTTTTTTTGGCACCCCCTGTATACACCCACAAACAGATGCGAATTACGGATCGCTCAGAGCAGACTGAGCAGTTCGTTACAATGTATCTCCAGAAACGTGTTTTACTACCTGTTTTCCACAGTTGTGTGCAGCGTGAAGGGATATATTGGTAGGTGGGTTAAAGGAATCGTCCACGGAAAATGAGTTTTTGTGTTACCCATACGTTTATGTTGTATTTGCCTAATGTGGGCCTCATGCAAAATTTCACGCGAAAAAATGCGAATCTGGCTGAGATACAGCACCACAAAGTGCGGTCCCAGTGGGCGGGGCCTAATAGAAAAGCCTTGTTCCGTCGTCCGCCGTGGTCCGAGACGCATTGTAGGAGCATAAAGTTTCGTAAACAGTCCCACTCTCCGTTCCCAACGGCGGCGGACCACGGGACGAGGCTTTTACTCTTAGGCCCCGCCCACTGGGACCGCACTTTGTGGTGCTGTATCTCGGCCAGATTCGCATTTTTTCGCGTGAAATTTCGCATGAGGCCCACATTAGGCAAATACAACATAAACGTATGGGTAACACAAAAACGCATTTTCCGTGGACGATTCCTTTAAGCTATAATGTGACGATGTGAAAGGCCATAAATATTATGCATAAATATGTATGATTTAATAAACGATCAATAAATATGTATGATTTAATAAACGATCAATAACATAATTCCGTACCATGGAATCACCTAATGATTGAATCATGAGGGGAAAATCATGCAGTGATGCTTCCTGACTTCCGTCGAATTCTAAATTCAGCAAAATCGATCAATCCAAGCGCAGTGGATGAAATCAAACACTGGTGCTCTGTGTTTTGAATAGACTTCAATGGAAAGTACAAGCTCTGTCCCATAGAAAAAATCCAAACACATCTCACTGTGACCCCGCTTCCGCATGTCAACTGATTTCTGCTTTTGGAGTCCGAACAGTTTTAAATCGTCATGGATTTTCCTACCTTTTGATTGAATTTCGAAGAAGTCTTCCTATCAATAGGGATAATAAATATTTTACTGATTTTTGATCTTAGCCAAAAGGCCGAGTGGCGATTTTTTCATGAGCGTAGGTGGTGAAGTGATAGGCACTCCCATTCTCATGTGGCGGGGATCATATCCAGAACCCACATCAAGGCCCGCTCAGGCCAGCTAAGCATCCCATCCCTCTCTGAGGTCGGAAAACTGGTAACAGACTCGTCTGGGAGGATGAAAGCTTGTACATCGGCTAGCCCCCCCCCCCCCCCAAGTCATTTAATATACTAAGCCCGCATTCATCTGCCACCACGGTTCTGAATGGAACTAGAATGCGTGACGCATCACAGAGGAGGGATCGATTAACGCCAAAAACTTTATCCTTATTTTATCCTTTGGCCTATTCTATCCTAATTTCATCCTTTGGCCTATTCTCAAAGTGAAGGAGTTGGTGATGGAAAAACATCCATATGAAATTTCTTGAAAAAGAGCAAGTTCCTAAAAATTTGAAAAACTTTTAATGTGTATTAGTACATGCCAACACTGTGAATGATGGACGCTCAGATAACCTAGAAGATTAAATACATTCTAATAGGGCGAGAGCCTAAAATTGAACGAAAATTTCATACTATTATGATTATACCTTCACCTTCATTACACCCCTGCCGATCAGTGAAAGAGTGGTCAGGGATAGGAACATCTGAGAAAAAGCACCAAAATGCCGCCCAGCACAACCACCTTCGCTATAAATGTGCACGCAGTTCACTGTTCGGAATTGTACTTTTTGTAATTCTATATTGAATTATTTCGGGCAAACATTTCTCGCCCATATATAAGGAAGAGCACATAAATACTCTAAACGAAGCCATTTGAATCATTCGCGCAGCTGATGATCGTGCTTCATATAACCTGGGACCTACTAAAGAATTCTCTTTATGAAGCCATTTCTTTCTGAAAAACTGCCGTAGCACTCCTTCTTCACGTGTGTTTGATTGCAGCTCGCTTTCTCCTTAAATACCCGTCGCTCCTCTTGGCAAATCTTACCACTCTCTATCCAGAAAAAGTAGTCGTCAAATCTAAGCCTAGGGATGAGACTGGTTCGTCTACCCCGGAAATTCAGTTACTGCTAAAAATTCCTCCTTTCTCGCATTCATTCACGCGGCACTTTCACATGATTTTTAACAAGGCTCTCTATCTGAGGTCTTTACACAAAACAACGAGGACACAGACGGGCGACGCGATGCCCACGCTCGAGTTATCTTTTGCGAAACGATGATTTGAAAGGTGCGCACTCTCAATTGAATGGGCCATTTTCCCTTCGCTACGCTGGTTAGCTACTCCACAACGGGCAGTGCGTTTCGACCGGAAAAGTGCACGCTCAAATGAGAGTATGCACGACGACGGATGCGATCGCACAATAGTGCGACCCTCATCAGTGGGGTGTCACCGTTTGTCATTCCATCCTATGAGCAGCTGCTGCGGTGCGTGTCTATCGGTCGTTCAGGGAACACGTATAGAGGAGTGCTTAATTTCTTGGTGTTCAGTTTAAGAACTTCTCTTACAGGAAACAAGGAAACTCACTCATCTTCTCAATGAAACTCATTGTACTCTTACTCATTGTTCTGGTAGGGACCGGTGAGCATTCAGGCTTTCGTATAACTCAATTTTATACAATTTGCATGAATTAATCGTTCACGAAGATTTGACTTATCCGTTATCCGTACAGTTGTATTGTACTTACCCACAACGGGCCACTCCACACGAAAAACTGAAATCCGGCTGAGGTACTACATCTCCTCGATGTGACGGGGTCAGTGTCGAAGGCCATCCATCCTGCGAGGGCTTTGGGAGCTCTTCGTAATCACATCTATAGTCCCAAGTCCCAAGTTTCGCCCTCGATGTGTTTCCTTCCCACTCTGCGTTTTCGATCACGCGATTGCATCCATTCTATTCTCTGATCCTTTGGAGCCCATCGTCCAACACCAACCCTGTCCCTGTGGAAAGATCTTTGACGGCAGCTTTGCATATGGCCCTTGTCAAGCAAATATAATATAAATATGTGGTAACGAAAAAGTCAAATCTCTGCGAACGATTTTTTTGTTGTCTAGCCAAACACACCACAGATGAGGCGCTATTCGAGAGCTATTATAAAATCCTACAACATTTAGCGTTCTCATGGAAAGCTGACTGCAGTGATACAATTGACGCAGTCGGTACAAATTGTGCATTTGGTGCTACACATTGTGGAAATTACGTAATAAGGTAACAAAGCATACACAACTACTGCCCACGTAATTTCTTAGAAGCTACAAATAAGAGAGGATCAGCGTTGATTCGTTTATTTTTCATTTAAAGTGCTGTCAGCACATATTAAATATTGTACGTATGGGATTAAACGTATGCTCGTTCTCTCCTGAATGGGTATCCATTTCGAGCTGTAGAGCTGTGAAAATAATGAAATAATGTGGAACACTGACGGTACCTCATGTAGGCTACTACAACACAGTGAACATTTGATATGTCATAATGCTAGTCTTACGTGATCCATTTTTGTTACAGATATGCCTACAATTATACGGTCGGGCAGTGCACATCGTTTTTCTGGGATAATAGTAAATCCAGAAATGGAAATAATTTCCAGACCAAAGATCAGTGCCGACGTTTGTGCATGGATCCAAAAAATTAAACAAAGTTTAAAAACGATTAAATATGAATAAATATCCAAGCGGTTGAACCCTTTTATGAGACTGTGTTATTGGTGCTGCCATTCTAACGTGGTAAATCACCTATACCATGGAAAATCCAGTTAAACTAACATTGTACCGTCATTTGTTGACATACTGATTACTTATATCTATTGCGAAATATTTACTTATATCTAATGCGAAATATTTCACAACATTCATCGGAAGCATCATCAAGCGCCTGCTCAGGACACGGCCCCTCTCTGGCGCATAAATAAGGCCGAGCCGACCAAAACCGTAATCTGTACTGCCATTGAAATATAAAGGTAAATTACTCAAGTTTGACTCCTCGAACAACACAAGCTGTTCTACCGAAAATCGCCTGAACAAAGCGGTGCTTAGGCCGTGTTCATGCTTTCCTCACCGACGACGGCACCGGCGGCGATTGCGTCGTTGCACAGCATGGCACTATGCCAAGATTCAAATTCCAATTCGTGGGCTCTCGCCACGATCACCATACCGTAGTGTGATGGGTCGAGCGTTTCACAAATGGAGCGCTTCACCAGAATGCCGCTGTGGTCAGCAGCGGATATGATTTCGACGCCGTCGCCGCCGGAACCGGCGTCGGTGAACAAAGTATGAACACAGCCTTACAAAACGTCACACGCTACTGTACTGCGAGGAGAGACACCGCCCCACAACCGTGTCGTGATGTTTTCAAACAGGGTTCATTGCTGTCGTCAAACCAATAAAACAGCAGACGAGTTTTATAATGTTTTCAAACACCGGCTGAGCGCATCGCATGTTATCTTTGAGCCTGCACAATTTTAACAAGACTTGTAAGATGACTTGTACTTTTCCCAACTCAATGACTCATACCTCTGGGGCTGTTTGCTGCAGGAATTATTCTCGTGACTCTTCCTCGGATAGCTTTCGGTAAGTGCACTTCTCTTCAAGGCAGTTGTGCTGAAAAATCAGTCTAAAATCACTACACATTCACTGAGTTAACTGTGCTGCAGAAAGCACGAAAAAATCTGGATGTTCACTAAAGTAGAGAGGCAAAATCAGTCAATTCAAGCGCAATGGATGGAAGTCCTCCGTGATGCTCTGTGTTTTTGTTCCGAATAAAAAGTGGTAGAAAGAGCAAACATCGCTAACGATCGACTGTTACAATTACACATTTGCAAGTGGGATGGCTCTTGTTTTGGTCCTAGACAATATTGATCCCTCACGGATTTTATAACGTTTCTGATCAATTTTGAAGGAGATTGAATTTTGCTGAAGACCTCGCATAGAACCTACAGAATAGACACCCAGTTCAGGGTGTCTATCCTATAGGGTCTATGCGAAGCCAAAAAGTGATCACATTCTCGAGATATCCGAATGCATAAGTTGGCGAGAAAAGCTTAAGTTGGAATATACCATAAAAAGCAAAATTCAAATGTCCAGGATGCCACATCAATAACGCGAAATGTGCCAGTGATCATCCACGATTTCATTACTATGACGCTGCTAGCTCTCCCTCCATTACCTCCTTGATGAATATTTCATAACAGACGATAAAGAGGTATCAATAAGGCAAGTGTAAAATTTCCAGCTTTACAGTGTAACTCATAGGCTTCTGCGAAAAACCTATCCTGTACTCTGAATGATCAGAGCTAGTTCAACAAAACATTCAGACGAGGCATGGGATGCGATGATGACACAGCCACAGAGTTATTACCAGGACGGCAATAAACGCTCGCTCCCAGTGGAGCTGGACGTTATCAACAATATCATCGGCGATCAGCCCACATCGGCAAGAGAACTCCTCAGTGCTTTGCGCAAACTGCACTCAGACATTTTCGCCGAAGAACGTTTGCAAGAAGAAGATCGATATGAGATCGTGTTGAAGATGATGCACGCTGTCGAAGCTCAGTTGCAGCTATTACGCGAAACCAGCGAAAAACTGCAGCAGAACGCTCATCCGGTTGCGCCGGGGCAGGCTAATGTCCAGAGACATTAAGAACAGGAGATGATCGAGGTAAGCGCAGAATACATGAAGGAAATTGAGGTGGAGGATTACTCCAAAATATGCGCGACGATCTCAAAACGGAAATAGATTACATCGAAAAGGGGATCGGAGCATTTGAACAAGAAAAGCCATGCGAGCCCTGCTAGAACAAGGGTCCCATCTTTCTTTTCGACGGAAAAATATGCGCCGCGCCTTCTACCCTGCTCGCGGTGAACACTATAACTCACCCCAAAAAGCTCACTCCAAAAAATAGGTGCTATTGCATTCCCGAGCATCCCTTTGTGATCACGACTTGGCAGTGCAGATGGAAAACTCGTGCGGAATACCCGCCTCTTGACGGAAAGTCGTGCCCGCCAAGAGGCGGGTCAACGGTGAGAAGGCGGTCCTATTTCTCGGGCATTTGACCATTTCCTTCCATTTGGTTTTCCATATTATGTACTAACACCTCGAATTTCATATTCACTACATTTTTCACGATGCTTCCAAATTTTTCCTATCGCTGATTCAAACGTACCCATTCCTAAATCTGGAAAAAGAAACTCCGGACCTAAAGCCAGGGATAGGATGAGTTCATCACCTTAGAAATTCAGCTCTTTGCTAAGAGGATCCACCTTTTTGGCTTTGTGCACGACAAGCATGAGACCGCTTTCACAATGGATAACCACATCCTTGCGTGTAGTCACCTTGCGTCATTGTATGACCGTAATAAATACCTAAGATACTGAGGTAGCACGGTCGGCAGTGCAATTTGCCGACTATGTTCTCATGGTTGGTAACCTGTAGCCGTCCACAACCTTAACCCAGGTCAACCAGCGCTCTACGGCCGATGACGCACTTAGTCGCTCTGCGCCTTCGAGACCTGGACAGTGTTCTAAGAATGCTTGACTCACTATTTCCGAAAAGGAAGAGCTGAGCACCAGCTGACAAAAAATCCCTTCATACAAATCGCGGCAATAAGTAGGGTACCGCGCCACAAGTGCCTGATTCTCAGCAAATGCGTGCCGTGATTGCTCACAGAGCACGGCAAGACTCGAAAGGGGGGGGGGGGGTGTATAGACGCAAAGTCGAGAACCACGACACTTTTTTCACTGTTTGTCTTTATCTAACATTGAACAGTGCCAACGCCCAAAGCGGACGCTATATTATATTCGTGATCACCCTATGATTATTCCTGTATGAAATTGAAAGGCACTCTCAAGCGTTGTTTTGGCCATATGCACGTTTGAGCTCGCATCTTCAAATATACGCGGAAGTGTAGATTATCCCCACATATTTTTATAACTGTTCAATGTTGAATTCAATCGCATTCATCACGCCCCCGATGCCGATCACTGAAAAGGCAGGAACACTGAATTTTCCATGAAATTGCATCAGAAGCGATGGTTGTGACGAGCACATCCGCTGTGCACGAGCGCATTGTCTAGTGATTGAAACTATATTGCTCAAAACATTATGGACGATCTTTTCATTTTCTTTCGAACCAGAACATTTTCAAATTGCACTTCAATAAGCGCACGGATAGAGATCACCGCCCTCACATAAAACAACCGCATAAATACTCAGACTGAATCCATTTGAATCATTCTCGCAGCCGACGTTCGTGCCATAAAGCCGTCGTAACACTACTTTCTACTTGCATTATAGTTCAGCAGGCTTTCTCAAATAACTGTTACTGCTCCCCTTCGTAAACCTTCCCACTTTCACATCTGGAAGAGAACCTCCCGACCCAAGGTGAGAGAGGAGATAAGGTATCCGATACAGTCTAAAACGAATCCATTTGAATTATCCTCACAGCCGACGTCGTGCTTCACATGACCTGAGAGAGTCCGAAATGCGGCAGGTGCTACTCCACACTTTTCACAGAACAAATCCTCCGTCACAGGGCTGTCGTGGCATTCCTTCTCTGCTCATACATATGTTGCGGATAGGTATTATGTTTTCGGTTCCTAGGAGCGCTATTAGGGAACGCTCGCTTTCTGCTCCATATATGAAACAACGCTGGCAACAACGCGCCAAGCAATGCTTGGACTGTATACCTTTCGAAACTACGATTAGCAAGATCGTGAGCGCACTTTCACTTCAGCGTGCTTTTTCTTAACCGCAACGCTAGTCTCTTATCACTCACGGACCGTGCGCTGCCGAGAGTAAATGACACGGCCATATGAGAGTGCGCACGACAACCATGTGATCGCGCGATAGGATTCACCAAGAATAACTGCTGTGTAGCCACTATGCGTCATGAGATGACCGTGATCCGTGCCTAAGTTGACTGAACAGACGAGGGACTGCCCTTCAAAAGGGTTAAGGCATGATTGTAAAGGTTCTGTTTTTTTATTGGAGTCATCTCTTTACGAGTAATGCGGTAGAATATGGTCGACAGTGAAAGCCTTAATATGCATGGCCAACGAAGCTATGTAGTTGAAAACTTAAATTTCGAAATTCTAGCTCTAATTCACCTCTTTTTATTTGGATTTTAAAAATCAAATCCCACCAAAAAGGTGAGGAGAAACTTCAAAACCATTTGAAGAAATGAAGTTTAAAGTTTTAAAGTTTTTGGCGTTAATCAATCCCTTTTCTTGGGATGCGCCGCACATTCTATTTCCATCCAGAATCGTGGTGGCTGATGAATGTGATATGGCCTATACAATGACTTGCGGTGGCCAACCGATGTACAAGTCAGTGCTTTTATCCTCCCAGCAAGTCTGGTACCAATTCACCGACCCCGTAGGGATGGAAGGCTTTGTTGGCCTCGGCGGGCGTTGATGCGGGATTTGATCCCCGCACCATGAGAGTTGGGTGCGCGCCACCTGTCACTACACCACCTCCGCCTCACTACACCACCTCCGCCATTCGAAGAAATATCGTGGAAAAACCTAGTCTTTATTTTGTCCTTTCCTAGAACCACGTTTTTATATGTTCATGTTGTGACGTATTCTTTGCTGTCAGATATGGAGACGAGAGAATTAAGATAAATGTTCCATGTAGAGGCATCCCACAGCTCTGTCTTAGTCAATGGAGATCAGAAGGACGCGCGCGGGAATGGCTGCCTATCGCCTGCCGACGTTTCTGGGAAGACAGAGAACTGGAGAATGGCGGCCGTAACCTGAGGGTCATCACTTGATGCCAGTCTTCCTCCCCCTACCAAGCTGTTACAGTTTCCAAAGATGCCCGCCGTCCCAAGCTTTCGCCACTACCGTCTATTTGTACACAGCCGTAGTCAACCAGATAGCAGCAGTCCTTTCCCGTACATCGTGCGGTCCCATCTCTGTAAGACTGCGCATATCGCCCTGTGTATGGGGGCGATATGCGCAGTCTTACAGAGATGGGACCGGATCAGATGGGCTGCTAGTGCAATGGAGGTAGCGTACAGTGGGCTCAGATGTACACATAAAGTGATGAAGCCTTGTCGATCTCCTTGAACTGTGGATTGGTGGTTTGATCCGTGAGTTTTTGGAAGTATTTTTATTGCCGTATTTGCTTCCTTACCCTTGTCACTGTTCTTGATGATTGCGTGATGCGAACATCACGTAGTAGCCTATAAGACAAATAATGTTTTCTAAAGCCTAAAGTCACAAAGGTGCTAATCAAAGTAGTCGAGCCATTATCAATTAGTGCATGTTCTTCCCAATGAGATGCTCAGTGGTGATTGCACGTGGACATTTGTGAAAGGAATCAGTAATCAATATATCATACGAACATTGGAGCAGCTACTGTCTGTTATGTTGGCAGCTGCGTAGGGAGTGGCGAGGGCTGTGTGAGCGCAGTGTGAGCCACTAGTTTAGGAACACCTACGCTATCCCCGTCCTAAAAGCTCCGACGCGCTACGAGGCAATTTTTCTGCACAAGTGATACTGGCTGTGCTTCAGATTGTCCCAAAGCTCATTGGGTTGAGCGAATTGCGTCACTGCTCGTAACATGTTCCTTGCTGCTTCCATTTAAATGTTCAATTCAGCCTTAGGAACTTTTCAGCAATGTTCAGGTTTCACAATGAAACTTTCTGGTCTTACTTCTTGTTTCGTTACGATGTGAGAGAACGAGTTACGAAGCCATTCTTCCAGATGGTCCCACTCAACTCGGTGTAATAGTGCTTAATTAAGCAGCTCAGTGGGGTTTCGATACCTATACTGTTACAATTGGAATCTTTCGGGAGTCATGAAGGCTTATTTTGCTTCCATGACCATGTTTCGTCTTCTGACTTTTTAGGTACCTACTGTAGACTGCCAAGTGATAACTCCTTGCTAGCACAGAACTTTAGCAATCCATTATGTCTACTCCATCGCATTCGCTTTGTCTTTAATCTCTGTGCAAACATGATGTTGGCGGGACAATCATCCTCACTTTTTGATCAACCTTCAAGCACTGAAAAAATGCCGCTTAGCTCAGTCACTGTTTGGTCTAAGGATCTTTCCAGAAATCTTTTTTTACAGAACGCTGAGACTGTTTCGCCCTCATAATGAAGCGCTTTTTGGTCTTACTCCTCGCTTTGATGGGAACTGGTGAGTGATTCAGCTTCTGTACCATTCAGTTTGGTAAGATTTTCTTTGTGGAATTGTCAGAAAAACTTGTCTTTTCTCTTACCCGTATAATCGTTGTATTTGCTTAGTACGGAACGTATTAAAAGTTTTACGCGAAATAACATCAATGAGAGTGAGATACATCTCCTCAAAGTGCTGCCCACGAAGGTGGGGATGGTACCTACACTGGCGTGTTAGGGCTCCATGAGCTCTCTGTATTGGGTCATCCATAATAATGTTGCTTTTCTTCAAACGAATATCTTTCTAATGAATTTACAAGTTTTTGCGACACTCATACATGTCGTTCAAGAAACATTTTTCTGCTCTAAGTAAAAATCTAATTTTTGTGTATGTTGGGATGGGTTGATTTCTACGCTGACGAAGGGGTACGACCGGTAGACAGAGATCGCCGGTCCGGCAATTAATTGAAATATCATATTCACTTTAGGAAAATTACCAATCATGTGTCCCGAACTTAGCCACGATCTGTTCTGTAAGTTTCAATACTCGTCTGGTCGAGAAGTTGCGTCGTTCTTTTTCTGAATTCCTCTCTCCGGAAACAAGTTTATTCAAAGTGAAATTTTACTTTTCAAATCTCTTACTCGGCATTGCTTCATGAATCATTCGTTAGGATTCCCCGCTCCATCGAAAAATTGTTTCGAATTTAGACTCCATGTTCGGTCACATGGAAACCCAGGCATGTCTAGATGTTCCATGTCTCTTTGCCCTTCTGTGCCAACTAGGTTTGTTATGGAACGTTTATTGGTGACGTTTCGAACAAATCGACGTTGTCAAGACCTAAAAGTTCGGAGCTTCCAACCTGTTTCTCATTCGCTTAAAGGTCCTACCACCTTCTTGCTTGGAATCTTGTCAGATATTAAACTCGAAAATATTCCTAGATAGAAAAACGTGCTCAATTCATTCGGCAGACGTCGAGTAGAAGAGCACGGGAGCAATACTTCAATATAGAGTGCAAAATTCTTGATCGCGAAGACTACATTGAGTGCAGGGAAGCTCCAGAGGCGTTCTATATCCACACAAAAGATCCACGGCCAAACAACTAAAATGAATGGTCATTACAACAGTGTTTTTGCCTTCCATTTCGCTGTGTGGATGGTGACAACACCAGGTCTCAAGTACCACAGGTGTCTCATTTTTTCCATACTCGGTCACTGGAAGAGGCGGAGTGGGAACTCCTACCGAAACGTCGTGGGTTGGTTCCCTTCACTAGACTATTTTCTAACAAGGGTTGAAGACAAGGAGGATGACGGGACCCTTTACCGACAGAGATATAGATTGGAAGCTCCAAATTTTTAGGTCTTGACAGCGACGATTTGTTTGAAACGTCCAATAAACGTTTAAGGACAAACCTGGTTGGCAGAGAAGAATAAAGAGATATCAAACAAATGCTTAGATTTTATTTTGGCTGCGATTCACATTGAATTATAAAACCATGTAGTTGTTTGTGACATTAATTCACAAATTATTCTTCTAACAGAAAGTCAAGGGATCCGGCCGACAATGTTTCCCCGTTCCTGCTTACAGCCCCTTCTTAACATTTTACCACTCCTCCAGTGGAGTAGCTTCTTGCTTTAATTCTAGGATTTTGCCAAAAATCACCGAGTTATGGCGGTGAAACCGATTTTGGAAACATTTTAAACAATCGAATGATAGAACTCATAGAAGAGGTCGGGGCCAGGTGCGTGACACATGATAAATTGATTTCTCCGGAGTGAAAGATAATGTTACCATTTCGTCACTCTGAAAATCGGTCCTATTATGACGGACAAAGAACTAAGCATGCCATTTACAAGGTAAAAAATAATTCATGACCTGCACGAACTCGCTATTTTACAGGAAAATTTTTGTCTGGAAAAATGCGATATTACTTATGGAATGACCCAATATGTACGTACATCCTCTTCCATGTTTTGCGCCCATTGCTTTTGCTTCCAATCTGCTTTTTCTAACGCGCGACCATCCCCTTTTGTTGCCAGACTACTTGAACCCAAGCGTTCAACACCAGCTCCGTCTCATGAAAGACGCTTCAGGGATGTATTTAAAGTTTACTTTTTATTTTCATTGCAAGGAAGTTGAAGACGATTCTGTGGCCCATTCGAAAGCTATAAACATTCTATAAAATTTAGCTTTCTCCTTCCCGCAACTCTGCAAAGAAGGTGCTAGAAATGGTGCTAGAACTGGACCATGTAAAAGCCACAATTCAAGGTAAGAAAGCATATTTAACCACCGCCTAAGTGATTTCTCAGGAATGCAAATAGGGTAGCCCATGGTTCTTTCGATTGATTCTCATCTATAGTGCTATCGACACACGTGAAATATTGTGCTTATGAGACTTAACGTAAGCTTATTCGTTTTGAATGAATACTCATTTTTAATCACGAAGCCGTGAAAATAATGAGAGCGCTGACACTAACAGCGGCTTAGCTTTTGCTACAGCAGTGTCAGCTTCTGGCGTGCCATAATACATACATATTTCTGCTACGTGATCCATTTTTGTTACAGACCTGCTCCCGATGCTTCAAAGCCGAAGTGCAGAGTGTTTCTCTGGGGAGGTTGTAAAGCCAACGGGAACAATGCCCCGTACATAACTGCAGAGAAACGGTCGTTAAATAAAATAAATAAATTATAAATAATGAATAAATATGAGTATTCAAGTGGTTTGACTGTCAAGTGAGCAGCCTGTTTCTCTGTCCGCCTGTACGTTCATCTACCTCTCACGAAATTCGGAAATGTCTAAGAGACAACTTATAGAGCTCGCGTCAAGTATGGGGTAAGTAGTGTATAACCGGGGAAGCAAGGGTCGCATATAAGCAATGGGTGTTATTGCAGTGAGGAGGGGGTTCCGCGATGGACATCATTTTCAGTTATGCCTAGCAGGCAACGGATATCTCTTTATTCCTACACTGAGGCTCAGGCAAAAAATACGCCTGAGTGTGCAGATTGAGCCCTCGAAGACTTTCTCCAGGCGCTTAGATGGCAACTTTTTGTAAGATGCCCCCTCATTACGATAGCACCAAACATTGCTACGCTCCGCCCATAGTGGGTGGTGCGTTCACTGAAAAACTTGATACTCAGCTGAAAATATTTTATTCACTTCAAAAACGGCCCATACGTAAGTAAAGGTTGAGATAAGGTTGGTGGCACGATTCCATAAAGCGTAGGTGCGGTAGGCAGAGCGTATTTCGAATAGGTGAGGCTTGAACTAAAAATTCGTAGTTCGGTTCTAATATAGCCTAGCAGCCTTCTTTTAAGATGGGATGGGTGGTTTATGAGTCAAAAAGATCAGTCAAATTGACGTTCCAGAGGTATGTGTTGGCATATTAAGTACTTCCACTTGCGACAACGCTGCTAATTTCTGCTAAATCCACGGACTGCTTCAGAAAAATTTGTCGCAATTCGTGCTTTCGCCATAAGTATTGCCATAACTATACCTGATGCAGCCCAATTGCTTTGAAAAACAGATAAGTGGCTAGATAGCACACGTCGAGGCGAATCTCCCCATTCGGGGAGCGTTCATTTCCCTCTGTATGATCATCTCCGTTTTTGAGGAAAAAGGAGAATATTCTCTTCGAGATGCGAGAAAGTACTTGCGGACATAACACGTTAACTCTCCACTTCATCTGAAAGTTTTAGTGTAGGCATTTGAAACCGAGAAATGTCAGTATATTCGACAAAAGCATAATTGCACTATCATTCTGATCCCCCAGACTGGAAGTGGCTTTCCAGTGACCTTTTTTTCAAAATTCACACTTAGTCAGAGGCACTTTTGAGAGAAACAATTCATTCTATATCGATCAGCAGTGCTGTTAATTACTGCAGAGGAGCTTTGTAGGACTTCGCTAGAGGTCGGTGGATCGAGTATTTGTCTAGAATCTTTCAAACGTTACTTGTTTCATCGGTCTTTTTTGCATAAATGTCGGGTCTTCGCACAAAAATGAACTGATTTCGGAGAGTGACTGTGATTAGAGGATTAATCCAATTTCACGGCTGACAGATCCTTCCATACCTAAAGTAGCCGTAAGTAGTGCAAAAAGAATACATGGTGCAAACCAGAAGTATCTTCAGGCTGTTTTCACAACCAGTCAAGCTGGAAGGGCTCTAAAACAGAAATCGAGAGAAACCGACCACAGTAGTCACCCAAATTATGGTCGCCCCCGGATTATTTTGGACAACGAGCGATTCGTCACAGATGTTCTCTGTTTTTCCCATTATGAATCTCTCTAGACTGAAATGGATAGAGCAACCGGACCTGTTTGGGTGAGGATTCCTATTTATACTGTTGAGCGAAAAAATAGCTTATTGCAATTAGTCATCATTTGCGTGGAATACATTCTTCGCTCGTAACTCAGCGCTTACTTATGGGAGACGCAAGGACGACACGTTATCCGAAGGTCATTGGAGTTGAACTGGAGCTCGCCTTTCACAGCGTGCAGTGCAATTAATCTTTCTTTCAAGGGATACCGAGGTCGAGAATCTAGCAGAAGCAAAAGTTTGTGTTTCGATGTTTGTATAATAGTTAGCATTTGGTGAAAACTGGCGTAAGGATAGGATTTTCGGCGTCAATCAGTACCTTCTGTGGAATGAACCACGCATTCTACTTCCATTAGAATTGTGACAGGTGAATGCGTATCAGTCAGTACAAAACGCGCAAATAATCAGATACCATCCAAATTTAAATTGACGGATTCACACTCATTTCATGAATCAAACTATTTCGCCGATTTTATTGAAGGAAATAATGTCATTTAAGATAAGTGAGCTTTTCAAACTCATCAGCACTATCGTAGAACTGAGAGAAAAATAAAATTCGATCCTCTCGGTGACTATGTAACTGCAGGAGTTGAGTTTTTGATTTTGCGTGCCAATGAAGTAGTGTTTTGTGTCCGTTTTCCTATTCTATCAAATCCATTTAGATTGATCCAAATGTGAATTATCATGCTTTTTTATGCACATGGAACCTTTGTCAGTACTTCGCACATAAAGAGACTACGGCAGAAACTAGTATTCAAGAAGACCACCACCCAATACTGCCACACAATAAGGGGCGCTAATCATAGGCACGGCTCGACATCTGCTCAAAAATGCTCGGTGCTGGAATGGGATTCTCTAACTGTGTCTTCACTAATGAATGCACAGTCCAAAGTAAGCAATTTAATAGGAGATGAGATTTTAATTTCGAAGTGTTCTTTTTAGTTGACTGCTCAACCACATTTTGCTACATAAAGTAAGGGGATTACTGGTCGAGTAAGCAGCCGAGCCAAACACCCAGCGAAAGTCACGTGAGATGGCATTTCTGTTCGAGGTAACACACAGTTGCTATTCTACCAGAAAACTGTCGCGACAGCGAGCTGTATTGCAGGATACTGCGAAGGTGCTACCTTCCTTTCGAATCGAGTGTTTTCGACAGTTCGTTGTGTTTCCTTTCCTGCAATAGTTCTCCTACTTCCTCGCATCTCGGAGTGTCGATTTCCCATTTTCTCGAAAATGAAGATGATCATACAGAGGAAAATGAGTTCTCTACATTAGGAGATTTGTCTCGACGAGCTCTAGTCACTGGTCTGTTTTTCAAAGCAATTGGACAGCGTCAGGTATAGTTATGGCAATAGTTATGGCAAAAGCAGGGATTGCGACAGATTTTTCTGAAGCAGTTCGTGGATTTATCAGGAATTAGGAGCGGTGTTGTATACCAATATATTTTACAGCCACTGAAACGTGTCGGCTCGCCTCAACAGCGCTCTAGAACAACAAGATGATGATCATAGAACGCCACTCGCTGCCGTGCGACGGAGAAGGCACTGCACCAACGACAGCGTGAAGTTTTTCTGCACGTTACGTATACGTCGCACACGGTAACTGGCCTCTCTGACTCACACCCCAAAAGTGCAATTTCAAGAAATGCGGACTTCAGTATTTTTGGGTAGGGCTACAAAAGTCTTTGTAGCCACGATTCACAAGCCGAAACCAGTAAAAGAATTTTGCTAATGTTTTCAGACGCCGGCTAAGCGCCTGCATGCTCTCAAGAGAGTACTTCGTAACGGCATTATGCCTTTTTCTCTGGACTCCTTCAGAAGTCTGGCAAAATTTGAGTTGACTAAGGATTCTCGAGTGGCGGCGGTATGACGTTTCTAGTCTTCCGATGTTCACTCCTGCCTTGATCTCGCTTGCTCATACACCATTTTCTTTTCCTTTGTTTTTGTTGTTATCGCTCTTTTGAGTACATTATTTATCGTGCTTGATTAACTGTTTCAAGTTATTTTTGATGTTCCACTGTTTTTGTTATTACCTAATATGATTACGTAGGCCGTTACCTGCGTCAATAAACAGAAGCAGAAATTGTTTGTCTTCAACTCAATACCTCTTACCTGACTTGCTGATTGCTGTAGGAATCGTTCTCGTGTCCCTCACTCGAGTTTGACACCACAATTGCACTTATTCATCAAAATAGCCGAGCTGAAAACGCAGTCCAAAATTACTACATTAACTATACATTCCTTGAGTTATATATGCTGCAAAAATCTCGGAAATGCTCGCTGCATGTTCATTTCACTAGTAAGTTCATAAATTTATACTTTTCCTTCGCAACACCTTCGGCAATTCTTCAATTTGCTCAGTTGGATTGGAAAAGAGTTATTCTCTCCCGTCAGGCGTCGAGAAAAATGACCGCTTCGGTACGCCCCGCCTATACGAAGACACATATTGAATCCCCTTCCCTTTCAACTTCTCCTCTCACATGCCGGTCCACTGCCAAGTAAAACTGCACAAGGCAAAAATGCAACCTACAGACACACTTTTTTTTTCTCATGGAAGGGAAACACTCCACGAAACATTTCTTTCAGCGAATGAACGTTCCAGAGGCACAAAGGATTTGTTGAGTATTAGTACACACAGACTGCAACCATAAGGTCATTCCTACACAAAACGATCCCGGATCATGACTGAGCCTGCAACTACGACCCCTTACTGCCAGTCAGTTGCGATCCTCCCCCTCACCAGTTGAGGAATCCTCGACAAGTAGTGCCACCCTGTCCCCCATTCCAATGAAGTAAAAGTGAACGACACTTCGGCTTTCCAACTAGTGATGGCAATGGAGTCTATTGGCGAAATTAGTATAGCTCAGAGGATGCCTAATGATACCATTTATGACTGGACAAAGAACAGCCAAAGTTGCTCTTCTGAAACGCACCCTCACAATCACCATGCTGCTTAACCTGCGGTACAGAAAAAGGCAAGATCTTACAATAAAATGATAAATATAAAGAATAAACAAATGCAAATATGAATACAGAAGCAGTGAGCTTTCGGGGAGTGATCAATAAACTGACATTGATACCAGGCTGGGAAACGCTACGTAACATACGGCTGACTGCTGTATTGGATAGATTTGAGCATTTCAGTTATTTCAAGTACGATGTAATGAAGTGCGCAATTTCTTCGCCGTAGCATCACGGATGACCGAGCACATGAGCCTAAGTGGTACTCGCAAAACCGCTCAAAGCCCGCCCATCCATGCACGCTCCACCCCTTGGCAAAATGCAGGCAAAAGCAAAATGATTTTTTTTATTTCACACATGGAAATACATTCAAGTGACAAGCAGCTAGCGTCAAAAGTTTCAGAAACTTCCATAAAAAGGCTCACACTTGTCTCGAGCATATGCTACAAAAATGTTCCCTATAACTCGTGTAGTTCGAAGACACTACCCCAAGGTTACAGATTTCAGATGCTCTGAATCAATTCCTCATAAATTGCATCAGGACGGATACTATTAGGTTGATTCATAATAAATCGGACAAATTGAATAATTTTAATCATTGTCGTACAACTTTTTACAACAGGGATTCACTTGCAATATACTCCATCTTTATCGATGACCTTCTGCCACGGTATAGGCAGATCATGGATGCCCTTGCTCCAGAAGGCCGGAAGCTGGAGCTCGAAGAAGTTGCCGAGTGCCGCCTTGACCTCGTCGCGAGTTTTGAAGTCTTGGCCGTCCAGGTAGCGTTGGCTGTGGGAGAAAAGGTGGAAATCTGAAGAGGCCAGGTCTGGGGAGTACGGTGGGTATAGAAGTACGGTCCAACTGTACGACAGCAGCTCGGCCTTGGTCGATCTTGCGAAGTGCGGTCTGTGGAAGTAGACACGTTGTCGTGCTGGAAGTAGACATGTGACCGCCGCCGTAGCGAACTTTGGACATTGGCCTTCAATTCTCGTAATTGACGAACGTAGATGTCGGCGGATACTGTGGTACCTTCATCGAGCAGCTCCCAGTACTCTACGCCGTGTACGCTCCACCAACCGCGGTTTTCGTCTTCGATGGAATAGTCGCCTGACGCAAACTTCGAATGCTACAACTACAGTGTACTTCTGCCGGGGGCATGCTCCTTGTGAACTTCTATCAGACGTCTGCCGATATCCGCGGGTTCCTGGCCAGATAGCGATATAAATAGTATGACGTTGCGGATGTGGTCTCTGGACCGCTTGAAATCGTGCGGCATTGTGGCGGAATGAATTTACTTTGGAGTGATTATTTTGCGGTACTTTGAAGAGCTTTTCATACTCATTCCAACGGTACCTCGCGCGTCCATTTTCGTTAATTCGTTACTGAGTTATGATCTCTAGAAATCATCACTACCATTTGTCCGATTTATTATGAATCAACCTAATAATTGCATTTATAACTATCAGTAATCTTCGTGGTTATTGCCTCTGTAGCTGCTGAATGCTCATATATGTAATCACCGATTCAACCGAGTGGTCTTCTCAAAACAGCTTTTTTATAATTTTCAATGAAATTGCGATGTATCAAATGGAGCTCGTTTCTGGATTTTTAAAATGAATACCCTCTCGGCATAGGCGACCTTCTACGTACATCACAATGAAGGAACAACCATTATAAATTCTCATAACCTCATCACATCTTACTGTTTAGGTTTTCATATTCATTTTGAATATTTTGGCCGTTTTTCATGCTTTACTTTTACAAGCAACCAAATAAATAAATATATTTCCTCATCGTATTTACATTAGATGGCGTCACTATTTATTGCTTTGGCGTGTCACTGCGATAAAATGCAGCTGAAGCCGAAAACCTTATGGCTTATGCAACTAATTAGGCATGGCGATCGTGTGTCCACAATGTCCATCGACGGCTTTGCGTGGGCTAAGCCCCCACACGCCACCTCTGGCCGTCAGAATCGATACTGGAGAACAAGCATCTCGAGAGTAGAGGGTGTCTCGTCTCGCGGATTCCCTCCGATTTCCACTCTCATGCACGAGCTAACGCCTCGTCATGGGTACCGCCTACCAGAAATCTCGTCATTAACAGCTTTCTACATCACCCTTTCACCATTTTCGGGATATTACATTTTTTGTGGCAGGGTAGAATGTTTCAGGAAAAGAGCTTGCTCTTCTATTTCTCCTTCTTTCTTCTTTCAGTTTTCGATCACCATGTATATATGGTAATATTATTAGATTATTATATTGCACCTGTATCTCATAGTGATGCTTTTATCATTAATATCGCCCTATGACTGATGCCTAGTAGCTACCAACCGTGAAAAAAGTGGTTCTTAAAACACTCTAAAAAATGCAGTTTGTCAGTTGACTATGGCTCGTAGAGTCGTCGCGCTATTTGCAAAGTTTTGTAATCTCTACGAAAGTCCAAGAGGGGCGGCATTCGATTTCACTGAACACACCAGCTATTGAGTTTTACAATAATTTCCTTAATTTTTTTAAAATCATTTTGACATTTTTTTTTCTTCAAAGAATATACATGTATTCCAGAAAGCTTCTTCTGCGAAACCTTTTATTTTTTCGGAACTATTTTGTTTATGGTTCGTTTATGGCGCAGAAATGGACTACCGGATGGTAAAACTGCACTTGCGGCAGCCTCTTGTCTTCGCTTATAATCCAAGACTAAAAATCTGACTTTATCCGTTCCATGTTGAATCATATGAAGGAACAATACATCACTGATCAACCTAATCTGATAATTGAGCTTTTTTAGTACAGTATAATGTTTCATAAAACCTATTCATTAGCTAACAATAAGAAAAGTAGGTGTCAAAAATGCGAACTTTTTCCCACTGGATTCTCCATCTCTGGGCCTCAAAATATGGAACCCTAATCATTCTTAGAAAACTTTTGTGTTTTAAGGCTGCGGCGGGTACATACATCAACTTTTTTGAGCAACAAAAAAAGTTGTAAAAGTAGGAGAAAAATTGAAGGAGCATCAACAGTCCTTTCACTTGAGCCTTGAGCTTTAGAGAAGTTCACTTTCCTCAGAAGATAGTGCCGTCTGTAACCGAAAAGGCCCTCTTCTGTCAAGCCCCGTCTGCAACCAACAGTCAGTTCAGGGTCTTCCGGCGAGCAGGATAGCATTTGCCAAAGTAAGTTAGGTCTTCTGCTTGCAGCTTTTCGCCTTAGCGTTCTTCAAGCGACAGCCTATCAAAGAATGAACGATCAGTCCCATGCGCCCATCGGATGATTGATCCTCTTCACTGCTACTCTCAAAGATAAGCAGGCAGAAGCTCGCGCAGAATGATCGATTTGGGTTGCTTTTTGGAAAGAGGCTCTAATGATGTATGGCCCAGCGAATACTGGAGTGTATGCACTAAGTGCACTAGCTGGGTTCATGCACCCACAAATAAAAATCCTCACTCATATTTGGGACTTCAGTCATTTCACCACCTCTAACCATGTTTTTATTATTGCTATTCTCATTACCATTGCTTTTGTTCATCATGCTTGCGTGTTCCTGCTTGTTGCATATAACATGCTTTGCTTATTTATTACCACTATTATTGCTATTGAATTTTATAATTGTGTTCTATTACTGCTATATTGTCACTGTCATAAATGTTACTATTATTGCAGTTATCACAATAACTGCTTTTATTTAAAAAAATCGGTGCTGAGATAGAATGCTAAACCTTCCACGATGATCTCAAATATGACAAAAGTGATTATTGTTAAGTATTTTGTTTCATTACTTACTTCGGTTGAGAACCTTTTATCACCTTCATCATCACTATTATTGGGTAGTCTAAAAAGTTTTTTTCGTATCTTCAAATACCGCCCTCAAAAGTGCTTTCCAGAAATTTCTTCTGTACATACTATATATGTAGTACAAGTTCTCACGCATCTATAGGTATTATTGTCTTCCATCTCCCGGATAACCCTTTTCGGCAAAATAAAAATATCAACGGTCAACCTCATTTTCAATACAAAAATTATAAAAAAAATTTTCTTTGAATGGCGTTAGACAGGGAAAGGAAAAGGTGATAATCCGATGGAGCAAGATGAGGGCTATAAGGTGGATGGGCCAGCAACTTTTATCCAAGCTCGAGAATTTTTTGGCGAGTCATTTTTTCACTAGTGGTAAGAAAATTTTTTAAATTTTTTCTTTTAAAAAATTCTCGAGTGGATGAAAATTGCTGCCTTATAGCCCTGATCTTGCTTCATCGGATCATCACCTTTTCCTTTCTCTCTAACGCCATTCGAAAAAGAGAAAATGAAATTGAAAGTGAGGCAACTTTTGATATTTTTATTTTGCCGAAAAGGGTTATCCGGGAGATGGAAGATAAGAATCCTATAGATGCGTGTGGACTCGTACTACATATATATGTACAGAAGAAATTTTGTGGAAAGCAGTTTTTAGGGAAAAAGCGGTACTTTAAAATACGAAAAGACCTTTTAGACTACCTAATATAAGTAATGATCACCTTTTTCGAAAATAGAGAATAAATAAATAAAAATAAGAAATATTACTGTCTACTATTATTGAAGTTATCATTATGATCATAATTATTACCACTGTAATAGCCATTACTGTTATTTGTTGATAACTATTGATCATCAAGTATTACATTTAATGTGAATATTATCGCTACTTATTTCCACACACCATGACGAGCAACATTTTCCGAAGAGTCGCTTCATAGTGTTGCTTGACTCGTAATAATTCAGTAGCGTCTCATTTTTAGTGAGTATATTTCAAGAATATTCTGTCATGCTCATTTACGTTACACTTCTCTGAGTCCATAAAGCAGCAAATTCATGCCTCCGTTCGTGATGAGGTCGACATGCATTTCGCTTGATTGCATTTTCTCGAACGGCATAAAACTACATTTTATCGAGTTCTCTTCCCTAGCTGCCATCAATCCTGTCACTTTCATTACATACGCAGTCCCTTTCCCAGATTCACTTCAAAAGTCCTTCGCATCAAATAAATTTGGAGAGTTGAGAATGATCTTCCTATTGAAATTAAAATCAATCCAGGTTTCTATCGCTGAAAAACCATTCAAAACTATTAGCTGCAGGTTTTTCCCTCGAGCATGCCTCTTGTGATTTAATTTTCCCTTCTTTTAAGACTATGCCATATTAGCAGTATTATCATATCACCATATTAGTAAATTTCAGAAATCATTGAAAAGTTAGTTTGATGTTCAGATAATCTTATGAAAACATTCAAAATACTTAGATTTTGAAGATTTTGCAGATTGAAGATCAGCAAGATTTTCAATCAGATTAGACCTTAAACGTAACTATGCCTAATTTGATCATTTGAATTCAAGATCTCAAACACTGGGGCCATACCCTTCATTTCTAAGCAGGGTCCATCATTTCGAGGAAAGTGAGCGCGTTTATGACATCCGTTTTGAGTATCGCAGTACTGCCCTCCAGAGAACACGTTCCACCCCACTACCTCCTACCCTCCAGAAAAGAGAACAGGCGGGTGTTAGACAGGGCACACCCGGATGTCGAGGAAAATGGCCGCTCCAATACAACCCCCACCTCCTTTCGACGGAGATCGAATACGACCCCCCCCCCCCACCCTCTGAAACATCTTAATAGCCTCTGCAGTACTAATAACTATTGCAGATTGCATAGTATTACTAAGTATTTGGTTGCTGCAACTTTTGTGTTGATCACTCCAATTCGGTCATATTTTCTTACATAACCGGGTCAGATGACGCGCACGTTCTGCTTATTATCTAGTCCGAGACATTGCTAGTCTTTGCAATTACTATCCCTCCCCCATCCTGCTCGTCAAATACGACCCTCTCCGTCGAGGAATCCTCGACTCATGAAGTATCGTGGTGGTAGATGAGAGCAGTACGGCTAACCACAGCTTTCTGATTGAGAAATTCCAAACTCACTAAAAAAGTGGGTCTTGACATTTTGTGATTGTTGAGCTGACGTAGGACGCACTTTCTCCGCTCGTGCATCTCGCTACCTTTCACTTGTGCCCTTCATTATCTCATTTCAAAAAAAAAACCCCTCGGGAAGCACAACCTCGAGCGACTTCTCCGAAATTCCACGAATCCACGAGTTACTGTTATTCATCACAGGAGTCGTCGTCCACGAAAGTTCCATAATTTTATAATTATTCCTCTTGAGATGACTCCCTCAAATGCAATACATAAACAGAAACACAAAAAGAAAAAAATTTTTTTTCGTTGTGAAGCAGAAATCTAAGGACTGTGAGAAAGCAACTCGTTTGAATTCCCGCAGAGTAACATTCAAACAGCCGTCTGCGGACAGAGCGCAGTGCTAAGTTTGGCGCCCAGTGTTTGTTTGTTTACCGCTCTACGTCTCCCACATGACCATCGCCTTTGCCCTTGAAACCCTAATGGCCACTCCCGTTCGGAAGGCCCTCCCTCTCCCACTGGTCGTCCTGTGAAGCTCTATCACAAAGCCGGATCCTCGTTTCTTTCTCACTTGAAACTTTGCATGCGGCCTTCAATAAGCAAAACAGCATAAATATATGGGTAAAATAAGAATTAAAGGAGTCGTAAGAAAGTATGAGTTCTCCTGTTATCTATATATTAGTGTTATATATGCTTAGTAGCCGCATGCAAAGTTTCATGCAAAAATGCAAGAATCTAGCTGAGACATGGCTCCTCAAAATGATGAACGACGGGCCGAGACGTCCGATGGGGGTGAAGACCAGAGAGCTGGGCAAGAACAGGGCGACAGTCACGTAGTCAGGGACGCAGAGTGAGAAACAAATCAACACTGGGCGCGAAAATTTGACTCTGCTCACCACGATTGTTCTATAACGCTCAGCGAGAAATCGATCGAGTTGCGTTCCTTCTAGTTTTTGATCTTTGTTTTTGAACAGAAGAAATGCCTTGGGTTTTTGTGATTTTATTCATGTACTGTATTCAGTAGAGTGATAGTGGAGTTTCTGAGAGAAATCAAAATCACGTCATTTCCGTGGACGATTCCTTAAGAATTCCAGGGACCATTCCTTCAACTAAGTCCACTTCCTGGATAGATTAATTCTCAAAAAATAGCGAGAGGAAGTGTTGGCAATATCGGTATTATCGCCCCACCCATGATATAAAGTATTCCAATACTTTAGTGGTGAAGCTCCAACAATGGCTTTGCCCGTACTGGTCATGTGGTTAAGCTTCTAATGCTCACGAATCCATGGCTAAAAACACCATTTCCAAGCCGTCACAGTCCATAGCCTAGTCAAAAGCAGTGGGTCCAATGATTCGATATTCTGGAGTTTAAAATCATGTCGCAGTGAGGAAAGTGAACGAAATGTGATGAATGAAAGCATGAAAAGTTCATATAGAAATGGAATCTGCAAAAAGGCCGTATTAGACCCTGTTATATCGCTTTCAACTCTCTAAAACATCAAAAGCACCACACATCTTGTGCGGATCCTTAAGCCTCATTAAATGTATTACATTTCCATTAGAACGAGTCAAAATTGCAAAATTGCCGTACGCACGATTTTATGATTTGATGCGATTAACCTTTACCACCATTCTATGCACGGGACAGCGCAACTCATTTTCTTCTCGAGTGATTAGGTTAGGCTAGACCCGATACTGAGCTCTCCCTCAAGCTGCGTCTGGCTTTCCTAAAACAATTTTTGCAGCTTTTTGCAGAAAAGGGATTAGGCATCCTACTATGGATTATTCTATGTAGTGAACCACGTAGGAGGATCTGGAATAAGAAATTTAATAACACAAGCTCCTTCGACTTATATGCAAATGTCTTTTGAGGACCTATAATATGAAAATATGTCTTCAGTAGCCTTACATTTCTAAAAGGCCTTGCTGTCACTCTAATTTAACTCATAAAAACTACCGTCGCGTATTTTTTTACATTCATAGCTACTAAAATAGGAAATGTTACCCACCCACGTAACAACAAGTGGTCTGTGTCTTAAACAACGGTAATCATATGACCAAGTCAAAGTTCCTACTTTCCGTCTGATTCAGGCAAGTATTTCAGCCCTCTGAGGTGTTTAATTGCTACTAGGCTACTACTCTGGTTGGAAGAGTGAAAATTGCTTCGCAAAAGTTGGTGTAGCACCACTTCGACAATACGTTGAGGGACTGGGATCGATGCTAGCCCTGACCTTCCGAACCTTTATTTACTCTGGAGGGTCCGTGAATTTGTAGCAGGCTCTCTCGACTTACCAGTTAAGGAATTCACTTCTCCTTCAACTGGTCCAGCCGAGTAATTTCATAGGATGCATCGATTCAAAATGCTATTAGGATCCTGAATAAGTTCAAACTGCATGGCGCATTTCGAAAGAAATATTTAATGCCGAGTGCTTCACATTTCTGTCGGGAGAAAGTACAGATACAATCAGCAAATATTTCCTTCCCTCACACCTATGGATTTAGAAAATAGGTTTCTATTTCATTTGTTTTTATTTGTTTATTTCATTTGTTTTTTATTTCCTTCCTATTTTCTTGCATACTATACCGCAGAACATCGACTGACATCTACGGCAGCGGTCTCACATGGTATTTAAATACTTGGTACGATTGTGAGTGAAAATGCAATACGTGGCCCATCCCACACAGGAAATAATCAGCTACGATTGCGTCATTCCTGCTTACATTTCTTATAACATATTCTTTTGCCAGAGGCCTTGTCAGCCATCGCCGTACACAAAATGGGACATCGTTGAGGAGGCCGAGACCAGCTGCTCGCTCGGCTTGTTGTCGCTTGTCACATCTTTAATCGTCCTGTGGCCGTCATACATAAAGCAGACGGAGCAACGGATATTTCATCATCTTCACCACAAATTGTCATCAATTTGGACCATTTTTACTTTCTCGTTCGCACGGACATATTTTCTCATGCACGAAAACCTTAAACATTGCTCCGTTGAACTCTAAACCCATTAAATTCATGGATGCCTTCTTTGGCGTCTTAGTGAAATGTGCCTCGATCTAGTGGCCGTGTTAACAGCCTAAGTAATAAAATCGAGGGATGCGGCACCTTTTGAGCTCGCCCGCCCTAAAATGGACTCTGTCTGGCGGCGGGAGGTTCAAGGAGAAAGTATGAACTAGTAAGCGTGTGGCTACTTTCACAGGCAGTGAGGCAGAATGGAAGTGGCAAGATGCAGTGACGATGCAAGTAGTAAGAGGTGGCTACGTGGGAAACAGGCATCGCAAAGTATGAACGCTACTTTAAAGGCAGCGGGAGTGGAATGGAAAAACTGAGAACGGTGAATTCAAGTTCTCTGGGACCAACACTCCTCTTTAGATGAGGTGTGAGGTGATGTATCGCGAGCTCGCATCGAAAAGTACGGTTTGAGGCCTCATCACGGTACCACAGTACAGCAGGTCGTTCTGCTGCACATTTTCCAGAGGTGTTGCCGGCGAAGACAGAACAACGCTGATTTGAGCTCTCGCCCGACTGCAATCTACTCCTAGTAATGCAGAAAGCGCGACAGAGAAGGGGTTTTGGGCTCCGATTTTTTGGGTTCTCCGCTGTGTCACTGCGTTCTTTCCCTACTCTTACACTGCTGTGCACCCCTACTTTTATATACTACATCTGCCAAATTTACCCCTCCCGGTGCCTTTAAAAGCGGTTGGGGGTGGCGCATTAAACGAGGGGTTAGGTTGCACCAACCATTACACACTTTGCAGTAATGGATCCATCCGTCCTCTCCTTCTAAGACAAGGCTCCAACAACGGTTCTCATCGATCCACTCATCAGCACGTACACAGCCTTCGAAAAGAGGTGCTTATTAAAGCCCGTATAAAATTTCTGACGAGCCAAGAATGGCAATAACCACTCACTGCCTGACCATAGGTCAAATGGATGGTTACAAACCCATAATTACAGCTCGAACCCAGTCTGAATGGATCACTCTAGCTTACTGTATGTTAAATGTACCGTTTTCAAGAGTTGATGGCTTTTATGTAATAGGCACCGCTGATTGGTGTCCTCGTATTTCATATCCATTGCCCTGAACTCCCACACTACTCGATAATCATCAAATCAAACTTATTGCCCCAGGACACTCAGAGACTGCATCGAGCTAGCGTAACCTGGTCCTTGCCGTAATTTCAGGTTGCTGGCGTAGCCTAAACTGTCACAAAAATATCCATAACCAATGCAGGGAGAATGTTCAAACCAGTGTGAGAGCAGTGACGCTCATGGTTGCATGGCTCAGGCGCGATCCACCCTTCTAGGAGAGACTGAACAGTTGGCGGAAAGGCCCATCAGCAAGACGACCTTAGGATTTGCGCAGGATGCTCTCAGAGGATTCCTTTTCTACGCATGTTGTAAAAAATTATTCTAAAATATAAATATGTATTATTAGCTATATATGTACAAGTAACAAACAAGGCTTTACTATTACTTGGAGAAAACATTTACAAGCGCACAATGTCTCGCCTCGGCAAAAAATGTGCAGTGACATTTGGAGCCGCTCCCAATGGCACGGTCAGGCTAAACTTTCAAGCCTTCTATTACTACGAAATGGATGAAATGGTACAAAACGTAGAGACTACAGACCGCACACCGACTGACTGCGTAAGTCATTTTATAGACCAAATCGCATTCAAATGCCGCTACACTTCTGTGCAGAAGTAGTATGCGTGGCGCAACCCGAAAAAGAGCTGACGAGCTTCAAAATCTTTACCTCCTTGTCTATCGAGCCCGTGTATTTCATTCACGTACATCTTAAAACGGGCCATGATTGATGCTGTGCTCTTACATTGACAGATTTATGCCCTATGGTTTGTCTCTGCCCTCACGGTCACCTACGGACGAAGATTTATTTTTGCATAGCGCCAATTCGGTTGCCAGATGCAAGCAATTTCCCTCGGAAATGCCAATCATGCTAGAACGCACACACAGTCGACAGGCGCAATCCGTGCGGTTACTGCTCCTGCACGAGTGAACGGTTTCCCGGCTACACCCACCAGAATGATGTAGACCTGAGAAGATGCATCACGAACGGCATTTTTACGAGTTTTTGCTGGATAATGGGATAGGGATCGTGCGGTTCACATCAGTTTCATGAAAGCATTGCCGATTACACTACTATTACTCATAATAGTTACCCTGGTAACAAGCGAAATACAAAATCCATCAGTTTCAAAGATGAAATTGGCAATTTATCGCAGCTATCAACATTTAAAAGGGGAGGGAGAAACCAGCACGCGGTCACTTTATTCCTATTCCGTCATTGCTTTTACCGTCATTGCTTCGCTCGTTTCCATTCCTGTCTTTTTGTTGGGAACACCCCTCATAAAGCCTCACTCCTTTTCCGTCACCCATTTTCTTTCCACTCTCCTCCTGTGCCTGCACCCGTTCCCCTGTACCGACATGCATAAAGTAGCTCTACCAAACTGTCAAACCAAACATATTACAAGGTACACCCCAAGATGACCATATTAGTCGAATTACCTGCTTGGGACAGCACTTCCTTAGGTAACCATCCAGAGTGCATCTTTTTCGTGCCATCACGATGCTCCATCATGGCGAGACATTCCGAACCCATCCCGAACGCACACTTTTTGCTCAGCTGACCAATGAGGGGTGTGGGTGAGGTGGGCGTGGGTTTGAGCAGATGTAACGCCGTGATGTCGCACTGTAGCGGCGCAAAAAAGTACGGTATGGATAGTTACCCGAAGAACTACTGCCCCAAGAAGGTAAGTCGACCTGCCTGGTCACAATGGAGTGGGCCACAGAGTGACAGACCGTGGTAACGGTAGCAAATCCGTGCTGCAGGTGCTATAGTGCTGGCATCTCTAAGCCGTCGCATGGTTATAAGGTTCTGCTTCCCATGACATTTCCTCTGTTCAAGGCTGGTCTAATGTTATTAGGCCCGTCTGCTTAGGAAAAACACGGGTGTAAACAACGGTTAGACTCGTGCTTGAGTCCAGCATATCCACTAAATTCTCTATTGTTGTGGACCAGCGTCGAAGCTGGTAGCCATCTCCGAGAAATCCCATTCATACTACAAGATCTTCCATTTGATGCCACATTCCATGCAAC
The DNA here is from genome assembly GCA_963978905.1 of Trichostrongylus colubriformis. NCBI lineage: Eukaryota > Metazoa > Nematoda > Chromadorea > Rhabditida > Trichostrongylidae > Trichostrongylus > Trichostrongylus colubriformis. Next base: position 55,837,759 of record OZ022256.1, on the reverse strand, counting down.
TTCAACTTCCGGAGTATCTCAGCTGTAGCAAGGAGGTATAATCGTACGATATTCTCTTACCATTTTAAAGTTATTAGTGTTTTTCGGTCCTTATATTTGCATTGCCTCAAAGGAATCAATAAAAATACAGGTGGGTGTCATCATGACGACAGGGGACAAGTTGATGAATGTGAAAGAGAATCATGCCCTTACCCCGTACGAATAGCACCAAATTATAGTGTTTCCACATAGTCATATCCTCTATTACCAGTGATTACTCGAAGTAAAGCCGATACCTACTTAAAGGAATCGTCCACGGATGAGTATTTCTGTTACCCGTATATTTAAGTTGTGTTTGCCTAATATGGGCCGCATGCAAAGCTTTACGCGAAAAAATGTAAATCCGTCTGAGATACAGCACCAAGAAGGCTCGGCCGGGGGGGGGCGGGGCCCCCGATCAAGTGCACACCCCGTCGTCCACCGCGGTCGGAGACGCACTGTAGGAACAGAAAGTTACGTAAGCAGTTCCACTCTCTGTTCCCAACGGAGGCGGTCGACGGGGCGGGGTTTCTACTTGAAGCCCACACCCCCCCCCCCCCCGGCGGAGAATTTGAGGAGCTGTATCTCAGCCGAATTCTCACCTTTTCGCGTGAAACTTTGCATGCGGCCCTTATTAAGCAAATAAAACATAAATATTCCTCTAATTTTTATATTCCTCATTCCCCTCTTCCTTTAAATAAGCGACTCGTCGCTGACACAAGGGAAGTTGTGCTCTTGGCTAATTATACAGTTCTTATGTCACTATTAAGGTGCCCTTGCTCCTCCAAGTAAAAGGTGTAGCCTGTAAATGGGGTTGGCCTACTAGTTGGAGTAAGGAAGCCTGTTTTGCTCGCTAGATTTCAATTTAGAGCCGCTTTCGAGTGGTGGATATCCACGGCTGCACGGATACCTAAATGTTTGAGAGAGCTTCATAGTGAACTTCGGGAGAAGGCGTATTATGAAATTGGCTGATGCTGAAATCAGTCATACGGGCTATGAAAGGACCTACTGACTAAATATGGGGTTTATGTGACCTGAATCTCTTGAAACTTACTCGGTTCAGCATAACGTGAGTCATTATTGTACCGTGCGCCCACTTGAATGACGGAAAAATTATCCTTTTTATATGTTTCATATTTTTATTATCTATCATTGATTAATGATCAGTCTTTTTTACTTCACCTCATATTTTTATGCATACTGAAGAAATTGCTAGCGATTCGAAGACGCCTCAATCTTTGAAAAAATTTACTGTTTCATAACTTCACAGTAATTCTATGCGAGTCATTGAAACCGCCCTCGTATCAAACTAGACAACAAAAATATTCGGCTAACAAAAATCAGTGTTGGAAAATATAACCTTTAAGAGTTTGTAAAAAAGCAGAAAATAAAAATATTTTTGAAAAGTTTATTATTGGTATCTACACCTCTATGATGTAGGACGTGTTCTACATGTGCTACACACAATTGACGGTTTAATCACTTCACAGCCACAATTATGTATATGTGCTCCTATGCTGGTATTTGATTTTTTCTGATTTTCCATTGCAAAGTGTTTGGAACTGACTTTATCACTCCAAATTTACACAGAATAACTCAAAAACCATTTGACTGCTGGAGGCAGCTACTCTAGCTACCATTTCATCATCTCCGGATTTATCCTATCACTTGCAGAGAAACCCCTAACTGAAAAAAGTGTTTCCACGTAAATCAAACTTTTCGGCAGGCGTATGGACAAGTTTCTTGGGCTATGGACGATCAGTAATAGAAAGGAGAAAATGAAAGCAAAAAAATCATCGTTGGCCAGCCACCTAGTATATTATGATGGTAATAGTATTGCATGACAATCATCGCGACTTATCGGTAACTGATTCTTATCATAGTGACAGTCTACGCAAAAAAAACTGCAAAAACTCCAAGTAGACGAGAACATAAAAAGTCAATCGGCCTTTGGGGTCTTTTTTTTTTAGTTTTTGCACATTCTTCAGAAGATTAGTGATGTGAGAAAACTGCCAAGCACTTTAAAAACGGCCTATTAGTCCTGAGACGTTGCCACTCCCTCATTCGCTTTTCTGCATTTCATTGCGGCTTTCACGCTCATATTTCTCAAGATATTTCTACAATTGCAAAGCTATTCGAAGCTATTCGGAAGTTCCTCTATGAAGTAGGCTTTTCAGCCCACTCAAAGATCCCTCAGGAATACCAAAACACATCAACACAAATAAGTCTTCAAAGCGCTGTGCGCTCCAAAAGTTTTCTAAAGACAATCAGTCACTCCCAAAAGTTCAAAGCCAGTGCATGTCCTTTGCCACTTCTGGCAGTATCCGGACTTTTTGATAAAAGTGAATATGGCTGTCCCTTAAAAGGTCCCAGTTCTCCAGTGAAACTATGCAGTTCAAATTCACTTGTGCAGCATTAGAATTCCAGCAAATTGATCCAGCCATCAACCAGTTAAACTGGGATGAAACACGTGCGTGTGGCGCGAAACTAACATAATAACAACTCAATCCCTCTAGAGCAGCGTGCGACAGAACACTCCAGTTCTTCAAGAGACAACTCAATTTAAATTCGAGCATTCACAACTGCAGGATGTGAATTTGCATACTATGTGCGCCATAGCATGCATATGCGCACTCACTCGTGGATTATTCTGAGGTCCCGGGTTAGTCTGAGGCAGGCCGTCCATTTATGGAAGTTCATTAATAAATCTGTTGGCTCAAGCTTTTGAGCCCTCAATTATTGGGTTATTCGATAAGCATTGTCGTTTTTCCTAACAATTTCCTTTTTCCTTTCCTATGAAGATACAAGTTCGTGTGACATTCTACCAATCATTCGATTAAGATTATCCTGCTGTATAAAAGGAGATGTTTGATTTTTTGACGAAGTGGTTGATCTTATTGACAAAATTGACCAAACCGGCAGTTAATTGAAACACTGTCTTTCACTACGGAAAATCGACTAATCATGTGTCTCGTACTCGGGCCCGATCTCTTCTATAAGTTCCACCACTGGTTGCTCGAGAAGTCGCCTCGCATTCTTTTTCAACTGAAGTTTTTTTTTTCGCCTTCTTTCGGTGATTTTGACAACTTCTTCAAATCAAGGCAAGAAAATTTTCTCTACCAATCAGTTGGCTTCCAAAGTCTTCCAAAGGGTTTTGAAGCAATGCTGAACAAGGAATTCAAAAGGAATAATTTAAATTATGGTTGTTTGGATGTTTCAGCTTCAACCAAGATTGTTAATCACCTTATTTAACCAAAGTCATTAACAATCTTGGTTGAAGCTGAAGTATCCAAACAACCAAAATTGTAAGATCATGCCAAGATTCATCGAAAGTCGCACATGGAATAATTTCATTTTGAATAAATGTGAGTGCTTCCAGAAAACGGAGTTTAGAAAAAGAACGACGCAACTTCGATCAACCAAGAATTGGAATTGTAAAATAGTTCAGAGCTAAGTACGTGAATGATGATGGGTTGACTTTCCTGATGTGAAATATAGTGTTTCAATTGATTGCTGGTTTGGTCAATTTTTGTCAACTGGACCCACCCCCTCGCTGGGCTGTAAATTGGTCCTGCTCTGAAATATCCAAAAATTAACAAAACACTTTGTTAAACAGAAAAATCGTTTCGAATGAAGTATAAAAAGCTCACAACCCCATCAACTTTTCTGAAAAATCTTTTTGAAAAAAATGACCACTCATGGAAGGACTTGAAACTTATATGCGAAGGCGAAGTTCTTCGATACACATGCCTATTCCTGCCCTCATTCTCTCACATGTACTAGCCATCTACAGCCACTACATAAATATTATTGGTGCTTTAATAGTGCAATCCATGACGTTTCAAATCAAGCGTCAAATGTAACGTCGCATATTCCCGCTGTCTCACATGGTCCACTTGAAGCCTTTTCGGGACCAGTCTTGAAATCTCCCTCACCACATCACTATATGTGTGCGAACCATTGTTATTCCAGTAGACTCAAAAGAAAAAGCATCCTTAAAATTGACTGCAAAAAGATTTTGAGCCTTATAGAAAAGCTTCAGGCCCGTAGGGTCTCTATCAGGCCCGAAATGGTCATCTAGTTTGACTTTTAGAACTGAAATTTCAAATTAGACCTAATTTGTAGGATTCAGACCGTTTAAACGTGCTAGACGCGGAAAGCTCACATGTGAGGCTTAGAATGCATATGCAATCAATTTTGTGAGAGGTTTTAGGTCTTTTGGCATAAAAATTTGGAAGCCTTACACTATTTCGTGCATATTTGAATCAACACGATGTTTCGGCTCGAGACACTACTCGAGCCAAACTAGATTTCCACGGAAGGATATACAGGAGGTGCTGAAAAAAAGTAATTTGTCTCCTCCACTTTCACCCCACTTTAGTACCCCGAAGCCCGACTGCGCCGAATGGAAGCTCCATATTTTCATGAAAGTGAAAGTAATGAGTCTCAGCTTGTTCCCGTTTTTAGAGGAACATTTCGGGAATATTTTGCCCCAGTACTTTTCCCTCTTTCGCTTTCCATATGTTTTGTATAATTGGCAGATGTAAGCCGTGGGCAAAATTACTTTTTTTGGCACCCCCTGTAGATTAAGGGAAAAGTTGAGCGGGGTGGACAAGGTATAGAAGATGTAAAAACTGATCAGTGGGTGGAGCTGTAGAGAATAAGGATGACAACTGAGCATCACTGTTGACATTGAGGACGGCGACCTCATCTTTTGCCGTAGTGATGTGAAACACTCTTAATCATCATCCTTCATGCGCCTCTCCTTTATCATAATCACGCCTTATCCTCCACTCTTAGATTTCTGATTCTTGTGTGGTACTGAACTTCAACAGGACTTTGGTAACAAAAGTAAAAGTGAACTGTGGTAGATGAACATCTCTTGATGATAGCCCCATCCCTAGGTAGAAAACTTGTTAACAACATTTCTTGGAATATGCCATGCCTTCTGCCTATGCCCTTTTTTCGAGATTCTAGCGGAAGAGGCTTATTGTGCTTTCAACCGCTCAGGTCCCCATGAGCACTTCGACTTTGTTGCTGTGTGTTCAGGTTAGAGAAGGTAGAGATCCGACTACTACCTCGTGCTCTACTCGCGAGCTCCACTTTCACACTCATGCAGTCCACTTTCCTGTGGGAAGATTGCCTTAAAAAATGCTTGTACTGCCTCATTACATCTCCATAAAGTCAACAGCATCACAGATTCCGAAGCAGAAGATTCTCCAATACTAGTAGAAGATACTAAATTGTTCTTCATCCTTCTGATTTCCCCAGATCCAGAGCTTGAGCGGGAAGACCCATAGGACTGGGATTTTCTCGTTCCTGATGAAAGCTGCTTAGGCGGAGCATCGCCTCATTTGGTTCATGTCAACGATGCATTTGCCGCGTAGCCACGCCTTAATTCGGCAGCTCGAAGGCCGTATGGGTCGAATTTCCGACATTTCGAGCCCATTTTCCTTCCTCGTTTTCTCCGAAAACGTTTTCCGATATTTTGAGGACAATTTTGAGTATCTTCAAGCTTTCTTCTAATAAAACACCATTTTCAGAATGAATTTCTTCAAACGAAAATTCTCCTTTCATGAAGAGGACGGTGAGGCAACACTAGAGGATCCTTCATCAAACCATCATCATCAACCTGCCGCACCTACACCGCCAAGCGCTTTCTCTTTTCAAGCTTTAGCCAGCAAAGTCTCCAGCACCATCAGGTACGAGTCTGCATTGGATCTCCTAGATAGTCGGAGATGAATTTCATGTTTGCCGGAATGAAGGCTTTTGCTAAATCGTTATTGGTGCAAGGTCGTCGAGAAGAGTTTCCGACACACCCCTACGCATGCAAAGGGGCAGAACGACACGCATCTATCAATATTGGTCCAGAAGATGTCCTAATTCAAAAAAGCTCTTGCCGCGCCTCCATCCACAAATTAAATCCAAAGCCAAGATTAATTTTCGTGACTATGTGAGCGAGTAAGTGGGAACAAGACTCTTCTCCCGTGCTTCTGAATGGCGCGGTCATTACATATGTAATGTCGTTTTTTCAAACCTTATGCAATTCGAAGTTCTGCAGCATTTTATGTATTGAATGGAAGAGATTCCCCTGCTATACAAAAAGCGTTGTTTGGTTTTAGTTTTTGAGTTGGTTAGAATGGGGCCGATGTTCGGGCTGGCGAAAGGGTAGCTCCAGCCGACAAAAGTTGACGAAACCGACAATTAACCAAAACATATTATTTCACTGCAAGTAATTCAGCCAATCATGCGTACCGTACTTAGCCCCGACATCTTCTGCAAGTTCCAATACTTGGTTGATCGAAAAGTCGCGTCATCCTTTTCTAAAATCCTTTTCCGAAAGCACACAAGTTCATTTGAAATAGATCTTTCTTTACAATTCCCGCATTGCCTTATGAGCCATTTGTAAGGTTTTTCCGCTCTGTCAAAAATATGCTTCGATTCTGTTTCAGCTACGATCCATACTGAATTTTACAATCATGCACTCGGATCTAGTTCACATTATTTCACAATTTATATTTTCAAGAAAAAGCTAAGGATTGCGGTAAATGAAATTCCTGTCCCTGCTCACTGCTTCTTCCAAACATTTCATCACTCTTTCAGCAGACCAGTTGAAGGAATTTTTTGTCTTGATTCGCCGAAGTTGTCAAAAATCACCGAGTTGTGGCGGAAAAACAAAATTTGGAAAAAAAGATGCGACTTTTCAAGCAACCAATTGGTAAAACTTATGGAAGACGTCGAACATAAGCATGAGACACGTGATTGATTAATTATTCAAGAGTGAAAGGTAATGTTTTAATTAATTGCCGGTGTGATTTTTGTCCACTAGACCAATCATTTCGCATGCCTGAAAACTGGCTACATCAACGCGAGAAAGACTAAGCAGGCCACTTTGTAGCTAGAAAAACCTCTTTCGAGCCTGAAATGGAATGCTGCACAAGCTTGTAACTTTACTAAAAGAAATTTTGTCTAATTAAAACGACATTACTTATGGAATGGCCCAATAGCATACTCCTGTTGGAGTCTTGCTTAGATTTGATCTTAAGCCCGTCATCTTCCATTCAGAGCATCTCGCCGCTTTTACCCTTCCTCGGAATATATTCTCGTGTACAATCATCAATTGAAAGAGGAAAATGTGTGTATATTCAAGCTTTATAGCTCTTGAACAGAACAGCTGACAACAGGGCACAAAAACCTCTATTAATGCGTCAATTTCTTTTGAGGAGTATGGGACGTGGAACTATGTACATCCTCAATCCCCAGGTACAGGCACGCGCCATCAAAGAACAGTATGCACACATTCCAGGACCAGACAGCCCTGCCCCTTCCAGCGTGAACTATTGGGCTGGTGCACAATTAATGCGGCCTTTTTGAACAATTTCATTCAGCAAAAACGGTTTGAATAATTATTCGTGAGCGTTGACGCCATCGCAATAAAGGACTGCTTCAAATTTATTAGTCGCCAAAACGTCAATTTCCACTACAGAAAAACGTAGCAATAAAAATCCGCGTCAATTAGCCACCAATTTAATAGCTTTCTAGTATAATAGCCACAGAGTTACGCAGTCACTTGGCGTTCAACTTCACCCCCAGATACAAAGTATTCCTGCACAGAATTTTTGCGGAGCTAGGTAGTCGGATGTGCGGACCCCCCCCCCCCCCCCTCGTGCGGCTTGAAATGATTACAGCCTCAGTTCCGAAATTGTTCTTTCGGGCTCCTGAAGCCTTGATGCTCTGTGAAGAACAAACCGGACAGCTTCTCCCATATTCCCGGCTCACGCTAAAATCGCTCCTCGCACAGGTATATGGAATTCATCAAAAGGAGGACCGCTCCTTCAGTGAGGCCATCCCTCATGTTCTTTCTGAATATCGAAAACAAAACAACAAAAAGAAAAAATCCATTCCGACTGGTTTCATCGGAGTTGAATATCACTTTACTTCCCCCCACACCAGGACCCAGCAAGTTCTTGAGAATATTGGAACATTCAACGTCCATTTTCGCAAATTACAGCCATTAGTAAGGAACAAAAAGAACTTTTCGAGTGATTCAAGCCTTCATTTCTCTGGAGATTTCATCGTGACAATGTCCCTCAACTTTTTTTCCCACGAGGTTGCTCGTGCTTCCTAAGGCTTCATAATGAGTCTTCGGAAAATTTAGTTCTGCCCATACTGTTCACGTGACTCCCTTTTCGCTACGATGTAGCGGCTGCGGTAGGTCTTGGTCGTCAAACATCAGGAACAGTTCGGATTTCAAGTAGCGCAGTACATAGTGTCGAGCGTTTCATTTCTTTTGACTCAATGAACAGATTTTTGAAATAATATTCAGTTTCTGAAAGTTGAATGTCCAAAAGCTCTATGGGCACACTACTGTCCTCGCTTTTCATACTGATCTCCCAGACCAGATCCTACCTAGTAAGCCCATTCCTGCTCAGCTCACGGGGAACTCAACCGCTCACAGATAAGGGCAAATACGTTACACTCATTTGGGAGGAGAAGGATATAGCTAAGACCGCCGTCAGACTCTGTGATTTTGCGATATTTGCGTCGCACTTTCGCACGCGAAGTTGCGGCATTGCACAATCTCATATCATAGTATGCGCGCAAAAGTGAAACGCTGCACAGCCCAGAATCGCAAAATCGCAAAAGCGCAGAATCGCAAAATCGCAAAGTCTGACAGCGGCCTAAGACAAGGGGAAGACACTCTCATAGAAATTTCCGCGACGACGGCAGTCATTTAGCTTTCGCCCATGCACTCCAACGCTCTGTATAGCTATGGGTATGATAATTTGTAGGAGGAATTTACCTCGAGATTAATGACCCATGCACGACATATGACTCATTTATCAAACATAATAGATTCCTTTCGTTCTATTAGAGAAATATATGAGCAAAAAACACACAGACAACATCCAAAAATAAGGATGACCTATAAATCAAACGAGACCCTGCTTTTTTTTTGCAAGTCCGCGCATAGAACGCATGTTTAGAACAAAATAGGAAAGAGAAGGCAGCTGACGTCTTGAATGAAAATTTTATAAAATATAGGAAGTCGCGCTGTTGCCACTATCATAGTCAGAGATCAGGGCTTAGCAACCATTAGCCGTTATAGCTCGCTAGACCCTTGATTAAATGGGACCACACTGCCTTAGTTTATCAAAGATTGACGTCACACTACCGAATCCTAGCATTGCGTAGGCCACTCATATGCCAGTGAAAAGCCCGAATATGGGTTGAGTAGGAGGGGCTCTCAAGTGAGAGAATCTTCGAAGAAGTAATTCATGATATTGTGAGCCTATAAAGATATGTAATTCGTTCAGTACGCCAGAATCTCATGCAATAAAATTAAAATATGGTAAAATGCGGCAATCAATATTTGATATATCCCTTGAAGCCACCGCATAATCGAGTACGTTGGCGGAGATTCGGAAACGTGGACGAGTTTGTCAGGACTCTAGAAGTGAAGCGGCAGTGGTCACATAATTGGTGACGCACTGTGAGAAGCAAATCAAAGAAATGAGCGTGAAACTCCGGACTGCGCTCATTTTCGCCAACAACTGTTGGATAGATGGTTCGGTGGGAATACGGCCTCATGTTATTTTAAATTTTCGATTTATGCCAATAACCTAGTACTAATTAAAATCATGGAACTCCATGATTGCTTAAACGCAGAGCACACTGTCATATCCATTCGTGACTCCTTGAATGAGCATCGCGTTGATTTGAAAGAATGCGAGGCATCAAATTTATAATAAAGGGACTGCATGCAATTGAATTTCGGAAACCTGGTGGTCCCATATACAAAAAGAAGAATTTCCAGTTGCATAGACACGAACAAATTATTCACTAACATCATTCAACTTCGGCATAGCTTTTATGGGTGTGAGAGAAATATTACGTTACTCACCGTTTTCCCAATGAAGCCTGAGCAGGTGAAGCACGGTGCCCCGATTCGATTCCTGGCACGTGGGGAATTGGCATCCATTTGGAAAATGAACAGCGGTGGAGCCATTCAAGACATTGTCTAAAACGTGTATTTCTTCAGCTGAAGTTTATCTTACGAATCTTTAGTTTAGAAATTAGGCGCTATGTGGATATGGACAGGAAGATTACGGGCATTGCATCTCCACATCTCAGGTCACCAGAATAAGCCACCCTGAGTGGAGATGGGGGAGGGGTGACATGAATATGATTAGAGGAAACAGAATGGATTTCATTTGAGATTGGAGGGGAAGGTGTTCCGCTGAGGATTAATTCCTTCCGCATCCTACATATCCACATATGTAGAGTAAATAAAATCTAGGTATTAATTGGAATTAGAAAAAGAATTATAGAAAAAGAATTATCATTATAAAGTATGATATTATGAGATAAGAGACGGTAGAGTAATTACAAATGTACATTTTTCAAAAAATAGAAAGAAAAGAGAGAAATTAGAGACGAAAAAATTCTGAAAGATTCGATCACAGCATGGGTATGGAACCTCGAAGAAGGGTTAGACGGGAAGGGAAGGCCACTCTATAGATTTCCAATGGAGACGGGGTGGACAACGTGAGATCAAAGCCTGCTATCTCGGTGATCCACCAACCTTCGCACCAATTATGAAAAGTGCCATTTGCTGGGCTCATAAAATATACCCATTCAAATAGTGTGCCTACAAAAACTACAAACTACCGGGCGTGCCTCATATCATTTTTCATTTCTTAAATTTTTCTTTCTTCCCTTTTGAATCATATCAAGTATCAGTGACTTTCTCTAATCGATATGGCAGTAATATAAGGATGCCTTCTCCTTAAACCCCATGAAGTTCTTTGCATTGTGGGGGCCTAGACTTCCCGGGGTTGAAAGGAGCCAAGTGATGAGGTTCCCCTGGATACTGACTTGCAGTCTTTTAAGACAGAGACAGCGGTAACTGGTAGCTAATGGGTCCAGTGTTTTTCGTGAACAGAAGTACATGAGGGACTTTGCTTCCCTTTCTCATGCTGACTGATTGGCGCAAAAACTTGAAGCTGTTAATGCTCTCTCAAACCTCCTTTTCTTGTGAAAACCTCAACTGAGGCTCTCTGTCCCAACCCTCAACAAAACGTGCGAAAAATGTAAGTGATCAGCGCCAAACGTCCATCCTTTTATTTTAAATATGCTTTACTATACATTGCGACTTTATTCGCACGTCTTTCCTTCACATATACTAAACTCCTTAGTATTCTATGATTTTGGTCTTTTGGAGCATGCTTGAAATTTAATTATAATTTCTTGAGTAATGTTCTGTCTCGAAGCCTTATGCCTATTTGAATGCGTGGAAAAGCCTCATGCCATTTTTGCTCCACTCTCAGCATTCGGTAGGATAAGGTACGCGGCAGCAGTGAGTCAGTCGTATACATATCTGTTGATTCCTTCCGTAAAGTGTAGTGCATAAAACAGAAAAAATTGCTTTATTTCAGGCTTGAATAGGGCGCTAGGCGCCGAAAGCTTGCCAATAGGCTCAAATCTCTTTCACTATATTTTGCGGAATCTTATGAGTCTTTAGAAATAAAATTATGGAGCCTCACTTACAGTATTTTGAAAGCACTGCTAATGAGATAGCAATTTTATTCTCTCACTGTATAAATGCGCTCGCGGCAACGACATCGTTAGCCGATTGGCATTAATGAAATGGCCCTAGAAATTGAAATTGTTCAATTTAATATAGTAAATTCAAAGCTCCGTTGTCTCCCAAGCTGCAGTGGGTAAATTCTCATGGGGCCAGGAATTTCGATATATGTTCGAGTAGTTTCCCTCCAGTCCACTTTATTACCTGAAGGAAACCACTTGCAGTGACACCCTGCAAGTATTTGACCATATGCAAATGAGCTCCGAATACCGTAGTTTGACAAATTCTCGAACATTCCAGCCACTAATATCACCTAAATGAGGCCGCCCATTAGTCAAATCTCCCCGAGAATTATCTGCTCAACTCAACAGCAAAGAAAAAAGCACCCTAGTCGTTTTTACTGGCAAAATTAGCTCTTCTTGGAAGTGCAAGTAAGGGGCCTTGATCGATGAGCAACGAAGAAATTGAGGGTGGAGCTCAAGAGATCTCAAAATGAGCTACCATCACAAGATAACATACTCAAAGCCACTGTGCAAAAGGGTGGTATATAAAAAGAGCCCATTTATACTCGACAACGCCAATCACGCAACGCACCCGCAACGCAGGGTGAGACTATTGAGCGCGAGACTTGCGCTGTGCCACCCGCGATGCGGCGATCGATATGGTCGCATCGCTGAGCATGAACGTAATCTCATCAACACTACGCAGTTCATAGGCAACATAAGTATCAAGTAGAATATAGCGTCTGCAATAGTGCAAATGATACGCCTGATCTTTTGCCAAATGAGGTGTCAGAACACATCCCGTGAATCGGTTCACTGAGGATATGGTCTTTGGAAGGCCCGCCTACCAGACCGGTTAGAGTTTTGTGGAGGCCTCGAATGACCTCAATTTTGTCTTTTTAGCTCGGAACTGTTATAAGTAAGATGTCCTCATTAGATTAGAAGTTTGGTATATCCCGCTAGACAGTTGCTATTTGAACCAGATAACTCACGATTATGAGTATTTACATTACTTGTGCTTGGAATTTTTTGAAGGAAACCATGTCTACCATAGCGACAGTGAAGTTGTGTTACATGATGGTACTCAGTGAACAAATTGATGATCACTTAAGGTATTTAGGTATGTATCCTGACGTGTGAAGTCGCACTGCGGCGAGCGTTGTGCAATGCGATGCGTGCTAACTAAAGCGCCCCTCGAAGCTGGGTATTAAAATGACGCTCCTCATTTTACGCCTAGTATACGGCAATCACTTCAGAACCCGATCATATACGACACCCCTAACTCGCGACCTTACGCCGGCGAAAAAAATCCTGATGCAAGTGTACATACCCAAAAAACACGAAAGGTATAAATTTGGCAGATTATGGAATTTGAAAGTCTGGGTGCTCTGCAGTGTGGCAGTATAGAAATAAAACGGCGAGAAATGGAAACCCTAATTCTTTTTCCTTCATCAATTCTCTTTTGCTCCCATCGCGTCACTAGCCAGTGGGGTATATTGCCAACGGGCGAAGGGCTGAATCAGCCGGCCCCGAACGTTATCCGGTCATAAACGGCATCTCCACCGGCGGTCGAGCGCCAGAATGACTCGCTGTGCTCCGTGATAAGACCCCGAGCCGCGCTCTTTCAGTGCAAGCTTCATCACAGATCACCTCTTTCAAAGTGATGTGTGTTTTCAGACATGATTTTCAAATCTCCTAACAACTTCTGGTGCATATGAGTATTTTAGTAACAGTGTATCAGCTGATATAAAGTAATATGTACATAATGCAGTGAACTCACAGCTGAGTGCTACCTACGACATCCAACAAATTTAGCCGAGAGCCGAACGTGGTACTATTCAGAGTTAATAAAAGAATTTTTTATATTTACGCATTAAATCAGCATTTACGGATCCAGCGATGGATGGCACAATGGGCAAGCACCAGCCAATTTCTGACGTTTTTTCCTTTATGAAAAATTGCCTCTTCGGAACAGACATTTCCTGGCGGCCAATTGGAAAAGCCTAGAAATGATGAGGAGGAAGCGGAATGGGGAATCATGGGGACCAGAGGCATTCCCTATGATTCTACCGTTTGCTGCTGCTTGGTACTATGACATCTATTCATGCAGGACTGCCACTCATATTATCCTGTTTCTCAAGAAATCTATCAAAAAATATCATTTAACGTCTTGCAAAACTACGCTGTTGTTGGCGTTCTCTCCGTTAGGGATCTTTTGGCTCTGTCACACTGGTCATAATGCCGATCTATCAGCGATCAGACAACTAACCACACTCTCTGCCCTAATGCTGCTACTATTGGAAGCACTGGTAACCAGCAGTCTGCGTCCCTCTCGCTGGTCACTACCTTTACTGACCACCTTGCCACCTCTGTATCTTATTATCCCACCAAGGTTTTCATGAATTCGTACAGTAGCAGATATTGAAGGTTGCCAATAGAGCACAAAATCGAAGAAATCGGGGATATTTGATGGTACTAGTCCCCCTCGAAATTATTACTTTTGATTAAGTATTATATTTGAAAAGAAACAGGGAAAGAACCAAAATTACTCCGTTGTTCTAGTGCAAAAGTCGAAAATCTGGAGAAACACGATCTCCTTCGTATTCCCGCCGGAATCGTTAACAGTAGTCGAGCATGGTCAAGAGTTTTACTCCCATTGTTTTGCTTCCACGCTGCGTCACTGATCACCTGGCCGTTGCTACTTTGTTCCCAGAGCTTCCGCAGACTTGTCCATGTTCCCGATTCCCCGCCCACATGGCTGAAGATGAACACTTTGAAGGGATTAAAAATTAAAATGTAGCAGAGATACAACCACTCTCTGCCATATTTTAATTTTTTTTTTCGCGTAAAGCTTTCCGAATGTCACGTAATGAGCGAAATGCAAATAACTACGTGAGAGAGGGCATGAAAATTCAAATTTTCATTGACGATTCCTTTAGGAGTGGTGTAAAACGGTCTTTTATCCGTCACTTCTGAGCAGCTAGCATCTCAATTTTCATAATTTAGAGGGTAATAACCCACCAAGATCCACTTGAAAATCATTACTGTTTGATTAACATAATATATCCGTATAATATAATATGTCTGCAGTTTACAGTGATAGTAGCAACTGTTTTGGCGAACCTTATTTAACTAGTAGCTTGATTAATACTCGCAGGTGCAGATGGTTAACACCACACCTCATTGACAGTGACGGATGACGAAAGGCTATGCGTAATGACTTGGCCTTCAGAACTCGATTTTCAGCTGCTTTTAGTATCGCAATACTGCTGCTGCAAATATGCGAACATGGCAGCTTTTCTCGCTTACCACCTACACCTTTATCCCTGTCCAGTAACTAGGTCAACACAATTGCTTTATCAGTTCTGTATTCATCCCCTTCAAAAGAGCCACCTGAAAATTTCTGGGTGACGGTTGGGACACACGGCCATTAAGGCCGCTAGGTCACGCGTTGATCATGCCCATTCCCTTGAGGTGTTCGCGTCACGATGGCATCACCCAATCGCGTATACAGCGGAATGGACTTGTACGGACGATAGGATTCACATTAACAGTTGTCTGTATAACCTATGTCACGGGGTCAAAGGCCACTGTTTGGGTGTGTGCACTCATGACGGAAAATTCGCTTTGTGGCGTCGCACTCGCGGCGCCATCGGCACAACTGCGGAATCGATTGCCCTTGGGAGCCTGGCAGAGCGTGGCTGCGTCAACTCTGACTTCCACCCATGCCACACTTCCTGCACCCATGCCACCGTACCTCCTCCACCACTGCTACACTGCTTCGCTTGAAGGGTGCTATGCCCTGCCACTGGTACTCGCAACCGCCGAGCCGCTCGTCGCGAGCGGCCACGCTATTTTCCGTCATAACTGCACACACAACCACTGGCTGTCACAAGATCGCAGCCCGAGGTTAAAATTCGTCTTTCCCAACCTGACCCCGAAATTTTTTTGACGTTTCCGGGGCCAATCGCGGATTTGGAGGAGGCGCACTATGGCGTAAGCAAAATTCACATTCTTCTCCCCCTTCAACATGAAAATGCCTTCATTCCTGATACATGCTTTCGAAATGGGATCGTGCCAGGTCTTCTGTGATCTTTTAAATGTATATGGCGCAACGGCGCAATACAATAATGTTTCATCACGCCGCGTCTCCGCTCCTCCCCCCCCCCCCTCCACAACCTACATTGGTCCATTTATTGTCCTCAATCACACCACAAGTCCATTTCAGTGCACCGGCATCACCAGCAAGGACGTCTGAGTCTCTGGCGGCTGCCCTCGAACGTTCCTTGCAGTACGATCGAAGTCGTGGCCCACCTGCCATGCCACCAGATGCCAAGGTGCTGCTCGTCATTGATAACCAAGTCATCGATTGGTAAGGAATAATGAAACAACATTTTAATTTTGTAAAAATTTGGAACTGGTTTGGACTTCTTGCGGTACATCGTTGATCAAAAAAAGAAGCTCAGGCGAAATCGAAAATGTTAACTTGAATGATCTGCCCAGATGGTTCCTTCGATAGCTCCAGTTCGAAACTCCATCATACCCAGTTGAGGGCATGCCATTGCCCTCTTCCAGATTTTACAGAAGTAAAACAGTACCAGTAAGGGTTAAAATGTGGGGAGGGGTAAAAATGGCATGTGGCATAAGAAAGTAGAGGTGCCAAGCATGTAACAGTAGAGAAAGGAATAAAACGGCGAGAAACCAGAAAATAGAAACCAACTCTTCTTTTTCTCGTCCCTCGTCTCGTCACTAGCCGCCAAAGCCACAACTTCTTGATAGAACCAAACTTTTTCATGATATTGCTGGAAGCATTTTATTTCAGGAGCAAATACTTTCGAAATCCCAATGATTTTCCGATACGAGTTGAGCAGGTGATTTTTTCGTTTTTTTTATAACTTTCCGTTTAGTCTGCAAGAACACTGATAGAAAAGCTGAAAATCTGAGATCTGAATGGAGAATCAGATGTGAAATTTTTTATTTTATATTTTTTTCTTTAGTCTTGTTTTGTGTTTAGTTACTTCCATTTGGTTATCTGCTACGTTGCATTCGAGTATGCTATCTCCCTCACTTGGGCACACTCGTGTGAGGGTATTAAATAAAAATAAAAATAAAAATAGATACAATTTGAACAATTATTTTTTGCTGCCGGGCACCAGAACATTTTAAGGTTGCTGCGGCAACGAATTCTCACTTTATACACTTCTGTATTAAGAGGAACTGCCACTGAAGAGGGTTTGTGAGGCGGAACGATATCTCTTGAAGACGACTTGGAGCTCGTGCTCGAAAAGATTGCCTTCTTCAGTTATCGCCTGTATCCTCTCCTAGTGGCGGCTGCGTCGGTTGTGTAGTCCTTCACCCGTCTGCCTCTCGCCGGCTGGTTAGAGAAGCAAACCACGGAGATATCGTGCCGTGATCGATTGATAGCCAAGAAGGTGTTGCTCAGTAGAACTTCACACGAAGATCGTACCAGCCGACTGGTGACAACACTCATGGATACAATCCCATTGCATGGCGATCCATATGCTCCCGCGGCCGTCGGTGGTCGAGTAGTGAGGCCGCGTTCATACTTTGCGCTGACAGGGCGTGGCTGCATTCACAGGCAGCGAGGCACAGTGGGTGGAGGAAGTGCTGAGACAACGCAGACAGCGAGACAAAGTGGCACAGATGGAGACGCAGAGACACGCACTGGTGCTGGCACCGCAGCAAAGTGTGAACATCACCTTGCATGCGCAACCCTTTTCCATCAGGTGATATTATCAGCAAAACGCCCTCTTTGATCCCGGTGATTTCTGGAAGATACGTTGTGTAAGAATAGGACCATTCGGGCCCTCCCCACTGTATTTGCTCCACATGTCCTTCTTTCCTTATCGGAGTAGTATGTGATGCTCTTCACTAGAAAATTATGTGACCTATTGAAAAAAACGTGGCAAAATGTCAGAGCTGAGGGGCGTCCAATCATGTACTCTGGAGTAATAATATCCATAAAAGCTCGTCTTCCTTATTCGTTTGAATTCCTTGGCTCCATCACGAAGTGCAAGTGAAATATGTGTGATAATTGGTTTTCTTTGAACTTGGAATCCCTCTATATTAGCAATGGCACCTGATATCAATGCCAAGTTCATTTCAGGCTGACTTCCCTGAACTTGACGTACTATGCACCGAGCACAGTTTAACCGTGGAGATCAATCAAATTGGTCGGGATCCAAGGTGTGAAGGATTTGATTTCAGTCATTACCATTCTTACCATGTGCTCAGCCAACTTTCTCATACTGATTATGGTGCTCTAGTGAAGCCATTCTGATCTGTCACAGTTCATAGAAAGAAGCGAGAAAGCCTCTTTAGAAAATTATGGGGCCCTTGCAGGACATTCTGCCCACAAGCGGCATTTGTTGGTCCGTCAGCTTCTCATAGCCCTCAATCAAAAACGATACTGCGAGCGATGATAGCTGCTGGTATCCCTTTTGTCAATAGTCACACGTCAATAATCGCGTTCATGGATAAGAACAACTTGGTGAGTACAAGGAAGCGTTTTTCTTCTATTTGATTATTCAGGGCACACTGTAGGACAACTTTGTCGACCGTTGAAAAGAAACTATGAGTGCTAAATAAGGCAGCAATGTACAAAAGATGAGTACAAGTGGTTGAACAGCCCAGTAAGAAACCTGATCCTGTCTGGTTTGCGGTGTACGGGTTTTCCTCCGCTCTTTATCACTGCGGTATCGATCGACACCACGTGTCTATGTTGTGTGGCGATCACACGCAACGCTGACGCCGTTTGAGGAAGAGGTCGTTGCAGACACAAACACCGAGCACTGATAGTTTTGCAACTTCATGTACCGACGGTTTTCACATCTATGGAAGCGGTGTGACATGGAACTTCGTACATTGTAGCAGGGTCTTAGCATTGCAACTACTAGTATAATTGTGTGAAGGCAAAAACGTCATCCATTCACGTGAGTATTCAGGTTGAAAACACAAGAATCTAAAGCCGAACAAGAAAGAAAACTTTTAAACACATAAATAAAGTACAAGGATGCTGAGTTATGTGCAAAAGTCTCGGTGTAGGACGGGACCCGAACCCGCACTTCATCCTTGAAGGGGTAACTTGTAGTAACTTTCGCATCGCGAGCTACGGCCATAATCAGCAGCAATCAAAAATCAAAAATAGCATAAATAAACGTAAAATCAATACAACTGACGCTTATTTTCTGATTTTTCATTGCTTGTAAGGGCTAAAAAGCTTCTGATGCGCATTTTCATGAATTCAATTTTCATACGAACTCTCTTTTTACTTCTTGCAGGGTTTTCTAAATTCATTTGACTTTGACAATAATTGTGTTATCCAGGAAGAAACTACCAGAAACTTTAAGACCTTCTGAAATAGTTAAAAACTCAATTTTGTGAGAAAATACGTAGTTTTCCAGAAAAAGCAGCTGCGCAAGTTGGTACTGGCCGACAACAGCCGAATCCCACTTCTGCCAACGATACACTATCCACATTTTCATCGATTTGTGAGTACTTCGAAATTTTGCTTATACTGCTTTAGAGTTTGATGAGTGGCATAACCGCGGTAAAAACCTGTTCGATGACCAAGTCTACGAAGACCTCCGAGGCAGGTGGACTGGTACCGAAGGTTCTAACACTGACTTCACAGGGCTGTCCCTTGTTAGTTACTCTTCAGGCTGATTCGCATATCAACCATTACACCTTTGAATAAAGCTAGAAACCATATCGCATCTCGAAAAGGGATTTATCAGTGCCAGATGCCTATAGCTTCAATCGAATTGGTCGAACTTTTTGTTATATATTTTTTCTTTCTTCTGTTCTTACATTCTTTTTGAGCATTTTTCTAGCAGATACTTCGCCTAATAGTTAAGGCATGACGTTTGACAAATAAAATGAAGAAATAATAAATAAATACTTTGTTCGTCCTTCTTATCCAATATTCACTAAAAGGCAGTCGAACTCATACGGATTATGTGGTGTTACAGCTTCGCATCATCTCAGTTTGCCGCAGCAGTGTTCCCCCAACAGCTAATGCGACCATGGGCTCCGAGTTTTCCATGCCTCACCATACGACTCGGTACCGATGATCTACCACCTTCCTGCATGGGTTCCCCGGAGACCATGTTGCTTTCCCTACAGCATTTCCGCAGCCGATATGTGGACTCCTACCATGGATGCCAGGTATACCTACAGGTCTTCCACCCTGTAGGGGTATGTACCGTTACGTACAACTACTTACACTCATTACTCGGCCTACACTTATCTCCCTGGTAGGTGTGTCATGTCGCGGTTCGGCTGACCGGTTGCTCTCCTGTCTGCTCAGCAAAACGGCGCACCGTCATTTCACGAAATAATATGTGTATATGAACATTGAAATTTCTTTGTGTGATCGAGCAACATGTGAATATTTTCAGCATCAACCGACAACTTTTCCCGTGGTGATATCGGTAAACGAAGGCTATCAAGGCATTGGAAAGGTCAAAGTGAACAGTAATGAAGAATTATGTGATATTGAAGGCATACTACAGATTATGGGCAAAGGTGACACAGAGGTTAGTTCACTGCTTTTTGTTGTAATTGACCGCGCCACACATTTTTAAATCCTTGATCGACTTCGAGCAATAAGGGGATAATCGATACTAGGAGATGAAAATGCCGTTTTTAGTAGTTCGGGGTGGTAGCCGCTGTTACTGCAACTTCGCATAAAAGTCTAGATGTGCCCGAAAAAAGCAGCTGCCCAAAGGAGAACGCTCTGATCTTTGTTCCGGGATCATGAGCAGCGCAGTGGTCGGAAGAGCACTTACAGGGGCTGAATCCAATTAGTCTAACTTAAATAGTGTCATCAGCCAAGCCTTCCATTTCTGAGAATCAGACTTGGGAAATGAAAACTACACAATCCAGCACTCCCTTAGCCTGTGGCTCTTAGACATGACACAATAAATATGCCTACGTTCTGCGAAGTACTTGAACGCATGGCGTCAGTTCAGTCCTGATCATACCTCGTTTATTTGTATAATGAAGCCCAAGTTGCTCTCAGGAGTAGAGACGACAATAAAGGAAACATAAATAGGAAACATCTTTATATCGCCAGAAAATTACAGTTTCACCAGGGTTAGAGGAGGCCACCTTGGAGTCTTTGTGATTGTCGCGTAAGGCCGCTTCCATACTTTGCGCACCGACGCCGTCACGCGCGTGACGCAGGCACGCGCGTGACGGCGTCGGTGCGCAAAGTATGGAAGCGGCCTAAAGCGCGCCGGAGACACATATTTGTACCACGGCGGTCATGATTTTTACAGTGTTTTGTCACGGGCAAATAGAGCTCATTTTGATTAGGAATATTCCAATGATCAAATAAAATCCACCTCGCTAGATAACTACAGCAGCACAAAGCTCTCTACTCTACTTTGCTACAGCCGTAACGCGACCGTGCGCATCACTTGCACAAATATTGCACTCTACCCCAAATCAACTGCGGCGATGATATTTATGTATTTACTTTGAAGATAAGGTTCTAGTTGGGCTGAGATGGATGATAATTGTATAAACTGGTCCGCTGGAGCAACAATCAAATTGTAAAACTCACTATTGATCGCTCTTCAGGTGGAAGTTGAACCCTACGTCGATCTCAAATTTGATGTGCATGTGCAGAAAATTGGCCACGACATCAAGACGTTCCTACGTCGCGGGATATCGAAGAACTGGAAAAGCAACGTTGGTTCGGCTGTGCTGGAGCAGATTCCTACCAGTGAACGGTAGGCGCGGTTCCGATCTCATGCGTTCTTTCATAACGGATTGAATTATCACAAAGATTTGAGCGGTAGTCACGCCCACAAGACAGCCCCGCCCATCTCACGTGATTGGCCACAATACTTAAACGCCTAACTGCTCTAGGAGATTTTCGTTTCACTCAGGACACACACATTTCAGGCATAAACAGTACATACATGCGATTTGCGAACACGTTGGACGGATGTCGATATGTTCAATAGACATACTGGTGTCCAAAGAAGGAAGAGAATACGTGCACGATGTCAATGACGTCATAGGTACGGTATTTTTCACAGTAATAGGAGGATTGCCTTCTAGAAATTTCTCTCTTTCTAGCCTTCTTTGGCGAATCACAAGAGGACGATCGACGAAATACGGCCGCTCTGCTGCGGGCCATTTTAGCTCCACCTCCTCGCTTACCGTCTCGTCCGTCAATGGAACGGCCGAAAGAGGCAGCCAAAGTATCCGCTGCTCCAGCTCCCACACACAACTCAACTCGTTCTCATTCTGTTCAAAGGCGATCTATGGAAATCCCCGATAAACCAGAGATCAAGGAACAAGCATCTGTGACGTCCCAGTCATCATTCGCCGACGATACCATGGGCCAATTAAAGCGCACTTTCGCCGGGATATTCGGCGAGGCCGCCTGAGAGTCATGAAACTTTTTGAATGGGTAATGGAAATTGTGTCTCAAAATGTCTCACAAATCAAGCACCACCCACGGTTATCTCGAATTTATACTAAAGTCAGCGTTACAAATCATAAAATTTCACTCAATCTACAGGTTTTCCTTCCGCTTTCCTGTTCATTCCTACAGTTGTCACTGAAAATTAAATGCAGTCGGAAAACTTCAGTGCCGAGGCTGCTAGCCTCCCCCTCCCTTGCTGATCTTCTCTAATTTATTCAATCCAGCGATAAGATGTTAAAACTATTATTTCGATCTCTTTTCCCTATCTTAATTTTTTGAAAACTATATTTGTTTTGGCCGTTCATTGACATTTGATGAGCCTAGTCAGCCTTATAGAATCGCCTAGCTCCAGTTTTTTCGCTTCGGAAGCGCGCGGCTTTTAGAAGAGCGTGATTCGCCATTGATATTATTAATATTTATTGATATGATATCAAAATTCAATAATGTTCTCTGTTGTTTTAGCTGGGATAACTGAACCTTCAAGTGCATAATTTGATACCTCAGACCGAGTAAATGTCACAATTTATTAATTTATTGATTCTTGAAGTAACAACGTTCACGAACTCAAGGAACGTAACACTGATAGAGATGCGCATAGCTGGCGAAATATAAAACCCAATCGATAGTCGATTATTTATTGCGTTTTTTATGCGATTATTTTTTATTTATTTATTCCTATTATAAAATCGAATGTACGCTTCTGTCTGATCGTCAAAACGACTTTAAAATGTGCATGGTATCCTACAATTTTTATTTCAAGACGTCGACGTCATCTGTTTTGTTCTCTTTGCTCCTTTCATCATCATAATGCTCTCGTCCTCCCGCTTTAGCAATTCACTTGCCATACGCCTTCTTGTCAAAAAATGGTCCCTCAGCCTGTTGACTTTTTTTGCTATAGAATACCGATTAATAAATATTTGTTATTCGTTAGAGTGTTAATTATGGAATCCGCCATGAATCTGGCCACCTCTACTACTATTGCACTGAATCTTGAAGGAATCATCTACGGAAAGTTGAATTTCACTGGTCCCCTACAGTTGCGTTGCCATCGTTCACTACGGGTCACCTGTACAGTACCCCACGCGAGAAAAATCGAAGTACGGCATTTTCCTGAGATATCCACATTTTCGGGCATACTAATGTGGATAGGGTCGCGAAAGGATCTGGAAGCGAAGCGGCGGCGGTCGTGTGATCGGTGGCGCGGTGTGAAAAGTAAATCAACATTAGGCACCAAACCCTAGACTGGCGCATCCTCCCGCCGACAACTGATGAAAGGTTATTTGGCGGGAATACAAATGAGTTGCTGTTCTTTTTCGATTTTCGATTTTGCGCTAGTACAAAAAAATTTCGATTGTTTTGGTGCTCAAGAACTGCATCTAGTTTAGTCAGTGATTTTGAGAGGGTTCATAATCAAGGGAAATCTGTGCACGAATTTTCGAAATTATACACGATAAGTAATTTCATGACTGAGGCGGTAAGAATCATTTATAGTAGTACCGTTTTTATGCATCGAACTCTAAGCTTGGACTCTGACGAATAACTGGAGAAGACGTAAGGCTGGTGTGTATGGGAATTTACGTGTCAGAGTAGTGAAAAATCGAAAGTCGAGAAGACCAAATTTGGGAAAAAGTTCTTGGCCTACTGAGAATTTGACCAAATTTCGCAAAAATTCCTGGTCTACCCAGTAGACCTCGCATTGGCTAAAAACATGTCTCATGGGCAGTTTGGTTCCCTGAACACGGAAATCGCATTGGCTTTGCGAAAGCGTCTGGCCCGAGTGCTACGGGCTTCAAACCTACCGTATAATAGCATTGTCTTTTTTTTTCAAAAAAAATCTTCATAACTCCGCTCAGAAAATCGTACTGCAAATTTGGAATGTAGCTTCGAGATCAGCGTCCGAAAATACGTCGGATTCTGTGTATCCCATTCCGAATGGCCGGTCGACTTCGAGTCCTCCCCTTTAGACCCGAGCTTCCATTTCCGTGACTCAGTTTGGGAGCTCTCATTATTCACACGACCTCTATTACTGTCTTTAAGGCTGAGCAACAACGACAACGTTCAGAGATCAATCCATGTAAGCTGTATGAACAACAGCCTACTCAGTGGGGTAATCCGAAGGTGCGGAAAAGTGTGTTAATGGAAAATATGCTTCAAGAAAAGTTTCAAAAAACGAGTTAAGTGACTGGAGGAAATGACGTCCAAGGTGAACCTTTCAAGCACACGAACTAAGTGAACCTTTGCAGCACACGAAATATGTTTGAAACTACGGCGCTCATGTGGGAGCAGCCATGCGCGAGCGCATCTTCCACAAATCGCCTTCCAGCAACTGGAGCAGTTGCAGGATGAAGCCCTTACTCGACCACCATACTCATCAGATCTAGCGTCAACTGAGCCCCACCTTCCCAAACATCTGTACAGCTCCCTCAATAGCAGTGTGTGCAGGAATAATGCGACTTGAAGTCGACTTTTTTGATTGCAAGCAATACAAATCGTCAGCCCTTTATCAAAATGGATTACTTAGGTATGCATGATGTTGCCAAAACTGCAGCCAATCGAATGGTGCTCAGTCTGTGAGGAAAAATGCAGTCTCAGACGAGTCATGAAATCTCGAAGTTGCAAATGCGAAGACCTACCAAAACTTCCCTTACAACCTAATAGCTACCGATCCTACAAAAGTGGAACAGGGGTCAAATAAAGTCGGGGGGGGGGGGGAGACGCAACTTTGCGTCAACGTCGAAGCTCCTTTCCTCCCTAGGCTTAGGCTAAAATTGATATTCACTCCTTCCACATGAAAAAGCATCTCTCAAAGCATAGGTCTCATCTGCTTTAGCCTAAGCCTAGGGAGGGAAAGAAGCTTTGACGTTGGTGAAAATCTGACGCAAAGTTGCGTCTCCCCCCCCCCCCCCCGACTTTATTTGACCCTGGAACAGTTCCAATCAATGTCATGGCAAGGATTTTTGTAGTATAATATTATGTGGATCTCACAGGACACCATGATATATAAACTAAAAAATAGTTTTTAATAAGCTCACTTGAAATAGTAGGGCAGCTGGGAAGTAGCGAAGAATGGCAGAGGGTCAGGCAAATAGTAAGTTTGTAACAGTTTTCTAGCACAGGGAAATATCGAAGGTGTTTTTGGAGGCGCGTTGTTAGAGACGGTTGCTTCAATTATGGATCAATGCAGGATCCTAGAGCTCTGCTCAAGCAAATCGATGACCCACATTCCTTCGACTGCAGATCAAAGTTTAAAATATGCACCAGTCCTTCCACGGCTATGCTCTAGTCCACCAAAATCGAAGAATATGATACAGTAGGTGAGGAATATATGTCACATAGTGTTATATGGTTCGTTTCGCCTCCGACTCAGACGAACCATTGTATGTTGCCAGCCTTTGAGGCTCATCAGTGAGTAAGGCTGGCAACATCAAAAAAATGTGTAAGCGGGTGGTAACTAATATGTTATGAAAAAGTGTATGTTAATAGCATAAAAAATACAAAAATACAACATAGGCAAGAAGTATTAAAAAGTTATTATAAAAAAGGTAAATTTGCTGCTGTGCTAAAAAAAGGTTGATGTAGGGATAATAGTCTTTTTGAAAAAGGCGTGGGTGCATATGATACTAAGGGAACGCTTTATAATTGGAGCGCATATGTACATTGTCTGCACCCAGGCTTTATTATTGCAGTACTTAAAGTATCGTAAAGAAAATAAAAAAGAACCAAGCTTCCCATAATCTCTCCTCTCATGTTAGCAATAATCAGTGCATGCTAATACTGCTAATTACACGCCGCATGCTAAACTTGTAAGAACGAAAATAGGGGAAGGTATTAGCTTAATTCTGCTCCACTACCAAGGACCCCACCAAGGGTAAGGATAGTAACCCGGTGGCAGCAGTAAGTCGGTTTAGTACAAATAAACCAGAGCGACTCTGAAATAGAGTCTCTCGATAGGTTTTAATTTGTACCATTTCAGGCTTGAGAAAGGCGCTAAGCGCCGAAAGCTTGCCAATAAAAGTTCAAAATACTTTTGCAACGTTCTTTTGCAATCATTTTTTGTGAAAGTGTTTTTGAATCTTTTGGAATAAATCTTGCAAGTCTCACATTGTTCAGTACATATTCAGATGTGGAAATCTGTTCACTTTGAAATTAAAGTCGTCAGTTTTGTTATATAGCCACGTGAGGACTCTTCCATTGTTGATTTCTAATGTTAGGTCGAGATAGTTTGCATAGTGATCGGAAATGTGAGTCTTTTTAAGCCCTAGTTTGTTATCATAAACCGTTCTCAGAATAGTTTCTACTTCTAGTTCATCAAAATTGTGTACAAGAAGTAAATCCCTTCCGGGCGTCTTGAGAAACAGTCAATGAGACCCTTTGTGTTTGCGGAAGAGCATTTTAAAAGGTACAATAAACAAAACCGGCAACAGAAAATTTCGACACTTTCTTCCATTTCAAACATTCAAAAATTCAACATGAACAAAGGGCTATGCAGAGCGAAGAGAAAAAACCGGACTGGCAAAAGTGAGGGCTCAACACACACACTGGGAAAGACGAGATGGAAATGACAAAATCACTAGAAAAGACAAGAAAAAACCTTTTTCACTGCCTAATGGATTTTATGTGCAAACGGCAACGGCTTGGCCGAGAGAAAAATTAGAAAGTGACTAGAGCAGTGAAAATCAGCTAACACCCAAAAAAGAAAATACTCGTATTAGTGTAATCAACAAATGGAATAGCGAATAAATGAAAGGAAATCTCAGACGAGGTTGAGCAGGCGACCAAATGGCAGCGTGAACGCGGAAACTCGAACCAAAGTGGGCGGAGCGCGGCTACAAGGCGTGGTAGTTCCTTATCAAATCAAAGAAATTCATGCACACTTCTTCAAATGCTTGGTGATTGTTCAGATAGCAGGCATGACCAGCATTAGGGATTTTGTGGAGCCGAACGTTGGGTAGCACACGAAGATTCGCCGCCGCTGTCGGTCCCAGTGAAGTGTCGTGATCTCCTAAAACGAGTAAGATTGCCGATAGCCCAATATGCAGAAATTTCGCTACTGCTTAAAATCCAAAACAAAGGAATCATGAGAATTGGTCAAGCTCTGCCTGTCAAGAACGGATCTCTCCCATCTTCAATCAAAGAACATACATACCCCATAAAACGAGGACCGGTGTACGATATAAGGACGGTTGACTGATCTCGTGCGTGTTTGAAGGGGCAATGCCGACGACACAGACGAAGACATCCTGCATCAGTAGGGGTAGGACGTATTGGGCTGCCATTGAGGACGTCACCACCATTACCTGAACACAGTATGGGAGTGACTTTTCAGAGAAGCGGGAAAAACATAAAATAGAAGAAAACAATAAATAACAGATTTTTACTGTAGAAAAATAAATTGAAAGTAATAATATCAAAGACAGCAAATGCGAAAGAAAAAGAAGAGAGCTATAAACGTATATAGATACTCAGACCTCAAAAAAGGAAGACAAGTATAGTTGCAAGCATATGCCACATTCATCGTAAGGAGGGAATCGCTAGTATCGTCACTGGTCGAAGATCATCGGGATTGGATGTTTCTGCCCCATCCCGGGGCAAGGCGATACACCTCCCGACACTTTTCACCAATAACATAACGAACAAATGAATATTATACTATGAAGCAGAAGAAACAAAAGTTACCAGAGAATTTTTATTTTTGTGCAGTGGCCCAGGAAGGGGTTTATCATTGTTCACATTATGGGGGGACCTAGCTAGAACACACTGAATTTCTGGAAGTATCTCATTTAGATATTGAGCAACTTCGCCTAATTTTATTTAAAAAATCTCGAGATAAAAGCAGAAATGCCTACCTGTTTGAGACCAAGCGCACTCAAAAAGGATAACAGAAATTGTGGCTTGTCATGGACATTCACAGCAGGACCACGCGTCTGAATGCGTTTCAATATGAGTTATATATTCATTCGAGAAATGTACACATAAAAAAATTTGACAAATTAGTTACTGAAAGATCACAAAAAAACATCATCTTCAACATACTTACATATAGTACAAAAAAGATACCTGGCCAGATCCCGGCAAGTCAGGGGCTATACAATGATATCCAAGGGCGGCAAATGTGTTCAGAGATCTGAAACTATCACGTGGCCTCTATGAATATTATGCTCCAAGAGCATCAAAAATAAAACGTTCAGGGGCAATTAATTCGTCTTAAAGCGCGCCATGAATTCTACTTTCAGCCCGAATCGTAATGTGCTTTCGTCCAGCAATACCCTCCAGCATGTAGCAGATCACAGGCAGGATCATGAAGGGTCAGATAGGCCCAAATGGGCAATGATACAGGATTTAATCATTGGATCATGTTGCTGGTTGACAACACTACCTGTAGATGCACCTCATTCCCTTCTACTGACACGGAAGGCCCATCAGGTCATGGTGAGCTTTCTCAAAACGGTTTTTTGCATTTTATAGGGTCACATACATGAAGCAAAAAAGTGGTCCCAAATTTGGCTAAATGGTTTTGGGGGGCCCAGAAAATAGTTGATGGTTCGGTCCCCACTGAGGACAAATTTTTGCATTTTTCTAGTTTTCATCCATTTGTGCTCATGTAAGACCATACGTGCAAAATATGTGCAAAATCAACTTTTATTCTACCAGGGAACCGTTATCTCCAGTATTTTTGCGTACTAAGCGAATGATTGGTTTGGACCTGCTAACGTTCATAACAGGGGAACTAGGCGTTTCCCCGAAAAGAGCGTGAGATATTCATGCTCAGGGGGTCGAACTACCTTAGGTGGCAAGTTTTCAGCCTAATCGTGATTTGGACCCAAACTCGGAAAATTGGGCGATCAATAGTACTACTACTGCCATAGTAAAGAGCACTCAACGACCCAGTGTCTTTGCAGAAGATTATTTGATTCAACCGATCAGTGGGGATTCCCAAACATGACCCTTCCCGTGTATAAAAAAACCCCAGATAAAATTCCTACAAAAAGGAGAGTGAGTCAGTCTATCCCAAAGGCCTGAATAATTTATTTTATACATCCAGCCTAAACTCCGATTGCGCCATGCACAATAAAACCAGTGTAAAATAAGTATGAGATGCTCACCCTCGCTCGGTCCATGTTGAAGAGGTATAGGATTGTCCGTGAAGGAAGATGACAGCCGCTTTTGCATAATGACTATCTGGAGGCAAGGCTTCACGGTAATAAACGATGTGATCCTGAAAATTCTGCCATCATATGCTGCAAAATCCTTTTTGCAACATTCCGACCCAGTGGTTTATTTTCCTGATATTCCTCTGGCTTTGTAAATATTTTTGTTTTATTTTATCAGTACTTTTTGGATGGGCCAAACATATAAAAAGTATAGATGGGGCTAACTTATGGAAAAACAATCACTTAGGCATTACGCAGGGAAGCCCGGTCGAACTCGGTCTCCACCACACTGCTACATCCTCAGAAAGTAACCTCTGGAAACATCATCCCTTCAGACTCCAACGACAACCCCTAGTCACTCATATTCGCAGAACTTGACATCATCCGCGCTGACATTTGAAGTCGTAAATGCGAGTGATCCGAGCGACGGCGGAAATTCCACGGTGACCGGCCATTTGCATTTGAATGGCCGCGAACCCCTCCGCTCTAATGCCTTTCTTCGCGAAAACTTCACCTCCGTTGCCGCCGTGCGCCGTCGCCGATCCCACGGTAAACATGCATATTATTAAGGGCTCACGAGACGTATCGGACGGCTACGAGAGTTCCACCTACTCATAGTGGAGTAGTGTCCGTGAGAAGGCGAATGGAACAGTCACGAGCACGAAAAAGCTCATATTGCGCACTCTGGAGGCTTTTTATTCACGTGAAAATAGAATTACAGGTCAGGGAGGGAAACTCTATGAAGGTCAGGCTTTCCATATACAGTAGCGCTCAAAAGTATTCGGCCAAATAGTTCCTCACTTGGGTTTTTCACTTGTAACTTTTTTGCAACTGCACCGATCTAAGAGAAATTTTAGTATGTTGTACTTGGGGCACTGCATACTGAACATACCATTTTGGCGCTCAACGGTATAAGTTACGTGGTTAAACGCAATTTTTTGTTTTTGGAGTGCCATCACTATGCCGTCCCGCTGTGCCGCTGGCATCAAAAGTCGTGGTCTTTCTACAAAATATTGATGTTCTCTGAGGCTTGCTCGTTTTGTTTTTGTGAAGAATGCCGTTTTTCTTGACCAAGCTTTTTACTTTTTTCGGTGGTCTTGTAGTAAATTCTCTAAATAGTAATCAAAATTTTTGCCAAATTCGGTCAAGTAGAGAAAAGGTTATGACAAAAATGTTTGGCCGAATACTTTTGAGCGCTACTGTATGTCATGACCCATAAGCTCGAATTCAGATCACAGCGTTGAGATATGGCCATTTTCCCGCCCAATAAAAGACGAACAAGCCCAACTCCACAATGTCTAACCCGACGACGAGACGAATGGTTCCCCAGGGAACAATTTCTTGCATGCAACGTTCAAATCGCCAATGCTCGTTGATGCCCACTGGAGACACATAGGACGTTTCACCACTGACTGGGCAAAATATGGATATTCAAAGAGGAACCAACACAATTGAAGAAGTCATTCCCAAAGTTTAAGTTTTTCTTCCAACCATACAACTATTTGTAGGGTTCATTACGAATAACCTTCAGCTACATAGATTCCATCAGAGTTTTGTTCACGCGGGTAAAGTGGGCGGAGCCGCGAGGGCTGTGGAACAGATTACCATGGTCACCTCATGGTGAAGCAATTTAGGAAGCAAATCAAAATGTGCGGAAAACATGAGTGCGCACCACCTTGCCGTCGAGTCTTCAAAAGCTGTCAGATGGGAATTTAAACTAATTTCTTCTTGAAGACTCTCATTTTTGCACTAATAGGGCAAATTTCATGATTTTTGTGTTTTTGTACGAACGTTCGATCTAGTATGATAATTTGCGAAGAACTAATCACAGAATTTCCGTGCACAAAGCTTTTGAAGGTTATTTTTTAGACTCACCCCGACTTCAACTCGTCGCTCATTGACTTCAACAAGATGTGCGAGTTTTCGTGCATTCTCCGGAATTGGACGAGTTAGCACGGCCCGTTCAAGTAGAGACTGTGGCTCCACGATGACCATGGTGGTGAAGCGGCGTGGGTCGCCTCTGGAAAGAAACGAATTCAGTTGATGGATTATTGGAAAGCTGTTATGAGGCGTAATAACATGGGAATATACATCCATAATAGGCCTATAAAGAAGCGAAACGACAGTAGAAGAAAACCATTTGTTGCGAGGATACAGTTATCGATTTCACTGGAGTGCACGATGCATTCCAATTTTACATAGTCAAAGACCTAGAGGCGATTTGTCGCATCTTGGCTTATACAATGAACTAATTACTAGGACAGCCATCACCTTTTTCACTATGTCAGCCCTTCCTGAAAGACTAGTAGTCTAGTGTTGTAGGACAGGTAGGTATCAGACTTAGGTCCGATCAATGGATCATGCAGGCAGAGGCGACGCCTTTCACCGCTACTTCACTCATGTCCTAGTGATACGATCAAACATAGTATTGTCAGCCAAGTGTTTCAGGAGCTTCAAATAAACTTTCAGCTGTGAAGACTACGTGGAATGGAGTGGAGAAAAATTGAACAAATGATTACATAAGCGAGAATAATGAATAGAGAGAAGTAGGAGTAGAAAAATCCAGAAAAATTTTACTGCACGCTGAAATCTGTTTCTAAAATTTTTGTGATATTTTTAAACCATCCCGATTAAATCTCAGAGCTTCCAATATTTTCATATATCAAAATCGGATGAGTGTCGATCGAGCTTCGGAACGGAAAACTATCATAAAACTGATAAAATAAATAAGTGATAAACGCGGAGCGATGAACTGAAAAAATAGCAATTGTTATTCATCTCTTTTCATGAAAATGTTTACTCTCAAATCTGGCTGACCTTGTGGCACGATTTAGATAGTCAGCATTAATATGACAATGAGAAGAGGGATACGCGCGAAAGTAATTAATTGAAATCGAATAAGTTGTATATCACCAAGCAGCAGAAACACGATTTCGACATATCCGAATGGACTTCATTCGTGCCAAGAAGAGAAATGGATGGTGAATAAATGGGAAAAGCCTGTATTTGCAGGCAATTCATGGGGCACTTCATCGAGCCGTAAAACAGCGAGAACGCCAGGGTATTTTAAATTAATGAAGCAGCAAGATCGATATATGCTTCCAAGGTGGCATTAAACGCTTCTCCAGAAAGTTTCAGGACGATACAATTTTATAACTACTGAATCATTATGAGGCAAATCGAGATAACCAATTCATTAACAACCGCTAGGAGGTGGGGTTTGTGAAAGAGACAGGATTTGCGCAGTAGAGTGGGTCAACCACCATTTGGAGATTTTTGATAGCAAAATAGCACAGATTGGAACTTTTGACAGAAAAGTTTTAACTTCAGCAAAACTGGGAAAAGTTTGCTATGTTGCTGTCAGTGTGCGTCTATTGGAAAAAGCGCTGAAGATGGGCCCGCTAGGCTCATTAATGGTATAGAAAGGTGAAACGAACGCCTCATAAATTGTTTTAGTTTATTACAGCACCATGTCCATCCCTTGCCGAGCATTTGCCTTCGAACTACTAGGGAATTTCTGAGTTGTAGGGAAATCTGAGTTCAATCTTAATCCGTACACTTATTGACAACTTTCGTCCACGAATTGGAGAGAATTCAGGAATTATTGTCGCAGATCAGCGTCTCTCAGCCACCTCCCCCTTCTCTCTTACAGCGCCCCTTTTAGTCTTGACTGTGGAAAACAAATCATTATCAAATGCTGGGGTTCACGTGAAATTTCCTTTTTTTGAAACTGCGGAAAACTGGTAGGGTTCTGCAAACGAAAAATATGAATCAAGTTGTACTGCTATAGAATGGTAACTAAAAAGAATATAAACCAGATCATCTGAACTGCCTAACAATGAAAACAAGCAGACCCTACCAGTTGTCAAATCGATTGCGGGTGTTTGGAAGGTCAGCTGGGCTGATAATCGCTACCGCTGACAGAAGAACACCCGTTATCAATAAGAAAAGCACCAGTTCAGCAGATTCGGTAGAAAAAAGCTTCAGTTTCCAAGCGTAATTGGATTGCCAAGTATGTACGCAATCGCTAAAAATAACAATGTTGAAAAATGAAATGATGCTTTGGTTTTTTGAAAGTAAAAGTGAAGAAAAGTACTAAATTCTAGATAATAGAAAATCATGACTAAGTCTTTACTTTTGGTTTTGTTCGCTTTTAACATAAAAATGAAAGAGTAATCAAGATGAATGTTATGGGGGTGGGGGGGGGGGGGAGGGGGTAAACGAAGGATAAATTCTCATCAAAACAGCGGAATAGTCCTACATGGGACGTCAGCGCTACTAGAGAGAAGAGATTTTTAAAAAATGGAGGGAAGCCACTGGAATAGAGAAAAATCCCAGCTATAAATGTTGGAATGTGGCGACGATAGCAGCAGAAGCGTACAGCACGTATATATGCTCACGTAGCAAGAACTCTATCACATATACCATCCCCTCCAACACACCTCAACTTTTATTTCAGTACTGTCTTTTACAAATAACTAAAGTGATTAGTAAGGAGAGCACTGAAACAAGTGTCAACACGTAAGAACCAAAAGGTAAAGCATTTTTATGGCAATCCCTTCCAGAAACTGAGGTATAGGTGAGAAGATAGGTGCCATTTATCTAGCAATTGGATAGTGATAAAAGGGTGAAAGCCATCAATAACTGAACCGCTTTCAGAATAAGACACGTACCCTACTTTCGTTGAGGACCATGTCAGTATTGGAATGCCATATGATCTATGCAAATGATTCAGGGAATGCAAGCTAGGCACCTTCCCAGACCCCAGAGAAATAGAAGGCCAATCAGAGCACACAGTGGTTTGGGACTTGATCTCCGCGCCGCGATGGTATTCGTGGCGCCACTTGTCACTATACCAGTTCCGTCTCACTAGAACATAATTAAAAAATGTTTTCACTTTATCAGAAGCCCCCACTATTTTATAACATAAGCTATTCAAGTCTATCACCCTGAGGCAAACTCAGAAAATAAACGCTAGGGAGTTCTACTAACACACATGACACCACTGAAAGCTTAACCCTGAGTAAGCAAGCTCATGCCCCATTCGACAGCCAGTAACAGACTATTCAGAAAACACCAGTCAGTCAGAAAACACCAGTGGAATGTCATCGAAGTGATGTAAGTGAAAAAAATGATCAGAAATCAATCGAAAGACAGCTGTGTAGCAGAAATTTACACGACAAGCGATTGAACTGCTCGCGTTTTGATTGATCACATCCTTCGGGGATTTTGCACTGATTTATATTGTCCTCGCAAGAATACTGTTGAGAATCAGAAAGAAAGAAAGGAAAGAAACGAAAAGGTCTTCAAAGGAGACTGCTACCACGGAAATAGCAGTAGAGGCGGGTAGGATGCCGTGAAGAGTAGTTAGAACACCGTTACCCACAAAATTGGACTGGTTTAAATTGAGCTACTCACACCCCGTTCTCTCCTTCTTTCTTGCACTCTCTCTCCACTACTTTTTACAGCACTATCCGTTACAATTATGAAGGTGACTGACATTGTAAAATGCACCTTTACCCAACCACGGGCTCTTTACCGGACTGGAAATAGAATGGAACTCCAAACACTGGCACTACCGTATAGCGCCCAGTAATGGAGCCCATAAAAGGACATTAGTGAGGGGTAATTTTCCGGGGAAAACCACTAAAATCGATAATTATAGGATATTTAGCTCAGAAAAAAAAGGAGTCACGACTAGAGATCCATGCGCTCATTGACTCGATGCTGGCAATCGCGTGGTGGCGAACGTGTTGCATCGTAAATGCCAAGATAAAACATCGACATTTCGGTCATAAAAACGGGACACGGGGAAATGCAACGATGGGATCGCGAGAAACACCAACCGGCGTGGAGATGAATCAACCGTGTGGGGGGAACAGCTTGCTCCGAAAGAGCACACGGCAAAAAGCAACAAAGTTCAATCTTTGCACCCGTTTCTTTGGTATTCTCAGCAAACATCTCAGCGCTCAGCGAAAAGTGTCCATTTTTCTCGCGTTCGTTGAACTCTAACCAGTTTGCGTGAGTATCAGAAGTTGTTCTTCACTAATTGTTATGTTTTGGAGGTAAAATTGAAATTATTTTGAGGGTTGACAGAGAGTTTGTTAGCCACCACGATGCTGCTTTGAATAGCTACAACAGCATAAGTAAATGTCAAATTCTTTTCAGACAGGATGATCAATTACAACCTGAAATCCGATCCCGGTCATCAGTGCCCGCCCACGCCAACCATACCTTTCATCGCTCCAGGAGGAATGGTGCCAGACACATGTGGGAGGATAAAAGCAACGCTCTACATGGGGTGGGCCCGCTGGCACCGTGTAGGCCAAATAGAATTCGCCAGCAACCACGATTCTAAGCGGTACTGGAATGTGTGGCGCATCCAGAAAGATTGATTGGCGTTGCAAATGTTATCCTTTTTCTTTAAACTTGTACTTTACAGCAGGCCGAAAAAACAAAAAAGAAAATTGAATGAGCGCCATCGCTCAAACTTTCGGGGTAGTCGTGCATCTTATTTGGGCGCAGGACAGTAAACGATGGATATGAGGCTGACCACTGAACACTAAGCAGGTCTAGACGGTCTCGATCCGGTCGCAAAGGGTTTATGATTCTTTTAATCTCATGACTTTGGGTAAGTGACTCGTAAGGACATTAGGATCGAAGTGAAAATTGGCTGACCGCTGCAGCCATCGTATAGCCAAACAACTGCAACTACGATTCTGAATAGAACTGGAATACGCGGCAATCCCAAGAAAGGGATGGTTCAACGCTGAAAGCTTTATACTTTCGGAAGAACTTGGTGCTACATAGATTTGAGATAGCACAGTAGTTTTGTCTCAAAGTTCTAGGTTATTCTGACAAGTAATCCTTGGTAAATTTTGAGAGCTACAAAAGAAGTGATAGTGCAATAACAAAAGAAAAATGATTTAATAACTAATGAAAAAGAGGTATGAGACGACACAAGTCCCATACAATCAGTTCCCTTGGAATCAATTTACATTACAAATCGTGAAATAATTTGTAATGTGTTTGCAGAAAGAATTGCGAAACTGTTGAACCTTGAAATTAATGCCTCGTCCCATGGCCACCGCCATCAAGCACCGACTTGTTCAATATCATAGGAAACCTTACAAACAATCAAAACCAGCAAACAAACACCCAGGTGCTACACTTTACTTTGACGCTGTTACTTGGTATTGAAAAAACACCAGGATAAGAGGGGCCAGAAACCATACGTGACACAGGCTTTTTTGACAAATTCCCCATGTCTACACCTCTTAGGGTAGCGACATCAGGTAGCGATTAGGCTGCTCCACCAAAATATAGAGCAGTTCAAGTTTCACTTGAATACAGATGTGGAGCCGACCTCGAAATGGAAATCAAATCATCCGAAAGCCACTTTCAGGTCTTTATTTTTTGAGGCAAATCCAAGTAATGTAGAGGCCCCAGTCTCAAGGTCATAGGAAATGCAGTCAGTCAGTCCACTTTGCCGATTACTCTAGCAGTCAAGCACCGTATTTATTTGTCCTCGTTCACCTACTCTTCAAAAAAATCCTATGTAAATCATCTCGAAATGGCCTTGTCCTCCAGCGTCAGTACACAACCACCCTACTTTCACTGCACTAAACGCCACCACTCCTGCACAAAAAAAATTTTTTTTTGATCTCCCAATATGCAGCGAATAACCGCTCCAAAGTGCTTTGCAGAAAACCCATAGTGTCCTATAAGTTCTCGTACAAACGCCACAAAGCTCCATCCCAAATTTGGCAAAAGGGCAAACGTATTAGTAGAGTATTGAGCCGTTGAAAAACATCTGCATAACCGGTCTAGGCTTGATCAAATCAAAATCACTCAAGTGAACTGTGTCGATGATGTGGTCCGGGAAAGGAGACAAGGATAATACCTGGGTTTCGACCCGAAGTAAGAAAAATTCTAGGGTTCTGGGTGGGCTCGAGCTCACTCGGTCGATCATCCTCAAAACGCTACATGTCCTCTGCTCATTTAAAAAGCAGAATCTCGAGTTATTCTTCATTAGCTTGATAACTGCTATTCACATGTCTAGCCCTCGAAACACTAGGGAGAGGATCTGTTCCTTTTCGAGGAATATAGCGAGTCTCATGGTTGAAATAGAAAAATCAAAGTTTTAAACCCTGTAAACAAGCCTTTTCAAGTTGCCTCATTGAGGGAATCATGCACGAAGAAAATCTATCTCTGTTACCCATATATCTGGTGTATTTGCCTAATGAAAGCAAAAATTCACGCCAAAAAGTGAGAATCCGCCTGAGATACACCCCTAAGTGGTGGCCGAAGGGCGGGGCCTCAGGATAGATACCCGCCTCGTCGTCCACCGCTGTCGGAGACGCATAGTGGTTAAGAAGGTCACGCAAACAGCCCCATTCTACGTCTCCAATCACGGCGGATAAAGGGGCGGGCATTTACTTTAGGCCCCGCCCCCTCGGTCACCACTTTGAGGAGCTGAATCTTAAGCTGGCTCTCACTTTTTTGCGTGAAACTTTACGTGTGACTCTTACTAAGCAAATACAACATAAATATATGGACACAGAAATTCATTTTTCCGTGCACGATTCCTTTAAGATATGCAGTGGAACGGCTATGGCCTAATCCAACCCATTGTCACATTCGTTGCACTGAAAATGGAACCGTAATAGTGACAATCTGTGGGAAATCCGACTCACAGGAAAATCTTGAAAATTGCGATTGGAGTAAATTTGTTAGCCATCTCCCCGAAATACCATGCGGTCATAACGGACGGGGTTGAGCGGTATAAGGGTCTTGAGATACGCTAGGTACCGCTAACCATCTTAAATAGCTATAGCAAGAGTGTATTTCCGCCTAGTGCGCTCTTCTCCTCAAGTTGTAATGAAGGGAAAATTTTTGAATTGTGCTTACTAATTTTTTCACGAAACTTTGAATTTTTACTGTATCAGTGGGAGCTAGTCGTGAAATATCAAACTAATGAGTAACAGTTGTTCAGCAAATCCAGATTCTACCACATAAGAGAAATCTGGTGAAAAACATGCCAAAAAAAGGCTTGTAAGGCAACGAAATTCAGGTGAAATCCTGTACAAATTAAAAAAAAAACTTTTCAAATGTATCGACGTATCGATTTTGAAACTAAAAAAAATCAGAGGATGAACAGGATACAATAAGTGCAAAGCGATAGTGGGATGTGTGAAAAAGCCACTCAATGAACAAATGCAAATGATTGTATGGATGGGCGGGACTTATGATGGCTGGTCAAGCAAAGGCCGCAGCGCCAAGAGAGGATTTCGACCGGATATCTCAAGCCCCGCTCCACGGGGCCATCAACACGACAACGAGAATTTGTTTGGCTAATTACAAGACTACATATTGATTGCCTGGCAATCACGTATTGTGCCAGTCAAGGGAATGCACTTTGAGCCGTGACGAGAGACGGAAGAGTTGAGAATAAGCTGATTTTATCCCTAGCAAAATGTGACTGAGGCGAATTCAGTATCAACCGAAAAAACATAACTTTCTGGCAGTCAAATAAGTTATTGATCTGCCAGGTTCCGACCTTGACATTTGCTTTGTCTCACACTTTAACTACAATTGAGGTTCCCTCAAAATCTCTTATTCGTGGATGTAGTGTTGTAAAAATCATATTATTACAAAAAAGAAAGTGTTCAAATTATACTGAAATCGGCTGAGTTGCATGAGTGCCTCTTCGTGATTGGAACGTTGACAAACAAAAAGAAGTAGCAAAGGGCAGAGTGAATAAAAAACAAAATCAACAAAATTTAAAAATTAATTCTAACTGTAAAAATGTTCCGAAATATCACAAGATTATTAATAGCACTCACCATGCCTGTCTACTACAGCATGAGATCAACAAATTGTCAGAAAATAGAAAATTCAAATTACAGAAAAATAGATAAATTTGAAAATTTTGAGCAAAAAATTTTCGCTGCAGGTTCCCAAACTAACAACAATAAATCGATAAAGCTACCGTAAGTGCCAGATGTTTCCCCATCGAAATAGCGAATGAGCACCTAACTCTCAATTGAGGCAATGTGCAATTTCGGGAAAAATCACCTTCTGATACTGAAAATTGTTGTAAATTTCAATTATAGAGCTATGCACCATACATACAAGTGAGCTCGATTACTACCCTATTTCAGAAGCTTCGGTTTGAAAAAGCGAAATTAATTTCTCCATAGTTTTTGCAGAAGGTCAAAAACAATGTGAAATGAAATAAACATAAATGCCGCACAATACTTTGATCGATTACAAACAGTATCCACTAAATTGCCTTATTGGATACTGTGGAAAATAGAAAAGATGGAAAATTTTTGATTGAAGTAATCACTACACCTAGTATTATCTAGCTCTACAGTACAAACAGCTAAAGACCACACGCCTGTTTATTTGTTCCCATTACTCAGAAATGTAAATAAGACAACAAGAATGAGGAAATGATGTAAAACATAAGTCCACTCGAAAATATTGCATGCTTGGAGTAATTATTGAAAGTGCTGGTTTACTATCAATTAGTTCGCTCTGGTACATTGACAGTTGGTGTGAAGAGCTCAAAATTCCTCTAGGTCGACAAAAAATCACCTGTGGTAATTCAAAATCTCAAAAATCATGCCAAAGTAGGAAAGAAAAATAATTTCCGTAGATTGCTGAATTTAACATAAGAAGAGCGTTCCACTGGCACCATATACGAATTGTCCGGGCATGTTGAAAGAGGATGAACAAATCTACAAATTCGCATGATTAATTGCCTTTATGTGTCTATTGACTGAGAGCTAGAAGTGCTACTGTAGGTATTTTGAGAAAATCCATTAAATATTCAACTCCAATGTAAATAAAAAGACCACCCGTTATGGAATAGACGTCTGCTAGATAAGAGTGTAGCGAGAATGATTTACAGAGGAATGGGCAACGAAGCGTAATTTCGGCGAAAAACCATGCAATGAAAACTGGTTCAATAAGGCTGTCAAGTGTCCCACCGGACATTTCTCGCATTACGTCAACCGGTCCATGGGCGATTGACGAAGGACACTTAGCGGATCGTTCGTGGATTGTGTTGAATTAGATTTCAGCTTATTTTTCATCAATCCTCTATACGATCGCTTGAGAAATCGCCGAGAACCAGACTAAAGACCGGTTTTTCACGATTCGATGTTCTTATTTAAACTTATATTTAATGTAAGTTCATAAGGAGCCTCGATAGCAAAGCGTCTCCTCATTCATACCATTGATTGTCCAATTCAGGACAAGGTTTTCATACTATATTATTATGGAAATCTAGCACTGCTGCAAGAGATACAAATGGACCTCCTACAGTTGGAGCCGGGATAAGACCCCCTAATGTGACAAGCTCCCATCCACCTACATCTCAGATGGCTGATACTCCGTTTTCACAGCTGCATAGGCGATGGAAGCCGAAAGATTGGAGACAAAAGTTGCACGGCGATAGCGTCTTAAAGACACCAAAAGGAGGTAATTTTGGCCTACGGTAGAACAAACGTAGTGTGGACGAGTTTAAGTGGTCGCCACTGCACAAACTTGCCAATTCGACGCCTTGGCATGGTGCCAAGAGGAGATATTTCTATTATAAATTTGTATTTTCCTTTACTTTTTACTTTGTTCTTTCTTATATTGTTTCTAGATGTACTTACATGAATGCTAATGTAGTTGGGAATGGCCACTCCACTGCGCTGGGAGTCAGGTGCTACAACTAATGTTGGACCGCGGCCCGTCCCCTACAGCGGGCAACTCGGAAAGTCAGTGCGATGGTGCGAATGAGGCGCGAATCACACCGCAGCGATGCACTTTTGAATTCAGGTTTTTTCACCGACTGTCGCTTCTAACCTTCTGCGTTCGTTACAAAATGCTCATTTCTTTGTATTTTTCTCTTGTCTCGGACCCCTTCTGATTCCTTTAAAAAGTTCTCTCAACCAAGCCACGAAGAAAAGTTTGAAGGGGTGCCTTAGGGAAAGGCGAAACGAAACCAGAAACTCCACTACAACCTACTGAAAAATCAACGGTCGTGGTAAAACTCCCTGTTCACGGTTACAGAACCGTCGATGTTACAAGCGGAGATACACACTTCTCACTTTTACTAGAAAAAGCAGTCCTGCACATTTCAGCACTAATGTATGGAAAATATCGATAAAAAATAAAAAATAAAGTGAATCAGTAGCCCATGAAAAGGATGGTCAAAAAGAATAGAAAAGTCAGCTTGGGAGGAGTATGAAATCATATGAAATCATGTTGAAAGTCAAAACTCTTATAAAAACAAGGAAAAGGGGTTCACCCTACACAATTCAGTGTTACCTAGACCAAGCCTGAAATTGAAAGCCTGACAATGAGCCAAATGGAACGAACTGAAAAAGTTGAGTCAAAGTTGAAATGATAACAGTGGGTTCAGTGGGGCGTAGTGATAACCGGTTGAAACGAACCAAAATCGTGTCAGCAAAGAGCCTCCGTTCCGCTGTCGTTTTGAAACGCTCGCCTCTAATCGAATGTTTCTGTACAGTAATCTGTATTCAGAAGACAGCCATCGTAGAAAAAAAATGCATAAAATACTCAGGGGTAGCACAGTGGTTAATTTTTTATCTCATTCTCCCATTTTAATGTTTGCCAATTTCCATCTCTCCTAGATTCTTCTCGGTGAAAAGCACAAATATGCAAAACTGAGGGAAACGTCAAGCTGACAGCGGTTTTTTTAAAGTGCCATCTGAAATTTAATACTGCTCTAAGAACCACTGCAAGCTCGACAGAATGTCTGCTCGAGTAAGTGAAGTTTAAACAGTCAAGGAGAAATTTCCTATTCCGCATGGCACCGGGCACCATAAAACAGGACCCCGCGTGCGGTCGCCTGGTAAATGGCCGTGAAGGAGGTGAATTGGTTATAGCGACAATCGCCAAAAAAAACGGCAATGTTTCAAATAGAAACCATAAAATGATGAGAGACAAGGCGCAGATCCAAAGGATCAAGGAACTACAGCGTCCATCAGATAAAAGTTCCCGTCAAAGCGTAGATGTCGCATATTTACAAAAAATATATACATAGAACTGTATGGCGTAAACTGATGGATTTCGTGTAGAATGATAAGGCTCCCGGTGTGGGGAAAGGGGATCGTTTGCAGGTGAGAATAGGATTTGGCGTTCTTTGGAATGCTACCAGTAAGCAGCCGATGTGCTACCAGCACGAGGAAAATTCATAAATTTTTCTGGTAATTTGGCAAAGAGGGCTCTGGATGGACGTGAGGAGAAGGGCCCGTGAGATTTAGAACAAACGTTTGCACAGATTCCGTCAAAGTAGTATATAAATAAAGGACATAAAACTAAAATAGTACTAATAAAATAAAGATAAATGTATAAACGTTGAGTAAAAGCGCCCGTAAATGCTCGCAAAAGAGGATTCTGAGGACAAGTTTGAGTAAAATGATTGTTTGAACACGTTAGAGAACCAAATACCAGAGAATTGTATGCATTAGCGATTAGCAAAAAAAAAAGTGGTCGCAGAAGCGGTGCGATCAAAGCACTGATAAGCAGTAATAGCATGATCAAATTGCTTGAATTCTTCGACGCAATCGTTGATTCCTGATAAAAAAAACTGAAATTCGACGCAATAACTGATTACTAATAAAAAAATCAAAGGTCGCCTATACGGCTCAAAATCCTTATGCAACAATTTTTTGCAAGCTTTTTGAGCTTTAATGAAATCACGGAGCTGTTTTTTGAGCTTTTGTGAAAGCTTTTGAGCTTGTGAAAGCTTTTTTATCTTTTGAAACAAAAATTTTGCAAGTCTCACAACGTTTCATACATACTCAGACCAACATGAGGCTTCTGGACAAGACAATGCTCAAATGATAAAAAAAATTGTTGTCTAACGGATGCAACAGTGATGGAAATTATGAGAGAAATAGATAATGGAGACCACCTTACTGTAGAACAATTGGAAGAAACTGTCGTCAGTCGTTTTCCTTCCCACAACTTTCAATCTTCTCATTCATTACAAAACCATCCATTACGAAACTGGGCCACAACGACAGTCCATTTAAGCAACTAATCAACCATCAATCACTGAACAATAAGAGATTCATGTTGGAACACAGTACATATCTCTCTCTCATCTTCCCTCAATAGTAAGATCCCAGCCCCAAATAGGATTTTCTGTGAGTAGTCATAAATTAACTGGAGCAAGGCCAATAGCGCAGAGCTCCCAATTACCAAGGTCCCTATTCAATGTGCAACACTGTCCCTACCCCCTTCCTCATCCACGCAATTACGGCTGTTAGAGGAAAGGAAACCCTTGACACGCAACGGTGACACATGAGGGTTTCGAGAGACGTATGGCATCCACAAACCTCCGGCAGTCGCGGAGAAATGGGCGGTCAGCTTGAATCGAACAAAAAGCCTATTATACTACGACGACCACCCGATCACAGTGCCACTGCGAATGTACGCGCGAACAAAGGACCAGGAGAGCACGCGCGTCTCTGTGATTGAGTAACAATAGAGCAGAAAAAGACTACAAAAACATAGTTCAAGTACTTACTTGCTGGCTGTTTTTTCAAAGGGTTCTGGCCGGTTCTAGCCTGATATTGATAGAGGTTGGAACGAACAACAAGAAAGCCAAGATTTCTTGATCAAATATTGTAATGCGCGCTAC
The DNA here is from genome assembly GCA_963978905.1 of Trichostrongylus colubriformis. Lineage (NCBI taxonomy): Eukaryota > Metazoa > Nematoda > Chromadorea > Rhabditida > Trichostrongylidae > Trichostrongylus > Trichostrongylus colubriformis. The sequence continues at coordinate 55,793,868 of OZ022256.1, read as the reverse complement.
TGCTAGGCGCAAACAACTGGATGATCAAACTGAATACCGCACAGCCCCGTATAAGTTTCGATTCATTAAATAGTGTACCGCTCTGCCGATACACATAGGAATTCGGAGAAGAAGAGATTTGCCGTCGCTGTTGTTTGTTGTTGAAATACCTTTGCAATAATTCCGTACACTGAAAGCCCAAGAAGCATTGCAAGGGAATCATCCTTCTGCAAATCAGAAGGTCTGCGAAATGAAATGGAAATGAATGGTGTGGCGCAGGAAACTAATCAACACCAGAAGCACCATCTTCCATTAATACCTATGGAGCTTTACTCTTGCTTTAAAGAATCGATATTTTTTTAATCGCAATAAGGAGTCGGCAGCCCCTTCCATTCTCCACTTAGGCTTAGGCAAAAATATATGATTACGCATGCAGATTGACCCATCAGTGGCCGTTCAGAGATACTTCCATGTGAATCAATTTACAGAATGCCCCTTCCTCACCCCCCGAACCCCTTGCTCCCATTACAACATCACCATTTTTGATATGCGAAAACGACATGCCGAAATTCGGGGGAAAGCAGCAGCAGAAAGGGCAATGTTACAAAGTAAGTTAGATGGCAGCAGCAAAAGGACACAGAGATAATGTAAACAAGTAAGTAATTATGTCATGAAGTTGTAAGTTAATTCATTTCTCATTCTATGCCCCACTCAAAGTGAATGTTCTACCAACTCATGCTCCCCTTAATTGAAGATACGTCTAATCCCCCTGAGCCTCATTTCGGTGCCTCAGCTACGGGTCGAGGGAGCTCATGCATTTCACTTTCAAACAACAGTCAGTGAAGAGTGTAATCTCAGTAAGTAGAGATTACACTGGCCCCCCTTTCTGGTGCGATTGATAGATTCTGAACCTTTCCATAGATGAAACACGGATAGCGACATATTGCTACAGGGTCCCTTTACGGTGCCATTTTTTCGACAGCAGTTGTGTTCTTAGACTGACTGAGAGAGACTCGATCGGAAAGTTTGAGATCACATCCATGTGATGAAATGAAAATGCCAGTCTTCCTTGGGGTCCCAGAAAAGTCTTAGTCCACTCCGACTCGATTAAACCCCATCAGATCGCGAAAGCGACTCAAAATGTGAGCTTTGAATACATAACTCATGAGAAGAGAAAGCTAACACAGTTCATGGGAAAACTTATTCACCCTCGTAAAAAGTCATCGAACTATGGGAGAAGAAGACTGAGTCAAAGTCCTCTGGATGGCACGTTATGGAGCGTGTAGCGAAAACGCTACCTTGTATATACGGTTTGGAAATATTTACTACATATTAGCCTTGGAAGATCGATTGTATATAAAAAGAGTTTCTCTTGTTTTCAGGCTGATCTTAGCAAACATTACAGAGGATGTTGCCTTTTCCGCAGCGTATGTTATGAGAGTGACGCCTTTCTTCGCACGTATGTTTTGGAAATGTCACCATCCGACGAAGTACGGCTGTATATAAGCTTGGCAACGAGCAGCTTATCTTAGTCTTGGTCTCGGTCCCGAAGAGACGCTCCTCAACAATATTGTAAGTCCCTACATTATTCTTGCCCTTGTAACCGTCCTCAACTCAACGATTCCAGAGCAAGCCTTCTCATCGCTCTCCACTATCAATACGCATATCAATACTCTGCGGCAGCTTGTAAGAAGCTCTTTGTCAGTACCTAACTCAGATATTTGTCTGATAATAAATATATATTCTACCCGTGTCCTCTTATAGGGAAGTATCAAGAAGTCGTAACAATAACATCCAACCAGCAATACCGCGTGGCCAGTTATTCACACTGTTAAAGGCGAGCAATTCACGACAAATTTGGTGCATCGGCAACTATAAAGGACAAGGTCGGTTTCTTCTCTTCGTTTGAACTCGCACTAACAATTAACCATTCTGGTTTCCGTCACCTAGCAATTCTGATCAATTCTACCTTTATCGCCTGAATATTCATCAATGTCTCAGATAGGTTCTCAAAAGCGACTATTAACAAGATTTACCAATACACTTGAAAATATAGTAGAAAAACTAAATGAGGAAAAGTTAACAGAAATTTCTTGGGATGACTTGCCGTCAGAAGAAGCTATGCGAGATGCTATAAGCAGACTGGAAGAAGGTATAACCGTCTTAGATTGTACTACGCTAAAGATTGAAAAACAATTAAGCGATTACGCATTAGTTATTGACAATTTAGAGAAGCCCGCTGAGACAGAGCTAGAACAATATGATCAATACGCGTCTAGAGCGGAGGCGGCTATGGGTAAGGCGTTCGACCTTAGCATATTGCTACAAGCCCAAATTCGAGTAGCGAAAGCAATAAAGAAAACGTCGTTACCAATATCAGAGCAAGTTAACCACCCGAGGGTGACTCAGCCCCGCACGAAACAATTGGAACTCCCACCCCTACCAATCCCAACTTTCAGCGGAGATCTTTGGGAATGGGACAATTTCTGGGAACTGTACAACAATAATATACATTCGCAAGATCTTCCAGAGATGGTTAAGTACAATTACCTACTCAACGCTCTGAGAGGGCCAGCGAAAGAATCAGTAAAGAAGTTCCAACTGACCAAGGGGAACTATGATAAAACAATACAGTTCCTGCTCAACAAATATAACAACAGGGACCTTCTAGTGAACCAACTCGTGGAAAGACTTGACAAATGCGCTCTTCGGGGACGGGCAGTGAAAGACCAACGCTCACTTTTGGAAGAAATTCAAGCAATTGTGGCCCAATTAGTTGAAAAAGGAGAAAACGTCGACAGCTCCTGGCTCATCAAGAAAGTTCTGTCCAAATTTCCTAGCGAAGTAAAACGCAAGGTAATAGCTAGGAAACAAGGAAACTTAGATGCTCAATTTCAAATGCAAGACCTGATTCGCTATTTGGAAGACTACTTATCAACAGAGGAATTGTGTAACTTATACGTAGGAGAGAAGCCTACCGATCAGCAATCATCGCGCTACGCCTCCACTTCCAAAAACTCCGTCACAAGCCGGAAAAGGACAGTAAGTGCTTCCTGCATGTATTGCAAAGGTGAACACCCAGCATTTGCATGCACAGTCTTCCCCACCCCTCAAGCCAGATCTCGATATCTGAGAGAGAATCAATTATGCTTCTTATGTGCCTCATCCGCACATAAGACACTACAGTGTACACGCCGACCATGCTTCTTCTGTAAGGCTGCCCATCACAGTTCATGTTGCTTCAACCGACAGAAGCGAGAAGCAGAACCAATAAAGAAGCCGGACACATCGTCCGCTACGAAAAAACCTTCAGAAAAAGGTAAAAAGTTGAACAAAGTGGCGGCGTCGGTCAATAGCAATCAGGTTAGCAATGTCACCGATCAAGAGACAAGTAGCGCCAATATTGACGGTCATGACACAGTGTTGCAGCTTCAAGCGATGACACAGGTGCAACAAACTAATAGGTCCGCGCTGCCAACAGGAGAAATTACCGTACTCGACCCGACAACAAAGGGCTTACGGAAAGTAGATGTTCTGTTTGACAGCGGGGCAGAAGTTTCATTCATTAATGCTTCTCTAGCTAATGAACTGTGTCTTCCTGTCATCAGAGAAGAAAGCATCAGAATCCATACTTTTGGATCGAAAGACGTTCAACAGGCCACTTGCAAGCTTGTCAAACTCGATGTGTGGGACGCAGAAGGAAACGTCCACACATTCTATTTGCGCACCCACAATGTGTTAACCCAGGTCTTTCCCACACCACGGATACCAGACGCAGACCGCCAAGAAATACTCCATAGAAAACTGTCTGTTCAGCACTTTGATACAGACAAAGTAATCATCAATCCCCTCATACTTCTGGGTTGTGACCAGATGTGGTCTCTTTTCCGAATGGATCTTACTCCAATCTCCCTCTCATCAGGGCTAGTCCTCATACCAACCAAACTGGGTTACGTTGTCTCTGGACAGTCAAAAACTGTTCCTCAAGAAAAAACAAACGAAATACTACAAGTGTCTTCTTACAACGAGGACCTAGAGAGGTGGAACAATTATTGGTCTATGGAGGTTCAAATGAACACAATACAGTATGGCGACCCCCAGGTATCCGAAATCGAGCAAGAAAAATGGGACAACTATTGGGCAATGGATGCAGCTGGAACAGAGCAATTCATGGGCCCCCTCACGGAATCTCGTGAAGCACTTGATAAAAAGGTATGGGAACAGTTCAATAAAACAATAGAAAAAAGGCAGGACGGCTATTATGTGCGTCTGCCATGGAAGGAACAATACCCATATCTACCTGATAACTATGCGATAGCTTACAAAAGACTGATCAACGTGTGGGCATCGCTAAGGAAAGATCAGGCATTGCTTGAGCAATACAACAATGTGTTCCAAGAGCAATTGCAAAAGAATATCGTGGAAGTAGTGGACGATAACTGTACGGAAACAGGAAATCAAGTTCACTACATTCCCCATCAGCCGGTGTTGACGCCGCAAAAGACAACTACCAAGTTACGCATCGTTTTTGATGCGTCAGCTCACTATAAAGGGAGTCCTTCCCTAAATGACGCTCTCCATAGAGGTCCAGTCATTCTACCAGCCCTGTATGGGCTACTGCTTCGATTCCAGATAGGGACCATAGCGTTAATTTCGGATGTCGAAAAGGCCTTCCTTCAGATACGACTGCATGAAGCCGATCGGGATGCAACCCGATGTTTATGGCTACGAGATCACAGGAAGCCACCGGAAAAGAACAATATACTTACACTTCGCTTTACTCGAGTAACCTTTGGGATTAAATCTTCTCCATTCCTATTAGCTGGAACAACAATGTATCATCTGGACACATACTGCGAAAACCCACTGGCTCAGGAGATCAAGAACAATATTTACGTCGACAACCTTATTTTAACATCGGATTCTTGTCAAGAATCGATACAAATCTACAGAAATTCTAAGAAAATTTTCAATGACCTGGGTATGAACCTCCGGGAATTCGCGTCAAATAGCGATAAGGTATTAGAATCAATAGAGAAGGTCGATAGAGCCAACAGTAATATCCTAAAAGTTCTCGGTTTACAGTGGAATCGACAGAACGATACGTTCTTAATCTCATGTTCACTTCCTGAAACCTCAATAGTCACAAAACGAACAATAACTAGCACCATAGCAGCAATTTATGACCCACTAGGCTGGTGTGTGCCCCTACTTCATAACGCACGAGTGTTCCTCCAGAAACTCTGGAAAGAACAATATAATTGGGATACTCAACTATCCGGCGAAAGAGCCAATGAATGGAGACTGATTAGGAACAATGTGCATGGTTTTGAAAAGACGCTTCCTCGAGTCCTATCTCCAAAAGGAAGTGAAGTACTACTGGTAACATTTGCAGATGCCAGTACAACTGGAATGACAGCTTGTACTTACCTCGTCCAACAAGGACCGCCATCAGCACACTTGCTCATGGCAAGATCAAAGTTGCCATCATTGCGTACGAAAGCAACAATACCAAAGCTTGAACTAAATGCGGTCACATTAGCAATGCGGTTATCCAATGCAATTGCTTCGCAGCTAGAGAAAGTGCTCAATATCGAAACAATATATATCTTCTCCGATTCCGAGATCGTACTCAGCTGGATCAAAAGGAAGCCCCAACGAGACATCGGAATATTCGTGCACAATAGATTAGCAGAGATAAATCGTATAGCAGACCATCTAAACAACACAGGGCGTCATATCAAGTACGGGTACGTGAAGACAGAGGAAAACCCAGCAGACTGTGGAACGAGAGGTCTTACTTCAAAGGAAATGGAGAGCCACCTTTGGTGGCAAGGACCGTGGTTCCTTCGAAGGAACTTACAGGATTGGCCAGATCAGAGTAAAGTATTCAAAGCCCCAGAGGATGATACGGGAGAAACAATAGGGGGTATGGTGGGAGGTGATCTACATCAAACATTGTTCGCCAGTACCTCAACAATAACACGACTCGCTTCGGGTGAATTGGAAATAATCAGGCCCGGTCAAGTAAGAACATTTACCCAAGCGAAACGAGTACTGGCATATTCCCTAAGATTCATAAACGCGATAATTGTGCAAATCAATAGAAAGGGTAGCAAGGAAATGATGATAGCAATACTGAAACTCGGCAGTGTATCAAGAGAATCCCAATTCTTGAATGGGAAAGAAATCGAAGTAGCTGGTCACATCCTCATAGAAAATCACCAAAAGGTGAGGCTGAATACCAATATTTTGAAATCACTGAAAAACCTCAATGTACGGCCAGATCTAGAAGGAATCTGGAGATGTCATGGACGACTAGGCCAAGCTCAGATGGACACCAGAGCAAAATACCCAATACTCGTCCTGCAAAAAACTGCGCTAGCGGAAATCATCATTCGTGATTACCACAACAGGGGCCACCCAGGGGTCAATCACACAATGGCTCTGATAAGACGGAAATTTTGGATCCCTCAGCTCCGTTCTCAGGTGGCACGTATTGTACGGAAATGTATACAATGCCAAAAATTCAATAATCTTCCGTATCAATATCCAAACCAAGGTGACCTACCCAAAGAGCGAGTCATTCGATCCTGCCCATTCAGCAATATAGGACTGGATTACTTTGGTCCATTAACAATATCCCTCACTAACGGCGATCAGAGAAAGTGCTTTGGGTCAATTATAACTTGCATGGTCACACGTCTTGTACACCTCGACATAGTAACAGACTTGTCGACAACCGCCTTCTTACTAATGCTCAGAAGATTCTTCGCAAGAAGGGGGATACCAAAATTGATAATAAGTGACAATGCGCCCACGTTTCTCTTAGGCGAGTCTATACTTAGAGACAGTATTCGAGCAGCACATAACGATCCTATGATAGCGAAAGACTTAAGTAACAGAGAAATTGAGTGGAAGCATATCACACCCTTTGCTCCTTGGCAAGGGGGATTCTACGAAAGGCTCATCAAATCAGTAAAACAATGTCTCTATAAAACTCTTGGAAAAGCAATAGTAACGCTCGAAGAATTGTCAACAACCATCATTGAGATTGAGTCGCTCATCAATTCACGCCCCCTAACATACCTGGGCAACGATATTGATAACTTGGAGACTTTGCGCCCGATAGACTTTCTACAAAAGGATATTGACATAGAGTTTCCGTTACTCAATATGTTGGAGGAACAAACCGATTCTGACTATATCCCGGCCGCAGATATACCAGCGTTGGTAACTAAGCAACAAACAATAGCCGCGCTACAAACATCTTGCCGACTTACTGAAAGATTTTGGGAGCTCTGGCAATCTCAATATCTTATAAGCCTAAGAGAGAAACATTCTCTTACCGTGGGAACAAAACGAGGCAGCGTTCTTAGCCCAAAACAAGGAGAGTTGGTTCTAGTGTGCGACCCCGTATTACCTCGTCAGTCTTGGAAAGTAGGAATAATCGACAAACTACCTCAATACGAAAACGGAACAATACGAGAAGCGGTAGTGAGACTACCAGGTAGACGAATAATACGACGTCCAATAAATCTCCTTATTCCCCTCGAAATTGAAGGCAACGTTACATCAAACAATCCTGAAGCTGAGGACACTCAAATTAACTCAAAGGTTAAGGAAGGGTCTGCAAACGAAGATACCGCTCGACGGCCGAGATATAGTCTCAGACCACGAAAAACAATAAATTATAATGAAGACACCAATGATAGCAGCATGAGCTCTACACTTCTGTTTATGTCCCTCATACAAGTCCTACTCTTCTTCATATTGCTTTCTGTTTCTGAGGCGGTATCCACGAACGACACCAATAACTCAACGGCGATACGAACAATAACTTGCATAGAAAGGGGCGCGCGGCTACACCTTCCAGAAAGGTTCCCATATGAAATTTGCGCAGAAGATTACTGTGTGGATTTTAAAGATCCACAAGAATACGAAACAATTACTTTCCCACCAGAGGTCATTCTGCATGAACACAAAGTGCAGTGGAAACTGTCCCTCCCTCATTCAGTAGAAACAATCGAGAGCACCTGCCCACCAGCACAATTCTGTCCATCAATAGACTGCACGTTCTGCAGTAGTAACATCTTCAATCCCGAATGCTGGCCAATTAGTGCAATAATAGCCACAGCTACGATAGTGTACTTCATTATCACAGGGTTATACGTGTTCCTCTACGTACCCCTTACAGTGGGAAGACCCGTCAGGTTCCTAGCAAGTATTCTTTGGTTAGCAATCAAAGCCCTTGGGAGAACCGCACTGAAGCTGGTGCTGGGTCGCAAAAAAAGAACAGCCACACGTCGTCGACGTCTCGCAGAAATTTTAGCAATAATAACAATCGTAGTATCTTCAGGGCATACATGCCAATTAGTGAACGTTTTTAACCATCAGTCAACAATATGTTCAACAGAACGATCCTCTTCCTGTCAAATCCGGCTGTCCGAAGTCCTCAAAATCAATAGCTTTAAACGTGAAGTTTGTCTTCGATTATCAATTAATGCTACAATGATACACGAGGTTCGACTACGATGGAAATCTCTTATCCTGCATTGTGAACCAGAAACAGATTTTTTTACCAGGGACGCAATTCACAAAGTAGCAAACAGTAAACGCTGTGCCCACAGGGGCTCATGTGTCAGGGAAAAATGTGGATCAATCAATGCATCTAGCCTTATTCCTGAGCTAAAAGAAGGGAACCGTTTCCCAGGTTACACTGCATGCATGGAATCATGCGGTGGAATAGGATGTGGTTGTTTTTTCCCGAGCTCTGGATGTTTATTCTTCAGAATCTATATGGAACCACGCAACAGCGAAGTCTTCGAGATTTTTCATTGTAATAGGTGGAGGGAAGCAGCTGAGGTTGAAATAACCCACTTCGAAAAAGCTAATACTAAATTATCCATACTGTCGACGCGCCTAATACCAAATATTCCTAAGGTGTGGAATTCGTTCACCTTCACCATGACCTATGTGGCAATTCCCCCTCTACCACTTCTTGGAACTAAATTCCTTGCGAATTCAAAACGAACAGCAATATGGAAGTCCAATATTTATCCTGCGCTGCGCTGCGCTACGCACTACGACGCACAGAGCCTGAACTGCTCTGTTTTCGAAGATTGTACGTGCCTCCCTGCCGAAACAAGAGTTATATGCAAATGCAAAGAATTGCTTTTGGCGCGTTGGATTAATAACTTAAGGAACCAGTTACCAGCTACTTTCCCATCACTGAATTTCCGACGGCATGAAAGAGCAAGGGTAGAAGCCCAAGTAACTGGTATGGTAACTGCAGAAATTATAATGAATTTTGCTGGCAATTTAACGTCTACAATACTAGTCGACGAAGCCCATTGTCGCGCAGAAACCACCGAACTCGCTGGGTGCTACGATTGCGCGAAAGGTGCCTTCACATACGCGACATGCTATTCCTCTCGAAACAATATCAATGCAGAGGTTATATGCGATGGAGTGGGATTTACGATTCCATGCAGCATTACTGGAATGACATCTACTTTACGCTTCAGTGCTACTAAAGCACAGACAATTTTCTCATGCTCCATATCATGTGGAAAAATCAATAACCATTTTAAAGTAGGAGGTATCCTGAAATTTACATCTTCAGCGCAAAGTATCATGCAGCAGTGGCTCAAGGGAGAAGGGTCAAACTCGGAATCAGTGCTACCAGACCTTTTTCACATCGCCGAAATTTTCTCCCAGTGGTATAAAACACTGTTGGCAACAATAGTAGGCCTTATCATCATGTTAGCGCTAACCTATTTGTTTTTCACCACTATTGGAATTCGGCTTGTAACATGGGTAATATTACTCCCACCACGATTGGTGATACATCTGGTGGCATATTCTATCAAAAAAGTTAGGGGCTCCTACAACAAACGAGGCTCCAGACACAACAAACAGCAATAGGAAAAAATCTTTCCAATTACAATAGTCGTAGAAGATATCAGTAATTAACTAGTACGTATATCAATATATTATCACTAAATTTTCAAGCTGTTTCTGAAGATTAACAATACTTAGTATTAGTTGTTATCGTTCAATTTACCCACTATTTCAGAGGATCACATACGCCATGGCCCAAGGTGACGAGTATCTGAACAGTTTCCGCGCTCTCGCCAGCGTGTATCAAGAAAGAGTGTCGGTAGAAGACATTGAGATCGATATGACAACCACTCTAGGAGAAATCAATAATCACATAAAAATGGCGAACACCCTTGATAGCCAACTAACCCATCACCAGCTGACCACAACAGAAGCCCAGTTTACCGGAGGAGAATTGATTCTGGCAACTTCACGCCTTTGGAAGACAGCCACATATGCGAAGGAAAAACTTCACTCCTTGACCCAGAGATACATGCTATTCGACGCAGTCTACAGATTAAAAGTCGAAGTTGGGAAAATACCTGCAAGAAGACGAGTCGATTGGCAAGAAGACGACGACCACGACATCAAGAGGATATCTCTAATGGTTCAGATAGAGCTGAAACGTCTGGATCGCAACATATCGGAAATTGAATATGAAATGGCGCGAGCCGAAAAAATAGTGCAAGACGAAAAGGTGCAAAACAAGACTCAGTTCGTGTCAGTGTTCAATAAAACAATAGATAAGCTGGAACAAAGGCTCGATGATATCGCTTTGAAGCTAACAATAAACCCGGACAGCCAGGAGATCGTTCATCCGACAAAAAGGAAATTAGATCAAGAACTCGAAGAAGTACCTAGCGCGAGCAAGATCCAGGCAATCGAGGACATATCCAGCACAAGCAAAAACGTACCCAACACGAGAAAGCTCCAGAAATCCGAGGACGCACCCAGCACTAGCAAGGACGTACCCAGCACGAGCAAGATTAAGACGATCTCCGATGACGAGTACATGGAAAGACTCATAGAAGAGAGCAAAGATCAAGAAGAAGAAGACGACAACAAAGAAGACTCGCCGCCCGAGGTTGCGGATCGCAAACAGGAACAGGAGCGGAATCGCCAACAGGTACAGGAGCGAGAACGCGAGCAAGCAAGACGAGATCAAGCTCGACGACAGGAACAGGAACGAGAGCGCAAGCAAGCAAGACGAGATCAAGCTCGACGACAGGAACAGGAGCGAGAGCGTGAACAAGCACGACGACATCAAGGTCGACGTGAAAACGAACGTCGACGATACATCGAGGATTTGGAAAGAGAGCTCAAAGAGCTGTGCGATGGTCGGGCAAAGCTGGCTCGTAGGAAGATAGGGGATAACCCAAACGTCCTAGAACACACCCAGTGCGCTTTCTGTGGAGCGATAGCGCGTCACTTCTCTGATTCCTGTCCGAAAATCACGACAGGCGATGACCGCTACGACTTCATCATGCAAGAAAGGAGATGTCGATTATGTTTGGGGAGAGGTCACTCGCCAGAGGAGTGCCGGACCGAAGAAAAATCCTGCTGGTACTGTAATACCGTGAGGCGCAATGCACTGAATTTTTTGATACTTCGGGAAGAACATCATCGAGCACTTTGCAATGTCCCAGACTCGAAAGAACGGGTTACGGTAAGGATAATGAATGTCGAAGAGGAACTACATCGAGTCACTCACCAATAACTCGGCGCCCGGAGTGTAGCGAAAACGCTACCTTGTATATACGGTTTGGAAATATTTACTACATATTAGCCTTGGAAGATCGATTGTATATAAAAAGAGTTTCTCTTGTTTTCAGGCTGATCTTAGCAAACATTACAGAGGATGTTGCCTTTTCCGCAGCGTATGTTATGAGAGTGACGCCTTTCTTCGCACGTATGTTTTGGAAATGTCACCATCCGACGAAGTACGGCTGTATATAAGCTTGGCAACGAGCAGCTTATCTTAGTCTTGGTCTCGGTCCCGAAGAGACGCTCCTCAACAATATTGTAAGTCCCTACATTATTCTTGCCCTTGTAACCGTCCTCAACTCAACGATTCCAGAGCAAGCCTTCTCATCGCTCTCCACTATCAATACGCATATCAATACTCTGCGGCAGCTTGTAAGAAGCTCTTTGTCAGTACCTAACTCAGATATTTGTCTGATAATAAATATATATTCTACCCGTGTCCTCTTATAGGGAAGTATCAAGAAGTCGTAACAATAACATCCAACCAGCAATACCGCGTGGCCAGTTATTCACACTGTTAAAGGCGAGCAATTCACGACAGAGCGAAGGTTGGCTGGGGAGATTTGTGGGACGTTCCAACTCATCAATTGCCCTCCCCTACCACTCTTCGGCAAAGGCCACATGCCATCTGAATAATGAAGAGCGCTTGCACGGCCTTGGAGAGAAAGTTGTGTCGCATGCAAAAGAAAAAATGTCGCCATTAGCCGTTGACGAGTGAGGAGCATGCATGGAATTGCAACGATGCAAAGGTCGACTCAGGCGGGGTTGCGACATTACCCTTAATTAAGGTAAAAAAAAAATCATGGAAGATTATCACTAAAGACCACCATTCAGATAATACTGAGCAAGTGGCTGCTCTCACTTCATGAAAACGGTAAAAAGTTTCAAGAGAAGCTGGTGGAGCAGTACACATGAAATGTGTAGACGCGTAAAATCGATAATGTATCAGGAGAACGGCTACGAGCAGCGCGACGTGCAAACGGTGTCAGTCACTCACAGAAGTCAAGTACCCATGGCACTATGTATTACGTAAAATTTCGCACTAACCGGTGAAAGTCGAGTTTCAATTCTAATTTTCTGGAAAAATGAGATTTTTTGCTCGCATAACACTTCAAAAAGGATAAAGAAAAAGATAATTAAAACAAGTCATAAACAGCTTGCTTCACAAGAAATAAAGGCACCGCTGAGCGAGCAGAACACCTCGAACGTCAAATGGACGTCAAGATTGGAACACGCTCTCCAGCCCAAAACAAACACATTCATTGGCTTATTGTGCAGCGCTAGACAGCAATGGTGAACGGTTTTCAACGCTCCTGAACAAACAAACAAAAACAGAAACAAAGCAAAGGCAAAAACGCATATGCACATGGAATAGAAAGATCTGCATCCAGCAAAGAGCGCTGAATCGGAGGACAAATAATCACAGCAATCAATGCGATGTCGACTGACCAGCGAGATTATGCCAATCAGCGCAAATAGTCCGCTTCGTTTCTTATTAGCTATTGATTAGAATTAGCATATTCAAGAGGCAAATCCCACTATGTGGGATAATACGACCGATTTTTGAATGGTTGAAAGTAAAGGTGCTAAATAGTTCAGCAGTGGAGAAAGAACTGTCTGAAAAGCCAAAAGCTAGAGAAACGCCAGTTTCATTTACCGCTGACATCATTAGTGGACGTGTTTTCCAGCGCACGTTATCGTCGACTTATTGATTACAACCACGCGCATCTGTGTTACGTTGCGGTCAGACACAGCATGTGATGCGCTAAGACTTTAGGAGGAGTTATGTTCTCATTTTGTGCCACCACCTTCTCCTTAGATCCTTTGCATTTATTTATAGCAACCATGTTTCCCTCTTGTGACTGAATCATGGGAAGTGATCGCATTCGCTAAGATGCTATTTCTTCTAGCTTTTCTTATCATTACACATTTTTCAAATAAAACATAAATATTTGAGGTGTTGCCTGGCAAAAACCTAGTTGAAATTTTCCTGAGAAAATGGAATTTTTGATATGGGTGTGGGAATACAGTCTGGGATTTGCAGAGTTATGGAAAGTCTCGACAGCTCCTGTGAAATAATTGACAAAATTTGATGCGAAGGCGATTTGCTATCACTTTCCATTAACTTACCTACCTACCTGAGTACTTATGTGCGTAACACATTTTATTTTATTTATCCAAAATATTTAATTCTTTTCATCGAATAAAACATTCATGTACCACTTGGTGTGTTACCATTCTCTAGGAAACTCAATGGAAATATATTAACAACTATGAAGTTCTAGCGAAGAAAAAAATCCGCTTCCATATGACTTTTCATAGTTTCCCACGCAATAACAACATCAAATGCGATGTTTGTACCGCCGACATGCAATCATATCAAACGGACTGCATGCATCAATGAAAATGTTTCGTGATGCGTGAAATCTCGTCCGAAACAAGTTTCACAACGCAACGTAACATAGCGCAAAATGATGTAACATGGGCGTTTTCAGTCCGTGCTGATTGCCATGGGCGTATGAATCCGAGCGATAAACCTGTTCATTTGAAAGTCTAATCTCGTTAGCCTATCAAGCGGTGTATGGAGAAATTGATGGCAGCCAGGAAATTCAAGGGAAACTCGAATGAATCAAGTGATCGGCTGAATGGATAGAGACGTAGGGCATTCTTAATTGCCTTGTTTGCATTTACAATTCACTCGCTTTCAGCGTTAACTCGCAGCGACGTCCGTCGTTAAAACTGAAGCCGTTCGAACTGCATAAAAAAGCTCCAAAAGCTCCACCCACAGGTACAAGCTCCACCTCCAAGATACCAAAGAACTCAAAACATTTCTTAGAAGTTATTAGACTTAACAGATATATCTAGGCACACCAAATGCATACCGATCACATAATTTTATGTATCCGGAAACGTACCAGGTTTATACCAAACGCATGTTGACAAGCTCGAGGGAACTCGTCCTCATCAAATGATGAAACTCGAGAAAACTCGTCCAATAGAACCTTATGGATGCCTCTGACAGTTTCTCACTATGTACCACCAAAAATCAATTGAACGATTAAAAAGCTCACTTTTCATCGATATCATTTCGTATCTTTAAAAAAAGATGAAGGCAAAAGTGGGAGAAGAAATAACAGAAGGGAAATGCTGTAGAATGTTTCCTTGGCATAATTTATCTGTTTTGCACAGCTGCATGTCCTTTACTAACATTTTGTAAACAACTGAGATCTTGCAAGTGTTCTATAATACCACGCATACCAGCCAACACTACACCCAGCCAACAGCTGTTGGTAGCCATTGGATGTATACAAAAGAATCCCACGTATGCTATGCGACATCTGCGCTATTCAACAGCCCGTCAAATAACGGCTAGTTCTTCTATCGTGTGGTAATATGCGCATCGACGGAACATCACTACACATCTGGCGGACTTCGAAAATGGGGCTTCTCTCTTTGATGGCCACTTTTTGCCGAATTTCGTCTGTTGCTATATAACGAACATTCTGCTCATGAAGAGGATGTAAGCTACACAGCCATCGCACCAGAGCCAAGCATGGAATTTTCATGGGGGTCACGCATGTGGAAGATCACCTAGTTTTGAGTGATTTTTGAAGCATGAGTGATCCCTTAAAAAGGCCATGACTCGATAACAATACTCCAGGAAGCAATGCTACGAGTGTGCTTTGCACCACGACAGATAGTGTCACAAGCGTCGACAGGGAAGAGGGTCGCATTCCTCGAGATTCTCTTCAATACTAAGCTTTCCTTTCCAGTGACCCAGACACTCTGTGCACACCTATGTGTCACTTACCTGGTTTAAAGGAATCGTCCACGAAAAAAAAAGGATTTTTTGTGACCCTTATATTTATGTTGCATTTGCCTAATAAGAGCCGCATGCAAAGTTTATCGCGAATAATTCGGCTAGGATACAGCACCCCAAGTTCTTGGCAGGGTGGGTGGGCCTCCGAGTAAAAGCCCCGTCCCGTCGTCCACCGCGGTAAGAAACGGAGAGTGGGACTGTTTACATAACTTTCTGTCCCTACAATGCGTCTCCGACCGCGGCGGACGATGGGGTGGGCACTTGCTCGAGGATCCCTTTCACCCGACCAAGTATTTGGGGTGCTGCATCTCAGATGGCTTTCTTATTTTCTCGCGTTAAATTGGGCATGCGGTCCACATCAGGCAAATACAGCATAAGTATATGGTTAACAAAAAAAGCTCATTTTTCCGTGGACGATTCCTCCAAGAGGGCCGAAATATGAGCTGTCATACGTATTAATAATTCAATGAAATCCTAGGTCTCCCTTCCGTTCCTCTTCAGCCATATGATCTTTTAGCAAGAAAAAGCGAACTGTTTTTGTCCTCATAGACTTTTGTCACGCTTTGCCAGTTAGCTCCTCAAATTAGTGAGCGTGATGCCGTGTTTTCATTTCATGTTGTATTCTAGGAAACCATGAATCCAAGTAGATGAAAAGGGTGTGGTTCAACCGCCTATAAAGCAGAAAAGGACCCCTGCAGTGCACGCACTTTTGTCTAGGAAATACCACAGCATTGCAAGTGATCATCGATCACGCTTTCGGGTGGAAAAAAATCACGTCACCCATAAAAGCACGTGGAAGCACTGGTACCATCCTGAGCACCCAATAAGTTTTTTTTTTGAGAAGATGCCCATGATTCACTCGCTTTGCACCGAGTTCCATTGAACCAGGGCCCTTTTCGCCGCTTTTTTCACAACCTTCGGCTCAGGAGCTTTTCACGCTATTTCCACTGACGATTTTCATGCACTATAACAAAAAAAAAATCCGCGTAAAAATGCTACTCACTCATAAGAACGGCAAACAAATTTTCTGACTCGCCCAACAGTCCATCAGAATCTAATAAAACGTTGTAATACGAATGTACACAAAAGAAGGTGACGGAATGAGGCTGCCAGAGCACAACAGACATTGGCTGATGACAAAAAAAAACCACTGCTGCAGCCAACATTCATCTTGCTCCTCCTCGTTCGTGATCGTGATAAATGACGGCGGAGAAGCGCACAATGACATCGGTATATCAGCAAACCTACGAGATTCGTAGTGCGTGAACAAAGGAAAATCAGCACTCAAGGCAAAAATACGTGAGAAAAAATTTCGGATTTCAGATAATCTAACGGGCTTTTTATTTCTTATTTTATATTTCATTCCACTGACATTTTCACGTCGCTTCCATAACTCCTATACGGCAAGGCCTAGAGTCATTGGGTGCAGAGAATGGAGGGGAAAAGCGCGTGAAGTTATAGAAAAGCGGGAGAAGAAATCAGAGCGAACATTCTCGGACAGGGTGCGCCATGAATCTGACCGCTATCATAGACTGGATGGCTTTGCTGTAGCACCATAGACACCGTCGTGGTCGTTGGGTATCTGTACTCTCGAATAAAGCCCTATTTCAGTCGAATTATGCAGGGACAGTCTGTCGGGGTTGGGCACACTCATAGAAAATCGGCGTTACCGCATGTGGCGAGCTAAGTGATGCCTGTGAGCTACGGTAACCGCACCTAGTGGGGTCCCAGAGCAACACCAGTAACCAGGACCGCACCAAATGTGGATGCCACCTTCACCAAAAAAGTTTAAGGGTGCACAGTACAGTGAGGGGATGAAAGAAAACAGTGAAAGGGCAACTTTCTTCGCAAGAGGCGAAATCCAGCAGAGCAGCTAATTTCAGTTTCTGTTCAATAAATCGTGAAATGGTTCCCTTTCAATACTCGAACCGTCTGACCACGGACTCTCATAAAACCAGTACCTTTAAGTGAAATCGTGATCGTAGTGCGAGTTCGAAAACCAGTGCAGCGTTGAGTAACTTGTTGCAGCAAATTACGCATATGGTACGGTTGATTACGCGAATGGAAATGGAAAGTACGATTGGTTCAAGATGAAGCACTGCAATAGGGCTCGCATACGTGATGTACGACACAGATGATATTTGAACCCAACCCCTTTGAGATATGGGTACAGCAGTTTGATCGTCCTCTAAAAACTGAGGCATGCTCTATCATATAAGATATGATAAACGTCAAAAAATTCTTATGTGATCGTTGCATTTGTTGTTGAACATGTTTACCGGTGCATGGTATCACATACGTACCACAAATGACCAGCCCACTTGGAGGCGGAGCTCAAACGAGCCGGTTCACCAATGTAGAGACTTGTTAAGTAGCTTCGATTGCGCCTTTCACCCAAACCGCTGATAGCCCTCTTATTACCCCTCTAGTGAACATCTATCAAGGGAATCTTGCCATGGCAAGCAGGCGAATTTCGTACCCATTGATTTGAAAGTTTTCAAAAAGTCATAATCTTCCAGCAGATCAGTGAAGGCTACAAAGACGCGTTTTTAGATGCATTCAGATTTGCGATCTCCATGGAAACATCTGCAACTCGCCCATCCACCATCATTTCACAAGATAACTGAATAACTACACGGTCAATCGCCAATTCCCAAACCTACAGAAAATCGATAAATCTCCGAATCATTTGTGTCAGGCCACCCAATGGCTTGAACACGAAATCGTGTAAATTTAGCGCGTACATAGCTGATTGGTTCGCTCAATCACCCTCGCTATTCTGCGGATGCATGCTCGAAAACACGCAAGGATATGAATTCATACAATATATAGCTAATAGTAGATAGGTAGGTGTGTATCGCATGACTTAAAACAAATTCGATTATTCCAATTGTTTCGAAATCATTTCTACGAAAAAAACGAGTAGACAAGCCAAGGGTTTAGAGCCTCCATGTAACAAAATAGGTAAAAATTTAGTATTTCATATAGCCTACTACTATCTGCCAGAATACGAAGTAGCTAAAATGTATGGCATAATAACGACAGTTTTCCGAAGCAGAAAATTCGAATATCAGTGAAAATTCCGATTGCAACAAAATAAGCCGGAAAAGGTACAGTGGGTGGAAAATTGAGTTAAAAACGAATTAAGAAGTCCAAATAAATGATGAGCACCAAGACGCTAAGTGTGCGAATGGTGCGATTTACTACCAAGTCAGCTACTAATGGGGAATCACGAAGACTTCCTGTAAGACCTTATGAGACATGGCCGACTACATATAACGTCTGCAAAATGGCTACTCCTAGGCGGGACCACTGCCGGAACACGCATAAGGTTTGTACTTATTCCTTTGAACTTCTTCTTTTCATAGGCACTGCGGTTAGGAAAGAGAGGAAGAAATTCATACGGCGCAAAATTCAAATCGAGAGGACTTCAAAAATCGGCACCAAAAAAAGGGAAGGGCGTTTCAAAAGTCGTTTAGAAGGAAGTCTGCAGTGCGTCAAGAATCAGCCAGTGCCGTCATCAACAGCAGACAGCTCTTTCGTGAACGTCTGGCCGTGCGGTTGGATGGCTCGCCACTATAAAACAATGGCGCCGAATCCGCTCTAATCCTAGCCATTACCGCGCCATGCGCAGGCCATCTGCACTGCCGTTTCCAGTCATAAACGGCCCGTGTCGTAAAACCTTTCTACGGACTACCACCACCTCCCCATTTGACGCTGACCCTGTGGCAGTCAACAACCTTTGACCATCCGTCTGGATAGATTGGTGTCCCGCTGAAAATAGAAAGAGGGACATCAGCAGCTCTACGACTTCATTGACGCTACCAAGCATATGGCCACTGCCAGACTAATTCCTGAATAAACACTGATGCGATTCAATCGAAATGCATACGCTGATGTACTCGGCTATAGAAGAGAAAAACAAAGCACAGAAGAAGCTCTATCTTGAATTGTTGCAAAGAGCATTATGATAATTTGGATTATACAACAAACTTTCTGATCTCTCAAATATTTTGGCAGCTCAAAATAAAAAAAATAGCTGATAAAAACAAAGGGGCGCGTTTCCCATGTTCACCTCTTCGGCTGTATATCGTATCGATGTACATTCGAGAAACGATAATCGGTAGTGTGTGAACAGGGGCGATTTCTGCTATCTGTTATTTGTCTGTTAGCCTGGTATCTCGGGTAAATATATCGAATTACATCGATTTTGACCCTGGAAGGGTCCATCTATAGGAATTCTTACTTCACAGTGTAATCGCCTTGAAGGCTCTTCCACTTCCCCCCCCCCCCCCCCCCCCACATAGAGAATCCGAACATCAGGCCCACAAAGAAGAATTCTCGACGTTCCTTAGTTTATACACATAAGAGCACCAAATGAATAAGAGAAAATGAATAAGATGAACCAACAAGAGCACGAAATGAAGAGCGAGTAGTATGAGAAGAATGGCAGGATCAAGTGGGGACTTTTTTACAGCATCCATCCCTCTCCTCGAGAAGGAGCCCTTATGATAAAGGATTGATGTGCTGTAGGGATGTGCACTGATAGGGATCATTTTCATATGGATAAAAGAAAACTGTGGAAATGATGATCGAGTAGAAAATGAAGATATAGGATCGAGTTATTTTACTATTGGGAGGACTGAAAGTCGAAGGGTTTTGACGCACGCATGATGCCGTCAACTCCGAAAATACGAAGAGCGAGTAGTGTGAAGTCCAGTTGGCTATTCAAGAAGTAGTGAAAGTCTCAAAGAGAAAGTCCTAGCAAAATCCGCTATTCAATATTCAAATAAGGTGCGATGATGGTTGGTAGGGAGGGCGGTAGTGAAATCAAGACAAACATGTCGTTCTGCTTCTCATTCACCCTTGAGCAAACACTTATTATGCATAGGGTGTGCGTCCCATATGGGATTGATTACTGGCAACCGGAACCGACGTTATGAAAAGGTTGGGTAATGTCAACACAGGGCTATCGACTAACCCACTATTTCTACCAAATATTAGGAATCGGAGGTCTCTTCTCTATGCATCTGAGATCTACACCACATCGCATCAACCCGTGTGGCTCAAACTAGCTATGCACCACTCCCAGTACGCTCGCCAAACCCGAGGATTTGTTAGAGACGTCCAAGCTCAGCATTTTTTTTTACAGAAAATGTTGATCCCAGTCAGGTCACCTCATAAGGGTATGAGATATCCCCGCCCCGAGCAGATTTTATCCATAAAAAGGTGCAAAATAACTCAACCACAGTCCAGGTGGCCGGGATGAAATCATTGAGTGATAATTACAAATGTTCATAAAGCCACAACTGCCCAGCAAAAGGGACAGATGGTATCACATATGGTCGTTCTGAGAGAGGAGAATAAATAGTTTAACAGACCCGAAGATAGAACACCTATATAAAAAACAGTAAAATGAGGGTCACGGTAGCGGAATCCATTCCGCCCCCACGAAAAACATCTGCGTTCAGCGCAATCCGCACACACATCATGTGGCGAAAAAAAATTCGCATTGTTACGTACATAGCAATTCCTTATTGCTGGAGTCATAACGGTGCGCTGTCATATGGACGTTTGCTGTAGTTTGGCCACAGCAACGTTCATTTTTCGATGTATGAGGTGGGAAAGAGATCCCGTTGCTGAAAAGCCCATAAAGGCAATGCAAGGTGGGAGGTGGAGCAGCTTAGTGGTGAGAAGCGTCCTATGGCATTCGAAAAGCTCAAAAATTTGGACCTCGATAAAGCTCACACAACCACCCTGGGATCGGATACAACATAATAGCGTTAGCTTTTCTGGGAGGTTCTAAATCTACAGAATCTTAACCAGACTTCTCTAATCACTATATAGACCGCAACGTTGCTGAATGGCTAGCAAGTAGAGAACGAACGTGCAGAAAAGTAACGAGAAAAAAAGTAAAAACTATTCAAAACACTCAAATTTGGTCTTCTTGTCATCTATAAAATGCCATCGCACGAGTTCATGAAATGGTTCGATAAGGAAATCACTCGAAACGGGCGTGAAGGCCTCTACCAGGTAGGACAGAAAACGATAGAGACACAGACCGGGTGGTTGCCAACGCTTCTTAGGCCGCGTTCGTGCTTTGCACTGCTTACGGCATGGCGTGACTGCGTGTCTCTGCGTCTCCGTCTGTGCCACTCTGTCTCGCTGCCTGTGAAAGCAGCGACGTCCTGCCCGCCGATGCAAACTGTGGACGTATTGTGCGAAGAGGGTGTGGTACCTAGTAAGGTGCTAGTAGCTGTTTGAGCTGAACTAGACCTTTCAACTCTAACGAGGCACTTTCCACAGCCATATTCAGAGGCCTGTATACCGTTGCAGCATATTTTAACCACCGACCGCTAGATGTGCTTCACTCAGTCTTGCTTTCCGCATTTTGTTTGTACTCGTCATCTTACTTGAGTTGCTGTTTGCACCACAAGCATCCGTGTAAAGCGCAATGATGAATCGCGCTGCCTCAGCAGCCTGCTACGCAGAGGTCCATAGTCGTCAGTCGTCAGGTGTTACGAAGTATCACAGCGTTACAAGATATCATATAAGTTTGCTTTCAATCTACTTTCAAGCATGCAGGTGGCTTGACAGATTCCTATTTTCTTGGTTTATAGTCGTGAAACAAGAAACTTCTCTCAAATATCACGCATGAGTTGGGCTAGCGCACACTTTGCGCGCGTGACATCATGGTCATCAGTGAGTTAATCGGAATTGCTCTCTATGAATTTATTCGGTACCCATTACCACATCAGGTACGCCCACCTTGGGCGGGTCCCCACTCGCTCCAAGTATGTTCAAGATGGGTTCGACGTTGGTAATCTCTATCGTGTCTTTTCTGATCACAGGGATGCGCTGGTACCGAGTTATGAATTTTTATGGTACGGTCCGCCTATTCGGGGTACGTAGAGAAATTTTTTAAACTAGAAAAAGCAACTGTTAGGAAAGGAAGAACAAGAGGACTCTGACTAGAACGAGAAAGCCAACTTTCTGCGCAAGCCATAAAAAAGGAATTTGTGGACAAATCGAGGCATGCATGCAGCAAACGTGGCACTGGCGCTTGCACTTTGTTACATAGCAAATTCGGTGATTAACTGCAGCCATGGAAGAAAAAACGCCGCCTATGGCATTTTGAATGACAGTCAGTCATGGCTAGGCAGCAGGCACAACATCTGCTAACACAGGGCCTCTAGATAAAAGGAGAACCCTGTCATTTACAAAGCTATGCTCGATAATCAGGGCAAACAGGTACATTTCCGGGCTAAAACTATAACTAGTCAAATACTAGTTCAAGCCAAAAAAGCAAATATTGGACGTTTGGACAAACTAATTAAATGAAAATGCCGATTTCTACGTGGCCGGACCCCACAGGTCATTGTATACAGCCGCAAAAGCGCATTCAGTGGCACTTCGATATTGGGTGAGAGCAGAACGCGTGGCGTACCCTAGAAAAAGATTTCAACATCACCTGCTTTGTCCTGTATCCTTCCTGTATCTCAGGTACTAAACAAGATCTATGCCATTTCGTTCGGCAAAGGGTGGCAAGTGAACGATGACGATCGTTGCACTAATTCGCACATCAGAGTATGACATTTCACTTCAGATTCCTGAAAATGAGCTACAACTGAATTTGAGGAAAGGCATGATCAGATGTTCCTGGAAAAACTTCTTTTTGCTACATAAAAAAAAACGAATGAGATTGACGGATGGCCGGCAGGAATGATGAATTGCCCAGCGGCGGGGCATTTCCGTCAAACACCGTGCAAAATGTCACAAAGTAAAGGAAAAGGGTGATTCGGCTGTAGCGTTTTATGTACCAGATGGATAGTGTTATTAAGGATTTTTTGTTGAGCTGGAATTCTGTACTCTTGTAGTAGTTTTGAAATATTGGGAAAGGGTGCGACTAGAATGGATATCTTGATCGGGCCAAGACAGGGATCCATTCCTTGCAATTTCAGAATTACGCAGCTGGAAAAAGTATGGTGGTTTAAGCTCCCCTCAGAAGGCGGTAGTAGTAATTTTACCTGATATAATAAAAAAAAATAGTGATGCTTAGAAGTGCAAGGGTAATGGAAGAACAGAACGAACGAGGTCAAGATGCCATGAGATAAGAAATCTTCCTTATCAGAGCCTTTGAAAACGCGCTGTAGCACTCTCCACATCACTAGAAGGGAAGGGCAGTCGGCGGAGCTAACTTAAGCCGCGTTCATGCCCTGCGGCGTGGCTGCGTGCCTCTGCGTCTCCGTTGCCTTTCTCCTATTCTCTCATTGAAAGTGTCTATGAGCGCACTGTGGATTAGCCGATGGAAGTCCTTAGAAACCTACATTTCAATCTTTGGGAATGACCAAGCTAAGGTTGACCACCTATTGTAATCCCATCTGATCACATTGACCCTACGGCTATATTCCTTGTCGCTTTTCGTTCATATCACGGAAAGAGGGAATTGGATGAGGAGAGGAGGGTCCACGCTGAATGCTGAAAGCTGGCTACCATAAGAGGACATTAAGCAGAAGAAATCGGTCTATTGAGCCGACCAGATCATCAAAAATGAACAAAGCCTCTGGCATTGATCGATTCGTTGTTGGAATACGCCAAGCATTCTAACTTCAAAGTCGCGGTTATAGGTGAATTGCATTTGCCTTATACAAAGCCTTGTGGGAGCAAGCCGATGTACGAATCACTTTCATCCTCATAGACGAGTGTGACGCCAGACTATCCTGAAGGGATGGAAGGCTTAGTTGGTTCAGTCAGGACTGATGAGAAATTTGATCACCGCACCAAGAAAGTGAACACTGTGTCACTTGTCACTACACAACCCCGTTCTCCACCAATATAAATACTTCTCCTCAAGTTTACACAATAACTTGCGGAAACCCAGTAACAGAAGATCATCAGCATAGGAGGCCATACAAAGCACACCCCCCCCCCCTCCCACAGTAATGAAGGTAACCGAAGTGCAGTGCAAGTAGGTTTATTACGAATATGAATAGGTGAGCCTTGCGTCTGCTGAGCGATCCGACCACTCGTCATCCAATGCAGAATTAATGAGTCGGCACACGGCATTAGAGATGATAGCGTATCTGTGATAAGGCTGGTATAAATACTGGATTCCGAGTAAGCTCTTCATTTTCGTTGCATCGTCGACTCGACTGCAAATGTACTGGACGCTGATCTTCATTCTTGGTCTCAGTGTGGCAGAAGAAGCTTCGTGGCAGAATATGAAGTGCCCAAGATCCGGCTTTGTGAGCACGTTTAGCTTTGCGATAATGAAATGCCAAGGCGTCTTCAGATGACAGTGTTCGGGGAAATTTTCAAAGGTACTTCGGGTGTCGATATCGAATGTACAACGCAGCCCAGTCGTCGCAGCGACTGCACGAATGAACCGTTTTCCTTGGTTCGGCACACATAACGCTGTCTGTGGCTTACTACCCTCTGGCACTTCTTCCTGCAATAGGACGATTATAGTGAGCGTAACAAACTGTCAAAAGATCTATCTTCAATGGCCGGGCACTTTTAATCAGGTGGAAGCCGCACTGGCCATTATTTTAGTCACGAAAATAAGGTGGGCTTACAGCGACGGAATGTGGTGAGCCCGCAAATGGACCACAGGAGCCGCAAGAGATTTGCAGATTTACAAGATACATGACTATTGCAAGGATCGGTGGAATACACAACTCTGCGACTTCTATGATTATGGTCAGAGTCCGCGATAACGCCTGCGGTTGAAGCGATCAGACGATTAAGCGACTGAGCGACTGGACAAAATGAATATGACACAAATCGATTGGGCAATTAGGCGATCTGCGATCCAGGTAATCACCCGATTCAGGCACCCAGACGGAAAGGATAAGATACGTACTGATTGAGTGAATGATATGCTCGAATCGCGCGATTTACCATTCATGTGTACCTACTTCTTTCGGCCTGATGGCATGAGTCGCGACCTCTGAACACTCTCTGCGTATCGTTTGGAGAATCGGTCGGAAAGGGAGAGATAACCTTCAGGCGACCAGGCGATGAGGCGATTCAGGCGATGAGGCCACTGACGTAGAGAATGATAGGTACTGGTTAGGCGACAGAAGGATCATGCGACTTAGGCGATCAGGCGTTCTGGCGGTCCAGGAAGTACAAGCAGTTCAGGCGATCAAGCGACTTAGGGAACCCGGCAAGGGAGCGACTAAGTGATTTGAGCGATGGGGCGCAAAAGATAAGATTCGTACTGTAGACAATCGGCAGACGCTGGCGACGGGGTGCGTACGGTTATGTCGAATTTTCGCTTCGCAGCGTCGCATTCACGGCGCCATCAGTACGACTTACTCGAGTCGTTTTCAATTCCGCTCAGGAAGCAATGGGCTGTTATCGCTGAGGATCTACACAGATTGCAGGTTGGAAGCTTCGGAAGTTTGCCCATGTTGTTGTTGCTGCCCTTCAACAGATAAATGCGCAAACGACTCGCACTCGTCGCGCCGCTCGCCGCGGACGGCCGCGCGAAAGTTCGACATAAGTGTGAACACCCGTACCTATGATATTTCCTGCCGTTCAGACTACGAGCACTGCCCAAGATAGTATTCAGAATTCGCGATTCAGGCGTACTGTTCGCCTAGTCGATACGTATCTCATACTTTCCGCTTGAATCGCGAACTGTGAACAATACCTAACGGTGAGCAACGACGGCTTCGAATGAAACAATAACTTCTAATGCTATGAATCGAATGATGATATCAGCTCATGATATCGATGATTTCATGATAAAATACTCCTCTTGTTCTATCATGAGCATGATGCATCGAAACTCTTACGTCATCCGACGGCTTCATAAGCTGTGACTGGTGAGATGCGAAAGCACCCTCAAACATAATAGCCAGAAAACAAGATAACTCAAATGACAAACTCGAAGTTCTCTCAAAAAATCTTCGTTTGAAATTACTAAACGTCGGAAAAGACGTAAGCACTCTCAACTCCAAAGCGTCCCTCTAAGATGTAACGGCATGTTAAAAAGCAGAAAATCACACGTTTAGTCCAGAAGATGTGATGGTCATACAGTGCCGTGATGCAAGAGGAAATATCGTTATGTAGTGAGAGACGAAGAAATCTCGGGGTGTGTAGGACACCCAGTACTTCTTACGAGACGTACGACTGAATGGCTGGGCCAGTATGGACTAGTCTGTTAAACTAGGACTCACTTTCCCGCTCATGGTGCATTCAACGTAAAATGAAGCTTCCACACTGCGAGGGACACCAGGAGCTCAGTGAAGAGATCTTAAAATTATGAATGGTAATCACGGCTAGAGAGCGCCATCGGATGAATCCCATGTCTGTCATCCTACTGAATATAATCGGCTAATCATAGGTGTTAGATGGTGTGTGTGCGCGCACAGATTGTATGTGAGACGGAAAGGGGACATCAACAGTGGCCCGGGATTCCAAAGTGGTGACAGCTGATAAGGGGTTACAAGAAGTATCAAAGGATGAGTGTTGTCGATTTTGTTGAACTTTTCAGGCTGATTATGCAGTTTTGGCACTTATACGTGCTACTTAGCGTGGTACGGGCACAATAGCAGCGAATGACCGGAACCAGAGCTAATAATAGCTGTCAAAGGGTGATAAGAAAGCACAACAACTGACTGTGACCAAAACCAATTCACCGCTCGCTGATGCGATATGACCACTATACCCCGAATGTTAAATGAATATTGGGTCAACAAACTTCGCTCTTTGGCAGATATCAGTTGTAACGCAGGGTATCGACCGCTACGAATCATAGGTGTATCATCTAGACTTCCGACAAATGAAGTGATGGGCAATGACAAACGACCGAATCAACTATAAGGCTCAAGCAAAAAAGCCCAGCAAGTGAATTTGCTTAGTGATCCGATATCAGTAGCAACGGAATTTTTACACCTTTGAATTGCACGAAATCCCGAATAGTGATAGATCTTTGTGAAGATACCAATAGTTGGACTGGCGCTAAGTACTGCGCATATGACAGCCTGGATTACGAGATATGGGCTTCATCGACATTAATTACGGCGCGTTCATACTTTGCGGCAGCAGCACCGACACCGGCGACTGCGGGAGAATCGTATGTCCGCCGCCGACCACGACGGCACTTCGACAATGCGCTCTGCTTATAACGCTCGATCGAACCATACTAGAGTATGGTGATCGTGGCGAGAGCCCGCGCAAGTCTGTGGCGGTATTTAAATATTGGCGAGAATCATGGCATAGTGCCAAACTGTTTCGAGGTTCACGCGCGTTTTCGCCACACATGCGCGCGCTTTCGTCACCATCATATTGTAGTAGGGTTCGGTCGAGCATTATAAATACGGCGCGTCGTCAAAGTGCCGCAGTTTGTCGACAGGGGCCCATGATTTCGCCGCAGTCGCCGCCACCATTACCGATACAGGTGCCGCAAAGTATGAAGGTGGACCTACAAAGCATCGACCATTCTACCCTCAAAACTACCGTGTAACTCGCGAGACGCGCGCGTGAGGATCGTGGTCCGTCTGGCGCGGCTAATTCTGGGCCACTTCAACGCAGCATGGTACGGTATTCGCGACGCTGCTTTGCACTAGGGCATATTGTTGAGCTTCCGCTTCTTATATTGCGCTCAGAAAGGCAGCCGAGCTTTGAATTCCTTTGTTTGTCGTATATTACACACTATGGTGATAGCTTCCTTGTGTGCTAGATCTATGAAATGAAGTGCTTCATTCCAAAATGCTGTCAGAAGATTCGAGTGAAGATACATTTCACCACTTTGAGCCTTTTCAGGAACTTTGCCTATGGTGTTGCCTTGATTTTGAATCATACTCTAGTCGGTAGTCCTCTAGTAGGGAATCCAAAGATGGGGTGATTGCCAACGACTCGCCATTTTGATATAATGCGATACATTTTGCTCGTTCATCTGATTGTTCGGGCACCAAATTCAAATTCCCCATCTTGATCCACCATCGATGTCCGGGCAATTTCGAGGCGAATTATAGAGTTTTGGCATTAACATGAGGACAATGCAGCGCACGCCCCGCCCACTGTAGGCGGAGTTTCACATTGCACATGTGCTCTCTGTACATCTTGGACCATGCCCCACCCAACCCAAACTTGACCTGACCTCCCCAATTATCTTTCTGGTAAAACCGAGAATCGAGCAGCAGACAAACAAACATTCGTACAAACAAACACACCAAAATCCTGGTTCATATATAGGGTATGATTGGTCGGTGATGCATGATGTTGTAGAATTTTAACTTCTATGAGGGCACTCACTCAGCAGTATGGTCCATGAGCCGTTTCCAGCCTTCTGCACAAAAACTGATAATTCCAATCAATATCGATCGGTGATGTATGATGTTGTAGAACTTTAACTTCTATGAGGGCACTCACTCACAAGTATGGTCCATGAGCCGTTTCCAGCCTTCTGCACAAAAACTGATAATTCCAATCAATATCGATCGGTAATGTATGATGTTGTAGAACTTTAACTTCTATGAGGGCACTCACTCACAAGTATGGTCCATGAGCCGTTTCCACCCTTCTGCACAAAAACCTATGTTTTCAATCAATATCGATCGATTCAATCAATATCGACGAAGTCGATGTGCGCTCCGTACATCCCCTACCATGCCCCACCTAACCCATACTTGAGCCGACCTTTACCATTAATTTCTAGAGGTATGTCGAGCTTGAACATACCAAACTCCTGGTTTATATATATGGTATGATAGCTGGCAGTAGATTCTTCAGATGTTCCGGTATGATCCTGTCGGGGACGGGTGCTGTACCATTTTTCACTGACGACATGACGTGCCGGAAACTTTCGCAAGGGGAAACGAAAGGACATTCACATCCTGCTTAAAACTAGTCCTAGGCAGGTGGACATGACAATCGAATATGTAGATCCGAGTGAAAGTCGTAGATGACCCTTTTCATTGCCATTCGGCAAGAAGTAAAGGTACCGTCCGGACGCCGGAGATCGATCATTTGGTCCTATAGCTGGTGAAACTTGGGCGGGCGCTGCGTATGCTTCTCCCAGCCTTGCTGCAACGGCTAGCGCTGCTTCTCTTTATGAGACTTCTTTTATCGCCTCACTGCATTGCTTCGCAAGTGTGTACGTCAGTTGGTGATCAGCTGTGGTTCGTGCAGCTCCATGTAGGCGCATGAGTTCGTGAGAGTTTCCGAAAAGAGACACCTCTTGGTGATTTTTGAACTCTCTGCCATTATAGCATTATCGTGAAGATGTCCAACGAGCCGGTTGTACTTGCCGTCGATGTTTTTGTAAGGGAATCCCCCTATACACTTAAGAGAAACGAAGGTGTCCCGGTTGATGACTGTTTTGAGTCTTGGCTCCTTGAATTCGCGGCTCTCTCTATGGTCCGATTCCGTACAGAACCCGGAACAACAGCGACACAGGTCAGGGCAAACCTTTGATTGGAGATGGGTGATCGATCTCGTTATGGAATTGTCAACGAGGTGACTCCATTGTCCATCGTACACCATCGTAGATGAGAGTGCCTGTGGAACTGCTAGTTATCATGGATGGAGTTGATCGATATTATTAATCAGACAGCCTTTCACT
Source organism: Trichostrongylus colubriformis (assembly GCA_963978905.1). NCBI lineage: Eukaryota > Metazoa > Nematoda > Chromadorea > Rhabditida > Trichostrongylidae > Trichostrongylus > Trichostrongylus colubriformis. The sequence goes on along the minus strand of OZ022256.1, from coordinate 55,763,848 downwards.
CTGCTCATTCCATTCCATTCTCTGAGTCCCGATGTAAAGTTCACAGTCCGTTCTTCTACGGCCGATCTTAGAAAAAGAAGAGCTACCACTGACAATGTGGCGAAATGTCTCCGGAACCTAACACCTGAGTCCTGCATCTTCTAAGTAGTTTCTTCCTCTCTGTGGCAGCGCCCCATTACACCGTGGGAAACGGTTTTTTCGTAATTATTAACTTCTTGAATGACTATGAGGTATTTTATTTGCGACGAGAAATGTGAAAAAAATCAAAAATTCACTGAAATATATTTCAGGGTCCATCAATTTCCCACTCCCGCACAGTGTGTCTTGAGATCAAGCTTGATGTAAATTGTACAACTTACAACGTTTTACACACTTCCATAAACCATATAACATATTGGGAGCTGAAGGTTATTTTTTACAACTTTTTTTACGATCCACTTTTCAACGCATTGATGCGCGTTCGCATTGAGCTGCCCTCATACTCTGTGGGGGTCAAGACGGAGTGGCACGGGCAGAAACGTAGTGACGATGCACTCACTCCAGTCGGCACCGCAGAATATGATGGCAACCTAATTGCAAGCTATCATCGTAAAAATGGTAAGGGAAAAAAGCTAACGGGGCTAACCACTACTTTATTCAGATGCGCCATCCACTCTAATTTCATACAAAATCGTAGTAACACTTGATTGGGATCAGCCTCACAATGACTTCGGGCAGCTAATTTTTGTCATCAGTCTCATGCAGATTAGGACCGGGTAGTATGGATTTCGCTGACCTTTGCCGCATTATCCTGTAAAAATGGGACATAATCATGCATGTGAGAACGGAATCATTAGCACCACAGCACCTACGCCATCACTAAATTTTAGCTCAAAGGATTAGGTTGAGAAATAAGTTCTTGTCGCCTTTTTTGTCCTCTGTTTTTCACATTGTTCCCTTCACCTTTCGACGAAGCTTGTATATGCTTTCGATTGAGCTTTTCTGCTCTACACAGCGCTGCTTTTTGTTTTTCGATCCTTCGATTGCCTGATACTTGTAAGGTGTGGAAATGAAGCAATAAGAAGGCAGAAATTCGCACTCTCGACACTTCGTCTTCCTCGTCTGCCATCGAGGTCAGAAAATTTATGCGCCCAATTTCCGATAGAGCTTATTCAGCTCTACGGAATAATGCTTTTGATCGAATCGCTCAATTTTTTACTGTTTTTAATACTCACAAAGGCAGCACTCAGCAAAAGTGTTACTTTCGGTACCTCCTCTTCTTCGTCTACTATCAAGATTAAAGAAAACACTCATACAGTAGCGCTCAAAAGTCTTCGGCCAAAACTTTTTTGTCATAACTTTTTTCTACTTGACAAAATTTGACAAAATTTTAATATGTGGTGCCTAAACCTATTGTCAACATTTCCTTCTACTTGAGCGCCGCTTGCCACTTTTCATGATTTTTTACAAGAATTTACTACAAGACCACCCAAAAAAAAAGTAAGAGGCTTGTTCGAGAAAACCGGCTTTCTATACAAAAACAAAAAGAGCAAGCCTCAGAGAACATTAATATTTTGTAGAAAGACCGCGACTTTTGATGACAGCGGCACTGCGGGACGGCATAGCGATGGCATGCCAAAATTAAAAAATTTCATATAACCACGTAACCTACGCCGTTGCGCGCCAAAATGGTATATTAAGTATGCAGTGTCTCCAAGTACAACATACTAAAATTTCTCTTAAATCGGTGCAGTTACAAAAAAGTTACAAGTGAAAAAACCCAGGTGAGAGACCATTTCGCCGAAGACTTTTGAGCGCTACTGTATATGCATTCAATAGAGGTTTTTTTGCGCTATAAGATGGTATCACTAGTCATTCACTTAGATCTAAGATCTACTTCCACAGTTTGATACTGCTGAGGCTTAGAAATGGGGTACCCAGTAAAAGCCCACAAGCACATTCCCACGCAAAAAATCGAGATTTCACCAAACACTTATCGTACAAGAAACCCCTCAGTTATAGAAGTGTGTGGCTCAAGGATGTCTTTTCTCATCTGGCGTGGAAAAAGTCAGCTCTTTCTTGACTTCATGCGCCAAAAGTGCAATATTTCCCCAAAATTGCTCCTTTTCCAAACCTTAAAAATAACAAACAATCAAAACAAATGAAACCGTTCTGTAGGGCTAAAAAAGCAATATCAAAAACGCACGCGCATACATCTTTTGACCCCAAAGAAGCAGACAAAGAAGAGGAAAAGTCGGAAGTGCGAATTTTTGCCTTCGGATACTTCATTTCTAAACCTCGTACATATTAAGCAATCATTAAAAAATCGAAAAACAAATAGCACCATTTTGTAAAGCAGAAAAAGCTCTGTCGAACACATATGTAAATTTCGCCAAAAGGTGAAGAGAACGTTGCGAAACAGGATAAAAAAGCGGGGACATATTTCTTAACCTATTAGAATGCACATATGAGATGACCATCAGACCAGAGTACATTACCATACACTTAGATCTTTGTGTTTACTTAAAGTAGCTGATATAACGACCACCTGCGTTTTCTGACACCTACTTCCAGTGTTCGATAAAGCGCTTTTGTAAGTTGTGCAAACAACTTATTTTAGAGGAATAAACATTGCGCGAAGTGTTGAAAACACTGTAACTTATGCGCTCGCTAAACTATTCAAATTCTGTGGAAAAATATCTCAGGAATATTAAGCTCTGAATACAGCGTGCATTCCGGCACCTAGCGAGAATTAAACTTAAGTTTTGCACGCCATAACAAAGTGACTTTTCTCTGAGTGTCTGCCATTAGGACAGACATTTCGCGCTCCACGTGTGGGGCGCGATGCGATTGATGTAAGTCAGAAGCGCCCGTTAGATGTGTTTTGAGGCGATTACGCCTAAAATGAGGAAAACGATAGCGTTATCGCTTTAGATCCCAGCTAATACAGCGTCCCTAACTCGCATCCATCGCATCGTACTCCGAACGGCGCAACGCGAATTTTTTTTTTGCCTTGATGGCACGCAGTCTGCGCTTTCCTGTGGGGATATTGTCGTTGAACGGATGTGAGGGTGATCATGAAATACGATCAAGTGCTTAGTAATTTGGGCTTGGGACTGGTTCTCGAAAACGATTCTATCATCACCAAGGCAAAAAACATGCGGGTCCATTGTACACGAAACCGATTGGTCGATTTCAGGGGTAATGGCACGTCGTTCTGGTTATTGGAAACAAAGGGTGTTGGGAGGGAACCTGGATAAAATGCGATACTTTAGAGCATCACCCAATATGAATCCTCTCAGGTACTCAGAGTGAACAGACCTTAGCAAGGTTGTCAGCGAAGGCGACGAAATTTCCGATTCTGTCAAGTTGCGGTGACACATCATGTTCACTAGGAAGAACCTCCCGATTCTGCTCTCGCAGAAGGCTGTTACGGAGTGGAGTGGCAATAAGGCAATAACACATCGTCACCTTTGAGACTCAACTACAACGGCGCGCATACCTTGACGTATGCCGCATGCTGCGGTGTAAATCCTGACACAAACGTACACATCCTATTTTATGCACTGAATCGTGGCCCAGAAGTGATTACTCAATCTGTACTAGAAAGGATGAGAAATGCGTTCTTACAACTACTTCACATCTGTTTTGACGGAGCTTGAGATAGATACCCGAACATTCGAAATCTCGTGCTGATTAATGTGCTATTTTAAGGCTAAGGCAGATTCTCGTGGTAATTGTAAGATCAACAGAAGCTATAGTGAAGTCAGTGCCAGTTGTGTATGTGGTCCCTCCGACAAGAAGTGTGCGGAGGAAATTGCGGAGGGTGTAGGTTTTCAAATAAGTCTTTCAGTACATACTATTAGGTTGTCCGGAAAGTAATGAGACAAATGCAGTGGTGAGACTCGACAACATATATTTTTGGACGTCGCAGTCGTGAGAATACAAATTTCTGGAATATAGTGTTTCGAGACCCGTACATGCACGCCATCAAGGGACTATGGCCCACACTGTCTTCGTCTTTTACTAACATGCAGGAGAAGGACGGGAAGAAAACTCTGTATCAGGCAGCTCTCCTTTTACACTACCGTTTCGGGCGCGGATGAAGCCCATCGGCTCTGGCTGGAGGAAATGAAGGATCAAGCACCTTCTCGAGCCACGTGCTTCAGATGGTACGGCAACTCTGAAAAATATCTCGAAACTTTAGTCGATCGGAACGTCCACCTACGCAAAAGAAGCAGCTTAAACTTGCCATTTGTGAAGAACGATCTGACGTTACAGCGCGAAACTTGCCGCCTCCACGGGTGCTCCCAAATCCACGGTACACGATGTTCTTCGTGCGTCAGGTAAAGTGGTAGTACTACGAAGTACTATGAAATCTGTCTCATTAATTTCCGGACAACCTAATATAAGGCAAATAATAGAACTGGAACTTCGCATTTCAGTTGATTCCCTACATGGAGAGCATTAAGAGGTTCCAATGTTGGGAGAATTTCAAGAATGCACTCAGGACCGCTACAGGAGGTGCCCATCTCTACCATACAACGACAAAGATGACAACGAAAATGACAGAAACAACAACTACTACCACCACTACCACTACTACTACCACTACCACCACCTCACCCACCACTTCAAGCACCACCACTACCACGCCGACGACAACAACAACAACGACAACGACGAGTCCCACAACAACCACTTCGACAGCGACCACCACTCCCACTACGACGACAACGACTTCGAAGAGGGCCCCCACCACGACTACGACAACGACGAAAGCAAGCACTCAGGTAATGACCCCAATGACGTCGGCTGAGAGAACTGCTTCTGTTGGTGGGCCGGCTACTACCCATACGACGGCCATGACGAAGTCGGACACTGTGGAGCAAGACATGCTTACCTCAACATCCTCCACAGACACGACAACGACGATTCACGAGACGACCACAAAAGGTTCGTATTCATACATATTATAGTATACATTACAGTTTTCTATTGTAGTTCGTTCAGGACTGAATGTGACAGCTCCGCTATCACCTGAGGTTCGTTTCCGACTTTTTTTAAACCAAAAGATGAAAAGCAGGCGTGCAGCATAGGCATCGATGATGCTTGCGTCGGAGTCTACTAAGACCAATTTGAGAAATATGGCCGCCTGACCATTACCTACGCTAATTACCACGCACGACTATTTTCTTGCTGGTCCCACTCTGAATTGAGCCAATCATCCACCCAAAATCATTGCAAAATGTGCTCCAAAAAAAAGTTAAATGGATCTATGCATTTGTAAACTTTTAGTTGAGATACACACACGACGGCCCTACCAAAAGTGTCGAATACACTCCGCCGTTATGCAAAAGACGTCAAATCGCGTGGCTCCACGATCGAAGCATGCCAACGACTTCCCCTGTTCTCTGCTGCGCTGTTTATTGAGAAGTCCATCAAATAATTTGGCAGGTAGAATGTCGACCTATATGCCGTGGAACAACAGAGGAGTATGACAGGACTGTCCAATTAGGTCAAGATCACGCGGAGCAAATTCATAACGGAACCAGCAAGGCACATGGCACGCGTGGCGCGATGACTTAGTTGCACACTTCTAATTCGCACTCAAACAGCGGACGCTGACCGATTATTTGATAAGACTTTGTTGACTCAATAATTAGGATGCTGCCTCTCTACAAGTGGATGATATAGTGTTCATGTATAAAGAGGATTGCATCGCCACGTTATTGAAATAACACAAGCGACAACATTTTTCGTACAGGACATGGTTAGCATGGTTAGCGGACTCTTATTCACATGGAAGGAGCAGCATCTTCGCGTAGTATGAATGCAACCCATTCTAATTCTGATTATTCTTGCTTTGTAAGTCTGAAAAGTTGGATAGGCCGCGGTCATACTCTCCGCAAGCAGGGTGTGGCTCCGTTCACAGGCAGCGAGGGAGAGCGGCACGGGGGAGGTGCAGAGATGACGCAGACAACGAGGCAGGGTGGCATAGGCGCAGATATACGCAGCCACGCCCTGCCGTCGGCATCGCAAGGTGCGACCGCGGCCTCTATTGGGTAGCACTTCGCGACGCGAATTTGCTATCATTATGGCGACACCTCAGTTCCACATGATACTTTGGTCCGAACAGGATCAAGCATGAGCTCAGAAATCCTCAAGAACGGGGCTCGTGTTTTAGATTAAAAAAGAAGTAGTATTTTCTCGAGCTATTTTGGTTTGGGCTCTTCACCGATGAAGTAGTCTCTGGCAAATGTCGTAATCACGAACTCACCCTTTACACTTTGTACTACTTACCATACCAAGATTACGGATTGACGACCATTTTATGGAAAAGTCGCGTTATTTCGTGAAAACGGGAACGTACTGCTCAAAAATTTTACGAAACGCGTGACCTTGGCTTTGAATGCTACTGCATTACTTATATACGAGCATGAAAGTTGAACGCTTTCGCATCTACCTCTCTCAAATATTAGGGTCCCATAAGACTGGCACGAATTTTTTCAAACTCACCAATAATTCTCTTCTTCGAGACAGAACGGTTCAGAGATATGGTAGAGCGGTCCCTAGGCTTTCTAAGTAACTATATACTGATCTACTAGATTCCTTGATGAAGGCTACAATGCCCCTAGTCGATACTCACCAAAACGACGGAAGGCTGACGGACTTCATCAACGTTACATTGGGCAAGGGATGTGTGAGCTACGAGACGTGCCCCGCTGGTTCATCAGCTTCAGCAACGGCGAGAATGCCACGGAAGACAAACCATGTACAGGACTGTGCTGCTACTGGAACGCGGAAGAAACGCTTTTCCACGAAGTGCTGGTACAACGCGAGACAGCCACCGCTGCCGTATACACCCGCCAGCTCCACAGCTCGCCCTCGCTGTTAGGAAAGCTCCGAAGAAGGTCCGCGGTCACCCTCCTTCATGACGACGGCCGCTCCCACGTCGCGAAGTACCAGGCTAAGCTACAGGAGCTCGCCTGGGATGACCTGCCCCACCCGCCATACTTTCAAGGCATTGCCCCTTCCGACTATCACCTTTCCCATCCTCTGATCCTTTTTGAACAAGAGAAAATTCGTTGATTATGATTGCTCGCAAAGGCCATTGCTGACTTCTTCGACTCTCAGAACCCAGAGTTCTGTAAAGAGGGAATCAACGATCTACCCATGAGGTGGCATAGTGTTGTCCATAAAAATGGTAAATACGTTGTTGCCTGATGGTTGTTTGTTGGAAGAAATAGTAATTAAAAGCGATAATCGAAAAAATCCTACAAGACTTTTGGGACAACCTAACAGTTAGTGGATTTAAAAGTAGTCTAGTGCGCTTTCAATGTTAAATGTGAATTTGACCACCCTCTCCCCTGAATTTAGCTAGTCGGCCAGCTCTCGTCCTGCCGACAGCGTTCGCCGGGTTCCACTCAAAAAGACCACATATTACTCACAGCGCCGCAATGGTGTTCCACTAAAGCGATATCACCACACACATATGTATGTCTCGGGTCGGATGTGCTGAGTGATCTTAATCACAGGCACAGCCAGCGGTAAAAAGAAAATAAGAGCTGGAAAGGTATGTTCTCTGTGACCGAGCATTTCAGTTTAAAAAAATCACCAGTGGAAAAGCTTCTATCGAAAGAGTACACCTTGGAGTTTTTATCACAATCCCACAGCGCATCAATCACGCTGCCTCGCATCCGCTGGCGAGTTGCTGCGAGAGCGAATCAACGCTTGCAATGAGCTTACTTAGCCCATTGCCCATCCGCATTTACCCTCACTGGCAAGAGATGCGGAGTGGGCGAATCTCTTCCGTTTCCATTCTTTTTCTACTACTGTACTACTAGTCACCGTGACCACAAACTACAATTATTCTGCTAAAAAATATGTTCAAGTTACTGCTGACGGTATCTTCGAATATTATTCCTTTCTTTGGCTGCATGTTGGGCAAATCTGAGTCATGCTCCATTACACCCAACCCATTTGTGGTATATGGAGATGAAATTATGCATAGGTAGCTTTTCTATACATGATCTCATGGAATGCCCAAATTTACACCTTTTTTTCGCAAATTCTAGATGCTTATGTTATTGATTTTCTTACATTTCACCGACAATCTCTTCTTTAAATAATGCTTTATAGGAAGAATATGCCAAAGAGAAGCAGGATCTCGTGCAAGTTTCTTATATTCCTTCACAAGGTTTTCAGAAATTTGGAGGGTATGGTTAAAGAACGATTTTTTCAGAGACGAAACAGCACTTTTGCTAGTCGTGATATCCACAATAATGTTTGTGGATATCCTCGTGCAGTACTATGTCGTCAACAAGCTGCGTAGACAGGGAGCTGCAGTCGCTGCTCTACAGGAGCCACAAATGCCGAGTAAAAAATCTGCCAAGGGCAAGCAGCCATCAAAATCTGGTAGTGGGGAGAAAGGTGCCGCGAAGAAACCAAAAAAATCACATCACACGAAAACCCACCGAGGAAAGAAAGGAAAGGCCAAACCACAAAAGCGTAAAAAGGCCTCGAAGAAAGGAGGTAAGACTGCGACAAAGCAGGAGAAAGATGACACAACATCGACAAGCACAATAAATAAAATCATGGATTTATACGAACCCACCGATACACGAGATACAAAGCCCAGTCCTCCTGCTCCGGCTCCGGCTCCGGCTCCTGCACCCGCAGCTGCACCAGCGGCTGGCAAAGTGCCTAATTTAGGCGCATCGGCGAACGAGTTGGCGAAGCAGAACGTTGTTGATTGGTACTTGGTGCATCTGTAATGACGTATTTTGAATGAAATTGAGTTGTTCACACATTTTCTTCATTCATAACCATGTAAATGAGCGAAATTCGGCAGTGGTAAATGCTGCCGCTCACGCACACCTGGTAAAAGGACCAATTCCCATAAAGAATCGTGCACACTCCAACCAAGGTTGGTATCAGCTTCAGTAAGGTATCCCAGTAAAAAACTGATAAACGCTGGACCGTTTTCCTGCAGAAACCCCATTGTCCGAGAGGGTGTAAGACATCTACAATAAAAGACTGTATCAACGATCGCGCGTTTCGTGGTCTCAAGGCTGCGTTGCAACCGAGTTGCGAATTTATTGACGAACCGCCTATTCGGGGAGCGCTCCGCCCACTGGACCCAGGTCTACTTCGTGACTTTCAGAAACACGTCGCTGACTTTGATCCATCTTTTCTCCTATGTATGACTCATTCTGGAATCCAATTAACCATCTTCGTATAAAGAAGGAACGTCCCAGTGCCGCCCTGCCCACAGTGGCGGAGTCCATGTGTGCTCCTTACTCCTTGCCTCATACCCTACCCACCCAGCTTTGTCTCCATGGCCACAGGTCGTTTTTCATATAATACTTCATTTTGTGACAGACGGACGGAGGGACGGGCGCACAGACAGGTTAAGCTTTAGGTAGTCCTTCTGCGGTTCCTGTATTTGGAAAAGTGGCACGAGCCCCCTTATAATAGCGACACCATAGAATGAATTCAAGTTTAAAGACATCATTAGGGGTAGGCAATAGTGGAGAAATCCCAAGAAGAAGTCACTCACATGGTAGTCCTGGGCCTAAGAAGGTAATCTGCGGCGAAATCCCGGTGAAAAAGCGCCCCTCCGAGCTGTAGAAGCGCTGCAAAACGGCGAAGCGTTCAGGGGCTCCGCCTCTGCCACTCAGTGGTTCCGCCTCTCGATGACGTAATTCCCGATTGATTGGGGTGAGAGCGGTCGAGGAGATGGGGTAGGATCGGGGGTTTTGCGGCGCGCTTTCGCAGTTTTAGCGTGAAACTCACTCAAGAAATAGATGTTGTCGTCTTTCCAAACAATTCCCCTGTGTTTACTTGGCAACATGCCAATGGAAAACTAGATCAGACTACTCCCCTCTTGACGGACAGGTCGTCCGCTTCGAGAATCAACAGTGGAAAGGGGGTCCTATTTCTCGGGTTTTAGGCCAATTCCATCCGCTGTTTCTTCACTGTCCTATTGCTAGGCATCTCGGCTTTCATATGCACTATTTCTTTTACTTTTCGTCCGACTTTCCCCTAATGATGCCTTTAATATTCATCAAGATACTACCAATTATACTACTCATCTGTCATTATGGCTGAAAAAGAAAATCTCCTGGAGACAAACTTTTCAGGCTAGAAAGACAACATAGAAAAGCAGAAACAAGAGGTTTTTCTACCTACGCAATTCACAAAACAAGGAATTTGTTGAAAAATCGAGGCATGAAAGCAACTAGCGTGGCACTGGCGCTTGCACTTTGCTACATAGAAGTTCGGTGATTAATTGCAGCAATGGAAGAAAAAAACGCCGCCTATGGCATTTTGAATGACAGTCAGCCATGGCTTGGCAGCAGGCACAACATCTGCTCACACAGGGCCTCCAAATAAAAGGGAAGCTCTTCGATTGCCAAAGCTTCGATTTGATAAACAGGGCAAACAGATACATTTTAGGCCAAATACTGAAGAGAGACCGTATCTTGGATGTATGGACCGATTAAATGAATAAAAATGCTGGATTGCATGTGACTGGATCCCACAGGTCATTGTATGTAGCCGCAAAAGCGTATTGAAATGCCACTACGATATTGCGTGGGAGTAGAACGCGTGGCGTACTCCAAAGAGAGATCCTAATTTCAGCCGCCCAGTTCTGTAGCCTTCTATCGAAGTTGCTAATCAAGATTCAAGTCATTTCGTTCCTTCGGAGAGTCTGTAAGAAAGCGATTACCATCGTTAGACTAATTTGTGCATTGAAATGTAACGTTTCACTTCTAAATCTTGGAAACGAGACAGAATTGAGTCTGAGGAAAGGCATAATCTGATGCTTCTGGGAAAAATTCCTTTCACTCCATCAAAAAACGGATGGCATGACGGATGGCCAGCAGGAAAGATGGATTGCTCCGGCAGCGGCGATGCGTTCACGTATGAACATTGCGCAAAAAAATCACAAATTAAAGGGAAAAGGTGATTCGGTTGTAGAGTGTAATGTACCAGAAGGATATTGGTAATAGGGAACTTGTGGGGGGATTCGAGTCCTATATTCCACTATATTACACTCCACAGTAGTCGTTAAAGAATTGAGAGAGGGTGCAACTAGGAGGGAATCCCAATCGGACCAATACAGGAACCCATTCCTGCAATCCCAGAATTGCGCGGCCAGAAAAACTATAGCAGTCTGAGCTTCCGTTAAGATGCATTAATAGTATTTCCAGCCGATTTGATATGAAAATATTGATGGATGTGCAAGTGGAGTGGAAAAAAGGAAAGAAACGGTGAGAAGCCTTGACATGGGACCTCATTCCTAGAGACACCTTACTTGCTCAGCACCCTCCACGTTATTAAAAGGGAAGATGCAGACGGCAAAACCCACTCAGGCCGCGTTCATTCTCTGCGACGGCGGGCGCGGCCGCGTGCCTCCACGTCTCCTCCTATGCCATCCTGCCTTGTTGCTTGCATCTCACTTCCCACGCGCCTCTCTCCCTCGCTGCTGTTAATGCGGCAAGGGCCTACCGACGCTGAGTATGAGCGTGGCCTTAGTCAGCTATACCAATGCCAACGTTGCCTCACTCCCCCCCCCCCCCCCCCACCACCCTTCCCGACTTCTTTGTCGTTGGCACCCACCGCAGCGGAACGCACCAAAGCGGGGCGGCGATGAAGAGACCGAGGCCGAACTTTCGACGGTGGTTCTGCCAAGATAATATTTTGGAGACCGCCCAATTATTTAAGATGAAGACGTACTCCCAGCCTTTCCGTTCTGACTTCTCTTGCAACCATTGGAAGTGTCTTTGAGCGCACTGTGAATTCAGGCAATGAAACACCAGAGAAACCTCCACTTCAATCTTTAGGAATGACCAAGCTAAAGTTTGCCTACTAATGTGACTCCATACCCGATCACATTGACCCCTAGAGCTAGCCTTTTGTCGCTTTTCGTTCACATCATGGAAAGAGGCCATTCGATGAGGGGAGGACGATCCACGCTGCATGCTGGTAGCTGGTTACTATAAGATAGGTACATTGAGCAGAAGTAATCGGACTACTCAACCGACCACTCTGCCAGAAGAAAAAGGACAAAGCCTCTGGCGTTACTCAATTCGTTTTTGGAGTGCGCCACGCATTCTAATTCGAGAGTCGTGAGTGTAGGTTGCATTTACCCTATACAACGACTTGTGGGAGCCAGCCGACGTACGAATCTGCTTTCATCCTCATAGACGAGTGTGATACCAGCTATCCTGGAGGAATGGAAGAATTAGTTGGTCCGGGCAGACACTGATGAGGGATTTGATCCCGCACCAAGAGAGTGGAAGTGCGTGCTACTTGTCACTGCACAACTTCTGAGATGTCAGCATTGCGTCTGCTGAGCGATCCGACCACTCATCATCCAATGCAGAAATAATGAGTCGGCACACGGCATTAGCGATGATAGCGTATCTGTGATAAGGCGGGTATAAATACTGGATTCCGAGTGATGGTCTTCATTTTCGTTGCATCGTCGACTCGACTGCAAATGTATTGGATGCTGATCTTCATACTTGGTCACAGTGTGGCAGAAGAAGACTGGAGGCAGAGTATGGTGTGCCCAGAACCCCGCCCAGTGAGCACGTTTAGCTTTGCCGTAACGAAGTGCCAAGGCGATTTCAGGTGACGGTGTATAGGAGGATTTCTAAAGGTCCTATAGAGTATCAACATCGAATGTACAACGCAGCTCAGTCGTCACAGCGAGTGCACGAATGATTTGGTTCCCTTAGTTTGACACAGATAGTGTCGTCTGTGGCTAACATTTGTTGCTGGACTATACTACCCTCTGGCACTTCCTGAAAGAGGACGGTTAATAATGAGCGTCACAAACTGACGAAAGATCTACCTTCAGTGGCCGGGCACTTTTAATCAAGCGGAAGCCGCCACTGGCCATTATCTATGCCGCGGAAAGAGTGGGACTTACATCGACGGATGTGGTGAGCCCACAAATGGACCCAAGCATCGGCCAGGGGACTGCAACATGTCTGCAGATTGGCAGAATACATGACAATCGCAAGGATCGGTGGAATACACGACTTTCCGACTTTTATGATTACGGTCAGAGTTCGTGACCTAGGCCACTAAGCCACTATACCGATGGATAAAGATACGGCTGTGTTCAGAGTTTGCGATGACGACTGCGTTTTAAGTGATCAGACGATTAGACGATCAGGCGATCCAGATAATCACCCGATTCAAGCACTCCGACGTGTAGGATAGGATACGTATTGATTGAATGAATGATATGTTCCTGGACCACGTGATTACCATCGATGTGTATGTTCTTCTTTCGGCCTGATCGCGTGAACCGCAAACTCTGAACCTTCTCTAAGTATCGAATGGGCGATCGGTCGTAAAGGAAGAGATGACATTTATGCGATCAGGCGATTAGGCGATTCAGGCGATGAGGCCACCGACGGATAGAGCAGATCCGTATCGGTTAGGCAATGAAGGGATCATTCAACTAAGGCCATCAGGCGATTCTGGCGATTAAGGAGGTTCAAACAATTCAGACAACCAAGCGATTCAGGGAACCCGACAAGCAGGCGATATTTCCTGCGATACTGACAACGAGCACCGCCCAAGGTAGTGTTCAGAGTTCGCGATCCAGGCGTACCGTTCAACTAATCGATGTGTATCTCATCCTTTCCGCTTGGATCACGAACTTTGAACAATGGCTAATGGTATGCAACGACCGCTCTGAATGAAACAATAACTTCTAATACTATGAATCGAATAATGATATCAGCTCACGATATCGATTTTTATGATAAAGTACTCATTCTAGTTTTACCATGAATATGATGCATCCAAACTCTTACGACATATCATTCACTCTGCTATTACGCTCATTACTCTACTTCTGGGTGGGGTCCACGAGGTCGAATTTCCGCTTCGCGGCGTTTAACTTGCGGCGCCCCCGTTCGACTCGCCGTATCGATTGCCCTTGGTCGCCCGGCCGAGCGTAACTGCGTCACGTCTGCGCTTTCCACTCATGCCATACTGCCTCGCTTAAAGGCTGCCATGCCCTGTCACTGGCACTCGCACCCGCCGTGCCGCTCATCGCGCGCGGCCGCGCGGAAATTCGACCTCGTGGACCCCACCCCTCTACACCTCAGTCATTCCTCGGCGAAGTCGACCTAGGAGGCAGGCTGCCCTGAGAAAGGCCGCTTGCCCTGATGAGGCCGCCTTCGCCACAGCTCTAGGGGGTTCTTTACGCGGGGAATTTCGTCCTACTTGAACCTTTCAGAACCATATATTTTCAGTAAATCACTCTTTTTTGGGATTCCTTATCACCTACATTATCCGGGTGTGTACCCTAGTGTCAGGATTGTCGCACCGCGACATGTCACAAGCGAGCCTAGGCGGACAAGCTAAAGGCGCCATGTTGTTGGGTGGGTGCCGAAGCGATTACAGATCAACTGCGTATCGCCCCCATAGCATTTCCGTGTAATCATTCTAAGACCCAACAACCGCGACGCGCATAGCTCGCATACAGTGCGTCGCACGCCGCTCGTCGTCGATAAACTTAGACAGCTTTCACTCTGCTCATTCCATTCCATTCCGTGACTCCCAAGTGGAGTTCGTTGTGTGTTTTTCTGAGGCTAATCTTAGAAAAAGGAGAGGTACTATTGACCAAAATGTCTTCAGAACCTAACATCTGACTAGGGAAGGTATTTTACTTCCCATGGAACTTTGAAATGAGACCCGGGGATATCGATAGGGCTTCGAACGCTGATTATAACCGTGGAAACCAAAATTGCTAAATGGCATTCTGAAGCGAGTTACAATGAGATGTCACAGACGAGTCACAGGCAAAATTTGACGCGAGGGGTCAAGTTTTGCCTGTGACATCTCATTGGCGAGGCGCTCCGTCATCAGCATGACTAGGTTCTGCAGGCGCGAGCTTGTGGGTTTGTTTCCCGCCGGTGCGGCTTTTTTTGCATTTTGTGCTTCATTGTCAGTAAGTGCTTTTCTTTCACTTCTAAACGTTTCCTTGCATGATATTCGCGCGTAGGGGGTCGAATTGCTCCTCTGTGCAAATTTCCATCCGGATCCAGTTTTTGGCTCAACCTCGGAATATTAGGGGTGGCCAGGTGTTAAGTAGGAGTTTTTGAACTTCCTTCCACAAAAATCCTGCAAGCTGAACAAGATAACCTAAACATATCTATCACACTTGCCCTTCACTCTGAACGCACGTAACAAGCGCCAAATAAGAGCATTCGCTGTACAGGGGCTGAACGACTACTCCTTTGTTGAATGGATGCCAGCCAATAGCCCATCAATTTTTCCGAGATTTGGTCAAATTCTCGAATTGGCTGAGAGCTTGTCCCATAGGGTAATCTGATCCCCTGAACACGAAAATCACACTGGTTTTGCGTGAGAACGTATGGCTCGCTCGCTATGGGCTCTCAAACATACCATGAAATAGTATTACTCTTTTTTTTCAGAGAAACCTTCATAACTTCATTCATATAATTGTTTGAGATTCTAAATAGAGTGAGATCAGCATTTAAAAGCGCGTACAGTGGTATGTGTCTCACTGCAAATGGCCATTTCGACAAACTGTCTGATGGCAAAGTGCCTCGCCAATGAAGTGTCGCAGGCAAACTTTGACCCCTAACTCGCTTCAGGATGCCATTTAGCAATTTTGGTTTTCACAAATAAGCAGCGTTCGAAGCTCTATCGATTCCTCCGCGTCTCATTTTGAAGTTCCATGGGAAGTAAAATACCTTCCCCAGTGAGTTCTGCCTCATCTAACAGGGGGAGGGTTTCAAATTCCCATGGAACTTTGAAATGAGACCCAGATGAATCGATAGAGCACCGAATACTGATTATAAATGCGAAAACTAAATCTGCAAAATGCCATTCTGAAGCGAGATAGGAGGGGTAAAACTTTGCCTGTGACATCTCATTGGCGAGGCACTTCGCCATAAGCAGGGCCGTTGCTGTGCCAACAGTGGCCACCGTGGCTCACTGGTGGCCACTCTTGGCACACCACACAGTGCTTTACATTTGGGGGAATGTAGTGGCTTTGGGTCCCGCCGGTGCAGGTTTTTTGCATGTTGTATTTCATTGTCAGTCAGTGCTTTTCTTTGACTTTAGCACGTTTCCAGGTACTGGTACTAATCGCGCCCGTCATTTACTCTGCCACTATGACTACTATTATTACTCGAACCTTCGAATTTTATAAATGAATTGCAGCAAAAGTGCAAAGAAATTTATACTGATGTGTACTGGAAAAATCTGATAAGGCAGGCATGCATAAGGTGCGCATTCTGCAAGCAGCATTTTTACTTCCCTTTTTTCTGCTGTTCCATCAATGTTAATTGTGGCTTGAAAAGGGTTATATATGATTTTCTGGTGTTGAGAATAATGACTGAATTCATTATTAAAACGTGAAGGTTTGAGAAATATTAGTAGTCATAAATAAAGTGGCAGAGTAAATGATGGGTGTAACGGGTACCAGTACAAGGAAAAGAGCAGAAGTGAAGGAAAAGCACTTCCTGACAATGAATAACAAAAAGCAAAATAAAACTGTGGGCGGAGGAGGGAGCAAACCCACTACCCCTATTCTGCAGAGACAGAACACCACCAGTGAGCCAAGGTGGCCGATGCTGGAGTAGCAAAAGCCGTGCTGATATCTAATTGCCTCGCCAATAATATGTCATAGGCAAACTTTGATCCCTCCTAACTCGCTCCAGTATTGCATGTTGCAATTTTGGTTCGAAAAATTGTAATCAGTATTCGGAGCTCTATCGATCCATCTGAGTCTCATTTCGAAGTTCCATGGGAATTTGAAAACCTTCCCTTGTGAGTAGATTCTTCCTCTCTATGGCAGCGCCCCATTTCACCTTTCTTCGGTTTCTTCGTAATTATTCACTTCTTGGATGACAATAAGGTATTTTATTTGCGACAAGAGATGTGAGAAAACCTAAAATTGATTAAAATGTTGATTTTGTTATTTTGAATGTTGATAGCTGCTGATTTTCGCCGCAGCCCGCGATGCGAAAGTTGTCACAAGTATGCTGAGTTATGGGCAAAATCTTCGGTGTCGGACGGGACTCGAACCCGCACTTCATCCTTTCCGGGGATATGTGCTAATATTAGCATATTGGCACATAAGATTTTGCCCATAACTCAGCATACTTGTGATTAAAATGTATTTCAGGATTACCGACCAGAAAGGCCACGCTTGGCATTCTCCCCCGCGTGCCTCGAGATAATCCCTGCTAAAAATTGCACAATCCACATTAACAGAACATTTATAGAGGAAGATACATATAAGAAACTAGAGGTAATTTTTTTACGATTTCTTTTCACAATCCACTTTTCAACGCATTAGTGCGCGTCCGCACTAAACCGCCCTTATATTCTGTGATGATGGTGCCAGTAGAGCGTGGCTGCCTCACAAGCAGCAAGACGGAGTGGCACGGGCGGGATCGTACTGACGATGCACCCACTGAAGGCTGCTTAATTGCAAGCAACCATCGTAAAAAAAAGGTAAGAGGGAAAGGAATACGGGGCCAACCAATACTTTATTCGGATGCGCCATCCACTCTGATACAGGATCGTAGCAGCACTTGACTGTGATCAGGCCCACACAATGACTTCACAGCAACTAGTTTTTATCATGAGTCTCATGCCGATTCGGCGAACGGGTGGGATGGAAGCCATTGACCTCAGCGCCCACTGATACAGTGAAGTAGAATTTCCTAACCATGCATGTGTGATCGGAGTTATTTGCACCACAGCACCTACGCTATCACTGTAAAATTTAGTTCAAATTAAAATGCACATATGAAATGGCCATTAGATCAGTACATTACCATACAGTTAGATCTTTGTGTTTGCTTATAGTAGCCGATATAACGACCACTTGCGTTTTCTGACATCTATCCAGTGTTCAATAAACGTTTCGTGTAGGTTGCAAAAGCAACCTACTTCAAACGAACAGACATTACGCGAAATGTTGAAAAAACTGTAACTTATGCAATTCGCCTTATTACTGAAATCCTGCGGAAGAATGTTTCGGGAATATTGAGCTCTGAGTCAGTGTGCCGTCACTAGCGAGAAGTAAACTTCGTTTTGCACGCCATAGGCAGAGTGACTTCGTTTGCTCTCTGAATAACTGCCATACGGACAGAAAACCGCGCCTCCGCGTGTGGCGCACGATGGATGTAAGGTAGAAGCTCGTACTGGCTGTGTTCTGAAGTGGTTACGCCGAAAATGAGGAGTAGGACACAGTCTTCGCATTAGGTTCCAACTAATACGGCGTTCCTAATTCGCATCCACCTTGTCGCATTCCGGACGCCGCGACGCGAATTTTCTCCCTTCATTCCCCACATCACATCTCCCCACAAGAAAGCACAGAGTTTCTCCCCGCACTCTGTGCTTTTTTGTGGGGATATGGTCGCTACAATGGATGTGAGGGTGGAAAATACGATCAAGTGGGTAATAATCTGGGCTTAAGTCTGGTTCTCAAAGGTCATCATCAGGCAAAAAAATGCCTTGCAAAATATTGCAGAAATGGAAGTAATACTATACGCGGGCCAAAGGCCGGCCGATAGAAGACCAACCGTAGCAAAACGCACTGAAGTTCTAGAACTATCACTGAAAGTGTGCAAAAAGGGGTGCAGAAAAAGATAGCTCCGAAAGGGAAAGATTATGAGAGCCACTTGTTCTCAGTCCTGTTGGAGAAACGTGGATCTCGTTATACTGACATCTCACATTTTAGATTCTGACATAAGGGCACACACTCTCATCAGGTCAACTGTGCACTAGACGATAATGCATCAAAATAGATGCAACACATTGCGTCTGCAATGAGTTTAAAAGAAACTTCGAAACCGGATAATCGAGAACCAGATATGGCCCATCGATTAATGCTAACATACCCAGCCACCCAAGCACTTGGAAGGAGTGGCCATAAGCAGGAAAAATGCAGTGGATAAGATTAATGGGTTATGGATTACGTTGAGGGTAAAGCCTAGCGCTGAGACAGAATCCTTTCCTAGAAGATACGACCCCCACCCCCTCCCCAGTCCATGCATGTGCCATGTGTCGTGTCCATACTCGAGCCATCTCCTTCCCAAAAATGATCGTCAATCCAATCGATATCATACATTACTATCGAGTAGTAAACTTAGAAATCGAATGAGGACCTTTTTGAAGATCGGCAGATTGGCTCACCGACTCCGAATTTTCGAGGGTGCGCTGGTGCGAAGGACTTGCAGAGAAAAATTACAAAGTTCAACCACCACTGTCCGAGACCTTGTTTTTGGGAGCACCTATGGGACATGCAGCTTTACGTTAGAATTTCGCACGCATCGCATCACAGCGTGTTGCGCACGATGCGATGCGTGCAAACTACATATAGGGCCATTATGCAGGCGGTGACAAGAAAAGAGTAATTTTGGTCACGGCTCACACTCACCAAGTATGCAAAATATAGGGAAACGAAAGATATAGAAGTACTCGGGCGAAATGTTCCCGAAATGTTTCCTTAAAAGCAGGAGCAAGCTATGACTCACTACTTTCACCATCATAAAAATATGGAGCCTTCAGTCGACACAGTTGGGCTTCAGTGCACCTACGGTATCAAGGTCCGCTTAAAGGAATCGTCTACGGAAAATGAGTTTTTGTGTTACCCATATATTTATGTTGTATTTGCCTAATGTTGGCCTCATGCAAAATTTCACGCGAAAAATGTGAATCTGGCTGAGATACAGCACCACAAAGTGCGGTCCAGGTGGGCGGGGCCTCCGTGTAGAAGCCTCGTCCCGTCGTCCCCTGCCGTAGGGAACGGAGGGTGGGACTGTTTACGTTACCTTCTGTTCCTACAATGCGTCTCCGACCACGGCGGACGACGGGACGAGGCTTTTACACGGAGGCCCCGCCCACCTGGACCGCATTTGTGGTGCTGTATCTCAGCCAGATTCACATTTTTTCGCGTGAAATTTTGCATGAGGCTAACACTAGGCAAATACAACAGAAACATATGGGTAACACAAAAACTCATTTTCCGTGGACGATTCCTTTAAAACAGCAGCGCCAGCATCCGTATGGGTCTTTTGTGGGAAGCTTCCTAAGGTCTGGCCCTTCGATTCATAGAAGTCACAGAGCTCCTGCTGCTCGAACAACGTTGCTGATCCGAAGTGTCATTTTCCCTTGCCTCAAACCCCTCTCCGGAAGGTTTTCAGTGGTTTTCAGTGACACGTTCCGGTTCTTGGAAACAAAGGGTGTTGGGAGGGAACCTGGATAAATGGGATATCAGAGGCACAGCATGCGATAATCAGATCAGTAGCTTACTTCCTTGGGGCAGGTAGGCCCTTAGATAAGAGCTTGTGCTTCACCCTTGTTGCGGCTTCATAGTGCATCCTCGCGGCGATAGGCGCGCTCTACCAGAGCCAAGCCGCGCCCTCAGGGCCGAATCACAACTGGCCTCAGAAGAACAAATTTCCAACGTGGCATATCGTAGCATTTCGCGCGATATCCTCGAGCGGAATCCTTTTTTAGTCTCCCATACTCATACGAGGACTAAGTGCAGCGATAACATAGCATGTTCACTCGAAAGGAGCTCCTGATCCTACTCGTGCAGAATGCTGATACGGAGTGTAGTGGCAGTTTGAGGAGTGTCCTTGCATTTAGAGATGGAAGTACCTGGTTAGAATTTGCTGAAGTTCGAGTATTTCGGGTGGGTCGAAGGCGATAACACAGCGTTATCAGCGTCACCGTGTGATCCCTTTGAGACTCAACTACGACGGCGCGCATACCTTGACGTACGCCGCATGCTGCGGTGCGAAATCTTGACATGACCATACACACCCTATTTTATGCACTGAATCGTGGCCCAGTAGTAATTATTCAATGTGTCATGGAGAGGATCTGAACTTTTCGGAATTTCGAAGAGAGGGGTCACGAGTAGAACTGATGACCACTCTTTGAAAAGACGCCCGTTTCTACGATACAACGACAACGACGACTACGAAAACGACGAAAACAACAGTTACTACCACCACTACCCTTAGAACCACCTCAACCAGCACCACTACCACGGCGACGCAACAAAAATAGTTCTTACCACTACTCCCCAACATTAATTCTTACTACTATTTAACATCTGTTTTGACTGAACTTGAGATAGTTGAACATTCGATCTTGTGCTGCCTAATGTTTTATCCTAAGGATGAATCTGGTGAGCGATGTAAGACCGAGAAAGGTATAATCAATGCGAGATGTGTATGTGGACTTGCCGATGGATACTGTGAAATGAAAATTGCAGAAAGTGTGAGTTTTCAAGAAACTCTCAGCTTAATTTTATAAGGCAGATAATAGAACTGGAATTTCGCATTACATCCAAATGAGAAAGAGTTTGACAGCTGTTCAGTCATCCTAATTTACTTGTTCAGTTGATCCACTCTGGTGTGATCGAAAGGAAGTGTGAGGATAAGGTCAATAACGAACTCTCGATCGTTCTTCGAGATATTCGCCCAACGACAACGACGACAAAGAAAACGACGACAACCACAACTACCACCACTTCCAGTACCACCACCTCAGCTACCACCACTACGACGCCGACGACAACAACAACAACGACAACGACGAGTCCCAGGACAACCACTGCGACAACGACGTCGAAGAGTGCTCCCACCACGACCACAACAACGACGACGGCGAGCACTCAGGTGATGACCACAATGACGTCGAGTGAGCGAACGGCTCCTGTTGGTGGGCCCGCTACTACACATACAACAGCCATGACGAAGTCGGTTACTGTGGAGCACGTCATGCCTACCTCAACATCCTCCAAAGGCACGACAACGACGATTCGAGAGAAGATCACGAAAGGTTCGTATTCATATTACAATAATATCCATTACAGTCTTCTATTGTAGTTCGTTCAGGGCTGAATATGACAGCTCCGCTATCACCTGAGGTTCGTTTCTATCATTTTTTTTAGAAAACCAACAGATCAAAGGCAGGCGTTGCAGCATAGGCTTTGGCTGCTTGGGTCGGAGTCTACTTCGTAATTTGAAACTATGGCCGGCTGGCCATTACTCACGCTAATCTCCAAGCACGACAAGTTTCTTGCTGGTCCCACTTTGAATTGATCCAGTTACCACACAGTCATTGCAAGATGCGCTGCAAGAAATGCTGCCTTGATTTGAGCATTTGTAAATTTTTAGTTGAGATACACACACGACGGCCCTACCAAAAGTGTCGAATACACTCCGCCGTTATGCAAAAGAAGTCAAATCGCGTGGCTCCAAGATCGAAGCATGCCACCAACTTCCCCTGTTCTCTGCTACGCCTGTTTAACACAGAATTATCTGTTGTGCTACAATACGTAAACCATCAATGATGACGCGAGCTATGAATGACACAGCACTATTGGCGACCAAACTCCATCGAGCCACGCAAACTCTTCTTCAATGAAAAGTGCATCAGATTATTCCGGAAGGTAAAAAAAATGTCAGCTCATCACCCGTAGAACAACAGAGGGGTATGTCAGGGCTGTCCAACTAGGTCAAGGTCACGCGGGGCAAACTCATAACACAACCAGGAGGGCACACGGGACGCGCGGTGGCGCAATTCGCGTGGCGCGATGACCCATTTGCACACTTCTGATTCACACTCAAACAGCGGACGCTGACTGATTATTTGATGGGACTTTGCCGACTCGCTAATAAGGAGGCTGCCTCTCAACAAGTAGATGATATAGTGTTCATCTTTAAATAGGATTACATCGCCACGTTATTGGAAAATATTACGGTGTACAAAAAGTCTTGTAGGAATTTCCAAAAACATCAATAACTGTTGTTCACTTCGAGACAGATTTAGGCGGTTCAGGAATATGGTAGAACATCCTCTGCGTTTTCTAGCAAAGTTTATTGACCCGCCAGATTCCGTGGATTTAGCTAAAATGCCCGTAGTTGATACCACCAAACACGCCGTGTCATCTACTGTGAGTAGTCTCGCGGCGTCAAAGCGACAACGCTGCATTGGGCAAAGGATGTGTGAGCTACGAGACCGTGCGCCTCTGGTTGCTCTGCTTCAGTAACGGCGAGATTGACATGGAAGACAAGCCACGCTCAGGACTGTACTACTTCTGAACGCGGAAGAAATGCTCTTCCTTAAGGTGATGGTCAAGGCGAGACGGCCATCGCTGCCATACACTCCCGCCTGCTCCACGGCTCGCCATCGCTGTTCGAGAAAAGCTCCGAAGAAGGTCCGCGGTCACCCTCTTTCATGACGACGCCCGCCTGCACGTCGCGAAGTACCCAGGCCAAGACACAGGAGCTCGGCTACGATGTCCTGCCCCACCGACCATACTCTCCAGACATTCCCCCTTCCGACTATCACCTTTCCCATCATCTGATCCTGCTTGAACAAGAGAAAATTCGTTGATTATGATTGCTCGCAAAGGCCATCGCTGACTTCTTCGACTCTCAGAATCCAGAGTTCTGGGAGAAGGGAGTCAATGATCTACCTATGAGGTGGCAATGTGTTGTCGAAACAATGGTAAATACGTTGCTGCCTAATCGTTGTTTATTGGAAGAAATAATAATAAAAAGCGATGATCGAAAAATCTCTCTTCACCTGAGTCCAGTAATTCGGCCAGCTCTTGTTCTGCCGATAGCTTTCGCCGGGCTAAACTCCAAAAAAACCGCAGATTACTCAAACCGCCGCACTGCTGTTTCAGTAAAGCGATATCAGCACACATATGTATGTCTCGGATCACATGTGTTGAGTGCTCTCCCGCACAGGCATCGCCAGTGGTAAAAAGAAAATGAGAACTGGAAAGACATGTTCTCTGTGAACGAGCCTTCCAGTTCAAAAGAGATTACTGTGGAAAAGCTTCCATTGAAAGAGCACGCCTTGGACTCGTTATCGTAATCTTACAGCGCTGTCAATCACGATGCCTCGCACCCGCTGGGCAGATTGCTGCGAGGGCGGGGCAACGTTTGCGGTGGCGAAACGAACCACCCTTCCTTTCTTCTCACATTTCTCACTAACGTTCCTTTTCGTTTTTCCTTACTCAGCCCGTTGCCCATCCGCATTTACCTTCGGTGGCTAGAGATGCAGAATAGACAAATCTCATCCCTTTCCATCCCTTCTCTACTACTGCACTACTAAGCATCTTTACCACAATTTACAATTATTCTGCAAGCTGTTCAAGTTACCGCTGACGGTGTCTTCGAATGGTACAATTCCCTTTTTAGACAGCATCATGGGCAGAGCTGAGTCATCCATTATGCCAACCCATTTGTGGTATCTGGAGATGAAATAATGCATAGCTAGTTTTTCTTCAAATGATCGCAATACTAAATTTAAGACCGTGCCTTTTCCCACTATCTCTAGACGCTATATTATTGATTTTCTTACATTTCACCGACAATCTCTTCTTTGAATAGTGCTTTATAGGAAGAATATGCCAAAGAGAAGCAGGACCTCGTGCAAGTTTCTTATATTCTTTTACAAGATTCTCAGAAATTTGGAAGGTATGGTTGAAGAGCAACTCTTTCAGGGACGAAACAGCACTTCTGCTCGTGGTGATATCCACAATAATGTTTGTGGATATCCTCGTGCAGTTCTATGTCGTCAACAAGCTGCGTAGACAGGGGGCTGCAGTCGCTGCTCCACAGGAGCCAGAAATGCCGAGTAAAAAATCTGCCAAAGGCAAGCAGCTATCAAAATCTGGTAGTGGGGAGAAAGGCGCTGCCAAGAAGAAACCAAAGAAACCACAGCATACGAAAACTCATCGGGGAAAGAAAGGAAAGGCCAAACCACCGAAGAGAAAAAAGGCCACGAAGAAAGGAGGTACAACAAAACAGGAGAAGGATGACACAACATCGACAAGCACAATAGATAAAATCATGGATTTATACGAACCCACCAGTACACGAGATACAAAGCCTAGTCCTCCTGCTCCGGCTCCGGCTCCTGCACCCGCAGCTGTACGTGCGACTGGCAAAGTGCCTAATTTAGGCGCATCGGCGAACGAGTTGGCGAAGCAGAACGTTGTTGATTGGTACTTGGTGCATCTGTAATGGCATAATTTGAATAAAATTGAATTGTTCACACATTTTCTTCACTCATGATTATGTGAATGAGTGAAAGTTGGCATTGGTGAATGGTGCCGCTAACATATACCTGATAAAGGGATCACATCCAATAATAAATAGTGCACACTCTATCCAAGCTTGGTGCTGCCTGTAAGGAATGATACGCTACTTACGAGATGCTGCTTTGGACTGGTAAGAGAGTATAGTCCAGATACGTATTCGGCTGCTAAACAATTGTCAAAACATGGCACATCCCAGCAAAGGACTGATGAACACCGGACCGTTTTTCAACAGAAACTCAATTGTCCGAGAGGGTGTAACACATGTGCGATAAAAAAAACTGTATCAACGATCACCGTAGTCTAACCATTTCATTCCCGTGGAATCACATACGCTCCTGAAATTTCGTAAAGCGTTTAAAGGCGACAGGTGTGCTAATGTGGTAGATGTCGACCGGAATAACGCTGCAGCTAAGCACAGGACTTCCATTCTCACTTGGTAGTCCTATTTCCCGATATTCTTGTGCAACTCACGGTTACCTTATGACGACCACGTTGACATTCATTGTGTGATGAACACAGATGTGGAATCGTTGCGTTGATGCGTTCCTTTTGTCACTCGGCCTACATACAGACTGCAAATTGTTCACAAGGTACACTCGTGGCCCTCCACTACTCCCTTTCAAACACCGGAAGGGGTAAATTTGGCAGATTGTGGAAACAAAATTGAGGGTGGTTAGCCGTGTTGCAGTAGGAAAAGAACGAAATAAACCGGCGCAAAACGAGCCTGAGATCTTCCTATTTCAATCAATCTGCCTTCACTAATGAGCAGTGGGGGACAGTGTGCTACAGAAAGTAAGACCGCGGTCGTACTTTGCGATGCCGGCGGCAGAGCGTGGCTGCGCATCTCTGCGTCTCCGCCTATGCCATCCTGCCTCGTTGCGAGCGTTTTTCTGCACTTCCCCTGTGCCACTCTCCCTCTCTGCCTGTGAACGCAGCCACGCTTGCCGGCGGTGAGTATGACCGCGGCCTAAGGCCGTATAGCTCGTTTAGCATCTCAACAGCATTCACACACATGGTCGCCTTATTACACTGCTACGTTTGTATGGACAAAAGCCACTCAGAATACAGTCTATATAATTGCCTTTAAAAGTCGATTTTACTTCAAGTTCCAATCAATTAACGACTCTAAACAACAAAAACAACAAGTGACTACCATAAAACCCACTCTATCCTTGTAACATTTGAAACACAGGACGAAACAAACGAAAAGTTGCGAAAGTTCTAAATCAGGATCATACGCCACTTAGCGTGATAGGCAGATGACTGTCGGACCACTACCCCTAAAAACCCTTTCGTAGAAACTACTCGAAAAAATCTGTTTAGCAAAACTCTGGGCCTAAAAACGAGCCTGACGAAGTGACAGTACAAATCAACGAACCAAATGACAATAATGTCGAACAGACGCCAACACTAAAGTGATGCAAACGTCACTCATACATCCTCCTGGATCGCGGATCTGTCCCTAGTGTAGGTTGAGACACATGGATTTCATCCTAGCCCTACATCCTCGTGACAGCCTCCGGCCTTTTACCCTACTACGTAAATTATCCCAGGCATTTTATTCATATACCTCGATCCTATGCTCCGTAAGTCTACTCCGCTGCGTCCATGATAGAATGATGTTATCGTGACATGATAGCTAGAGAAGGGCTGCAGGCCGTCACAGGATCCCGAGCCGAGGTTGGAGCCCATGTGTCCTCACCGTCATCCCACCACGAGCATATCGATCGTTATTTCTGTACTACATAGAACTTTCAGAGGCACAAAGCACAACCTAAGTACTCCTCATAAACAGCTAGCTACAACTTTTGCCCTTCAATCATTCGAACAGACTCAAATCATAAGCTCAGCCTATTGGCAACATCACAGACATCAATGTCAATAATGGACTTTCTATGGAGTTCTGAGCACTAAATTGCATCAACATCGTACAATGTGCGAAAAACAGATTGGATAATGAAAGCAACATACAGAAACAGATTTATATCAAGTTGTGGTTCCACCTCCACTTGCCGGTCATGTATTTTGGTGCTTGCAATAAAGAGGTACACGGATGCTGCCCTTGTACTTCACACATGCACTGAAAAATTCTAGTATATTATCGAATCAGATCTATGACAAGGAACCTGGCTTTTTGAAGGTGACAGGAGGGGTAATTTGCGTGGTGAGGGATATTCATTAAATGAACGAGCGTGGTTTAAGGAGAAGAGCTGTGGTAGCCTGTGCTGAAAGGCACACGTTGGACTCCTCATCATGTACCTGAGGCATGCCACCGAGCAGCTATGGCGGGCGGGGCCAAACAAGAGAGGTTTGTCCGTTGTCACCTCCAATCTCTCGATGCAGAGGGTGCAAAAAACATTATGAGTCGAGATCAGAGAGAGAGCAATGCTGAATCCCTTCCTAGGTCGGCGACTACTGTAAGTTCTCTGTGTTTTGCACACTGCTTATCACCTAAGCTTTCATATTTAACAAACAGTCGAATCCCATCTTTCCTATTTAATAAACATTCAAATCCGCTCTCAATGGCATCATATAGAGAAGGCACTGAAGAGCACGAACCTGTCTTTTGCATTTCGATCCGAAATCAGCTGGGTTCAGCTTTGCGATCTCCATCAATTCCTCTCTTTTCATGACGAGCTCCGTTTTACCTAATGTTGTTGCAATTCGCGTCTCTATTTCTTCACGATTCATTCCCTCCAAGTCAAACAACACCTCACGACCATCCTCTGAAATGTTCCCGTATAAGAACAAAAGCTATAAAAGAAGTATTGGAGGAGATTATCTAAAAAACCAGTGGCAATATAAAAGTCTATAGCGCTGCCACAGGCAGGTTGATCTAACCACTGTCATACTATTCAACCAAGCCACCTTGCTTTGGTTCTCGATCCAGCCACGGCTCAAAACCACAAGTAGAGTATGAGCAGACACTATACTATGGGTCAAACTGCTTCTGCTGACGATCGAAACTCCATTGATTCGTATTAAGGTGAGGCGAACCTGCATCTTCCCTATGTAAAAGCTTTCCTGGCTTCATCATAATTTACCCTATCATGACCCAACCAACAAGCGAAATCAAGTGCTGCTCAAAGCGAGATACTCACTTAAATACGCTCTCGCAAACGGGGTGATAACGGTGTCAATGTGCTTAACAAGCTGTACTTTGGGATTCTTGAACTGCAACTGAGCCCAGTGCCAGAACACAAAATCTCGTGTTCCTCGTTGCTCTTCAGTCGGCCGTCGTTGAAAGCCTATAGCGAACACCTACAAATAAAAAGTGAATTCACACCAAACCAGGAATTAATCACTTTCTAGTACATTTTGAATCATGAGGGGCTAGTCACGGGATATCTCTAGGAGTCGTTAGAAGATTTTGCAACGCAGCGAGAGGCGTGTGAACTCCGGGCGTCGTAATGGGTCTTGTGGTGATTAGCGGTCCTGAGCCATATTTGAGGCGTAGGGCACGGTAATCGCCTCAAGATCTAACAGAGCACCCCTAACTCGTATGCATCGAGCACACGGCGCGTCGCCATATCCTGTCCCAAGGATCCTGTATTACATACGAGCTTCTTACAGGCTTACCCACTAATATGAGAGTGTAAGATAAAAACGAAAACGAGGTTTCAGAATGGCAACACTTCGCCCTTCATAAAAAGTTGACAGCCGCACAAATTCATTTTTCACAATCTCTTATACAACTCTGAATCATAGCAAAACATGAAAATTTTCAAGATCACAAATCACAACCAAGTTGCTCACCTGAACGTCATCTCTGAATTTGATTTTACCTTGCAATAGATAATAAAATGTCCGCCGTAGCGGCATCGTACCGTGCATGAACGGCATCTCGTCTGGAAATGAACTATTAAACACAAGCTCACCATTTATATCGCTCTTCCTTATATAGCAGTGCTAAGAAACGAAATTACGGCATTATTGGTTGGAAAACCCTAGCATTCCAGAAAGCCCCAACCTTTCAAATGATTTTATCACGCAAAAGCAACACTGCAACAACAACTATAAAGAAATCAATAAGATTCATATCAAACGAAACAACAAACAGGCACTGAAAGAAGCAAACGAGGGTAAAAACCTTAGCCAACACACATTTCCACTTGTCAATGCAATTCCTGGACTAGAATGGAAGTGGCATGACTAATCCAAAAGTACTGTGAGCAGATGCAAAATCCATTCACATGACTGAATCCATCCTCTTTACCCACAGTTCCACGTTGTTTGGGAGACGGGATTCTATCGACTCGATGAGCACAGATCTAAATAAACAATAATGAAAATAACAGTTAAATAAGCTCAATCTGAAAATAATCAAAAGCAGTAAGCTGACGAAATGAATCAAACATTGAAAGTGCGATATTCTTCGAACAAGAAAAGCGAGCATCGGAAAATGAAGATATTTAACGAAGAGTTCAACGAACATGGCTTCGGAAGAGAAGAAGATTTGGGACTGTAGCCTCTACGGAGAAGTAAACTGTCAAAAGATCGGATGAGAACTCTTTGCTTGAAGATAAATGCGAAAAAGAGTTAATTGAAATGAAAAACAAAAAAGTAAAGCCGGATGCTGTACACATTAGAAATTCTCCCAGGCTCTTGAATCAAGGGTGTGATCCTGGATAGTACTGCAATCTTTCCTTCTCCTAAAATGATTTCCGAATGTAACATCACTTGATATGCATAGATCTATATTGCTTTGTGTTAAGAGCAAATCAGCACCGAGGGAAGAGGCACTACCATTTCCTTGATCGTAACCTTTCGAAAAAAAAACTGTGCAAACGGTACAACGTAGGAAGTATTTCGGAAACTAAAGAAGAATACCCTCACCGCGCAATAACATCGGCTATACCAAGGCTGAAATGCGATCCAAGAGCATCGAATTGAGAAAGAAACTGGCTCGCTTCACGTACTACCGACTCCTTGGTCAATTTTCCGGATAGTACCAGATCTAGCTGCAACAAGAAAGCGTTGAAGAAGACAGATCAAACTGCATGCACGGTTTACACGTATTCGGCTGATGTTCACCTTTAAGAGCCACCTGTGCTGGTGAGCTGCCCGAATTGAGTGGTTCGCCGCATACGAAAAAATTCCCAATGCAGCACCAAAAAGCTTCCAGCTCGTTACACGGCATGTCAGTGAGCAGCCAGAGTACGCAACAGAAAACTTATCTGCAACATCATGTGTTTCGCTATCTATCTTCGAACTTGATTGAAAGTCTTCGAAGTTCAATTGTTCAGAATGGATCGAACATCAAAGCCAATGTCGACTCATCTTTGTACGAGCGCGTTAAAATTAAAATCAAAATAACGAAAGAAAAATGAGAAAAACGAAGTCCTGATGATAATGCATATATGTACACCGCCCAGCAAAGCCTTATACAGATGAATCTAGCTTACAAAATCAACGTAATTCAGAAAAAACACCTCCAAGCGAAGTATTGACAGTCGTAGAAGGGTCCTTGCAATCATTCGAAACAGTGCCTTTGAAGGCAACATTCCTCTTCGCGCTCAGACGAGATAATACCTCTACCCACGGTTGATCTTCCACCGTGAAAGAGAGCGTGATATCACCTAGCTCTGAATTAAATAATTTAGAATTAGCAATTCAAATCCAGCAATAATCTAACTCCACCATTCACTCACTTTGTCTTTCAAAATCGGCGAATTTCTGGGGCAGGCATGCAGTGAGAGACTGATTCGTTTCAGATGCTCTTTTTTCCTCCTAGAAAGTACCAGCATTAAATAAGATCGTTCGTAAAAAGACAATCGAAACAGCTGTAGACCACCATACATTAATTGCCCACTGCCGATCGGAAACATCCATAGCCACAAAATTTGCTCCAACTGGTGGAACCGATCCTACCTATAAATGAGCACAGGAGTTCAAATTCAGGTTTGATAAGATTTAAGATGGCTTATGAGCCAGCATACCTGGCACTCCTTCATGTAAAAAGGGAATCTCAAAGACATACTTTGCCTTTGGCTTCGGCCTTGGCGGCTTTACGTGCTTCCTTCTTAGCCTCCTTGTCCTTTTTGCCGTCTTCCTTTCTTGTAACCGCACGATTCTCAGAACGGGACGGAGTTGCATTTGTAGGTACTTTGCCCCTTTCGGCATTTGGCACTGCGCTCGCTTAAAACGCAAAGTAGACGACAGAAACACACCCCATAGAGAAACAACGACCTAAAAAAATTAACTCACTCGACTTGCCCATTTCTGTTAACAGTTCATCAAGAGTTGAACTAAGATTCATGAGAGATTTGATGAGAGCATGTTGCTTATGCTCTATGACCTCCACTGGGTCATGAGAGTTCTCTGACAATCCATTACACGTCACATCCGAGCTCTGCAAAACGTAGTGGACTGGCGTAGTATAAAGAATCGGAGTTCTCTTTTCGAAATCTGCTTATGATCTTGTAAATGCACAAAAGTATAAATCCATTAAAAATGGTTAATGATATGAATGACATTATAATGATAAACCCGCAATCAAGGCACCACCATGGAAAAGAGCAGGTTATCACACTCGCTCCAAAAGCGGCGATAAGCCTTGCGATTAATCAAGAACGGTTTGTGTTACAGAATGAGCCACCGAGATTCACCCGTTCACCAGAAAAAAAAACTCCAAACAACATCAGCATTTGAAAAAACTTACGCCTGAACCTGCAGCAGTGTGATAGCTAGGAAGGCAATACATAATGTCAAGAGGTTTGACATCGAAATCTATCGGCACTTGTGGAGGAAGCTTGTACATGGACGACATTTATCACCTGGAACCGAACTGTGTCCTATTCGAAGACAACGAAGTAGCAAAAAGAGACACGTCAGAGCAAAAAAGAGCGTAAAAGTTGTTAGAAGTTAACCGAAGCAATACACTCAGCAACGTCAGAAAAATTGAGAAACTTTCCAAGGATGAGTTCGTATCCACGGACAAGCATTCCCATTGGCAGTAATCCTCAAGACTGCAGCCTTGCGAAACAATCTGAACACCGCAGGAAACTAATGCTGAACAAAGAAAAAGTAATAATCAATAGGACAGGAAGTAGTTCGCGCCGAGTTACGTTATGATTTTCGAATGAATCCGATAGTTCGCGCCGAGTTACGTTATGATTTTCAAATGAATTCGATCGCGGACAACGGTTTCTGCGCTTACTAATGTAATATTATAGTTGATGCAGATACGCTCGAAGGTAGCTATCAATTTAGGCTACTTCCCTTTAAAAGGATGTTAAAATTTACGGAGTGCCATGTAGAAACTGCATGCAATAGAATAGCAGGACGAGTATTCGCGTAGCGTACTCACCGCAATCACGAACAGCTGCATTCGACGGACGGCAGAAGCACACTCGGACAACGGTCTCCTTGTGTTTTCTCCCTTTTTCCTGGGGCCGTATGCTATCCTCTCCCGGCCGGGGATGGGTCCCCGACGGCGTATGCTATGCCTCCCCAACCAGCCGTCGGGAAGAGGCTCCGCCCACCAAATCTCGGGGATGCGTCCCCGACCGCCAAGGGGTCGGGAAGCGTCGGGGATACAGTAATCTCGTGACCGCGGAGCGAAGCATTTGCGCCAGCGCACACTATTTTCGAAACTGATCAGAGGAAAACTGCTGTATAACAGTATTTTTGGAGCACAGCGCTCGCCTTCTGGTTCTTATTTCAACTTTAGGTCCTGCACTTGTCCGAGAGAGTGCTCTTAGTCAACTGTTAGTCAACAACCTCGAAATTCGCGCACTTTGTACATCTTTTGTTTTTTAAGTAACGTACGATTTGGTGGTGTTCTTACTGGCAAAGTTTTAGGGATCAATGTTTTTATTCTGATTGCAAAATTTTCGTGTATGTTTTTGCTTTGTGGTCACTTGAGTTTTGTGTTCTGTTTTGGATTATTTTTCAACCATTACAACCCCAAAAGTTGCAGAGGAGGTGGTTGGGGGTGCTATCGCAGTGGGGGAGGGGGTTTCTCACAAAAAGCTTCACACCTGAGTACTTTAGGATTTTTGTGGGGTCATCCTGCTCATTCAAACGTGTATTTTTGCCTAAGCCTTGAAGGAAGAAGGAAAGCGCTCCTTTCTCCTTCTTAGCTTTGATAAAAATAGGGTCTAGTAGTGGGATGCCCCCCCCCTCACTGCGACAGCACTGTTGGGGTACTGATCACGGAGTAAACACTCATTTCTGACGCTCACGCTACATGGCGTCATTGAATTTGATAAAAGAATGCAAAATACAAGCATATTCAGTACTATCTTTGAGAACATGAGAACATGTTGTTCTGTTCTGCGTTTATGTCGTTCACCACCAGATTAGTGCTACATTGTTCGGTTGAATTTAGTTAAAATTACTTATAACTTAGTGAAAATTACTGTCGCGCCGAACCGTCCAGGTATTTGTAGATAATATCCTATGCGTGATCAGCACCTTCAAATACCACATCGTATGAAGTTTCAGTCAAAATAGTTGTTCCGTTTATTCTGAAATTGCTGTGGTTGTAATGATTGAACAGTGTCCAATCATGTGCTCCATTATCACTTGCCTGACACACGGTTACAAAAAAGGTCTTTTGAAAGTACGCGCCAATGCAACTCTGCGTCTTTTCCTCCCCGAGGAGCTCCCGGCAGCATAGCATACGGCTGGTCGGGAAGCGTCCCCGGCCGGGGATCTCACCCGGCCGGGGACGTCTCCCCGGCCGGGAGAGGATAGCATACGGCCCCTGATAAGGCTTTCATTATGTTATTTTAGTTAATGAATATTTATGTTACTTATTACTTATTTACTTATTTTAGTTTATTCAGCACTTGGTAACGAAAACCGATGCTTTCGATTCGTGCTGTTCCAGCATCGGTACGATGTCTTACCACAGCATCACATTCACAGAGGTATGGTTTTGGAACTATCGCTATGAATGGTTTTGAATGTTATCATTTCTCCCTAAAACTATTCGATATTTCAGTGGTTTGTGTGGCCCAGCTGTGCGATTGCTTATGCTACAATACGGTATTAATGAGAAAGATGTGAAAGCAACAGGACCAAAGGGTAATATCATGAAAAGGTGCGTTATTGGCAAGTCCGCAAAATTTATCAATCTGCACAGTGGAATCGCATCGATTTTTCATCACCGCTTTCCCTTGGTCTGATCAAGCTTTATACACACTCCAACAAAATATATGAACCGCTTTGCTCTAAGCAGAAGTAGTAGGATTATAGTAGTTTGGTAGATACATCATGTTATGAAGTATGATGGAATCACAGCTGTTGGTGTAGCTAGTCATATTCTCTTTTTTTCAGTGATGTACTTGGATTCGTCAAGACAAGTGGTTTGAAACCAGTCGTTGTCAAAGTCGCTCCACCTCCTGAACCAGCTGCAGCTGCTACGCCCTCTAAGTCGGGTGCGCCACAAAAAACTCCTACTAAGGTTGGTAGAAACTCATACGCGCTCGTCTTCTTGGGATAGTCGTGGGGTGAGGGTGAGAGCAGTGCATGGCTATTATCGATTATACGGGCAGCTCACCTAAAATTGTGCGGAAATTTCGTGCTTGTTGGCTTCTTAATCTTCATTCTTTAGCCGATCGGATCAGTGCGCCACGTGGAGAAGTTCGTTGACATACCACTTTCTAACGAACGCGTTACTGTTGCAAAGAAATTAGTCCAAACAAAGGTACTTTAGCAACTGTTGCATTTTCCTTCATGTTTTTTACTGGTTTTCATAGATCTGCTTATCCACAGCTTTTTTCGAGCTTCCTTGCGCTCGATTATGTTAAAAGTTCTAGCAGTCAATTCCGCATGGATATCAGTCAGCGATTGTGCATGCAGATCCAATAATCGCTATTCAAGCAGAATTGAAAGCAAAAGGAGTTGAGGTGTCACTTAACGACTTCATCATCAAAGCAGCAGCTCTCGCTTTGCGGGTATGTATCTCTCTGCATCTATACGTTACTCTGTTTCACCTTCTCTATTGTCTCATCCATAATCCATTTAATGTTGTATTAAGTCTTGGCTATTATTTCTCAAATATGCTTACAGGCAGTACCTGAAGTGAATGTGCGGTTTTCTTCGGAGTCACAGCTGACTTCTCTACCAATGGTTGACATCTCTGTGGCATTTGGATCGACCAACCTTGTCGTGAAATCGGCTGACATCCTTGGCGTTCAAGATATATCTGTTAGGGTGAAAGTGGGTTCCCATCTTTTGGGATAACTCACCTCATCTAATGATTTCGACTGAAAAATTATTCAGGATTTGGCTAATCGTGCAAGCGAAAATAAGCTCCAACCGGACGAATGTCAAGGAGGATCATTCACGTAAATACGACCATTTAATTCCATGTATATTAGTACTGTTATCAAGTATTATTACTACTTTTAGGGTTTCGTATTTGGGAATGTTTGACAGTGTAGAACAGTTCACAGCTATCATCAATCCACCACAGTCAGCCACGCTCACCGTTGGAAGAACGGCGATCGATTTAGATAAAAACTTTGAGCCGCGACATAGGTGGGAGTTTTTTTAGTATTTTCTGTGGAGGGTTACTTATTTCGTATTTCTCGCTGATGAAAGGCTATGAACTGTGAGGATTCTCAGGACTCCATTTTTGTTTTTCTCCCGTTTTCCTTGAAACTTACCCTTTATGTTTCTAGAGTGAAACCTCCAATTATTTACGTTTTATTCATGAGTTAGTCTCGTACCGATCTAGTTATCTAAACCGCCTATCGTGGTAGTAGTGCTATCACTCTTTTCTTCCCACTTGTTTACCAATTCTTCCCATTTCGCTGTTGATCTCTGCTATGTCGCCTTCAGGTTTACTGCCACACTGTGCTTCGATGCACGAGCAATCACAGAGACTTCCGCACGACTATTTTTGGATCACTTCGCCGCTTCGCTCTCCGACCCTGATTTCATGGTGGCCGAACCAATAAGTCCCGAACTTAACTTCGATTTTGCTCGTCTTTTGTAGTGTTTTTCTTTGTCAAGGTTTTCTATTAGACTTGAGAGGAATTCGAGTTCACCGTTTTCATTTTGATTTTTATAATGCATCCATGCGCTGAGATCTGCTTTCTTAGTGTCTACGATTGTGACATGTGCAATGTGCAGAAGTGTTTTTAAAATGTGTAAATAGTATGTGTGTCTTGATTGTGCACAAATTACAGAAATCAGAAGTTACTAGCGTGATAGCATTTGTCCAGTGATCAATAAATGTAGAATTTTGATATGAAAGAGTGGCTTCATGGTGATAAAATCCAGCTATCTAACATTTCCAGCCAAAGAAATATACATCACTCGTTTTTTTTTGCAGGTACTAGACGGAGAATCTGCAAACTTTTAATAAGTATAGCTCCGACACTGGTAGCTGACATAGTTGCTTTGGAATCTTGATTTGAAGGTGAGCTTGTAGCATGATTTGATAGGGGTTCTGAAATCTGCAACCCCGTATTTGTGGGCTGGTGGTCTTCGTAAGAACAGTGTTGTGGAATGTCGTTTTCTTTAGTGAACCAAGATTCTCTCTTGAGTGAAGTATGTTGGTAACGACTTTCACTCGTCAAATAAGACCATTACCGTCAGTACTACGTATTGTTGCCCGTCAACAACATTTCCTAGCAGACGTCACTCTGAAGAAACGTGGTCTGGACAAAGTGTCCATCGATAATCTCAAGGGAAAGGTATTCCTTCTCTAACGATTTCTTTGAAATTAAGTTGGTGCAGATGTTTGTATATAGCGTCGTTGCCGCCTTTACTAATACCATCTATAATTCATATGAGTAAACGCAATTTGCCTCTCCACTAATACTTTAACCACCACAAACAAATTCTGGACAACATACTTGGGCGTAAGATTACCAACACATTAAGAAAGCTAGTGTTGTCCCATGCTTGCGTTAATGTTCTCGTGAATGTCCTTTATTCCTTCATAATATTGGGTCTATGGCGGAGTAAGGTAGAGGATGCAGCGAAGGTTCGCTCTCTTATTAGCACCCATTGCGTGTGTCTCTCCAGCGTTATAACACAAAATAACATAAAGCGAATAAAATCGAAGTGCTGGTCAGTGCCCATCTATGATCTTAAGTCTAAATTCCGCAAGGGAAGATTTCGATATCGATCTGGCCGTTCAAATTTGCTTTCCAAATTTGCAAAACTATTCTCTTACAGAAATTACACGGCGCTTTTCGTCGAACATCGGCACATATGCATTATAAGGGGGTAGGTAGTCAAGAATAGCAGGCTTATGAAAATGGTTCGAATTCTAGTGAAGACCCTGGTTTTTTTGTATTTTGTTGAACTTCTCTTACTGGCTACAGAAGACGCTCCTATTTCTATATTACTGCATTTCAAAGCCCTATTGGCACTAGACGTGGTGGAGTGGTTGGCTTCCATGCTTTTTCACAACTGCCATGTTCGATTGGAGTTTATTTTTCCAAATAAAGATAGCTTCAACATTTGATGAGCAAATACAGTAGGGTAAGATGATTGGAACGTGAAAACTTTTCACAATGGGCACAACAAATGAAAATTGCGTGACAGTCTGTCGCGTCACAAATGCTCATTAAATGTGTCGGAAATCAAAACTGTGCAGGCATCTCAAAATCTTCCGGGTGAGCGTCCGAATAACCAGAAGCAAGAACGTTATTATACGATACATACTACCTCTGCGACGTCTGGTGCTGACAACCCACCCTCTTCACTGCATGTGCTGATGTTCGTTAAAAAACGGTTGTATCTCGATTCAGAGGATCGTTTTGCATATTCGGAAAGTGGATTCGAGTCCAAAAATACGTCGCACGATATATATCCCGTTACAAACGACCACTTCGACCACGGGTTTTTCTCCTTGTAAAAATTCACAATCAAATGCCAATTTAAACGGTTCAGGTACTATTGTTGTATTTCTCTGCTGGATGGTGTAGATCGTGTAGAATGTTAACTCCGAAATTGAAGGTATAACGTTCATCACTTTATTCCATTTTTAGACTATCATCTTCTTCCCACATCAAGAATATTTACTCAGGATTAGTGTTGTCGCGCGAAATGATCTCAAAAGTTTTTCCAGAAATTTTATGAAGAACTGGGAGATGCCGAACGATCGAACCTTGAAGTAATATGGGTGTCCCGTGACAAAGAAGCCGCGGATCAAATTGAATACTACGAGAAGGCGATGCCGCCCTGGTACTACATACCATTCGGTGATCCAAACATACAGTAAGTAGTCAGTAGAGAACTTGAGCCTTGGCATTTCCCCCTATGTTCCCGTTTGTTTCTTTTTATGTAGTTTTTCGAGACCTCCATGGTAAAAATTATAGCGAATTTTGAGCTTGAAACTTTCTAAACTGAACTTTATCGTGCTTACATTGAATAGTGTATTTTCAAGAGGCTTCTTGGAGAAGTATGATGTCAAGGTGATTCCAGCTCTAAAACTAGTCAATGACAAAGGAGAAGTGCTGAGTGAATCTGCAAGAGCCGATGTGGAAGTAAGCATTCTTTTTTAATTCTGTGATGACAATGTAAAGTGCACACTGTCAAAAATTGGCATTTCTAGGGTTGTGTAAAGGACGAAGCTACAAAATGTTACAATAAATGGAAGGAAATGTACTAGACCTTAGCTTG
This sequence comes from Trichostrongylus colubriformis, assembly GCA_963978905.1. NCBI lineage: Eukaryota > Metazoa > Nematoda > Chromadorea > Rhabditida > Trichostrongylidae > Trichostrongylus > Trichostrongylus colubriformis. The sequence goes on along the minus strand of OZ022256.1, from coordinate 55,725,120 downwards.
TTCCCCTCTTAGAGCAGTTAAAATAGATGAATGCGATTGCTGTGAATATACCTCATATGTAATAACAATGAATAAAGCATTTCACATTTTTTATCTGAAGGTTTCACAACGGTTCCCTGGTTCTCCAGTCATTTTGTTTCCGATACATCGAGAATTCCCATCTAATAATTTTGAAAACAGGCTATGTGAATAGTTTGCCGTGATTGAATGGCCAGGTGGTTATTGGTTATAAGGAAAACACGAAATGGGGGATTATTCCCTCACAGTTCCAGAAAGAAAGCTAAAAAATCAAAGTTCATTAGGAAGATAAAAACTTTACTTCGAAGAAAATAAATTCCGAAACTTTACTTCAAAGGAAACAAGTTCCGAAAACTTAAGCACATCGTATCAGCGGTACATACAGGGTGATAGTGCGAGATCAAACTCGTGGATAGGGTAACATTTGATAGAGTTATTGAAACAAGAGTTGATGGAAACGTCTACGACAAATACTATTTGCTACTGTTATTTCTTTGAAAAACATGGCAAAATAAATGATTCGATGTTTTTCCCGAGCTGAACCGAACAGCGTGTTAGTTGAGTTGCAATTCGCCGCGATATGCTCCTGCAGGGACGCTCGACGTATCCACCTGATAGAGGGAATATCATATTGCATTGTGTCTATTCTATTACTAAGGCGAACTTTTCAAAACCGACCCTACCTTTCCTAGCTCGGTGGTGCACGAACAAGCACAACCGTTCCAGAAGTACTTACCTTCGAACACATGATGGACAGCTGATCCCATCCAGCTACTGCGAAATTATTCGAGTATTTAGGGCTTGAAGTCGGCAAATTAGATCCGGTGTGATACCTCCTACGTGCCAAAAAGTAGGCTATCCTAGTGTTGTATATTAAAAGCTTCGTCTGTCTGTCCGCATGTCAATGTCACGCTAGGCGCAACATGAAAAACGATATGTGAAGATGGGGACTTCGTTAGGGATGGGTAGGGCATGGGACAAGAAGTGAAGGGCACATATGGACCAAGTTATGCTCCGCCCGCGGTGGGCGTGGCGTCACTGAAACGTTGCACCTTCAAACCTAAAATTGTTAAATGGGTTACAATATGACCAAAACGTGAGGGAAATATGATTAAGGATGTATGAAGTTTCGGAAGTCACGAAAGATGTTTGGGCTTTGTGGGCGGATCATTCGTGGTGGCGGGCGGAGCACGGACGTCACGCGAAAATCAACCTGAGTAAATGGAGACAAAATGGGATGGGTAAAACATAGTACAAGAGGAAAAAGACCAACATGGGCCAAATTAAGCTCCGCCCACGGTGGGCGGAGCGTGCACGAAACTGTTCCGTTTTCATGCTGAAACTTGTAAAGCGGGTTCCAATGTCAGGCCTGAGTACCAAGAGGTCTAGTCACAGTGAGCCGAACGCATCCTGAGTCGAGGTCTGTACAATGAAAATTCATAACTCGATTCTAGCGCAGATTTAAGACCATGTGAAATCGGCAGGAATGACAAATGTTCAAGTTATCTCAAACACACCGAAAATGAGCGGAAACCTGCCCACAATGGGCGGGGAGTGATGTGGCAATGGGGACTGAGTGAATATATAGGAAAAACGATCCAGATCTGAACTGACACCCATCATGTTTCGCGCGCAGTACTGTGCGCCAGCTCAACTGCGCACATAGGAGTAAACATCACGAACGACTTACGTCATCGAAGTACGGATGATGGAGCGCTTTTCGGGATGAGATGCGACACGCAGGATCGTACACGAGCATCGCCTATAGATAGAACTGATAGACTGCAAATAACTATGGAAAACACTATTGCCCACTCCCCCCCCCCCTTTCAAAGGATCCCGCTCTTTGTGAAAAATAGCGGAGAATGAATACCTCAAGCAAGTCAATAGCATCATGATCCATGTAGTTCGCCATCTTTTCGGCTAATGAACTGCCCTTCCATTTGGGAAAGGTTGGCTTGTAATCCGGTAACTGACTCACACCAGGCCATTCGGCTTCAGTGGGTGTGCCAAGAATCCTAAGAGGAGATATGTCTACCTACTACAAGGAGGACAAGTTAAACAAATAAAAATAAAAAACAAGCAATCTCCACACCTGAAAAGACGAAACAGTTCATCAATTTCTGAATCTCCTTGAAACAACGGCTTTTTGCTCGCCATTTCGGCGAAAATACATCCAATGGACCAGATATCGACACCCATAGAATAGCGCTGTGTCCCGAGCAAGATTTCCGGAGCACGATACCAAAGAGTAACAACCTAGGAATGAGTAAAGTGATTACAAACGATGTTAATCTCCTGCACAGTGTATGAGTTAGAACTTACTTCATGGGTATACACCCGTACAGGGATCCCAATCGCACGAGCCAAGCCGAAATCGGCCAGCTTTATGGCGCCTTTCCCATCAACCAGAAGATTTTGAGGTTTCAAATCGCGATGAATCACGCGGCGCTGGTGGGCAAAGCAAACGGCCTGGCAAATCTAAAATATTGGAGTTCGATTAAGGATACTATTCGATAAAGTGGGGAAGAGATAGATAAATTTGAAGACGGTTATATGAAGATGTAGCCATAGCGTAAGGGAGCGTGAGAGATGGATGAAGAGAGAAGAATGATGAAGGATCAGTTAGAGAGACTGATAAGCGAGATAGAGTGTATAAAAGGACGTGTGATGCCTAATAAAGTCGTTCTTCCCTTCTGTGGTGTCGACACAACTTAACTGGCGATCAGGATGAGATTCGAGCTCACGCGGGGAGACCCAATGGATTAGCATTGGGGTTTCCCCGCGTGAGTTCGAATCTCATAAAGCGGAGTCGGTGAATAAATATAGAGAGGATATGAAGAGGTATTATGATAGAGTGAAAAAGGAGAGGACATTCAAAGTGGGACAGGAAGTGTTCATAAGAAACTATCCTAAAGTAGGAGACCGGTGGATACCGGGAATAGTAATGAAGGTGCTAGGATCGAGCACTTACGAAGTGCATTATGGCATGGGGGTAAGGAGAACCCACGCCGACCAGATGAAGCAAAAAGTGATTCTGTGGGAATCAGTAGATGAGGGATTGCTAAGACGAATGGATAAGAATAGTCCTAGCGGAAGTGTGGAACTTACGGAGAAACCACGGTTACGGCGTTCGCAGAGGAAGAGGCAAGCGACCGAAAGAATGAGGGGGTACATGGAAAGTAGTAAAAGGAAGAAGATAAAGGTGATAAAGATAGCGGAAAAGCTGGAAAACAAAAACAGTGGAGATAACATGAAGCTTATAAAAGAAGTGAGAAGGAGTAGGCACCTCAGTCATGTTTCCAGTACCAGTTCAACAGCAGTCGCAGCCATCGATGGTCATCGGGGCAGGCGGGCCCCCCAGTTCTACTAGTCCCGATGGGGACGAACACGGCGATGAAGGGGCCGCAGCCGCCGGCACCAGCAAGTGGCGGGGCCGCAGCCGCCGGTGGTGCTGGCTCCGCCGGGGCGACAGGAGAGACAGCGGCGCCGCCCACAGCGGCGAAACCGTGCGCTGTGGGCGGCCGTCAAAAAGATCCGGAAGGACCTCAAGAAGAAGGAAGATGTCGACGAGCGTTGGAGAGGCCGCCCCCGCCGAGGAAGGTCGTCACGAAGCCGCAGCCGCTCTCCAAGAAGAAGCCGTACCCGCTCCGCAAGAAGAAGCCGTACCCGCTCCGCAAAAAGAAGCCGTACCCGCTCCGCAAGAGGAAGCCGAACCCGCTCCGCAAGAAGAAGCCGCTCCACAGGAAGAAGCCGCTCCGCAGGAAGAAGCCGCTCCGCAGGGAGAAACCGCAGCTGGTCTGTGAGAAGGCCAGCGAGAAGCCGCCAGCAGGTCCGCCAGGAGGCGGTCCCGAAGCCGCAGCGGAGTTCCGGCGAAGCCAAAGCCCCGCCCCTGAGGGGTCTTAAATGATATCCAGTAAACGCCGTTTGAAAATAAATATGTTGCCACATTCTGGTGTAGAAACACTGTTGGGTGAGGAGGAGGTAAAATAAAGTTGAACCTCCTCACCTTGGAGTAAGATGTTGTACCTGGAGTGACCGCATGGTCACTAGGGGGAGGTGTAAGGGAGCGTGAGAGATGGATGGAGAGAGAAGAATGATGAAGGATCAGTTAGAGAGACTGATAAGGACGTGTGATGCCTAATAAAGTCATTGTTCCCCTCTGTGGTGTCGACACAACTTAACTCATAGGAACAAACTCGGAAGGCAAAGGCACCTGAAACATGTAGCTTTTGCATTCGGCGGGTGGTAACCGCTTGTCGGCAGGAAGTTGGTCCAGATACCTTTTCAAGTCCATCGAAAGGAATTCAAATATCAAATAAAGGCGATTTTCCTGAAAAAAAAAAGATTGTTCGATAATATGTATGAGATTCAGGACAATCCCACAAAATAAAAATCATGGTCTAGCATAACAACTAATAGGAATTTTTCTTCTCTGGAAGTATTCTATTCAATATGTGTTCTCTCAATCCTGTGTAAAGCGCATGTATTCTCAACACCATGAAATGCCTCACTGTAATAAAAACATGAGTCACAACCGGCGAAAAATTCTTCTTCTCCTTCCAGTTCGCTCACAATCGATTGCTCTTTCGATAAATTTAATTGTGTAGCGTTATTACTCCTCTTCCAGCGCATTATAGTATCGTCATCCGAATATTAAGAGAGCTCCTTTCAGATGCTGTTAGGAATAGTCTCACAAGCCGCCAAGAATATAGTGAAGCCCTTGACGATTAAAGGGAATTAGAAAAACTTCATACCACCTTTTTAACAAATAATAGAGCTGTTATCACAGTGGCACATTTCTTATGGGATTGAAATGAACTCACAAATATTCATGATATCAAATAAATTAAGAACTTGATTGCTGCATCCATGATCAAGGAAAATCTTATCTACAAAAGTTTCAGTACTTGAACCTTTCTTGGTTGCATTCATACGACTGCCCCCTTTCGCACTCCACCTTCAACTTCTGAACTCATAGCACTACAATATGAGAGTCAGTTAAGTTATCCTGCAACAACACCTCTAAAAAGAATATAAGTGTGGAAAGCGACTGCCATTCAACTCGCAGAGTATGAATGCACCGTAAGGATGTTTTGTTAGCTCCGTTCTCTCCAAACATATGTGGTGATAGCAGTTTTGAACGAAAAAGTGTTCCAGAATTTTAGTCTCCTTATTAAGGAATATGAGCGCTGTGTAAGAAGGATGTGAGCCCTATTAACAGGGCGGAGTTGGTCTTAGATGTCGAAAATGGATCCCAGTCATAGATCTCCACGGTTACCGGCGAACTTCAGCGACAAGGCCTTAGGGATGATTGGGATACATTGAACTCTCACACAAAAGAAGACACAAATCCAAGTCAGCCTACGAACCACGTCATGAACCCAAATAGATAACTTGAACGAATGAATAGCTCACTAGCCATCAATTCACCTGCATGATGACATCCTCCAAGGCGACCACATTCGGATGGGTTAGCTCCTTTAGTAGCGATATTTCACGAATAGCAGTCGATGGTACACCCTAAAACGGACGTATAAATTACGAAAGATCATCAGCTAATATTTGGACAAAGAGCACTGGAATGACAAACCTCGTCTTCACCTTCGAGACGAATTTTCTTCATAGCAACAAGTTTGTTGGTTTTCTTGTGCTTTCCCTTGTATACAACACCATATGTACCTAGGAAACCATGTCTCTAGATGGTCGAATAATTCTACCATTCGTACACATGCCCATTAACAGTAAGTGTGGGAATTTGGCCTGTTTACTGTTTACCCGATTAGCGAATAGCGATTATGCCAGAAAGTTCACAGACCATCTCCAAGTTTCAGAGATCTCCAAATCTACAATTCTCCTATGACTCTTTTCAAAAAACCATCTGATCTAAAGTTCGCTTCTATCGCAGTGCTAGCATAACAGTCGATACCTGCCTTGAATAGTGACACTTTGCAGAAACCTACCTTCTCCTATTTTGTCCAATTTCACGAAGTCATCCAAGGAATAATGCTCTCCGGGCGGTGCCATGTCGAACTGAATGACACAACGGACTGTCGTTCACAGAGCCACAAATACCACACAACAACAATATCTAGAAAGACAGGGCACCAAAAGCAACAAGACAGGTCTTGTAACGAACGAGTGAAGTCCGAAGAGATCAAAGAGCCGATGTCTTCATCGAATATTTGAATTTTGCACGTTACCGCTCGGCAAGCTCGTTCCGTTTGGGACCCAAATCGGTAAATTCATCGAATCCTTTGAACTTTTAGTAAGTTTGTTTGTAAAGGCTGAACTTATTAGAAAAGAGCTCAGTCTTCTGCCGTATTTATACCTTTATTGAAACAAGAATTTACAGAAATTAAGGTGAAATCGTTAGTTCTTTTATTTTACTTGCCCCTATCCATATTTTTAACCGTTTTCTCGTCTATATGACTTCTCCGCTTGATACAAAAACTTTCGAGTGAAAGATTAACATTTACTTGCGTGTATCTCTTTGAACAGCACCTTCGTGAAAATGGCTTTTGAATTTTCCGCGGCCAATCGCTCGGCGCGAAAAGCGAGGGTTTGAATGATTCATCAGCCGCTGGGCTTGCGCATACAGCTGTTGTACGTTTGCTTGTCTAATCGTATTATTTACCGGTTTTATCGCGCATTTCATATCTGTTGCATTTTTCGTTTTATTATCTGTGCTAATATGCTGAAGTATTCGCATTGGTATGCTATTCTATTTAAAAACTCTGTGATGATCTGCATTTTCTCAGTTTATCCAGCAACATCTAGTTTCAGTTTCCAGGAGGCCTGTAAATTTCTTTCATGATGTTAATCTTCCAATTTTCTGCTAGATGATGTCATAAAACTTGATTCATTATTCTCAAGGCAGGGAATGCGGCTTACCCTGCAATTTCTTGTGATGCACCACTTGTAAATTTAGTACTTTGTTTTCGGACATGTGGAAGTCCGATATTTGACCATAAATGCGCCGCAAATGCAGTTTCATACACTATTTCTTCCGAGTGCACTGGCAACTCCTTTATGTTCTCCGTTTGGCTTTTGGTACCAATACAGTCGTTCCTCACCTGATATGGCGACGGACGCCAGGCATACTCATGTGGTCCCAACTAAATTTGCATCTGAATACTTACGGATTTAACTCACTTCTCGTGTATAATTATGTCTTTGCATGTCTCTTTCTTCATTCTAACGAGGTGGTCCACTTGTTTAATTCGTTTAAGAGTCACAATGGATGATGAACGGGCAACGTCTTCTATGAATGACGAGTTGTTTCGATCTCCAGCTGCGCAGCAAAATTACTATGATAAATTCGATTCTCCTCTTTCCACAAAACGAGAAAAGGTGTTAATTCTTCCCATTGTTAATTTTGCTTGATATCTTTTACGTTTGCGCCGGGGATCTATCTGATATCAAAACCAGATGCGACAAAACTGTGGAAGAAAACCGTGTTCGGTCCCGAGAGCTGTGCGAACAGCTCCACCTTTGAGTAGGATTTATCCGCGACGATTCGCCCTCCAAACACCGCATCAAGTCTCTTTTCGAGGAATTCCAGATGATAACAGTAAGATTTAATGACCATCTTTCTCTGTAGGGATTCCAATTGACTGTGTCTAACTTGTAATTGCTTGTCTTAGATAAAGTAAACACTTACAGTTATTGCACACAGTCCTATATACAACCCCAGTATTGGTGTGCCGTATTTCGAACAGTGTTACACTATCGAGAGGAAACTTGGACAAGGATCATTCGGAGAGGTAAGTATCATTCGCTAATCTTTATTGCTTTGCGGTATTTGAGGGCTCGTAAATCTAGCGATTTTCTATGGGTTTGCGTTGTAAAATGAGAATGATCTCGTAAACTTTGGATTATACAGGAAAGAAACCGTTCATTGAACGGTTTACACATTTTCATGCGCCATAAGCTCCCAGATACTGGAACATGCTCTTTATTGTTGTGTACAGGAGTAAAATCCTGGGGCAGATGCAATCTTCCTTAAAAATGCCTTGATTGATTCAAGCAGAAAGTCGCTGTTTCTAGGCCTATGCTGTGTACTGTAAAGAGGATGGTCGGCGGTACGCAGTGAAGCGTGCATTGGACGCATTTCGAAGTTCGGCGGATCGTACTTTGAAGCTACGTGAGGTTCAGAAGCACGAGCTGCTGCCGAAACACATAAATCTCGTCCAGTTCTACAAGGCATGGGAGGAAAAGTGAGATCACACTTCTTTAGGCATTTGGATCTTTTGAAGAATACCGATTTAGTGGTCGTTTGTATATTTTGACTGAACTGTGTGAGAGAAGCCTACTGGACTATTGTACCGAGCTGCACACGATACCGGAGCGTGAAATCTGGAATATTTTCATTGACCTCCTGAGGGTGAACTTCAAACCTTATTCGAATTTTAATTGCTGCTCTCCTTCTCCAGAGTTCTTCAATGGTTTATTTTATAGGCTGTCGACCACCTGCATAAAAATGACCTTCTTCACGTGGACATAAAACCAGAGAATATCTTCTTAACCAAGGACAAAGTTTGCAAGCTGGGCGATTTCGGGCTAATATTTGATCTCAAGAATGTACGTTCTGTCTGTATCTCTCTTTCTACCATCTTTCTATCATACAACTTGTTACCTACATCCAAGAACCTATTTACCAGGACACCACTTACACTCCTGAAGAGGGTGATGCGAAATACTTAGCACCCGAAGTTTTGAACGCATCTCCTACTAAAGCTGCCGATGTATTCAGTATAGGAATTACAATACTAGAGGTAAATGATTTCAAGGATGTATTTCAGCTCATTTTCAAGTTAAGTTAGTATACCATCTTATGAATCCTCTTTTCTCGAGTTATTTTTTGTAGGTGACAACTGACATAGATCTGCCATCCCGTGGTGACACATGGCACCAGATTCGGAGTGGTCACATACCCGATAGATTCTTCAAAGGTAATGATCGCTTGTTTCCGTGCGGCTAGTGTTGCATATGTAGTGTATTTACAGGTGTATCCAAGGACCTTACTCGCCTCATCAAATGGCTGATGTCGCCTGATCCAGCTTCACGCCCTACAACGGCTCAGGCCCTGTCAGATGCTGCGATCGCTTGCAGAACTCCAATCCGCTCAGCTTATCTCACATATCACCAAGTGGTGAGTTTCGAATGGTCGGACTTTAGAGGAGTGCCACCACAACATACTTTCTAGATGGTCACTGTTACTGAACATATGGCTAGCGTTCTGCTTTGGCTAGTCGCTCTTGTTCATCTGCTGGCGATCCCCTTTCTTATGTTTTTCGATGCCCTACGTAGGAAGAAAAACGATGTCTGTACCACTCCATACAAAGGGACTGTCTACTTCACGGTGAGCTGCTCAAACTAATAAACATCTGTCCCCTTGGTAGTTTGTTGTGTGTCTTGAGGACCCCACGTGTGGTGGATGCCTAGACTTGGAGAACTGAGAACTAATCTCGGCATACTTCAATGTGAAATTCGACTCTCTACAGGATTATGTTGCGATATTTCAGGCGCACACTCCTGAGGTGAATGGATCTATCCGGCATAAACGAATGTCACGGTGGGGAGATGACGACAGTGATTCAGGTAAGTAGTAGTTTATGCAGGAACTCCTTTTTGTTTGGAATGAAGCATGCAAGTATTTATGTAGTGGTTAGGTTTTTTAAATTTGCTCTCCATTTGCTGTGGGCAATAGTCCCCCAACAAGAAAGCCGAGAGCATCGTCCCTGTTTCAATTATCTTGCTCGATTTTGACGACCTTTTATAGAGGGCCGCCTGTCTCGACACAGCTTTACAACACTAAGTCGACGATTTCTGGAAATGGACGATCGTCCCAGTAATGGTGACCCTTTCCCCAGGTTCGTTCCTCTATGCATTCAACCTCACTGCTTTTATCACAGCCTTTTCCCTAATTTGAATATGCTTTAGATATCGCCTGAATTTCGATGAAGACACACCGTCCTCAAGCGAAAACAATAGAGCTGTGCACACGCCCACTGAAAATAGTACACCGTTAGTAAAGTTACATCGGTGTTCGACGAATTTAGCGCTTTATTTTTCATTTCAGTATGAGTCGTCCGTCGAAGTCCGATGGTAAGGGTCGTAGAGTCGATTCAAGAGTGTCAGCCAGTGAAGCCAGCAAATGGAAGCGTGATGGTGGGGACTGGTCCCCAACAAACAGTCGCCGTTTCTACGATTCTGATGACGATTCATTGGAACGTTCGCCGAAGAGTCGCATGTAGGCTTTGTGAGAGTGAGCTCTTTTGAGACGGAGGAATGAACCGGTCATTTCAGGACCATGTCTTGTCCACCGTATCGTCAACCTCTACGTACTCGCTTCCGCAATCGTCCCATTCCTCGTTTGGATTTTTCTCGTGTGGACGAATTTCCGGAGGCCTTCTCATCACCGGCAACTACGACTGATTCAACAGCGTCGTCGTTGTCTTCGAATAACGGAACGAGATCACAATCAAATGTTTGTAAGCGTTCTCGCATGGTGAGCCTGTTAAGAGAATGTTTGTAGAAATTCTGGGGGTACCATTCAAAAATTCAATTTTACCGTTGCAATGATCGCAGTCTTGATTTTTTTAGTTATCCCGGTATCCGTGGCTCGGCTTTTTGACAAACTCAGTGTGAATACTGTGGGCTTGAAGTTGATTTTGATTACATTTTTTCAGATTACTAGCACGACGAGTTCTGCAGAAGAAAGTTCGTAGGCACATATTCGTATTTTTATTAATCTAACCTCAAAAATGATTTCTAGTATCTCACTTATGATGATATGGTAACAGATGCCTTAATGCTCGTGGTCATACTTACTCTTTTTTGTGATTACTAACGTGTCTGTTACTGGTAAAGGGTGCTGTGGTTGGAACGGTGTTTTATTTGATTGTTTTTAGTTTTAATTTAGTGAAATTGCATTACATTACTCCGTTATAGAGTTTAATATAATTATGTGCTTATATTGTGTAATATCCTATTCATTCTAGTAACAGTATGCGATTTTTGGAAGTTCCCGATTCCAAATAGGCTGCTTTTCTGCTATCGTTTAATTGTGTGGCTCTCCTGTGTGGCGTTTTCAATGAGATTTGTTTTCCTCGGTCATAACACCAATCCGAGTGTATTTGTTTCTTCCTTTTGTGTGTCATGTTTATTTTATATGATATTCTTGTTAATAAAGTGATGATTGTACTCTATCACATAAAAATAGGAGTGTCAGTATGCGGATGTTTACAGAAGCAAAAAAATCAAATCGATCTGGTATCTCAGAAGGAGCTCAGAAGTTAAACTCAGTATTGTTAAAAATTTTGAGGAAACTTTGTAAGGTTGGTGAGTATCAGTAGAGCAGTCTGGTATTGATAGAGCTGTACGTCAGATGAGCGATATCGAATTCGCGTAAAGGTTTCATCCGATTGTGCCAAACCACGCAATCGTGAGTAGGACTCAGACTCTGTGAGCTGCCGCGCAACTGGCAGTTGTCGCAACGGTCCCCGCGGCTCGCAAGCTTCATGCTGGCCGCGCAGCAGTGTATTCGTGTAACATGTGGCATTTCTTTCGAATTGTGTTACTGGGGCTGGGATGTATGCTAGGATGCTCGCATTAGGGCAGGTCGCCGGTACTCGCAACGGTTTTACGCCTTGGGCCCGGCCAGTTGACAGCGATAGTAGCGTGGCGTGCGGTGGCGCATTATCACATGCCACAATAATTCATTTCAAATCCTAGCCATACCCTGGAAATTGGAAGGCTTTCAACCCACTCAGGGTCTGCGAAGCCACTCCGTACACGAGCGTATACGATTTTTACCAAAGTATTGGCTGGGGTAGGAGAGGAGGAGCCTCTCTGGACTTCGACAGTGATGTCGGCCCTGTTTCTTTGTGGTCAGGGTTAGCTCGAGGGGCCCATCATCTGCGTAACATTTGCCTCTTGGCTATGAAGCACTCGTGTGAGGCAGGACTATTCAACCAGGTCAGGTCACGCGAGAAACCTCTGCCGCACCCAGTAGCGCCCGGCAAGGCACTTGGCATAATTGCCTATGCGGTTTACGCAGCGTGGTATCCTAGATAGATAGTCCTGACCCACCACTCCCTCTCCTCCCCCCAAATGGTAGTACCTCTCTCGTTGCGCAAGATAATTTGGAGAACCATTTCGATTTTGAGATCGTAATACGCTTCAGCGATCTGTTGTAACCTTTCAATGCTACATGATAGCCATACAATTCTTTAATTTAGCGTATGTATCTTATTTGAAGCGAAAATCTTAGTACAATCATCTTTGGGGTTTCAACATGAGAACGGTTTTTCGAACTGCTTAAGATATTCTTCAGCTTCCTTTTTCTTTTTCTCTTCGTGTTCCTTTTTATCTTTTTCTGGATCAGCAGGTTTCAGTTCGACGTTTTCCAGCTTAGCAGAGTCCAAGGAGGAGACCACGTCCACACCCTTTAAGAAAAATTTCGTGTTATCGTAGCCCGAGCTCTTAACACCCCCCTCACCCCCAATACATAGCGCCCTACGATCATTCAGGTATATAAGTGAATCTAACCCTATTCATCATCTCCATTTCCTTATTTCGCTGCATTGCATAAGTGAACATTCCAGCATAGTGCTGAAAGGGTAAACAAATAATGAATAAATAAAAGAATAAATAAATGAGTAGATAAGACAATTAAATAACTAAATAAGTAAAATAAACAAGATGGTTGCTAGACTACATGTAATGTCATTCAAAGTTATAAGCCCCCTCGAAAGTCACTACCAGAGAGGCCTACCGCGTCACGCTGGTTGGTGAAATCGGTCTTTTTCTCATCATCTTCACTGGGCAGTAATGCCACATTACCAGGTGTCGGTGGCTCTGGCTGAAAAAAAGAAAGCCATACAGACTGAAGACCACTCAGTGTTCAACCTATGGGGAGGGCAACTTGCAAGTTGTCACTAGTAATGTTAATTTTACAAGACTGCACAGGTATATATGACATCTACGGCATGTTCACGTCAGTCACAGACATGTCAGTATGTTGACCATTCAACACGTTGCTCCCTCTCATTGATAAAGCACCGTACACCGCTTCTTGAGTATCGTTCATAGTTCGCGATTGAGGCGAATGGAAAAAAATCGCAATGGGGGAGGGGGGGGGGGGGTGCATCCTACTATGGACATTATATTTACCTAAGCCTAATTAGAGGAAGGAACCCCTTCTTTTCTCCATTAAGGCCTAGGCAAAAGCATACGCATGAATGGGTAGATTGACCCCTCAAGGATCTCTCCAGGATACTCAGGTAAGCAGCTTTTTATAAGATGCTTTTCCTCACTGCGATAATACCGAAAAAAAAGTACATATCGATAGGCTGATTTATCCTGAATCGCCTGAATCGCAAGCTATGAACAATGCCATAAGCGCGAGAATCGCGCGATCGCCTGAATCGTTTGATCGATGTGTACCTTTTTCATACCGCCTGAATCACGCGAATCGCGCGAATGAACAACACTTCAAGGCGATCTGCGATAGGCATATTACGATATAGCGACCAATCAGCCCCAGGGTAACATTCTATGAAGCTGAGAGGTGTTCATATGTAGTGGTGAAACTGGTGGAATCGTGAAAATAGTAAGATACGTATCGATTTCTCACTAATTTCACCATTCCTCCAATCGATAGGTATCTTTGCCCTTTCTGCTTGAATCGCGAACTATGAATAATACCTCAGGCGATCAAGCGATTCAAGCAGAAAGGATAAGATACTTGTCGATTGGGTGTATAATGCATGCCCACAATTCCATAACTATAAACATTATTTACGAGTACAGGTACCGTCCATTTTGAAGCGCTTGATAGGGCGCGGCCTACGGACTTGGGTGGGTGTGTATCAAACTCTCCTACCCCGCCACACACTCCCACTCTCGCCACTCAGGTCACGCCCTATTTAACGCTGTGAAATGAACTGTAACGGTCATCTGAGTAGAATAAAGCGATGGAAGAGCGAGAGTGACTGTTTTGAGTACCCGCGTTTTTGTCAATTAACTCACCTGGAACAGATGTCCTTCGGTTCTGGCACGGGGCTGATAGGTTTCTAGAACATTGGCGATATTGAAGTGCGCCCGACGTTGTCGAGTTAATGCTTCGCCATGCACGAAGTTCCACTGTCAAAATATGAAGATGACCTTCGAGGATCTTAAGCTGCCCAGTGTACAGGAACCGGTTGAAAAATAGCTGACCTCATGAGAGAACGCACATACGAAAACAATGAGCACTTGAGCGATGAGTAAAGAGGCTTTTATAGCGATCCACTGTACTATGACTTGAAGTAATCCGAGTGAACTCAAAACCAGCAAGGATGCATTGAAACGGGTGCTGAACGGCACAACATCATGGTGCGGAGGAGCAGCAACTTTATGGAATTCACCAAAGTGAACGTAATAGACTCACGCTTGATGAGAGCCCTCCTTGGACAAGTTCTTCGCAGGTGCATTGCTTCTGCTGCTCATCTGATGGTCACCACACCGTCAGAGTCACACTTCAGTTGGTGGTTGTACTCAGAAATGAACCTGTATCCAAATTTTCTTTATTCACCATAAGAAAACGTTATCAGACTGATAAGAGCTTGCTTCTGTTACTACTATCGAAGGTGGTTATTTACGACGTATTCCCATAAAAACTTAGAAAAAAACTTAGGTGCTATGAATATAAAAGAAAGGGGGGACATCCTAGAGAACGTCGAATAATATCGAACACCTGAGCATCAGTAGAGTGTCAATCTGCACAAGCGTAAATTTTCGCTGAAATCTCAGTGGGCGACAAAAGGGCTCCTCTCCCTGCCTGAGCTCAGGCAAAATAGCGACCACATAAAGGTGCCGTGTGATTACCACCTCCTTGCAGTCTGACTCGCGCTACATCGATGGTGCCATCCCTGAAAATCGTATACTTGCAATAATAACTATATAGAAACCCATCTACGGCAGAGCAATTCACATTGTGCGCTGACCTAGATAGACACTTGACGTTGGCTTCAGTAAAACAGGAGGTGCAGATCCTCAACAAAGCTGAAACTACAAGAGTGGTCAACGTTGGTTCCTCCCATAGGTAGAGAGGGTCAGCTCCTCCCATAGGTAAGCATGTCACGTGCCACGCACTACCGCTACGCATCACAGATTCACTCTATGACCGGTATGTCAACGGTGGTGCACGCTGGCAAACACAGTCATTAAGAAAATCGACTGGTGGAGTACGGCTTTCATTTCTCAGCATTTATGACATTTCGCTTTTTCTTTACTGATCTGTGATTAACACATCGACATTAATACGAGGCATTGACCGATCATACCCTTTTCGGATCTTCGAGGGTTGGCAAGCCACCACAGGGCTAAATAAACATCAAAATGCTCTGAAAATTTTTCAAGTAAAGGAATGTTAATTATCGAATGCATAATGCGCGTCATCATTATGCGCATTGAGAGCGCGACATAATTTTCGGCTTAAGCACCTTGACAACGCGGCTGACCACAACTGGTCACTCCAGCCATCATCAATCACCAGTAGCGATAGCCTCATATCGACTAGCTGAGTTAATCATTTCACAGCCTTACTGCTTTTCATGATTTCTTGCGATTGAAAAGAGTGGTTTCTGGGGAGCATTATTCACCTTCCCTTTGAATATACAATTTTTCTAAATATGACAATTTGCATTACCAACTGCATGACTGAGGGTAGTAGCAGAAAAGGTTAGAAGCTTGTACCTTGATCATCCGCACCCTGCAAATGTGTTCTCGGTAGCCCACTTTGCCATACGATGTTGATCGTTTCAACATTATTTCGTCAAATCCAACAGGAATAAGGAATCATATGAAAATCCTTTAAAAGAGGTAGTCGGAGTAATGTTTTTGAAGTTTTATATTTCGATTTGCATGGGGGCCAACAAAACCAACCCAGGCAACAATAATCGGATCCCCCAGCATTTTCCATAATTGAAGCCACTTTCATTTTCACCTTCTCGAGCGTTTTTTTCTTCATATGAACTGCCGTTCGGCGACTTGTTTAGGCAGAGACATGGATCAAGAAAAAGAAGTTACACTTATGTCCACGGTAATAAGTGCTCATGGGTGCTGTCCGCGATGAGCGGGGTTGGTGGGGGGTGGGGAGGGGGGGGGGGAGAACTTATAAAAAGTTGCATGCAAAGCATATCTGAGGAATCTTTCCGAGATCATTATGTACATCCAAGCGCCGAGATCGTAACGGTAAAGAAAGGGATTCCTTTTGCTGTCTAGGTTTGGGTGAAAATAGCATCGATAGCTCCAGTTGGTGTACATATTTCAGTGCTTATTATCGGATGTTTAACAAGCAAACATTAAGATCCTAAGAGGCTTAAGCAGATGAATGGCACACGATGCAGTTGTTGGAGTGATGGTTCAGGGTGAAAATGGGCACGGTGGGAGATGTAGCTTGACGTGAGCTAGAACTCGCGTTTTCTCACTTGCACTTGGAATAATCCTCATCGTATTGTAGCTGTTACATGGTTCGAGAATAGAGGTATGGCAGACGTTTTGCGCAGTGTTATGGGTGTAATGGATGTGATGGGAGGGCTTCCAAAGGAGGGATGGAGGTCATTTGACACGAAATGGTAGGGTCAAGTGCGGATGTGCAACTTTGTTCCAAAATCTGGTTAGCAGTTGCTACTAATCAAAGGGACCCTTCTGAAGGATCCCGGTGATTTTCATAGCAAACACGTCAGAGCTTCATGGAGCCTCCATGCATCTACGCACTATCTTATAGTGCGTAGATGGATGGAGTACAGTTCGAATAGCAAACTCATCATAAAAATGTTATCTGAAACAAGCTATGGACTCCTTCAGTACCAAATCCATCGCATAAATTAAGGATGCATTTATTTTCTCGTCATTCATAGTACTTTATTTGAGACATTTTTGAAATGTCATTTTTATGCAACGGTTTTTTCTTGATTTTCTGCACTCAGTTTCCCATACTTTACAACATTTTCAGCAATTTCAGGAATTTCCAATAGCAATGCTCAAACGATTAGTGTTTCTAGTAGCTATGAACATTCCTCTTGTCGGTGCCTTCGATTGGGGAGATTTTCACAAGGTGAGCAATAGCACAAAATTTTTCGTATAAGAACCGAATAAGGAAGTTGAATCAGAAAACAAAGCACTCTATATTCGGGATTATTTATATCTAAGCAAATGCATTCGCAAGATTCCGTAACCAGGAGCAGCTGTGCAATAAAGTTTTCGGTTGTGAGGTACTCAGCTTCACACCACTGGTACACTTAAAGGATGCATACGATTTCTTTTCGAGGTCGTCCCAATCCACTAAATCATTTTTAGGTGGCAGTGATTTTCTTCTCATTTTTCGGTCCGGGAGTGATTCTGGGAGCTATCGGCTTGGCCGCGTATTTCGCTTGCATTCGATCATGGTGTGTCCAATCCGATCCTTTTGCACAAACCAATTTGAAGTTGCCATCATAATTGATGGCACGACTTTACTAACCTACCTGACGATTTAAGGTATGAGTCATTTCGAGAAGAAGTTCGCGAGACTCATCGTTCTTTCCATCCATGGCCACCCGGCTCAGCAAAATGGCAGCTGCAGCAGTACGGTGTGTGACCCCACGACATTATCAGCCTTGTTGAATGGGCACTGATCATCTCAAAATAATCGATATTCCAGCCAGAAGCAGTGGATCACCATCAGTAAAACAACTTAAGTCGACTCCACCACCAGTGATCCAGAAGTCCGCGCTGAAGAGCCCAATTCCACCAGGATATCTTATCTCACCTGCACGCTATACGGATAGTAAAGTAGGCAATTTGTGAAGTTTATTATGTTCCAATTTTCTATGAGATTCAGCATCGATTTCGAATTGTTATGGTAAGAAATGCTGTTCTTACGGTTTCACGGTTACGGTCCTTACGGTTATTTAAGTGTATCGGGAGATCTTCAATTACATCCTAATGCTGAGGCATATATCTATCACTTTCATTACAGTTAGCAGAGTAACCTTATCCTGAGTCACTGAATCCATAAATACCGGAAGTTACCCACACAAGCTTAAGTTTTCCTTATTTCCACTTGGTTATGATGTATTTATTCTCTATGGGCCATATGCGAAGTTTTAGCAATAAAAATCAAATGTCAGAGGAGACATATCTTTTTAAAGTTTCCTCCACGTGATTTGAGTGAGCGCGGTCACGAGAGCGGTGGGGCGAAGCAGCAGCGGACGTCAATTTCAACACAGTAATTGCTACTGTTTTTTTTTTCTTCATCGCATCTGTAACACGTGACTACCGTGGCTCTGCCCATCGTAGCCCCACCCACTTGACCAGTATGGACGAAACTTTTATGGTATGTACGTTTTCCTTACTTTATCTTTCGCGTGGAGCGTTATAAGTGCCGTACCCGTACTGAGAGACATATCTATGTAAGGATACGAAAAACTCAAAGTAATGTGGACGTCGTTATCAGACGTCCGAATGCTTTCGATTTTAAAGTCATACCTGATAGCGTTATTTCGTCTGAGCAACTAGGAACACATCGCTCTTTATTAAACACTATCGAAAACCATTACCCATCAGGCCCGCCCTGCTTCTTGGCAATTTTTCGAATTTTTTTCAAATGAAAAATTCTTGACAATCACCAACAAAAACATTGCCAAACCACAATCCGTGGCCTGATGAGAAACGCTGTGAGAGTGCCGATCGATGGCGAAACTGATTCTGTTTGCTCAGCGCCTTTTGTTGGTTTTTTACACGTGCTTCGCCCTTCAACACGCCTTGATTGCTCACATTCCACTCGAAATAATCACCTTTTGGAAGAGTTCTTGAACACTTCTTTCTCAGCTGCTCTTTTCTAGAGCAAAACCTCTCATCATTACTGAAGATTACTCATTCCGAAAAAGTTTTTAGCCGCCTCCCGTGCAGGCGTCCCAAGTGCCTCCTCAGCCACCGTCCTCATTCGTTCAGGATACTATGAACAATCCACGTGAGAAGGTAATCTGCAATTCTAGATTTTATCAATGTAAATCAAAAAACATCAATATCTACTTGCCATATGAACCAGTATGGGATCTCTGGCGTTGTCAAGGTATTTCTCACTTCGCTAAATTCAGGCGGCTGCTTCCCATCCGCTCGAGATTTATTGCGGCCCGTCTTCCACCTACGTACCATACACAGTCAGCAGTCCCAATGAGCGGCCAGGTAAGCGTTAACAATTATTTTAGTAACGTTATCTTTTGCTGTAAGTTCACGGACAGGATTGATTTGATTTATTTGAAACAATGTAATGCATGTAAAGCTATTCAGTGTCTACTCAATTCTCTCCTAACTATACAATGGTAGAAAGTAGTCATGAAAATGCTGTGATGAGAGTGCCACCTCAGCCGTTACTCAATGGTTAGTGTTCCTTTTTCCTTTTTGCGGTTTTTTTAAATTTTTTCACAAATCATACTTTGAAGCTTCAGAAGCTGGGCAGCAACTTGAAGCAATCACAGTTCGTACTACGACAACAACCAGACGAACTACAGTACTGAGCCCGACACTGAATCGACCATACACCATAGTATAGCTGCCAAAAAGGATCAAGCTATGTATGCATAAAAGTAATGTCGTCACACCTAAAAACATGGTCTACTTAACATTATGATTAATTAATGAAATAAATGAATAAAGTGAAATAAATGAATAAAGCAATTACTACAGGAATTATATATTTGGTTCGATGATTGTACTACAGTCTATTTTGAGAAAAAGGGGAGTGCAGGCACTTACCTGCTCTTCGAATAAAACTCATCACATCAGCTTTCCTTCTTTTCCCTTACTTTTTAAGAAACTTCCCTTCGCCTCGAGACTCCTTCACCTCGAGACTTCGAGAAGGACTTGAACCGCTTTTTTCTTCGCCAGTACTCTTATGTCAGGAAAAACAGACCTTCATAAAATAGTGAGAGGATCATTACTGAGAATCTTCTGACCTGAAAATCGGCCACCGTTTTCCAGTGGCATCCCCTTCTTGTTCGTTCTTCGGTGTGCATTTTAAAATTCTTAAGGTAATCGAGATTTGATTCTGATTTGGTCGAGATCGTTGCATTGCTCACTTGATTTTGTCGTCACTTTTTCGTTTGTTAGAGCATATACATTATTAGTCATACTTAACTGCGTTATTACGTATGTTTATTGGTGATTATCAATTGTATAAGTTTCTGTGAGCAAATAAAGGAAAATGTCACAATTAGTGGAGGAAATAAACAAATACAAAGTAAGATCGATGTTGCAATGTAGTTTCCAAGAGAGCACTTCGCCACGAATTTTCGAGTAGATTTTTACAGAAACATGAGTTGCATTGCCCGGTAGCTTGAGTATTCGTTAATTGGCTTGATAAGTAATAGTTCTTCTATTCAATAGCAATTGATAGGACAAACAGTCACTGAAGTGATATTATTACGGGGCACATCCTGTCGGGGCTTAACACTGCTCACTACACCCGCCTTAAGTTTTCAAAAGAAAACGCGGAAAGCGCGGATCCGCGTTTTCTTCGTTTTTTTGCTGTAACTCGGTTTGTTTTGCCTCAACCTCCATAAAATTAAGTATTAATCGAATCAGCTCATCGAGCTCTACAAAATGGTTTCTTCAAACGTTCAAAAAGCTGACTTTTTATGTTCTCGCATGCACGAAGTGCCAGTGGGCACTCACCTGCGAGCGACGCGCGCTATAATTGTAACCAGGAGGCAAATATGCCGTCAACATACAGAACTCAACAACTTACAGGAATACTAATCTAATGAAAAAAAGTTAAAAGATATACAAGTTAGTATAAAAACTGTAATAAGAATGGTTCGTTTCGCCTCAATCCTCATACGAACCATTGTGTTCACCAACCCCGAGGCTCTTCAGTGAGGAAGGGTTGGTGAATACATGAAGGGTGTATTAGAAATTAGTATCTATAGAATAGGAGGAAGAAAGGTGAGTAGAAAGTGAGAGATTGAGTGGAGAGAGCAAAAGGATTGTTAGAAAGAAATGGGGTGAAACAAAAAAAAAAAAAAAAAAAAAGAGCAAAGAAAAGTACAGACGGATAATAGTTAAATGAATTTGAAAAAAGGCCACAATTCAAATTATTATGTTTGATACGCAGTCTCTACTAGGTCAGGAAATGGCTGGGGGGCATACAATCAATAAATGAGAGTGCAATAGCTACTTGAAGGAGTGTAGTGGGGCAAGGGATACTATACTAATGGAATTGTACTAGATTTACTGTGTGAACTTACAGTTACTAAATAAATGAATTGTAAATGATGTAAATACTAATATCTATCCACGCATAAGCCATACGAATTAAAAATCATTAAGGCAGTTAAGTAGCTTTCTTACAAAATTATCAATGGTTTTAACACTGTTAGCTATAGAGAATTTATAACATATGTGTTTATTTCTATATAAACATTTTATAATATTAATTAAAATAAAATCATTTGAATATTCATTTCCTTTTAGTATACTAATCATGTCACTGATTTTTTGTATGAAGGTTTCAACTTTGGAACAAGTATTGGCAATTCTTAAGGTTTCAGTATAAATTACTGACCCTTTTATGATTTTGGATATATTACTATTATTATGTGGGAATCTTATCACCTTAAAACTGAAATCATCGGTTCTATTATATAGAGTAGTTTCAATTTTTTCATTGATTATATCGATTTTTAGGTCTAAATAGTTACTGCTAAATACTGTTCTATTAGTCTTTTTAAGTTCCAGTATATTATTGTAAATTACTCTTAATCTTGCTTCTATTTCGTCTTCTGTCTGGTTATGTATGACCAGTAAATCATCCATGTATCTATAGGGTATAAACAAATCTACTCCCTCTACTCTATGATTTTTAGCATAGTTATATTCTATGATTGATAATGTTAGATCGGCTAAAAGAGGACTAAAGTTACCTCCCTGTGGTACACCCTTTTTCTGTTTATATATGTTGCCTGCAAAAACACAATAACTATTGTTCAACAAGTAATCTATGAGATACAGTAAATCATTTATGTTATAAAGTCTATAGTTGCTTTTGACTAATCTGCCGTCAGTGTAAAATGCATGATATCCGTCTGTGGCAACCATAGTCTTGTTTGCATTTTTGAAGCAAATTTTTATTAGTTCTTTCATATTAGTCATAATTAGCTTGTGTTCCAAATTGGTGAACATGTCAGTGAAGTCGGCGGTATATATTTTTAGATTATTATGTTGAATATTAATAAGTTCATTACTAATATTAATGTTATTAATTGACCAGTATGTTTTAATGGATCTGTTACGATCTTGAATAACTCCATTATAATTGATAAAGTGTTTTTTAAAATAACTAAAGATGGTATGTAGTTCTTGAGCTAATGGTTTCAAGCTGCTATTACGGGCTCCCGTGATGAATCTAAATTTAATAGGGTATTTAT